>JAIUSX010000004.1:12689421-13984132 GCA_026573805.1 Hesperophylax magnus
GAATACTATCCTTGTTTTGCCGGTATTTTAATGACAGTTCTTGAGTTTGACAGCTCGGCTGTGGAACGATTTGCTGGCCTCTATGTCTCTTTCCTCCAAGAACACGGGTCTCTTCAAGATCCATGTTCACTCCTTCCTCTCCTTTTTTCTCTGGGTCTTTAGTGTGCAGATAATGTTTCTCTTCATGTTCGCAAACGATTTTAAATGTTTCTCTCGATACAAATCATCCATCCACTGCGATGATACTAACAACAACAGTTCACAAAGAAATGTATTTATTCTTTCATCGTATAGCTGCTTCCTTCAGTTCTTCATTCCCGTCATTATGTTGTTTTGTTATTTAGCTTGACATAAACACTTATTATTGTGATTGAAACCAACCCATGACGCATTTCATGACGTCATCACTCAATGACGTCTCTGAATCGAAATGTAGTCGCCTGAAATTACTTTAAGAGGAAGCTTCAAGCCAAAAATGTGTATATTCTTGGTATTCCTTATATCGTAGGTAATAGACATTAAAATCGCTTGATAAACGGAGTCTATAAAAGTTCGATTTCAAGCACAAAACTGGTTTTTATTTATTTTGTAAATAATTTTATAAGAAAGCAAAGAAGTTAATCAAATGAAACTGTCACAGACAATCTTAGCTATAATACTGTATTTTTAAAAAGTTGTTTCCTTTACGCCTTCATACATTTCTAGTGAAAACATATTTTTTTTAGTAGTTTACATTTATATTTTTTACTCAGTAATTTATTATTTTATTTGAATTCTACTCAAGCGAAACGATAGGAAAACCTTCAATTTATCTAAAGTATATTTTTTGGTATTCATAATGTACACCAATTTATTATAAAGATTAATCAAAAGAGTGATTTAGCATTAAGCTTCGCCTTAACCGTGTATATTTTATTTTATTTGGTCTTACGCCCAGCTGGACTTTTACACGGATTGTAAGAACAGATTATACCTAGTGAGCTAACGAAAATTTTACAAAATATTTGTAATGCGTAAAATACCATTAAACTTGTAAACTTTATATGAAAAAGTATTAATAAAGCATGTAACAGTAACATAAAATAAACTAGAAACTATAGCAAGACTACATTACATCACATTACAACGCTACTATAATTTGTAGGATTCAAGTACTGGTATAGATTACGCTTAGTTCTATAAATGGAGTCAGTAAATATATCAATAGTATCCCCAAACTTCAAGATCATGCATCCTATTGGTTAGATGATAGTATTGTTGGTATGTATGTAGTATTGTTGGTTGTGTATGTATTGCAGAATAATGTTACATTTTGTCTTGTGTTTGACAGCGCGTAGCGAAGTCCTGTTTGAAATCAACTGTTTGGCATTTCGTTTGTCTGTAATTTTTTTTGTGTGTTTGTCCATTTCCGGTCCAAGATGGTGGCCGTGTTGGATACTGCCTTTTTTTGCATGAGCGCTTTTTTTAACATTAGCTCCACGGGAAGCCCTATCATCCTTGGGGATGCTGTTTGGAGGATCTTTTTAGGAAAGGAAGGGAAGTTCTGGGAAGGAAAAGGTTGGGTAGGAATCTGAGGATCAGTGTGTTCATCCCTACCACTGCGGTGCAAGGCGATATTCCGAAAAAGTCCTGTTGGAGAGGTCAAAAGGTCTCCCTCCACAAGTCACTCCCTGTCCGACCTGTTGTGGACCGACGTATCCGCCGCCAAGACCCGGATAAACCTCACCCCATGAATCCGGGCACCCCTGCTAAGTCACCAAACGTAGCGAACCACTTGGGGTGATCTATGGTAGAGGTGTTGGTTATCCAACGAATGGTTCCCGGGGCGGCAGTGCCCATACCCGCCTCCAAAATTATAAATTAAACTTGTTTTCTAAGTGAGCCGTATTTTAAGCACAGGCTACCAATTTCTTCGCCATAAAGTGGCCGTTTATTAACTCTTTATTTAAAAGATTTTATAATTACTGGAGGCTGTGTTACATCGTTTCATCAGCTGGAAATAATTCATTTCGAAAACACTAAACTTCCCAAAAATGACTTTAGTGCGGTGGTCTACATCCTTTAGAGAGTATTTTCAAGAATCTACATTCTCATTGAGTAGTTTCATAACGTGCTTGGTTCATCCATACTCATAGATTCATTAGAAAATTTTAAAACAGGTCTCATTGGGGTACCCTGAGGAATTCCTGAGCCATAGTTCTTTGGATTTCAAACTTTCTTTCCTTAACATTATTTTCACATTCCTATATTTAAAATGCATTTTTTTAGTTAGGCTGACTATTGAACCTTCCTCCCCCGTGAACATTAAAAATGTCCTTAAAACATTGAACCTTCCTCTGTAGGGACTGACTAAAATGACTGAAACGCGCTATCACTTAAGCCGAATCGTAATCCGATAGTACCGAGATTAATTTCGTATACTAACCGCTGTAAATTGTTATAATGTCATCCCATTTCAGAGAAACGCGTGTGAGTGCGCGTGTATACGTGAGTGAGTGCTACCATATCGACAGCGAGTTTATCTGTCGAGTTTCAGCTTCATCGGATGTCGGGAAGTGTTAATTTCCACTCCCAAGATTTACATTCGTTCATTATTATAAATAGATGTAAAAATGCATTATTTTGCTTCTCGGGAAACAAAAATAGATGCTCCTCATTGTTATTGAACTAATACGAAATGTTTTCAAATAATTTATGCGAATTAAGGACATCCGTCGTACCTGAATATTTACCAATAATTTTATATTCAGTCCAAAGTACACCACTGTTATGTATACAATATATCCACTGTTTATATTTCTCTTCACATATTATATAATCATGTAGGATTGATCTGCAAACAAAACTGGTTTGTGGTGATTTTTTCACTTCTACGAAATAGCCCAAAAGCATTGAGTTATATATGAATAGAGTCTACATTCCTTGCAATACCAGTGAGAAATTTTGTTCCCGTGCGGTAAGTAGGTAAGGGGGTGTGACGGCTGTTGATGTCGCCCGAATCCTTCCAACCGCGAAAGAACGAGTCGAAGGTGACCGGCAGCGCAAATGCTTCTCGAGTTTTAAACATTAGTAAGTCAATTTACACGACTTCTGATTGTGGTAATACCCTACTTACCGATGAAAGGTTATACCATTGCTTTCCCTATATTCTCCAGTACGACTTGTACAATATCTCAGCGTGCATGTCGGCATTTTGAAGTTATCGCTTGAGACCTGTGCCCGGCGATGCCCGTGATATCTCACATCGGACAATGAACCGATATGCGTACACTAACGGCACTAACCCGACAAATTTTAACCAGCTATTCCTCAGCACATTTGGAGTAAAAAAATGTTATGGGCACTTTGCTGTCCGGTAGCATTTTTTTTTCAATTAAAAACAAAAAAAATAAAAATTTCCACACTACACCACTGTCATTGGCTTTGCTTTTCGTGTTCAACAGCTGTTATAAGCAAGTATGTCGAAAAGCGTATTCGCTCTTTCGCACACACTAAATAATAATAGTAAAAAATTAGACGAATGGTGCCGTGCCATTTCGTTGTGATTGTAAAAGTGCGCCAAAATAGGTACACACGTGCATTATTCAACGGAATTCGAATAAAATATTGCCAGATGGGTTTTCAAACTTTGACAAAGGATAAAACAGTGGTGACATGTGGTGAAAATATGAATAATAATTTTTTTATTAAAAAAAAAAAGTTACCGGACAGCAAAGTGCACATAAGATTTTTTACTCCAAATGTGCTAAGGAATAGCTGGTTAAAGTTTGTCGGGTACGTGCCGATACACCCTGTATATCTCAAGGACTAAAAGTGGTTTCGCCATCTTTCTATTACGAAGTAAATTAAAGTATAAATTACTCACGTTAAAACCGAAACCTAAGATTTTGTCCTTATCAAAGAATTCAGTGTTACTATTTTAATTTTTCTTATCACACGATAAACACACAAATAATTTTGTATGCCTTCAATGTTTATTTAATGTTCATAATATCCGGTAGACAACTGGTTTTAATCTATTTTTTCCTTGTGTTTTTATATTTTAATACTTATTGAGGAATTCCTGTGAAAATATTACCTATGACATTTAAAAAAACCGTATCACTCAACAGATAACGCGTAGAAGTTGTAATAAGAGAGAAAACGGATGTCACAAATTTACCTAAGACCTTTCGAATTCTTGTACGGAGAAAAATTAGTATTGCTAATTCATTAAAAATCTCTTCGAGTTATTGATAATCAAGTTAAAAACGGGATTGTAGGCCGTTTTCTGATAAACTTTAAGTAAATTCCTAATATATTGATTGTTATTGGCTTGATATTATATAATGACGAAATGCGAAAATATTATATGAAAAAAAAAAAAATATTTGAACACGTATTCCGACATTGTGATAATACATTCGTATTTAACTAAAACTTTATCAGAAAACCCATCCATTCATTCGTTAGGGGCCTGCAATCGCGTTTTAACCGGATTACGGATAATTTGAAGATTTTCTTAATAAATTAACAAGATTCATTTTGCTCCGTGTGGCCCCAGGCAGGCCTAGTCAATAATATTGTATTTTTATCCTCAGGGCCTATGTAGGCCTGTTACGGAAAATTCGACCGTGGGTCCGTCCAATATGCTGGGGCCGCGCGTTGCATATTTTTGTAGACGTCTTCTTCACTTAGGTCGTTATGATTCCGACTTTATTTTAGGATATTGTGGTGTCTTAAATTGGCCCGCGTACGGCCCGCAGACTACGGGTTTTGTACCACTGACGTACATCTTTTAAAACAGTTTATGACCAGATAAAATGTATGTTGATTTTATGCGAAATTAATAACTGGTAAGAATATTTGTTGATTAAAAAAATGAATTTATGAGAAATGAACTAAATATTTATATAATTTTATCGGATAAAAATATAGCCCCTTTATAACTTTTGTAGACATACAAATGTGTGTTTCAAAGCTCCATGGCTCTCTATCTTAAATTTCGATGTGATCCGAAGTTGTATAGTATAGTTGCGTTGGTCTAGAAATTGTATACGGATAAAATCTGTGTAATTTTGATCACGTTGAAATATTTGTAGCATAAGATAACCAACTGCCCGGAGGCGGTGGGACTTTGGCATCCCCAATCATTTCTGTATGGTGTGAGGTTGAAGGGAGTGGAAAGGGAATAAGGGTAAGAAGTAAGGGAAGAATCTGGCTATTCAGACCATGGGGTTTTGCACGGTGAAATCGATAACTTTACAATATCGGATCGATAGGTGTAACTACCGATGATTTACCGATTTCCCGGGGATGGTCGTGCTGTTGATAGCCAGACATATATTGATAATGCAATAAATAAGATGTCTGGAGGTATTGTATACGAATTGACATTCCGAAACGTCAAACGTCAACAAGCCAAGTAAAGTTTTGAATAAATTGACAGTGTTGAATCAGAACACTAATCTTAGTATGCATAGACACTAAAAAGTGAGATAGTTAGTTAATGAGTTCTTTCTTATAACAAATTTCGTTTCTCTAAGCCCGAACCAATGTAGCGTCGTTGTCCCGAACGGATTCAACTCGTATACGACTTCTTTCAATTCTAAGAGCTTCGTTAGTTCAACTCCTTTCTTTAATTCGTGTATATTGACAGTTGGAAAATGGCCATCGGAACATTTCTTATCAATCGTTGACATATCGTAAAATATCGCTAACTTATCATATATGACAAATTTAGTGAATATCATTGACATAGGGCTTAATTGATCGTCCGTGATAGACCTCCGGTCACCAAACACGGCTAAAGCCAGTTCAAGAAATATTTCGAGAAAAATAATAATTAAAATAAATATTAATTTATTTATTTATTAACGGACATCGTCCAAATTACAAAATAACAACACGAATAAAGTAAAATGAAAAATACAGGAGTAGACAAAGGTACATGAAAGCAAAGACATAAGGCAGATATAATATAAGAAAATAAAGTGACAAGTCGAATCAAGTCAAGAATACGCCGTGGGTCAGGACCACAGGACACTTATAATATTCCGTCACTTGTTTAGCGACTGGCAAAAATCATTCAGACTTATCCCAAAAAAGTTAAGGTTTTGACTTGAGTTGACCAGTCTACACATTCTGGACAATGGTGAATAATATCCAGAATTTGTCGAATGATGGTTGAGGAAGAGCAGTTCATTATTTCTGAGTCTGTGCGAGGGGATATTGAAGGGAATGAGTTGCAGTAGAGTAGGTGAATCAATAATACCATTTATAATTTTGAAGAAGCAAATGAGGTCATTTCTTTCCCGACGAACTTCCAAATGAGAGAGGTTTAGAGTTAGTTCAATTTCATCATATGAGTATTTGCCTTTTTCTAAACCTAGCCTCCTATTAATATAACTATAACTATAACCTCCTATAACCTAATCTCTTATTCTCTTGTAGTTTTTTCATCTTGTTTTTACTGGACCACCCGTGGACTTGTTGTTTGAAAGATAATAAAACTGTGATGTTATTACACTGGCGAATTATACACCTGCGTCACATAATTTCATAAATTTGAATATATTATCTATAATTTTATAATTTTTTGATATTTTTATTTATTTAATAATTAACGCCCTTTTCGGGGCCTTTACATATAAATATTAAGAAATATAAATTACTTATTGTACATAACTGAATTGCTTCTTTAACAACATTTTATATTTGTTTAAAGATAAGTTGAAGATGTCCACTGACTTGGTATAATGGTTTCCCTCCATTAGTATTCTGGGCAAAGAGGAATACATATGGTAGTTAGTCCCAGAATTTCTGCACTGATATAAATCCTGACTTCTAGTATTAGTGTACGAACACAAAGAACGCTTGTTTCGGCTTTCAGATTAGCCGGCGAGTATGCGGCCGACTGGCGCAGGCGCGCCGACAAGAATGTTTGTATCTAAACGTGTGAGAACGCACATAGTGAAGGCAGGTTCAGATTTGTGTCCGCGCGCTGGCGGGCCGAGAAGCTTTACCGGAATGAATTCTTAATTCCTACTCGCCGGTGCGGCCGGTTAGTGAAGCTTGTTTTGGAAGCTAGTGTCAAAACATAAATCCTGTCAAAATGAGCGACTTACTAATTGCTGCTGTTTTTAACAAATCGCCGATCTAGGATAAAAGAAACAGTTTACATAACAACAGAAATGTTGTCGACAAGTGCTGGAAAGAAATCAGTAAGGATATGAATGAAAACGTTACGAACAAAAGTACGAACTGAGAAAATTTTATGATAACCTCAAATGTCACGACTGAATTAAGGTATATTTAAAAAATCTTTCTTCGTCCGCCTTAAGCTCACTAAACAAGTGATGATATTCACCATGACTTTTTCTACTACTATTAATTGGATGAATAGCAATTGTTTTATTACTTAATTTCAAGAAAAAAAGTATAAAATCTTCTTCCTACAAGCTTGACATTTTGTTAAAACTGACAGCTGCTGTCAGGCTACCGCGCAAATGGCGCGGATTTTACCGGCGTTCTATGTGTCCACAACTCGGCGGATATCTTCTCCGGCGGACTCAGGCACTGAGTGCTGGTAATCTGAAAGCCGAAACACGCGTTCTTTGTGTTCGTACACTTTCGTTGTAGAATCCGAAAGCTTATCAATTCTAGTAATACCGAACCATCAACTAAATCATTTAGAATTGTATATAGAAATACCAAGTCAGTGAAAATTCTTCTGTCTGACAATTTGAGCATATTCATATAATTTAACAGAGTTTTGTAGTTCAACAATAAGTGCTGGAATACCCATTTTAAAATTTATAAAACGTAAGAATTTGTTTTGTATTCTTTCAACAGCATGTATATTATAATGTGGGTTCCAGACAGGAGAATTGTACTCAAGTCGACTTCTTAAATAAGCAAAATATAACAATTTAATACACTTTATATTGTTAAAATTTCTGGTTAGCCTAGTTATAAATTATTTCCGACTTTATGTCCGGGTTAAATCTTCCCCACAGGAAAAACTAAACCCTTCCACACACTTTTCCACAAATGATCATCTAGTCAATCCACATTATGCAAGTGCATTATATAAGCGTAATAAATACAAGAACAACACGTCAAATCACCAGAGATCAAATAGGAAAATAATTCACCGACTCCAGATATATTCATATCAGACGGTTTCATTATAATTATATTTAAATAGAATTTATTTATAAAACATACATTTTGTGTAGTTTTAGGCTCTTCTTCCACGGGGATGCGCAAGTATCCGATACTTATGTTGTGTACTCACGTAGCGAACAACTTGTCGCAAACTCCGTACACGTCGCTACTGAAATCACGAGACTCGCATTGCCACTTATTATTATAGTTGAATTCTCGAAACGTCAAAAATAGAATGCTTTCATAACCTCAAAAATAAACAGTAACTGCAGCTGTTTTTTTAAATACATCTTTTTGAATTTAATTTTTTAGATTATACCGGAGGTCACGGGTTCGAATACCAATGTCCAAGTTCTAAACTAAATTGTGTGTTCTATTCCACATTTAATTATGGCTCATTTGATTGGATTGAATAACAATATTTACAACAATTCATTTTCAACCTGCTTCCACAGTGCACAGCGCGGGTGTAAACTGTGCACCCTCAACCTTAATTTTATCTTAATTACCTTAATTCAATCTATAAAAGCTTAAGAGGAAGCTACAAGCCAAAAATGTGTATATTCTTGGTATATCTTATATTGTAGGTAATAGGCATTAAAATCGCTTGACAAACGGAGTTTAGAACTGGTTTTTATTTATTTTGTAAATAATTTTATAAGAAAGCAAAAAAGTTAATCAAGTGAAACTGTCACAGATAATCTTAGCTATAATACTGTATTTTTCAAAGGTTGTTTCCTTTATGCGTTCATGTACTTCTATTGAAAAAATATATTTTTTAGTAGTTTACATTTATATTTTTTATTGAGTAATTTATTATGTTATTTGTATTCTACTCAAGCGAAACGATAGGAAAACCTTCAATTTATCTAAAGCACTTTTTTGGTATGCATAATGTACACCAATTCGTTATAAAAATCAATCAAAATAGTGATTTATCATTAAGCTTCGCCTTAACGTGAAAAGATGGAGGAGGGAACAGGGGCCGAAGTCTGTCTGCAGGGATCGAAACTCAGTATTCCTCTAGGAACACACTGTCAAGCTCAAGCTGTCATATTCAAGCTGAGATGGAAGCCATCTCGGCCTGTGCACAGGAGAATATACGTATCGGGTACAGGAATAAGAACATATATGTTCTGATGGCCAGGCGGTCCTAATGGCACTGGGAAGTAACCGATGCGACTCCAAACTGGTGATGGAATGCAGGACTGTTCTTACAGAACTCGCTAACATCAATAAAATCCTAATCTGGGTACCAGGACAAAGGTATTGATGGCAACGAGCGGGCTGACGAACTAGCAAGGAAAGGGGCGAAAGCACCACTTGTAGGATCCGAGCCAGCCGTAGGAGTAGCAGCTTGCCACACATAATTACATATTGATAGGTGGGTCAAATCCCAGCACTGCAAAGAATGGGAGAGGGCACCTGGAATGAGACAATCCAAAGTACTCATAAAAGGACCAGACCCTAGACGAACCAAGAAACTACTCGATATGGACAGAAACTCACTGAGGAAACTGGTAGGACTACTAACGGGACACTGACATCTCAGGAGACACATGCAGATATTGGGAGTGGAAAACACCAATAGATGCAGGAAATGTGAAGAGGATGAAGAGACTCCAATTCACCTATGGTGCCAATGTCCCGCTCTGTTGGGAACTAGGCTCAGATACCTGGGGAGACATACAGTAGAACCAAAAGATATAGCCACCTACCCAATGACAACCCTGGTGAACTTTATTAAAGGGACCGGATTGCTGTTAAAGGATTGAGGTAAAATGGGAGATAGCACAATGGGCCTATGGCCTAAGTGCTCACGGGAACTACGTGTAAACCGTCTCCGCTTTAAAAAAACAATAACAAAAAAATAACCTTACAATGTGTTTATAAACTGTAGTTTGTAATAACCACAGAATAAAGAGAAACACAAGAATGAACGAAGAGAAACAAAAGAAATGCCATGGGGGCGTATTTTGTCATCCAAATATTTGCCCAATCGAGTCTTAAATTTCCAGTACATAACCGTGTTGAAATGTAATGGAGATCTACCATGTCAGGCGAGAAAGAATACTGGGCTATTGGGCAAATGAAACCTTTGTTTCCATTCAAATTTATATGGATGTCACTTCTAGTTTTCTTCTTTATTCTGTGGTAATATCAATACAATATCCGGCTCATAGTTGAGTGAACAAATGCGTCTGGTTCTCACTCAGGCGTCGCGGGTTCAACGTTCTGTTTCCTAAATACCTATTGTCAGGTTTTTATCAACATGGGAATGTTTGTCTTAAAATAAAGATACATAATATTATATTCTTTCATGACTGAAACCCGAAAAATTCGCGTTATTTTTCGGGAATAAATAATAAATAATAGAATTTTATAGGTAGATATTCATTCATAGAATGTTATATGTACCTAGATAATAATTCATAGAATTGAATATGTCGATAGTAATTCGTAGAACTTTATAAATATAGATAATAAATAGTTCATGGAATTTTTAATATAGATAATAATTCATAGAATTTTAGGATAAACTATGTTATTGTTCATTAAAAGTATTGTTATTTCATCTTTTTGGTTATTGTATGCGAGAAAAATGGCGGAACTACGTTTTTTTAAAATCGAAAATGACCACACTTTTCGGCATTTTCGACGGTCCATTTTATAGATTTTCAAACCATGTATTTTATTAAGTCATTTCTAAGAATCAAAACCGTACACAAATATATATTTAGAATGTTTTTTGTTTTATTTTTTGACAAAGAAAGTTAAACATTCCCGAGTTACGAATAACCTGACAATATTTAAAAAAGAAAGACAAACATTTCCAGGTTGCGAATAACCTGATAATATTTAAAAAAGGAAGACAAACATTCCCTGGTTTCGAATAAACTCACAATATTTAAAAAAAGAAAGATAAACATTCCCGGGTTACGAATAACCTGACAATATTTAAAAAAGGAAGACAAACATTCCCTGGTTACGAATAAACTCACAATATTTAAAAAAAGAAAGATAAACATTCCCTGGTTACGAATAAACTCACAATATTTAAAAAAAGAAAGATAAACATTCCCGGGTTACGAATAACCTGACAATATTTAAAAAAGGAAGACAAACATTCCCTGGTTACGAATAAACTCACAATATTTAAAAAAAGAAAGATAAACATTCCCGGGTTACGAATAACCTGACAATATTTAAAAAAGGTCCACAGTAAGCGGAAAATGTTGCTTGTGTTGTGATGGAAAACTTAGCCAGCCGAGGAACTGAACAAATTACATCTGGGTGTGACCCAAACGCGATGCCAATTCAACCAATGACCGGTCATCACTGTATATGTGATATATGATCTTATTTTAAAATTCCACGTGAAAAAAATTATAAATTTGCGTTATTCTCGGCCAGTATTTCAGGTCTCTCCTTATAAAATACTAATAGTTCTTCAACTAACTAACATTATGTAGCTATTATTGTTTTATATCAAATGATCAAACTCCAAACGTCAACAGGAAATGTTGCGCCGTGTCACTTTTAGTTCTAAATATACATAATTTATGCTAAACAAGCAAATACAAGCAAAATTGTTTGCAAAAACGTGATTTAAGAAATATTTAGCGCACACTGTGGAAACGTACAGAAAATTACTGCTTTCCTCTAGAAATACCAACTTTACTCCTTATTTTTTGTATAATAAAATATAAAAGCTTTTATATGTCGCTATGTTCCAGGTATTTATATTTTTTCCATTTTTCTATTTCTAATTAATTCACTTTCAGCTAAGTTCGTATTTTTTAAATACTTATTAATATATTAAGGCGATGCACTACGTCGTGTAATATTTTAAATTGAGCCGCTATCAATAACAACCCTTACGTAGATGGCGATAAGGTTTAAATTCCCGCTTAACACCATCCGCCTGTTTTGATTTATGCAAGAAAAAAACATGGCCAAAAAGTATCTTTTATTTTATTTTGTGGATGTTCAGGCATTTCATATTTTCCTTAAACAAATAATTTCAAAAATATTTGTTTAAGGCGATGCCATACGTAGTAATGCAAAATCATGTGTTTTTGGTTTGAAAATTTGGTCGCCTAGAAATGTTTCAGGTGCTTTAATTAAATACTGCGAGTAGAATACATCTTGGCCTTTGAAATAATCGAGTATTTTTTAGATAAGTCTTTTTATAAGACCAGAAAAAAAAAATTATAAGGCATATGAAAACTGCTTTAAAGTTCAAAATCCCCTTCTTACGAACCCATTTTCGGTTATGGTTTTATTGTATAATGTGGCAAATTAAGTTATTTATATAATGATCTGAAAACAATTAAATATTTATGCCTGAACATCCACAAAATAAAATAAAAGGTACTTTTTGGCCATGTTTTTTTCTTGCCTAAATCAAAACAGTTGGATGGTGTTGAGCGGGAATTTAAGCCTTATCGCCATCTACGTAAGGAGTGTTATTGATGGCGGCTCGATTCAAAATATTACACGACGTAGTGCATCGCCTTAATAAAAATAGATATATCAAATGAGAATAATTTCCCCCTGGGCATATGTTATCTTTGGGGGTGCTGTGTGGATGATCTTTTTAATGAAGGGAAGGCGAGGATGTTCTGGTAAGGAAAAATGTGTAAGAACGGTGGGTAGGAATCTAGAGATCAATATGTCCAGGAGTGAATCCATGAATGAATTAATCAATCCCTCCCACTGTTTTGTAAGGCTTGGTATCGAGAGAGTCCGGCTGGAGAGGTCAAAGGGTCTCCCTCATCCGGCCTCTCCCAATCCTGGGACAAACCTCACCCAATGATCCCGGGCATCCCTGCTGAGTCACCGAACGTATATTGGCACTCCGAGTTACAGCAGAAGTGTTGGTTATCCAATAAATTAAATGAAATTAATAAATTGCGTAAGTATATAATAATGCGGTGTTTTCTCTGGTTTTTTTATATTCTCGAAATTACGATAATGAAGCAATCGTAATGTTCTATTTGCTGCCAAAACGATATGTTCGTTTTTATTCGTGAATTCGAGCGACTTTAGTGACAGTCGTCTTACCAGACATTGTCATTTTCTATGTCATAATGACGTTGTAGCCAATTGGAACCGTTTCCGAATGTGCGGTTCTAGATCGTTTTTTAAATCAATAACAATGAAAATATTACAATTATTTGTTGTACGATAATCATAATTGGAAAGTTAAATATTAAATCTTCCATATATTTTTAACGGTATTCATAGCTACCCCATTATTATAATCAATTTAGACGACCAATTAATTGAATAACTGTCTGGTTTTAAGTTACATGTCATTGTATTAGATGTAAAACATTAAAATTTCGTGCGGTTCTTCCTGTCACAAAAATCTGTCAGATAAAACAGGGATTTACTCCGCCTCTGCGCAACTTGCGGTAAACTTACAATTTCCCTCAAGAGATGTCGGTATTTGTCTCTTTTGGAAAGATTTTTATCCTGAGCGAAAATTTTTGCTTTTCATTTTCATCAACAGTACCCACTTTTTTAAAATAATAAAATTATAATATTCGACTGTGTATTTGTAAAACCCTTCCAGCCACATTTTGTAAATGTTACTTTTCAGTGGATTCATATAGAATTGTCCTCAAAGTACATAATTATAACATCGATAAGTATTTTTTGCTTATTAAGGCATATTTAATACTAATAACTAAATGTACGTATACAGATTTGTAGGTTATTTCTAGAAAATCGTAGATCAAATTACACAACCCTCAAATTTCTCATTTTATCTGTCTATCTTTTATATATATATATATAAATAACAATGTAAATGTTTTGTTCAAAATCTTAAATCTCCCAAAGTTCTTCACCAATTGCTTTGAAACTTTGACACAACGTTGCAGTACGGATGTGTTTTTACATACCTATATTATATAGATGTCGCCTGTGACAGGTAAAAACATGTTTTTGTTAAAAAAACAGTGCCATCTGCTTGAAAACATGCTTTTTTTGCATCTGTTGGACGTAAAAGCAACACACGCTATTGTTTCTCTATCTGCACAGGCAGACTGAGACACAAAAACGCGTGGCGGGATATAGATGGTTATAAATAGAATTGCAATATTTTTACGTAATCAATTAGTTTTACAAATTTGTAAGTATTCGTTTTTATCGTCTCCTGTAAAATTTTAATTTTTTGTCTTGAAGGGTTTTACCAAACCACTGTCAAATTATATGGTATTCCGATCTATGAAGGTTTTTTTGTTTGCGGACATAAGGGTTTAAAGATTTAACGCATAAAAAAATTATAAATAATTATTAAGGGTGTTTTGTTAGTAGGCGATTTTTAAAAATAAACTTTTGGGATTATAAATGTAGGTTTTTATTGTTCCAGAAATTTATTATTAAAAATATTATATGAATGAAATTCGAAGTAGTGAAAAGTGAATATTAATTTTATTTACCACAAACCTAACAAATAATCTTTTAAAGTCAAAAGCAGTAAAATCTTTTCAAGTAAAAACAACCATTTTCAGCCCATTACGTAATTTACTGGAAAAAAAAATAAAATGAGATAAACATGTATAAATTAAATTAAATTGTTTGCAACTAGCTGTCGTGTACCCGGCGTTGCTGGGGGTTATGCTTAGGAGATAGACATATACCATGGTGGACTTTTCTGTAGCCCTTTTTAAGATATACAATTCCTTAGTACATTATTTTGATGTATCTCGTAAGGTTTAGTCAGCGTTAGCAATGTAAGCGCACGAAAATATTTTGTTACGACTCGATTACAAAACATCGACTTTTCTCTACTTTCTATAAATATAATTTGCATGAATTATATATACAAATCTTCCTGAAGAAATTATCTAAATGATGGTGAAAACCTTATCAATACGTTACGTAGTTTAGAAGAACTAAGCGCACAAACAGACAGATGGGGATAGTGACTTCATTCGAATACCTTCGAATTGCTTGTCGAGAGCCTTACCTCTCGATTACAGAGGCCGTCGTATACTAAGGAACCTTGATCTGATGGTAGGAACATGAAAGTGAATCAATATTTTAATTATATTTTTAACAATATTCAGAAAAAAATTAACCGTTTTAATAAAATCCAACCTTTACTAAACGAGAATAATATTTTTGAATGAACCATTTCTTACCGATAGCGAAAAGTTTATTTTCTGGAAAACGAAAACACAAATATTTTCAAATGCGTCGAAATTGTGGTGGAGAGTTATTTTTAATGGAAATCGTTTCGGGCCATCGTTTAAAAAATAATCTCGTGCTTTGAACAATGTTTTTCCTGCGAGATTTTCTTCTTAAAAAGGTTGTTTTTGTACCAAACCGTACCTTAGCAACCTCGAGGGTTGGATTTCTACTAATCGTTTAATAATAAATTATTATTCTTTTTCATGAGCCTTGTGGCGTCCTGCATTGGACATCGACATTTTTCAGTTAAAACTGGATAATACCCTTAAGGCGAAGCTTAATGCCAAATCACTATTTTGATTAATCTTTTTAACGAATTGGTGTACATTATGAATACCAAAATATATGCTTTAGTTAAATTGAAAGTTTTTCTATAGCTTCGCTTGAGCAGGATTCAAATAAAAAAAAAATTACTCAATAAAAAATATAAATATAAATTACTAAAAAAAATATTTTTTCAATAGAAATGTATGAACGCGTAAAGGAAACAATTTAAAAAAAATACAATATTATAGTTAAGATTATCTGTGACCGTTTCACTTGATTAACTTTTTTGCTTTCTTATAAAATTATTTACAAAACAAGTAAAAAACAGTTTTTTGCTTAAAATCGAACGTTTCTAGACTCCGTTTGTCAAGCGATTTTAATGCCTATTACCTACTATATAAGGTATACCAAGAATATACACATTTTTGGCTTGTAGCTTTCTCTTAAATAAAGTCTGAATTTTTTCATTAGAAATGCTTGAACAAATGTAAGAAATAACTTTAAAAATTACAATATTATGGCTAAGATTATCTGTGACGACAGTATCCCTTGATTAATTTTTTGTTCTTATAAAATTATTCACAAATTAAATAAAAACCGCCAGCGACTCTGTTTGGCAAGTGTTTTTTGCGCACACTAAGAATATACTCATTATTGGCTTTTGGGATCCTCTTAACCCATGGGCTGATAAAATACATACCTTTATGTTTTATATTATTAATAATTTTTATTTTTATTTGGTACAATATTTTTTACATTTATAATTAGTTTTCCAGTAATTTTGGCCTCATTGGGTGGCTTGCCCGTGCTGAGGCCTTCATTTTATAATATGAAAATATAATCTACATTTAAAGAGAAATAATACATTTAAAATATAATCTTGTGTGTTTGTGTGTTTATATTGGTTTTGTGTGTTACGTGTAGGTTTTATATTTATTTTATGCTATGCCTTTTTTTAATATTGTCTTTTTTGTTCTTTAATCCATTTTGTAATTTTGTGTGTAAATTTAATATATAATTAATACCTACCCCTTACCAATAAACAGTTTTTAAATTTTAAATAACTCATAAATAACCATTTACGATACATTGATGGTGGTGTATGAGTGGTGTAAAATTTAAAACACTGTTATTGAAAGGTTCTTAAGAGGAAGTTGCAAGCCAAAAATGGGTATATTCATGGTATACCTTAATATTGTAGGTAATAGGCATTAAAATCGTTAGACAAACGGAGTCTAGAAACGTTCGATTTCAAGCACAAAACTGTTTTTTATTTATTATGTAAATAATTTTATAAGAAAGCAAAAAAGTTAATCAATTGAAACTGTCACAGATAATCTTAGCTATAATATTGTTTTTTGTAAAAATTGTTTCTTTTATGCGTTCATACATTTCTATTGAAAAAATGTTTTTTTTAGTAGTTTACATTTATATTTTTTTATTGAGTAGTTTTGTTTTTTTTTTTATTTATTTGTTTCTACTCAAGCGAAACGATGGGAAAAACCTTCAATTTATCTAAAGCATATTTTTTGATATTCATAATGTACACCAATTCGTTATAAAGATTAATCAAAATAGTGATTTGGCATTAAGCTTCGCTTTAATCTATATACTCGTATATCAACCTATTTATATAAATAAGCACATTTATTAAGAGGTTGATGAGATTTTGCATTCTTGACTTTCAAAACAAAAGGGTGGTCACTGTCGCCACAAGATTTTAAAAACCACCCCTATCTCCATTTCCCATCCCTTAAAACAGCATTTTGAAACTTCTTAATGAAATTTTGAATTTTACAAGTAAAATTAAATTTATTTGATTTCTTAAAACCAACCCCACCCCCTTTTCTCACCTTAAAGGGAGTGACAGATTACGATATAAGTTCAATGCGTTTTATATAACCCCATATTGCTCGCCATACAATCCCATACAGACCTGTCATATTTGAAATTCAGGCTATATGTGAAAATTATGCGACCCCTCTCCTACCTACGGCAGGACAATGGGTCAGAACAATTTACGGAGCGCCGTAATTAAGCGGATGTCATCTGTCAAAGTGACAGATCCCATACAAAGAAATGATATTCCGCGGCAGTTACTCAATTGATTTGACCCCTCTCCTGAGCAAGATTATAGCGTAGTGTGTCAGCCCAACAAATTATGCGCGTATTATATAACATGTGTCTAAGGCTTTAAGCAAAATCTTGAAAACTCTCGATGAAATTTTGCACTCTTCACGTGAACGTCAAAATAAGATGAAAAATACTGTCTAGATTTGATTTAAAAAAATGAAGCTCGGCTAACGCCGGGGACTTCTTTCCTTCGAGGAGAAGAAAATCCCGGTGTGGGTTTGTTTTTTTAAACAAATCTACAGTTTTATTCCGAGATTGATGAAATTTTGCACACTTGACCTTCAAAACAAGAGGAAGGTCACTGTCTAAATAAGCTTTAAAGATATTTATGATGTAGCCGTCGAATTCAAGATACCAAGAACTTTGATCACAATCTACACATTTACCATGATATTGGACACTGTAACGCTTTCGAAACGTTGGCTAAAGAAGGAAGAAGTGCAACACGGCGTAGTAACCCAAAAATAATATCATAATTATAAGTTTCACATACAAAACAGTACACAAATAGAAAAAGTGAGGTTAAATAGAACAAACAAGAAGAAACAAAAAAATGAAACAGACAGGGATATACACATAAGTACAGAGTCAAGGTAGGAATTTAGAAGAAGGTACTTGCCCACTAATATATTGGTAAAAATAGATTATGCTCGATTACAAACACAGGAGACAAAAAAGGAGAGAGAAAGAAACAAAACAAAGTACATTCGAATTTACAAATCTCCCTTTCAAAACATCTTCTTATTTGGCAACGAAAATCTATCTCAAATCGTACATAACCGTGCAGCTAATTTAAAAATGAAAATCACATTTTAAAAAATATTTATCACGCTCAAATTTAAAAACGTATCTTTGCCCCACCGCGTTCGACGCGTCCATTGTAACACGAAACAATTTCACTGTCAGTCGAAGTGATAAACGATGCACCGTAAATATTCCGTTTTCCTTTGCTGTGAAAATTTGTGCGAGGAAAGCAATGGCATGTGTACTTAGTCCTGTAAATATATTTTGTTGAGTGAGTACCGCACAAGAGTACCAATTAATTACCCAACCGTCTATAGCCAGTGAGACTATGGCTTCCCCAATATTGGGGTATGTCAGTCCAGAAAGCCCTTCTGGGCGGAAGGAGAGAGGCTACTCCGATTACCTCTCACCCCAGAAGATAGGTGGAAACTTGAGTGACAAACGGCCATCGTGGGAAATGCCCATCTCATACAGGACCCCACCGAGAGACAGCCTGGGTTCTCATTGCCTCGCAAAATCTGTTTCGCCATCAATAGGTTAAGGAGCTCCCATAGCCGCTGTGCCCACATGATGCACAGATGGGGCCTTAAAGAGTCGGCGATGTGTGAATGTGGTGCGGTGCAGACCACCGAACATGTGGTCAACGAATGCCCGCTCCATTCATTTCCTGGCGGGATTGATGAAGTCATGGCGAAGCCTGAGGCCTTAGACTAGCTCGCAGAATTAGAAGTCCCTCTCTGACACCCCCACCATACGTAAGAAGAAGAAGAAGAAGTTGGGAAGGAAAGGAGATTGGATGACAGAAGGTTGGGGAGTACTTGGCTGTTCAGATCTGATCACCAAACTTGGCTAAAGCCATTTAAAACAGCGTTTCAATTCTGAATAGTGGCCTTTCACCAGGGCGATACTGACAGTTTATGCCTCTCTGAAACATGCCGCAAATAAACAATATTGTTTTATTAATCAAATAAAGTTTACTTGCGTACGCAGGGATTTGAACCCGGGACCTCTACAATAGCCAAGGATCATACTACGAAGGCCGTTCTGGTTGGATTGTAATTTTTTTTCGTGGAATTACGCTGAATACTAAAAAGTTAATTTTTTGTTATTATTTCAGTGTTGTGAAAAAAATCTGGCCAATGATAATACAATAACAAAACTTGAATAAAACCTTTACAGATTTGATGAATTTTTCAAATTCTTTGAAACAACCCATCCTTAGTATTTCATTTAAGAAAAAAAGATATTCGCTATCCATATTCGATATAAACAGGGTTTTCCAATAAGAGGTGTTATTTTGATATTCATTCGTAAAAGATCAATGGTTTCGTTGCTTGTGTGGCACGTAGCGCCGTCTTGTTGAAAGTAAACATTGTCCAGATCAATACCATCCAATTCCGGCCATAAAAAATCATTAATCATCTCTCGATAGCGCAATCCATTCACCGTAACTGTTGCTCCAGCCTCATTTTCGAAAAAGTAAGCTCCAATGACTCCGCCGGACCATAAACCGCGCCAAACAGTCACACGTTGAGGATAGAGAGGCTTTTCAACAATAACTCTTGGGTTTTCCGAGCCCCATATGCGACAATTTTGCTTGTTGACGAAGCCACCGAGGTGGAAATGGGCCTCATCACTCAAGACGATTTGCATTTGATTCACTCAAGTGAATTTTAATAATTTCAATGCGTTGTTGAAGCGTGTATCGTTCCATTTTCATTAATGGCGTAGTTTCTACTTGTCAAATGTTAAAAAATGGCAGCTTCAAAAGTAACATCTACCGAAATAGCGGGCTATTCAAAATAACACCTCTTATTGGAAAACCCTGTATACATATAACAAACATTTATTTTATTTTATATTTAAAAAACCTCAATTTGTCCGTCCAATAAGAGCGCGTTTATTTATCTATCTATCTATGTAAATTAAAATTTAAATGTTCGTTTGTTCAAAATCTTAAATCTCCGATTGCTTTGAAATTTTGATATAACGTTTCATTCGAATACGCGTGTGTTTTTATATATCTATATTGTGTAGATACCACCTGTGGCAGGTAATTTTTTAATATCACCATCTGTTGGACGTAAAATCAACACGCCTTATTGTTTATCTATCTGCACAGACTGCGCCACAGAATCGCGTGGCGGGGTACAGCTAGTTCTTGAATATAATTCCTCTCTATGGTCGCATTTAAATCACATAAAATTGAAAAAATAAAGGAAATTTGTTTAAGGCAGATAAATTATAAATTACACGATAAATTGTAATAGCGAAGAAAAATTTTTTAAAAGTGAATACCACACAAGGGTCTGAACTAATCCAGACCGTCTGGAGCCAGTGAGACTATGGCACCCCCAATTGGGGTATATTGTGAGGCTGAAGGTAGTGGGGAGGGGAAGGAGATGTGGTGGAGGAAGGTGGGGAGTACCTGGCTACACAGATCTGGTCACCAAACACGGCTAAAGCAATTTCAAGCAACGTTTCAATTATCAATGGCGGTCTTACACCAGGGCGATACTGAGAGTATCTTCCACTCTGGAACGTGCCGAAAGTATACTATATATTGAAGTGAAACTTCTTTACGCGCGTTATGCATTTTCGAGGACCGGAGTAAAACCGACTCATGACCGTCACGAAAAACCGTGATCATTTGGTGATGGGGGTACGGGACCCCCACCACCGCTCACCGTTCACTGTCGCTCTCTCACCGTAGTCGCTTACTGAGGTGAGGGAGCCACTGACGAACGTTCTCTCTCTCTCTCTTCTCTCTCTTCTCTCTTTTCCTGTCTCTCTAGCCAACGACGCCACGCCAGGCATCAGCTGCTTGCTTCGTGTACTGCGCGGTGAGTGTAATACGAGTGAAATACGTAATTGATTGTGGTTTATTCGAAATGAAAAGAGAGAAAGAAGAATATTTTATTTGAAATGAAAAGAGAGAGAGAGGAATACTAAAAGTTTCACTTCCGTCGTGCGTAGGCTTGCCACACACTGTATTTTTTTTATTTTTACGCGACTTTCAGCTAAGATTTTGATGTTTTATAACTAACTAACCATCATGCCGTTTCTCCGCAGGGGTAGGCAGAGAGGACGGACCGCCAAACAACTCGGTCTTGGCACACACTCCTTGCGTCATTCACATTCATACATCGTCTCATACATATTCTTCTATTATTCTGACTCTTGAAATGGCCCGACTCAAGTATCTGATTCACTTGATCGTGCCATGTCTTCCTCAGGCGTCCCCGACTTCTAATCCTTACACTCCTTTCTTCGCTCATTCGCTCTACATGCCCAAACCATCTAAGCGTCCCTATTTCATTACGCTTACATCAGCCTTGCACTCTTAACGGATCTCTATATTTCTCACATGATTTTACCACACATACGCCTCAGGGATCTCATTTCTACGACATTCAGTCCACTTTCATCATTTCTCTGCCAGTTCCATGCCTCACTTCCATACATCAGGGTATGTACCAGAACTCCATTGTGGACTGCTAACTTCGCTTCCTTGGACAATTTGATGAATTTGATTGAGATGTTTAATTATTATTTAAAAATCATTTAAGACATTTAGAAATCCCTGACCTGTTGGTTATGATTAATTACCGTGTACCCAATAAATATAACAATAGATTCAATGCTAAAATTAATGTGGTTGCTTCTCGCACCAATTTTATGTACAGTAATTCTTGTTCTCCGAGATTGGATCGTGGGGGGGGAACGAATATTGCTCTGTCAACATATTTAATGTTAAGAAAATTGATTTATTTAAAAAGCAAATATAAATGCAGATATGCAACAATCTCTATAAAAAAAATTATAACTATCTATGTAATACAATATTTTGTACAGGAATACTTCAACAGAATCTCAATGACTTACATTATCGAAAAATTAACCTGATGTTAACTTGTGAGTGATTGATTTGCAACATAACGTCAAAAATTATTTGTACAAAATAATACTAACGAATTATTCTCTCTTTAATACGGATTTAAGCTTTTTTACTCCCTTTATGCTGCAGCGTGCTAATTAATAAGTATAAGTATAATAAGTACCCTGAAAGATCGGGGCTTTTGCAATCAGACTTCGGAACGGCTCGCCCGACTGTGCAATGCGGAATATCTACTATAGGTAAGTATAAGCAGAACTGGAGACTAGAGATGGAAGAGTAGAACATGCCAGAGAGACTGTAGAACTGTAGAGTGTAAAGTGGGGGGAGGGTGGAAGTAGGGGTGGTGGCGCAAGAGACGCAAAGGGAAGTGTATAACCGTTTTTTTCGCAAGTTCCTTTCTGACAGATATTTCAGCGCAGCTCTGGGATTGGTCTGAAATTTGCAAAGGACGTATATCTACAGAGGCGTCTCATTAAAAAAAATATTTTTAATTTAAGTAAACATTTTCTTCATTAAAGAAGAAGATAATACTTAAAAATCTCAGTATCAAAAGAATCTGGGACAGCATTTTAACGACTAGATCATTGGGACCAAATTATCAAATGTTATATTTTTATTTTCTTTGTCTTGTTCTTTATCATGTTTCACGGTGGAAGAAGTTGGGGACGCCCTAGGAATATTTAACGCAATATCTCTGCACCATAACGAGATACAGAGTCGAATTAAAGTCGATGTAATGTAGTTTATTAAGGCGAAGCTTAATGCTAAATCACTATTTTGATTAATCTTTATAACGAATTGGTGTACATTATGAATACCAAAAAATATGCTGATATTGAAGGTTTTCCTATCGTTTCGCTTGAGTAGAATACAAATAAAAAATTAAATTACTCAATAAAAAATATAAATAAAAAACTACTAAAAAATAATTTTTTTCAATAGAAATGTATGCACGCATAAAGGAAACAAATTTTAAAAAATACAGTATTATAGCTAAGATTATCTGTGACAGTTTCACTTGCTGTGTTATAAAATTATTTACAAAATAAATAAAAACCAGTTTTTTGCTTGAAATCGAACTTTCTAGACTCCGTTTGTCAAGCGATTTTGATGACTATTACCTACGATAAGGTATACCAAGGATATACACATTTTTGGCTTGTAGCTTCCTCTTAACAGTTACATTGAGGTATACAGTAGTGAATGGTGTAAGAAGTCGTAGGCACCTGAGAAAGACATTAACAATGGCAAATCCACTAGTTACATGTTAAATGTAGCTTCATAGAATTTTTTTGGGAGCGCCTATTGTAAACTTTTAAATGCAAACTTAAGTCGTAGTATTTTCTCTTTCTAACACTGTTTAAATCAAATATCTCACAGTAATGCACAGCAATCAGAAATATATCCCAAAAATACTAAAGGGGTTAATATAGATTGATGAAAAAATACCTTTAAATACAGAATAAAACATGTTTCAAAAAAAGAAATACGAACAATTTTACACAGTGTCAACATGCTGGTATGTTACCTAAATTTTGTAACTAAAATTTACAATCAGGTTACAGGTAACAATGTGTTAATTAGTATTTTTTTAAGTATGTGAAATGCTTGTTTGTAAGTTATTTCTGTGCTGTTAGAAATATCTGCTACTTCTGCATATTGGTCACATAATCTGGTTTATATCCAATTTTCCAATTATGTCCTAAATCCTGTATCTAAATTTTGCTAATAAACAATTAGTTAATGTTAATTAAGTGTTAAATTCAAGTCACCTACCAGGTAAGTATTGTACTGTATATTATCTCCATAATATATAGTTAGTAATAACATAGATCATTGTAGAAATGTATTATAAATTTGTACAGCCCCTTTGAGGTGATTTTGCACAAAAACGGCGCTATACAAAGCATCCAAATGTTATTATTATTATTAAGAGAGTTTTATAAACGAATTGGTATTAACATTATTGCTGCAGCGAATTATATTTTTAGTTCGTGTGACTCTATTAAGAATATGAAATGAAATCAATTGTAATAATGCAGAGCTGTCAATAAGGGAATTAATGATTTTAAAAAGAAACATGACATCAGATTTTTCATTAGATAGTTTTATTTTATATTTATATAGTCTTAAAAAATATTATAGGCATAATACTGTGTTTCCTCGTGGTATATATCTCAATATTCAACCTGTTAGTGACCGAGTGGTCCAATGCGTCAGATTCGCGTGCAGGCGTCGCGAGTTCACAAGCAAAGTTTTCCAGGGAGAATTAAAATATCGTCAGGTTATTCGTAACACGGGAATGTTCTTTAAAAAAAACGTTATTTTTGATTGAATATCTGTTATAACTCCGCCGTTTTAAAATGATAGAAGAAAAAAAATTAAAATAAAAAAAAAGTTTTTCGCTTGAACTATGAGTTTCTGGACACCGTGTAAATATTAAAAATATTCACATTAAATAATGCAATTTGTATAGCTACGTTTGGTGACTTAGCAGGGGTGCCCGGGTACATCGGGTGAGGTGTGTTCTGGATGCCAGCTGCGTGGCGTGCCGGATCGGGAGAGGTTGGTTTGGGGAGACCCTTTGACCTCTGCAACTGATCTCTCTTGACCAATCGCCTTGTGCTGCAGCGGGAAGCATAATCCTTAAAAATCCATCCACACAGTATCCCCAAAGATGACATAGGCCTTGGAGGGAAATTATTTTCTTTAGGGCCTCCTAATTAACAAGATATGTTGAAAACATTTTTTTTTAAATAATTTTATTTGTTAAATGTTTTCTCCCCGTCCCTGAAGGGGTAGGTAGCTCCTAGCGCCCCCGGGGGGCGTTCACCCAGAGACCACGCCCCCCTGTGGGAACGCCCCCCGATCAATGCCCCGGGACATGAGGCTCCGAGGCTGCAAGGCTGTGGGAGGCATTAAATGTACATTCCTGAATTCCTCAACACTCCCCAGCTTAGCTAAAAACTAACTTGTATCACAGAATCATAATATCAAATGTACATTTTTTTATTTAAACAATTTATCACACGTAAAATCTATTATTATCAAATTAATGATCTATTCTTGTTCTCTTATTGCTACATTGTCATACCAATTTGCGATGCGGGTATGAGTACCCCCACCCCGAGAACCATGCATTAGATAACCAACACCTCTGTCATAGATTACGTTCTGGATTCATGGGATGAGGTTTTGTCTTCCTACTGCGTGGCGGGTCGGATCAGGAGAGACTGGTTGAGGAAGACCTTTTGATCTCTCCTGCCGGACCCTCTTGACACAATGCCTTGAAACAAATTGGGAGGGATGGATTAATACTTCCGTCACTCCTGGTCACACTGACCCACAGATCTCTACGAACCCCTCATACCTTTTTGTCCCTTGAACGTCCTTTCCTTCCTTTCGCGTAAAAAGGTCAGTCGAAGAAAGTCTTGCTTGAATATTTAAGTGAATGCAGCAGATTTTCGTAACGGGAAATGGAACGTGCAAACAAATTTACGGATGAAAACCAAGCGTCGTGTTCTGACATCACTTAAACAGCTACCTCACATCTTGGCTGACCGCGTGCATTAAGAATACAGACAATTTTGTGTCAAGTTGCTCTGCATATACTCGTACACGGGTCCTACTGTGGTTTACAAACAATTTGGTCACCTAGAAATGTTTTAGATGCTTTAATTAAATACTGCGAGTAGAATACATCTTGGCCTTTGAAATAATCGAGTATTTTTTAGATAAGTCTTTTTATAAGCCCAGAAAAAAATAATGTATAAGGCCTATGAAAACTGCTTTAATGTTCAAAATCTCTTACTTACGAACGCATTTTCGGTTATAATTTTATTGTATAATGTGGCAAATTAAGTTATTTATAAAATGATCGGAAAACTTTTAAATATTTATGCCTGAACATCCACAAAATAAAATAAAAGGCACTTTTTAGCCATGTTTTTTTCTTGCATAAATCAAAACAGGCGGATGGTGTTAAGCGGGAATTTAAACCTTATAGCCATCTACGTAAGGGATGTTAATGATAGCGGCTCGATTTAAAATATTGCACGACGTAATGCATCGCGGTACATGTGACGTCACTCGTACCCCATCAGATTTCGATCGTTGAAAAATGCAATCTTTGAATATTATTTTATCTAGGAAATCGATATTTGTAAAAAATCTTAAAAATACAGATATTTAAGTTAGAAGTAAAACATTTTTTCAGATCATGAATCTAACCCGAGCTGAAGGTATTGTAAGTTCTGTTTCCCAAGCATTTCCATGCTACCAGAACGTTACTTTTCCTAAAACTTTGTATAGAAAATTGTTTTTTGCTTGTGATTTATGCAGGCTAAAAAATTTCGGAATATTTTGTAAGTTAGCGAGCACCTATGTTTCTTATTATTTTATTTTCGCAATAAATTTAGCTAAATGGGTATAAAACTATTTTTGGTCTATTGATTCACAATTTTTGTATACTTCTCCTCGTAAAACGCAAAAAATAACGAAATTATGTTGAAATATGGTTCTTTCTTCCTGTAAACATTGTTAATATCAGTGAAACTACATAACTACGGTTATTTTGTGGCAGATCTATTTAACTGCACGCAAGGTAGGTACAAGAGGGCTATGCTATCAAATCTTTTCAATCAATATTAATTTAATCTAATTCTACCTTATTTGCACTATAGAAACTTATGTAATTGTAACTCTTGTTTACTTACTTACTTACTCTCTAATGTCATTTCACAATCAAATGCCTCATATACTTGTAATTCTTTTTAAAAAATATTTCTAGGATTTTAACTGTGACATGTTATCATTGTTTATGGTATATTTATACCGTTGATATTAAATAAATAAATAAATAACTCTCTAATCCTTACGCTATTCGGCAGGGGCATGCAGAGATAATGGGTAGTCACACGAATCTTTGTTTTACACACATTCCATCATTTTATTATATTGGCGGGGGTTTGGCATGAATAAAAAAAGACAAAGAACCTTCTCGTAGATCAATAATAAAAAAATGTTTTATTATCTTCTGTTTTTGTACCAAATAGAGATCGATATCCTCACTGGGATCTCCCTTGCTTAGGTTTTCATTTATATATTATTAAAATTTAGTAGTACGAATAATATGAAATGGGTAATTATAAATATGTTTTTTTTTCTGAAATTATTATAGAAACTGTTTTATAAACAGTATATTTAGTGTTAGATCTGTATTGGATAAGGCACACTGTAGGAATAATTTTAAGAACATGACCACTAATACTAAATTACCCCTTTTAAGTTTATTATAGTTAAGCGTACTTGGTTTGAAAGGTCACTAAACTGCGCTTTACAAATGCCATGTTATTATTATATATTTCATATTTTTTTAGTGCAGATGAGTGCTTTCTATAACAATACTAGTACAGCCCCGTGAAAAATCACGTAATAGTCTGAATTCGTGACACATCAATTCCAATTTTGAAAATGACAATGAAAATAATTTTCTGTTATCGCTTGTCTGAATTATTAATCCAATCAATTTAACTTTTGAAAATGACACTTACATTCAAAACAAATCCGAGTTCATTGAACAAGAGTTACAACCATAGACAGACCCACAACCGATATTAGCAATTTTGATTATTATAGATTAGGATGAACACTGTAACGCTGTCCGTAACGTTTCCTAAAGTATTATATTGCGGGCAGAATGCACCACTTCAACAATTACCAGGAACAGGATTACGTGGAGATAAATTATGGACTTGCCGAACGTCATTAGTTATTAGCAGCAGATACATACCTGGACGCTGTTGTTGGACGCGGTAGACTCTCTTGCTGCAGCAGCTGGTCCAGTTCCTTCACCACCTAGGATTCTTGCTGCAGAGTCTCCATCTTCTATCTTCGTAGAACGTCACAGCGGTGCTGCCAAGGTCTGGTATCTGTGAGAGGATAGCGTGTCAGCGCTTTATTAGCCGCAGACACATACCTGGACGGATGACGAACCTCGTGCTGGCACTGTTGGTGGACGCGGTGGACTCTTTCGCTGCAGCAGCTGGACCAGTTTCCTCACCACCTAGGATTCTTGCTGCAGAGTCTCCATCTTCTATCTTTCTGTCACCTGTTCCTATACTTCATTTTACTTCACTTAACTTCACTCTATTTTTGTAATATTAATATTTTTTGTAATACCTGCATCAACTGTAAAGCGCCCCTGAGGTGATATCTCACAAAAGCGGCGCTATACAAATTATCCAATAAATAATAATAATAAATAGTTAGAATATATTTTTAAGCTCCTTAAAATAAAAGATTTGCAATCTTGATAACTTTTATGTTATGCGTATTGCCTATACTCCAGGCGTTTGTAGTTGTATACGGTAACCGGATAACTCATCAAAATGACAATTTAACACATCTTTGAAAAGTGATATAAAATCATGAAAACCGATGAAACAAAAACTAAGTTGAATAGTTTATGTAGGTTATATTTTTGGGTTAGTTTTTCATCGCTTTTTACGACTTTATATCACTTTTTAAAGATGTGTTGAATTGTCATTGTGTTGAGTTATCAAGGGACCCTTTAATATAGCATAGTTTGATTATTTTACATCGAATGTACTTGTTAGGCGGCATAGCTGTCTCTAGTAATAATGCAAATCCGCTTTAACCGTTTGTGCATGTCTTCCTGGGACGTTCGGACTTCTTCTAGTATCCACTTTCACGTCATATCAGCGAAATAAACAGAATTTATTCTTCGATACGTTTTATCCAAAATTTTAAGTAATCTTCTTTGCATTACGGCTACGTAGTAAGCGTTCAAAAAGAAGAAGAAAATTAGGGGAGATGGATATAAGTAAATACGAATGACAGAGGGAGAGCACTAATATTAAAAAGAAACGGTTTTGATTAATAGGCGTGAAAATATTTAATAAAACACGATTTATTTCAAATAAAGCTAAAATCTCTCGACAGATGTCTTAAGTAGCATTTAAAGAAACACTGCGAATTTTCCACGCGTATACGGAGAATAATGAGTAATGTTTTTTAATCAATGTGACCATTTCCTAATGAAATATTAGGCATTCAGAATACAACTGAACACGTGTTCAACGCAAGTGGCCTTGTCCGAATAAATATAATGGACGAGATGCGAAATTATTATTATTATTTTGAAGAACACGTGTTCCGATTTCCTCATAACATATTCGTGCTTTACTGATAATTTGTTATTAAATTTGTCAAATCATTCCTTATATTTTGATTAATCTTTGTAACGAATTGGTGTACATTATGAATACCAAAAAATATGCTTTAGATATATTGAAGGTTTTCATATCGTTTCGCTTGAGTAGAATACAAATAAAAAAATAAATTACTCAACAAAAAATATAAATGTAAGCTACTATAAAATATATTTTTTCAATAGAAATGTATGAACGCGTAAAGGAAACAACTTTAAAAAATACAGTATTATAGCTAAGATTATCTGTAACAGTTTCACTTGATTTTTTTTTTTTTTTTTTTATATTTACTCCACACAGGAGGCCCTGAAGAAAATAATTTCCCTCAGGGCCTATGTCATCTTTGGGGATGCTGTGTGGAGGGTCTTTTTGTGGAGAGGAAGGAGTGAACATGGGTCTTGAAGAGTCCCATGTTGTAGGAGGGAGGAAACACAGAGGCCGGCAGTTCGTTCCACAGCCGAGCTGTTGAACTTAAGAACGAATCGTAGAAGCGACCCGTTCTCATGTGACAAGTGTCAACTGTGTACAAATGTTGGGCTTTTGACTTTTTTGCTTTGTTATAAAATTATTTACAAAAAAAATAAAAACCAGTTTTGTGCTTGAAATCGAACGTTTCTAGACTTCGTTTATCAAGCGATTTTAATGCCTATTACTTACAATATAAGGTATACCAAGAATATACACATTTTGGCTTGTAGCTTCCTCTCAAAGGACTCTAGTATGGTTTTTAAATGAAAAACTAATAATTTGACCAGATTTTTAATAAAGTTTATATCAATATTTAGTAATATTTACACAAGGATGTTAATGTGATAGATTAACAATATCTTAAGTGTCATAACTTATTTATTATCCCCTCAGTCTTTACAATACTCGACAGCTAAGCGCCATCTATGGGTAACCTAATTGACTAATCTAGTGCCATCTATGGGTGAGCTCATGCACTAAAATCAAAGATATCACAGTGGGATCAACTGAAAGTCTTTCCTGACACTGATACAATATGCTTTATGAAATTTAATTCACTTAATAATTTTTTATTATTTTGCTTTCAGGGCCAATGCTCATGGTTCATCTACCTCCACAGGTAAGAAAAACTACTTTGTTTTCTATACATACTCGTAATTATATAACAAAAATTTGATGACTACATTATCGACATGACGTCTAATCATTTAAAATTGTGGGTTTATTCAGAAAACCATTAAAACCAAAACCATTACCCATTCAAAAACCATTAAAAACCCGTCAATCAATTCTGACCCTATAGAACCTCAATTAGAAGTAAATATATTCAATTGTTGAAGATAATAAAGCGATTTTTAAACGATATTTGAAATAGAAAATATACGGTCGCATCTGAGACTCGAACCCAGGACCTTCGCCTTTCCGGAGCGCTGCTCTACCTACTGTACTAATGAGTAAGATTAAGAAAAAAGCGCTTAGATGGTTTGGGAATGTAGAGCGAATGAACGAAGAAAGCAAAAGAAGTAGAAGAAGTCATGGCACTATCAAGTGAATCAAACACTTGAGTGGGTCCATGCGTCAGATAATAGAAGAGTATGTATGAGAAGTTGTATGAATTTGAATGAGGCAAGGATCGTGTGCCAAGATCGACTTGTTTGGCGGTCCGTCCTCTCTGCCTACCCCCACGGAGAAACGGCGTGATGTTTAATTTGTTAGTTACTTCAAATAACAACAATATAATTATTTTTCTCACAGCATATTTTTATTAGCTGCTATCCTTTACGTATGATCGCAAAATTCAACTCAAACTAAACGCAATATAGATAGTGTCTTCGGTTAATATAAACCCCATTATTATTTTTATGTGCGACATCTATTGACTTTTCTGCAAGTTTACCATGAATATTTATATTTATTTTTGGAATAACCTAGTGAGTACAACAAATATATACCAAATGTACAACAAATATATTATAAAAATATACTTTTGAAACTGTTAAATAATACTAAATACTCTACAATACCGCGTATTCATCATACAAGGTCATATAATAATGACATAAAAAATATTCCAGGTCATAAAACCACATTCGGACAAAGAAACTATATTTATTTTGCGACTAAACTCCACAACATCCTTCCCCAGATATAAAGCGAACATTTGAATGATTACAAATCAAGAATAAAAATCTGGCTGAAAGAGATTAATGAAAAAACTCGACGACATAGAAAACTAATAAAACAGAAATGAATAACTTAAGTCCGCCTCAGCACAGGTCACCCTAGTAAGGAATACAATTTACTATACATATATTTAATATCATATTTTGTATGTACACTGTTAAAATAGTCGCTATAATTTAAAAAAAATATTGCTTAATAATGTAGGTATCCTGAACAAGTAGAATTTTATTTACAAATTTTACCCTGGTTAACTTTAAACAATATATGCAATATTCAATTAGAAATATTATTATCTGCTGACAATCAATGTTTCCTGAAATAAGTTTTCCGACCTTGTGGTGTACTTTTCCAGAAATAACACAAATACCGCATCGTATCTGCGACTGCTTTATTAATTTGCTAAAATAAAATAATAAAAAACGTTCACCTAGGAAGAGAAAAATGATCATCAGTTATCCTGACCGTTCGTCTCGTTTCACGAGTTAATGTATGACTTAATTAATTGAAACGTTGCCAAGAGCCATAGTGGCATTCCTGAAACGTTCCCGACTTCTTCTACCATTCACATTTGCATTATATATTCTCCTTACAATCCTTTCTTTATTCAATCTATACGCTCAAACCATTTAAGCGTACTTTTCTTAATTTTACTCATTACGCTTACACCAACCTAGCATCGTTTGCGAATCTTCACCCTTCTCACCTAAACGATCATACATGGTTTTGCTACACATAAGTCTCAGGGATCCCATTTATAATTTTAAAATCTAACTCTACTTTAAAACAATACTAGTTTATGTTCATAAATTCAAAACACAAGAAATAACGACTAACACATATATTAAAAAAGCACTAGACCTCAAGGTCAAAAACATATCCAATAATAATAATAATAATGATTTATATAGCGCCGTTTTTGTGCGTTATTACTAACTATATATGGAGATAATATACAGTACCATACTTACCTGGTAGGTCACTTGAGATTAACACTTAATTAACATTAACCAATTGTTTATTAGCCAAATTTAGATACAGGATTTAGGACAAATACAACTTTTGGGCAAAAAAAGCTCCATTTACTATGGTACTCAACTCTGCAATAAAATCCTCACAATAATATTATAAAATTTGAAGCTCAACTAAAAAGGTGGACACAAAATAATAATATTCGGATAATTTATATAGCGCCGTTTTCGTGTAAAATCACCTCAGGAGCGCTGTAGAAATATATTTATTAAATATTAAATGCAGCTACGATTGTTATTACAACTAGGATTCACAATAACTAGTGACTTACATCTAATACTTATATCTAGTTACTTACGACTAAGGCCTATAACTACTGTGTTAATGACAAATATATTTACATATGTAGAAACTTACAACTAACATACTTAGATTTAAAAATACTTCGATAAATACATGTCAAGGATCTATGGATATCAGAAGAGTATGTATGAATGTGATGACGCAAGGAGTGTTTTACAAGACAGGGTAGTGTGGCGGTCCATTATCTCTGCCTACCAGGGAGATCAGAAATAGAAAATATACTGACACCAATTATAGACTGAAACCGAAAACACTCAATTGCACCAAAAACACATTGTAATATATTTATATATTTTTTTAAATATTATCTTGCTAAATTTTAATAATATATAAATGAAATCCTTAGCACTGGAGATCGACATTAGTGAGGATATTATGAAAATTACCAATTGATTACATTAATTATGTCAGTTTGATGAATCAATTACATCTAATAACACTGTCTGACAGGAGAATTATTTCAGACCTGGTTGTGTTACACAGAGTCATTAACAACTTAATTGATAGTCCTGCCATCCTTGCCACTATTAAACTCTATGTGCCGACTAGGAATGCAAGACAAAATATAACATTCTTCTGCAATACATACACGACAAACTATCAGACACACTCACTGACCAATAGGATGCATGATCTAGGCAACAAGTATGGGGGTGCTATTGATTTATTTATTGACTCCATTTATAGAACTAAGCATAATCTATACCAACAAATCTATACCTTTGTCGAATCTTACAAATTAGAGTAGCGTTGGTAAATTAGTTTTAATGTTTTGTCTTATATTTAGTATTGCTGTAATTTCTTTTTTACTTTATGTTACTCTTACGTTTTACTAATATTGCTTCATATTTAATTATTTCTTGATATTTTCTCATTATACTTGTAATCACAATTATAAAATTGTGTGTTTTGTACCTATTTACTGCCAGTATCTTCTGTATAATACAGATATTCTCCTATTTACACTGCATCATGTATCACATTTATGAAAAAGCCTTTTTAGGCGTATATATATATAAATAAATAAGTATAAATAAAACAAATTTTTGTTAGCACCAACTGCGTTCAGTCCTCCATTAATGGAGTTACCTGCATTTACCCTTAGTTCAATATCTCTTATTGTCATTTCATCTCTCGTAAACATGCTTCACAAATACACAAATTTATCTACCTGTGTTTGGACTGAAACGGTTAGTAATAGTAAGCATTAGATTAATGATACAAATCATGTTTATCATCCTTTACAACTTTGATAAGGCTGACATCAGTAGAATTCTTTTCAGCGATTTCAACGTCGCTTTTCAGTACGTAATAATGGAGCGCTGGCGTCCTTCCAACTTACAACACTTCGAGTTACATTCAACACCCTTAAACGAGATAGACATACAGCCTTCATTACGGACTTATTCATGATTAATTTATATTTCATCACAACCTTTATGTCAAAATTTTATCAATTACTTGATTCTGTTCAAAAGGACGGCGGTTACAATCCTTTGTTAACAGACCGATTGCCATCTCTAATTGACAACGCAATGTGGGAATTCTGAGTCTGTTCTACAGGTATTTTAAAGGAGCCTGCTCTAATGCAGGTACAGTTCACCGGTACAGTGAAACTCGTTCACAGTTGATGTTGGCTTCATGAGAGCGGCCCGCTTCTTCGACTCGTTTTTGTGTAAGATCTTCATATTATAAAGCCCTTCCTACAGCCCCTACCTTAACCCGCCTCACAACGCTGCCCAACCGGGTGGCGCACATAGCTCCCCTTCCACACTGTACAGACAGGGGCGCTCTCAAAAATAATAATGATATTTTCTATGATTTGCAAAATCTCATTACTTTAATCTCCTAAATTTATAAAATAACTAACTATTGTGTTCGGTTCTATCGCTATTTCAATAGAATAACTTGAATTTCATCAAATTAATCATCAAAACGTCACCAATTCTGTTTATCCATCATAATACTATTTTATAATAAAGGATAATTCTATTTAAAACCTTAAAATTTTGTTTTAAAATATCACCATAACACAAGAAAATCTCATAATATCAGCAAAACACTACACTGTCTCATAATATCACCATAACATCACACTCTCTCATAATATCACCATAACACCACACTCTCTCATAATACCACTATAACACCACATTTTCTCTCATAATATCACCATAACACCACACTCTCTCATCATACTACCATAACACCACACTCTCATAATACCACCATAACACCACTCTCTCTCATAATGTCACCATAACACTCTCTCATAATATCACCATAACACCACACTTTCTCACAAAACGACCATAACACAACCCTCTCTCATAATACCACCATAACACCGCCCTAACAACGCCCTCTCTCATAATATCACCATAACACTACACTCTCTCATAATATCACCATAACACCACACTCTCTCATAATACCACCAAAACACCACCCTCTCTCATAATATCACCATAACACCACACTCTCTTATAATATCACCGTAACACCACACTCTCTCATAATATCCAAAACACCAAATTAAATGAAATTCAACAACAAAAATCTGACATCAAAATATCACTGAAAATGTTTCAGCGCATATTTCAGTGGAGTTTGGGTTCGTCGCGTCGCTCGATAGCTTCGTTCATGTCACTGAAAAGCTCTTTGCTGGGCGCTTATGAGCGCGAATCCCTCCCTTTGTCACTCTACAGTCTACAGCGCATAGCTCTACGATGCTCGCCATTGTACTACGAATCTACGGTGCTACGGTGATACGGTGCCACAGGGCGTTGGCTCTACGATCTACGGTCTACGCTGGGCAACTGTGAAGCAATTCAAGCCTTATTTGGTTTTCTTTTTAAAATATTATAGATTCGAGTTGATTTCAAACAGTTGTTGAAGGAATCTGATTTCATAACTTATAAGTAACGAGTCTACGATAGGAAAACATCAGAACAAGATCAATAATTGCTACAGAATTATCATTTATTGATAAATTAGTTCTAATTTTTAAAATACACTGTCCGAATTTTTGAGACAATCATTTGCAATAATTTTGAAAATTACACTTGTAATCAAAACATATTTTACAATCAGAGTTGATAGAGTTACAATCGCAGACAGTTTTTATTGGTTTTTATAGGTTAGAGTTATCTAAATATATATTTTAGGTTATCACGTCGTTTTGCTTTTCCTTCTTGTTTATCCAACCTTGATTCTGTCTTGCTTCTTGAGATTGATAATGTAACGCTGTCCGAAATGTTGGCTAACGAAGGTTAATTTATCTGATTTTTTTTGCCATATATTATTAAAGATGCGGGTTTATTGAAACTAGTTAAAAGAACAAATATTAAGTACTTCTCTGGGTTCTATGATAACTCAACGCAGTGACAATTCAACGCACTTTTAAAAAGTGATATAAAGTCATTAGAAACGATGAAAAAAAAATTTTTTTTAACCTAACTTAACCTAATCTAATCTGACCTACTTAACTCAGTTAATAAAGTTTTTGTTTCATCACTTTCCATGACTTTATATAACTTTTTAAAGATGTGATGAATTATCATTGAGATGATTTATCCGGTCACCCTTCTCTGACCCTTTCTCCTCCCCACCATTATTTTCCAGCGCCTCCCAATAATCCCAAGTTGTGGTTGCCATTATTCTACTGGCTCCAGACAGTAGAACTCATGTATAGCATTCTCTTAAATCTCCATCAAGAAATCAACATGATCAAGCTCTTTCTTCCAAGAAAATAAATAAAATTATTTATTTATTCGCGCCTTGAAGACTTTTGATAACATATATACATTGTTAAAGGTAAGTTTTTCAGGAGTACAATAATAAGTACGTAACATAATTAATTGAGTTTGAACGATATAAGCAGATACAACACAAGTTATCATAGAGAGTTCTGTTGTACAAAAGAGTTCAATGATTGTACATAATAACAAGAGTACAAAACAAGTACATGAGCTAATATGAAAAGTATCTTGGTTTTAGTAAATTGGTTGATATTAATAAATATAAAAATGAACAATTTGTTGTACTTGTTTGCATTTAGCAAACCTTTAATACGCCAGATTGGATGTTTTACAGACCATAGCTAAATTTATACAGCCATTAAAGGTGCACGTGAAGAATAACAGAAATTAAAGAATGATGGTAAATTTATATCACCTTCTAATTAATTCAATAGTTTAACAGTTTATAAATCTACAGGCGAAACAGCTGTCTGTCAGAAAGATAAATCCAAGCGTCCCGCTTGATATTTTGAGATATCGCAAAGTAAAAGCTGTCCTACAAATTGTAATATGATAAAAGCAATCCGAATTTCTTCATAAAAAGTTACATCAATCACATTTTCTCGCAAATCATTCTTACTATCATTTTCTTTGAACACTCTTATACAATATTGTGACTTTGAACTACATACAATGTTTTGTATGTATAATGTTGTTGCTTCTAATAGTTCCAATGTTTATTTTTAATTTTTAAAAACACATGTAATATTTACACGATTCTTATTTAGATATCTTTTCAACTTGAAATATACTTTACTTATCATTTAATAATAATCATAATTGGATAACTTATATAGCGCTGTTTTAGTGAAAAATCACCCCAAGGGCGCTGTATAAATTATTACGAGTTAAACATACTTACCTGGCAGGTTACTTTAGATAAACATACTTGTAATGTTTACAACTTTGCACGCACTATAGTTAAAAAACTGGACACTGATTTAAAATTTTTTATTTGATATTTAATTTATTAAAAGATTAGTGGAAAAAGCAGAGTTGATATTTATTTTAAAAGACTGAAGAATTTAAGACTCTTTACGACTTATAAATTCTTAATTGTTTACATATTTAGTTATTTACGATGAAAGGTTTGTCACTTGATACGACTGTCTAAAAATATACCCAACCATAAACATTTACTGTGTACCTCATTTTTATCTTAAGTTAGTTACATATATTTCTTTATACATTAATATATACATATTTTTTGATATTTTAATATTGTATTACAGCAGGATCTCATTTGGCTTTGTTTACACCTTGTCTTATCAACTTCTATTAATATCCTTTGCTGTTTTAGGGCACTACAAGTTATATTATGTAAGAGTCGAAAGCGATTAACAATACAAATAAATAATCGAGTATTAATCATTGAAGGTAAAGTTAACAACGCTCAAACGACAAATGTTTGATAGAAAAAATTAGAGACAAAAGAACTTCCTTAATAAACCTCCATAAAGGAGGCCCAGGGTAAAATAATTTCACTCTGGGTTTATGTTATCTTTGGGGATGCTGTGTGTAGAGTCTGTTTGAGGAGAGGAAGGATCACAATATGGGTCTTGAAAAGAACTCCTTGTGGAAAAGGTCCATATGACTTGGGTATCGCCACCCCGGGAATCATTTATTGGATAACCAATATATCCACCATAGGTCACTACAAGTGGTCCGCTACGTTTGGTGACTTAGCAGCGGTGTCCGGGTTCGTGGGGTGTGGTTTGTCCGGGTCTTGAAGAGGCCCCGAATGAAGTAGGAATAACAGATGCTGGTTTTCCGCTGGTGTCCGTCGCGTTTTACGGACGTGCACCAGTGCATAGGGGATCAATGCTGCTAGCTCGTTAGAGCAGAATCCATTAAAATACCCGTAGAACAGACTTAGCATGATCACATTGCGTCTGTGAAATAGAGATGACAATCCATCTGTAAACAACGGATTGTCAATCAGACGGAATTTCCACCATTCAGTATTTTGGGGATCCAGCCCAGAGGTGGCTCTCAAATTCAATTTTTTGGCGTACTTGACATTTGTACAGAGTTATCATCTGGTCACTCTTGAAGAATCTGCTAGCCCCATACAAGACTTATTATAGTGTAGCTTATAATGATTTGAAAAGTCGCTGTTGATTCAAACTCATAAATTTTCTTAATGCAAATCAATTTTTGGAATAACTTAAAAAAAATAATTATTATTTTATATATTCCGTTGTAAAAATTATAAAAAAAATATAGAATTTAATACGCGCTAATGAATTTTTTAAGTGTAGCTTATAAAGCCAAACGCGTCACTCATAAATTTTCAAATGATGTTTAAAAGCAACAAAATAAAAATCTGTTTATATAAATGATGATACAAAAAATAAATAAATTTCAATTGATTGTATTATAAACTTTATGCTGTATTTTAAAAACTTTTTTTTTCACTTAATAATAAAAAAAACCGCAACACATTGCTAGAGATATATCAACACGTAATAGAAAAACCTTTCTGAGCTATTTTTTTTTTTTTTTAAATGTGATTCCGCACAAAAGTCCCAACTGCTCCCAACTGTCTGGAACCAGTGAGACTATGGCATCCCAAATTGGCGTTTGTTGTGAGGCTGAAGGTAGCGAGGAGGGGAAAGTGATGTAGAAAAGGAAGGTGGGGGAGTAACTGGATGTTCAGATCAAATAAAATTCCCGCGACCACCGACTTCCCAGCCGAAAGCATTACCCCTCGACTACGGAGGCCGTCGTAAATCAATTTATAACAAAGCTTGAATTTTTTTAACCACTGAGTGAACTAATATTTAATACGAGTGATACAATCTGATCAGCCAGACACTTCCCAACCATCCTCTTGTCCATCTCCATTACAATACCGCAAATGGAACACCATTTTCCCCCGGACTCCGAGTCACACAAAAAAAAGAAATTTTTGAATAATAAACAATTCAAAATGATTTTTACCTATGTGCAAATCCAAAGAATTCCTTAGAAAATGCTGCAATAAAATTACTGAAAGAAAAAATGCTGCAAATAAAATTGATCTTAACACTGATATGAAGTATTTTTATCAATATTTTTACCATACGATTCTAATGTGCAAAATTGTAAAGCCTTTTTTTAACAGTCAGGGTTGGGGCTGCGGGGGTATGCAGTGAACAGTGCCGCCATCTTGGTAGGCCAGGGGCGCCGTTGTGTGTAGGGCGATACGGCGGCCGTTTGCTGCATTTGTACTGCCTGTCTGCCTTTGCAACTCGGGTGGAGCAGGGCAAGTCAAGCGGGGGACGCGCACGGAATTTGGGCCCGATTTTTGAATGACACAAAATCACAATTTTGTATACGCTTCGATCAATGGCTACGTCCAGACTAAGCCGTAAAACGCATCGAGCAGCTAAATAACCAGTAAATAAAATAACTATATTAAGCACATTATGTGGTTTATTTATGTGGTCAACGAATGCCCGCTCCATTCATTCCCCGACGGGATTGATGAGGTTCACATGGCGACGCCTGAGGCCCTAGAATGGCTCGCAGACCTAGATCTCCCTCTCTGACCTCCCACCATACGAAAGAAGAAGAAGAATTAAGCTTTTTTACATTAACCCCACCCCACACACAAGGCCCTGAGGAAAATAATTTCCCTCGCAGCCTTTGTCATCTTTTGGATGCTGTGTGGAGTGCCTTTTTGAGGAAAGGAAGTTTTGGGAAGGTAGAAAGTATAAAAAGGTAGTATGAGGGTTGGGTAGGAATCTAGAGGTCAGTGTGTCTAAGAGTGACGGACAAATGAATATATCGCTCTCACTGCGGTGCAAGGCGATGGGCCCAGAGACCGTTTGGAGAGGTCAAAGGGTTTCCTCAAACCAGATTCTCCCGATCTGGCACGCTACGTCGCTGATGGCCAGGTGCATCCTAAACACACCTCTTCCAATGCTAAATCACCAAACGCAGTGAACCACTTAGGGTTACCGGTGTTGGTTACCCAAAAAATGGTTCCCGGGGCTGCGGTAAACGCGCCTCCCAAATTAAAGTTGTCAAAAGGGCAATTATGACTAATAGTGTATTCGGGCCTTCAAAAAAAAATATCAGCGCTTTTGATTGCATCACTGTTTCCTATAATGATATTATTAACAAAAAAAATACTTCCAGCGCCAAGCAATTATTTGCGCATTTATAAAAAAGGCAAAACGAAAATACTATCGGTCACAATCACCTCATACATTCCTTTGGCCCTTTGCCGCAAACGATTGCATCTACTCTAGCTAAGAAACAGATAATATCCGAGTGACCTGGCTCGCTTTGATTGGATTTTTTTTTAAATGCTCAAATAATTGCTTAATTGTAAAGGGAATTTGTTTTTATATTATTAACGCAGCTGGAGTTTACAAGTTTATATATATTTGTAATAATAATAGCATAATAGAAAACTTGGTGACGCCGTCAAAAGGGCCAATCCACCGATGGAAAAGTCCGAATATACCATTTAAGTCACTGTAAGATGACGCGGTTGTTTTCGACACCTCAAGGGGTTCAGAGAAAAAGAGATTGATTCTCCTTTTTGCCTAATGAACACCTGTGATTTTATGATAGAGAATATAGATTCGAATACCCCACACCAAATAGAGTAATTACAAAATAAAGCCATCTCAAGGTAGTTTGTATTCGAATTATGAGTTTGTGGGGTCACACTACGGTTATGTGCTCTATAATAGTCAGTTTCAGATCAGAGGCACGTTAGAACAATAAAATTTCTCGGCGAATGACACTTGAGATGAGTATACAACTTCCACTGTGTAGCAGAGCATGACCGATGCAGAGTAATAGATACTTGATTACTTTTCTACAGCAATCGGACTGTCAAATCGTGACAGAGCAATAAGTACTTGGAACACTCGTCGCAAGCGGCGTTTGAATCCTCGTTGTGCAGATTCAAAAATGAATTCTTGAATCCTTGCTCTACGATTGGCGAAGAACAAAACAAAGCCATTGGGTACCAATGGCGTCACAAAACGGTCACAATAATTGATTTTATACACTTTTTTTATAATGTTTTTATTATTTAATATATATAAAGTGGGTACAGGATATAATATGATTACATAGAGAATATATTTACATTACAAAATGTATTTATGTTCGCAATCTCACCAATGAAGAAACTTGTTCATGTGCTTGGTGAGAGAGTTACACCAATTATAAGAAAAATAGAATCATTATGCTATAAGTAAGTATATATATTATAGGAACAATATATAAAGAGTCAAAATCTAAATACAGTGGAGGTGAGTATAGACTGATAATAAATATCAATGAATATCAATGAAGGGAAAAACAGGCAATTATTTAGTTGATTATTTCTGAAAGAGTAACTTTAGTTTTAGTTTAAGTATGTTAATATCCTTTAATTTCTTTATTTCAATCGGAAGGTTGTTGAAATACTTCATTCCTAAATATTTATAGTTATTTTGCATTTATTTGGTATTACATTTTGGAATTTTGATATTGTTTTGATATCTTTTAGATAAGTGGGTTTCAAATTTTTTGATTATATTATCTTTATAAATTTGGATAATGGCATTTTTCTTGAATATATCTTCTACTCGGGGCACCCCGAAATCTGTAAATAGCGTTTCTGTTGGATACGTGGAGGGTTTCTTGAGGATTACTTTGAGAATTAGCTTCTGGACCACTTTGATCGGGGTCAGAATCTTATTGTATGACCCCCCCATCCAATAATTCCGTATTGAATTAATGACTGGATTAGTGCGTAGTATACTCTTTTTAGGTTATTTCTTTTTAAAATATTTCTTAATCTTATGAATATTTATACACACTTTCTGATACGCTTGACCAATTCACATATATGTCTTTTCCACTTCATATGTTGTTCTATTATCACTCCGAGATATTTAATTTCTGATACTGAGTTCAATATTGAACAGCCTTGGATACATATGTTTTTATTACATTTGTTATTGTGAATAATTATTTGAGTGTAAGGGAGTGTTTGTAGTTTGTTAATTGAGAAATGTATATAGTATGTCTTGTTAGTGTTTAATGAGAGAAGATTTGTATCAAACCATTGTTTCAATGTGTTCATGCAATTATTTGCTTGTTCGTTTACTATATTCCAGTCGATCCCATTCACTATGACAGCTGTGTCGTCGGCATAGGATATTATGTTTGCGTTAAGTGGTAGTTTGAAAATATCGTTGACATAAATTATAAATAGTAGGGGGCCTAGGACTGTGCCTTGCGGTATCTCGAAATTACTTGTTAGTGGTAGACTAAGTGAGTTGTTTATCTTGACTACTTGGCATCGTTCAAATAAATAGCTTTTTATCCATTTTAGAGCTTTATCGTTTATCCCAACACAATTCAATTTTTCAATAAGTTTATCATGAGAAATACTATCGAAAGCTTTTTTAAGATCTATGAAAATTCCGAGACATTTCAAAGATTTATCTAATGTATCCTGGATTATGTTAGATAATTTGGCAATTGCATCTTGGGTACTTCTATTTTTCATAAATCCATATTGGTTGCCGTGAATTACGTCATTTTTGTCAATAAATTCAGTCAATCTTTTTTTGATAATTTTTTCAAAGATTTTCGCAATGTTTGAGATCAGCGATATTGGACGATAATTTGACACTTCTTCTGGGTTGCCAGATTTATGAATTGGAGTGATGATGGTTTGTTTATATACAGTTGGGAATATTCCGCTTTGGAGACTTATGTTGATTAAATGTGTTAAGGGTTTTGAGATATGTTTTTTGATAATTTTTAGTGTTTCGACAGTAATTCCATCGAAACCTGGTGCTGATCTTCCCTTCATGCTTGAAATGATTTGCTCGATTTTCTGTGCTGAAGTAAGGTGAAACATGTCAATTTTGTTTGAGATATTAATGTTAAGGTTCTGTACGTCATTGGACGGTACTTTTTGAATTTGATTCGCAAGGTTTTTGCCTACATTTGCAAAGAAGTTGTTGAATATGTTAGCGGCATCTAAAGGATTTTCTTTGCATCGTATTTTGATATTGTTATTTGTGATGCTATGTATTTCATTTTTTTGTGTTTTTTCTTGTCTATGATTTCATTTACAACATGCCAGACTTTTTTTGCATCGTTCTCCGTTGCTTCCAATTTTTGCCGAAAATAGTTTTCTTTTGTGTTTTTTATTAAATAAGTGAGTTTGTTTTTGTATGCTTTTAGGCGATTCTTTAGTGTTTCATTTGTAGGTTGTCGGATAAATTTTTTGTATAGTGCTTCTTTGTGTCTGATTGATACAATTAATCCAAAAGTTATCCATGGCTTAACCGGTTTAAATTTTGACGATTGTTTTCTGGAATCAATGAATTGTGCAGTACTTACGTGCGTTGATAGTTTTTTTTCCAATAGTTCGAAGCATTTATTCGTGTCATTACAATTGAAGATGTCGTGCCATTTCTCTGATTATGTATTAGGGCATTTATGTTGAGCGTTTTGCGTCGGCCGTTGTCCTTCTCCGGAGTTAGAGTTTGTATTGGTAAACATTTTTTATCGTAATTGTACGTAAAAATGCACCCGAAATGATCTGTGATTGTCGTTTGTATGACTGCAGATACTATGTTTTTTTATATCTTGAATATTTGTGAACACATGATCTATGCACGAAGGTCGTTGACCTGGGATAATTCTCGTAAATGAATTAATACACGAAACTTCAACTTCACTTTGCCCTTTTGTTTGCTTAATCGTCTATTTGTTGGAGGCGGAAATTTCGATGGCGAATTTGTTAAAAAAACTGTTAATCTTTCTCACATAATAGATAATAAAATTGAAGTTTCCAATTTAATAATCAAATAAGAATCAACCTAACCTACAAATTACATTACCTTCATAGGTACTTTGCAGAATGCTAAAGGTTATATTTTTGTTGTTGTATTTAAAATTCACACAGAGATAGGATCGCATTATTTGTGAAATGTGTTTACAATGATATCTAGTTAACCTTCTGATATGACATTAATTAAATCATTGATACAATAATGACGCCTCATAATTGAAATAAAATGATCGATTTGAGATATTTTAATTTTTTTTTCTACATTACGCATTTTTATATAGTTTCTGCATTAACCATCGAATTTTTCGACGTCATTTACAGAGAGCTCAGCAAGTATCATTTGACGATTGAAAAAAAATAGTCAAACAGCCCCAATGAGCTTTTTATACTTCATGTTACCACAAATTTGTAATCTTTTTCGTACTATATAGGTGCATAACCGTTTTATTAAGAGCATATGACAGAATAAATTAAAAATTATAAATGTTAATAAAAGGCTGACTTATTGCAATGTGGCAATTACAAACAACCGCAAAATTATTTTGATTTCATATAATTTTCGAATCATTTTTTTATCCGCTCGAGCCACGTAGTGCTATATCTGTCACCAAATTACACATCCTCATAAAACTCGTCCTATCTCCTTTTCTATAATGGTTAAACGGATATTGTTAACAGATTTAGAAAGAGAAAACAACAAGCTTTTGGTTGCATTTAAAAGTTTACCATAAACGCGTCCGAATATTTTTAAATGATTCTAATAAGCCAAACAGTTCACCCTGTAAAGGTTAGCCAAATTAGTGAATAATCATTATGTTAAATTTATATTTATGTTTAGTTTCGTATAAAATTACGAATAAAGTTTAATAGAAAAAATCACCGGTAAAAGATTTGAAAGCTTTAGGTAGTGTAAACGCAACTATTAATCTTCCATTACCATTATCCTCGCAATTTTTCCCATCCTATTTTACCTACAAGTACCTGTCATTATCAGACTGTACCAACGTTTTTGTGTGACATTTTACAACAATAAAAGTAAATGTCAAAGCAGTTTAATGATGAAGCCTGTTTGATGAACATCTCTTTGTTATCAGTGCTGTTATTGATATCAACTCAGGGTAGAAGGCCTGTGCAGTGAATATATTCGGTTCCCGTAGTGTCTTTCGTATCCAACCTGGATGTTATGGGGAAGCTTGTGCATAAAATAAATCATATCTCCTGTGAGTGAAACCAACCATCATCATCTTTGAAGAACATCAAAGAGGTAAGTCGGATTCCTTCCTTACTCCATGTTCACCATCTCCAACCATAGTTGTGTCAACTTCAAAGTTCACAATCAATTTTTACAGTTCACTCTTGATTCGCCTATTGCGATTACAGGTAGGTTTTGGTTAAAATTTTAATATTTTTAATTACAAATGGTCGTTCTGAAAAGTCTTTCATCTGATTTCAAAAACAGCCAATCTATTTAAAATTGAATGTTTGGCGGGATAATTGTGATGATAAAATATTATTTTGTCTATGTCCGAGGTGTTAATACGGGGATTTTCCTAGCTGCATCAACCGCAAGTATTAATCCAACGTCGTTGATGTGATGACCACAGCCACTAGTTACCTATATATATTTTTTTGCTTGCATAACCTCGGTTAGGAGATGACATCATGAAGAAGAAAAATGTTTACTCTCAACAGAATTTGTTTATTTAATATCAATCACAAGCAAACACAAGGAACGCTTCTACGAAAAATACCATACCATCTATTTATATAAAGGAGATTTTCTGTGGCGGGCAGGCTGTGTGGATTTGTGTTTTATTCCAAGATTGATGAAAATTTGCACACTTAGCCTTCGAAACAAGAGGAAGGTCACTGTATACATGAAATTTCTAAAAAAACTCTGCTTAAAGCTTGGGACTTCATGTAGTTCGCTATGTTACAGGGTTTTCCAATAAGAGGTGTTATTTTGATATTCAATCGTAAAAGATCAATGGTTTCGTTGCTTGTGTGGCACGTAGCGCCGTCTTGTTGAAAGTAAACGTTGTCCAGATCAATACCATCCAATTCCAGCCATAAAAAAACATTAATCATCTCTCGATTTTTTTTTATATTTATTTATTAAATATTTGTATGTTTTTTACAATAAATATACAATTTATACATATTATTATAGAGTGTTATAAAGGTAAATAATAATAGCTTTTCCTCACCACAAAGAGACGAGGCTCTTGTGTTTGGTGAGTGAATCCTAGCTCAATTATATGGAATCATGTAAGTAACTAAATAATATATTTGCAAAACCAAAGGGATAAGTAAGAAATAGGCAAAATTTATCAATAATACAGTTTCAAGATTTGAAGGAAATAATAATAAGAGTAAGATATGGACTTTTATAGTAGTTTTAGGTAATTTTTTAATTTTATTTTAAATTCCTGAATATCTTCAATATTTTTTAGATATAATGGAACGATGTTAAAATATGTTATACCTAGATAGAGATAGGTATTTTGTGTGTGCTTTGTATTAAGTTTTGGGATTTTATAGTTTTTTGATATCTTGCTGATGAATTAAATTGTAAGTTATTTAACTGTATTTCTTTATAAATTTGTAGAATTGAATATTTTTTATAATAGCGATCCATTCACCGTAACTGTTGCTCCAGCCTCATTTTCGAAAAAGTAAGGTCCAATGACTCCGCCGGACCATAAACCGCACCAAACAGTCACACGTTGAGAATAGAGAGGCTTTTCAACAATAACTCTTGGGTTTTCCGAGCCCCAGATGCGACAATTTTGCTTGTTGACGAAGCCACCGAGGTGGAAATGGGCCTCATCACTCAAGATGATTTGCATATGATTCACTCAAGTGAATTTTAATAATTTAAATGAGTTGTTGAGGCGTGTATCGTTCCATTTTTATTAATGGCGTAGTTTCTACTTGTCAAATGTCAAAAAATGACAGCTTCAAAAGTAACATCTACCGAAATAGCGGGATATTCAAAATAACACCTCTTATTGGAAAACCTTGTATAACCGACTGTGTTTTGGTGCCACATTTTTTGGAATGTTACTTTTCAGCGGTTTTATAAAGAATATTCTTCAAAATACAACATGGTACATAAAGTAGTTTTTGCTAATCAAGGCATTTTTAATACTACAACTAAATGTATGCCTTAAAACGTTTTTATGTTATTTTAAAAGATGATTTTAATTACTGCCCTCTTCAAATATCTCATATTTGTAAATATATATATTTTTTATATATAAATAATGAAAAAAAAAACTTTCATATAAATTTTTTGAATTTTTAATTTATTTTACGGATTCGTAAATATTAGTTTTTCATCGTCTCATTTAAGTTTATATTTTGTGCATTGAATAAATGTATATATCCTGTACTAAATACAATACAAAATAAAAATACATCGGGTCAATGACATCGCAAATATCATCTGAAAAAACGTGAAAATGAGCCTGTTTTTGAGGATTTGAACAAAGTAGTGCCGGTCTAAAAAAGTCTTGCATGAACATGAGTAAAGATTTTAACCCGAGCGGTATACGGACCTCTTCACCATATTGCTATACCAACGCTGCAGTATTAGGGAATGTTTATAAGTAAGACTGAATCTAATATATTGCAAATTCATTAACATTCAGAATGGATCCATCGCCAATTTTAGCGAGAAAGAAGAAAATATACCGCACAGAGTTTTGGCGGCCGGACGGAAGAGCTGACGAGTCACGAGGCTGACCTGTCAGTGTTATTCAGATTTGGTTTTTCAACATATATAACTATAGTATTTTCATTCAATATTTCGGTTCTCAATTGTGTGGATTTTTACCAAGACTACCAGCTATATAATTAGTTATCAGTTTTGAAAAACCATCTTAAAAGTCAGACCGATCGGACTTTTCAAGTAGAGAAATTCGTTTTATCATTATCATGAAAAATTTTATTTCGATCAAATGTTATTATACCATATACAAAAAAAAAATTGGATATTGAACGTGTAATGATCAGTTTTCTTAGGTTGGAAATAGTGCCATGCATACGGTCGAACGACCGACGACTTTGCGCTGACGAGCTGGACCGATGGTCATCTTACGCGGGCATAGCGAATCGCGTGGCACTAAAGCTCTTTATTCATTCACATGCTGAAACGCACTTAGAATCGGCGTTCAACGGGGTTCTTTCGATGACAATGTTACATTTGAATTTCCGCGAAACAATTGAAGCTTACATTAAATCATGGAGGCATCCGTGGTCAAGAGGTAAGGCTCTCGACTAGCAAGCTGGAATTCGGGCGGTTCAAAGTACTTATTTAAAATAATGTGTATTGTATTTGCGGCAAGTAAGAGAGTGAAAGATACTCTCAGTATCGCCCTGGTGTTCTTACACCATTCAGTGTTGAAAATTTGCTTGAAATGACTTCCCCACCTTTCTCATACCCTTCCCACTACCCTCAGTCTCCCAAGATTTTCTCAGATTCCACTTAGAATCATACGAGAGTCGTTCAGAAAGTTGGTTTGCGTTGAAAACCCCTGCAATCGCGAGCGTCTCGCTGTGCCCCTCCCGCCTCCCCCCCGCATAGCGCGCCTGCGCAGACTACCCCAGCACATGCCGCCATTGCCGGCAAGCTGCGCGCGCCCCCTCCATCCCGCTCTGCGCCTAACGCGCACGCGCCCCCCTCCACAGGGCAATGTTTATATTATTTGTATTTCAACTGTGTATCATGTAAACTAACTACTACGAACGCCAACACGAATGGATGTTGGTTAAATATTGCCCTGCTTATTGTTGTGGGCGAACCGAGCGCAACACAGTCGCGCGCTGTTGTGTTAAGCGAGCGGACCTTCCCCAGCAGCTCCTACAAATAATATCTACAAACAACAACCTTAACTAAAAGTAATTAAATGTTATTATTTTTATTTCATTTATAATAATAATAATAATAATAGCAATAAAATTCTACATTGACAAATAATAATCACTCATCGCTTATCAGTTGGTCGATCTTTTTCAAGTGTTTTCAATATTGTTTATTGTTTTTTTTTTTAATGGTAACCTCACCCTAAATAAATAAAAACACGTATAAATAACATTAAACAAATAAAAATACATAATAAAAACGTTAAAATAAATACGAATCTTCAAGTTTTATGCAATTAAAACAATTTTAACTAAAAATATTCAAATTTTCGCACAAATTTTGAGTGTCGCTCATAAGCGCGCGAAATTTTCTGTTTATGCCAAAGATTTTCTTTTTGGTGTTTAAATGATTGTTTTTTGTTCGTTTTTTAATAAACAGTGACGGGGAGCTGCTGATAGTAAGTTATCTACATTGTTTATTGTAAATAACGTTAGCGGATAAAGTAACATCATAATTTTGTTATCTGGGCTATTTGTGTTTACCGAATTACACCTTTTTTATCTCAAGGATACTCGCATATTTATTTTTCCGATAAGATTTGTCAATTTCTTCACAAATTCTCTAACTAATTTCATAAATATAATGAAAATTTGCAGGTTAATAATATAGATTATCTTCGAATTAAAGATAATAATGTTCTTGTTCAAGGTTTTAAATTTTGCGTCAATTATTTGTCAAGGTTTAAATAATTATCAGTCGATTTATTTTCGAATTTTAAAAGATTCATTAAAATTTTGACGAATTCTCTTTTTGAATTTAAATAAATTCACACGAAAATTGATTAATAATTCTCTTTTTTAAAAGAATTGGTTCATAAGAATATAGTTGAACAATGTTCTTTTTTTGAATATGAATTGATTTTAAAGAAAAATGTTGTGTTCCCTTTTCAAATTCGAAGAGATAACATGAATAATGTTGAATTCTCTTTTCAAATATGAATAAAATTGATTCTTAAGCATATTGTTGAATTATCACATAGAATTTTAATTGATTCGTACGAAAGTTGTTGCATGAAGTTAAATGATTTTTTTTTTGTCTTCATAATAATAAATTCCTTCTCACGTTAATTACTGTAACTAATAAATAATTAAATACACCGAAATCATCATTTTGCAACTCATATCAAATGTTTCCGTTAAATTTAACGTTTTTAAAACGAAATTTTCGTGTGTCACTTATAAGTCACAACCTATTTTATTCGTATTTATTATCGTTCAAATGATGTCTTTCTTTTGTTTTAAAAGGCAGTCTTTTGTTTACATCCAAACTTCTGCAGCGGTCTTTTCTCCAAATTCAAATTTGACGTAATTTAAAATCCATAATGGCGGTCGCTCATATCCGTCGTTTCCCGCGCTTTTCTCGAGCGTAGGTACTATCGCTTATAAGTTACTCCCTCAGGTACTGCACAGAAAGAGATGGTGACCTCCGTTACGAATAAATTCTAGTTATGTCACATATTATATTGTAACGTTAAATGAGTCAACAAGTTGTACAAAATCTCAATTTATAAATTTTTACATTTCTAAAACTTTTTTTTTGAAGACAGACATTCTCAGATTACGAAATATTCACAAATAATCGAATTTTCTCTAATCTTATCCATTATAAACGTATAATATTGAAATATAGTTAATTATTGGAAGATAGTAGAGGACTCAGCTATGGCAGTATTGAATACGCTACACCTGGGGGTAGGTACTACGGAACCCGACGCCTTTGTTTACACGGTTACTAATCGTTTGTTTTGGTTTACGATGTTTTCGGTATCCTACTAAACTAGGTCAGATGCTGTTTTCGTTTCGTTTTTCATCGTGTTTAATACGGGTCGAGTATTCATCGCTTCGATAAGGCGCATTAGTACGAAGACATCGATAAGAATTTTATCGATCGTGTCGGTAACTTGTTTTCGTTCTCAGCACGACTGGAGATCGCCAAGAACAAACAACAGTTCACGTCGACTAATTTAAACGTATTTAGTCGACGTAGATTATTTCATTCGTCGGCGATTTATAATCGCATTCGGGAATGATGAGATGTTACCGACTTTATGATATAATTTTTAATATGACATCAGACCTCACTCGTTCAAAATCATAATTTTATTTCTACGTTATTTCCTCTCAGGACACTTCCGGGAATCTTTTATTCTGTTCTCATGTCTTCGGGAGAGACATTTTGACATCTCCAGCAGGACTCTCTCAGAACATCGCAGTGGGAAGGATGGATAAAAAAAAACTTACACGACAGGAATCACAATTGTTTTGCCCTGCAGTAATGCTTGATCATGACAGTTTCTTTAAAAACACAATGACAGATTTTCCTCCCAACGTATTTTCTTGTCCATTTTTCCATTCTTCTGATTCTGAACTTAATACGGCAGAAACCTCAAATCTTTTGGCCAGCAGCAGTAGTTCTTGATTGCGGCATTTTGTTTAACAAACACATGACATCAGACCTCGGCGGCTGTAAACTCTGCAGTAGTTAACATAAACAATTAAACAATAAGAAACCTAAACAAGGCAACCGAGTGTTTGGGTTCGAGAGCAGAAACACGTGCAGTAAAGCTAAAGTTCGCTGGGCGGTTCCAATTTGCGCGGGAAGCGATTTTTTGTTGTTGTGTTATTGTTAGTTCAACACATTCACGATTAAATATCTAATTAGGTTGTGTATTAAACATAATCATATAATAAAAGAATTATTAAATTAATCCAAGATTCAACTGTGAAACACAACACGCGTACCGAACAGTTCAACATTACTATTAATTGTGTAATAAGCACTTTATGGGTTCACTAAGGAAACAGTATTACACCTGTATCGTTCCTCCCAAAGGAACGTAATATTGTATGTAGAACGAAAGGGGTTTCAATGCATATCTTCTATCTTTGTCAGAGGTGGTGGAAGTTAGGTTAATTAAATTCTTAGAACAAGAACATGACCTATCGGTCATCACAGCTGTGATATCTCTTTTAAGGATCACATCTGTAATCCTGAGTGTTGTGTTGAGGTGAAAAACTAACCAACAGCATCTCTCGTCCTGATTGGTAAGAATGAGAAAGTATTTGACATCGAAGAACTAATCAGTATGCGCTTGAAAATTTGCTTAAAAAAGGTTTGGTATGTTGTCCCATTAGTTACTGGCTAAGAACTTATCCGTTTACAGTTAATTTTTAAATCTTATATTATTTACAATCATTTTAAAATCATTTCTCTCAGTGCATACGCCGTCTTTATTGTAGCTTTTTGGGGGGTATTTTTAAAGGAAAGTAAAGAGAAAATGTTTTGGTATGAAGGAAGGGTTTGTCAGTGTGTACTGAGTGACGTAAATATGAATCCATGCGGTACGGTTGGTGGGCAGACGCATTAGCTGCCAAGACCTGGACAAACCTCACTCTATGAACTTGGGCACACCTGTCATAGTTTTCCACTTGGGGTAACCTGTGGCTGAGGTGTGGTTATTCAATTAATGGTTCCCAAATTGTTGCTTCGTTTCTCCTGCTCGTTCTCATGTAAAATGAGAACGGGTAGTTTTGTTCTCATAAGTGAGAATGTTTGTACAGTGTAAAAATAGAGGAACTACATTGCTATTCGGGTGGGCAGCTTTGACTATGGGAAGGGATTTATTGATGCAGGAACCACTTCCAGATATTCTATCGAGCTGAAACTCAGCAGGTAGACTCTTTATCGATGACAATACATTCTATCAACTTTTGGTATCAATCGCGTACATACACGAGGACATATACGCATTTCTCTAAAATCGGACGATAATATATATACCAAATAAATGTTGATCCTACACAGAGAAAAATGAGCTATTTTATTAAGAATCTCTTAAAATTATGATAATCCGGTTAAAAAAGGGATTGCAGATCTTAACGAATGAATTAATAGGTTTCCTGATAAACCTTTTAGTAAGTGGCGAATTACCAAATATTTGCGAATTTTGTCACTATGAACACGTGTTTCGGTATATAAGAAACGCCCTGAAATCCTGTTTTTAACCGGATCACAAACAATCTGAAGAGATTCGCAATACTCATTTATTTATATTTGTGTACACGGTCGGCATCTGGCAAGGTTGGTAACGCAGTTGACTCCTGTCTCTGGGAAGGAAGATGCAATCCTCAATCAAACCAATATTTTGTTATGGTTTTTATGTTTTAAACCACATTTTAAAATGAATATATTACGGTTAAAAAAAAACTGGGTTGATTTTAAGAAAGCGTCCTCTACTTTTATTAAATCGTCTTAATTCGTGGCAATTCCACTCTTTCCATACTTATTTATATAAACTATAATTTGTTTACCTTAATTCGTGTATTTCTGCATTGTTTGTTTTAAACTGTAAATGCGCCGTTCGCAAATCAGTAAATAAAGTTATTTATTTATTGTCGGGCATATTTAGCAATTTTTAAATTATTAGGTAAACATTTCCTCACCCGCATACCGAACTAAAATAACTGGTATTCTACCACACTAATGTGAATATGAATTTAAAAAATTATATCTTTTTAATTTTTTTGAATAACTTAATATACAAAACCTTAAATTGTAATATTTAATCATCGAAGACAATATACAATAGACATAATTTGAAACAGAAAAAGATAAGATAAGACCTCAAAGCTTTGCCGAGGATTTACTCTACCACTAAGCTAATTTGACTCTATCCCCTTCGGTCATATTTATTAATGTTTTTTAACGTGAAACCGCACTGTTCCCAACCGTTTGGAGCCAGTAAGGCTGAAGGCGATGCCATACGTAGTAATGCAAAATCATGTGTTTTTGGTTTGAAAATTTGGTCGCCTAGAAATGTTTCAGATGCTTTAATTAAATACTGCGAGTAGAATACATCTTGGCCTTTGAAATAATCGAGTACTTTTTATATAAGTCATTTTATAAGCCCAGCAAAAAATAACGTATAAGGCCTATGAAAACTGCTTTAAAGTTAAAAATCTCCTACTTACGAACCCATTTTCAGTTATGATTTTAATGTATAATGTGGCAAATTAAGTTATTTATAAAATGATCGGAAAAAAATTAAATATTTATGCCTGAACATCCACAAAATAAAATAAAAGGCACTTTTAAGCCATGTTTTTTTCTTGCATAAATCAAAACAGGCGGATGGTGTTAAGCGGGAATTTAAACCTTATCGCCATCTACGTAAGGGTTGTTATTGATAGCGGCTCAATTTAAAATATTACACGACGCAGTGCATCGCCTTAAAGATGAACGTGGGGAAGTTGTAAACTATTCAGATCTGGTAACCAAACACGGCTAAAGCCATTTCAAGAGACGTTTAAATTCTGAATGGTGTTCTCACACCAGGGCGATACTGAGAGTATCTTCCACTCTGGAACTATTTATTATTTTAAATGAGTAATTTATGGAATAACACAAATTAAATTTGATTTGATTTGAACCCGCGACCTCCGGCTTGCTAGTCGAGAGCCTTACCCCTCGACCACGTAAACCGTAAAATTTAACTGTATAATATTTCGACTAAGAGCTATCAACGATATCTTCATTTTCTTAACGCATATTTTGATTGGCTGCTATTTAATTATGCATGATTGCAAGATTCTTCCTGAACTACATGTATTCTAAATAGTGTCTAGGATAAATATATACGTTTTTATTTTAATGCATTATTTTTATTTTAATTCCTAGTTGCGCCCGCATATTTTCTTATACCGAATCTTTCTATACCGCAAGAGTCCCAATTGTTCCCAACCGTCAGGATTCAGATGGCATCCCCAATCGGGGTAAGTTGTGAAAGATTAAGGATGGGAAGTATCTGGCTATCCAGATCTAGTCACTATTTTAATTTCATCTCATTATTCTTCATCTTCATCAACCCAAGTGGAATGCAACGGCCGTTGATTTAGCAGTGATGCCCGAGTTTATGGTGTAAGAATTGTTCATGTCTTGGTGACAGATGCGTCTGCCCACCAACTGCGTGGCGGGCCGGATCGGGAAAGACTGATTCAGGGAGACCCTCCGTCACTCCTGGACACGCTAACCGCCAGATTCCTATCCACTCCTCATACGTTTTTCCTTTCCAAAGCTTCCTATTACACGGCATCCCCCAAGGACCATGGACAGTCCCTTGTTAAATCCTACCTATAAATAAACTACATAAAATAACTCAACGTATATTTAAATCAATTAAATTGTTGTTTTTTTAACATAAAACTACAAAAAAAAAATAATCAGGATCGACCAACTATTAAAATCTAATAACCTCGAATATTTTTCACAAATGAAACTATTTATCGTCCAACCACGGTACATACGTAGTCCATATTTACGAATCAATATTTAAAAATAGCTAAATATCAAACATTTTTATCTACAACAATAATAATTTAATGTTAAACATAAGGAACATTATAATTAAGAAATTATAATCGCGATAATTTAATTATTTTATGGAAATGCACCTTTTGGAAGTTATTCTTCTACAGGCGCAAACAAATATTCATTTTAATATTTTAATATGAACGAGCGGATTATGAATTTTTTTAGTAATACTCTTAAAAATTCTTAAACAGTTTTAATAAAAATTAAATAATGTTTTACATCGTTTAAAAGATGTCACATTTTGTGGTTATTCGAAATTCTCATCAAATGTTGCTACTCAAAATATAACTTTGCACAATAATAATTTTGAGCAGACTAAATTAAAAATAACTAACAGAAGTTGAATGAAAATTGTTTCAAAGAAGTTTCTTTCTAAAAATCAAAATAATTAATTAATGTTTACATCATTCCTCCATCAGTAAAACGGACTCAGTGAGATTAAAATTAATGATGTGTTGATTTGATCAATAAAAATTGTTCTCGGACGGTTTAAAACAAAGTTATTGAAGAAGAATATACCAATACACACAAGATGCTGTACGCCATACGACAGGTGAGTCTTACTGTTTATTCTTATGTACGACTAAATCTGAACAAGGAGGTATCTATCTGTAAATGGATGCGTTGTTAGAGCTGCAGGGATTGAGCATTTCAATTTTGACAGTATTCGGTTCATTATATTTTTTAATGTGAAATCGCACAAGAATCCCAACAGCTTCAACTGTGTGGAGCCGGTGAGACTGTGGCATTCCCAATTGGGGTATGTTGTTAGGCTTAAGAGGAAGCTACAAGCCAAAAATATAATGGTATACCTTATATTGTAAGTAATAGGCATTAAAACCGCTTGACAAACGGAGTCTAGAAACGTTCGATTTCAAGCACAAAACTGGTTTTTATTTATTTTGTAAATAATTTTATAAGAATGCTAAAAAGTTAATCAAGTGAAACTGTCACAAATAATCTTAGTTATAAAACTGCATTTTTTAAAGTTGTTTCCTTTATGCGTTAAAAAGTATTTTTTCTAGTAGTTTGCATTTATATTTTTTACTGAGTCATTTTATTTATTTATTTGTATTCTACTCAAGCGAAACGACAAGAAAACCTTCAATTTATCTAAAGCATATTTTTTGGTATTCATAATGTACACCAATTCGTTATAAAGATTAATCAAAATAGTGATTTAGCATTAAGCTTCGCCTTAAAGTACTGGCTAGAGGAAGAAGATGGGAAGGTGTGGAAGTACCTAGTTATTCAGATCTGGTCTAGAACCCATATTAAATTATTCATATATGCTTGTACAATTAGCTTTATTGAAAGAACACAAAATAAATTGTTACGTTTTCAATTACATGAATATGCCCATATTGCCGGATGGAATTATTTTCACTAAAATTCTAAATGATGCATTTGATAGTCCTGAATTGTTTACATTGATAAGCAAAAACGTAATACTAGAAGTCGTGATTAATTTTACTAAAACAATAATACATATTTTAAAATGTCTTTTAAAACTTTTCTTTTTTTTGGTTTTTATTTGTTTGACGATTGATCCTTCCTATCCAGGAATCGGAGTCGACAACTCTACCAAATTCTTCTAGTAAACACATTTATTTCGTATATTAACTGTTGTAATATCATCCGATTTCAGAGAAATGCATATATGTCCGCATGTGTTTATGTGACTGGCACCAAAATTTCAAAGAATATATTGTCATTGATAACGAGTCTATTTGCCGAGTTTCACCTCGATCGGATCCGAGAAAGTGGGTTATTTTCCACTTCCAAAATTTGTATTCAAATAGATTTATATAAAAACACAATAACTTTATAACAGTTTCTTTCGCCCTAATATTGCTTGATTTAACCTGATTTCCTGCATAAAGACTAGGTCACTGAAAAGTGATCCTCCCCCCGCTGTGGAGCGACCGCGAATTGCAAGTGAAGGAACCCGATTACACCCCTATCCCCTGTTGAGGGATGCTGGGCATTATAAGGGATGAATAGGGAACCATATCGCTTAACAGTGCCGCAGGACTCACTACTCAGTACTGCAAGTTGAAGGTTGTGTTTCGATGTTATAATCCTTTCTACAGGGTTTTCCAATAAGAGGTGTTATTTTGATATTCAATCGTAAAAGATCAATGGTTTCGTTGCTTGTGTGGCACGTAGCGCCGTCTTGTTGAAATTAAACGTTGTCCAGATCAATACCATCCAATTCCGGCCATAAAAAATCATTAATCATCTCTCGATAGCGCAATCCATTCACCGTAACTGTTGCTCCAGCCTCATTTTCGAAAAAGTAAGGTCCAATGACTCCGCCGGACCATAAACCGCACCAAATAGTCACACGTTGAGAATAGAGAGGCTTTTCAACAATAACTCTTGGGTTTTCCGAGCCCCAGATGCGACAATTTCGCTTGTTGACGAAGCCGACGAGGTGGAAATGGGCCTCATCACTCAAGATGATTTGCATTTGATTTACTCAATTGAATTTTAATAATTTCAATGCGTTGTTGAAGCGTATATCGTGCCATTTTTATTAATGGCGTTGTTTCTACTTGTCAAATGTCAAAAAATGACAGCTTTAAAAGTAACATCTACCGAAATAGCGGGCTATTCAAAATAACACCTCTTATTGGAAAACCCTGTAGTATGAATTAAATTCAATTAACGTAAAACAATTTTAATGTATGATTTTAACGCTTTAAAAATCTTGCGTTACTTGTGACTTAAATTAATTTGAAAATCAGAATTACTGGTTTTATTGCTCTACTTGAGAACCTCACAATAGTACCAACTGCTCCCAAACGTCTGGTGCCATTGAGACTATGACATCAGTGGAGTGGGAGAGGAGATGGGGAAGAGGAAGGTGAGGAAGTTTCGGGCTATTCAGATTTGGTCACCAAACAAACATGGGTAAAGCCATTTCAAGCAACGTTTCAATTCTGAATGGTGGTCTCTGAGAGTATATTCTACTCTGGAACGTGCCGTAAGGATGCTATAGGTATATTATTTGAAATTAATGATTTGTGTAATAATACAAATAAAGTTGTTTCCAGTAGTAATTAAGTTGAAATCAAGTGTTATTAAAAAAAATTGCGTGTGGAATTGCTCTACCACTGAGCTAATTCGACCATATCCTCTTCGGTTATATTTAACTGTATCGTACGTCGACTAAGTGTTACCAACGTTATCTTCATTTTCTTAGCGCATATTTGTATTGTCTGCTATCTTTATGTATGTTTGCAAGAATCTACCCGAACTAAATACATTCTAGATAGTGTCTTGGATAAATGTAACATTTCAATTTTAATGTGCGACATCTGTTGACTTCTCTGCAAGTCTAGGATGAATATTTTTATTTTCGGATTAAATTAATGGCTCAATCCTCAAAATATCTTCTGTGATTAAATATAGCAATTTGGAGTTTTACTCTTATGAGTTTTTCAAAAATAAAAATAAACTATATTATACTAGAGAAACACTTTTGTAATCAGAGCAGGGCCCGATACAGGTCCTTGTGGAATCAATGAAGCATCCAATACAATCCAATAACGTTACTTTAGTATACCTAATTTATGCGTTGGTCCAAGTGTTACACGCTTTAGGATGCTGATGACTTTGCCGTTACAGCATGATGTAAATCAGCGTTATAGATTCATCTCCAGTTGGGTTAGGTTAGGTTAGGTTTTAAACGTGTTTCTATAATATAATATATTAAAGAAACACTTTTGTAATCAGAGCAGGGCTTGATACTGATCCTTGTGGAATTACTGAAAACGTTTTCAATACAATCCAATAACGTTACGTTAGCATACCTAATCTATGCGTTGGTCCAAGTGTTACACGCTTTAGGACGCTGGTGATTTTGCCGTTACAGCATGATGTAAATCAGCGTTGTAGATTCATCTCCAGTTGTGTTCTTTCTGCTCTCTCGGCAACAGTGGTTGTTTACTTCTGCTTGTATAAACACCAGGCAATCGGCTAACACAAGGCGAGGAATAAACAATAAGCTGAAATATAATAAACAATAAACTAAAATTTAATAAACAGCCGACCAGCTAAACATCAACACGGCACGGCAAACAATAGTGCTATGTTTACCAAATAAAACATGCCGATGTAATATAATAATATATTATGTTTTATATAATATAAGGCATTGCTGTTCGCACCACGAAGAGACGTGCGCAAAACCGTGTTTTGTATTTAGCAGTTATTTTTCTCTGATTTATTAGTACAACGCGTTAGATTGGCATTTGCTTTCTACTAAAATAGCGCGAATAAAAAGACGGAAAAAATTCGGTTTATGGGAGTCACTCGAATAACCGAAATTGAACTTGATTTAGACTAATTTAGGGCTGGGGAATCCGAATCTGGAATAATTAGGTGGGGGTCGGCACTATTAACTGAGTTATAGGGTTTTGAAATTTCGTACGCGATACATAGAAACCATTTATTATTTATCAATTATGATATAAGAAAATCAAATTAGTGACTTTTAATATTTTGACATTTCAGAAGTGCCACCAAAAAAATAAAAAGTGTTGAAAGCTGCTGAAAGCTAAAAGCACACGAGTTTTTCTCAATAATTCTAGGTTTTACAATTTAGTGGGAATAGTATATAGAGAAAATTAATAAAGACCTAATAGTATTTATACTGATTCATACCATATTTTACGTGTATATTTTCAAGTACACTAACGTACAGTAACTCTTTACCCTATGATCTTCTAAAATCTGCAAAATAGAAAAATGGAAAAAATAGAAGACATTCGAATATAATTAACCCGTGTAAATAGTGCCTATCGTGAACTTATCGAATTACACTCTCTGACAACCAGACGTAAACTTTCTGATGTAGTGCTGCTACCAAAAATTATGCATGCATCAGTTGATAGTTGATACACCAAACATCTTATCAACACCATTAAAAAAAAATCAACAAGGAGGATTAAATACATTTTCTACATGTCGGATAAAACCCCCGGATACCCAATTTCTACAGATTTATAACAAGTTTTTCGTTGACTCGTTAAGTTTTTAAGTTACAAAAAAAAATAAATGTTATTAATTAATTAATCTATATTATTAATTATATGAAATTCCCTCGGTAGAAACAAATCGCAAAGTAAGCTCCGAAAATTATAAAAAAAAACGTTTTGTTTCGTTAAATATGTTATAGACATAAAAATTCACAGTGTATCTTTAAATGCAACTAAAGCATTTGTCGAGAGATTTTCGCTCTATTTCAAACGAGACGTATTTTGTTAAACATTTTCACCGTTAAAGCGAAGCTTAATACCAAATCACTATTTTGATTAATCTTTATAATGAATTGGTGTACATTCTGAATACCAAAAAATATGCTTTAGATAAATTGAAGGTTTTCCTATCGTTTCGCTTGAGTAGAATACAAATAAAAAAATAAATTACTCAATAAAAAATATAAATGTAAGCTACTAAACAATATATTTATTCAATAGAAATGTATGAACGCATAAAGGAAACAACTTTAAAAAAAAAACATTATTATAGCTAAAATTATCTGCGACAGTTTCACTTGATTATCTTTTTTGCTTTCTTATAAAATTATTTACAAAATAAATTAAAACCAGTTTTGTGCTTGAAATCGAACGTTTCTAGACTCCGTTTGTCAAGCGATTTTAATGCCTATTACCTGCTATATAAGGTATACCAAGAATATACACATTTTATTTATCGTTTTTTAATATTAGCGCGCTCCCTCTAACATTCGTATTTACATATCTCCTTTTTAAACAATCTTTTAAATCACCGATACAATGTTGTATTGTATTTGTATGCTTTTCTTTAAAGAATTGAGTTTTGTACGGACAAAACCACTCAAGCAAGTTATTCATCGTAATATTTTGATGAATAACTTGCAAAATGTGAAAAAAATAATTATATTAGCTTTATCTATGGTCGAGCAGTTTATCAATAGCTTTATGGTTAGCCTAAAAACTTACCACACAAATACAGGATATTTCTATATATATAAATATACTTATATGCAAGAATAATGTCATGATTTTCTAAGTCCATCTCACTAGTGTTTCCTGTTTTGAGGCGGTCCTGTGTAGTAGTTTTTCTAAAATATTATTGTATTTATTAGCTAGATGTATTTTCATTGTATTCATACCCTCTTACTCATAACAGATAATACGGAGTTATTAAAAAGGGTTAGTAGAAAACGTTACTCATAATCTCTCGCATATGGCAGTATTCGTGGTTGACAGATTTTTAAAACGCTCGTCCCGTGTTAGATTACAATCGTATTAAGACGGAGATCGTGGAATTAATTAACAATCTGGTTGATTTGATAAATAAAAAATGTAAAAAAGCAGTAAAACCCATTTGCAGCAATCTAAATATCGACTCACCAAAGCAAATAAGGAACGCATAATCGAATTTCGACGCAATTCAAAACAGACCGGGTCAATTACATTGCAAATTTCATCTGAAGGAAAGTGAAGTTAGTAACTAAACGCAAAATGAAAAATCAGCTTGTTTTTTTAGAATTGGAACAGTATACGGCCAAATCCACCATATAGATATACCAATGTTGCAACGGCGTATTAAGGAATCTTTACAAGTAAGACTGATCATGTTTACAAGTTGATTGTCACTCAGTTCTCTCAGTTAAGTTTTGACTTTAGTTTTAAATATACTTGTTCTGTTATCTTTGGTTTGATTTGGTGGGGCTATAGTTAAATAAGGATACATTTAATAGTGTTCGGAAATAAATAAAATAAAAACACGTAAAGCCGTCGGTTTCAACTAACAAACGAAGTTATTGATGTATTTTATATCATGTAAATGCAAGCCATGAAATTTGGCAGTATAATGTAGCAATTAGTAATCGCAAAACGAAGCGAATTGTTTTGGCTAATTTGCAACTAATAGCACGTTTGGTGAAAGCATTCTCATTGGTTTGTTTATTACATTATGTTTAGTTGGAAAGACAAAGAAGAGCGATATCCGTTAGAGCAGATATGCTGTCAAGGCGTTTTCACTTTTGCAGTACAAACGTCAAAATGATACTATTCAACGCATTCTACACTACGCTGTACACGTCAGAACTCTGGGTGGATTACACTTCATCCCAATTAATGCCTATCGCCAACTATTCCGCCTACCGAGATACTGCAGCGCTACGGAAATGTTCTTGGAGGGACGGGTGCACTCTTTCAGAGCGCTTCTCCATCACCACATGGGAAGCTTATGGTGCAGACTACGCCAATCAAATAACACAATCATCACTGCCATGGTTGTCTGGATGGAGTCCCTCCTGATGGCCCTCTGGAGACGGGAGACGTTCAAATATTCTCCATAAACGGCTCCTTGCACACATTTTTCACTTCTATTCCACATTGCCCCATGTAATCTTATAATTTGTCTGTTATTTCAAAATATTTATTGTATTTTATTGCACTACCACTGCATACATTATGGAATAAACTCTTACTATTATATATAACTAACTAACCATCACGTCGTTTCCCCGCAGGGGTAGGCAGAGAGGACAGACCGCCAAACAACTCGGTCTTGACACACACTCCTTGCCTCATTCACATTCATACATCGTCTCACACATACTCTTCTATTATTCTGACTCTTGACGTGGCCTGACTCAAGTATCTGATTCACTTGGTCGTGCCATGTCTTCCTCGGGCGTCCCCGACTTCTGCTACCATTCACATTTGCGTCGTATATTCTCCTTACACTAATTTCTTCGCTCATTCGCTCTACATGCCCAAACCATCTAAGCGTCCCTTTCTTGATCTTACTCATTACGCTTACATCAGCATTGGACTATTTGCAGATCTCCACATTTCTCACACGATCGTACATGGTTTTACCACACATACGCCTCAGGGATCTCATTTCTACAGCCTTCCTATGCCAGGGAAGGAAGCCAGCAGTTCACAATGGAGTGCTGGTACCTACCCTCTTACTATTGTTATTACTTATCTTAGGCAAATATATATGATAAGCGTCATTTAAAAATAAAATTGAGTAGGTTTTTTTTTTCTGCAACACTTTTAATGAATAAAATCTCAAATTGTAATATTTAATTATAAGACAATATTAGCGACTTAAAAACGAAAATTTGAAACAGAAAAGATTTAGTCGCATAATCGAATCCAAGACTTTAGCCTTGCCGAGGATCTGCTCTACCATTGAGCTAATTTAAACCTATTCTCTTTGGTCATAATTTAACTGTATCACAGTTTAACTAAGAACCACCATCATCGTCTTCATTTTCTTAACGCATAGTTTTATCATTATGAATCATTGCAAGATTCTTCGCTAACTAAATGCAATCTAGGAAGTGTGATAAAGAAATCTATTTTATTTTAATGTACGACATCTATTGGCTTTTCTACAAGTTTAGGATGAACATTTTTATTTTTGGGATAAATTTTATTATTATTATTATTGTTTATTTACTAACGGATCATGTCCAATTACAACATAAAACATATTTTACCCGAAGTAGAAATGTTACAATAGAGGACGATTGAAAAAATACTGCCATGACAAAAATAGGGCACAAAAAACAATAAAGATAATGTCAAGTCAAGACCAGAACAAGGTTTTGATGGAGTTCTAATGACTTCTACGACTTCTGCCACATCAGTATAAAATATTACTTGACAAAAATCATTGAGGCTTACACCAAAAAAATCAAGGTCCTGACTGAGTTGACAAGTCCTGTCATTCTGGAAATTGGTGATTGGTATCCATAATTTTTGGAGTGTTGATTGAGGAAAAGCAATTCGTTATTTTAATGAGTATAACCTACTATATTATAGACAATATTAACCACTTTACATTAAAATATACCGTAAAATACGTAAAATTTTAAACATCAAATGTTTCTGCTTTCTAGAAGACAAACTGGACATATCTTATGCACTTACATTAAGTTACATACTGCATCTCCTTCCTTGATATAATATATACCTATTCAGTTGTAACCAATTGTCAATAAATACTCCCACCTTCTCCCACACTCCCTACGTTTCAATTGCTTGTTTGTTTATGTCTCAAAAAATCGATAGTTCTTTTCCCCAAATCCTTTGAACCTGTAGACAGAAATACTCGCTCTGCCCATAACTCCAAACTTGAACACCATAAAGGAGCCAACGAATCTATATGTATAAATGAATGTTTCTTTGAGCCCTTGAGGTGATTTTCTCACGAATACGGCGCTATATAAATAATTCAATAATAATAATTATTATTGTTCTTTGTTTGTTCCGTACGCGTTCCTATACAATTCGAGTTGGGGACGTTCAAGAACACTCGCATTATCTCTACACTAGAATGAGATACCTAATCAAATTAAAATCGACATGATCTAGTTTTTTAACAGTAACAATGCGGATTAGCGTAATACTAGGTATATAAAGTGAATGGTAGAAATATTCGGGGCTGCCCGAGTGAGACACGAATCAAATAATTATTTGTGGTAAAATGAGACGTAATTGAAGAACGATGTAAGAAGAATATATGAATTTTAAGTGAATGGTTACGTAAAGTCACCATGGTTGTCAATTTATACATGGATAATTGTAAGCAAAATTTGAAAGAGGTGGGATTGGGCGCGAATTTGAGTAATCTGAGAGTATTTTACCTATTGTATGCTGATGATGCGGTGCTGATTGCTAACAGAATGGCAGATCTACAGTCTCTCGTGTCTAGGATGAACGAAGTATATATGAAGAATGAGTTAATGATGAATGTAATTAAGTCTAAAGTAATGGTGTTTGAAAGAGAGAGTACGAAAACAGTGTGCAATATAGCTGTGAATGAGGAATACTTCGAACAGGTGGATGAGTTTGTGTATTTAGGGAGTATGTTTAAGAGAGATGGGAAGGCTGACAGAGATATTGAAAGAAGGGTAAATGCAGGTAACTCCATTAATGGAGGATTGAACGCAGTTGGCGATATCAAAAAAATGTCAAAAAGATGCTCATGCGAAGCTAGCAGTCTACAATGGAATGCTGGTACCTACCCTGATGTATGGAACTGGCAGAGAAAAGATGAAAGTAGACTGAATGCTGTAGAAATGAGATCCTTGAGGTGTATGTGTGGTAAAACCATGTACGAACGTGTGAGAAATGTGGAGATCCGCAAAGAGTGCAAGGCTGATGTAAGCGTAAGCTTAATGGTTTGGGCATGTAGAGCGATGAGCAAAGAAGTGTAAGGAGAATATACGTTGCAAATGTGAATGGTAGCAGAAGTCGGGGACGCCCGAGGAAGACATGGCACGACCAAGTGAATCAGATACTTGAGTCGAGCCATGTCAAGAGTCAGAATATTAGAAGAGTATGTATGAATGTGAATGAGGCAAGGAGTGTGTGCCAAGACCGAGTTTTGTTGTGATGGTTAGTTAGTTAGTTAAGTGAATGTTTGAAGAGGTCGCGGACGTCCAGAGAACATATGGCACCATCAAGTGAAATAATATTATTTCCACATTAAAAATGCACCCAGTTGTCACAACTTTAAAACGTTACCCCAAACCATTTAGAAGTCCCCAAGTAATACCGGGTACACGTCAGCTGGTACAAAATATAAATCATAACAATGGGCTTGTTGTAGATATTTTATTTTCATAACAATCAGAGTTCTCCTACTCCGCAACTGAAACACAAGCAAGATGGAATCTAAATCAATCATTCTATAATCTCTACCTTCCTGTAATTGTTTTAAAATTCCACGTGTTATTGAATTACGCTAACATTAGTCATAAAGCGAGCTTAAGGCCTCCGTGATCGAGGGGAAAGGCTTTCAACTAGGAATCCGAAGGACGCAAGTTCAAATCCCGGCGAATTTCACAATTATATATAATTAAAATAAATTTAGTAACGTTGCTTGAATTTGCGTTGCGTTGATTGGTGACCACCCCCCTACATTTAGTCTCACAACATACCCCAATAGGAGATTCTATAGTCTCACTGGCTCCAAACATAAAATAATTCAAACTCAATCTAAAAATTGCTTGCGTGCTATCAATTTTGCCTACCAATAGGAGCCTTATTGGAATGGCATGTTGTTTGTGCTCGCAAAATTCGAAAAGTAGTCCAACGATGTCGCTGAAAATTTCAAAGTTTATTCTTATTAGTGCCAGAAATGTTTATAGAGTAGTTTTAATGGTAAAATAAGTCAAGGACAACCGAGAAATACTTCAAGACATTAGCAATAGTGAAGCATTGCTGTGTCTTAATTGAAAAACTCTCGAACTGAAATTTAAACTATTTTTAGCTTACAGCATCATTTCTATCGTGCTGAAATTTTAAATATTCATTCGATACAATTGGTTTTACATTTAGTTAATCTTTTTATCACCCTCTCATAAGCTCCTTGTTTCATCGCGCTATATCCCCCCCCGTGAATTTCTGGAACAACCGGCCGCACCCTTAGAGGACGCGCTCAGTCGCGTGTCTCAACAGCGACTGTGTTGCCCCTCATGAGCGAGTTCCTTTTATACTACTGGGAAATACGGCGCCGAACGCCAATTTTGAAAATGGAACGCGAGAGCTTCATTCATGGCGGCGGGAGATTTGAGTGAATGGAATATTTAAAACAGTTTTCCACGTTTTAGGAGAAACACAAATTATGCAACTTGCCAGTTTTTATTTATTTAATTTAATTAAGTACTATGTTATTTTATAATGAATACCATATTGATTGTTATGGAATTTAGGGGGTTAATATTTTTTATTTATTTGTACACAAAATTTTAGTATTAAAACCGTTGAAATCAATTTGACTTGTTTTTGTACATGGAGAAAAAATGATCCTGTTAAAAAAGTGACAGCATGCCAACTTCCTGATAAAATATTAGTCATTCTGAAAATATCGAGAACATGTGGTATTTTCCTAATACATATAATGATGGAATGAGATAATAGTCAGTATGTCAATATCAATATCAGTATTTTTATGAACACGTGTTCCGCCTTCCTCATTCTGACTGATACTTGGTTAGGAACTCTTTCAATTTATTCGTTATAGGCCTGCAGCCCAATTTTCCCAACGGGAAAACGAATAATTTGACCAGATTTCTAATAAATTATCAGTAAGTTTTCTACAATATAAAAAAAAACTTGGGTGCAATGAACTCTAGAACATGGATTTGTTTTGAATTTAAGTGTCATTGTTTAACATTAAAATCAGACAAGCGATAAAGTAGGTACCAAAATGAATTAATAATTCATTATTTTAAATGTGTATTTCTTTTGTTCTACATTTTGACAGATTTTTTTTATTTTTCAAGTTTACTAACGGTTTTCATTCAAAAGGTAAATTTCTGAACGTCTCTAATCCTGAGGCAATAAATACTCTCAGCTTCACAAATTGAACGAATTTAATATCCCGTGATTTTTCACTTTTCACACTGTTTGACCTTGTCTCATCTGTGACACTGAAAAGTCTAAATAATTATTTTTTAAATGACTAAATAAAAATGATTCAATTAATGATCTAATATTATTTTTTACTTATTTTTGTAATAACTATCATATTAATATAAAATTATTATTCTAGACTTGTGGAAAAGTCAATAGATGTCGCACATTAAAATTTTAAAAATATATATATTTATCTAGGACACTAACTAGATTGCATTCAGTTCTGAAAGAATCTTGCAATCATTCATAAAGATAGTTAAGGAAATAAAGATAATGTTGGTTGTTCTTAGTGGAAGCATGATTCATTTAATGTGATCGAAGGTTCGAATTAGTTCAGTGGTAGAGAAAAGCCCCGGCATGGCTGAGATCCTGGGTTCAATTCCAAATCGTTAATATATTGTATTCAATGACAAAATTAATAAACTTTTTGATTGAATTTGTAATTTACGTGATTAAATCTCCGAATGGCGCTATATAAAGTGGACTGGTCAAAAAAATTGAGACTATACAGATTAATCTTGATTGACAGTAATAATTGAAATATTTCTTCTTAAAAATGATTTGTAGAGTCTTGAAACCCGGAAAGCACTTTGCGTTTGAAAATGAAGCCAATTATCCATCACGAACTTGAGTTTTTCTTTTAAAGATAGACACTAATTTCTGACACTTTTTAAAAATACTCCTACTGGCATTATTATAAGAGGAAATTTTTACTTATGCAATGATGGATGACTTAGCTTGCAGATAATTGAACTCATAATTGAAATAAATAATTGGATAGTTAACCCCTTGGGTACTTTAGAGAGATATTCATCACCGACAACAAACATCCATCTTTTGGGAGATATATCTCCCAGCCTGACACGGTCACATAAAAGATATATCATCTAATTTTTCACTACGGTCAAATATAAGTTTTAAATTGTGCTGGAAAGAGAGAAAATCACACTTTCAGTTTGCATACAAAAGTTTACCATAGAAGCTCCCGAAAAATATTTGTCAAGGTTTGAAAAATTTTAAAAATATGTTTTCTTATAAAAACAAACAATGAAGTGACAATTACTTTTATAATACCTTTAACTAGTAACTATGTTTTTTGTTTTTTACTTTCGTGTAAAGTATAAATTACAGTTTACACGATAAAAACCATTTTTGTTCAAAATATTAATTTTATAAGTTGATTTGTAATAGTGAAATCTGAAGAGTCTGCAATTGCTTCATCTGCTCTCTAGAAAATTAATTTATTTTGAAATAAGTTCATAACAGCGAATTTATCAGGAATCGAATGTAAAGCGAAAATATTTTCCGTGTAATCTGCATTTAGACTTAAGAAAAGCACATTACAAATTGTCAGAGGCCTTAGGGGTTAAAATAGGAAGTCGCATTTCTGCAAACTTCTGTAAAACATACACTTAGATGTGATTATTAATACACGGAGAAAGTTTACTGATACAAAATATTGCTAATTTATTGAAAATCTGGTCAACGTTTTCGTACTCTTGTTAAAAACTGACCAAAGTCCTTTAACAAATAAATTAACAGATTTCCTAACAAATTATCAGTAAAACACAAATATGTTTGTAAATCCACATCGGAAAACGTGTTTATAAAAATTCCATTATATTTATGACCAAAAGCGCATCTGCATGAACACGTGTTCCATTAAATATTAAATATATTTTTTTTTTAATATTGCTTTACCAACCAGCCTGAAGAAAGTTTAAGAAAAATCAATTGCACTTAAGATAGTGACATTTCTTTGAACACATTGTATAATAAGTCCTCATTTGAAATAATAAAAAAACACATAACACAATAAATGGTTTATAATTAAATAAATAGATATTTAAGTACCTACTTATATATTTTACCACCTTCACAGAAATAAACTTTACTTCCATATTATCATTGTCCTTAGGAAGAAGCTACAAGCCAAAAATGTGTATATTCTTGGTATACCTTATGTTGTAGGTAATAGGCATTAAAATCGCTTGACAAACGGAGTCTAAAAACGTTCGATTTCAAGCACAAAACTGGTTTTTATTTATTTTGTAATTAATTTTAGCAATAATACTGTATTTTTTAAAAGTTTCCTTTATGCGTTCATACATTTCTATTGAAAAAAAAAATTTTTTTTAGTAGTTTAAATTTATATTTTTAATTGAGTAATCTATTTTTTATTTGTATTCTACTCGAGCAAAACGACAGGAAAACCTTCAATTTATCTAAAGCATATTTTTCGGTATTCATAATGTACACCAATTCGTTATAAATATTAATCAAAATAGTGATTTGGCATTAAGCTTCGCCTTAATCTATTTTGTTTCATCTTGTCGTTCTCCATCTTTAACATATTATTCTCATTCACAGGTTATTCTTGTCTGTCTCAAAACAAGTCTTTTTCACTGAGAAAGATATTAAACAATCAATTATAATTTATTAAGTTTTATCATGATGAATAACTAAAATAAATAACACCATTGAATCTGTCAGCTCAAAGATGCTAACAGAACGAAAACGTTTAATCTGGAATATGAATAATCAATAATTTCAATTCTCCTGTCGCATATAACATACAACAGTTGTCGCTCATGTGATACCATTCTCCCATCAGATATTCAATATACCTACAATAGACAAAATGTATAATTATTTATTAACAATAAAAAACTAATTTAAAGTTCTAGATTCTTATTTGGAGAGAAGAAATAACTCAATTATCTGACGATGCTGTGTTTAGGTTTTTTTTTAAAGTACACGAAGGAGATGAAGATCTGATAAGGATAATGTATAAGGGGTGTGTAGAAATCTAGGGCAGTATGTCCAGGAGTGACGGACGTTTGAATTCATCCCTCCCACCGCCATGCAAGCGATGCAGGTGAGCAGACGCATCCGCTGCCAAAATCTAGACTTATCCTCACAACAGGAACCCGGGCACTCCTGCTAAGTCACCAAAAGTAGCGAATCACTTGGTGTGAGCTATGACCCATGTGTTAATTATTCAATTCATGTAATGTAGGTAGGTACCTTTAATATTATAACAGAAAATTATTTTATTTGTTCTTTTCAAATTTGGAATGCGATCGTCAATCTATAAAAATGTTAAATTCAAATAATATTCAAATCCGTTTTCCATTCAAAATTTCGAATTCCGAACAAAATTTTCATTCAGAAATTTTCGTGTCAAATGTTTCAGATGCATCACATAACCACACCAAAACAATCAAGCGAAAATAGTTTCATAAACAGTAATAACTCACACGCCACAAGGCTCAAAATAGCTTGGATTCCAGGGTTCATTTAGCATTATTTGTATTGGCTCAAGTCCCCCTACTAGTAAACACATTTTTGTCGTGCAAATTTGGACTTTACAGTTCAGACAATATGGTCTATTATGCAATGCAGGAGTAACGATACAATGTCAGTTGTTGTCTTAACGAGGGCTGCTCTATTTTTTCCTTTGACGGAAAAATAAAACAGGGCTGTATTAGATTTAAAATTACAATAAAAGTATTTATAATTAAAATTTCAAAAATATATGCGATTTCAAAGAAAAATGATGTCGCCTTTTTATAATAGCTTTCGACTTCTAGGCCCCAAATATGCCAATTTAATTGGTTAACAGTTCAAAAATAATTTCGAAGCTTGTTAATTTTTAATCTATTCCACTAAAATTAAGGTCAAATTGACCTTACTTCCGGCACACAGACACGCCCGAAACTGTGCCCGAAACTATAATTGTGGAAATTCGTAAAGAATGCAAGGTTGATGTAAGCGTAATGAGTAAGATTAAGAAAGGGACGCTTAGATGGTTTCGGCATGTAGAGCGGGTGAATGAAGAAAATAGTGCAAATATAAAGTCGGGGATGCCGAAAGAATACATGGCACGATCAAGTGAGTTGAATCATGTCATTTCAAGAGTCAAAATAACGGAAAAGTATGTTTGAGAATACGTATGAATGGGAATGAAACAAGGTTAATACTCTCTGCCTACCCCAGCGGTGAACGGCGTCTTGCGCAATAAATACCGAAGATGTCGTATTTCTGTTTTGCCATAAACCAAATTAAATCAAGCTAATTAAATATTAATGATGTAATTAAAATATTTGTGGCGTTATTTTTAAAATTGTTGCTAAAAATGAAAGCAGATTAAATTTTATTAATTTTCCATACTTATATATTTAATGTAAATATAACACGGAAAAAGATATCGAATAGGTATCCAAAAAAATGTCGCCGAATTTAGAAAATTAAGTCGAAAAAAACTTTCCTCTGTAAGTACTACTATAAAAACTTACGCCAGAGTTTTCCAAAAATACTTCCATCTACAGTCTAAATTGTTTTCGCCGTCTGCGAGGTCCGCCATTTCTTGGATTATTTTCAAATCCGGAAACTTAAATGAGTTCCGGCTAATTTATTCGCGCGCTAATGTACGGGTAGATGCTGCCATCTGTGAACGCTTTGACACAAACTTCAAGTTCCGTCGGTTCAATGTTCCTTTTTCAATTTTCCCTCGGCGGAAGCGAGCCCTCTGATTGGCGCGCGCCGCGGCGGCCATCTTGGAAAGCTGTGTATATGTACATCAAATTTACATAAATTATATAGCCGTCTCCTTTCAAATTCAAACACCCGTGTACGTGCGTCCCTCTCGCTCGTTAGTGACTTTGTTCGCTCGTAGATGGCAGTACCGATTATTTGTGTTGGGAAATAATAATAAAAGATGGCGTTGGTCTGGCTTTGAGGTTAGGTTAGGTTCAACTTTACTGGTGAATATATTAAGTGGCTACCTGCAACCGCTGACTGAATTGAAATTTTCAATTTTAAAATGTCGGCGAAGTTAATGATTTTCTCATTATTTAAATTAAGGTTGGGAGTTATTTTGCGCTAACGAATTAGTTATACGATAGGGTACCCATGGGGAATTAGTTTTCTAGCTAGAATTTACATAAAAAGGTTGTATTATAAGTTGACATAGATGATTCTATTATAAAATTACATAAAAAGCATATAAATGTGATTGAAATAGCATTTGATGATGATATATTGCAGTTTTTGTTTTAATCCTTTTAGATTTTTGTGGACCCGTGAAAAATCACGGGTTATTCTGAAATCGTGACAAATCAGTTAAAACATTTGGAAAATATGTTAAAAATATTATAATATAGGTAGGTACCTAGTTACTTTATCGCTTTTCCGAATTCTTCACACGATCAGTTACAATTTTGAAAATGACACTTAAATTCAAATCAAATTTGAGTTCATTGATCCAGATATCACGGAGGACTAACGCACAGCACAGACATCCGAAATTAATTTTTTGATGGATAATTTTAACTGTCTACAAACGAGGTACAATTTTGAAAATGGCAATCAAAATACTTTCCTGTTATTATATAGGTAGGGACTTTATCGCTTGTCTGAATTACTCAAACAATTAGTTCCAACTTTGAAAATGGACACTTAACTAGATTTCACGAAGGTCTAACGAGTGAGACTGAGATATTTAGCATATAAAACAATTTTTGTATAATATATTAACGTTGATTCACTTTCATATTCTTACCATTAGATCAAGGTTCCCCAATATGTATTATTGTGACAAATACACTACGGTTTTAAGATACAATTCGGTTAAAAGTACATTACACACCATTGGTATATCTTATGCTATGTTAGCTGATGTTTTTTATATGCCTTTATTGAAGTTTAACACTGCACTGATTATAGTTAAACAGACGTAAAGTTAAAACTTATGATTAGAATATTCAATAACTGATATTTTTGAAAGAACTACTGTGAACGGTAGGTTTATGAATAGCATAGGTAACACAGACTTTGCATAAAAGATTATTTTTGTTTCCGCTGATAATAATTGTTTGTGAACATCATCAGCGATAGAGTCATCTCTTATAAGTGATAAAGAATCATCACTTATAATGATATCACTGTGTTTGGAACTTATGAGTGCTTTCGTTGGAACTTTTAAGTACTACAAAATTGGAATTTAAAAAATGTTAGCAATCAATGTCAAATCTTATTATTGCTTTCAATTTAAAAAAATCTTTTAATATTTATTAATACTCTAGTGGACCCCGCAACGTTTCGCCATTGCTAAAGACTTTCTTTGGCGTGGCCGACTTCTTCCATCATTCAATACAATTATCTATTCAAACCTTACAATGAGAATTTAAATAAAATCACGCAATGTTTACCTAATGTTTTGAAACGTTTAAGCATCAAAATTACTACAAAAGTATACCAGAGGACATATCGTTTTCATATTATTTAAAAAATTAAACGTCTTCTATGATGTCTGTACGAATGTGGATGAGTGCAAGCGAGATAGAATGCTTGCAAGATCTTATAAAAGGCGATGCACGTTAGGTGTGTGCCTCTTTTTTACAAGCAGCTCCACAATAAATGTCAGTACAAGATCACGTATTATTATTGTGTACAACCTTCACCCGCTACAATAATACTCCAGCCTCTACACCACAATGGCATAGAGCTACATTTGGCAAATATTTGGCGCAGCCGGTAGGATTCGAACCTACGCTCCCAAACTTTGCAAATATTATTTTGAAGGGTGCTTATTGGGGCACCTGTGCAAATATATAGCTATGTCTAAACACACTATTTCACTTCTATTTCAATTATATTAAAAAAAAAAAATTTAAAAATTAATTAACCATTCCTTTAAAAAACAAATTACGAAATGGAACACACGGAATACATTACAACTACAATACCCATTCATTCTATACTCTATCAATTTAATCACCTTTCAGACAAAACATAATAAATCCTTATTAATAGCGGTATACTATGTACATAATTAATTAGTGTGATCTATTTACTAATAATTTCTCAAATTTTTCATCTTCTTATAATTCTCTAACTTCTCCATCCTCTTCTTGCAACCCAAACTAGCTAAACATCATTTTTCTTTTTTGTATTATAGTAATGTATAGATTCTATGTCTGCAAACTGTAAAATTCACCCGCCATAACACAGGGTCATCCCTAGCATGGAGGGTGAAATATCACAAAAAAACACATGTACTCTCTAAACCAATAAATAAACATATACTTTTTTAGGAACTTAAAAACTTGGGTAAAAAAGTGTTTTAGAGAAATATTTATTTATTTATTGACACCCTATTGGGCTTTTAAGTACATAACAATTACAAATTTCATTTTTAACAACAGTTTAAAACGAACAATAGAAAATCGAAATAAAATAAAATGATTTCTCATACATTATTTACATTTAAAAAGTGGTGGACTAATTTGGCTTTAAATGTATTGAAGTTTTAATTAAATATGTCAGCGACATCACTTAGTTCTTTGCCCAACCTATGTATTCTTTCTAACACAGAATTCGTAGCGAAGTTATTGTTGTAGAATAAAATATTCCGTCTAGTATATTTTGGAGGTATATGTAAAGATAGCAAGTTTATAGTGTCAGGGCAGTCTAACCTTGAATGAACAATTTTATATAATAAAAGGAGATCAAATATTTTTCGCCTTTCAGATAATTTCGATAAGTTAAGTTTACTGCGTAAATTGACATAATTGATTTCAATAATAGGAATACCAATTTTGAAATTAATAAAACGTAAAAATTTATTTTGAACTTTTTCAATTTGTAAACAATGAGAGTTGAAATGAGGACACCAAATGGTTGCATTATATTCAACCTGACTTCTAACCAGAGACGTGTAAAGTAATTTTATAGTTTTTATGTTATTAAAGTCTTTAGCGATTCTGAGAATAAATCCAAGCATTTGTAATCCCTTACTGGTAATGCTATTAATGTGGTTCAAGAAGCGTAATTTGGACTCAAAGATAACTCCAAGGTCATTGAATTCAAAAACTCTTTTTAGATTGGTATTGTTAATTGAGTAGTCGGAATAATAAAGGGGTTTTAGATCTATGGAAACTGATCGTTTGGCATTTGTTGATATGAAGATGTAATTTGTTTACGATGCACCATTCATAAAGTTTATTTAAGTTCATTTGTAGAGTTAAACAATCAGAAGAATTACCGATCGATTTAAAAATCTTTAGATCGTCGGTGAATAGAAGAAAGTGAAAGTGTGTTATAAATATGTTAAGAAATGAAAGTGCGAAAGCTTAAAGATGAAGGCTTCATAACATGGTGTTGGGGATCTTATAACCATTAACCCTTGACAGGCCAAGATGCCAAACAAAACTTCTGTAACCAAGTGGGTCTTCCGACGACCCCATGCATTTTTCTATCTTATGGGCTTTTAAACTATAGAAATCCCAATTATCAATGGTAACTTAAGTATTTGCGCAGGAATACGTAAAATACTAAAACGATATGTCAAGTATTTAAGCTAAAATAAAGAGTATACACAGATACAGTCGACGCACCTTTAACCATCCCGCAGCCAAGTGGGGGAGTAGGTAGTACCCAAACTTAGTAAAATTTGGGTTCTACCTACTCCCCCACTTGGCTGCGGGATAGTTAAAGATGTGTCGACTGTATCTGAAAATTTGCATTTGAACAAATCAGTAGTTCACATTATACCGTCAATTTGATTGGAATTAGTGGAAAGATAAAATAAAAATATTTTTTGATGTGTTGTTCCCCAATCCGGTCCTATATCTATGACCCCAGTTGTAGTGTGTAGATATTCCCGTGTTTGTTGGGCGCTGGGAGGGTTGGGGGACTTAGTTGGGGTGGGGGAGGTGGGGGGAAATTCCTCAAACAGAGGGTGAGACACTAGTCACTATTGTGCCCGTCAGATTCCTAAACTTATTATTATAGACGTAATTAAAATTCTACTACTTGCATCTCATTCTAGATTTAGAACAGCGAAGTTGAAATAATTAAAATTGACATTTATGGGTTTATTTGAGATGTTTTTTTATAATTTATTTATTTATTTAGAATTTTCGAAACTAGTGCCATTTACACACATAGAAATAATAAAGTCCAACATATTTTTTTTTACACATAGATAAAATTAATACACCTCAAAAGTGTATTAATTTGGCATTAGACAGGTTGGTCGTTAGCTCAAAATCCGATGAAGTGCAATTAAAAATTAAATGTAGCAGTTACCATTTTTAATTTATTTAAAGAATGCGTGCCCTTGGGACAAGAAAGTTCTATGTGACATTTTGCCAAAGTTGAATTTTTTGCACCAATTTTCTTTGAATAATTATCTAATCTATTCTAAAATTATCCTAGCTGTACCCCGCCACTCGTTGCTGTGGCTCAGTCTCTCTGTGCAGACAGAGAAACAATAGAGCGTGTTGCTTTTACGTCCTACAGATGGCGTTGTTTAAAAGAAAAACATTTTTTTTACGGGTGACATCTATATAATATAGGTATATAAAACACGCGCGTATTCGAATGCAAAGTTGTGTCAAAATTACAAAGCAATCGGTGAAGAACTTTCGGAGATTTCAGATTTTTAACAAACGAACATTTTTATTTATATAAATTTATCTCTACACTGAAATGAGGTACGTATTCAAAATTAAATCTATATAATGTAATTTTTCAACAGTAATAATGTGAATTTCGCGATACTACGCGAAGTGAACGTAAAAAACAGTCGGGGACACCCAAGGAAGACATGGTATGTTGAACATGGCACATTTCACATTTCTGTGATAAAATGTAGCATACGCTATGAACGAATATGGGGTGTGAGGGGAATGTATGAAGTAGAAGAAGTTGAAGATGCCCGTATACTTTTTTCAAAATATTCTTTAAAATAATATTATTTCCACCTTAAAAATGCGTCCAGTTTTCAAGTACACTAGAATTCACAAACTCAAAATATTACTCCAAACCATCAGCAACGCCGGGTACACACGTCAGCCAGAATATTAATAAAAATAGTCATATTTAAGTAAAACATACTTTATTTTTTATTTGGGGAATTTTTGTGATTTTCTTTTCCAAGGACACGAATGCATTTCGTCCTCAAACGTTAAATTATTATTTTTTTTTATTATGATAAACTAATGTTTATAAGACAAGGTTTTTTATGCATAGCACAAAGGATAACAAATTGTTATAAGCAAATGATTAGTCGCATATAATAAGCAGTAATAATGATAATAATATTTGGATGATTTGTATAGCGCAGTTTTTGTGCAAAATCACCTCAAGGGCGCTGTACAAATTTATAATACATTTCTACAATGATCTATGTTATTATACTAACTATATATGGAGATAATTTACAGTACCATAGGTCACTTGAGATTAACACTTAATTAACATTATCTAATTGTTTATTAGCGAAATTTAGATACAGGATTTAAGACATAATTGGAAAATTGTGATATAACTGGACTTTCTCTCAGGAATGATATATTTAATTTAAGGGTATGACAGCTTAAAAGGGTTAGTTTTTAGTTTAGACCTGAATTCTGTTGGACTTGTTATGGTTCTAAGTACTAGTACATATTGAATTATTTGGCGTGTTGGAAATAAGTCGACGTATCTCAGTGGTCCAGAGCACCTGACCTGGTTCAATTCCCGTTGGCTGCATTTATTTTATATATTTTCAATTTGTATGAATATTTCAGGCGACTAATTATTGCTTATAATAATTTGTAAAATTAATGTTCTCACGGCCCTGGGGAGACTTTGTCACAGAATAGTAAAACTGTCACAAAGATCTTTTATACTTACATTTACCTCAAATGTATAATCGCCTCAGTAATATATTGGTGCATAACCGTTTTACGAAGAATATAAAAGTACTTCTGCTTGTGTAAAAAAATCTGAGTTGAAAAAAGAAGTGTATATGTTAACCCAGTGAGATTGGAGTTAACCCGTAGAGTTTATAAGCTACAATACACAGAATGATGAGTGCCACTTGAGGTAGTGCCCTGTTCCCTGTGGCCTGGCACTTCCCAGGGTGGCGAGTGGCACTCATAAGGGATTCCCCGGCTGCTGTTGAGGGGGTGGATGCTACAAGTGACACTGTTAATAGATTTAAATTAACACCTTAGCTATGAAGTGGTTGATTGTAGCGTTGGTATCGTATCGTATTGGTGTACATTACGAATATCAAAAATATGCTTTAGATAAATTAAAGGATTTCCTATCGTTTCGCTTGAGTAGAATACAAATAAAATAATAAATTACTCAATAAAAAATATAATTTTTTCAATAGAAATGTATGAACGCGTAAATGAAGCAACTTTAAAAAATTATAGTATTACAGCTTAGATTATCTGTGACAGTTTTACTTGATTAACTTTTTTGCTTTTTTATAAAATTATTTACAAAATAAATAAAAACCACTTTTGTGCTTGAAAAGTTTTATTGCCTATTATCTACAATTGTGACAATATAAGGTATACCAAGAATATAAATATTTTTGGCTTTATTTTCATTATCTTTTTTTTAGATTTCAATGGAAAATTTATTTCCTATGTATTCGTAAGATATCGTTAACTTTTTGTGGCTTGCCATACATAGTTACAATATTAAAATTTTGTGGCTTGCCATACATAGTTACAATATTAACATTTTATGGCTTGCCATACATGGTTACAATATTAACATTTTGTGGCTTGCCATACATATTTACAATATTAACTTTTTGTGGCTTGCCATACATAGTTACAATATTAAAAATTTGTGGAAGATTGTGGAGCTGCGTTACACATTCTGAATTCGATTTAGATTTGTCTTATAAATTACCTAAATAAATTTCTATATTTACTGCAGAATGCTTCGCAATTGAACAAGCTTTGAGCCAAATCCAGCTTTTCAATATTCGACGAGCCTTACTGTGCACTGACTCACTAAGCGCAGTGTTGAAAATTTCCCCAAATATCCATAAACCAGAAGACTATATTATTTATAATATCAGAAACACCCTAAAATCTTTAAATGAATTAAATTTCGAGACAATATTGGTTTGGGTCCCTGGCCATTTAGGAATTGAGGGTAACGAGAAAGCCGATTCCCTAGCTAAACTTGGAACGATTTATGGCTCTAATCCTTTAGATTTTAGAATTCCTATCTCTGACGTCATCCCAATTCTTAAATCCAACATGATTCGCTCCTGGGAAGAAAATTGGACTCATACGAAAACCCGAACTGGTGCTTTTTATGCTGGAATACAAAATCATATTCCAAGTAAACCTTGGTTCCACGGCAAGAAAAAATCCAAAAGATTTATATCCTGTATCTCGAGAATGAGAATTGGTCATTGCTCCATTGCATCCCATTTGTTTAAAATCCGGGTCCTAGATAGTCCACTCTGCCAGTGCGGCATGGAAAATGAGACTCTTGATCACGTTTTCTTTAATTGTAAAAATCATTCATCTTTCAAAGGCATTTATCGTTTACTTATAAAAATCACCCACCAATCTCCCCTTAGTATTCCTTATTTACTTTCTCTCAACAATTCTCGCATTTTCTCAGTTCTATACAAGTTCATAGACTTGAATGACTTCAATATTTGAGATTTCCTATTCCCGTATAGATTTCCCATAAAATTATAACCATCTCCCCTAACTTTAACGGCACATAGCACTCTTTTTAGGGTGAATTGCCTAATACAAAAAAAAAAAATTTGTGGCTTGCCATACATAGTTACAATATTAACATTTTATGGCTTGCCATACATAGTTACAATATTAACATTTTGTGGCTTGCCATACATATTTACAATATTAACATTTTGTGACTTGCCATACAAAGTTACAATATACACGTATACATTTGTTTAACCTCTTTTTTAACACTTTAACCGACTGATTACGAAAGTGTTCTTCCATCATCTTCAATTTGAGTACCGCCGCCCCGGAAACCATTTATTGGATAACCAACAACCCTGCCACAGGTCACAAAAGTGGTTCGCTACGTTTGGTTACTTAGCAGGGGTGCCCGGTATCATGGTGTGACGTTTTTCTAGGTCCGAGACTAGTTGAGGGAAACCTTTTGACCTCTCCAGTAAGACTCTCTCGTGTTGCACCGCAGTGGGAAGGATGAATTCATTCGCCCGTCACTCCTAAACACACTGACCCCCCAGACTTGAATACAAAACATCGACTTTCCTCTACTTTCTATAAATATAATAAGCATGTACCTTCCGGAAGGTTCGTAAACATAAACCTTCCGGAAGAAATCCTTTAAATGATAGTGAAAACCCCATAGTTTTCCAATAAGAGGTGTTATTTTGAATAGCCCGCTATTTCGGTAGAAGTTACTTTTGAAGCTGTCATTTTTTAACAGTTGACAAGTAGAAACTACGCCATTGATAAAAATGAAACGATACACGCTTCAACAACGCATTGAAATTATTAAAATTCACTTGAGTGAATCAAATGCAAATCATCTTGAGTGATGAGGCCCATTTCCACCTCGGTGGCTTCGTCAACAAGCAAAATTGTCGCATCTGGGGCTCGGAAAATCCAAGAGTAATTGTTGAAAAGCCTCTCTATCCTCAACGTGTGACTATTTGGTGCGGTTTATGGTCCAGCGGAGTCATTGGACCTTACTTTTTTGAAAATGAGGCTGGAGCAACAGTTACGGTGAATGGATTGCGCTATCGAGAAATGATTAATGATTTTTTACGGCCGGAATTGGATGGTATTGATCTGGACAACGTTTACTTTCAACAAGACGGCAATACATGCCACACAAGCAACGAAACATTGATCTTTTACGATTGAATATAAAAATAACACCTCTTATTGGAAAACCCTGACTATTGATTATGGCAGTGGTCAGTGATAAATATTATGTATAAGTTGTATTGTAATTAGTAATGATATTATGTAAATATGTTATATTGTAATTGAACATAAACATCCTGCCTTAAATTATATTTCTATTAAAGAAATATCTGTATTAATTTAACATTACTATGTGTGTGCATGTATTTATGTCACTACTCCATGAGGACAGCCATCGAAAAATCATTTATAATCATACATTATATAGATTAAAAAATATCATGCATATATTTGATTGGTTTGTTTTATTTTTTCCGCAGGGTACCCCACTGGAACCACCCCCTGAGCTACGAGGCACCGCACCAGCCCGCCAGCCGCCCTCGATAGAACTGGACCGCTGTCTGGACAGGTAGGCAACTTCCACTCGTCTTGTACACTGCATCGTTTCACGAAGCATTGGCAGTATAGGAGCTGCTCGCTAGTGCCACTGACTGTTTGTGCATGACCTCAAATCGCAACTTAAAATACCTTATGTATTCAGTGTAGAGTCCATTTCTGGGTATAGGTAGTGACCGTATCTCATCCCATATATATTTTCTCAAACAATTATTCCAATTACATCTTTTTCTATTTCCAATTTCTGTAAAATTACCAAGTTCGTCTTTTAGTTGTGCCCCATCCTCAGCACAGTTCCACAAGACGTTGGAGATCGTGTTGATAAAGTCGGACACCCTAGATCAGTGACAGTTCGTGACCTATCTCATTGGGAGTTCAATTGAAAGAAATCTATTGTTGTTTTCCATAATTATATAGTCTTTTTTTGATTTTATGGATTCTTTCGTAATCCTCTAACTGGCTAGGGCTTATAGCAATACCTTTCCATGTTTCTAGCTGACTAGTACTGCGGCTCATTTGGCCTTATTACTATTACCATCTGATAGTTGTATTTACTTGACTGATTTTATGTTACATTAATGAGTTTTATGAGAAAAAATTCTTAACTGGATAAAAATCCTTAAACTTCTTGTACAAGCAAGAAACTTATTTATTTATTTGTGGTATTTTAAATAGCTAAATGTTGCTTTTTAGAGTTATACAAATTTAAAATGAAATAAAACACTTTAAAATAATGTTAATGGTCATGGTGTTGGTTTCATAATTTTATGCCATTAGTGTTTAAACATGGTTTCGGGCATATAGGCGCCATGGCTGGCACGAATGAAACGCAATCGGGAAGTCCAATTGTCGAGCAATTTATCGATCAAATGGGACGGTATATCGACAATAATGATGTTAAATTATAATAAAAGTTTTTCTTTATAATCATTTGTTATTTTTTTATTAAATATACAAACACATTACAATAATTTACAAATGTTGATATTTCGAGGCTGATTGCGAAAAAATTATATTTTTTTAGCGAAGCTTAGGTACTACTTACTTTAAACGTCCTTTAGAGAAAATCGCCACTGACTTAGACTAGTTTACTATAGAATACGATGCCTTTTGTGTTAACCTCTCAGACTAATATGTTCGGTTTTGCGAACAAACAGCTATTACCATTAAGTCATATAAATAAGTCGTCTAAACGTGGTTATAACCACAGTTTGAAAATGACCTTGAAAGCCGAAACAGCTGTAACAAAAACAAAAACCAAAAATTCTGGCAGAACTTAATAATAATTTGATTTACATTAAATTTAAAAAAATACCAATAATAGCTGTTTGAGTCTATTTGTTCGCTTTTGTGAACAGCTCGTATGGTCTCATAGAAATCGTTGTGTCTCTCTTACTATCATGGTGAAAAATATGATCTAAACGTTGTTAGAAAGAGAAAACATCACACTTGATACCAGAAGTTATAGAAGAATTAAAATGTACAACTATATGAAATCAAAGGTTCTAACCGCAATTTGAGGAAAAAAATTATTAAATTTTTAAAATTTTTTATAATTTTTTTTTATTTGAAATGACGAAGAACAAGGTGGCTATAATGTTTATAATACATTTATCTAATTAATAATTTTGTTTTGTTACCAGTAATTTTAGAAGAAAAAAGCGTAAGGTCAGCCATTTTTTGAAACATTTTTGTATTAGATTTTAAAATTATAATAACAAAAATTATATATTCATTTCTAATTTATCATTTCTTTCAAAAACAGTTTTTAGTTTTCGGATACGTTCAGAAATAATCCATTTGTTTGAATTTTATTGGGAAGCGGAAATTCACATTTTTTTCAAATTTCTATCAGCATCTTTAATAAATACAACGGTATATATGCCAGAGGCCCGAGGGGTTAATATAGACGGATGATTGTTTTTAGGGTCGAATTTGAATAACGTAAATAATAAGTTGGCGACATAAGACTTTAATAACGGGGGTTTTCTCGAGGCTCACATTTTAATTATTTCCGATGAACGTATTACTAAAATCTCAAATTTTTCTAGAGGGATAACTGCGAACGTAAGTTATTCATATTTAAGATTAATAAAAACAGAAACATACCATTAAAATATTTTTTGTAAAACGGTTTGAAAATTTTATAAAACATTTTTTAACTATATAATTAGCGGTTAGCACCAGATTTTATTTTTTAGACGATGAATTAGTAACTTCCCGAGGGATCCCTCTAGAAACATTTGAGAATTTATTAATACGTTCATCAGAAATAATTAAAATAAACCCCACGGAAAGATAGATTTTCTAGGCCTGCTAGGGCAAATTCGACCGTAGATCCGTCTGTTACGCCGGGCCACGCGCTGAATATTGTTTTTACACGACTTCATCGCTTATGTCGTTAAGATTCCCACATTATTTGAGATTTGATAGGGAAAATTCAACCGCAGGTCTGTCCAATACCTCAGGGCAGCTCGTCACTTTATGGCGTTAATATTCTGCCTTTATTTTATTTATTAATTTTCGGGAAATCGACAGTTTACATTTAAAAAAATTTTTAAATGTTTTTTTTTTTCATTTTTCACTTTTTAAAAAATTAGAAAACATGGGTATCAAAGGCAAGGAACTTCAACTATTTAAAAGTTATATGAGTAACAGAACTCAACAAGTCAAAATTAACAACCATACTAGTAAACCACTGCCGATTACATATGGAGTTCCACAAGGAAGCATACTAGGGCCCGTTCTTTTTACTATTTACATAAATGAACTTTGCAGCATGAAAATAGATGGTGAAATAGTTAGCTATGCTGATGACACAGTTTTACTTTTCAAATCTAAGGATTGGAATAATGTATATAACATAGCGAATTTGGGAATCTCGCAAGTCAAAACATGGCTAGACTCAAACATACTTACACTTAACATATCAAAGACAAAATTCACAACATACAGTATAAATAGCACGGGACAGCCAAAAAACAATACAAACACCATAAAAATACACGAATGTTTAAACACCAACATCTGCGATTGCCCTCCTCTAGAAAAAACAGATCAAATAAAGTATCTAGGAATCGTAATTGACCATAACCTTAGATGGATACCTCACATCAAACAAATCACAAATAAACTTCTCAAAACAATACACATTTTCCTTAACATAAGAAACATATATAAAATAAAACAATTGAAAACAATATATTTTGCACTCTGCCAATCAATAATAGAATATGGAATTATTGCTTGGGGAGGAGCAACAAACTCGGCTATCAATTACATAGAAACCGCACAGAAAACGATCTTAAAGGTAATACTAAAAAAACATAGACTGACCGATACAGACCAAATATTCAACAGCTGTGACGTACTAGATATACGCCAATTATACATTAAAACACTACTAAACTACATTTTTAACAAAAAAAATAAATTTCAACACACACAAAATAACACTAACAGACCAGTTAGACAAGCGTACAAAGAAAACATTAAAACTCCAACAGTAAATTCAACCTTTGGACAAAGACACTACCAATACCATGCAATAAAAGCTTTCAACAGTCTAAAAATTGAAATTAAAATTGAGGAAAATAAAAATAAATTCACACACAAAATTACAAAATGGATTAAACAACAAAAAAGACAATATTACCAAAATGTCATAGCATAAAATAAAAATAAAACCTACACGTAACACACAAAACCAACATAAACACACATCACTCACAAACACACAAGATTATTTTCATTGTATTATTTTTTAATTTTAAATGTATTATTATGTATTTTTATTTTTAATTTTAAATTTATTATTTTCTTTTCAAATTTACTATCTTAGATTTTCATATTATAAAATGAAGGCCTCAGCACGGGCAAGCCACCCAGTGAGGCCTACATTACTGGAAAACATAAATTGTAACAAAATAATGTACCAAATAATAAATAAATAATAAATAATCAAATGAAAAATACACTTTGTAAAACACCACTTTTATTTTGAATTAATATTAACAGCCAACCAGGTTTCGCTTAGCTCAAGCTTCATCAGGGCTTATAAAGTGTATTTTTCATTTGATTAATAAATAATCAAATGAAAAATACACTTTGTAAAACACCACTTTTATTTTGAATTAATATTAACAGCCAACCAGGTTTCGCTTAGCTCAAGCTTCATCAGGGCTTATAAAGTGTATTTTTCATTTGATATATAATGTCACATCACAAAGTGTTTGCTTCCTTCGATAAAATAAATAATCAGTTTGTACATAAGTATTATATTGCTAAAATAAAAACAATTATGGACTTCCTCCTTGTGACTTTACCTCTACTGATACAGCATAATATGGAATAAGTAAATTAAATTTGTGAGAAAGGAATATGAATTAAAAAATTTATACAAAACAAAATTAGATTATAGATATAAATCAAATAGATATAAATATCACAATCACAACACAGGTGAACTCCTAGCGTGGAGGACAATATACTATACCATTGTATAGCAAATATATTAAAGAATAAATAAATAAAAAAAATAAAAAATGAGGTTGTAGATATAAATCAAATAATAATAATGATATATAAACAATAGAGACATAAACATTATTCACAAACCATCAGAGAAATATTATTTTATGGAACTCTTGTATTTGGTAAGTTCGCAACTGAAAATATCAACCTTGGATAATACGCTATTGTAATTATTGCATAGTCTGTATGTATATTTTGTGTTGTTTGTGTTGCAGGTGGTCCCCGGGCGAGCCCCGCAGCGGGCGTAGGAGAGCCCGGGACAGACCGGACTCCAGACACTCGCCCCCCAGGCATCACATATCGGTAAGTCAACCACCCACCCCTATTTACCTCCCATATCCATTTAATTCCATCAGACAGGTCTACCAGATTTCGAGAAAGTTCAATTTTCTAAATCCAGATTTATCTCTGTTGTTCTTTGGACTTCATCTGTGTATTTGGATGCAAATATAGTTTTGATACATTGGCTAAACATTGGCAACGTTGACTAAAGAAGGAGATAGCGCAACACGGCATAATACCCCAAAAACAAATCACTATAATTGATACATTTTCATCGTTCCCGAGTGTGACTGGAAATCACCAACAAACAAACAACAGTTCACAACGACTAAGTGCTTTTAATATATTCGACGTGAACTGTTATTTGTAGGTTAGCGATCTGCAGTCATGCTCTAGATTCTAGAACGATGACAAGTTATCGACAGATATCCTGGGAGGCATATGACACCATGTCCCATTTTCATAATTTTATAGAAGAGCAGAAATAAGTTTTTTGTAATGGAATTTTTGGATGACAAAAATATTCTTAAAAATTTATTTATTGTTTCTTTAAAAACTGAAAACATAATGACAGAAAAAAACATTTATTAACTATCTCAATATATTTTAAGGTATTGTCGTCATCTCATTTAAAAAAAAAAATAAGGTTACATGGTTTTTGTAAATTACTGATATTTTATGTTGTTTTATTAATTTGGGAGGAGGGTACGGGAACCACCGCCCCGGTAACATTTCTGCCAAAGATCACAAAATACTCTCAGAATCACCCTGATGTAGGACCACCATTCATATATGAAACATTGCTTAAAATGGCTTTAGTCGTGTTTGGTGACTAGATTTTAAATGCCAAGTATTTCCCCTCCTTCCTCTTCCCTTCTCCTTACTATTTTCACATAGTTGTTTTGTGGTCATAATGTTGTATGCCTCTAAGGACGGATTGTTTTGGAGAATTTGAACAATTCATCAAATTTCGACGTTTATTTTCGGGTTCTGTGAAAGTCCTATTCAAGTTCTGTTATTATATCATTATAGTCTATTTGCTTGACAGAACTGAAATAATAACAGAACTTGAAAAATCTTTCCCAGAACTTGAGAATTTGAAAAATTGTTCAAATTCTCCAAAACAAACCGTCCACTGCTGCTATTCTACTTATTACGTAATATTTTTGTCTTAACCCTTACATGGAGAAAGAAATATAAATGTTCACCATATATAAAGGTCTGCATCGGAAAAAAGTGGACACGGTGTCATAAACTTCCCAGGTCCAAAGTTATTTACTATATTTGTTGGTACCTGGTACACTAAACGTTCTCGATATATTTACTTTGCACCACTTGAGTTCTCTTGCTTTCATCTGCGTGTTATAACTCTTGCACCAGATTGCACCGTGTTATAACACTTGCAGATACCAAACAAATCGTCTGTAACCAAGTGGGTCTTCCGACGACCCAATGATTTTTCTGTCTTATGGGCTTTTAAACTATAGAAATCCCATTTATTAATGATAACTTATGTATTTGCGCAGGAATACGTAAAATACTAAATTGATATGTCAAGTATTTAAGCTAATATAAGGAGGATAGTAATTTTGGGTACTACCTACTCATAAAATTATAATATAATTGAGCCAAATAATATAGACATGGTATATGCACAACAGATATATAATAATTAATCATTGACAATCATAATTCAGTATATATTTACCCCGCAGCATAAAGAAAAGTTAGAACATAAATACAGTACTAGATTCACGAGCAATGACCGGATAATAGTTCCGAAATTTAATAATAAATACGGACAGAGAACGTTTGAATACAACATACCGAAGATATTTAATTTATTACCTGACACTATAAAGCAATGTAAGTCTATGAATAAGGTTAAATATATGGTGAAAAATTGGCTATCAGAAAAAAAAAATTACTTTAATATGTATGAAAAATTGTATGAAAAAATTGTTGATTCTATTGATATAAGATGTAAATTATAACTTATAAAAATGTATATGTAACTAAACTTTAAGCACCTGTTGACAAGCCAATTCAATTGGCTTAGCAGGACTTGTTTGTTGATATGACATTAACTATTTATTCAATAAAAAAAATAAAAAAATAAATTCACTTGAACGAAAGATGTGAAATAGAAAAGACATAAAAAGTTTCAGTCGCATCTGGGATTGAACCCAGGACCTCTTCCTTGCCGGGGAAGTGTTCTAACCACTGAGCTTATCAACGTACGTCATTTTTAACATGTATCTATATTTTCCTAACCCGTATTTATTGGCTCCTATCTTTATGTTTGATTGAGAGATTCTACACGAACTATATGAAATCTAGATAATATATACATTTTAAATTGATATATTTAAATTATGACATGATTATAATTTTTATTAATTTTTTTACTAACGGATAAAATTATACAATGAAAGTCACGTAAATAAATTAAAAAGCATCATGCTATCAGATCAATATATATAAGCTTATCAGTTGTATAATCAATTAAGGACGAGTTGTTTCGGAGAATTTGAACAATTCTTCAAATTTCAAAGTTAATTTCCAAGTTCTGTGAAAGATTTTTTCAGTTCTATTATTATTTCAGTTCTGTCAAGCAACTAGCCCATAATGATATAATAAAATAACTAGAATAGGACTTTCTCAAAACCCGAAAATGAACGTAGAAATTTGATGATTTGTTCAAATTCATTCACTTATTTAATGTATTAATCGAACGAGTAAGATAAATTGAAATTTGAATGTTCTTGGTTGGTGGTGGGATAAAAAGGTGACATTTAGCGAAGTGGGAGTTAATAAATGACCATTGCAGGTGTCTTCCCCGCCATCGCCTTCCCATGGGTCCCCGCGCGGCTCCCCGGCGGAGCGCTCCCCGGCGGCCGGGGGCCCCACCTCGCCCTCGACGGCCCCCGGAGCGCCCGGTGCCCCCGGTCCGGGCCCCGACCTGTTCTCCGTGCAGCAGTTGCTCGAGCAGCCCCTGCTGGCTCCCCAGCAGCTGCAGGCGCTCATGAAGCACAGGTTCCTGCAGCAGCAGCATATGCACAAGCAGGTAACTAACAGACTTCTACTTCTCCTCTTTCTTCTCCTGCTTCTCCCTCACCTTTTCATTATTCTTCTCCTTATTCTCCTCCTTCTCTTTCTTTTCATTATTCTTATCCTTCTTCTCCTACTTTTCTTTCTTTCTCGCTCATTTTTCTAATCCTTCTTTTTATCTTTCTTTTGCTCCTGCTTCTTCTACTTACCTCCTTCTCCTAATCCTTTTCCTTTATCTCTATCTTCTTCTCCTTCTCCTCCTTCTTCTCCTTCTCCTCCTTCTTCTCCTTCTCCTCCTCATTCTTCTCCTTCTCCTCCTTCTCGTTCCTTTTTACCTTTTCCTCCACCTTACTTCCTTCTTTCTTTTTCATCTTTTCTTCTCCTTCCTTTACTTCTTCTTCTCTTTTTCTTCTCCAATAATACATGTTTTGATAATATTTTTTCTCCCGGCAGCTATCATCAGAGCTCAGCAAGCGCCAGATGGAACAAGCTGCCCAACGACTACAAGACCAGCTGCAACTCAGTATTCTCCAGGGACATGCTTTGCATGGAGCTCCCGATGGCCCGGGTAAGTCAACACCTTATCTACTTTATTTTATACAACTCTTCTGTGTCAAAAATAACACCCATCATCGTGAAAGGTCTTCTATTGTGTCAAGTTTTCTTGATTCCCTTGTGCAAATTCTTCAGATATTAGCTTCATCCACTTAATTTATACCAAAAATAGCAATTACTGCAATGGAAGTCCTTTTATTGTTTACTGGAAATGTCAACAATTATGATGAAAACTTTGTTTTGTGATAAGTTTTCGAAAATTCAAAATATCTTTATCTTCTTTCTTCTATTAAATATCAATGATTTTCATAGAAGCTCTCTGTTATGCCTCAAAGTCTAATCCATTGTTTTGTCCTCCAGGATCTCTTCAGCAACTTGGAGCTCAACAACAGTTAGTGCAACAACTGCAAGCAGCCCAGAGACAGTATCTCCTCCATGGTCTGCCAAGGCCTCCAGCGCATGGACCCGCTCATGGTAAGTCATAATTTCAACATTAACTTCTTATTCATCATCAGGTATCTTTTATTCGTCCCGTGTTCCTGCCTTCATGTCATCAGTTGCACTTTTTACATTATCCAGCCTGTCTCGTGTCCTAGGGCTCCTTTCCTCCATGGTGTTCGGCGCTGCGCCCCCCGAGCTGGGTCCCCCTGAGGAAGATGCTGCCCATCCCCTGTTCGGCCATGGGGTCTGCAAGTGGCCTGGCTGCGAGGCTCTGTGTGATGACTTCCAAGCATTCCTTAAGTAAGTACTCCAATCATTTTTGCGTTGCAATTCCTATATTTCTAAACTAATCTCTCTAACTTCTCTCTGACATCGCAAATCTACATACCATTTGAATTTCGTAATCATTGTGAAACACAGTTTCGTATGGGAAATTTAAGGCTCGATATGCCAATTTTTTGGATCAGGAAACACATCCACAAGACATTTCTTGTTATTCTTTGTTATATGCTTCTAATAGATATTAATAATCCGAAAGCCTTCTATTGAAATTTTCAGTAGTAGTTGACGTACCAAATGTACAACGCCAAATACGCCAAAAATTTACTATGACAACTATTTAAAAATAAGGAATCTTATACTAGACTGCTTATTCATTACACTAGATCGAATCAAAATGACATTAAAAAAATCATTCCAAGTTATAAAAGAAACTAACATCCTTCCCCCCAGATATAAAACGAATAGAAAAGTTTAATAGTCCAAATCAAGAATGAAGCTGGAAGAGCTCAATGAAAAACAACAACAAAAAACGACATAAAATAGAATTAAATAACTTTAGTCCGCCTCAGCACACCCTAGTGTACGTACTTAAAAATAGGGTTCGAGTCCCGTTGGCGTCATGTATCTTTTATCAGGAGATTTTTCAATGTGGATGAGTGTTTCAGGCGAATAATTATTGCTTGTAAAATAATTGTTACCCTTTGTGCTATGCATAAAAAATCTTGTCTTAAACGTTAGTTTACCAAAAAAATAATAATTAATATTTGACAAGTTCAAGTATTTCACCTAAAAATGTAGACAATTTATCTCGACGCCATCTAGTGAGAGAGTTAGCACTTACAATGCCTTTCTCATATAAAATAAAGTTGGTTGTTTTCAGGTGAAAAAATGTAACAAGCAGTAATTGTTGAATGAAACACTAGTATATATTGAATTATTTCGCGGATAAGAGATAAGCCGCCATAGCTCAGTGGTCAGAGCTGTCGACCGGAAATCGAAGGGACACGGGTTCGAGTCCCGTTGGCGTCATGTATCTTTTATCAGGAGATTTTTCAATGTGGATGGGTGTTTCAGGCGAATAATTATTGCTTGTAAAATAAAAAAAAATAATGTTCGTTTGTTCAAAATCTTAAACCTCCGAAACATCTACATCGATTGCTTTGAAATTTTGACACAATGTTGCATTCGAATAATAAATAAAGTCGGAATATTAACGACGTAAGTGAAGAAGCCGTGTACAAAGTTATGTGACGCGCGGCCCTAGAGTATCGGACAGACGCAAGGTTGAATTTGCCCTAGCAAATCTCTTAAATAAAGTAGGAACCTTAACGACATAAGTAACGACGTGTACAAATAATGTCGAGTGACCCCGCGTAATGGGCGAACCTACGGTTGATTTTTCCCAAGCAGGCCTAGATAATTGACCTTTCCATGGGGTTTATGAATGATTATTTCTAATGAACGTTTCAATGATGTATCCAGAGGAATCTCTCAGGAAGTTACTAATTCATCGTCTAGAAAAATAAAATCGGGTGCTTAGCGCTAATTTTATAATTGAAAAACGTTTTATAAATTTTTCAAACCGTTGTAAATAAAATATTTTAATGGTAAGGTTCTGTTTTTATTAATTTTAAATATAGATAACTCATATACGTAGGGATCGCTCTAAAACATATTAATATTATAGTTAAGAATCCGCCGGAATTAATTAAAATGTAAGCCTCAAGCAAACCCCCGTTATCAGAGTCTTAAATTCACCATAGTAATGTTTTATATAGTCGTTAAAATTAAAATAGTGAAAAGTCAACAAATAAAGTGTAATTAGGTTATGTAAGAAAGAAAGATACTCGCTATTATATTGAATTTGATGGTATGAATATTTAAGGTAAGTTTTTAGATTGGACCGAAATTCTTTTGGGCTCGTTATGTACACTGTTCCTTAGTTACTATGTTAATAAATAATCCGTGATTTGATAAAATATATCGGAACATTAAGGTATCCGGTATTACCCGATCAAATAGCTTGATTTATCATACTCCTCTTCCTAAAACACACATCAAGTTTTCGTAAAAAATTACTTTAATGAAATAAGTTTGGCAATTTTTCATCTAGTAACTATATACCCACTTGAAACATAGTACTGAGGAAATTGATAGAGATATTTCACTCTAATGTAATGTGACAAATCAATTTTTAAATTTGCTTACGAAAAAATGGTTTGAAAGAAGAGAAAAATATTTTAATCAATATTCATTCATCATTCATCATTTTCGAAAAAGTAAGGTCCAATAACTCCGCCGGACCATAAACCGCACCAAACAGTCACACGTTGAGGATAAAGAGGCTGTTCAACAATAACTCTTGGGTTTTTCTAGCCCCAGATACGACAATTTTGCTTGTTGACGAAGCCACCGAGGTGGAAATGGGCCTCATCACTCAAGATGATTTGCATTTGATTCACTCAAGTGAATTTTAATAATTTCAATGCGTTGTTGAAGCGTGTATCGTTCCATTTTTATTGATGGCGTAGTTTCTACTTGTCAAATGTCAAAAAATGACAGCTTCATAAGTAACATCTACCGAAATAGCGGGCTATTCAAAAAAACACCTCTTATTGGAAAACCCTGTATAATAAACTCCTTGTAATCTTGAGCGAATCAAGCGTTATTGAAGACTCCCATAAGTATAAAGACTACATAAATATGTTTAATGTGTGTACTAGTAGTCACAAACATTACGAAAATGATACCTTCCTTTCAATGTAATATTTCAATTTCTTTCCTAAAAGGTAGCGTTAGATAGCAGACCCATGAAACATCACCGGATAGTCTTAGAGAATGTTTTTCAATATTATCACGCGAGTATCGGAGTCGGTAGTTTCCGGTAGTTCGGCGTTAGAGCGTTGGGAGTGTTGAAGGTCGAATTGGACTAATCAGAAGTAAAAATGTGGAACCAAATTTATTCGCTTCGTGTCTCATCTAAATATAATACGTCAGTGGAGATATTCTGAACTAAATTCTAATTTTGAAAATGGCATTTCAAATATTTCTCTGTTTAAAAATATTATAATGCAGGTAGGTACTTTAACGTTTATCTGAATTCTACTAACGAACACTTCCAATTTTGAAAATGAAACTTAAATTCAAAGCAAAAGTTCTAGAGTTAATTTAACCGGTGTTACAGACAGAGTCACAATTGAAGTTGTTATTTGTGATCTTTTTTCTTAAAATTGGTATTTGTAATTATTAGGATCGTCAATTATTATTTTATCGTGTCTCAGCAGGGTTTCCCGGGTTCATGGGGTGAGGTTTGTCTAGGTCTTGGCGGCGGATGCATTTGCCCAACTACTGAGTGTCGTATCGGATCGAGAAAGTCTGATTGAGGGAAACCCTTTGACCTCTCCAGCCGTACTCTCTCCCGGGGGTGATGAATTCAAGCGTCCATTACTCCTGGACACATTGATCCCAGATTCCTATCCACCTCTCATACCTTTTACCTTCCCATATCTTCTCTCCTTTCTTTCCTTAAAAAACCCTTCACACAGCATACTCAAAGATGTTCTATATGAAGGTGACCTGTGTGGAGCCAATGTAAAACAAAAAGCGTGATACTGAAATTATCTATCACTCCGGAACGTGCCTCAAATATTTAATAAATAATAATAATAGTTGGATGATTTATATAGCGCCGTTTTTGTGCAAAATCATCTTAAGGGCGCTGCTTTTATATATCCATATTATGACGAAGAGTGTTTGTGGCCTTTTTGATATAAATCTACTGTTTTATTCCAAGATTGATGAAATTTTGCACACTTGACTTTCAAACCCAGAGGAAGATTGCATACTCATCCCCTTTTCCCACCCCTTAAAACAGAATTTTGATTATTCTTGATGAAATTTTGTACACTCCATAATAACTGATCACAATGTGATCAACAGCTGAAATGAACCAAGATTGGCGTTTAATCTGCAGAACCGTTCAAATGTCAAAAAAACAAAATGACGTTGGCTAGTGGTTGATTTGATGATCATGAAATGTAACGAGAATGCTACACTTCAACCTAAATAATATATAATAATAAGTTTACTTTTGGCCGGCTTAGTGACTAAGTGAATAAAGGCGTTTAGTTCCAGGCGTCGTGGGTTCAATCCTTTACTAGCTAAGTCTCCATCATTGTTCAAACAACACAATACAAACAGCCAAAGATCGAACTGTTCCGATATCAAACGAACATTCGCATATCAGGACCTCGATTCTCGACGAAGTCATTCCACTAGAACAACGAGTGGTTCGACCCACTCGTTGTTCGAGTGGAATGACTTGTGACGTTTGGCGTATAAGTGTGTACCTTTGACGAGACTCAAAAATAAGAATGACGAGCATGAATGAGACAACTTTAATAATAAGACAACTTTACGCCAAAACTGCTCTCCTACATCTCATCCATAATAATCTTCATATTACAAATCAACCAAAAGCCATAATAAAAACCAGGTCATCAACAAATAAAACACTGAACATTCCGATAACACACACCACACACGGACAAAGACACTTTCAATACTACGCAACCAAACTTTTTAACAGTATGTCCATTACTTTGAAACAACGATGACTACAAATACATCTACAAACTTTCTCAAAAAACATATCGTAGCCTGGATAAAAAATCAAGATATTCACTTTATTTAAAAGATTATAATTCCAAACCAAACATAACCAAAATATAATAAGTAAAATTAAATATTATACACGTTCTTCAAAAATTATCCAAAAACACATACACTCACATATAAATGTGTGATTTCATGTTTCAATATATGTCTGTGAAAAAAAATAAAATAATAATAACTTTCTACCACAACACATAAATACCTGTCACCCTTAATCACAAACACTTTAACACCTCAGCACAGGTTCTCCTAGTGAGGTGTTTACGTAACATACAATATCACCTACACACAGTTTTACCTATATCAACCTATGTTCTTTATTTTTTATACCTTTTTTCTGTACTTTTTTCTCTGTACTACAATATAAACCACTGTAATCATTTGTAAAATGTGTATTCAAGAATAGACATAAATAAATAAATGTACTGGAGAATCGATACCCAGGGTAAAAACAATTTTGAAAACTCTATTATATAGGCGTGGTCGCATTAAATTCTAAGGGCGTATCCGCACAAAGGACCGCCCCCTGGCATTCTATTATTTATTGTACATAATATCACGGTTAACTTACAACGTAACTCCTGGGAGACTATTCCGTTGCCAAGTTATGCTAAAGTTCGTACATATTAGTAAACTATGATGTTCTGCCTTAATTTATTTCATCAGGTTGGTACAATTGAAAACACTAGAGGTGATTCCCATTCAATTTTGAATTAAAACAAATGTTTCATTTGGCCCAATGCCCCAGCGCTCTGTATCACTTACACTCGCCTGACAACGTAGATCTCCTTCCCATTTGATTTTCAATTAAACCAAAATTTAAAAAAAAATCGAAAAGAAACCTAAACTTAAAAATTCAAATCATTTGTAGAAATCGTTCCTCATTGGAAAACATTGACCGCGTAACTTATTAAGGCGATGCACTACGTCGTGTAATATTTTAAATTGAGCCGCTTTCAATAACAACCCTTACGTAGATGGCGATAAGGTTTAAATTCCCGCTTAACACCATCCGCCTGTTTTGATTTATGCAAGAAAAAAACATGTCCAAAAAGTGCTTTTTATTTTATTTTGTGGATGTTCAGGCATAAATATTAAATTTTTTTTCGATCATTTTATAAATAACTTAATTTGCCACATTATACAATAAAATCATAACCGAAAATGGGTTTGTAAGTAGGAGATTTTGAACTTTAAAGCAGTTTTCATAGGCCTTTACATTATTTTTTTCTGGGCTTATTTCAAAGGCCAAGATGTATTCTACTCGCAGTATTTAATTAAAGCATCTGAAACATTTCTAGGCGACCAAATTTTCAAACCAAAAACACATGATTTTGCATTACTACGTATGGCATCGCCTTAACTATTTTGATAATATAATTAGTTATTTCTTCAATGTTGTTAGTAAAAAATATCTACATGGCACTTAGCCAATCGCTCTTCGTATACGGTATTATCGGATGGGGAACTGCAAATGACAATATCCTAAAATCGGTTCCATGATAACTCAACACAGTGACAATTCAACACACTTTTAAAAAGTGATATAAAGTCATTATAAACGATGAAAAAAAATTTTTTTTTAACCTAACCTAACCTACCCTAACCTAACCTACCCTAACCTAACCTACTTAACCCAGTTAATAAAGTTTTTGTTTTATCACTTTCCATGACTTTATATAACTTTTTAAAGATGTGATGAATTATCATTGTGATGATTTATCCGGTCACCCCTAAAATCACTCATTAAAAATCCTTATGAAAATTATTTTGAAAGTTCCTATAAGAACTAGGACTGACGATATCTTCAACAAACTTAATCATGTCACTTAAACAAATCTATTTTAAAACAATACTCCTTTACATTAATTCATATTTATAGAAACTATTAAAAAGTCTAGCAACGCCGGGTAACGTCAGCTAATTCATTTCAAATAAATGATGCAATGTAACTTTGTTTGAACCACTATACAGGGTGTATCGGCAAGTACCCGACAAACTTTAACCAGCTATTCCTTAGCACATTTGGAGTAAAAAATGTTATGGGCACTTTGCTGTCCGGTAACATTTTTTTTCCATTAAAACAAAAAATAAATAAAAAAAATCCACACTCCGTCACTGTCATTTGCATTGTTTCTCGTGTTCAACAGCTCTTATTAGCAAGTGTGTCAAAAAGTGTCCTCGCTCTTTCGTACACACTAAATAATAATAGTTAAAAATGAGACGAATTGTGCCGTGCCATTTCGTTGTGATTGTAAAAGCGCGCCAACGTAGGTACGTACGTACATTATTCAACGAAACTCGAACAAAATATTGCCAGACGGGTTTTCAAACTTTGACAAAGGATAAAACATTGGTGACATGTGGTGAAAATATGATTAATAAATTTTTTATTAAAAAAAAATGTTACCAGACAGCAAAGTGCCCATAACATTTTTTACTCCAAATCTGCCAAGGAATAGCTGGTTAAAGTTTGTCGGGTACGTGCCGATACACCCTGTATATATTTTTAAAAAAAAACGTCGGCGTTTATAAAAAATATAAAAATTTATAGTTGTTGAAACAAAGTTACATTGTTTCATTCTGTGCCCCGCGTTGTCCAGGCTTTTTTTAAACTCAAATGTAGACAGTACTTTCCTCTTTTTGTGAAGGTCAAGTGTGTAAAATTTCATCAGTCTCGATATAAAACTGTAGATATGTATAAAAATTAAATGTACCTCGCCCGCCTGCCACAGAATGTCTTTCTTGGTCGCCTTCAACTTCTTCCATCATTCACTACTGTATACCACAATATTACTGTTAAAAAACTACATTACATCGACTTCGTATTCATTACGGTGCAAAGATATTGCATTTAGTATTCCTCGGGCATACCCAACTCCTCTAAACAATTCTGGAACTAATAACAACAAACTTTTAAATTTTCACTGATGTCGGTCAATCAGGGTGAATTTTTATATATATGGGAGTTATCCTTAGGTTATAGACATATACCTCCGTGGACTTTTCTGTAGGCCTTTTCAAGATATACAATTCCGTACTACATTATTTTGATTTATCTCACAAGGTTTAGCAAGCGTTAATAATGAAAGAACCCGAAAAATATATTTTTACGACTTGATTACAAAACATCGACTTTTGTCTACTTTTTATAAGTATAATAATCATGTTTTATATATGTAAACCTTCCGGAAGAAATTTTCTAAATTATAGTGAAACTGCTATCAAAATCCGTTGCGTAGTTTAGAAGAACTAAGCGCACAAACAGACAGACGCGGATGGTGGCTTTATTTCATACTATTTAAAGAAGATTATTTCAGAAAAGTTGTTTTTACTGGTTTGCGCCTGTATTATAATAGTGTTTGAGAGGAACTTCGAGCTGAAACCGGTTAGCATCTTGTTAAAAATCATATTAATATTTATTTATTTATTTGTAAGAAACAAACAGCTTTTACATAATATACAATGATAGATATAATTATACAAGTTAACTGAAGTCAAGCCACAGAAGTTTCTTATATTAAAGTTCATTGGAAATGAAGTTTAAATATCTTAAAATTAATTTTGTGTCAAAGGAAAGGGGAGAGGAAGAGGAAAATAGGAAGAGGATAGGAGATGCTCCCGATACATTCCATACTCTCATATTAATAATCGATCGTACGCATTACTTCATATCGATATTTCTTTAGGTTATTACCAAAAATGTCAATGCTGTAAAATTTTGTATTATATTGTGCACATATACGAAGAATTGGGGATTTTTTTCGAATGTTTGTTCTACACGAGGGTAGATAAAATAAATCAAATTGTCGGGTTGATCTAGACGGAATATGAAGATTTATTAAATTGGTAAGTTCTGGTGAGTCCAGACCATTATTTAGGATTTTAAACAATAAGATTTGATCAAAAATTAGACGTCGTGTTTGGAGGGAGTTAAAATTATGAAATTTAATGGATAATAATAATAATACAATAACAGCGTTCAATCAAAAACATACTATGTAATTAAAAAAAAGCAATAATAACTAAATAAAACACGCTTCTTTATATCCCTAAGGAAAATGGTCTCAATGATTCCATTTAAAGTGATTTATATTGCATTAAATTATTTGTACGTGTATAGATTCAATCCTTTACAATTTAAATTGAAAGGTTTTGCTGTTATTAGTTCGGCAATATCTCGCATTGTAATTATTATATTATAATATATCGTGGTGCTTTCAGCGGATTTTGTAAAGTGAGCCATAGATTACGTGGCACTATACAAGGCGTAGATAATGCTGTGTATTGTGGAAGGGGATTCCATAGCGGTGGGGAAAGCACACACTGAAGGCGGGAAAACAACACAAATAAAAGATGGCGGCGGGGATTTAGCGCGCTTTTCAAGATATGAAAGGGGTTGGAAAACGTTGGTTTACGAGGCAATTTCTACAAATAGGACATTTTACACTTTTAAACAGTTTTTATAAGTCTTATTATTAAACTTCACTGTTCTAATGTTTGTATTAACTTCATTGTTCTAATGTTAAATAAATGTTAGAAGGAGCGCGCTAATATTAAAAAAATGATAATAATTAAGGCGATGCACTACGTCGTGTAATATTTTGAATCGAGCCGCTATCAATAACACACCTTACGTAGATGGCGATAAGGCTTAAATTCCCTCTTCCTTTCCAATCCACCTTTTTTTGATTTATCCAAGAAAAAAACATGGCCAAAAAGAGCCTTTTGTTTTATTTTGTGGATGTTCAGGCACAAATATTTAAATGTTTTTAGATCATTTTATTAATAACTTAATTTGCCGTATTATAAAATAAAACCATAACCGAAAATGGGTTCGTAAGTAGGAGATTTTGAACTTTAAACAGTTTTCATAGGCCTTATACATTATTTTTTTCTGGGCTTATAAAAGACTTATCTAAAAATACTCGATTATATCAAAGGCCAAGATGTATTCTACTCGCAGTATTTAATTAAAGCATCTGAAACATTTCTAGGCGACCAAATTTTCAAACAAAAATCACGTGATTTTGCATTACTACGTAGTGCATCGCCTTAAGCGAAAATATTTAACAAAACATGACTCGTTTGAAATTGAGCAAATATCTCTCGCCAAATGCTTAAGTTTGCATTTAAAGATACTCTGCGATGTTTTTCATACCTACAACATATTAAACAACAGAAAAAACGTCTTTTTAATAATTTTCGGAGCTTTTTTTGCATTTTTTTTCTATCTAAAGAATGTTGTACAATTACCGTTTCTGCATTACAAATGTAAAGATATTATCTTTAAAAATAATATATATTTTTTTAGGAACTAAAAAACTTAAAGTGTTTAAGGCGATGCCATACGTAGTAATGCAAAATCATGTCTTTTGGTTTGAAAATTTGGTCGCCTAGAAATGTTTCAGATGCTTTAATTAAATACTGCGAGTAGAATACATCTTGACCTTTGAAATAATCGAGTATTTTTTAGATAAGTCTTTTTATAAGCCCAGAAAAAAATAATGTATAAGGCCTATGAAAACTGATTTAAAGTTCAAAATCTCCTACTTACGAACCCATTTTCGGTTATGATTTTATTGCATAATGTGGAAAATTAAATTATCTATAAAATGATCGAAAAAAAAATATATTTATGCCTGAACATCCACAAAATAAAATAAAGGACAGTTTTTGGCCATGTTTTTTTCCTGCATAAATCAAAACAGGCGGATGGTGTTAAGCGGGAATTTAAACCTTATCGCGATCTACTTAAGGGTTGTTACTGATAGCGGCTCAATATAAAATATTACACGACGTAGTGCATCGCCTTAAGATAATTATGTTATAAATCAGTAGAAATTGAGAATTCAGGGGCTTAATTAAATCGTCCAAATAAATAAGTGATAAAATTTTCAAACCAAAAACACATGATTTTTCATCACTTTGCAGTGATTTGATTAGCACGTGTAATTTTTTTTTTATTTCAATGAGAATTTAATTCTATTTGTTTTCATACGATGACTCTACGTATAATATATTTATTTATATTTTACAATAACGTTGAAGTTATTTGAAAAATGTTGACGATTCATGTTCCTGGTTGAAGTCAGACGTGGAATGCGTTGTGCGGGCCAAAGCAAACAAAACACAAATATCACTAAATACCCAATAAATACCTGTATATATATATGATTAAATATACTGTATATGCATGTTTATATATTAACAATACCGTTTACACGAAATAATTACCGCTTATATTCTTACTTGGTCGAAATTTTTTCCACTATTAGAACGCGATAAGCGGTGCGTGTAAACCGGATTAGGTAGTTTTAGATAGAGCGTTAGAAGACTTGGAGGTCAGTTGGAGGTAAAAAAGCAAAACCTATTTTTTTGCTCCATGTCTCATCTATATACAAAACGTCAATGGACCATTCTTTGCTTAAATTTCATTATGCAGAACTGTGCTCCATCATCATTATGAAATTGAAATGTGATGTTGATATACGATGTCAAGCAAGTGCAAGAGAGATAGAACGCATGTTAAATGGGCTAAAACCGTAAGGTACTAAGTCATTGGGGAAATTGGTTTCCATTTAAATCTATATAGAAGGTATTTCTAGTGTTTTTCTTTCTTTACATTCTATGACTGTACTGGTGACCGGATAAATCATCAAAATGATAATTCAACACATCTTTAAAAATTTATATAAAGTCATGGAATGTGATGAAACAAAATCTTTATTAGCTGGGTTAAGTAGGTTAGGTTAAATCTTTTTCAATGACTATGTCACTTTTTAAAGGTGTGTTGAATAGTCACTGTGTTGAGTTATCATGGAACCGACTGTACTATACATAACAACAAATGTTCAAAGAAGCGTAGTTAGCAGTCCACGATCGAGTGCTGGTACCTACCCTGATGTATGGAAGAAAGGCATGGCAACTGGCAAAGGAAGGAAAAATTAGTCTGAATACTGTAGAAACGAGATCCCTGAGCCGTATGTGTGGTAAAACCATGCATGTTCGCGTGAGAAATTTGAAGATCCGCAAAGAATGCAAGGCTGATGATGTAAGCCGATGAGTAAGATTAAGAAAGGGACGCTCAAATGGTTTGGGCATTTTAAACATTTTTACAAACGTGTTGTTATAATTAACCTATATCATTTATATTTTAATATTTGAAACTGTTATTTCGTGGTGGAATTCCATTATAAATATATATAAAGAACACAATTTTAAACTTTTTTCCACTTGTTTTTATTTGACCGTGACCGGTTTCAGCCTGTTAGGGCCATCTTCAGACTGGTACAATTTTTGTCTTAAACTAGGGTTTATATACATAGGCAAATTACATTGAGGGGAGGGGTTAACATAGTAGGTTGGTTTGAATTATGAGGGGTTTTTTCGTGAAACATGATATTTCCCAAATAAGTATTGTTATTAAAATCAAATGAATTTATCTGTAGAACTATAATAATTATGCCTATTAGGACTATCAATTTAAGGATTTACCCAACATAAAGTTATCGGTAATCTATTGTGTGGTTAGGAAAAAATGTTTTAATGGATTTTAGATTTTTGCTATATCCATTATAATCAGTGTGTCACCTATCATAAATATGTATTTGAATTATATAAAATCCATTAAAACATTTTTTCCTAACCACACAATAGATTACCGATAACTTTATGTTGGGTAAATCCTTAAATTGATAGTCCTAATAGGCATAATTATTATAGTTCTACAGATAAATTCATTTGATTTTAATAACAATACTTATTTGGGAAATATCATGTTTCACGAAAAAACCCCTCATAATTCAAACCAACCTACTATGTTAACCCCTCCCCTCAATGTAATTTGCCTATGTATATAAACCCTAGTTTAAGACAAAAATTGTACCAGTCTGAAGATGGCCCTAACAGGCTGAAACCGGTCACGGTCAAATAAAAACAAGTGGAAAAAAGTTTAAAATTGTGTTCTTTATATATATTTATATCATTTATAACTATTATTAACCTATATCATTATTAACTCAATCATTTATAGCAACGCTACGCGGTTAATCGGTTCGGTTAAAAACGAACATTCAGATCCTGCACAGAAAAGTCTCACAATATACTGCGCTGCAAACCGTTGCCTAACTGCAACGAACTTTACTTTTATGCCCAGGGTCCGTTTATTTCAATGTGCGCTCTTCGGCGGCAAATCATTTTCCAACCATCCTGGTGGCAAAAATATGGTGACGAGGTAGACTCTGTTGAAATGGTATCCAGATTTCTTGTTAAAGCAAGTCTATCAATTTGAAAATAGACTCTTTTTAACCCTCAATATCTGACATTTAACCCTTTATTCGCCAGGCACCTATCCGCCGCCCACGCACTGGATGACCGTTCGGCCGCCCAGGCGCGCGTGCAACAGCAGGTAGTCGCGCAGCTGGAACTACAGTTGAGACGCGAGCGCGACCGACTGCGCGCAATGACCCGGCACCTGCACGCGGCCAGGCAGGGCGGGCCCGAGCGCGAGGGTCCGCCCGCCCCCGCACCACCGCCGCCCTTGCCGCCCATCGCGCCGGAACCGCCCAAAGGGCAGCTGCCTGGTAAGAAATAACTATTTTATTTTACTAATATCCATATACTGAATGCAGAATGTTATAGATACAGTTATATCAACATTCTTCACACTAGGGTCTCTAGCACAGTATCAATACTATACTGACTAAATCCGTCATCTATGGTCAGTTAGCGATATTTGCGAGCACTGTCAACAATTGATAGAAATGATCCAACGGCCGATAGGCAAATTTTAGCGCGGCCTCTAAAGTGTCAGTGTTCGCTTCGATTAGCTGTCAATATACAAATCTTGTTATGCAAAATTATTGGCTTATTAATGAACAGGGAAGAACTAACGAAGCTTCTAGAATTGAAAGATGTCATATTAGTGGCCAATTGAATCCTTTCGGGTCAATGATGTTACATTGGTTTGCGCTTGGAGTAAAGAAATTTGTTCGAATATTACAAGTTGTGGCTAAATACCTCATTATCTAATTAACTACTTTAAGTATATACGAACTGTCAATGCATATTTTAAGTTTCAATTCAACATTTTCAGTGTTGCCATCGTAAAACGATTTCAATTTCTTGTCTATATTGGTTAGGCTATCGACAACGCAGCCGTGCTCGGGATATCAATATAAAACCGTTGGAAGTTAAGTCTATCGATCCGACGTTCTTATGTTATCAATTTGATCGTGCTAGAACCCCAGGATATTGTATTCCCCTAACCAGGAGTTTGTTTCAGGGCCCATAGTCCTCGGCAGCGGCTCTTCGCGGGCCCCCTCGCCCGTGGGGCCCATCCGAAGGCGCGTCAGTGACAAGACCGGAGTTTCCATTGCCGGAGGTCAGCCCCACTCACTTAGTACGTTCGCAGTCAGCCTCTCTCTAACAAACAAAAAATCAATAATAATTTATTTGTCTTCAATTCTTGTGTTCTCCTTTTCCTTCTTTATTCAATTATCATCATGAACTGTTCATTACTTTTTACTTCCACATCTTTCTTTGTTGTTTTTTCAGTCCTGCTTCTTTCTGTTGCCACTTTTCTCCTGATATCCTCCTTTATTATATCATCATGAACCTTTTCTTATTTCTCATTTGATAGCTTTTTACTTATTTTTCCATTCTGCTTTGAGTTCAGTCACGCTTCTTTCCGATTACATTTTTCTCCTCATTCTTCTTTCTTCAGTTACCATTTCGTGATCCTTTTTTCATTTCTTTGTTCGGTCACTTTTTTCTGCCTATTTTCAGTCCTGCTTTACCCTTTTTTTCATTTTTCTCCTGGTTCCACTGTGTGGTAATTTTTTTCGTCTCTCTCCTCTTCATTCTTTGTTGTTTTTACTCTTGTTTTTACTTGTCCATTATTTTCCATTTATTACCCATCTTTCATTTCATTCTCGCTATTTATAGTGAACTATGTTTTTCATTGCCCTAAATTATTATGTGTTTTTCGTGCGTACTGTAAGTGAACAATATTCTTTCTCGAAAAATGAAAAGAAAATTGTGGTGTGCAATATTTCTCACTTAAGAAATCATGCTTTTCCTTAATCTGACCCAAACTTTTGAAAGGATTTCTTCTAACCTTGTAATGGCAGCCACTTGACCCACTAACCTACTGGTTGTCTTTGATATGACTGATCTCCGTAACACTACAACGATTGCAAGGAGTGAGTTTGTTATTTTCACTAACTCTGTTACAAAGCTTGATTGTCCTTGAAGATTCCTGTAAACTTATGACCAAAAGTACTGAAAAAGAGCTATATAACTGAAAGAATCCTGTGAGTTTGTTATTTCCATCGATCGTGTACTGTAACGACGCTTGCTTGGTTGCCTCAATAACTGTGTGCTAACTCAGATACTTCAACAACGCTTGTTTGACCTTAAGTTTTCCTGTGAACTTGTTATTCCCATTGACCCTGTGCCGATGCTCGCTTGATTGACCTGCTAACTAACACATAATTATAAGCATCCTGTGAGATTGTTATCTCCACCGACTTTATTGAGAATGCTCAAAGACTGACCTGGAGGATTTATGTTAACTTGTGATTCCCACTGAACTCTCGCGCTCGCTTAATTGACCTACTAACTAACACATAATTACTTACATCCTGCGAGTTTGTTTTTTTATTTCCACCGACCTGATCGCGAAGACTGACCTGACGGATCCCTGTTGGCTTGTTATTCTATCTGACCCGCTGACGACGCTCGATTACGCTAATAGTGATTGACCTAACACCTTATTACATAAGTATTCTGTGGGCCTGTTATTTCCACTGACTCAATGACAACGCTCAAAGACTGATCTGGAGGATTCCTGTTAGCTTGTTATTTCTACTGACCATGTAACGACGCTAGCTTGATTGCTAACGTTGCTTGTCAGTCTGACTCAAATAATCGTAAGGATTGCATTGACCCTGTGATTGTGAATGCATGCTAGATTGTCCTACTAACCGTGTGCTAACTGGTTGCTTGTTCTCCAGGTCTTCCCTATATGCTCGAGAGAGCCGGCCTGGATGTGCAGCAAGGTAAAGAGTGGAATTTCTACTTCTGCCACTTGGGTTTGCAAAATGAATATCTTCTAGATATACTTTCGTTTCAGTTCCTTATACTTTGCATTTATCATTCTACTTTCCAAAAACCCAGGTAAATTGGTAGAAGTATTTGTAAAAATTGGGTGGAGGCTTTTGTTTTGTATTGTAAATTAATATTCTGCTGAAGAAATGTATAGAAAACAAAAAAAGTAACGAAAAGCAATTTTGATGAAATTGGAAACAATTTATTTTTATTTCTGCTTATTTTTGTTGGTTGGTGATGTTTTTAGAAAACATTGATGATATAATTATTATTTTAATGTGATGATTGATTGGCCAATAGCCAAAAAGATTGGTTCCTTGCTCTTTGTTCAGAGATTTCGTGTTCGAAACCCACCATACAATGCTTTTAAATAGATTTTTAACACATACATATACTTATTTAAAGGTTTGTTTATTTTCATCTCGTTCCGGGGTGGTAGAATCTTACACCACCCGATGAAACACCATTCAAAATGTAGAAGATCTTTCAAATTACTTCAACAACAACATTTACAGTAGCACTGGGCAGTAGTTGTGACTTTCTTGCGAGTTTGCAGTAATAAATTAACAACCTGCAGAAAACAGCAGTAAACAACTCCTTGGTTCTTTTTGAAAATTAAGAAACACGAAGCCAATCGTGTTCTATCGGAAAAATGAGCAATTTATTGGATAATATGTTATTATCTGTTATGTGTCTACCATAATATATGTGTATTTCAATCTTGTTGTAATTTTTTCTAACACGTCTTATATTTCAACAGAAATCCAGAGAAATCGTGAGTTTTACAAGAACGCTGATGTCAGACCTCCATTTACCTACGCATCCCTCATACGACAGGTAATTCATTAATGTACCTACATCTGTACCTAAAAGATCAAAGCCTTTACACCTGGATTCAATTTCCGTAATTGTTAAATCACTCACATTTGCATCATTCCCAGTTTTCAAAAGTCTGTCCAATTTAAAAATCAGTATTTTATTTTATAGGTATCAAATCTTTACCTAAGAAATCAAAGTCTTTAAATCTGGATTTCGTTCTAATGACAGTAACCAATATTTGTGTCTTTCCCAGTTTTAAAAATATTAGAAACTATCTGTACCCCGCCACGCGTTTCTGAGGCTCCTTCCAGAACTTTCAAGAGCTTCTCGAAGTTTCCGGGATCTTCTAGACTCACAGACAAACTCTGCCACCTAGTTTGAAACCTTCTTGAACTTGCTTCTTCCAGAACCTCCTAGAGCATTAGAGAACCTTCATGAACTTTCTGGAACCTTCCACACTCACCAACACAGTCGGCAGGCCCATATACAAAAAAATAATCTGAAGCATTCCCATAACAAAGTATATTTTCGTCACCCACTCCCACCCACGCTCAGCCACCCCCACCACACTATCTTACTTTAGATGTGACACCAAGTGCTATCTACCACCATAACCACAGGTCGGTGGCAGTTGCTGGTTGTGAAGAAAATTAGGCGGGAATTGAAACACGGGTTTCTTTTTATAATATATATTAGATTAGATTCTAAAATCAGTCCCAAAAACATGTCTTAATGTGTAGAATACTAATGGTTATTTACGTTCACAGTCCATAATCGAGTCTCCTGATAAACAACTGACCTTGAACGAGATCTACAACTGGTTCCAAAACACCTTCTGCTACTTCAGAAGAAACGCTGCGACGTGGAAGGTAAGTCAAATTTTTTGACATTTTTTGAAAAATATATCCGATTTGAATAGGATACGAAAATAATACATTATTACGAAAATATAAATAATCCCAAAGCAGATGTTTTCTATTGTGATTTCGGTGTTTTTCAGCATTTTCAGCGGTGGCAACATTAGAAAACTCTTTTTATTGGTTCTTATAATTTTTCTTTTAATAAATTTGAGTTTATGATATTGTTAGTTTCGCTTTTACATTGCGAAAAGAGTGTAGGTATTGTTATGTTTAGCACGTTTATCCCAGCAGCTAAACTGATTAAACAAATATCAAGTTTTCCGAAGATTTTTTTTTATTTGGCGCCCAACGTGGGGCATTTTTTAGAAAAAACTTTTATTTTAAACATGTTATTATTTAATTGTTTTCAAACTCATCTCCAATCTTTTCTTAATTCATCAATTAATATTTTTCATATACTTTACGTAAGCAAATCTACAAACAAACACATTGACTGAATATGATGCTACCTTAAGATGAATCAGCAGTTCCTTTGTGGAGATACTGGCTCGATTTATTAAATATTTCTCTCTCTTTGACATATTATATCCAAATGGGCTTTTATCTCGCATCAACTTTTGTATTATTATGTTTTTGCTAAACCTGCAGATTTTTTATTGGTATGATCTTCGTCATACATTAATCCTACAAATAAATAGTATTTGTTCTACGCCGTTGATTTGTTCAGCAAAATTTCTTTGAGTTTCTCCGATTTTCTGAAACGTACTCATAAATAATAAATACTTCATCTTTGAATATTTCTTTTGTAACTTTTCAATTAGAATTTGTTGATCCATGGCCAGAATAAGGCACTATATTAAAAGATCAACAACTTTGTTAAACATCGTGGTTTTGGGACAATAATTTATTGTAACAATAAATTATCATTCATGACATGAGTGCAATAATAGTAATTCTGTTAAAACTGTTTTGTTAATTGTCCTCACATTTGACACAAGTTCTTTTGCTACAATTTAATTACGGGTTTATTAACATTATCGCTAAATTATGGAAACTTTGTCAACCACAAATTAATGTAACTTCTTTAAGTTTTATGCTATCTTGATGAAATTTCGATATATTTGGTGGATCAGCAGTACCAGCAAGTACTCGAAGGATTTGTATCATCGATTCCCTGCGCATAATATGCTTCGGGAATATTACGTCATTTTGCTGTCCGATGATTTTTTTTTTCAAGTAAAAACAAAAATATATATCTCTATCATGCGTTGCCACTGATCACACTGCCAGACATCGCAGTGTATCACGTGATCATGCATCAAGTGCTGCTGGAACTAGATCGATTTTGTATCACGTGACCCACTAGGCTAACCCAGTGGCGACACGTGATGGAAAAAATATATAAATTAAAAAATGTATATTGAAAAAAAATTCATTGTAAATCTACATTTCTTACTTAAATCCTTTGGTTACTTTTTGATACAACGTGTTGCTATAAAGTGTTGTTACAACGTGTTGATACAATGTCCACCAAAACAAACAAACTAGCATTTTTTAACTATAACCATTGATTTACAAGGCCAGTGGAAAGTTTAAAATTGTTCTTCTGACAAATGTAATTTTTGAACATATTTACCAAAGATTTTAGACTGGTAATTTATAGGTATTAGGTTAATCGGAAAATGTACCATTGAAGTAAGTATTAAGTTTCAATGGTGTTTTTTTATGGTGTACAGTAGGAAATTTTGATGAATGAATAATTTATAGCCGTTGATAATTATGGAGTATGAAAGGATTTTTCTAACAGGAAATGTAACAATTTGATAATTGTGTATTTGACTGCAGAGCTGGTAATTTGCTCGCTTGAATTGTATAACCGACTGCCAAAGTCCTGTCTGTTGTTGAGTTACCACTAAATATCCACAAACCACTAGAACGCCGTGCGACACAACCTGTCGCTGCACAAGTGCTTCATGCGCGTGGAGAACGTGAAGGGCGCGGTGTGGACCGTTGATGAGGTGGAGTTCTACAAGCGTCGGCCGCAGAGGTGTGCGCAAGCTGCCGCCACCCCTTTGGCATCTGCTCTGCAAGCTCAGGGGTACGACTTAGACACAGGGATATATATCTCGCTCGTCTATATAAATCAAATATCTTGTAATTGAAGAAAATACTGTTGGAAAGATCAGATTTGTTGCTACTCAATTTCTTATTAAGACCGCTTGCATATTGATCTATATATTTCTTAAGGATACTCTCAGAAAGTCGAAGAATTTTCGTGTAATTCCGCTTCTCAATTAAATCCAAATTAATGGAATATTTCTGAACGTATCCGAAAACTGAAAACTGTTTTTAAAAGGTGATGAAATATGCTTTCAATTTTTATGATTATAATTAAACATATATATTTTTTAAATATTTAAATGATGAAATCAAACATCAAAACGTTTAAAAAATGGCTTACATTAAATATTTTATTCTAAACACTGAACCAAAATTATTGACCAAAAATACTCGTGTTTTATTAGATAAACATGTTTTATAAATAGTGTTGCCACCTCATTTTTCTGTCGTTTCATATAAATATAATTAATAAAAAAATAATCAAAGTTTCATAATTTTTCTCATTTTTTACTATGGTGAGATATATAATTTAAAAAGTATTAGAAAGAGAGAACACCACGCTTCGTAGTTACATTCAAAAGTTTATCATGGAAGCTCACGAAAAATTTGAAATAATTCCATGAAGTAAAATTTATTTGAAAAAAAAATTGTCAAGGTTTGAATTTTTTGAATAAATATTTTTATATTAGTGAAACGAAAAAGTGAAGTGACAATATTTTATAAAGTACCTTTATCTAATTAAATATGTTTTTTTAATTTTGTGTAAAGTGGAAAGTGACCATTCAGTATGATGCACAACTTGAAGACTCTAAACTGTGTGAATGTGGACTTTTTCAGATGACAGAGCACATTGTAGAAGAGTGTCCACTCCACCAGTTTTTTGGAGATAGTGCTGTTCTTAGACGCCGGATTCTTTTGAATTCTGATGAATCTCAGCCTCTGTTAGTAGCCATCAAGGTGGTCTTAAAACACCCGAAGTTGACTTTGACAATATTATTTGAAATTTAACAACACCTTATTATTAAGATTTAAAATCACTTCTTTTTAACATCCAAACCCTTAAACATGCTGTAAACTGCTTTAAAAGGATTGAAAATCACTGTGAGAGCTAACAGTGATATATATCAATACAAAACAGCTGTCGGGGGTGGAAAAACTATAGTAAATGTGATTAGAATGAAGAAAACCATGGTCCCAATTTACTATTTTGATTAGAAGAATGTTCTGATATCGTACATGTAATCCAATAGCAACTACACTTCCAAGGAAAATTGCAAAGAGTTCATTTGGCGTTCTATCGTATTGGCCCTAAGTCAAAAGTCTATTAAATCGTAGTGATGAACTTTATTTAACCGTTGAAGTTTGGAAAATGTTACATTTATTCACCGCTAGGAGCGCTGAAGACGTGTCACCACGGCCTTATTTTTATGTTGGTTTTAATAGTCACTCAAGACTTAAGTTAATTGCTCTTCAAACTTGCGGTAAAGCTTTGCAAAGAGTGTTTAAAGTAAAAATACAGCACGTCCCTTCAAATCAAACTGGTTAGTCTTGGACAAACTACAAATCTGATCTTCTCCTCGTATTTTACTTCAAGATAACTTACAGGGTCAACGCTATTAGTAAATTAATTCGGTTAGAACCTAGATTAAATTTTTAAATTATCATTTTCATTGTGAAACTATTATATAAAATTATTAACGTCCTTTGCGTTCTGTGGAAGACTGGAATTGATTTTGTATTTGTTGTATCTTTTTATTCTGTTTCTGCGAGTGTCACTTAAAATAAATCAATGTGGTTAGTTTTTTTACTGATAGCGGTCAACCTGTATATATGTGATAAAATTTCATTATCAAATTGAAAAAAATACACACCAAATTGCGTATTTAAATAAACGAGCCTAATTTTCAACAAAACTGATATTTTATCGCATATTATCAACAACTAACCATTTTATTAATAAGAAATCGATAAGTTAAAATCTGTCAATTGAAATTTGTCATATTTTTACAAAATTTCAAATTCTGTTCTCGACGTAAATGAGATTAAAACAAAACTTTGCTCTATTTGTTAAAGCTTTTTTACGCACCCAAATCAATAAAGTGTTCAGAAACCAAATTAATGTATTGATACTTACCAGCAAATTTGCAAAGATTTCTTGACTTGTCGATTTGCATTACTACTTTCAGCCCTGGGAACCAGAATGTTTCAGAATCGACGTGTTTTATTATTTTATTTTTGAAAATAAAATGTTACACGTAATCACAAAAATATTATACAAATTCACAAAAACAAAAAACACTGAACAAGAAACACAAACAATTTAAGGCATGACATAATACACAAAAATAAAAACCACGTTAACAAACTTCTCATAAAACACATACCACTATAAACAAGAATGAACATTGAAACAAAAAATACTGCAATAATGAACATCATCACTACAATATTTCAAAATACACACGTAACATAACCTATGGACTCAAATACTAACAAATGAATACATTTACTACACAGAAAATTTTTAACAAATGAACACAAGATGATTCTTTTAAAGAATGTTTTCTTATGACAATTATATGGAATTAAAAAAAAACATACTTCATACAGCTTCTACAATTATGTACAAAATAAAACCATTTCAAAGAATGACAATAGAACACTAACAATATGCACATTTCACAAAACACAAAAAGGAATAATCTCTGCCATAACAACAAATCATGTTTAAACTCATCGAAAAAAATACAAAATAATCCACGTAACTCAATATGAAAGGCATGATCCAACACACTATAGGGAGTGACCCTATGCACCAAAATCTCTTTGGCAACTATTGTACATATTTCTCACAACTTTCCACAATCTCCTGTTTATATTGCACACAACCAATATAATATCAAAACACTTCCTATATTCTGTATTTTCTAATCTATTCTAACATTTTTCCAAAACTATGTACATTTTAAACGACTAATATAAAGTTTAATATTTCATTTATAATGGTTATGAGGGCATAAACGAATAGAACACACATTTTAAAACTAATTTCAATTTTTATTTTGAATATTTTAATCTGTTTTTGTAAGATTTCAGTAAATTTAAAAAAAATATATATATATATTAAAAAAAAAAATGGATGGATCAGTTTTAAAAAAGCTTCGTTGCTATTACAAATGAAATGTTATTTGGAGAAATTATGAAATAAAATTGTATTTGTTATTGAAGAGTTTTAATGTGTGTGTGTTTTTTGGGTGTGGGCATTACTCTGCTAAACTACTTGTCATGTCGGTATTTGTAATTTCTCCGTCTTGTCCAGTTTTTGCTTTCCCAATATGCTGGGTGGAATTGGGACAAATGTATTGTTTGAAATATTTATATCTACTTTGGTATATAAGTGTGTGCGTGCGGGTGTGCGTTTGTCTATCTCTCTGTCTGTGGTATTTATAGTTGTCTCTTTCCTGCATGGGTGCTTCTTTCACTTCGTCTTGAAGCGGCAGCGGCGAGCGGCCGTCTATTTTATACAAACATCCTGTATTATATTTTTATTTATTTACTTCTTAAATGGTGAACTTACCAGAGTAATTATGCAATCGCCGAAGCCAAAAGTCTTTATTTTGGATCTAGGGCAAGAACCAAGTCAAATCAACGGATTCTCTTAGACTAGAACAAGTACAGCATAATCCACTTAACAAAAAAATAGTCGTACCTTTAAATACCAATCAACAGATGAGATTTTGTGTGTTGAAGATGTTGCCTATTAAACCAGAGCACACTACTTATAAGAAACGGGTTCCTGAATGGTTCCTCAGACCAACGTCTGACTAGTTCCTAAGTCTCCTTCGCTAGGTCCATGCAACGATACAAATGTTCTGCAACGCTTAGCCATTCATCTACTACTACTACTACTGTGTTTCAGGTGCATAATGTGTTGTTTTTACCAAATTTGCCTTTTGATTTGGATTTCAGCCCTGCCAAATCGTAATGAGTTGCTTGGGTTAAATAATGAATATATCTTGTGTGTACGAACAGGCTGGATTCTCCACGGTGAAAGGTAATAACGGAAAATTTAGTTGTTTGATCTTCGAATGCGCTTCCGACTCTCAAGGATCTATTTCTCTTCCTCCCCCATTCTTACAACAACTCTCCTAATCTTTTCAACAATTAGTATCGCCTTCATTTCTTGTGACCAGGATGGAGCGAAGTAGAGAAATGGGCTCTTCCGAATATTTTGCTAGACATGTTTAATTTTATTTGTCTTTTTAAAATTAATATTATCCTTTATATCATTTTCCATCCCCTGATATATTATCTCTTTATCCTATACATATCTTCAGGTCTACTTGAAAATCAACGAAGAAAGCTCGTCTCAACTTTTTATTGCCGTTTCGTGAAATTGTAAAGTTTATCTTATTTAACTTTTCTGAAGGTAAGATAAATGGATTGTTTCTTTCATAATTGTTTTATAATTTAAAAAAAAATAAACTTTCAAACCAGTATTATTTTTCAAATACTTTAAAAAAACGTATCGCTTTGCAAGTACTCTTTCTTTTATACAATAAATGTTATTCTTTGATATTTCCGATGGAACGGCAATTAAAAAATGAGATTGATGGTGCGGCAAAATGATCAAAATTATGATCATCTTCAAAAATGTTCCGAAACTCCACTCATTTCTGAAAGACTACATTTGTTATCAATTATTTGACCAGTAAACATCTAGGATACTCAGGATTTATTTTATTATCAATAGGAACGAAGAAATATTATCACTACGTCAATAGTCACTTAGCGATAGTATTTCAGATGGTATTCGCAAAATCAACAATAACCTAACATGGACCCTGAGAGAACATTTATGATTTATAAAATTTAAGTAAATGAATCCGTGCAACTTCACTCTTGGAGCTGAAGAAAGCTCGCCTGGTCTCCTTTTAAGAATCGGTATTTTTAAGGGATTTAAAATCATTTATTATTTTGGTCTTGAGTTGATCATCAAGTGCAGTTTGAGTGGAGTTTTGGAACCACCAGTCTGACCATTATAATCACGTGTGCGGAACGTTGACAGAACGCCATCCGGACCAATCTGTCGCTGCACAAGTGTTTCGTGCGATACGAGGATGACTTTGGGTCCTTCTGGATGGTGGACGACGCTGAGTTCGTTAAACGCCGCCACCTGAGCCGCGGCAGGCCGAGGAAGTACGAACCGGGGCCCACGGGGGGACAACAGTAAGACTGGCACTCTGAGAGTTCGATCTTTTGGTTGCCACGATGGAGGCTCTGTAACAACTGAGACGGCCTTTTTCATGTTGTCAATTCGCAAAATACCTCAAAAGTGTCCCAAAATTCCGTTATCAATATATTCTTAATTTCTAAATCCAAGAAACTTCATGTCAATTTTGCTGAAAATAGTACCATCTTCCACAAGTCTGATCGCCAAATATCGCTGTTCGGTTGAACTGAAACTATAAAAGACGTTCAATTTCCTGATCAAGTCTTTGAAATCTTCAAGTTGATACAGAAACTTACTATTCCACTTTTTTACACAAATTCGTTGGCAATGTCAAAAAAGCATCAAAATTGTTTTCAGGGCTGAAATATTCCATAAAAGAGTCAGGTTTTTGATGTATTGGTAAAATTTTATGTTGTTAACAAAGGTTACCCTTCTAGTAGTTATGCGATCCCGTTTAGATCTTTACAAGTATTTTGAGATTCTTATAGGTGCTAATGCAATGCTCTTTTTATTTGACAACTGTTTTTTTTTATCTCGAAAGTAGGTATTTAATGTTAAATTCAATTAATATACATTTTTACACTGAGAATAATGTTTCCTTTGTGTTCGGTAGCAAAATATAATAAATGATTTATAAAAGCTTTTTTGTCCAATACATCAACATTACGATTAGTTTTATGGAATGATCCAAAACCAAATAAGTGTCGTGTGCGTATTACTGGAAAAATCACAACGTACTCCCGTCATTGATTTAGCATGAAAAACAATAAATCCTATTACCAGTTAGATTGAAATCAGGATTCATACTCGAAATACAAGAACAAAATTGGCTTCGTTTATAAAACTCGGCGTTCCGCAAGGCACCCACCTTGGACCTGCTTTATTTTCATTGATTTAAAAAAATTGGTTTCTTGGATCTATTGGTTTTCGAAATTATAAAATCTTCACCTGTTCCCTTATATATTGTATTCCTCTATATGTATTATATTATCCCTCCTATTTCTATCGACCTTTATAATTTCTCTATACATAATAATCAACAGCAACCATTATAGAAAATAGTTATCCGTGTCTCACGGTATTGGCATTAGTTTCTTCGATTAATAGAATCTCTGTGACGGTTGTGGTGAACTTGGAAATTAACTTTAAACATTTGTTTCATCAAATAAAATGTTGTTTTTTATTGTAAGTTTATTACTAATTTTATTTTCAAAAATTTCTGGGTTTTTAAACTAAGAATGTTGTCCATTTTTCGTGTATTTTTCTTTTATCTTTTCAAGTCATCTTTTATTTTTGGTATTTTTGAAAATTTTTGGTTTTGATCACCACGCTGTCACAGTTTTTAAACTCCTAGAGTTGTTTAGTTAGATGTGAAGGCTGTCTGTGTGCTGGTGTAATAGTCATAAATACTAAAAGCAGTGGGCATATTAATTAATCTAAGGTGTACCTCTTAAAATAACTCAAATGGCTGCGTGGATTATGCGTCTTATCAAATTCGGTTTGAAATACCAAATTTCTCAAAACTTAAAAACTGAAACTTCGTTGTCGATGTTTAAAAATTAAGTGCTTGCTTTTTACAGCTTTTCATTTTAGTTGCTGTAGAAAAGTGGTAATTTTATTAACAATTTGTGTTATTAATATTTTCTATATCATTTGCATATATAGCGTTAGGGAACAAGCTTGATGTATTTTTGCTATAGCATACCTACACGGTTTTTTGTTATCTAAGTATTTTTCATCAAGCAAGTAGAAAATATTAGTTAAATACAAATAATAATAATATTGTGCATTGACGTTAAGAATTAGACGTGCTTTTGGCAGTAAAATCTGTCTTTTTTTCTATGTAGGTAGCAACAGATATATAATTTTCTAAAACTTGGCGACAATCGTGGAAATAAATAACCATTGCTGTCAAATGTTCTGGGAAGAATAAAAATTGTTTAGTGGTTGAGTAAACCTTATTTACAAAAGACCTTCGATGAAATCTACTAATATTTATGTTATCGCTACTTGATTTTGCTTCTGAAACAAATCATCTTGCTAGCTTGGTTCCGTGTCTATTTCACAAATGTAAAAATACATTTCTTACCGCTTTAAAGCTCCTAAAAAGTTCCAAAGATAAGTTTTCAAAAATGTTTTTTTGAAAAATTACTTTTTTTTTGACAAAATCAACTTTCTCAGAACTGTTGTCAATTGAAATCTTACAATAAAATAAACATCTGACGATTTATCATTTTCTTCTACTTGAACCAGGGATTTAAAGTTTATTAAGAACTCATTCAGACTGACAACATTACAAAATACGTCATCAATAGTTAGGTTATGTGGAAACAACCAAGGCGTTCATCATTTATTTATTACAAAGGCCCACATGGACTTTTACATATTTTACGATGATCCATAATATGAAAGAGGGGAATAATCAATTCAAAATCTCTTTGAGAAAGAAATCGCGTTTCTAAATTGGTTGAATACTAGGGACGGGTTGTTCCACAGAATTCGAAAAATTCATCAGAGTTCAAACTTAAAATTCAAGTTCTGTTATTATCCAGGTACTGTGACAAAACCGGCCCATAATAAAATAATAACATAACTTGAATATAACGTTCAGAGAACTTGAATTTAACTTTAAAATTTAATGAATTGTTCAAATTCTGTCCTTGCTCAGCAACTATCGGATAACTTTTGGCCTAGAATCTAAAAATGACCAACGGTCAACCATAAAAAAGCAGAAGAACATATTCTTGAATTCTTTACTTAATAAAATATTTTTTAAATTCAACAAAAAACGTTTCTAAATTATGCACAAAAACTATTTTACAAAATACAGGGTTTTCCAATGAGAGGTGTTATTTTGATATTCAATAGTAAAAGATCAATGGTTTCGTTGCTTGTGTGGCACGTAGCGCCGTCTTGTTGTAAGTAAACGTTGTCCAGATCAATACCATCCAATTCCGGCCATAAAAAATTATTAATCATCTCTCGATAGCGCAATCCATTCACCTTAACCGTTGCTCCAGCCTCATTTTCAAAAAGTAAGGTCCAATGACTCTGCCGGACCATAAACCGCACCAAACAGTCACACGCTGAGAAAAGAGAGGCTTTTCAACAATAACTCTTGGGTTTTCCGAGCCCCAGATGCGACAATTTTGCTTGTTGACGAAGCCACCGAGGTGGAAATGGGCCTCATCACTCAAGATGATTTGCATTTGATTCACTCAAGTGAATTTTAATAATTTCAATGCGTTGTTGAAGCGTGTATCGTTCCATTTTATTAATGACATAGTTTTTACTTGTCAAATGTCAAAAAATGACAGCTTTAAAAGTAACATCTACCGAAATAGCGGGCTATTCAAAATAACACCTCTTATTGGAAAACCTGTATTTCATTTTATTTGAGAATTCCGTGCTCCAACGTTATTTACATTGTAAATGAGCTTTGTTGATGAATGCATTGTGGACTAGGCTTAGATTAGATTGAATCTTCGTGCATTAAAAGCTAGAATGCACTGTAAATGTTGCGGTATATATTAAAAAAGGACGCATTTTCCAACTCAAGATGGAGCCTAATTAACTGATTGGCGTGCCGTTCGCTGTGCTGCTCTAAATGTTTCCTTTCCTTTCTCTCTTTTCTTGTTTTGTCTTGGACCAACCCACTCTCTGCTCTCTTCAAAATCGATATAATTATTAATGTTTTTACGTGGTATATCAGGTTTGCAATATTTTTCTTTCAGAGCCGATTAAATAATCGTCACTTCGTGTTTTTATCACGAAATTATTCTGTCGACCTGTTTTGGAAAATGCTATATTTCCTCCTTAAACAAATATTTATATTTCTTATTGTATTTTGTTTTTATTTATCACCGTAAATCTGAATGATTACTGATTTTTTTTTCTCTCTTTTTGTTGTTAGTTTAAATTTTTTTCTGCCAAGAAAAGGGTTCTTCCAAAACTGGTCGTCAGTTTCTATCTAATATTTTAATTTTATCTGAATTCATAATACCTTTTGTACAGCGGAGAATGTCAGATGATTAAACAAAGGTAATCTGATTCATTTTAAGAATATTTATCTTTGTGACTTTATACATATATTCAATTTGTTACTACAATGTTTATGGTCGACAATTTCATCAAGGGTTTCAGCGACATAAAGCATTTTCTGGCAGTTTTTGGCTGGTTAAAACATACTATGTCTGTAAAGAAAAATATTGTACAACTGGCTTGCAATGCTTCCCTACGTGTTGAGAGCTGATAGAATGGTCGGTATGGATTGGCATTGTTATGCATCGCTAATCGTGTTGTCCCGTTTGCTGTTGTGGCTGAACTCCGCTGTTCGTATTGTCGTGATGTCGTGCTAACGTGTTGAGCAGACTGTCTTGTCAATTAATAGTCATTTAGTGAATGGATAACTCGCTAGGAGTCGCTAGTTGTCAGCATATATTCTAACTATGATTAGAACTTCAAAGAAGTTCGCTTGATGTCAACCTTTACTAAGATACATTTGGAACTTCGAGGGAATCCGGAAGATGGCACCACCTAAAACTCTTAAGAAAACCTTTCTAGGGAAATATAAGTGGTCTAAGTCAGTAAATATGATTTTTGTTATTATTGGTGGAATCTTAAAGATAAATTTGATCGGTTAGTGGCTGGGTTGGCATCATGTTTGGGTTCCGCCCGTGCATCGTGCGTTTAATTCCTCGGCTGGCAGTAGTCCCGCATCACGATACTTTTCACTTAATGTTGGTTGTGGGAGATTTTCAAATATTATCAGGTTATTCGTATGTATGGGATTGTAGATCATTCTTTAAAAAAATGTTATATATATAAATCTAATTTAGCCGTCGTCCCACGGATCGGTAAGCAATCGACATAAACCGAGTGCTTAAACCCTGCACTAAATGATTAAATTGGTTACAGTTCAGTGTGGAACTTTTTTGCGCAGGTTACAGCACTTGGTTAGTGTCGATTGCTTACCCAACAGTAGGACAGCGGGCTAAATCTTTGAATGAGTTAGTTTTACAAGTTTCTCACCAATAATAACAAAATACGTATTTTTGGACCACTTAGACTGAAATCGCACTACAAATATTGTGATGCTTGGTTTGGTATCAAAAACATCGTAAAAAGAATGTTCCTTCCACGGTTGGGAGACATCATCTTAAACATACATAATATACAGCAATCTACATTAAATAAATATTAATGATTTCTCTAAAATCAACGGTGTTCAAATTTCTTCTGGAATGAAGCGTTTTGCAAAAAAAAACGATAATATAATTATTGTATATTTCAAGAAAAATGTTAATAATTTTACACCATGTACCAAGAAACCCAAAGAGCCAGTTCTTTAAAGGTGAGTACTAAGATCATGATCTCTTTTGATCTCTTTATCTATGCATTTTTGTCTTTTTCTGTGTATTTAAATTTTAACTCTCTGCATGTTTTTGAACTTTTTAACTATTTTAACTCGCATGAATTTTTAACCATCTTTTAATATCTATTTATATCTCCTTTTAAACTTTTTTCAAAAATCTTTTCATATTCTTTTTTTACATATTTTTCATCTTTCCAAAAAAACATAAAAAATCCCAAATATAAACACAAATCACCACACAATAAACACAAAACACATGAAAATACTGAAAACAAGTGATATGACTGGTCCTACTGTGAATTATAACTTGGAAATTATTGTTTTTGATTTTTTTGTAAAAGATCATCAAAAATTTAAATAAAAACTATTCAATTGCAGTTAACCAACTAAAATAAAAAGAAAAATATCATCTTTGCAATTAAAAACCTTTTGTTGATCTGTTACAATAAAAAGTTACTCAATTTGGTAAGGTGACTTGAATTTTCTCGTAAAAATTTAATAATTCGTAACGTTATTTTTTCCGAAAATTCACGCCATACTTTACCAAAATATTTCTTAATAATTATTGCTTTTTTATATTTTGAAGATTCTAAACTCATTTTTTTTATTCAATGAAACAAAATTTCTCTTATTATGAAAAATAATAATTAAAAAATATCTTAAATAAATAAATTCAAGGATATTAAATTTTTTTAAACCTTTTTTTTGTTCGTTAAAATAATTTCAAAAAACATCTCAAATGAATAAAAAAAATTTCCAATCAAATTTTTAATTTTAAGCAATATTTTCAATTTAATAGCTTTTCTTAGAATTTAATAATTAAATTATGGCTCTTAAAAAAGACAGTTGGACTAATAGTTGTGTAATTGCAACCAGGTGTATGATGTCGCAAAGTCCCCCCAGTTTGCACAGCCCCCAAGGTTATAGTGAAGCCATGAAGAGAAACCTTCAGGTAAGAAAACGATAAAGATAAATTGTCTTCCTTTTGATAAGCGACAGAAGAATTTGACTGACTGAAACTTATGGAATATATGATGTGACAATAATTACGAATACCCACGCACACACCTGATATTATATGAATATATTAACGACATAAATGATTTTTTTAAACTTCGGGCTTCGCGTGATTTTGAATATGAATTGTCAGTGGCAATACGAATTATTCTTATCTTGAACCTCACAAGAGGGTGCAATCATTATTATTTAATAATAATTATTCTGGTTTATTAGTGATTGAGTAATTTAAATTTATAAATAAATCGATCCTTTCTTCTGTCCAAATGAGAAATTTATTTATATTTGTAGCATCGACGACATGTTGTGGAAGTTTGTTACATGCTTCCACAAATCTATTTGCAAGGAAGTTTTTCCTAGGATTGGAAGTAAAAAGTGTTTAGTTTATTTTATGTCCACGGCGATTTATATTTTGGTCGGTGGTGAAGCCATAATGTCACGATAAAATTTTAAAATTCTCAATAAATTCGCCCATTTCTCTTCATTTTTTAATAAGGGTAACTTACATCGCCACCCAGTCGGCAATCTTGTTATGTGATGTAGACCGTCTTAATTGCGAGGAAAATTCCAGATGCTTGTTCCCCGTTAATGCTATTTTACACAAGAACGAGTCAAAAAACGATCTGTTCTCATCCAGACGACATCAACTACTGTGAAAGGATGTTTCCTTAAAGGCTGCTAGCTCCTCCGAACAGCCTCGATAGATTTTTTTATATCTAATACGAACGTACATTAGGGAAGTCAGTCAATCTGTTATCAACGAATTGTTTTCAGACTTAGCACCCTGCCATATTACTGATAGACAGATTTTATATGTTTGTGGACTGTTTTAGGGCATGATGGAGGATTGTAGCCTACCCTATTTGGGGGCCGAGGACCACGTGACGGGACCAGAGGACTACCAGTCGCTTCATGATGAGTACAGGTGAGAAATCTTGCATTCCATCTGTGATAATTCGAGCTACAAGATATAGGTGGCTCTAGTGTAGATAAGTCTTAGAGGTTACAGACTTATCCGATAGATGTCGGTAGTATAAAGGGTCGTCCCTCGATGGTGGGTACCAAGCTTTTGAGATTTTGAGAGTATAATAGAGATGGCCTGGTCTAATTGGCCTCCAGGCCATCAATACCCTTTCGTTCCTGATTATCAGAGTTTTTAGTCCAAATGAAGACATAGCATTTCGTTGTGAAAGAGTTATTATATTATGTAAATTGATATTTTTGGATGTGCATAATTTTGAATATGCCATTTTTGTTAAAAATATTGTATATTGTATTTCTTAAATTTTTGCTTTGTTATTTACACATGTTCTTAACATTTATTTTCTATCCTTTGCTGTTTTACACAATCATAAGAGCTCGTTATTATTTACGAAAGTCTAATATCTCATGTTATAGTTTATGTCTATATAAGTTATATTATGTAAAAGTCAAAAGCCGTTAATGATACCAATAAATACAGGGTTTTCCAATAAGAGGTGTTATTTTGATATTCAAAAAAACTTTTCCCGTAAAAGATCAATGGTTTCGTTGCTTGTGTGGCACGTAGCGCCGTCTTGTTGAAAGTAAATGTTGTCCAGATCAATACCATCCAATTCCGGCCATAAAAAAATATTAATCATCTCTCGATAGCGCACCAAACAGTCACACGTTCAAGATAGAGAGGCTTTTAAACAATAACTCTTGGGTTTTCCGAGCCCCAGATGCGACAATTTTGCTTGTTGACGAAGCCACCGAGGTGGAAATGGGCCTCATCACTCAAGATGATTTGCATTTGATTCACTCAAGTGATTTTTAATAATTTCAATGCGTTGTTGAAGCGTGTATCGTTCCATTTTTATTAATAGCGTAGTTTCTACTTGTCAAATGTTAAAAAATGACAGCTTCAAAAGTAACATCTACCGAAATAGCGGGCTATTCAAAATAACACCTCTTATTGGAAAACCCTGTATAAAACACATCCGTCTCAGAACAGATATCGTCTAGTGCGGAAGCTAACGTACATGCACATGTATCATATTCAATTTCAATAAATACCATTGATTGGGTTGGCGGGAATGAGTTAAAAATCTAGATAGAAATTACGATTTATCTTTAAATAGTATAATATAATTTTAGTCTGTTTGCGCGCTTAGTTCTTCTAAACTACCAAACGCAGTTTGTTGGGGTTTTTACTATCATTTAGAGAAATTCTTCTGTAAAGTTTATATGTATGACACATACATATAATATTTATAGAAAGTAGAGAAAAGTCGTTTTTAAAAAATGTTTATCACAGAATTAAAAACCTCAAAACTTACCTCCAAATCATTCACATCCCCTAGCAACGCCGGGTGCACGTGAGCTAGTAAAAAATGAAATAAAAATTAACGCATACAACTCTTCATTTTTTTTAAATGTTATCATTGCCACTTTTATGCGCAAGAAAATTGGACATTACTCCGTTATATCTCTAATAAAATTCTAGTTTTTTACACCTGAATTATATTAATTGTTGAATTGATAGAGAAACGTTAGACCAAAATAATATTATGGGTATTATTAATTCTGCTTTTTCTGTCCTACTACAATCAAGTTTCCTATTTTCTACCATAATTGATAAAAAAATTGCGCCCCCTTTTTCAAAATTCTATCCTTCTATTCCTTCCCAACAAACTACTTCAATATTATCAATCGATTACAATATTACGCACTTTGAATCGATCACCAAAAACAACAACCTTTATTGTTAAAAGCTAAATACAATGTTAAATGGGTTGTTCAATTCTTTACGGGCCTGTCAGTTCGCCCATTTGTTATTATTGTCTAGACAAGGCCAATATTAGAGGTGGAAAGAGTAGACGCGCCAATAGTAAATACAGATATATACATTGGTGCTTACTTCAGAAGCTCACTCCCTTTGATAGAATCCCAAACCATCGAAATCAAAAAAACGCATCTACCATATGTAATCCCCGTAGTTCGGAGGTCTTTAAAACATTTGAGTAAAAGATCAATTGTGTGTGGCTGATCAAACACGCTACGGCTTATTTCTGGGAGTCTGTGTGCTCTGAGGATACTGCATACCATCTACACATTCTGCAGTCTGTGGTCCGTGCATTTTATATACCCTCCATTGTCTATGCGCTGAGCAATGAAACTCAAAGAAAGGATTTCTACATTTTCTGCCATATCTCCGTTAAAAATTAAATTACAATATCGAAAATACTTGCAAACATTGAATTAATTACAGTTTAAATGTTTTCATTCGTTGTTTTTTTTGGGAGATAAAGGTTTTGTCGCCTAACGCGGTTTGATCATATTTCCATGCTTGGAGTTTCGCGTTTCTGTGGTGGGGCATATTATTAATCTCGTTGGCACACAGATCGTTGGGAGGATTAGTGCAAGCTCTGGAAAATGAAGGGAACAAAGATCGGTCAAGGAATGAAATTTGTCAATGGCCACTTCAGTGTAATTATTTTTTTAGATTAAACATTCATTTTTTTTCATTTTGATACCTTTTTTGATTAGAAAAACGTTTGATGTTGCGGAATTTCAATCATAATATAGGGTTTTCCAATAAGAGGTGTTATTTTGAATATTAATTAAGGAATGAATGGTTTTTTATGGCCGGAATTGGATGGTATTGATCTGGACAACGTTTACTTTCAACAAGACGGCGCTACGTCCCACACAAGCTTCGAAACTATTGATCTTTTACGGGAAAAGCTTCCGGACCGTGTTATCTCTCGAAGAGGTGATCACAATTGGCCACCGAGATCTTGTGATTTAACACCTTGCGACTTCTTCCTTTGAGGCCACGTGAAAGAGAAGGTCTACGCCAACAGCCCAGCGTCGATTCAAGACCTCAAAGATGGAATTCGTGAGGCTATCGAGGACATAAGGCAGCCACTTTGCGATTTGGTTATGGAAAATTTGATGAAAAGGATATGGTCCTGTAGGCGTGGTTGTGGTGGTCATTTGACTGATGTTATTTTTCACTATTAACGGCATACCTTCCTCTTTATAATGAAATAAACATTCGATCATTTATATTAAAAAATGGCATTATTCTTTGAATATCAAAATAACACCTCTTATTGGAAAACCCTGTATTAAACATTTTCCATTTTATTTTAAAAATTCGTTCCTTTCTTTGATTATGTACTGCTTACGTCATTATAGGAATTATATTCAACTTAGATTACGTTAGTTTGTTTAAAGTTATATTAAATGTTTAAAAAAACAGTACTTCGGCATAAATAGATTATGTAATAGTCCGCCAAGGCGCCGATCTGTTTCCCGTCTCTCTTCCATACATCACGGTATGTACAATAAACAAGGTATTTTAAATATTGATTGTTCGCTGCAGGTCGAGTTTGATGAACGGGTACAGTCACTCTCTCCAGAGCCACGCGAACAGTGACATAAAGCCAGAGAACCTCAGCTCCTCTTCAGATGGCCAACTGGGCCGCCATGGACACCCACAGGAACCGCTGGACGTCAAACCCAACATCTTCAACCTGAAGAACGAGTTCAGTAACCACTCCGCCATGCACCACTCCAAGCACGAGTACAACAGCAAGTCTGACTTCCACCCGTCCATCGAGAACTCCGTTAACTACGAGAGCGAGTCCTACCACAGACAGAACCTACAAGACGAAAGAGATCACTGCGATGATGCTGGGAGAGGTCTGCACCACATCAAAGGAGCAGAAGGACCCATAGTTGACATGATGGATGAAGAAGACGACGATATAGAAGAAGCAGAAAATCTTTCACTTAACAATAATGGGTCCAACGCTGATCCTGCGCACGCCGACAAGATCAATTGATCGATGTGGAAATATTATTAGTTCAATTAGTATTGTTCCTTTAGTACATGTTTGAAGAAACTTGATTCGAAAGATTTACGGACGGCCCACCCACAAGCGACCAAACTCTTCTAAAATTATTACGAATTCCTTGATTCAATCGCAGGTCTAGGCAGCTCTTATAAATCACCAAAAAAAAATTCAACTCTGCAAACCAAACATAAAAACAGCTTACTACCGAAATTCTTTATTTAAAGATCTATTTTAGGGTTGCTAAATACGTTATAGTGAACATCTTAATATTTTCCCGCTACCTCTGACAGCCGAATAAGGAACATCATTTAGCGGAGATAAAATAGAATTATTACAACATCAGTAAAAAAATGATTTTATGTCATGGTGGCAGAGCTGCATTGCCGTTTTTTTAATGCTACGTATACATACCCGATCCAAACTGCCGAGCTGAACCTCAACTTATGGGAATGTAACGAAGTATCCGCAAATGGCGCGAAACGCTGCTTGCAGTTGCTTCGTTTCTTTCCCGTAATTCGTTGCTCGGTTCGCGTTTCGGTTTGCCAATGTATACTTACCATTATATATCTATTTGAATTTCACTTTATTTTCAGTAATGAATTAATATAAATAATGGAAGCGGAAAATAACCCACTTCCCGACATCCGATTGAGCTGAAACTCGGCAAATAGACTCGTTGTGGATGACAATGCATTCTATCGACTTTTGGTGGCAATCACGCATACACACGTGGACATATACGCATTTCTCTGATTGGCTGATTTTTTAATTGATTTATAGCTTAGATTTTTGATCAAATCATAGATCTATATCATTTCTGAAATAATTTGGTCTAGCTTCTAGTAAGTGTGGGAAAGCCGTTCAAAAATCATGAATTTCTTCAAAAGAGATCGTGTCAATCGCATGTTTTAATTAAAAACACTGGAACTACGTAATTTTTTTGATTACCGTTTCAAAGGTTGTTTAATGAAGTTTTATTAAAATTATTACTATTCCTTGTTTGAAATTTTAATACTTTATAACACAAATTGTAGGGGATGTCAATGAAAATAATTTTATTTATAGTTTTTACCAGGTTTTATGAAAGTTTCATTTCCCTGTGGTGATGGCAAAATTATTATAAATTCAAACACAAAACTAGTTTGCCTGAAATTGATTTAAATTATGTTTGGTTTGATTGATGGATGTTACCCTATTTTACAATTAGTTACATTAATACATTACTGTAATATAACATTGATTTAAATGAATTGTTGTATTTAAAAAAATGAGACCGAATGATTCATTTTTACAATGTTGACATTCCTTTTTTTAATAAGCTGGACTTATATCGTTTTAATTAAGTAGTAGGTATTATTTCATTTGTTTGTCTTTTCATAATTATTGTCTTGGTGCTCGTTACATTATTTTCACTTTTCTTTTTTACTGTGGGAGCTTTAATTTTTAACTTAATCCGATTATAAATAGTATCGAGCCCCACGTTGGGCGCCAATAATTTCATACAAATTATGGTTTTTTTTTTAATCCCAAAATTGTGTAAATTGTGTAGATACGAGTTTGTCATGAGCCCTGTGACTTGTAACTTTAAATTAAATTTAAATAATAATCGAAAAGTTTTGAGAATATAAAAAATTGTATCATTCAAGTGCATATCTGCATTGGAAATAATGCGAACGTAATGTTATAATTAATCAATGTTTTGTATACTTAACTAGAATTGTTACGATATTAGTCATAAATAATGATGTCAAGTGTCGATATTGCTTCAACCATTTTGGGATGTTATGACTAGGCCTCGAATTATATGTCAAAAACGCATTTTTATCTATTTTTTAATCATTGCATTTTTTGTTTTCTGGCCATTAAAAATTCTCAAGTAACTCCGTTATCGCATCACAACAGCGTTTCGTATTGCAATTTGCGCGATGTATGGACAGCTTTTAATTTTTTTTGGTTTTACTTAAATTTATAAGTTTTAAAATGTTAAGAGTCCCGCCAGAGTTGAAACGCTTTTGTTGTCGCCAACTATTGAAATATATCTCGTGGCCCAAGGGTTGTGGCGCCAAGTGGCGAGTATATTCTAAAAATAGAACCATTGTCCGTTGCTTGTTAGTGCTCTTACATCATCGAGCGGGGATAAGTTAGAGAAGAGTCTCGAAATTAACTCGGCGTGACCAAAGAATCAGTCATAACTCTGCAACGGATAGGATTTCAAGAGTTATTCGTGCGTCGTCGTGTAGATCTTGAGGTGTTCTAAAAATAAGCTGAATAGAAAAACATTCATTATACCCAGTGACGAAAGAATTAAGTTTTCATGCAAATAATAACGAAAGTGTAAATAATAATACTACAAAACCCAATTTTTAGATTTTTCTTGCATATTTGGAAATGACTTGGAAACATTTATTTTGCATTTTAATTGTTATTTACATAACCCAAACAATATTTAAAACACTTGACTGTGTACGTGTGGTAAAATTATTCTAGATATATAACAACGGAATCGAATAAACACTGTCAGTATGTACATAAATATATTATAAATTATATTAAATCATATTATTTGACTTACCATTGTGTTGCATCGATTATAATAAAATTGTTTTTGATGCCAACAAAGCCATAGCAGTAATTTTCGAATAATTAAATAAAATATTCAAAGTCAAAATGTTTTTCTTAAATTTATTTGTTAATTTTTTCGAATAATTTATCTGATATAGTATAACTTTTTATTCTGGTGGATATAATCAAAAATAATTTTAAGAATCTCTCGTAATAAAAAATATGATTATTATTGTCTATGTTAAGATTTAATTAGTAGGTAAGCATTTAATAAATACATTATTGTCTCTGGACCTTAAAATTGTCTCTAGGTATGTATATAACATAAGGGTTAGTTTTAATGTCGCAAGGGTGGTATTTTGAAATCCAATCTTTAGAGAAACTGGTTTTGTATTTTAAAACATATACGGATTTAATGTGTTTAACAATAAATAGCAAAATAAAACCTTTTTTTTAAAGTTGAATACTGGGCAAGAATTTCAAATCATCAACCTCAATATTTCTGTAATTTTTTTCTAAGTGTTCAGGGAATCAATCAAACTTTAAATAAATAAAAATTATTATAGTTGTTTTTTTGCAACAGCTATTTTGACTTTAATAGTATTTTGAATGTATTCAAACTGTATGCCAAAGATAAAGCAAATAAATTAAACAAAACTTTTTTAAATCATCACTAAAAAAAACACTGGTTTGAACTTTTGTTTGGTAATAATAATATTTTTTTTAAATCATGGAAACTATGCACCTATATTTTAGTTACCAATTAATATATTTTGAAGCAGATCCATGGAAAGATTTTTTTATCTCTTTGTTTCTTTTGTTACGTTCATCTTGTGTTTGGTTTTTCAGCATTGTTACCACTATCTCGCGCTCAATTTGTATTTTTTATCTTTATCTCGAGCTCTTTACGTTTATCTGCAATCAATATATTTACCTTTATCTTGTAGTTGGTCAGTAATGTTTCTTAATCTTGCACTTGAAGAGTATTTTTCCCTGTCTTTATCTCGAGTTTGGTTAGTAATGTGATCCCTATCTTCAATAAATTTGTAATATACTATACCTTATCTTGAACTTGGTTAACAATGTTACCTTTATCCTGCACTCAATATGTTCACTTCGTCTCTTATAGGTTTATCTTGTACTTGGTCAGTAATGTTACTTTATCTTGCACATAAAGAATATTTTTCACTGTCTTTATCTTGCGCTTGATTAGCAATGTTACCTTTATCCTGCACTCGATTAATTTGTTTATCTGTATCTTCTACTTGGTCAGTAATGTTACTTTATCCTGCACTTGAAGAGTATTTTTCACTGCCTTTATCTTTTTACTTGACTAATAATGTTACATTTATCTTGCATTTGGTTAGTGATGTTACCTTCATCTCGTACTTGGTCAGTAATGTTACATTATCTTAAAGAGTATTTTTCACTGTCTTTAACTCGAGTTTGGTTAGTAATGTGATCCTTATCTTCAATAAATTTGTAATATACTCTTCCTATCTTGAACTTGGTAAACAATGTTACGTTTATCCTGCACTTGATTAATATGTTTACCTGTATACTTGGTGGGTAATGTTACTTTATCCTGCACTTGAGTAGTATTTTTCACTACCATAATCTTTTTACTCGACTAATAATGTTACATTCATCTTGCATTTGGTTAGTAATGTTTCATTTTCTAACTTAATGTTTCCCTAAGATTGATGGTATTAATGTATACGGAATAAAACGTCAAATACATGAAAGCATTTACGAAGAATGACGTGAAAGTCATTAGCCTTTTTTCAAATACATATACATAAAACCCTACGATTTACGAATTTGATAGCATTTAGACATTGCATTTAATTATTTCCTTTATTTAGTTCTGCATCTTCTTCTTCCTCTAATAATGTAAATTGAACACCTCTGTTATACATAGCATTTATATTAACGAATTTCCAATCAGTGTCATTTCTCTTTATGTTTGAAACATCCCCTTTAAATGGCGAACCTAGGTCTGTTTTTAGCTATTGAACAAATTTTGATCAGCGAGCATAACAAATCGGCAAAATCGGCTTTTAAAGGTCTGTCTACATATAAAGACTTCCATGCACAAATAGTTTGTGTAAAAGTTTGTGCAAAAAACATTTGAGCATTATACAGTTTTGCTATCTTAACATACGTGAAAATGAGATATGACAATAAGCGTACAAACCGAGCTTAGTGGGAACATTTTAAATTTAAAATAAATAATATTAATGGCACTGATTCACCATTGGTCCCAACCGAACTTGTTTAAACTACATTGCTTATTTCAAATTAAATAATCTTATTTTGACAAATAATTATAAGCAATAATTAGTCGCCTGAAATAACAATACAAATTGAAAATATCTCCCGAGTAAAAATAAATGCCGCCAACAGGAATTGAACCCAGTACCTTCTGATGTCCGGTCAGGTGCTGTGAACCACTGAGCTATTAGTTTATCATTAAAAAAAATAACAATCTTATTTTGGCTGCATTCTAACAATAATGATTTAAATACAAAATGGATAATGATTCAATTTCCTTTAAAAAAATAATTATTATTGATGTTTTCACATTGGTTAGCAAAATTTGTTTAATGTTTATAAGGTTGAGGAAAATTAATTGAATTATCTGTACCCATGTGATTTTAAATCCAAATAGTGAAATAGGCTTTGTAATATTTCATGTAGACAATGAATGATTTTAGTATGGATGTTTTTAATTTTAATTTATGATAAATTTAGTATCTACAAGGAATTTAAGGGTAATTTTTTCCATATCAAAACATTAAACGAGAAATATTTAACCAAATTTTACATAAGTACAGTGTGCAGTCAATCATTTGCAAATATTGCGTTGAATTTCTTAGGCAGTTAGGTGTACATATGTATGTAACATTTAATTTTTATCCAAATTTTCAACAAATAGTAAATATTAATTTGTGAAATTTTTTTTTTTTTTGTCGCGGAATTAGAGATGGCACAAACTTAGGGTTACACACAAGTGTATTGGTGCATCTGTCCTTGCGAAAAGTCACTGAGAAACAGAATTTTGTATTTTTTAAATCGATTGAATTAGAACAAAGTTTTTTGTTTTATTTGTGCTGTTGCCGTGCTGTAACCGTGTGAATTATAAAAGCACCCAATAGTAAAAAAATGTGTATTACCTTCAAGTATGATGTAAGCAAGCGATGCATCTGTGCGAGTAGGTAGGTACTGTGTTTGTGTCAACTCTGGCTGTGATATATTTTTTTTGTGGTAAAAATGTTGACCACCAAAGTTTTTATAAAAAAAAATTTTTTTCTCTTTTTATGAATTTTTTACAATTTCACTACATTTTATTAAAAATTTGGTTCTAAATTGTTTTATCATTCGATATTTTAATAAAAGTGTTCATACCGTAAATAGATACATTGTGTAACCTAAAAATTTAACATTTCATCATATTTGACGAGAATACGACTACTTCATAATGTATACATAGATTTATAAAGTAGAAATCGTAAAGATCTAATATTGTTTTAAAAAGGACACTGCAATTTAAATGAGCAAACTACTCAAAAAATCATTTCTATGCAAGGGTAGGCAGAGACGATAAACCTGTTGTATAGAATTGTACAATTTTATATATTGTATAGTGAAGGTCAATTTTTTTAGTGAATTTTCTACTGATGAACAATAATATTTGTGCACAGTATCTGCATAAACAACGGTTGGTCACATAGCATTGCTTGGAAAAATACCAAGAGCAGTTGTTTTCTGTCGTGCTTTATAAAATTATTGTTAAAGGTTTGGCACTTAACATTGCTTGGAAAGTATACCGAGAACAATTGTTTTCCGCCCTGCTTTAGAAAATTATTGTTAACGGTTTGGCACTTAACATTGCTTGAAATGTATACCGTGAGCAGTTGTTTTCTGTCATGCTTTATAAAATTATTGTTAACGGTTTGGCACTTAACATTGCTTGAAATGTATACCGTGAGCAGTTGTTTTCTGTCATGCTTTATAAAATTATTGTTAACGGTTTGTCACTTATCATTGCTTGTAATGTATACCGAGAGCAGTTGTTTTCTGTCGTGCTTTAGAAATATTATTTTGGTATGAAATGCAAGAAATCTTTTTGGGAAGTTACGTTATATTTAATTATTATGTTATCTATAGAAAATGCCGTTACTAAAAAAATTGACCTGTCTCTGGAAAGAAACTGATAGAAATTTGCTGTGGGCAAGTCCATGTGCCCGAAGTAAGGTCAATTTTTACTTACTTCTGGTGAAAGTTTGAGAATGAATGTTTTTTTTTCAACATAAAATCAATTTCATTGGCGTGTCTGGGATCTTAGGAGTCGAAAGATCTTCATGTAAATTGGTGACATCAGTTTTCTTTCAAATCGGTACGTAGATCACAATGTGTAAAGCTTGCGGCATATATACAGAAAATAGGGACACGATTAATACGCACTTTTAATAGAAAAACCAATGTACATCAGATAGGTAATAAAGAGATGTAAGTATTTCAGTTTCCAAAAATGCAAAATATTGCATTTTAGTAACTATTTCATAAAAAAAACATACACCATATTTTGATATATTAATATATATATTTTTATTATGTTTTCATCAAACCCAAACTGACAACATAACCATTCAAGCTTTTTTTGGCATGTTATGTCAAGTTTGCAAAAACGTTTTAGCGATTGCTTGCTGTAATGTGCCAAATTTATAGAACCTAAAAATATGGGATCAATGGGGAAATATAGGTGGATTCATTGGCTTTAAACCGCAGTAAGTAGTTTCATATGTTCCCATATTAATATTTTGAGGAATGATTTTAATTAAATATTAAAACCTAACTTTAAAACTAAAAGTCACATCAATAACAATGGCCGCCAAGTAACAATTGGTTTTAATTTTAACAAAATATCTATTAAAATGCATTATTTTCTTACTTATCTAACTACTACAAAGTATTTTCAAAATAAAATGTGCATATTGTGCGTTTCTCTATTTTCTGTATAATTTACCCAGCTTGCTTTATTGTAATTTTCATATTTAAAATCTTTAATCGTCGTCCTTTTTAAAACAATTGATATATGTATCTTTTAAATAACTAGCAACATACTGAAGCGTATAATATATATGATAATACATTTAACTAAACAAAATATTCATCGATAATTCCATTAAAATAATATACATATATTTATTAGCAACTTTATACTAGTGTCGTAGAATTAACATTAGACTAACGTACATCAGTATGCTAAGGTTAAAATAAGGTTTACTTGATAAGTTTATTATTACTGTTTAATTAATTGTAATGTGTGTGTAAATATAAATAGGGCGGAGTGTTTGTTAGTAGTGAAGGTGTATTAGCCATGAAATGACAGTCATAGCCAATAAAGTATTCAATAAACAGTGTTGAACAATTGTAACACTTTTCTTTTACCTGCCCGAATAGCTGCAGTAAGTGCACCCTAATCACCCATAAAAGAAGAAGAAACATTAAGGCGATGCCATACGTAGTAATGCAAAATCATGTGTTTTTGGTTTGAAAATTTGGTCGCCTAGAAATGTTTCAGATGCTTTAATTAAATACTGCGAGTAGAATACATCTTGGCCTTTGAAATAATCGAGTATTTTTTATATGTCTTTTTATAAGCCCGGAAAAAAATAATGTATAGGCCTATGAAAACTGCTTTAAAGTTCAAAATACGAACAAACCTATTTTCGTTTACGGTTTTATTGTATAATGTGGCAAATTAAGTTATTTATAAAATGATCGGAAAACCTTTAAATATTTATGCCTGAACATCCACAAAATAAAATAAAAGGCACTTTTTGGCCATGTTTTTTTCTTGCCTAAATCAAAACAGCTGGATGGTGTTAAGCGGGAATTTAAGCCTAATCGCCATCTACGTAAGGAGTGTTATTGATGGCGGCTCGATTCAAAATATTACATGACGTAGTGCATCGCCTTAACATGCATTTTTTACATTAACCCCACACAAGAGGGCCTGAGGAAAATAACTTCCCTCCAGGCCTATGTCATCTTGTGGAGGGTCTTCATAAGGAAAGGAAGGAGATGAAGTTCTGGGAAGGATAAAGGTATGAGGGGTGGGTAGGAATCTAGGGATCAGGGTGCCCAGGAGTGACGGACGAATGATCTATCCCTCCTGTTGGAGAGGTTAAATGGTCTCCCCATACTACCAGCCTCTCCTGATTCGGCACGCCTGCATTCTGAACACACCTCCCCCGATAAACACGGGAGCCCCTGCTAAATCACCAAACGTAGCGAACCAATGATTCCCAGGGAAGCGATTGAAAATTGGAATGTTCTATATGATAGCGTATATCAATCTTTTTTTTGTGCGTATATATATTTATCATGTGCCCTTGAAGTGATTTCTCACGAAAACGACGCTATATAAAATTAGCCAAATATTATTATTATTATTCATTTTTGGGAAATCGACAGTTTACATTTAATCAGTTTGTACATAAGTATTGTATAGCCAAAATAAAACCAATTATGGATTTCCTCCTTGTGACTTTACCTCTACTGAGACAGCATAATATGGAATAAGTTATTTCAATTTATGAGAAAGGAATATGAATTAAAAAATTTATACAAAACAAAAGATTATATAAAACGAAAAATTTACAAAGCAATACATTTATAGCCATGGAGAGAGGGTGTAGATATAAATCAAATCATAATAGAGATATAAACAATAGAGACATAAACATTTTTCACAAACCATCAGAGAAATATTCTTTTATGGACCTCTTGTATTTGGTAAGTTCGCAACTGAAAATATCAACCTTGGATAATACGCTATTGTAATTATTGCATAGTCTGTTCAGGCAAGAATATGTATATGTATAAACAATGTGAAATTGTTTAATGTTTCTTTACATTGCATCGTTTTTATGTTGGAATTTTTAACCTCACTAGGACAAGCCTGTGTTGAGGTATAAGTGTCTCCCATTTTGATATCTTCTTGTCTCTTGTGTGGAAGAATATTTAATGAAACAGAAACTACACTAAACCTGTAGAATGGGTAATCAATCCATAAATGAAGATGCGGAAATCCCAGTTCATTTTTTACTAAAATATATACATTTGTTTACACATGAAACATCACTAAATGGCCCAAAACTGACTTTAACTTCAGTTTGTAATGATAATTGGATAATTTATATAGCGAGGTTTCGGTGAAAAATTGCCCCAAGGGATGTATGGAGTTGTATTACAAAGCAAGCTTTAATTTCAGACAGTACTTCTATAGGGGGTGCTTATGGTGCGGTGACTACTGTATAAAAAAAAAATCCATTTAAAACAGGGTGCGGTAAAACAGACAGTGCAGCTTTGAAGGGCTGTTAAAAAAAAAAAAAACAGGGCAACTTACAGAGATGGGGTTTATTTTATTTTATTCGGTACATCGTGCTGTTTTATGCATCAAGTCCTGAAGATGATATTTATTTTATTTATTTATATATATATATATATAATTTGTACATTTATTTATAACAATTACAGGTAATATAGCCTAAGACGTTATAATTGTACCATTTATGCAGTGTATATGCAATGCCAAAAATCTCGCAAATGCGCTATAGGACACAAAAAATAAATCTATTTTTTTATCTACTGCATTCAAAAAGCACGTAGCTCTCCCCACAGGTGAGTACATAAATAAATTAGTGCGGCTTGCTCTACTATATAGAAGATTGTGATGACGTCCTCGAGAGTGAGACTCTGGTACAAAAAAATTTAGTTGGGCCAGTATCTCATTATTAGATAAGTGACCGTTTATAAGTTGAAAAAAATATTTAAGCAAAGCAATACCTCTACGTGTCTCTAGGGAGTGGTAATTGGTCATGCCTAATATATAAATCGATGGGTAAAGCCAAGGGTAACGTCCATAGAGCCGCGAGAATAAAAACCTTAAAAAAATTTTATGGACTCTTTCAATGCGTAAAGTGTATGTTAATTCATGTGGAGCCCAGATGATCGAGTTTGATTCCAGTACACTTAGGACTAGTGTATTATATAATAACGTCAGTGTTTTTGTGTTACGAAACGGATATGAGTTCCTAATTACGAAGCCGAGAAGCCTGTATGCTCTGCTTATTAAATCATCGATGTGTTGGTGAAAAGTTAGTTTGCTGTCGTAAATAACTCCTAGATCTTTGATTTGGTTTAGGTGTTGGAGAATAATTTCATTGATTGTATATTCAAATACATGCGGTTTCTTTGATCTTGTATACGAGACGATATTGCACTTGGGTGTACTGAAGTTCAAGCCATTTATTTTGGCCCAGTTTGAAACGCAGTCAATGTCACGTTGAATCATATATATCATATCAGAACGTTGGTGGCCCCTGGGGGCCACCAACGTTCATTTATATATTTATATATAAATTTCATTTTTTTATTTTGTTAATTTCATTTATATATTTTCTCACTTATATATTTTGCTGGCAAAGATACATTGATGAAGGCGATTTATACAGTTTTCGTCTGCATTTTGACACATCTGAGTTGAGTTCTTCCAAGGTGTGAGGCCAATGTTTAAAAACATTTTCCAGTAGGGACAGGAAGAAGTCGCAAATTGCAGCCGAAAGGCTGCTGGGTTGCGACAAAGAACTGCCATTTTCAAGAAACGAGAGGACGGTGAAGCCCTTGTGTTGTCCAGACTAAACCATGGTAACGACTGAAAACGGCACGACCCACCCTACAAATGAGACCCCTCTCAGGTTCCTACCCATACCATACCGGCCCTTCATAACTGAACTATCTGTTTTGCTGCATCCTGAATATGTATTATGTTCAAAGATATAGCGGTTTAAAGCAAATTCATTTTCTCGAGCAGGACCCTATTTTTGACCTACAACGTAAGCCCTTACATTATAATAATTATTACAAATAAAGTGATTTAAACAAAGTTTTTAGTTAAATTATTGAAGTTGGAATTCCACAAGGCACAGTAATCGGGCCTATACTTTTTCTTATATATGTTCAGTCTCCCTATTAGTGGAAGTATCATCTCGTATGCGGATGACACAGTTATCATCGTCGAAGGAATAACATGGACACATGTGACAGTAGCTGCGAATGATGATATTAACACTTTGATGATAACTTACTATGTCTTAATGTAAAAAAACATCATATATGCCTTTTCACCTGACCATGTCCCTACCTCCAACATTGGAGTGCTGGTGCACAGTCGTTCATGTGTGGGGGATATATGTAACGATAGATGTAAATTACTGAAGAAAACCTCAGATGTCTCTAATACCTGGGGATCACTATAGAAAGTAATATGAAATTTAAGAAACACGTAGATAACTGTGTTAAAAGAATTAGAAAACTCACTTATATATTTATACGATTACGAAATATCCTAAAACTTTCAAATACTAAAATAGTTTACTTTGCTCTTGTACGATCAGTGGTGCAGTATGGTGTAATTGCATGGGGCAGCATTTATAAGACTAACTTGTATCCGATAATAACAACACAAAAAATGATTATAAGTTATTCTTAACCTTTCCTTATCTGTAGTGTGTATTTACTACACATTGCTTCTAATAACTTTAAAAACTCTATAAATATAATAAATTCTGGGTTCAGATTTTAGGTATTCCTCCGTTATACATTTATGCACTGAATTAAAAAATAATATTTTACATAGTTTTCAAATTCAATTAAAAATCAGAGATTTTTGTTAAAAATCGGGAACAAATACACCAATACAATCAACCATGTGATACTAATACGCAAAGAGTGTGCGAGGAAATGACACGCTATTGATGTCCCGCTTTAATTCGCTATGCGGGAACATGAGACATCCACACGTCTGCAGTTGTATTTTGATTTAGACCATCGATACCTACGACCGCACAGCTGTGTTTGTGCCAGCCGCCAGCCGCTAGCCAGTCGCCCGCGAACCGTCGTTAGATGTGGACCCCTCGCACGTTTCTTTAGCATCTGCCGATGGTTTTTTCATGTTTTCAGCAATTAAATTACAATTATTATCACGTTTGATATAAAATATAATAAACATAATCGATTAGCTATGAATATTCATATTTTTCCGATATTAAATTGTTTATTTTGAGATGTGTATTGACTACACAGCACCGGAACGCGTGGATTTTTTTAGCACAGTAAGGGAAAGGTTAAAAAACCAAGAGAATTTCCAACAAGTGAACTATTCAATAAATTTAAGGTCCTACCTGTTTTAAGATTATTTGAAAGATGTGCTATTTTAAAAGTTTTTAAAGAATCTGAACTGTCCTCAACGAGTAGCTTAAGACCTAGAACATCTGGGAATATATAATTATGTACCTAGATGCAATACGACAGCTGCAGAACACCATTATGAATACTTAGGCCCTAAACTATTAAACGATTTACCCGATATAATAAAAAGTGAAAAAAACTATTTAAAATTTAAAAAACAACTGACTACTTTTTTTACAGAAAATCTAAACAATGATCGATGATTTTCAGATATACACTCTTGCAATTTATTTATGTATTGTTATTTTTTTTACTTTTGTCCTTTTAATACTTAGATACTGTATTGAAGTGAAACTTCTTTACGCGCGTCATGCAATTTCGATGACCGGAGTAAAACCGACTCATGACCGAAACGAAAATGCGGGACCACCGATTAAAGTTCATTTGATCTAGTCAAAGTTTTGAAGTAACATATAAATGCTTCTTAGCTCATCCCGACAACTGGCGTTGGTGGTGTAATGGTCAGCATAGTTGCCTTCCAAGCAGTTGATCCGAGTTCGATTCTCGGCCATCGCACATTATTTTTTTGTTTTTAACGCCTTTTTCATTCAATATCTTATTTTTTAGTAGGTCAGAACATTTTTTAAAAGAAAATAATATTGCAAAATAATAAAAACACTTATCTCACTGTGATAAAACATTACTCCGCTAGAGCGCGCTTTGCGTTATTGTGTTGGATTAAAATTATTATCTAATCCGTATATTATGATAATTGTATTACATTTATTTAATTAATTTATTTATTTTGATAATATGTAATAATTTACAGAAAAAAAAATTAAAACTATCTCCCTCTGATAAAATATCCGTTCGCTAGAGCGCACTACGCGATCTTGTGTGGGATTCTATTTCTGTACATTGTACATTATTTTTAAAAATATATTATATTTTGGGTGTGATGTAGGTAACATTATAAAACATAACAAGCTCTCATATTTTCAGAACCTACATAATATAATCAATTTATGCGGCTTTGCTTACAGTTGGTGCTCAGCGTGGTTGGCTTTCAATCAGTTAAGCGAGGTTCGATTCTCGGCTGTGGCATTTTTGAAGTGAAACCTTGTTGAGGTGGGGGAGCCGCTCACGAACGTTCTCTCTCTTCTCTTCTTTCCTCTCTCTCAGACACCAGCGAACTGCGCCACGCCAAGCATCAGCTGAAACTAGAAGTTTCACTTCTGTCTTGCGTAGGCTTGACACACCCACTTTTTTTTTGTTGTAATAACGATGCCTACTATTTATGACCACCTTAACTATTTATAAATATTATGTACCTATTTAATTAGTAAATAGACTAGCTCCCCAGTTAGACCCCAAATTTCTCTACTAACCGGGTAATTGAAATGTTCAATGAATATCATGTATAATAAAAATTATCCTGTATTTACTTTGATTATACAAAATAAAAAAATAATATAAACAACCCCAAAAGAAAAATGTGACACTGAAAAAGATTTGGTCGTATCTAGAAATTGAACCCAGGACCTTAGCCCTGCTGGGGTTTTGGTCTAATTAATCACTTAGCTAATCCAACCCTATCACCTTCGGCATATCGTCGCATTAATTCGTAGAATGCGTAACTCCCAAATGTAAAATTTTACAGGAGGCACAAAAAACCTCGTAGTGAAAAAAAATGAAAGACGGCTTATTCTTTTTATTTATGTTTCGAACATATAATATATTTGGAAATTTATTTTCAATCATTAAACTTTTGTAAGTTAAGGCTTTCTATTTCAAATCGGAGTTAGGAAGTTTACGTAAAAACCGAGAATGGAGATACGCATTTTACAAAAGATACATACTTTTCTGCGAACAGTTTTATGAACAACCTAGCGGAAAATTTGGGAGATAGGAATTTTACATTTACAAAATAAAACACAACAATGTATGTGTATGTCGAGGCAGTCTATTTAGATGCATTTTAATGATTTTAATGATGCGGAAGGTTATCGTTAAAGGAGTGGTAATCCTTTTCTAATGTCTGTTTTAAGTCTTGTAAATGCTGGTACTTTTCCTTCCTTAAGGGATTAAATCTGGCTCTCAAGTGAAATCTTCAAACTCTGGAGATCATTACAGATTCGGCGACGGTTTTGTGCTGGGTGAGATCTACACTGACCGGGAGTAGTCGTGTCAGAGATGATCGTTAAGTGACGCTTGGAGTTGATGAAGGAGATTGTAGAAGAATTTGATCTGACATTGTCGATCACCCTTGTTGTCCTGTAGAAATAAAACTGATGTACTTACTAGGGTTTGCAAGACCCGGGCAAAGAGTAGCCATGACAGGAAACGTTGTGAAAGAGACTCCTCAGAGTGTGAAGATAGGTGGGAGAGACTTGAAAGTGGAACTGGTGAGCAAACATGTGCAAACAAGCGTAGAAACTCTTCATGCTCAGCATCACTTTGGAGTAAAGTGAACGCTTCATCTTGCCCGGCTGGTCGATCCCGAGGCGAGAAGAAAGGACGTCGATAGATGCGTGTTGTCCTGCATACAATGCAGGACAATTGACCCTCCACCATCATCCCATGAAGCGGGTAATCTTAATGTTGTGACAACCTGGAGTCGCTTGGCAGTTGATGTTACTCATTTCGGTAGGAAATGTTTACTCACATTTATCGATTGCGGTCCAAGTAGATTTGCCGTGTGGCGGGAAATCGAGTCAGATAATGCAGCTTCGATTATCAGACATTTGGAAGAAGTGTTTCGGGAAAGAGGCCCGCCCAAAGTAGTTCTCATGGACAATGGTACTGCATTTTGTTCCTACAGTGTTACAGATAAGTGTAAGAGATGGAATGTTCGTCAAAGATTTTGCGCGGCATACCGACCAGCTGGAAACGGTATAGTTGAACGACATCATCAAACAATAAAGAGAACTGCAGCCAGAAGTGGAAGCGATCCCCTGCAGGCAGTGTTTCGGTACAATCTTTGGCTGCAAAAAGTCAGGATGATCGAGGTATTGCGCTGTCTAGTATAGTTCACACTTCACACTCGTGGAGACACCCTTCTGCGCAAGTGAATATAGAAGAGGAAGTATTGACTGAGCTCTAAGTGGGCAATCTTCTTGCGGTTAAACCAGTAGATGGGAGATGCACATCGTGCATGGAAGGGTGACAGGACTTACTTCAGTCAACAACATCGAAGTAGATGGCATACCAAGACATGTGCTTGACCCGCGGAAGATGCCTGACAGAGAACGGACTGTGTCTGAGGAGAGACGAGATGGAATTGCCGCACGTTCCACCGTAAATATTTTGGGTTTGTTTGAAGAGGACAGTGAAGAACCGGATCCGGATATGCATCAGGAGGAGATCCACTTGCAAAGAGATGGTGACCTTGAAGAAGAGATAATCACAGAACAAGGACCTATTAGGTATTTACGAAACCGCAGAGGCACATAAAACAAGAGAGCTACAGCAGAGCGTCACACGGTGCAGAAGACGTCAGTTTAGACTACAGATACAAAACACTATTCGTGACTTCACAATTAAAATTAAGGTTATAAAATGTTCAAAATTGATTAATCAACTTATCTCAGTTAATTTCACAGTAAAACTATTACACCGTAAATAAATTTCCTCAGTCAAAAACACAACAAGCGTGCACGGCTCACCGGCCAATACTGAATTAAGGAGTTACGAAGTATTCGGGAGTAAAAATGGCACCATAATCTTACGCAGTTTCCTAATTTGTGTTTATCTAAAAGGTTAATTTTTTTTTTAATTTTCGAGTTTTACTAGTCGATGCGGGTCTAATTTTAACACCAGATGGCATTAAAAACGTATTTTCGAAAAATTTGGAGTTACGCAGTCTACGAATTAATGCGACGATATGTAACTGTATCATACTTTGACTATATTCTTTAATTTCTTAACACTTTTCAGGCCATGCCCGGACCCCGTTCAGTATGTATTTTTCTTCCATTTGGCTGGCACCTTACTCACCTTCTATCCTCATCCGGCCGAGTAAGAACTCTGTTTGCGTAGATATTTTCGGCTCATACGAACTGTGTTCATGTTTGGTTTGTATATTTTTCCTATCTAAACTATGTGTCCTGTTCGTGAGGTGTTAAGTTTAGAGTCAAGTGGGATTGATTTATCACGCATACTCCCAAAATCGTCACTGTATAATAACAAACCGTTTTTATACGGCGAGAATTCAAGTGCTTCAGTTGCCGTGTGATAAACGTTTGGGACTTTAGAATAACCTCAATTGAAATAATGGTTATGTAAATATGAATTATTGAAGTATATTTACAGTAACCCGGCCAGTTGGATGATAACTGCGTCACAAACTACATTTGGACGCAGTCAGATATGCTTAGCACGCGTGCAAATTGTTAATGCATATTTTTGGCTGCTATATTTTTATCCCATTGCAAGATTCTAACTGAATGTAATTGAAATCTAGTTAGTGTCCTGGTTAAATATATAAATTTTTTTAATTTCCGACACCTATTGATGTTCTAATTCAAGTCTAGGATGAATATACAATATTTTTATAGAGAAATAACTTATTTAGTAATACCTTAAATTTTAATTTAATAAATAATGCCATCACTAAGTGAAAAAACTATTTAGAATAACTTTTCTTTGAAAAATGTACTATTACTATTTAGTTAAGAATCCAAGTTTTCAAGAATTTTTTTTAATAAATATTCCACACGGAACCAGTTCCAAAAATAACCAGTTCCCCAGAGAAATCATATCGACGGTTACAGCAAAGAAACCGGTTCGATGCACCTGGGTCCGGAGTATCGACTATCTCTATGGTTGACGACATCTAGATCAGATATTAGCTGTAGCCTAATATTATCTACAAGGGAAACACACTCCTATATAGGTGAGTAACGAGATGTCTATAGATATATCTCCCATTCACGGTATTTATACGCAATATCTAGTATTTGGTAGAAAAAATACTAAACATGAAAATATCTTTGACATACCTGCTCCAAATATCTATTCTAGTATATAAGCTTCACTTTCAGTATTAACCATCTCTAGTCAGATCAAATATTAGCCTAATATCTGGGAATTATGAATACAGCAGACTAATATACTAATATTATAATATATACCATATATATATTATAATACATATATAATATATATATGGGCCTAACAATCAACGTCAATAAAACAAAATGGATGACATTTGGACGACTAGATCACTCTGAATCAGTGATACAGTTAAATGGTTGCAATGTCGAAAAGGTCGAAAGATTTAAATACCTCGGCAGTATTCTCACGGAGACTCTTGACCCAGATGTAGAGGTTAGGTGCAGAATTGAAGCAGCAAGAACTGCGTTCATTAAAATGAAATCCCTCTTCTGCAATGATAATATCAGCTTAAAACTAAGGCAGAGAATGCTAAAATGTTATGTGTGGTCGGTCTTGTTGTATGGATGTGAAACATGGACCTTGAAAGTAAATACCATGAACAGGTTAGAGGCTTTTGAAATGTGGCTTCACCGGAGAATACTCAAAGTCCCATGGACCGACATGATCACCAACACAGAAATTCTCAGGCGGGCTAGAGCAGAGAGAGAACTGCTTAGATTAATAAAAATCAGGAAAATTTCATATCTGGGTCATGTACTTCGAGGGGAGAAGTATCACTTGCTCCAGTTAATATTGAAAGGCAAGATAGAGGGTCGCAGAGGGCCTGGTAGGAGACAAATGTCTTGGCTGCGAAATATACGAGAGTGGACCGGTATTAGAAGTGTGGAGGAGCTATTCCGGGCAGCGCAAGGCAGAGAGACATTTTCCAGAGTGATCGCCAACGTCGGGGGGACCTGATACGGCACATAAAGAAGAAGAATATATCAGTATTAGGCAATTTTACAAACAAAAAGATATGACCGAGGTGTCACTAGTCGGCGACTAGGGAAGCGAATCGACAGTCAAGAGTCCTTTGATGCATTTCTCACTGAGCAGAATCTATGACTTTCGTCTTCATCTTGACAGAAGAAGCTATGAAATTTTGATGACGACACTGCTTACCGTAAGAGAGGTTTTGCTGTTTCAGAAAATATTTTTTCAGCTTTAATTTTACGGTTAAATAATTGCACGGGACCTACATCGAAGCCAAAGTCAAGTTAGCCTGTCAGAAGCTGGGCGTACTGTACAGGGTCCATAGTTACTGCTGACTGTACAAATACCTGACCCAGCGCAAGTGCACCCCGCTGTTGAATTTGACAGCCAGCTCAGGTCTGAAAATATATATTTACAAATTATAAATTTAAATAAAAGGGAATAAATCAGTGTGAGAATGTCCATTTATTATTTTTAAATCATAAAACTATGCAAAAATCTCCAGCAATCGGCAAACAGACCGATTTACAAATAAAATGATTTTATATAAATACTCCACGCTACATTAATTAATTAACAATAAAACAATCTCATTATCAAATCAAATACTGACTAAAAAATAATAGATCCATTTTCTTCATTGATCGAATACTTGGATGGGCCGACTCAGATTAATAAGAACAATCTCTGTACACTGAATAATATTTATTATGAAAACATTTTCAATATATGAAGAATAAATAAATTTATTATATTTTTAAAATACTCTAAATATTATTATAAATTCTGATTCATTAATTCAAATCATAAAAGCGTTAATTCTAGATTTTCAAAGATAATCTAAAATTGTAAAATTACATGCGATTTGTTAGAGCCGGGACTTTAACTAATTAAAAAAAAAAACTTAGAGACAGCTTCAATTAGAAAAAAAAATGAATTTAAATAATCGTAAAATATTTTTTGAGATTCGTGATTTGCAGGTTGCAAAAATATCTATTTTAATTCTATTGCTGAAATACATTTTAATTCTGAACTGTTTTCACAGCCTTTAGAAAGATTGTTTTTAAAACAATTGTCAAAAATTTTAACCCTTTGAAAGCCACCGGTAAAAAATTTCATGTGGCAAAATTCTTACCGCTTTGCCAAGGAAGGGTTAAAAAATATTTTATTTCTAATTTCTGTTGATAAATTGATTAAAATAATGATTATTGAGAAAAATCATTGCTTGCGTATTGAATTAGCCCAAGCTCTATGAATAAGTAATAAAAAAATCTTCAAACAAAATGATTTAAAAATGCGACTATGACTAATTTGTAACATTTTCTGATTCACAAAATGCAGCTAGAAAAATAGCACTGGGGAAATAAACAAAATATTTTTTTTAAATGTGTAAAAAAAAAAGCAAAAATAGCAACCTATATAATTATTATTTAGTATTAACAATAAAGTTTGTGTTATTTACAATAATATAAAAAGAAAAAAAAAATAGTTACACAATCATAATATATTAAAAAAGTTTTGTGGTCATCTTCACATATTTTTAATGAATTTTAATTAATTTTAATATCTATTTTTCGTAATATTTTGAAGTTGAAAAATGCTTTTCTTAGTGATGTCCTTCGATAAATTAAAAATAGTTATTTTATGTAAATAGCATCAGTTGATTTTGTGATCTATCACTAAAAAATTAAAAACTATTTATAATCAAAAATTGTGCGAAACCATGAAACTGTGCTTCGATAGTACCTATTAAATAAATACAATAATTCAATTTTTTTTTCGTAAAAGTACCATACCACAATTAATTAATAAATATATTTCGGAGTATTGTCAGAATTATAAATGATTTATTTTAGAGAGAATTTTATAACATGCAGATATTATTTGATATATTATAAAAATGAATACAAAAAAATAAATAATTATAAAAAATCACAAATATGTGCCAAAATTCTGATTTAGTTGTAAAAAAAAATATATGTATCCAAGCAAAAAAAAAATCTGAACATGTGGTAAAATTTACATTTTTAAAATGTATTTACTAGGTACATAATCAAATAATTAGTTTTCACAGAAGCAACCATCGTTATAGTTATATTTCCAATACAAATAAAAACAATTTGTTTATTAACGTTTCTTAAAATAGCCGTAAAGCCATTAAAACAACAATCAACATCGCAACATCCAGACCTGGCAACACTCGTATATTAAACTATTTATATATTTTGCGCTGAGCGGGAATCGATTCTGGCAACGTCCCAAATTAGTGTTAAATGCGTAGACCACTATGTGACGGAGGTCATTAATTGTATCATTCTGTCCTCTCTGTCTACTGCAGGTTTTGCAGGCAAGCAGTCTTAAAGTTAATAAATTTATAATGTACTTTTAAATCAGTGGGATAACTTTCATTGGCACTCTTTGCTGTTTTCTTGTAATCATCATTTTAATTTGCAAGGAAATTCATTAGAAACCGAACGTACTAGCTTCGAGATACGACCGGCAATAGAACTTCTCTAGAATGTTTAATCAGGTACCCGATAATCGATATCCTACTGTTATTTAATTATTTTTAATAATCCATCGACTTTACCAAACATCGCACAGGAGGTAACACCGCCTACTCCTTACCGACAATTGGCTTATGATAAGTTGCTCGTATGTCCACAAAGAGTAAATTTAACCTTGTCACACTGGCGACAACACCATCTACTCGTTATCAACAATTAGCTAATGATAAGCTGCCAGCATGTTCACAGATACTCATTAGCAAGTTGCCGGTACGTCCACAAAGATGCTAATCAGTAAGTTTCCCATATGTCCACAAAGATATCCATAAGTAAGTTACCTGCATGTCCACAAAGGTATTCATTAGTAAGTTGAGTGTATTATGTCCACAAAAACATTGATTAGTAAGTTGCCCATACTGAATAGATAATACACACTAGAAATGCCTTCAAAATGGATAGATTTGAATGGAAACCAACATCGCCATTGACTTAGTACCAACTTTTTGCTTCTCTTACACTTGCCTGACATTGTACATCGATATCCTACTTTATTGAAATTTCATAATGATAATGAAATACAGTTACGCATATGAAATTTAAGCAAAGAATGGTCAGACACACCGCGTTTCTTATGTTCTTTCTTATTCTATTGTTGCCCGGATGTCACAAAGATAGTAAGTTGCCTGTATGTCCACAAAGATATCCATTAGTAAGTTGCCTGAATGTCCACAAAGATATCCATTAGTAAGTTGCCTGAATGTACACAAAGATATCCATTAGTAAGTTGCCTGAATGTCCACAAAGATATCCATTAGTAAGTTGCCTGAATGTCCACAAAGATATCCATTAGTAAGTTGCCTGAATGTCCACAAAGATATCCATTAGTAAGTTGCCTGAATGTCCACAAAGATATCCATTATTAAGTTGCCTGAATGTCCACAAAGATACTCATTATTAAGTTGCCTGAATGTCCACAAAGATATTCACTAGTAAGTTGCCTGAAAGTCCACAAAGATATCCATTAGTAAGTTGCCTGAATGTCCACAAAGATACCCATTATTAAGTTGCCTGAATGTCCACAAAGATATCCATTATTAAGTTGCTTGTATGTCCACCGAGATATCCATTAGTAAGTCGCCTATATGTCCAGATAATGTGTTTATATATTATAAAAATAGTATATAATCTACCATAATTTGTAGTTTCCACGGAACAGCTAGTTATATTCCTAGAAATGATATTTTTAAATGTATCCTTAAGGATATACACTAGCTTTTGAGAGGTTAAAACTTTGACCAAGTGGCAAAACATTTTCAAAATTAACAACATTAAGCCAATAGTAAGCATTTGTATCCTTCAAAATGTAAAACTAATATTCAAACTGGCGTAGAATATTACTGTAGTATTTGCCGGAGGTGTTTTAAGAAATAGACACAAGTGTTTTCATTTTTGATTCGTTTGGTAAAGTCGAAGTTTACACATCATAATGTAAAGTAGATTGTTGCAAATATTGGCATCATATGCAATAGAGAGATTAATATTACAATGTTAAATATTAGTCAATGTCATAAAAATGCACATTCTACAATCGACATCGCGAAATTTGTTAAAAATATCCGAAAAAACATTTACACTGGTGCTCAAATTTCAAGTATATATTATAATAAGCATAGCAAATATATAATATTCTTCTATACATAATTTCTAGACTTAACCACACTAACTAGGTTCCAATTGGTTTAATTTTAAAATAAAATATTCAGGGATTTTTGCAATTATATGTATTGCGAAATAGTTATTTGGCCTCGTAAAAGTGTTCTAATCTATAGAAAACTAAAGAGTCTAGTATATTTCGCAAAACTTTCATGCTCCAATTCCCAAAACATGTAACATTTTGTAATAGACAAGATTGTTATGTCACTGACACGGGTGTTCCCCATAAAAATAACATGTTTTCTGTTTATATACAGGATAAAATACAGAATTGCCGTTTAAGATGCCAGCAATATAGCATGCCACAAAGAACGACAAATATATGCTGAATGTTTCGTAAAAAAAATAAAATATATAAAACATTTTAAAGAATGTGAATACTGCACAAGAGTCCTGTCTGCTCCCAATCATCTGGAGCCAGTGAGACTATGGCATCCCCAATTGTTGTGATTCTGAGGGGAAGAGATGAGAGGCGGTAGGCGGGGAAGTACCTGGATGTTCAGATATGACCACCAAACACTGGCAAAGCCATTTCAAACAATGTTTCAATTCTGAATAGTGGTCTCAATCCCGTTAACTCGGGTAGGAAGAGAACAGTTGAGATTCTTGTGCAGAATTCACATTAAAAAGCGAAGAATATAAAAAAAATTGGTGACCCCTAAAATATAGTAATGGCGTAAAACGTACAGAATTGTTTGGTTAGCCAAATGCGTCATGGCTTATAATAGCACCTTGTAACGCGCTATAATAACAGTTATTAATTTAGCTGCCGCGATTGGATTAACTCAACGGAGACCAATTGGAACTGAAGCGACAAGTTTGCCTTAATTACAATAATGTATTCATTACAAATATTCAATAAATAAAGAACGCATCAACCATGCTCTTTACAATACAATAAAAATATCTATGATTAAAAATGCACCTATTCCATTTTGAACATGCCGTTTTTGACAAATCTCCAGTATTTTGCTCTCAAAAATATACATAAGTTTAAAGATAATGTTTAAGAATCCAGGTTTTTACCATGTGCACAAATAATTTCCAGGTTTTTACCTCTGTTCATCAATCATTTCCAGGTTTTTACCCCTGTTCACAAAACATTTCCAGGTTTTTACCCTTGTTCATAAATCATTTCCAGGTTTTTACCCTTGTTCACAAATCATTACAACGTTTTTACCATTTTCAGCAACAAGTTAAATGGATTACATTTTTAACAAACCTTTTGGTAGGTTTTTATTCATATATAAATATATATCCAGTTTAGGTTAAGATTTTTTACTTTGTAAAAAAACTTCACATAGGAACCTTTCCGAATACAGCTTAGATGCAATTTGAACACATTTTCAAGTAATTTGTTACCAAAAACAATATATCCATACAATTTGAACACATTTTTAAGGAGTTAACCAACAATATAGGTAAGTAACTCCTTTTAAACAACATTGACAGCGTATATTCAAAATGGAATAGACAATTAAGAATATATCATATTTACAATTATATTTTGAACAGTAGTGTTTTGAGATAAAATTTATAATGAACAATAATAGTAGCGATAAAGATGACCTTCTGGTAGACGGATGGATTAATAATTTTATCCTTAAATATTGAATATAATAATTTGACAATCTAATATATCATAAACGGCGACAATAGACAATAGAAACAAAGGGAGACATGACATGGAAGCGTGCCGACTGATGCCAAGCTATGACTAAACTGCACAGACCATCAAAGCGACACCGCAATGAAAGTTATGCATTTGGTGTGTAGTTAGAAACAAGGCAGCTGTGTGAGATGCGATTTGTAATAGTACGAGTGAACAATGTTGGCGACACTTGGTTTCATATTGATGACAGTTCATGGTCCGTTTCCCTAGTTTCTATTATCTATGACGACGACGCAAGCATTCAGTGGTGGCGACGAATGATGCCGGGGACGCATTATTCTACCGCAGTCGATCCTGAGCTTAGATGATTCAAGGTAAGTTCCCTAAAACACAATAAAAAATATATTAGTCAAAATAATTAAAAACCATATTTAAAAAATTTCCAAAACCATTAAATTTTGCACCTTTACCAAAATAAAACATCATATTAAAATAAAGCGAAAACAATAATAATATATAATAACATATAGACCACACATGGACATTTTGTGACAGTTTTAATGTGTTTATTTGCAGTGTATCTGTTCTAATTGCAGTGGTTTAAGTCTGTACAAATCAATTACACATTTGAGGTGAAAAACATAATTTGCATAAAGAAATTATTTGGTAAAACTAATATAAATGTTTTCTCTTATTCCTAGTATTGCATAGAATATTTTTTCTTTAGTAGAACTTGAGAAAACCTAGAATGAATGAAATGCAGTGAGATAAGCCACCGAGATCTACCCACGACCCTAAGGCCTTCTTCTGCAGGAATATCCAAGTATCCGATACTGATGTTGTGTATTCACGTCACAAACAACTTGTTGCGCACAGTCCGTACACGTCACTACTAAAATTACGAGCCACCACCTCTTGAAACATTAAAACTAGCTTTCATAACCTCGCTCACAATTGCTGTAATTTTGATCTTAATCTTTGTCTAATTGTTTTGTTCTTAGCATTAATCTAAATGTATTTACATGCATTGTTACATAATGTCTGACACAAGTAACGGTGAGACTATCGTTTTAATTGCTCTGCCATGTCTAACATTTCGACGACGTGAATGGTAACAATTTTGACTGGTTGGTTGAAGTAGACTGGCGTCGCCGACAATTTTACAAAATGTCGGCAATGTGTGCCTGTGTACGAACCTCGGCGCAAATGTATGACAGTAGTCACCAAGATACTTGAATCGTAGTATATCGGATGCTTGGATATCCCTGTGCAAGAACGGCCTAAGTGTAGCATTCTTGAAGGTTCTTCAATCTGTACAATCCATTTTGCAATGACCAATGAATACAAGCTTACAATTCTAGAAGTTTCTTCAGTTAGGAAATTCTGCACTCTTTAATTTTCTTCGATTTCAATTCAGTTTATTATTTTAAAAACGTTATACATTTTGGTGTTTTTAAATAAATTTGTAAAGGAGAATTAAACTATACTAGTAGTAACAGAGCTTGACTTTCATTGATGCTGAATATGTCGATATCCGAACTGATTCAGTTCAACAGCAAGATCGCTCTCCCCGCCGGCATGACCGTTGGCGAGTTAGTCCTGCAGGCTGGGAGACAGAACAGTCTATGCTGTCGGTGACGGAGATAACCACCGGGAACATAGAAATGAATGCTCTCCATGATAGCCGAGTTTTCAAACCATCCACGAATCAGTCTGAAGAAATGTGAAGCAATGTGTACATATATATCCCTTCTGACCGAGCATACCCAAAATAAAGTCGGTAGGATAGAGCCACGGGTAGTAATTTTACCTTATTACCAAAGTGAAAATATTAGTAACAAAACAAAAAAGCGTTAATGTGATTAATGAGTGATTTTTTTACACATTTGTGCAATGTGAACCATTCTTAAATTAATATTAGTATCACTATCGTGTTATCTTTCTTTAACCTTTAAAGTTCCATGGTATGTATTTTTACCACAGTTATTTTATTTTTTTACCGATGGTAAAAATACCCTACCACTAGCACTTGAAAGGTTAAGGAACTGTGCAGTGTTGTAAATGGTTGGCCCTTTTGTTGGCTTTACCTAATAGCGTCCGTTAATGTTTCCCTTTTTTTGAACCTTTCTTTTTGCCTCCGCTCTTTGGGGATTTCATGAATCCGGTAACTGTGAACAGGTTCAAACACACAACCAAATAAAATCATAAGAAAAATAATAATAAAAAAAAATAAATTAAATTAAAAATACAAGAATCTAAAATTCATTTACAGTCGAATCCCTACTAACCGGAAAAGGAAAATAATTGCAGATTTTAAAACAAAGATTATATAGTGTAGCCACTCCTGGACACATAAAAATACTAAAGGATACAACTTTACTCGCAATACACTAGCAATGCGACTAGCGGAAAACCTCCCAGACCCTGTAATCCCAAAACAATGCATTTGCAACTTCAGACTTGACTGTGTTCTCTTGAAAGTGGAGGGTCTTTTTTGAAGGAGACGATGATCTTTCTTCATCTTACTCATTACACTTAGATCAGCCTAGCATTCTTTGCGGATCTCCACATTTCTCACACGATCATAGATGGTTTTACCACACATACGCCTCAGAGAACTCATTTCTACAGCATTCAGTCTACTTTCATCCTTTCTCTGCCAGTTCCATGCCTCACTTCCACACATCAGGGTAGGTACCAGCACTCCATTGTGGACTGCTAGCTTCGCTTCTTTGGACAATTTTTTGTTAGCACCAACTGCGTTCAGTCCTCCATTAATGGAATTACCTGCATTTACCCTTCTTTCAATATCTCTGTCAGCCTTCCCATCCCTCGTAAACATACTACCCACGAATACACAAACTCATCCACCTGCTCCAAGTATTCCTCATTCACAACTATATTGCACACTGTTTTTGTACTCTCTCTTTCAAACACCATGACATTAGACTTACTTACATGCATCATTAACTCATACATACTTCGTTCATCCTAGACACGAGAGACTGTAGATCTTACATTCTGTTAGAAGAAAAAAAAAAAAAAATTTCAGTTGCTTTTGAATAAATTCAGTGTTTTCATGCTACATTATGACTAAACAAAACTAAATTTTTGGAAGCTTTGATATGAATGAAATGGAACACTTAAAAAAGAATGTAATATTATTTTTCAACGAATTAAGACATGCTATGTACAAGTAGTTAACAGAGAATTGACTGTAAATGTAATGAGAAACAAAATGATAATAAAATAAATGTTTTGCAAATTAGTCCAGTTGGTCTGAAAACTGAAATAATGAAGGAGTCCCTCAAGGATCTTACTTAGGGCCACATTTATCTCAGTCACATTAATTACTAACAGTATTCTCTGTCATGAGACAAATAATACAAACCGGTCAGAAAAATCATACTATTGAACTAACTGGACTAAGATTGCATGTACCAAAACATTTTAATTAGTAAAATGGACAGTGTTGTTGAAGTTGTCTTACATTTGTCTGCAAAGTTTTTGGTCTCAGCTATCCCCGCATCGATTGCTTTTTGTCCCTCTTCTGCTGTTTTGTTGGCTCCTTTCTGTGCCCCGTCTACCAAGTTGATTAATCCTTTCTGTCCATCTTCTACCAGGCTGCTCACTCCCTTCTGAGCACTATCTACAGCATCACTTGCTCCTTTGGCTAGCTCGTCCGCTTTTCTATCAGCTTCTTCTGATACCTGGTTTAATCCTTTCTCCCCATCATCAACTAGATTGCTCACTCCTGTCTGAGCCTCATTCACTAAACTGCCAATTTCTTTCTGGGCTCCGTCTACCGCACTGCTTAATCCCTTCTGACCATCGTCTACTAAACTGCTTATTTCTTTTTGCGCACCATCCACTGCACTGCTAATTCCCTTTTGCCCTTCATCGACAAGGTTGCTGGCTCCTTTACATAGCTCCTCTCCTTTTTGATCCACTTCTTCAGATATCCTGACCACCTTGCCACTGACATTGTTCTTCAGACTCTCTTTCCTGTCCAGAACCGCTGTGGAGAACTGATCAAACTGGTTACTGGCTTCGTCTCTTCTCGCACTTAAATCAGTTGAAAGATATCCAAATTTACTTGCCAAAGCGTCTTCTTTGTGTTGCAGCTCTCCTGTAAACTGTTCTGTCATCTCATCGAGATAGTTACCAAGGTCCTCTTTTTTTCCCTCCAAATTCTTGGAGACCTCCACACTCTTTTGGTTTGCCTGGTTGGACAGATCCTCGAATCCTTGTCCCAGGGCGGCTTTTTTTTCGCCAAAGCTGCTCGACAGCTGGCCAAACTGTTGAGTAAGTTTATCTTGCTCGTCATTTGCTTTGTCGGTTAAATCATCAAACTGGTCTTTGAGGTTCTGGCTTTGCTGCGAAAAGTCATCAGAGACATCATCATATTTCTGACTCAAGTCCATGCTCTGTTGATTTGAGAATTGTTGAACCCTCTGTGTTAAATCATCTTCCTTACTCTTGATACTTCCAGAAACATCCTCGTACTTTTTCAGTAGTTCATTGTTGAAGTCGTTTGAGAGCTCTTCGTATTGCCTTTCTCTGTCAGAGAAGTCACTTGAGATCTGGCCAACTTTTTGGACCAAAAAGTCTTCCTTTTGGTTCAGTCCTCCGGTCAGCTCATTGTATTTCTGGTTGAACACATCTTCCTTCTCCTGCATTTCTTGGATGAAGGAATCCTTCTTAGATCCCAAGTCGTCACTTTCAGCATTGTATCTGTCTTCCATACTCTCATTGAAGTCTAACAGTTTTTTGTCTGCTTTCTCTGGCAAATCGTATTTGAGTGAATCTTCAACATCTTCCTTGAAGCTGACAATGTTGTTCCCCATGCTGATGATCTTGCTCTCCAGTTTATTGCTCACTTCCTTAGCTTCACTTTGGATATTATCAGATGCAACCTGGACTTTATTGGATCCATCCTTCAGTCGATCATCGATAGCAGTATCGAACTCGGCAAGCTTTTCATCTGAATCAGCCAGGACATTGTCCATCCTTTGTCCTGCCTTTTTTACTGTTTTGATGCAGACTTCATGGACCTCTACCCTGTCATCTTCTAGATCCTTCTTGAACTCTGCCACCTTCTCATCAATATCAGTTTTGATGTCCTCATCAATGATCAGTCTAGTATTGTAGACCTCCTCTTCCTGCTTATATCTAGGCTTGGCGAGATTTTCAAACATATCATCCATCTTCAGCAAAAGATCTTCATGGATAATTTTGGGAGAAGAGGGAGCTTTTTCTTCAGCATTTAAATCTGGAGAAGGAGACTTTTCTCTGATCTTAAGATCTGGTAAAGGCGAGTCTCCCTTTGGCAGTTTGATGTCCGGTGAAGGAGATTTTCCTTTGGGTGGCTTTGTGTCTGGTGATGGAGATTTCCCCTTAGGCTTAATATCTGGAGAAGGTGACTTTTCCTTTATCTTCAGATCTGGAGAGGGTGATTTGGCTTTCTTCTTGGCATCAGCAGGTCCATCCTTAATGAGGTCTGGAGTGGTATCTCTTGGCAATGTCTTGGGCAGATCATTTGGATCAGGAGAAGTGGATCGTTCTCTCTCTCCCAGCCTGATGGGTTCGGGAGATTCAGAATACTCCTGGACTGGGGGAGTCTTGGACTTTTCTTTGATTGGAGCTGGGCTGGGGGACTTCTTTCTCCGTTCCATTGTGGATGCCCTCTCTTCGTCAGAATCAAAGATCTCCAAGGACTGCCTGGCGGGCTTTGGAGGAGGTTTCCTACTGTCATATTCGGAGCCACCATTTTGGATCACTGGAAAAAGAGGCACAATCATTAATTACAAAAGTTCAACGTGTAATAGACACTTCATAGTGCTTGTGTTATCTTGGAGAATAGCTTAAAGACTTACCTTGTCCATTGGCCTTGGCTTCCTTGTTGAGAAGGTCTTTAATAGGCTTGGTTCCCTTGGATTCAAACTGCAAATAGAAAGTACATGTTATGAATTAAGGTTGACAATATTCATCAGATTACATTCATCAGAAGAAACAAACAACACAAAAACCTGTGGTTTATTTGGCAGGTACACATAAAAATCTCTCAGCCTGGCTTATTTGCCAGAAAAACCCAGTCATTACCTCATATGATTTAGGATGAACTTAACAATCAAGTAGACTTACCTTGTTTTCATCATCTTCAGAGTCCATCTCCTGGTGCCGGGGAAGGGAGAACTGTCCGTGGCGGCCGAGTGAATCTCCCCAGTGACCACGGAGGTCGTCATTGAGAGCGTCGAAACCTAAACAACAAACAACCATTAATACAATGCTCTGCAGCGCTTTAGTATATTTATCAGGGTATAGTTCCATCATGAGAACAGCTAAAAATTCTTTGAAGATGTCGTGTGCAGGTAGGCCCTGCGCAGACATAATTGGAGTAGTCTGCTCCGGGCGCCGACTTGCCAAGGCCCTAATACAACCTAATACAGCCCCCTTGAGGTTTTACTAGCGCCAGGCGCGGTTTGGCTCATGGCGGACCCTGGCTGTGTGGAGGGTATATTTAAGGAGTTGAGAGGGTGTATCTGGGCCTTGAAGAGATCTATTTTGAAGGAAGGAAGAAACAGGCGCTAAGTCATTCAACAGTCGAGCTGTAGAGCATGAAAAAGAGTCGTAAAAATAAATGTGCCAAATGTCAACCTGCTATGCAATTTCTTTGGCGCAACTTACGTTGCAATGTCAGTGAAACACGGTACGTAATCAGTAATACACGAGTTCTAGTTCTAAAAGATTACAAACTGTCCGTTAAGATTGGGGAATCTATTGAACGAACTCCCAGTAGACCTGAAATCTCTGACTGAGGAATACTTAACACATTATCTCTGCACTGGAATGAGGTATGGAGTTGAAGTAAGGACGATAGAATGTAATTTTTCAACAGTAACAATGTGGATTTCACGATACTACATGAAGGGAGTGGTAGAAAAAGTCGGGGACGCCCGAGGAACACATGACATTAGAAAATAAACCAAATACTTGTAATAATAATAATATTTGGCTAATTTATACAGCGCCGTTTTCGTGAAAAATCTCGTCAAGGGTGCTGTGCAAATATATTTATTAAATAATAAATACTGCTGGCTTACGACCAGGATTCATAATAACTAGTTACTTACATCTAAGACTTATTTCTAGTAACTTACGAGTACGGCTCATAGCTACTGACTTAAAACTAGTGACTAGTGAAAGTGCATGGTAGAAGAAGTCAAGGATGACATGGCATAATGAAATGAACCAAATACAGGGTTTTCCAATAAGAGGTGTTATTTTGATATTCAATCGTAAAAGATCAATGGTTTCGTTGCTTGTGTGGCACGTAGCGCCGTCTTGTCCAGATTAATACCATCCAATTCCGGCCATAAAAAATCATTAATCATCTCTCGATAGCGCAATCCATTCACCGTAACTGTTGCTCCAGCCTCATGGAATGGTAGAAAAAGTCGAGGACGCCCGTAAACTTTTTGAATTCTTTACAATAATATTATTTCCAACTTAAAAATGCACCCAGTTTTCCGATACACTAGAATTAATGATCCATAATCCTGGTACATGTCAGCTGATTGATATGTAGCGGTTACGTCACCGCTCCTAGGGTCATCATATCATAACCAGACTGCACGAGTTAAAAAGCTGAGACAGCAATCAGTTTTACGAAACTTCAATTAAAATATCGGTACCGCAATACGTAAACTGCTGATATGAGAATGTTTGCATACAGGGTGATACAAATGCTCATACAATGAACCGAATCAGCGGTCCTGCGGGTTCGACGTCCAGACGCTACTCCAACCCGTGGCAGACAAGAACAAAGGAATCAGCAGGTATATAAGCGGTGGAGGAACTAAGGAGCGGTGACGTAACCGCTACAGATATATACACACGGGTCATGATCTAAATCTAAAGACAGAAGTACATTTATTACAGTTAGAAAGTATGATTCATAATGTTATCTAATGTACAGATTTTAGCTTACCGGACTGGTCCAGGTTGAGGCAATCGAGATGAGACTTGGCTGCTCTGGGAGCCACAGATCTTGGAAGCTGCACATCCAGTGCACAAGATGCTGCACCACTCACTTCTCCACGGGAAGCCTGCAAACATATCAAAAAATGGTAATTACACAATTGAAACCTCCATCGTACGCCCGGTAAGGCTGAGGTCCGGGGTGAAATTCCTAGATGCAAGCGAATTTTTATATGATTTATCTGTTTAACATTTTTCATTTGAGAATCGCTAATATTGTATTCAATGACTAAATATTACAATTCGAGGTTTTACTTATTGAGTTATTTCAAAAATAAAAACATTGATTTTATAGGTGATATAAGTATCTTTTTTTTACATTAACCCCACACAGTGTATGTCATCTTTTGGGGTGCTGTGTGGAAGGTCTTTTTTAAGGAAAGGGAGGAGAGGAAGTTCTGAGAAGGTAAAAGGTATGAGGGTTGGGTAGGAATCTAGGGATCAATGACTAAGGGGGTTTTTCACTATCTCTGATTATGTTCTGACCAAGCACTAATACGCGGATTAGTCATTTTTTCGTTTTCACTATATCTGAATAACGCTAACGCTCGGGTTAAAGTTAGATTTGACTAATCAGTGCTCGAACTTCACGTTAGGCGCTATTCCTCGAATCAAAGATGGCGTCAAAACATTCCGAGTTTAACAGCTGAGAAGTGAGTCGAATTTTGTAGAATGAATTTGAATGCTTGTATGATCCATCCTGAATTATTTGATTGTGTTCAAAATAAGAAACAATGTGTTAATTCGACACGAATCTATCTAAAATGACCTGATAATCAACATAACATAACCAAAAAAATGCACACTTCGCGGTGTGCGGACTGTGACGCATGACAGCCGTGGCAGTAGATGGAGAAACAGCAAACATTTTCCGATGTTGCCAGACTATTTCGAGTGTTATCTATCCGGCAGCTCGAAACAATGGTGAAACGGTCGCCGTTGAATAACGAAGTTATTCTGAACTTTAAAGCCAGCCAACGGATAGCTATTCAGATATTTAGCCCGACATAGTGAAATACCCCCTAAGAGTGTCAGACATATGAACATAATCCTCCAACTGCGGTGAGAGGCGATGGGCGAGATACCAGCTGGAGAGGTCAAAGGGCTTACCAAACCAGTCTCTCCTGATCTGACACGCCACGCAGCTGATGGCTAGGCGCATCCTGAACACACCTCACCCGGAAGAACCCGGGCACCCCTGTTAAATCACCAAATGTAGCAAAACACTTGGGGTGACCAATTGTTCCCGGGGCGGTGGTACTCAAACCCGCCTTCCAAATTTTAGGATGAATTTGGAAGGCGGTAATTTATTTCGATAGGACCCTTCAAAAACGAGAGATAGAGGTTCACAGTATGTAGTTTTAACCTTTCCCTTACTGTGCTAAAAAAATACACGAGTTCCGGTGCTGTTAGTCAATACACATCTCAAAATAAGCGATTTAATAACGGAAAAATATGAATATTCATAGCTAATCGATTATGTTTATTATATTTTATATCAAAAGTGATAATAATTGTAATTTAATTGCTGAAAACATGAAAAAACCATCGGCAGATGCTAAAGAAACGTGCGAGGGGTCCACATCTAACGACGATTCGCGACCAACTGGCTAGCGGCGCAGCTGGCACAAACACAGCTGTGCGTTCGTAGGTATCGATGGTCTAAATCAAAAACTACAACTGCAGAAGTGTGGATGTCTCATGTTCCCGCATAGCGAATTAAAGCGGGACATCAATAGCTTGTCATTTCCTCGCACACTCTTCGCGTATTAGTATCACACGGTTGATTGCATTGGTGTATTTGTTCCCGATTTTTAACAAAAAACTCTGATTTTTAATTGAATTTGAAAACTATGTAATATATTATTTTTTTAATTCAGTGCATAAATGTATAATGGAGGAATACCTAAAATCTGAACCCAGAATTTATTATATTATAGAGTTATTAAAGTTATTAGAAGCAATGTGTAGTAAATACACACCACAGATAAGGAAAGGTTGAGAGAAATTTCATTGTCGATTACGCAACCTCGACCATTTGCGCACAGAATTTAGACGAAGATATGTTTAGGCTTACCTTGGGTTCTCCCATGAAGTAGATGCGTCCGGCGGCCATGTCTTCTGGGTCCTTCACTCGTACAGAGAATTCACACCTGTTATCTTTGAAGGCCTGGAAAAACAATTACGTATCGTTTAATAATTGAAATCTCTAAAATTACTAACCTCCATGTAAAATTTTAAATGGAAACCTTATAATTTTGATATTTTTGTATTCCTACTCGGGCTAATTTGCTCGCTTTTGGGAAATCTTTATACATATCTAGAGACACCCATTCATAGCTTTAATTTTTATGAAATGTAGCATTAATTATTGAAAAAATAGCTTTTATATCTTTAATTTTCATAGCATTTATAGTTAAATAGGATAACGTCAAGGAATGGGAGTCAGCAAGAGAGGAAAAACAATTAAATTAGCAAAATCACTTGAAACATGTTTATAGTATTATTGATTGAAACTCAACATGGCACATGTTTCTACAGTAGAGTGTGTCATGTCAATACAAGATTATAGCGACTAAAAAATCTTTTTTATTATCGCTAAAAACACCATTTATCGCTTTAATTCGCGAAAATATCGTTAATGCTATGAATGGTTGTTTCTATACATATCTTAAAGAAAATTGACAATATATTTTTTAAAAGGCAATGGATTCTGAGACAAATATGTTATAAATTGAATTCCGTAAGTCTAAACTTTAACTTTAGGGTGCACAGTTTACACCAGCGCTGTACAAGCGTATTCCCTTCAGAGCGTTGGACCATTCCAATACTTTTCAATTTGGGAGGCTGGAATGGGTATCGCTTCCCCGGGAACCATTTATTGTAAAACCAACACCTGCTGCGTGGCAGGCCGCATCGGGAGAGACTGGTTGAGGGAGACCCTTTGACCTCTCTGGCAGGACTCTCTCGACCCATCGCCTTGAACCGCAGTGGGAGGGATGGATTCATACATTCCTACCCACCCCTCATACATTTTCCTTCCCAGAACTTCCTCTCCTTTCTATCCCTAAAAAGCCCCCTCTACACAGCATCCCCAAAGATGACATAGGCCCTGAAGGATTTTTTTCCCTCAGGGCCTCTTGTGTGGATTTAATGTTAAAAAAAAGAGGTTTACAAATCCTACAATTATAATATCCCGTGATTTTTCATCGCTAGTTTCATACTAACAATGGTTCATGGTTCATCTCCCCTGTTTCTATTATCTATGGTGTCAATGGTGACCGGATATCTCATCAAAATGACAATTCAACACACCTATAAAAAGTGCTATAAAGTTATGAAAAGTGATGAAAAAGTAGTTTTTGTTTCATCACTTTTCATAACTTTATAGCACTTTTTATAGGTGTGTTGAATTGTCATTTTGAGGAGTTATCATGGAACCGGTGTTAATAATGTTTGTAATGTCCAAACTTACCTCAAACTTGAAGTTGAGCTGGTGGCCAGCCTTGGACACGGGAAGTAAGTTCCCGGAGAACTCCAGGAACAGGCTCTTGCTGTCCATCAGGACTATGGGCGAGGACTGCGCCAGCTCCGTGTAGTGCTCCTGAGGAAATAAGGATCATTGTTAGTGAAGAATGTCAATAGGCAATATGAAATGTGACTAAACTACCAATAGGCAATATTTAAATATGACTAAGCTATCAATAGGCAATGTTGAACTGTGACTAAGCTATCAATAGGCAATGTTGAAATGGGATTAAACTATCAATAGGCAATGTTGAAATGGGACTAAACTATCAATAGGCAATATGAAATGGGACTAAACTACCAATAGGCAATATTTAAATATGACTAAGCTATCAATAGGCAATGTTGAAATGGGATTAAACTATCAATAGGCAATGTTGAAATGGGACTAAACTATCAATAGGCAATATGAAATGGGACTAAACTACCAATAGGCAATATTTAAATATGACTAAGCTATCAATAGGCAATGTTGAAATGTGACTAAACTATCAATAGGCAATATGAAATGGGACTAACCTATCAATAGGCAATGTTGAACAGTGACTAAACTATCAATAGGCAATGTTGAAGTGGGATTAAACTATCAATAGGCAATATTTAAATGTCACTAAAGCCTCAATCTATTTATATAAAGAAGAGTGTCTTTGGCGGGCCACTCAGATTTGTATACAAATCTACAGTTTTATTCCGAGATTTCGCACACTTGACCTTCAAAACGAGAGGAAGGTCACTACCTATATTAGATTTCGAAAAACTATGTGTAAAGCCCGGACAACGCCGGGGACATCAAAAAGTAGATTGCATCAATAGTCATTAATGAAATACATGAGAGCCTGACCTGTTCCAAGAGTGTCTTTCCAAGTTGTTGGTCCGTGAGACACAAGATCAATAGTCTTCCCTCCAGAGCATCCACCCTCTTTCCCAGTACCACGATGCGGGCCTCAAATGGAACCAGGAGCATCTCTCTGCAAAGAATTAGTTGGTACATGTTGGTGATGACAAGAATCTTATTAGGTAGTGGTTAAATGTATGTAGCATCAAGAGAGAAATGTGAACTGTGATATGGAGTAGTTATGAAAGGCACAGCATTAGGATTCAATATTGAAGTGTGATATTAAATTAGGAGTACGTAAATATTAATGTGTGACATCGCATCAAGAGCCAATATTGAAGTGTGACATTGCATCAGGAGGCAATATTGAAGTGTGACATTGCATCAAGAGTCAATATTGAAGTGTGACATTGCAACAGGAGGCAATATTGCGACATTACACCAGAAAACAATATTGAAGAGTAACATAAACTATAATATAAATTGAAACATTGTATGAATCAACATTGAGTTATTGAACTGCAAAGACAATATATTCAACTTTGCATAACAACTCAAGATATAAATGTGACATTGCTTTTGATTGCATCATAAGTCAATATTAATCGAGTATAATGTATGACATATTGAAGTGTACTTACTTATAGAGCTCGGTGGCCATTTTAGTGGCATCTGTAATGTTGCGGCAATCCATCAACCAGAACCTAAAAAAAAGAAAAGTTCACATAAATAAGTAATTAGAGATAAAATATTTATGATCATACCAGGATATTTAAATGATTTGACTTAAACCTCGGTAATACCACCACCAAGAGATTGCTTGTGGTGAAATCAGGAAGCACAGACATCAACACTTATAGTAACTCCCAATGCCATCGACTGGCTGAATAATCTAGGCATCCCACTTGACCTCCACATCAACTCTCCTCCACCACACAAGTAAGAATAATTAGAAATTGGTAGTAGATGGTATACGTGTTTGTTACCTGGCGGACACGGTGGTGGTGAAGCTGACACAGTCTCCGACCTGCGTGAGAGGGGTGGAACCGGTGACGTCCTCCCAGACGGCGCTGGCCTGTCCACCCATGATGGAGCATAGCAAGCGCAGGGTGCTACCACTTCCTGTGGCCCCCTGAGTACCCTGGAGGCAAAAACAACATAATTCAATTAGATACTGTGATGGTTTTGTAAAGCACACACTCTAGGAGGAATTGGAGAAAGCAATCGAAATTAAACAATCCATAAATTGTCCGAACCTCAAACTTTTCAGGAAAGTGTTCATTTTGATTAGAAATCCTCTCAGGGAGCAATTAGGACCATCGACAGGAGACTGTCGACTCACAAAGAGTGGTACTAATCAGTGGCGGCTAGTCCTAAGGAGCGGAGGAGCAACGGACTCACTGAATTTCTGCCAATCTAAACATTCACAGGCGCCGAACAATATAGGACACGCGCCTCCTCACAAATACACCCACAAAACTCGATTCGGTTATAACATAACGCATAGGTACGAATAGGTGTCTATACAATGCGTGCTGAACAAAAGCAGAGCGTTTTGTTTTTGCAGTGGTTCGTTTCACATATCGCTCAAAAATTTTACGAGAATGTTCGCATATATTGTCATCGAGTAAAAACCGAGTAGGGACCGCGTTCGAAATTTTTCCACCACATCAAAAGGAACGGTTTGTCAATAGCATTTTAACCGGTCATATTGTTGTCGACACTGACTCTTTTTCACTCAATGTTCCGCTCAACATCGATCGAGGACAACATTCTACAAACACCAACATAAGAAGGCAGAGTAGAGACACTTTCGACAGGTCAATATCATTAGCTTTTTGGATGCGACAGGAAGAATTAAAAATTAACATTTTATTAAAAAAAAACAATGCGCTGAACTAGGCCCAATTTATGTATTATGGGAGTGCAAGTCAAAAACAAAAACTTTAATAGAAGTTTTTAAAAGGAGTTTTATAGATAATAAAGCAGAGTGGATAGGCGGGTGTAATAAATAGAACAGTTTTGGTTTTTGTTTTTCGTGCTTACTGTTGGGTGGGGATTCAAAATAATTAGGATCACAAAATCGTTGATTTGTAAAGAAGTGTGTGATATTATATTATCTCAAGTACAATCAGAATTTCAGTTCACAGACCACCTATCAGCAGCTAGGTTACTCTTTTGTGATAATTTTCCTAAATATAAAACAAATTTTCCTGGACTCGATTTTCTGCGTTTTGTTTTTGGATAGCAATGAACTGTTTACAAATGCCGATGGGTCAATATGTATTTAATTGAATACTTTTTTCGAGTGTATTAAATCGTTTAAAAAATTGTGTGTACAATCCCTGTGACGTCGATAGAGAGCGAAAGGTATTTTTCAACTTTTAAGTCTTTCTTAAGAAATGCAGTTAGTCAAGATAGACTCGATGTTTTGTACTCAGCACTTGCTGAGATGGGCTAACTTGAAGAGAACTGCAGTCTTCGAATGGTTGAGAGCAACAAAGAATTGACAAAACCTTTTAAAAAATTGTGTTTCTGGGGTTGAAAGGTGAGAAAGTATAATGAGTGTCTTTTCAATGGAAATTTCATGTATGCACTAGATGAGTGATGGTACATGGCATCTCTTTCTCCTAGTAGTTAGTTACCTGTGCGGTGGGCGGCAGTGGCATGGTGAGCGTGATGCTCCTGTGGAACTTCCTGCGGCGGGGCTCCACAGTGAGCACGGGGCTCGCAGATCCCCCGCGGCCCAGCACCCGCTGCACGAGCCCCGCGGGGGCTGGCTGGGCCTGGAGACCCACGCGGATGCGCTTAGTCAGGGCGGCTGACGGGAACAAGGCTTGAACCTGGAGGAAGACATGTTTAGTTATAAAAGATTTAATTTTGTAATAGGCCGATAACAGAACCTTGTGGGACCCTTCTTGAAAGAGACATCTTATGCACATTTTAAATGGATTCTGTGAATACTGGCGATGGCGACGTTAGACAGGAATTTAAAGTGTATTTTTACCAGGAGGACCATATCAAACCCTGTGGGACCCTTCTTGAAAGATATGAGGCATAGTTACTTGAAATACTGTTAATTTAGTTATATGGGGAATTTATTTTATTAGGAGGAATATACTAGAACCATGTGGTTGGTGACCCTTCCTGAATGAGATATCTACATTTTACAAGAATTCTCTAATTACATACTGGTCATTTTTGCAAGATACTTCTTCTTCTTTATGTGCCGTATCAGGTCCCCCCGACGTTGGCGATCACTCTGGAAAATGTCTCTTTGTCTTGCGCTGCCCGGAATAGCTCCTCCACACTTCTAATGCCGGTCCACTCTCGTATATTTCGCAGCCAAGACATTTGTCTCCTACCAGGCCCACTGCGACCCTCTATCTTGCCTTTCAATATTAACTGGAGCAAGTGATACTTCTCCCCTCGAAGTACATGACCCAGATATGAAATTTTCCTGATTTTTATTAATCTAAGCAGTTCTCTCTCTGCTCTAGCCCGCCTGAGAATTTCTGTGTTGGTGATCATGTCGGTCCATGGGACTTTGAGTATTCTCCGGTGAAGCCACATTTCAAAAGCCTCTAACCTGTTCATGGTATTTACTTTCAAGGTCCATGTTTCACATCCATACAACAAGACCGACCACACATAACATTTTAGCATTCTCTGCCTTAGTTTTAAGCTGATATTATCATTGCAGAAGAGGGAATTCATTTTAATGAACGCAGTTCTTGCTGTTTCAATTCTGCACCTAACCTCTACATCTGGGTCAAGAGTCTCCGTGAGAATACTGCCGAGGTATTTAAATCTTTCGACCTTTTCAACATTGCTACCATTTAACTGTATCACTGATTCAGAGTGATCTAGTCGTCCAAATGTCATCCATTTTGTTTTATTGACGTTGATTGTTAGGCCCAGTTGCTCACCAGCATTATTGACAAGATTTAATAGGTCTTGGAGGTCATCGATACAGTCAGCTAGTAATACAGTATCATCTGCGTATCTTATGTTATTAATGACAACTCCGTTGATCTTAAGACCCTTCTCAGTATTACTTAGGGCTCTTTTAAAGACATAGTTGGAATAGAGATTAAACAATAGTGGCGACAGGATACAGCCTTGTCGTACTCCACGCTGAATGGCAATTGCATTAGATCTCTCATTCCCATGTCTTATTTCTGCTGTTTGGAACCAATACAGGTTTTTTATGAAATTCTGGTCTTTGGTGTCAACGTTACAATCCGCAAGCATTTTCATTAGGTCAGCATGTTTTACCCTGTCAAATGCCTTTTCGTAGTCAATAAAACAGGCAAAAACTTCCTTTCTTTGGTCACGACACTTTTGCAATAGTACATCGATAGACAATAATGCCTCACGCGTTCCAAACGCATTTCTGAAACCAAACTGAGTGTCATCCAAGTCCTGCTCGCACTTATTGCGTATCCTGGCATGTATTATTTTAAGGAATAATTTAAGGACATGACTCATCAGGCTTATTAATCGATAGTCACTGCATTTCTTAGGGTATTGTTTTTTAGGCAATGTCACGAAGGTGGATTTTAGCCAATCTTGGGGTATTTTCCCTGTGTCGTATATAGAATTAAATAACCTCAACAGGTAGTCAACATTTTCATCATTAAAGATCTTCAACACCTCAACTGGAATATCGTCTGGTCCGCACGCTTTTCTATTGTCTGAAGTCTTTATCGCATGAAGAATTTCTGATTTTAAAATCGATGGTCCATGCAATTGATCATTGGGAATATTAATGTCAGGTCTAATATCTTTGAATGTATCATGAATATACTTTTTCCATGTTTGTAAAATATCTTTTTCATCCAATATTAATTTATTGGAATCGTCAACTAAACATGATGGAGTAATTCTTCTAGAAGTGCCTGTGATTTCCTTTAATTTTTTGTGAAGTTTGAATGCATTGTGACTACGACTGTACGACTCTAGTTCTTCACACTGTGACTTCATCCATTCTTCTTTGGCTTTTTTAATTTCACGTCTAATCGTTCTTTGTAAGTTTTTATATTGTGTCTCATTATGTTTGTGTTTACGTCTCTCATCCATTAAGTTCAAAATGTGGTCAGTCATCCAATTCTTTTTTCTAATTTGCTTATCAGCTTTCAAATTTGCATCACAGGTTTCACGTATAACTGACTTAAGGTTATCCCATTGTGTTTGTATTTCTATCGATGGATCACAAGGGAGTAGCCTAATATTATCGTTCAAAGTCTGAGATACCCTATTTCTGACCACTTCTTCATGGAGTTTCGAGATATCCATTTTAATTTTGGTTTTGGGCTTTTTTATTTGTTTTAAGCGTAAAACAATATCGGCAGTTAACAAAACATGGTCAGAACCAATGTCCGCACCAGGGTACGTGGTGACTCTCTTTACGGAGTTCCTGAATCTATGGTCTACTAACACATAGTCAATTTGGTTCCTGACAATATCATAGATTGTTCCATCCTGAGGTGATCTCCACGTATAAAGCCTTCTTTTCGGGAGTTTAAACCATGTATTTAATACAACCATATTTTTATCCTGGCAGAATTCATATAGTCTATCACCTCTTTGATTGCTTATGCCTAAGCCATATTCACCAACTATATGCGAGCGGCGACCTTCACCAATTTTGGCATTTAAGTCTCCAATGACAAAATTGACTTCTCCTCCTTTCAAACTTTGCAATGTATTGGCTAGTGAGTCATAAAAAGATTCCACATCACCATCATATCTCACTTCCGCTGTTGGTGCATACACTTGAATAATATTAATGTTGATGGGTTGACAGTGTAATTGTAATAATATTATTCTGTCCGAGATGGGTACAAAATTCTTAACAAATTTTACATACTTCTCCATGACAAATACAGCAACTCCGTTTCGACGGTTTCTGTCCTGTGGGTCACTTCCTGAGTAGTATAGATTTCCCTTCTCATGTTGGTGTATGCCGCTGCCAGTCCATCTCAGTTCACTAATTCCAAGAATATCTACTTTTAATCTTTCCATTTCCTGTATTGCATTATGATAATTATTGCAAGATACGATTATGGAAAATATGTTTGTAGAAGGCCCACTCCAGAACCATGTGGGACTCCTGTTACCATGATCAAAAAGAAATCTATATTCTATATGGATTTTGAAATGCACGAGGACCAAAAAAAGGATTGATGTAAGGCCGTATTCACTATTCAAAACATAAATTGAACATAAATTTTGCAAACCGGCAATAGACTTAATTAGATAGGGTACAGATCAGATCCTTGTGATCTTGTCTGGTGTGAATTGTGAATTTATCTGGTTTGAGTAAAATTCCATGTTTTAAGGCATTTTCAAATACAGTAGTGGATTAACTGGTGTGGACTGAGTTAGTTTTGGCTGCCATCAAAACTCTCCAAATAAAATAAAACCGTACCTGTGGAATGGCACTGCTGGAGATGGTGCCGCCCTCGGGGCCAATGATGTGCATCTCCTGCTTGATGCGAGACACCACCGCAAAGTACTGCGGGAAATCGCAGGTGATGATCTTGGCTATGCGGCCACCAGTCGGGTCACCTTCTAGCTTGTCCTTTGCAAGAGCTTCCTGCAGGTCAAAAAAGAAAAAAACATGAATCAAATAATAGAAGATCAGCTTTTTATGTGGTAAGTTTAAGTACAACCATGAGCTATACCAATTCAGTTAGTTCGAAGAGCTGTCAATAATAAGACCATATCATATTCAAACAACGGAGAAGATCGTAGAAGAATGTCCCTTCATCCGTTTCCTGAAAGTGTAACTGTGAAGTGTAAAAGCAAGTTAATGACAGTGCCGTCGACTTGCTGAATAACCTCAGCATTCCACTTTGACCTCCACCAATTCTCCTCCAACATACGAAGAAGAAGAAGATTTATAAAACTGGGACCACTCTGCAGTGCAGGACATGAATGAAAAATAGACGCACAAAAAGGCCTCTCGGCAAACACAATATCCTGGGGTATGACGTTCTCCGTGGTTTTTTATATTTACTCCACACAGGAGGCCCTGAAGAAAATAATTTCCCTCAGGGCCTATGTCATCTTTGGGGATGCTGTGTGGAGGGTCTTTTTGTGGAGAGGAAGGAGTGAACATGGGTCTTGAAGAGTCCCATGTTGTAGGAGGGAGGAAACACAGAGGCCGGCAGTTCGTTCCACAGCCGAGCTGTTGAACTTAAGAACGAATCGTAGAAGCGACCCGTTCTCATGTGACAAGTGTCAACTGTGTACAAATGTTGGGCGCGCGTTTGGCGTGTATCCCGACTACGCACCGGCGCCGAAGGGATCAATGACGCTAGTTCCTCAGAGCATCTTCCATTCCATCTTCCTTTGTTGCGAATTCGGAGGTCGCAGGTTCGAATTCCGGCATGCACAAACAATTTTATTTATTTACTTAATTTCAAATAATATATTATACAGAATCGAAATGTTGCTTTAAATGCCTTCTTGAGGACCAGATCTGAATAATTAAATACTTCCCCACCTCCCTCTCCCCATCTCATTCCCTTCCTACTACCTACCTCACTACCACTACCGCCCTTCAAGTCACTAGTTGTAAGACTTAGTTGCAAGTCCCGCGCTATTAATCTTATTTATAAGCCACTAGTAATAAATCTAAGTCCAAGTAATAAGGCAAAGGTTTGATGTATAAATTAAGTTGCTAAGCGTCCTTGAGGTGATTTTCTCAAAAAACAGAACTATAGAAATGAACCAACATCATTTTTATAGCCTTCAGCCTCATAATATACCATGGGGATGCCATAGTCTCACTAACTCCAGACAGTTGGGAGTCGTTGGTGACTCCTGTGCGGTGTTCAGATAATAAAAATAATAATCAGGGAACTAGAGGTAGAAAGCAGGAGATCGAATGGAGGCAATTCCAAAAGACAACCAGAATGTAGCGCCGATGATGATAAGTGCATTTGCCTAGTGTATAATCGCAATATAAATTGTTTTTTCTGTGATATTGTGATGGCGGAATATCAGCCAATTTCTTCTTCTTCATATGGTGGAGGATAGTTGGAGGTCAAAGTGGAATGCTGAGATTATACAGCCAGTCGACGGCATCAAGAGTCACTTGGTTCAGCACAGATGTGCCTCCAGGGAACTGGTGATGACGGACATACTTCTACGATGCGTTCTGTTGTTTGAATATGACCACATTCCCACAATTTAGAATTCTTTAGGCCCCATGTATGCATCACACGCACATAATGGCTGACTCTGCATACTCATAAACAACATCTGTGGCACATTCATTACAACAAAGATGAGGATGAGAACAGTATATTTGAAGAGGGGACTGACCTGTATCATCTGGTTATCATTGTTTTGCAAGAAGTGATCATGCCATGTTTCTCCCGTATCAGATCGGAGAACCACCAGTTCTCTCTCTTTGCACTGACTGGTAAAAGCAGGAACCTCAATCACCACAGGACTGTAAGAATTCATACAAATACACAAGTTAAAGGGGGAATCAAACTGAAAATTGAAACGGCAAACAGAGCAACGGTGATTATTTGCGAGGTGTTGAGGGATGTGGCGTTTCAGACAGCCTTGCGGTATCCAGTGCAGTTTGTTCAAGAGTGAGGAGGTAAAATCCTAAGAATAGAATCCTAGAAACAAATATAGGGGGTTGAATCATGTTTCCAAGGGGAAACCATATTTTGGATGGGGAAAATTACTTTTGAGAGGTGGACAAGGTGTTTAGAGAGGTGGACAAGATGTTTCAAGGGGTGTACATGGTATTTTCAGGGGGTGGACAGTGTGTTGAGGGTGGGCAAGTTGTTTTGAAGGATGGATAAGGAATTTTGAGGGATGGACAAGTAAGGGGTGAGCAAGGTATTTTGAGGGTGGACTAAGGAATTTGATGGGTGTTTTGAGGAGTGGATAAGTTATTTGAGGGCCTAATGTGGATCTGCGTTACCTGAGGAAGGTAGCTTGCGCCGGCGCCAGCTGCAGTGGTCTAGCCGCTAGGGCTTCACCCTCCATGAGCGGGGCGGGGTGCGGGGGCGGGCGACGTGCCGGGCGGCAGGTCACGCGAGTGGGCTGAGACACGGCACCAGCTGGAGCCACCACGGCCAGGCCAGCGCGGCGCGCGCTGCGCATGGCGCCACCACGGGCGTCCACTACAAACGAGGCCAGGAAACTAGAAACATGAAAAATCAACTAGTAAACAACATTTTTTTAATATAATTTTTCTATTTCCAATTTTCGACATAGTTGCGCCATCTCTTGACTAGTAGCCAATTTCAAATAAAGAAAAAAAAAGGTTTGACTGAGGATTGAACCATCCTCCCCAGAGCTAACTGTGCCAAATCGTGGTTGGGTAGGACACTTATTTCATACATTAAATGCTGTTATGTGATTCGATTTCAGAAAAATGCGTATATGTCTACATGTGTGTACGTGATTGCCACGAAAAGTTGATAGAATGCATTGTCATCGACAACGAGTCAATCCGCCGAGTTTCCACCCGATCGGATGTCAGAAAGTGGGTTAATTTCCGCTTCCAAGATTTGCATTCATTCATTACCAAAAACAAAAGGGAAATTCAAATAGATGGATGTATTTAATAAAATGCTTAGATGGAGCATAAAAATTATTGGTGAAGAACGAGTCAGCATTATTTAGTAATATTTCGTTCACAGAACTACTCAATTTGGGAGGCGGGTATTGGTATCACCGCACCGGGAACCATTCATTGATGACGCTTAAACAATCACATTTCCAGAATCGCTTAAAATGTCTTGAACAATATCAAGTCAGCAGATCCAAATAACGAGGCAGTTACCAACCTTCTCATGAGTCTCACAATATCCCTTCCACTGGAAATAAATACCATAGTTCCACCAACTTTAGGCAGTTGAGAATCGAAAATGAAAAAAGCTGCCGAATGAAGATGGACAGAATGAAATGAATTCTGTTGTATTGGAACCACAGACATAGGAATTAATAGACGAGAAGATAAGGGCGAGGGGTAAAATCAACTGTTGAAGAACGAGGGGAGTAAGGCTGACTGTGATTCGTCAATAAATCAATCTGACAGTAAATAGGCATCTCGCATTATAATATCACCATTTACTTCTTAAAAGTAAAATCTGCGTTTGAATGAATAGACATTTTTACATGGGAGCGCAAATTACTCGCCACGTTATGAACTAATTTGCGAAGTCCAAATTCGGCAAAGTAAGGCAGCTTCTATTTCAGAGTCGTAGTTAGTTTCAGAGTATTTAGTTAAGACACTTTTACAAATGTCTCATAATTTACTTACCCCAGTAAACAACGATGAGCACACTTGAGAATCGATACATTGTGATGTGATAGTATATGTTTCTAAAACTGATCCATATAATACGGTGTGAATAAGCTTAAAATAAAGTAAAATAATGCTTACTTATGGAATGTAATACGACAATTGGGTTTATTCTCTTTTTCACATCTATTTTTACAAGTTTTCATATCAAAAGTCAACATTTTGCCGTGTTATTTCGTAAAATGAACCAATGATGCCTCGACCATAGTTCGCACAAGAATGATGACGTCACGTTTTCAAATTTCACTTGAAGCCATATGCGAGCCCAGCCGGCTCAATGGAACCGGTATGGGGAGTGGGGATAATACGCTTTTAATCACTTAGGGCAGGTCTACTAATATTCATATGTCTATGATTGGAACCAATTTTACATCTCAAATGTTCGGAGTCTGCTATAAAAATTATTTGATACATAAATACGGATTGAGAGAGAACAAAAATTGGTTGATTGATTGATGTACCCAATATGCAGTGGTTCCCTGTCCACGTTGACATTATTGGCAGACGCCTGCAGCAGGGGCACGTTGTCGGGCATGTCACGTGTCCTCTCAGCCTCGCGCATGTATCGGTACTGTTGCTGTTGTTGCGCCGGGCATTCCACTTCTCCTGGGGGCAACAAACGCACACTTTTTATATTGCCCTTGTATCGGGGTGGACCAGGGAATTGAGGGAGTTGATCATGGATTTAAGAGGTGGACCAACTGTTTAGAGAGATGCAACAGAAATTTGAAGGATGGAAGAGGAATTTAAGAGGTGGTCCAGGTGTTTTGAGAGATGAAACAGGGATTTGAGGAGTGGACCAGGTGTTTTGGGGGATGGACCAGGGATTTTAGAGGTGGAGCAGGTGTATTGAGGGATGGAACAGGGATTTGGAGGGGTTAACAAGTGTTTTAAGTGATGGACAAGGTGTTTTGAGACATGGAACATTAATTTGAATATTATTCAAGTATTATTACGGATGAAACATAAATTGGAGGGAGTAACAAGTGCTTTGAGCAGTGGACAAGATGTTTTGAGTGAGGTAAAATGTATTTTGAAGGGTGGACAGGTGTTTTGTGGGGTGGGCCATGATGGATTTGAGGGGTGGACCAAGAATTTGAGGGGTAGAGTAGGTGTTTCGAGGGGGTGTAAAGAGCATCATGAAGTGTAATCCGGATATTAAGAGGAGGGGGAGTATACCAGGATACCAGACGTTTTGAGGAGTAAATCAGAATTCATGTCAATGGAAACTTTAACTATCAAAAATAAATGTAGGTATGTAGGTAGTAATCTTACCTCCTTCATCCTCAGAGTCGCTCATGAAGGTGTCTTGCATCAACTCCGGCGCAGCAACTCGATACCTGCCCTCGGGCCCAGATCCTGAAACACATAGAAAACAATTTAATAACGCCCTTGAGGTGATTTTTCACAAAAACGGCGCTCTACAAATTGTCCAATTATTATTATTATTATTATTATTCAGGCGCTTGTTCCAGATCGGAAGATACTCAATTGCTCTGGTTCAAAATCGCTGGTTTAAATGGCTTTAGCCAGCTAGTAGCCAGGTATAAATACTGTTTCTCGTCCACTTACTCAAACGTCACAAAATTCTCCAAATGAGGAGGCAACTGTGCCACCGGCTCCGGACATTTAAGACTCTTGTGCATTACATCTGTTAAAATTCGCTGCAAAAATAAGTTTAATCTGTGAGAAGGCGCGCTATGAGCATTTTGCTCAACAACTTTGATAAGGTTTAGATGATTTATTTGTGTTGAAAGCTGCTGATGTCACTTAGTTTTAATAAAACACCATATACAGGGCGTCCGGGGGTAAAGTTATCTAACTTCGGGAGGTGATTCTACATGATGGAAGAAGTAAAAAAGGTAAATAACTTTTTTCGAAATTACATTGTTTTTTTTTCATACAAAAATATTTTTCCATAGAAGAAAAAAATTTCCAGACAAATATAAATATAAATTTTTACATCAAAATAATTTCAAATATATTTTTTACTTATACTAAATCATTTTTTATTATCTCCTGAAGTTAGTGAACTTTACCCCGTCAGCTCGTATAATACAATTAGGTAATAAATTACGTTTGAAATAGCATGAGCAATTTTACTCGCGTGCGCCTTTCCATGTATTTTTTGAAGGCGCGCCTCTTCACAGGTTAACTGCCTTGAAAACTGATCAAATATAACTGAAGGACAGTTGCAATCACAGTGAAGATAAACAAACATATGCATCCGCAAGATCATCATCGTGAATGGCGTTGTTAAGCTGAAAATGTGCGCACTAAGAGTAGAATGAGTAATGAATGCGTGATAATACCTGCAGCATTACCTGTGTCACCGACGCTCTGACTGACCGTGTGCTCCGTCACGGGCCTCAGGGCTTCCACAACTCCGATGTAACCCAGTCTGTCCGCAACGCCGCAGGCCGTTTGACCACTCTGCAAACATATAAGCACCCAAAAAGTTCTGTTTTAACTTGACCACTTTGCATTTCGACTGTCTGTAACTTTGTTTGTACATCGTATATTTGTAGATTTGTGAAATCGTTGTGTTGATTTGGATTATTTTATTTGCATTTTATATTAATACTATGGCATCTGCAGAATGTTTGAAAAATGTCTCATTGAGATAGCGACGTTTCTTCAGACAAATTGTATAATTGCTTTTTTAAAATAAAAAAGCGTTATCAAATATATATATGATAAACATACAATTTTTTAAATATTAAAATTATTAATGAAAACAGGTTTTTTTTTTTAAATGGCTCACCTGACGTTTTTGTAACTAAAATTACTGATAGCAAAAAAAAAAAAAAACAAGCACTTTTTTGCCGTTTCATATAAAAATAATCAGAGAGGGGTGTACATTTTCATTCTTCTGTGGTTAATTTCTTGATTAGAATGTTAAGCTTGAGGTATTTTCTTTTTACACCCTCCCCACATATCCAACAGAAACGCTATTCGCAGATTTTGGGGTGCCACGAGTAGAGGATATCTTCAAGAAAAATGCAATTATCCGAATTTTCAAAGATAATATCATCAAAAACTTTGAAACCCACCTATCGAAAGATATTAATACAGCATCAAAATACCAAACTAATGAAAAACAATTATATCTATTTAAGTAGTAATAAAGTATTTCAACAAGCTTCCGATTGAAATAAATAAATTAAAAGATATCAACAAACTGAAACTAAAACTGAAGTTATACTTGTCAGGAATAATTAACTAAATAATTAAGTTTTTAGATTCTAAATAAATTAAAATTAAAGTTAAATCGGCAATCGCCGAACACTTAATTGAAACCGGCCATTACTTTGGATTTGCTCCTGAGGTCCTGGGAAGACCCAAAACTTATAGATCACGCCTGATTATGGAGGCAATTGAAATCTACAAAAATCCATTTAATATCAATAGAGACGACGGAGCTAAGCTCAACAGCTCTTGGTATCCGGTAATTGACGGCTACACCAAAGCTAAACGCAAATAACATGTCTAAGTATACTCCAATACCATATAATAATACAAAATAAAACCATTGCATTTATACCTTGATACTGGGTACATCTACTTTAACCGCTGTCAATCGGTTTTCTAATTCTAGAATTCGCCACAAGATGTCGCCACTTCCGTTGGCATTTCGCACTTGGACGGGCCCAGGCCACAAACAAATAAGCACAAACTCGACAACCAAAATTAACACATCTTCGGATCTACCGGATCTGCCCTGATGATGGACACTGCAACGCTGTCCGAAACGTCGGCTAAAGAAGGAATTAGCGCAACACGGCATAACACCCCAAAAACAAACAACAAAAAAAACTAAATAATTGCCTGTTTTTCCCTTTCTTTATATTTATTATCAGTCTATATTCATCTCTACTTTATTTCTATGTTTCTAATTACTCTCTTAATTATAGTGATTTGTTTTTGGGGTATTATGCCGTGTTTTGCTACCTCCGAAACGAAACGTTGGCTAAAGAAGGAGGTAGCAAAAAAACGCATAATACCCCAAAAACAAATCACAATCAAACATGCAATGACAAACCCGGGTGACCTTTATTAAAAACTGAAACAATAGATTCTATTTCAGTAATTCAAACATTCTATATACATAGATTTATCCTTATACTTAGCCCGCTCATCTGGAATAGACTTCCCTCGGCTCTTACTAATTTCCAGAATCTGGCTGAATTTAAACGGGCTTTAAAAAGAAAAATTATTTCAAAAAATCTTACCATTCATAAATCTTAACTTCTTTTCAATATTTTATAATAAGCCATATTCTAAAACTTCCCGTAATTGCTTGGTTTCGGTTGCCTCCTTATTGTACCTTTTAAAATGTCTGCTCAGAAGATTCTCATTTCCGAGCACAAACTGCCTCCTGTTTTATAATATGTTTTTAGTTTTAATATTCTTGTTTTGTCCTGTCCTGCTGTTATTGTTATTCTAAGTTTTGTCATCACTTTGTATAAACAGTGTATTTAGTGTTATAATATTAGGTCTGTATTGGGTAAGGCACACTGTAGGAATAATTTTAAGAACATGACCACTAATACTGAATTACCATTTTCAAGTTTGTTATAGTAAAGCGCACTTGAAGTGAAATGACACTAACCTGCGCTAAATAAATGCCATGTTTTTAAAATTATTATTATGTGTTAATAAATAGTTACGTTGGTGAGAGCGTTGGGATCAGCCTTGTTCTTGAGAAGGATGTGGATGACCAGTGTGTGTCCTTGTTGGGCAGCCTGATGAAGAGGGGTATATCTGTGGAACAAAGTACAAAAGTAATTCACTTGTTCTTTGTTAGTCCTTATCTTTTCCAATCACTGCAAATCATTACATATCAAATCGAAATATTTTTAAATAAATTAAATACCTACAACATAATATTTTAATCAGAAAATTATTTTAACCACTTCATGCGGGCGAAAACAAGGGTTCCATTCGAGCAAATAGATTTTGTTCTAAACAGCTATATCTTTGCATGAAATTTTGTACACAAGTCACAGCATCCCAACTATAAACATCCACATAAACAAAATCGAAGCAATTCAAAACAAATTCCTAAAATATCTCTGTTACAGGTCATTTGTAAGATTTAATAATTATGCAGAGGCAGCTTCGTACTTTAAAATTGATTCATTAAGTGTACGAAGGCATCATGCAGATGCTCTATTCCTATATAAATTAATTAATAATAATATTCAATGCCCAGAGTTGCTAAATAATATTAAATTTAATGTGCCTGCACGTTTAACACGGTCTTCTATCCTGTTTAAAATCAATCAAAGCAAAACGAACTGTAGACAAAATTCTTGCCTGAACAGAATATGTAATAATCACAATAACATATTATTCAATATCGACATCTTCAATTGCGAATTTACTAAATATAAAATGACCTTAAAAGAGTATTTCACTGATGTTTCTTGAATTGATGTTTCTGATGTTTATGTTTCTAGTATTTATATATTTATAATCCTGTTATGGTATGATTTATATGCACAACATTGTCTTCTTATGGTTATGATATGATTTATATGCACAATATTGTTTGTATTCTTATGGTTACCAATGTATCGATAATCTTTTATTTTATATAAATTTTAGTTTTTTTTTTTTTTTCCCCTTTATTTTTGTTGTATTATTTTGTTCTATTATTTTATACAATTCTTTTATTTTATATAATTATAACTTCACATTTCTCATAAATTTAATTATTTCTTCTAATGCTGTCTTACGTAAAGTCACAAGGAGGAAATCCGTAATTGGTTTTATTTTGGCTATTTTACTTATGTACAATCTGTAAAAATGTAACTGTTGATTTCCCAAAAATGAATAAATAAATAAATAAATAAATAAAATTATTATCTGATAAGAACATCAGCATATAATTACCCGATTGAAGTGGTGGCTCCCACATCAGCTCCCTTCTCCAGCAACATCTTCACGATGGCGTGTTGTCCAAAGTGCGAAGCCACGTGCAGAGGAGTGTAACCATCGTGCGTACGCACGTCGGTGCCCGCTCCGGCGCCGAGCAGTGCTGCCGCGGCCGGAGCGCGTCCCTCTTGCGCTGCCAAGTGCAGAGGCGTCAAACCTGCATTCATCATTTTGTATTAAATAACATTTCATTCAAAAAATTTAAATTAATTGATAAACTCAATGAGCTAGCTAGTGGGATAATTAACAGGACACTACCACCTCGGGAGACACATGCAGTTGTTGGGAACAAGCGGCTCGTGAATTTTTAGCGTGCTAAGTGGTTATCAGTTGCTAGTAATAAATCTTAGTTGTAAATCAATTAGTTGCTAGCTCTAAGTCTTAGGCAGTTGTCCCACGGGTCGGTAAAGAATAGACAAAAACCAAGTGCGGAATACCCGTGGAGAGCCCACCGATAGGCCTGCAAACGGGTCGGGGGGCAAGAGGGAGCGATGCGATATACTTCCCTTATACGGCTAGCGGTACCTGGTTTCAGTGGGCTCTCAGTATTTATCGCGAAATAACAAACTTCTAAATATCATTTTAAGCAATAACTTTTATTTTGTTAAAAACGATTTAAAATATTTAAAAAAAATTATTATTTAAACACACATCAGGCGCGGTCCGTCCATACATACTGTGGATGCTCCGCATCCCTTGTAAAAAGATTAGGACTTCTAGCCGTAAACAGCAATACTGCAATTTAAATATTATAATATTTCTACAGCGACATTAATGTGATTTTTTTTACAAAAACGGCGGTGTAAAAAATAATATAAATATTATTATTATAAGACATCGTGCATATTATCGTCCCATTTCAGTGTACGCACAACGTGCATTCTTTCCGCGCATGTGCACTGAGACCCGCAAGCCAATATCTTCGTCAACTTTATACGATATTAATGACAGCATCCAACGTGCAAAAACCGTCTTTAATGCTCATATGTATAATGCACAGAATCGTATACTCTGTTACTAATCCATTGGATTGTATGTGCGCGCTTCTTTGACAGTTTGCTTTGAGCTTGGATACTTCGCCAACGTGTTCTAAATGATAATAGTGAATTGTGTGGTTGTATAATTGAATCATTTGCGGAAAAAAAACTTATTCTGGATACTGGAAATATTATTTATTTATTTTTTTTTTGTTCTTTTAAAAGAAAGACAAACATTCCCGGGTTACGAATAACCTGACAATATTTGAAAATCTCCTACTACCACCACAGTAAGCGGAAAATGTTGCTTGTGTTGTGATGGAGGACTTAGCCAGCCGAGGAATTGAACACGCTACGCCTGGGTGGGACCCAAACGCGATGTCAACTCGGCCACCGACCGGTGGCCGAGTTGACATCGGTGTATATATTATAGAGCTTAATATGGAGATAATTTTAGACGGTACCTGATTGTATCTTGTTCATGGTCTAGCGTCTAGATGTGCATATTTGATATCAAGTACGTAGTAAGTACGAGTATAAACATTTGATGTCCAGCATCCCTTCTACAAAAAGTCACATCACAAAAAATTCCACAATCTCACCGTTACACAATGACTGACTTGATTCACAGTCGTTGTTGTCGTCATTGTTCACAAGTTTACGTGCCGTCTTCTCAATATTTTGTCAAATTACAATTTATATTAAATTACCTGTTACTATACAATTGACGATGTTAAGATAATGACATTCAATGCAAAGACAGAAATCTGCAATACCGACAGTTTGATGAGCTACAAGCCACCGCTAGCTACTTAGCTACATAGCGGAGTACTGCAGAGATCATGCAACATTTCCCGTGTCTTTACAGCATTCGGTTTTTGTCAATTCCTTACCGACCCACGGGACGTCCGCCTTAATAATAAGTGATAAAACTGAGAAGTTACATTATTTTCAGCTACAACAACATCAAAAATGTTGTGTTTTTTTTTCAATCTTAGCACCCTAAAGTCACAACCTGCCCTGGTTAGGAGTTTTTTTATTTCTAGTTTCAAAATTCCAATTTTCTTATACAATCAATGTTTTATTTCATTAGGTTCTTGGAGTAATATTGACAAAAACCCTTTTACTACAAATATTATCAAAATACTGACCTGTAAAAACTTTTTTATTGATCCTTGAAGGACCTTTAATACATGAAAAAATAAAAAGCATAATAATTTTAAACAAGCAAAACCATTATTTGTGACGCATGACAGAATTTTTAATGAATGTTTCACAAATAAGTGCGTTTCATTTTATGTATTTATCATCTAACATTTGACGTGTGGGTTTTTGGATCTGTGGAATTTAACCGGTTGATACACTCAGTATCACCCTGGCCAGAGATCTATCAGAAACAATGTTTTAAATGTCCGTGTCAACAGTTAGTGACCACATCTGGATAAATACTATTTACTTCCCAACGTTCTCTTCCCCTTTCCCCTACAATATTTCCAAAAGCCTCACAAAATTCCAACTGGCTACAGAAACAAATTGAAAAAATAAATTAAAATTTTTGAAAAAATATATAGTAAAAATTTTTAGTAAAAAAAGTGTGTCATGGGGTAACTGGACAAATTAGAACAGTGACAAAGTGGAACACTTTTGAAAAGCAATATATTTAAAGTCCTTTTCACGCTTTTATTTAATGGCATTTAATGACTTTATCCATTAGCTGTTTATAAAAAATATAGAAGTATCAACAAAGTAACATCGTTTCTAACAGATAGCCAAAAATTGGTACAAGGGTCATTCTTGCAGGTCAAAAGGTATTCGCCCGATTTTCATGTTAAATATTTACTATATTACTAGCATAAGTAGCATTATTAAAGAACTAATTAAGTTTAAAGTTTCATTTGAAAAGTTTTAAAACTTTCCGAAATAATAAATATACTGTGGTTCCGTACCCGTACCTTCTGATGTCCGGTCAGGTGCTCTGAAACCACTGAGCTATGTCGGCTTATTTCCAACCCGCCAAATAACTCAATATGTACTAGTACCTCAATCAACAATTACTGCTTATTATATTTTTCCACCTGTAACTGTCAGAAGGCACGGGTTCAATTCCAGTTGGCGGCATTTATTTTTACTCGTTAGATATTTTCAATTTGTATTGATATTTCAGGCGACTAATTATTGCTTATAATTATTTGTTATCCTTTGTGCTAAGCATAAAACCTTGTCTTATAAACATTAGTTTATCATTAAAAAATAATAATGAATTAACCAATTTAAATTTTCATTGAATTCTTATTTGGAGAAAAGAAAGGATTAACTTCATTTAAATATAAAACAACTTGATTACTGTTAAACTTATGGTTATAAGCCACTAGTTATAAGTCACTAGCTATCAAACTTAGTTATAAGCCACTAGTAATAAGTTACAAGTCTAAGTGATAGGAATAGATTAAATGCATAAATTAAGTTGTTAAGCGCCCTTGAGGTGATTTTCTCACGAAAACGGCGCTATACAAATAATCCAAACATTATTATTATTAAATGTTGCTTGTGTTTGTTAATAATATGCCTCTAAAATTATGAAAATTTGAGTTCTTTAACCTTTCCTTATCTGTGGTGTGTATTTACTACACATTGCTTCTAATAACTTTAATAACTCTATAAATATAATAAATTCTGGGTTCAGATTTTAGGTATTCCTCCGTTATACATTTATGCACTGAATTAAAAAATAATATTTTACATAGTTTTCAAATTCAATTAAATATCACAGATTTTTGTTAAAAATCGGAAACAAATACACCAATACAATCAACCGTGTGACACTGCTATGCGAAGAGTGTGCGAGGAAATGACACGCTATTGATGTCCCGCTTTAGTTCGCTATGCGGGAACATGAGAAATCCACATGTCCGCAGTTGTACTTTAATTTAGACCATCGATACCTACGACCGCATAGCTGTGTGTGTGCTAGCCGCCAGCCAGTCGGTCGTGGACTATACAAATACAATCAGGCGCTATACAAATAATCCAATCATTATTATTATTAATAAAAGAGTTGAGTTGGCAACGCTGAAGCTGTTCGAGTCAAAGTTCGTTTGGCAGCTCCATTACGCAAGGCTAGTCGAGTGGAGGTGAAATTATTGGAGTTGATGTCTGAAGTGCCGCAAAAGCCTGAGCAAAGAGCCGCAGTTTTCTGTATTGTTAGTTAAGGCAATTTAAGCCAGTGAGGCATCCCCAATTGGGGTATGTTGTGAGGCTGAAGTTAGTGGGGAGGGGAAGAATATAGGGAAAAGAAAGGTGGGGAAGTACCTGGCCAACAAACACAGCTAAAGCCATTTCAAACAACGTTTCAATTCTGAATGGTTGTCTTACACCGGGGTGATACTGAGAGTATCTTCCACTCTAGGATGTATCCCAAATATACTATATTTTATTTGAATTTACTTGCGCACGCCTAGTCTAGAGCCGTACCCCTCGACCACTGACGCTGTCAAAAATGGCGTTGCGTTTACAAATTTTATTTTCCATTCGAAGGTATGATTTTTGGAATGAGCGCGGCTGAAACCAAAATCGAATACCCGTAAATCACTATCAGTTAAATTACTTTTCAATAGTGCTCTGATTTGTCATAGAACGATTGATTGATTGAATTGACTTACCATTGTTGGCGGTCTCGTTAACATTGGCCTGCCTGTCCAGCAGCATCTCCACGCAGTCCGTGTGTCCCTCCTGCGCCGCCATGTGCAGCGCGGTGAAGCCGGCTCGCGACTTCACACATGCATCAGCACCTGCACATTACATTATTCACTTTCATTACTATTTTATTAACGCTCCCGTTTCGAAGGGGAATAAATGCACTCACCCCGGACGGATGTAATCTTTCAGAGTAGCTGGACAAATACAAATATTTTTTTGTGAACAACACTTTAATAAAACTTAATTACTTTAAAAGACAACTAGTTATGGGAGATTTTCTGTAAATCAAAGTTTCAAAATATCATGAGGAATGACAGTTTCGGCAGAAAATATTGTAAACCTCGTAGCTCAGGATGGAAATGATGCTGCAAGCTAAAACAGTTTCCGTGACCGTGAAACTAAACACAGATTTTTTTTGCAAATTTCATGACACCAGAGCTCACAAAATATGAAATAAATGTATGAAAACAATGATAATTGTGGTTGTGTAATATTTACCATGCTCGAGAAGCGCAAAGGCGATATCGGGATGGTTGTGCCGGCACGCGACGTGCAGCGAAGAGTGTCCGTTCTTTGCCAGCGAATGCGGAGACGCGCCTGGTGATGGGTACACAACACACACAAGGAGTTAGTACAGGTTATGCAATCAATGGGGAGTAGATGCAAATCAGTGTTTCTCAAACTTATTTTGTGTCACGCCCCACTCCAACAGTTAAAAAAACTCCAAAAATTTTCATAGTTCAGAGTCAAATATCCAGTGAAAATTGCATGTTTCATTAATTACAAATATTTTTTTATTCACGCCTCTCTTCTACGTGGACTGCATGGAAATTTTACATAATTTCGGTTATAATTGAGTAATTCCAAGCTGGTTCCAACAAGGTTGTCTTCTTTTTTTTTATTTCGATGAAAATGTATTATATTCAAAGAGTTATTAACGATGGTAAAATCAGTTTGTGAAAGTTATGAGCTTTCAAAGTGAACTTGGGTAAAAAATTGTGTATCGTGATGTCACACAAGACACGATCCAGTACAATTCATAATTCGAATGGAAGTGCTGCAGTACCGTTGCGCGTGCACAGTGAAGTCACATGCTTTTCGGTCAACCACAAATATCAACATTTTGACGGCTTATATCTTCGGTACTACACGGCATGTAAAAAAAAATTGAATAAGTTCTATCCTCAGCATGCTGTAATTAATATGATACATTTGTAACAAACTTGAAATTTCGTTGTAAGCGACAATCTCACGAAACAATATTAATTTTCTAATTTTTGTTTACATACAAATCAATAAACCGTGTATAACTAATTTGAATTCATGAGGAAAAAAACGCCCCACATCTCTGACCTTCATTTCCTGAAAAAACCAGGGTTTAAAAAAAAAATTTACAACAATTTCAGCAAAAAATACATATTGACGGTCCCGAAGAACAATGTCGAAAGTGCAAATTTGTAGTTTTGCAGTAGAGATGTTTGAAGATTGTTTCTGAATTTTTACTGTTTTGATAATACAAACAACACTATATTATTCTTGATCACAAAAACAGTAAAAATGCAGAATTTGCACATCGGACATTCGTTCTTCGGGACTGTCGATATATTATTAAATAATTATTTGCGCATTGCGTGCGCCCCATGTTGAGAAACACTGATTGAAAGGTTATTCACTAGTGATGGGAAAACTTGCAATGAAGACAATTAACGCAAATCATTATTATAAACATTAATACAATAAACAAAGGGTGATGGGAGAATTGTATCTATCACTTTGTTTACACATATACATATTTATAGTTGAGACCCTTACTAAAAGATTGGTATACAATATTCATAAAGAATTATCGGAAAAACCCTTCCCGCCGTAAGTCTGTTATTACATACCACCAATTTGTACTCAATTACAAAGTTAACAGTATACAATTTTAGAATTTTTCCAAAGCACACCAGAATACTAGCTTATTGGAGGGGTTAAAGTCGAAAATGCGTGATATTTAAACTAGGTATTATTGAAATGTGCAATACACAAAACACAAACGGACAATAAAATCACACAAACAACAATGTTCTTGCTCTTGTATTGATTGGGTTCACACGGAAACTATTGACGCATGAAGATCTGTTTCCACAGACAACCATATCGCGTATGGTATCATGTTACCAAGCCTTGATTCACAAGACAAACAGATTAGTTTTAATGTTATAAAATATTTTCTTGGATCAGTTATAAGCAATAATGATTTGAACTACATTGATTACAAACTAATTGATTAGGATTTTGTCATCATACCTTTATATAGCTGCATAATTATAGTAAATGAGAACTCAATATTCATAAAATATGATTAAGAAATTTATAAGTGGATCTAAAAGAGATCCTTGAAGAACTCCTGAGAAAAGTGAAAACTAACAATTATTGTTCATTGTACCTGAATTCAGTAACATAGATACTGCTGTCATACGCCTGTAATTTCCAGTTCAAACTGAGAGTAAAAACAACTCCCCGATTCTTTTACTAGCCAATGAGAATCTCGAAAATGGGAAACACATTAATCATTATAGATGGTCACCATTGTTGCTGTGACTTTTTTTTAACTCCCAATAAATGAACCATCATCAAAAATACTAATTTTGGTTGAGTGTCTGTCTGTAACTCTGGTTAAATGAAGTCTAAAACACGGATTTGCTTTACCTTTTGCCTTGCGGTACCTACCTATAATGTAAATATTTTAATTGTCTTTTTCAAAATCGGAATTGAAACCTGTGATTTTTCATGGGTCTGCTCCAGTATTATACTAATATACAGGATAATTTTGTAACACATGAGAATCAAACAAGCAAGATCTACCCTGATGATGGACACTGTAATGCTGTCTGAAACATTGGCTAAAGGAGGAAGTGCAACACGGCATAATAACCCAAAAATTAATCACGATAATACTTTTGGTCGTGAAAATCTCAAATCATTTTGAATAATCATAATGTTTCAGCTAATACCGATAGTAGTTCCGGATCCAAGGATTAATATAATTTTTAGAGTGGTCCTAATTCAAATTCCTGTAGAAACCCAAAAAAAGTTCTGTGTTATTTTTTATACCTTTATCCAGGAGCAACAGTGCAATGTCGGGATGTCCATAGTAGGTGGCCATGTGCAGCGGAGTGATGCTGTTCTTTCCCAGTGCATCGGGTTCGGCTCCAGCCTTCAGTAATGCCCTGGCTACACCTGGACGTCCGTATTTGGCGGCGAGGTGGAGGGGAGTGAATCCCTTGCGAGTGGCACTGGAGACTGGAGCTCCCTGCTCAAGGAGGATGCCGGCTACCTCTTCTTTACCTGGAAACAGTAATATACGTCTATAACATGAGTTCATAAAAAAAATTATATGAATTTGATTACTGAATAACAGTCCCAACTGCCCGACGCAAGTGGGACAGTGGCCTCCCCAATTTGGAGAATGTTGTGAGGCTGAAAGAAGAGAAAAGAGATAGAGAAGCATGTATGTATGTTATGTTGAATTAAATTCTTACCTTCCTTGGCAGCGATGTGCAGAGGTGTGTATGCGTCCTTAGTTCTGGCCTCAACAGCTGCTCCGTGTTGGAGCAGGAGTGAGGCAATGTCGGCATGACCAAGGCGAGCGGCCACGTGCAGGGCCGTCTGTTCCTCTCTGGCTCGAGCGTCAACCTGTCAATCCGCAAAAAAAACATTCAAGTAGTTGTGCAATAATTAAGGCGTTTTTCCATTTTTTCTCTTTTTTGGTGCATAGTTTGAAAGACTGCAATAATAAAAAATCAAAAGCCAAGCAATAAATACAAGAATAAATTTATTATAGAAATATATCCCTGAGAATTGAAAGATGTTGTGTATGCGATTAATTGAATCCGTTCGAGCTTAGAAAAACAGAATTCAAAAAGTTATTCAGAATATCACGAGTTGAGAAATGTATTTCAATTCGTCATTGTCAATTTATTTATATTTACGTAGCCGTTTGACGTTTAGGAATGTCGATTCCTAGACAATACCTGCCAGTGTGGCCGTCGTAAAATGATTTCTTATTACACTGTCAATATCGGCCGGGCTATCGACATGCCTAATGAGCGCAATCGTGGTTGTGAAGTTGATATAAAATCTTTGTCAGTTAAGTCTAACGATCCGATATTGCTAAGGTTATCGATTAGATCGTTCTAGACCCCCAGAGCCTGCCATGCCATAGTGTTATGAATGCCTTCCTGTCGATAGCAAAATACACACGTACATTTGAATGTCACTTCACACTTGCCAATGTTAGCCTGTCGTCCAACGGGTCGGTAAGCAATCGACATAAACCAAATGCTGTAAGACCCTATGCAGAAAAGTTCCACACTGACCGTTACCTTACTATAGTGTACTTAATTTTCTGCGTAGGGTCTTACGGCACTCGGTTTATGTCGATTGCTGACCCGTGGGACGACAGGATTAAATGTCTTATCTCTCTCTGTAAATAACAAGTATACTGTATTTTCACTGGGTGCTCCACCATACCTGAGCTCCGTTCCTCAGCAACACCCTGATGAGGTCGGTCTGCTGGGCACGGGCGGCGAGATGCAGAGGAGTCTCCCCGCGTGCAGTAGCCCTGTCGGCGGGGGCTCCCTGTTGCACCAGGTGGATGGCCACGTTGAGGCAGCCCATGAAGGCGGCCACGTGAAGAGGGGTCAACCCTGACTCTGTGGTGGCCGAAATATCTGCAAGAGAAAAATAGACAAATTAGAAAAATTGAGTGGGTCCAGCGCTTGAGATATCCCAAACATAAAACTAAGAAACTATAGTAAACTGAGGACCTAGTATGGCCACAATGATAACCATTCAAGCGATTATATTACAAAATAAATGCCTTGAGCGAAGGAGATTTCTGGGCATTCAGTTTAGCTCATCAAAAAAATTATATTATTTTTATATTTACCTCTACTGAGACAGCACAATAAGGAATAAGTAAATTAAATTTGTAAGAAAGGAATATGAATACAAAAATTTATATAAAACAAAAGATTATATAAAATGAAAAATTACAAAACAAAACATTTATAGCCATGGAGAGAGAGGTTGCAGATATAAATCAAATCATAACAGAAATATAAACAATAGAGACATAACATTATTCATAAACCATCAGAGAAATATTCTTTTATGGACCTCTTGTATTTTGTAAGTACGCAATTGAAAATATCCACCTTGGATAATACGCAATTCTAATTATTGCATAGTCTGTTCAGACAAGAATTCTGCTTAGAATTAGTTTTGTATTGATCCACCCTGAACAGGACAGAAGAGCGTGTTGAATGCTCTTCTGTCGCAGGTACATGGGCATTGAATATTATTGTTACTTACTGATATACCAAGCATATCAATAGAAGGCATGTTGAGAAGATTGCTTCCATTGAAGGAGTGATATGAATAATAATAACTTAATCAAATTATTCTTCAAATTTTCAAATAAGCAAAATTTGAAGAATAATAACTTTCACTATACTCACTGGCTCCATACTTCAGAAGGAGTTCCACAACCCTAAGTCTGTTCTTTTTGCAGGCTATGTGCAGGGGAGTGAAACCGTTCAGGGCACGGGCGTTTGCGTCAGCATTTCTATCCAACAGCAACTTGGCGACCTGCAAATAATAAAGAAAATAATTATCTAATTTACATTTCAAAACTTCACAGCTTGCGATGGAAATGACATTGAGAGCTTATAGGTCCATTATAAGCAACCTCAATTATGTAATCTTCTCTGTAATATGTTGGTGCATAACCGTTTTATGGCGAATATAAATAAATAAATAAAAAGAAGATGGCTTGAAAGAGAGATATGAGACGTCGACTTGGATAAACCCGCTCTGGATATTTCTGCTTGTTCCGATACATTCGCAAAAAGTGTTTAAAAGAAAACTGAAAATACATAAAAGGTATATTCAAAGTGTTCCAAACAGTTTTTAGTGACATCTACAGATTTCCGAAAAATTCCAGTGCAGATTTCTTAAGTCGACGATACATATATATAAATACGAATGTTAGAGGGAGCATGCTAATTTAAAAAATTATTATAATGAATAGGAGTAAGCGACTGTTGTTAAAATCAATATACAGGGTTTTCCAATAAGAGGTGTTATTTTGAATAGCCCGCTATATCGGTAGATGTTACTTTTGAAGGTTTCATTTTTTGACATTTGACAAGTAGAAACTACGCCATTAATAAAAATGGAACGATACACGCTTCTACAACACATTGAAATTATTAAAATTCACTTGAGTGAATCAAATGCAAATCATCTTGAGTGATGAGGCCCATTTCCACCTCGATGGCTTTGTCAACAAGCAAAATTGTCACATCTGGGGCTCGGAAAACCTTAGAGTTATTGTTGAAAAGCCTCTCTATCTTCAACGTGTAACTGTTTGGTGCGGTTTATGGTCCGGCGGAGTCATTGGACCTTACTTTTTCGAAAATGAGGCTGGAGCAACAGTTACGGTGAATGGATTGCGCTATCGAGAGATGATTAATGATTTTTTATGGCCGGAATTGGATGGTATTGATCTGGACAACGTTTACTTTCAACAAGACGGCGCTACGTGCCACACAACCAACGAAACCATTGATCTTTTACGATTGAATATCAAAATAACACCTCTTATTGGAAAACCCTGTATATTATAAAAGTAAGTGTACAATGTGCGTGCCGCTAAAAGTCAGAAACGAGTCCCGGTACGATCAAGGGAGTTATATGGTGTCGTAGCTCTCTATCCCCCATCCATGAAGAAGGTTCCCGTTTTGAAGGGCGTGCTTTTGAAGATATAAGGGCTGGAAGTTTCACCCTCATTCAAGAGTATTCGAGAGCATTCTACAACATTCCAGAACATCCTGGAACATTCTGGAATGTTGTGGAATGTTCGGGAACAGGCTAGAACATTCGGGCACATCCCAGATCATAACTAAAAACGGGATTACAGGCTGTTTCCTGACAAACTTTTAGTAAATTCGTAATCGTGACAATACATTGGCATCTCTAAATAGTATAAAATAAAGTCACTATCCGCATCTGTCTGTTTTTTTTGCGCTTAGTTCTTCTAAACTACGTAACGTTTTCACTATCATTTAGAGTATTTCTTCCGGAAGGTTTACATATATAATACATGGATGAAAGTAGAGAAAAGTCGTACAACGCCGGGTACATGTCAGCTTGTATTTAATAAAACAAAACATATTTAATCTCTTAGGTCTCTGGCATATTTTGTTAGAATGTGGGAGAATTTCCTATTTGCAATAAAACCCAAATAAATTAAATATTTTTTAATGTATCCGAAAACTAAAAACTGTTTTTGAAAGGTGATGAAATATGTTTTCTAAAATTAGTAGTAGAAATAAATATATAATTTTTGAAATATAAAAATTTTGAATGCAAACACAATTATTTTTTTTAAATGGCTCACTTAACGTTTTTACTGAACAAAAATTATTTATAACGGAAATAAAGAAAACATTTTATTTTAAGATTTAAATAATTTCAAGAGTTCAAGGCATCAAAGGGTGCTTAAACCCGTTGGTACAGTTTACAGCTAGAAAGTCATTCTTCTGCTAACATTACAGAAGCGGTCATAAAAAAAACCTGAGACTTAAAGTGCACGTACCTTGGTGTGGCCGCAGTGTGCCGCCACATGTAACGCCGTCAGATAGTCGACCGTCACGTCGTCGATTGGCGCGCCTGCCGTCAGCAGCGCCCTGGCAACTTCCACATGCTCTCCTTGCACGGACATGTGCAGAGGAGTGAGACCATTCTGAAAACAAAGAAAAATATTTATTTAATAATATAAGTCTGACGGGCAATATTTGAACTAATAGACCGCCACACAACTCTGTCCCAGCACACACTATTTGCTTCATTCACATTCATATATCATCTCATACATAGTACTCTTCTATTCCAATTTCCGACATTATCAGTTACTTAAGTATTTAATTCACTCGATAGTGCCATGTCTTTCACGGGCGTCGCCGACATTTTCTACCATTAACTTCCGCATTGTATGTTCTCCTTACACTCATTTCATCTGCTTTACAGGCCCAAACCATCTAAGAGTCTCTTTCTTTATCTTAACCCTTTCAAATTAACATGAACTTTGGGAATTTTTGTACCGTAACGGTAGCGATTTAGAAAAGCCATGTTTTTGTTTTCTTATAGCTTGTAATCTTTTCTGTGGCGTCTATTTTTTCCGCTCGGTTGAAATCCTTATTCCCGCCACAACAACGATAAATATTTTGACATTTACTGATTGTGAGTTTCATCGAATTTCTGCCGTCATTGATTACTTCATTTAAGGTGAGATATCAATATTTTCTACTCGAAATACAAATATTTTAACGCATTAAGATGTGTTCTATAATAATAAAATTAGTTCAATTCACTGTTCACAGTCATTTGCCAGAATATTGTAAACGAATTTCAATATTCATTCGAATTAACACTGGTAGTGACGGACATGTTTTCGACTAGTATGGCGAATTTTTAAAGATTTATTATCCTAGATTATTTGTGAATGAATTTTGGTTAAAATGTTATTTGTTTGTACCTTAGAGATTATCACTACATTGTAAATGTGCATTTTTGACATGAAACAGTTATTTGTATTACTTTTGTGTTATGTATATTTTACCTTAATATTTAAAAAATACCCTCTGACGTCCAATGTTTCTCGTTAACTCTTTAAGTTTTTAAGTTCCAAAAAAAATATGTGTTAATTTTGAAGATAATATCTATACATTTGTTATGCCGAAACGTTAATTATATGAAATTCCCTCGATAGAAAAAAATCGCAAAGTAAGGTCTGAAAATTATTAAAAACACGTTTAGTTCTGTCATTTAATATTTTAGAGGCATGAAAAAATTCACAGTGGATCTTTAAATGCAACTAAAGCATATGTCGAGAGATTTTTGTTCTATTTCAAACGAGTCGTGTTTTATTAAACATTTTCACCGTTTTCGCTTAATTACGCTACTACGGGGCCTCAATTAAAATATCATATAAAATATTTGTAACTAATTCTGAATTGTATAATTTAATGACAATTATTATTGGTAAACTTCACCCGCCATAAACACAGGGATATCCAGATCATTTCAAAATCAACTGTACGAATTATTTTTTTTGCATGAAAAACCTAAGAATATATTTATAATTCGTAAGGTTGATTAAGTATCTCTCTAAATAAAAATAAAATCGATTCAGGTTATCTTTTAAATATGTGGAGTAATGTAACTTTGAAAATTTGTGGAGTAATGTAACTTTGAAAATGTGTGTAGCAATGTAACTTTGAAAATATGTGGAGTAATGTAACTTTGAAAATATGTGGAGTAATGTAACTTTGAAAATGTGTGTAGCAATGTAACTTTGAAAATATGTGGAGTAATGTAACTTTGAAAATATGTGGAGTAATGTAACTTTGAAAATGTGTGTAGCAATGTAACTTTGAAAATATGTGGAGTAATGTAACTTTGAAAATTTGTGGAGTAATGTAACTTTGAAAATTTGTGTAGTAATGAAACTTTGAAAACTTGTGGAGTAATGTAACTTTGAAAATATGTGGAGTAATGTAACTTTGAAAATGTGTGTAGCAATGTAACTTTGAAAATATGTGGAGTAATGTAACTTTGAAAATATGTGGAGTAATGTAACTTTTGTGGAGAATCACTTATCAACCGTATAAACTAATTTTTAGGTGTGTTATCCCTAATGGCAGAGACTTGAACGGCGAAAAGACAACCACAGATTATTCCGATTCTAATAGCCGTTCTGACAAGTCATGTCATACGTTTGTCATTCTCCACATTAGCCTTCCGAGTTTGATTTAAAATTGTAATCTTTTAAATCTATAAAAATAAAATTATCCTTCTGATATATAAATCGTATTTATTTGGAGTCAAAATATACATGGATGGTGACGTTGTTGTAAGACAGGTAAGTGTTAAATAATCGACGTTCCTAACCTCCATAAATGGTAACAACCCGACGATTTCACGCGGTAATCTTGAATATTTCTCTCTTTTCGATAAATGACAATCAGACGATCAGAACGACTATTGGACCGGAATCCTGAGGAATCACACGGTGAGTTCATTCTTACAATTATTTTCAAAATTTTAATTTACACTTTGTCCTTGAATATTAAATGCTCCTCAGTAAATATAAAATTATGAAGTATATACATACTTCCTGGGATTGTTACGACAATTTCAGATATACGAGAATGCAAAACCCCATACTGTGATTTTTAAAGACATCCTGATTTTCATGATTTAATTTTCGCCAACTAATGATAAAAATGTCTCTTATTCTTTTAAGAATTAAGCTTGCGTATAAAATCTTTTTCAGTGAGAATTCCAAAGCATCTCTACACGGGTGCATGCAGAACAGCAACACGTTCCAGCCACAGTGACGTACATCATTGCAGAGAATAGCAGCCAAATCTCTTCATGCTACCAGTACTCCATCCCCACGAGATTCTGCAAGCCACAGCAAGCAGCATAGAACGCCGTTGGAGACAAAAGAACCGATACAATCGTAAAGTTTTTAAAATTTTCACTAATTTTAATTTTTAATTTTGAGTACCTACATGACTTTGCAAAATGTGTTATTACAACAATATGTTACAACTAAATCCTGGCAAATTTTAAATGGGAACAATATTAATCAACAATTCTATAATTGGATAAACTACCTACTTATTAAAATATTAATTGCAAATTTTTAATCCTGAAAAATATATACAAATATCAATCTGTAAATTAAAGGTTCGAATCTCGGATAATATTAACAAAATATTTCACCAATTTATGACTCTATATTAGTTTCGAAAAAATTACATAGATCGTTCCTTTAAAAAAGTAAATTCCATTGATTTTTTAAAAAATATCCATCTGCATATTTGCCAAATTTCCACACATTTGCTAATCTCGAACTAAATGCGAAATGACCACACCTGTCAGCCAAGACAGTAACCTCGATAAATTCTTCTCCGAACAAACCTCCGGAACGAGTTCAACGTGTAATCAACAAACTAACAACATGGAATCTACCAACACAAATCAAGACCTCCACCATGTCTCAGTAAGGCTTCCACCTTGCTGGAAGGACAACATTTCATTATGGTTTGTGCAGACAGAGGCGCAATTTGCAAATTCACGAATAAAAGACGATTTTACAAAATACAATATCATCGTCGCAGCTCTAGATTCGCAAATTCTACAAAGCGTGAGTGACATTGTCACGAAGCCGCCAACAGCTGAAAAATATGCAACTCTCAAGACAGCACTTATTGATCGTCTCCAAGATTCAGCGGAGAAGCGTCTGACACGTCTTCTCACAGGGATTCAGCTAGAAGATAGGAAACCCACAGAACTCCTACGTCATATGCTTGAATTGGCCGGACCCGCTTTAGCGGAAAGTGAGATAGTGCGAACATTATGGATGCAGCGCCTACCACAACACGCGCAAGCAATACTCTCAGCACTCTCGGAAAATAATATCTACCAACTGGCGTCAGCAGCAGATAAAATAATTGACATATACCAAACAACTGAATGCAGTGCGGTGGATCACAAGAATAGGCAGAGTTCATCAAGAGCGGAACCAACCGAAACATCCATATTGCTACAACTCCAGAAACAAGTTTCAGCTCTCACACACGAAGTATCCAAGTTAAAACTTACCCAGACGAATCGCTCTACAGATTTCCGAGGAAGAAGAACTCAAAGTCCTCGTAGGAACTTCTCATATCATAATGCACCACAACATAACTACACAAGAAAAAGCAGGTCCAAGTCTCGTGATAGGCCAGCTGAGAAGAACAATGATTTTTGCTATTACCACATGCGATTCGGGGAAAAGGCTCACAAGTGCTATCAACCGTGCTCTTTTACTAAAAAAACTTCGGGAAACGACAGCGGAACCTCGCAGTAGAGACATGTGAGATTCCCAACAACAAAACTTGTCGTCTCTTCGTGTATGACTTGCAAACACGACAGAAATTCCTTGTGGATACTGGAGCAGATGTTTCTGTCATACCGAGAAATCCATCTTATAACAAGAACAGTTTAACTTCTGACAATTATCCCACTACGTTGTATGGAGCGAATGGAAATCCCATTAAAACCTATGGTACAAGGACCGTCGAACTCAATTTTGGCCTACGACGGGCATTAAAATGGCGATTCATTGTTGCCGATGTTTCAAGACCGATACTAGGTGCAGATTTTCTACACAATTACAACTTAACGGTTAACCTCAAAAAAGCAATTATCGCAGACCAGTCTACAGGTTTACTAATCAAGGGAACAACTTACAAAGGACCAACTTCTGGAATCTCTACCATTTCTACATCGCAAAAATATCGGGACATCCTGAACAAATATCCTAACTTAACAAGACCTAATATGAAAATTCCTGATAAACAAAAACATTCAGTAACCCATTGTATAGAGACGAAGGGACCTCCTGTCACTGAGCGTGCTCGTAGGCTGGCACCAGCTCTACTCGAAGCAGCCAAAAAGGAATTTAAGTTCTTAATGGAGCAGGGGATTTGCAGGCCATCAAAAAGTAATTGGGCCAGCCCCTTGCACATGGTCAAGAAGCCAAATGGTGAATGGCGTCCGTGCGGGGACTACCGCAGATTAAACGCAAAAACAATCGTAGACAAATATCCTATATCTCAACTGCAGGATTTCGCACACAAATTATCAGACGCTACTATATTCAGCACCATAGATATGACGCGTGCCTACCACCAGATACCAGTGGAACCAGCGGACATACCAAAGACAGCGATCATTACCCCATTTGGGTTATTTGAATTTACACGTATGCAATTCGGACTAACAAATGCAGCACAAAGCTTCCAGCGATTTATGCATGCTGTAACCAAAGACTTAGATTTTTGTTTCGTTTATTTGGACGACATACTAATCGCTTCCAAAAACGAAGAAGAACACAAAAAACATCTAGACTTACTGCTAAATCGTCTTGCCGAATATGATCTGGTAATTAATATAAACAAGTGCCAATTTGGTGTGCATAAAGTTAACTTCTTGGGTCACACAATCACCCAAAAAGGAATGTCGCCAATTAAAGAAAAAGTAACAGCAGTCACAGAGTTTCCAACACCAAAAACAGCAAAAGACTTGCGAAGATTTTTGGGAATGCTAAATTACTATCGCCGATTCCTTCCAAATTCTATCAACACACAGACTAAGCTATTCAACAGCATCAGCGGTTACAAAAAGAACGACAAAAGGATACTCACATGGAATCAAGAACTGACAGAAGCGTTTGAGGAAAGTAAACAGCAATTAGCAAATGCAGCTTTACTCGCGCATCCAATCCCATCAGCAAGAATTTCTATAATGGTCGACGCTAGCGACATAGCCATGGGAGCCTCACTACAACAGTTCAACGACAACTCTTGGGAACCTCTAGGATTTTTCTCGAAAAAATTTACACCTGCTCAAAAGAAGTACAGCACCTTTGATCGAGAACTTACCGCCATTTACGAAACTGTAAAATATTTCCGGAACCACATTGAAGGTAGAAATTTCACTATATATACGGACCATAAACCAATTACCTTCGCCTTTAATAAGAAGCGAGCCTCCAGCTCACCACGTCAAGAAAGGCAGCTGGATTATATAGCACAATTTTCAACGGACATTAGACATGTTTCCGGAGAACATAACGTAGTAGCTGACGCACTATCTCGAATAGAGGAGATTAATAGTCCTACTTCTATTGACTATAGGCAGATGGGAATAGCGCAGTGTCAAGACGACGGACTTATGAAGGCAAAAGATGACACCGCCCTCGCCTTACGTCAAATGGTGATACCTGGCACCGAAACTTCAATATGGTGTGACATATCAACAGGTAACATCAGACCATTTGTACCGGCTTGCATGCAAAAACAAGTAATTGAAAGTGTACATAATATTTGCCACCCTGGCATCCTGGGAACGACAAAAACAATTAAACAAAGATTTGTATGGCATAAGATGGCTACAGACATAAAAAACTTTGTCAAGCAATGTGTAGCCTGTCAAAAAGCTAAGGTCTCCCGACATACTGTTGCACCATTAGCAACATATATATTACCTGAGGATCGATTCCGAAATATACATATCGATCTAGTTGGACCTCTCCCAATATGTAACGAGTACCAGTACATACTTACAATGGTCGACAGATTTACCCGATGGCCTGAGGCGATTCCTCTAAAAAATATGACAGCAGAAACGGTCGCCACGGCATTGACGACCCATTGGATTGCCCGTCATGGAACTCCTGACAGCATAGTAACCGACCAGGGGCGTCAATTTGAAAGTTGCCTCTTCAAAAAACTTACAGAGAAGTTTGGTATCAAGCACCAGAGAACAACTGCGTATCACCCACAAGCCAACGGTATGATTGAGAGATGGCACCGTACGTTAAAATCATCTCTTATGGCATGTGGAGACCAGAATTGGGTTGAAAATCTACCACTCATTTTACTTGGCCTAAGAGCAACAGTACGTGAAGATTTGAAGTGTTCACCAGCAGAACTAACTTACGGTAGAACTCTAAAACTCCCATGCGATTTCTTCACAGCAACTCCACGCGAGGAACCAGATACGTATATAGGACGACTCCAGCGGAAGTTCGAGAACATCAAATCAACTCCTGCCAGCGTCCACGGTACAAGAAAAATTTTTGTTCACAAAGACCTACCTACTTCTACACATGTGTTCCTTAGAACCGATGGGGGAAGAAAGCCACTTCAGAACCCCTACGAAGGCCCATACCAAGTTGAAGAGCGTAATGAAAAAACATTCGTCATTACCGTTAAAGGACAACCAAAACGCGTCTCGATAGACCGACTAAAACCTGCCTTTGTACCAGTAGAGGATAATGTACCTATTTCAACATCTGTCCAGGAACCACTCCCAGAAAACATTACAAGAACAAGGTCTGGTCGCAGAATTCATTTTCCTGATAGATACCAATCAGTACGCAAATGAATGGAACTATGGCAAAATAAATTCATTTCTTTATTAACATTCATACAAACTCATATCAAATATAAGTTGATTCATACAAAACAAAATTTTATAGTAATCTATATAAAATACATAACCAAACTCATTGGAATTTCAAAGTATATATATTTTAAATTTACCGAGCAAAAATACTAAAAGTCTACAAAAACTTGATGAAATTTTGAGCTTTAGTATTCAAACTATCATAATTCTTGTAACAAATGAAAATTTTTCATTCTTAAAATCATGTAAATAACATGTAACTAGTTTTAAGTAAACTTTAAAATCGTATATTACACGATACAACATCAATGTCTAAGATATTATCTTACAACCAGCTAAGATAGCGAACACTTTAATATGTTTTACAATAAATGTACCAAGCATAATATATCACGCATTAATATAACAAATGTCTTACCATTATATCTTACCATAATATATAACATGTACTTAAGATAACTTATATATATAAAACGGGCTTAATATTTAACATTTATCATGTAAACCACATACCAGATATTAATGTATACCTATATAATAAACATATCCAAGTTCAAAACCATTCCGCTATACGCGTTGAAGTTTCATATATTAAAAAAAAAAAAAATTTTAAGCATTTTTATGTAAATCTTGTTATGCAGAAATTTTACATGTACTTTTAACAAATTTTAACAAACCTATGTACTTAGTTTTACAGTACATTATGTATTCTAAAGGAATTGAACATGTTGTTGAAATTTTCTCATTTATATGATACAATAATATTTTATACCATTTCTTTTAATGAAATGTAATTGTTTATAACCTTGTAATATTTTAACCGCATCCTCTCAAGTGTGATTCAGGTAACCTGCATCACACCTGATAGAATGTGTTGTTAAAAAAACTATTTTATCTAAATATTACTCCTTAAGTGTTTACAATGGTATTAGCAAATTTATCACAAGTTCAGGTATTCAAACCTAGTATATAAATAGACTACACTTGTAAACAGTTGACGAGCTATTATTATATGTTCATAAAAAGCAAATATTTTTTAATATATACTATGTACTCTCTAAATTGAATTTTCAGGTTCATGCATTTATAACTTGTACTTTATATTATAAATAGTTTTAATAATGTACTTTATCATATTTCAGTAATAGAAAATTTACTTTATATGAATAATAATTGTACAGCTTCTAGTATAAACACACAAGATGTTTCTAGGCTACTTTTAAATGATATTCATGCCACCATTCAGCCAATAGCTTGAAATAATTTTGCTCATTTTTAGCCAAGCTCCAAACCAAATGTTGTTGAAGCCACACTAGTTATAGATTTACTTTTTAAGCTCATGGAATATTTTTATACAACTAGTGATATAGGTGATATACAATAATGCACATAATCTTAAAATCATAATTTTTATTGCATTAAAAATTGTTCATGATGTGCATACAGTAATTTAATAAAGTCACAGACACATGTTTTTAAACAGTATTGTAGTCCTAGGTATAAAGAACCAATTTTAAATATTAAGATTTCTTTTTATGTCGTTATAACTTTATAACTGGAGGGGAGGCGTGTGGAGAATCACTTATCAACCGTATAAACTAATTTTTAGGTGTGTTATCCCTAATGGCAGAGACTTGAACGGCGAAAAGACAACCACAGATTATTCCGATTCTAATAGCCGTTCTGACAAGTCATGTCATACGTTTGTCATTCTCCACATTAGCCTTCCGAGTTTGATTTAAAATTGTAATCTTTTAAATCTATAAAAATAAAATTATCCTTCTGATATATAAATCGTATTTATTTGGAGTCAAAATATACATGGATGGTGACGTTGTTGTAAGACAGGTAAGTGTTAAATAATCGACGTTCCTAACCTCCATACTTTGAAAATATGTGGAGTAATGTAACTCTTTTTTATTTTTTATTTAATAGCTATATATATATTTTTTTTACATTTTTACAAGAATGTGTATATTTATATGTATAATAGATATTGATTATATTTGTAGTCCTCCTCACTAGGAGATCCTGTATTGAGGGGGACTAGGTTTTGGAAGTTTTCAGCGACTTCTATGATTCGACTTTATGTTTTGGGTAAGGTTTTCCAGAAACTTCTATGACGATGTTTTAAATATGCTAGTAAGTTCTTTATCTGGTAGTTCCTTAACCGGTCAGCAACGTAAGCAGATATACACGATAAAATAACGATAGCAGTCAAGTACAATAAGCGTGTTTACACGTCAACGCGTGTGTTTCCACAAAAATCGTCATAACTCCGTTATTCTTCTAGTGACATCCCTAAAACAAAAAGTAGAATATTCGTATTGAATGAAGCTTCACATCTCTATTCAAAGTTATCCATAGAAACCGGTAAAAAGACCTACTCAGTGGAAGCAAATTTTACCCGCCAAATCGTAAAACGACGCCAAGAAAGCCGTTTGACGTGCCGACCCGCCTCGCATGTTTAATTATTTTTTTAAAAATATATTTTGTATGAAATGGTCAAAAAGTGAAGTGACAGAATTGTTTATTGTACATTTGTACGATGAAATAAGTGTTTTTTTTTTACATTATCCGTGATTTTAGTATCGTTTTTACATAAAACATTACAGGTGAGTCATTTTTACAATTTTTTCATGTTTCCATTCTAAATTTAAATATTTACAAATGTTAATATTTATTTATGATACAACAATTTGAAAGCCTATTTTGTAACCTTTCTAAAACAGTTTTTACTATTCGGCTCCGTTCAGTAATGTTTCATTTATAGAGCTTTGATTGTGAAGCGGTAATAACACAACGTTTTCGTGAAATTGACATTTCGGTAAAGACATTTTAGCTTAAAGTTCGCGAAAAGTCGGAGGGGTTAAGCCAAGATTTAATGTAATAATTTTATTTAATTTAGCTTTGAAAATATGTGGAGTAGTGTAACTTTGAAAATTTGTGGAGTAATGTAACTTTGAAAATGGGAAATATTTTTTCTTTTCCCCAGTTTCAACAAGCCATGCAAAACCCCACTTCTGACCTGTTATTTTCTTGACAAGCGATTATAGTTCATAGATGCTACTATAGCTAGACAGCAAGCAAAAGATGCGCAGACGCATGTCTGTGCCCAGAAAGGATGTGATTTATTAGTAGTTCGCTAGCTTTCATTGGTGGCTTGCCACGCCGCACTCGCCGCCTGCACCGTCCTTTATTCCGGACGACGCTCGAAAACAGATTTTTATTTTTGGTTGAACTATAACGGAAGTAAAAAAACTCATGGATAGAGATGCCGGCACATGACAGATACAAATTTATATTAATAAAGCCGGCACAAATTTTACATTACACAGATGAAGAAATTTTGACGGGAAAATTACATATTGAAGATGCGTACCTTGGTCTTGCAGGCGATAGGTGCCCCCTGCTGCAGTAGTCTAGCTACAACAGCACTGTGTCCCGATCTGGCAGCGCAGTGCAGCGGAGTCAGCCCATCTCGGGTCACTGCACCGATGTTGGCTCCTGAAATGACAAGAATTTAATTTAAAAAGTAGATAGATACACTCACAATGTGGGGCTGGAAAAAAAAACATTTCAGAATTCCGGTATACTAATATATCCATTCTGGAAGAGCTAACATCCATAATAGACTATCAACTGTCTGCCTACAGCATATTCTAGGATACTTTGAACACATTGCTCGCTGGGCTGTTAACTCAAACCTAGAGAAACCAACGGTCACCGGCAAAGTGTTTGGGAGGAGTATCAGAGGATGATCACCAATACGTTGGAGTGATTAAATAACGCAGGCGTCCGGTACGTCAGTGTCTGCGACTAATCATGCAGCGCAGGACCGCGGGGAGTGGAGGAACTTCGTTCATCAGGAGACTTGGGAGTACTCATGGATGATCCTCAGCAAAGTTCACAGAGTGTCTATGGAGAGAGAGTAAGACAGAGTAGAGGTGACCAACCATTATCGATAAGCATGTCCACCATGCCCGCCTGCCCCCACTTGGAGGCCACATGCAGGGGCGTGATGGAATGCTTGGCCGCGTGGTTTACGTCCGCACCGCGCGCTCGTAACACCCCCGCCACTGCCGTGTTGCCGTAATGCGCCGCGATATGGAGCGGGGTGAATCCAGATTTGCTGCAGGCGTCTGGGTTGTGGTCATTCTGAAAAAAAAAACATACTAATTTAATCAAAATTTCTTTTCAATGTCACACAATCATACGCCATCGCCACCAATCATTGAATTCTCGAAACGTCAAAACAAGAATGCATTCATAACTTCACTCATATCTGATTTCACAATAAGTTTAACAGTAATTGAGTAGTTTAAAACTTCAAAATAAGTTGATGCTTTCTGCTCTCCAAATAAGAATCCAATCGAGCTTTAAATTGATTTATATTAGTAGAATGGATGACATGTTGTGGAAGTTTGTTACATGCATCCACTACTCTATTTGAAGGATTGTTTTCTAGGATTCTATGTAAAGGGTGCTTTGTTAATTGTTTGTTGACTGTTTGTTGATTAAAGCACACACATTGTTACAAAATTTCTAACACAAGTGATGCCATGTTTAAAGTTTCAACGACGTGAATGGAAACGACATCGTTCAGATGGGCGCAGGAAACTGGTGTCGCCAACGAGTTTACAAGTTGTTGGGCATGCGTGCCGATGATACTTGAATCGTCGAGAATCTGATACTTGCGTATCCCTGTGGAAGAAAAGCCTTATTCTTCTTGATGTGGCCACTCTTAAGACTAATACAAGTCACCGAGAATGGCATTTATACCAGAATTGTCAGTTTGTAAATCACGATTTGATTTTGTAGTTGTTTTGAAGTTGTTATTACCTCTAGTAGTAGCGTGGCGGCCTTGACGTCGTCTTTTTTGGCGGCGATGTGCAGCGCTGGGAGCCGAACCTTCCCTCTGGTGTCCGCCTCCAGAAGCTCCGCCACCACACGCTCGTGTCCCTGCTGCATAGCTACCGCTAGAGGCGTGAAACCATCCTGCAAAACAAAAAATAAACTGAAATTAGCAAAAGCGCTATCTATGAGAAATTCACACAAAGAATATAGTGAATCCCACGTATTGGACCTTACAAATAAACGTGTTTTAAATTTTACACAACTGATAAACAACCATTAAATGTAGGTTAAATGGTTGCATATCAGGTGTGTAATATTTAAAGGCGATTATAAAGTTCTTATAAAAGAATTTTCATGCTATGGGTATGAATTTATATTCTGATGATGCTTGTGTTAAGCGAAACTGGTAGGTCATAATAAATTAAATAAATTCGTGGTTATAAACAAACTTGTTGTTTATAACCACGAATCCCCGTTATAGTGTTGTATATAATTTGTGAATTTCCTTATTGTATATAATTTGTGAATGTCCTTATTGTATGTAATTTGTGAATATCCTTTATTATTGTATATAATCGTAATTATTGTATATAATTCGTGAATGTCCTTATCAATGAAATGGCCCCACCCTACATCTAAGAACTCACCCTTCGTCCCGGAAAACACTGGTCTGAGGCAGTCAACTCTTAGATCAGTGACATCATCAGCTGTAGGCAGACTGATGGAACCTAAGCGCAAGCCAAATACTAAGTTTGGTGATTGCGCTTTCGGAGTATCTGGGCCGAAGGCTTGGAATAAACTCCCTCCGAAACTAAGATCCATAACAAGTCCAACAGAATTCAGGTCTAAACTAAAAACTTACCTTTTAAAGCTGTCATACCCTTAAATTAAATATACCATTCCTGAGTCCAGTTTTTTTTATTATATTTTTTTTTATTTGGTACAATATTTTTTACATTTCAAAGTTCTCCAGTAATGTTGGCCTCGCTGTGTGGCTTGCCCGTGCTGAGGCCTTCATTTTATAATATGAAAATATAATCTACATAATACATTTAAAGAGAAAATAATACATTTAATATATAATCTTGTGTGTTTGTGAGTGATGTGTGTTTATATTGGTTTTGTGTGTTACGTGTAGGTTTTATTTTTATTTTATGTTATGACATTTCGGTAATACATATTGTCTTTTTTGTTCTTTAATCCATTTTGTAATTTTGTGTGGGAATTTATTTTTATTTTCCTCAATTTTAATTTCAAGTTTTACACTGTTGAAAGCTTTTATAGCATGGTATTGGTAGTGTCTTTGTCCAAAGCTTGAATTTACTGTCGGAGTTTTTATGTTTTCTTTGTACGCTTGTCTAACTGGTCTTTTAGTGTTATTTTATGTATGTTGAAATTTATTTTTTTTGTCAAAAATGTAGTTTAGTAGTGTTTTAACGTATAATTGGCGTATATCTAGTATGTCACAGCTGTTGAATATTTGGTCTGTATCGGTCAGTCTATGTTTTTTTAGTATTACCTTTAAGATGGTTTTCTGTGCGGTTTCTATGTAATTGATAGCCGAGTTTGTTGCTCCTCCCCAAGCAATAATTCCATATTCTATTATTGATTGGCAAAGTGCAAAATATATTGTTTTTAATTGTTTTATTCTATATATGTTTATATTAGTTATATCTTTTTTTTTTTTGCTTCCGATTTTGTTGTCCGTGTTAAATCTTCCCCATAGGAAAAACTAAACCCTTCCACTCACTTTTCCACAAATCATCAGCTAGTCAATCAACACTATGTAAGTGCATTATATAAGTAAAATAAATACAAAACAATACAAGAACAACAACACGTTAACTCACCAGAGATCAAATGGGAAAAAAAATTCACCGACTCCAGATATTTTCATATCACAGGGTTCCGCTCCATAGAACTCCTAACAGGGCCTATAAATCCTACTGATCCCTCAACATAAATATTTTAAAAATCTTTCGTTATCCTACATGTATTCAAAATGACCGACTTTTGCATCTTTATATATAAATTTTTTGATAGATCTAATACGCCTAAATTTTTAATGAGAGAGCTAGGTATAATGCCAGTAGCCGAAATAACGAATGGTAATATTTTTATAGTCTGAGAATGCCAAATTCTTTTTATTTCGTTTCCTAAATCTGTGTATTTTCTTATTTTTTCATTAACAGATTTTTGAATGTTACAGGAATTTGGAATAGCGACATCAATGATATAAGTTATTTTTTTAATTTTGTCATGTAAAACTATATCGGGTCTATTATAACTAATCGTTCGGTCTGTTAGTATAGTTTTATCATAATATATTTTATAAAATTCGTTTTCTAAAAATGAATTTGGTTCGTATTCATAATATGGTACTATATTACGGCAGTCAATCAAGTTATGTTTAATTACCAAATTTTGGTGAATTATTTTTAAAACTTGATTGTGCCTAAATGTATACTCGGACGGTGCTAATATAGAACATCCCGATATAATATGTTCTATAGTTTCCGGAAAAACCAAACATTTTCTATAAAAATCATCAATTTGATTTGTATCTTTGATTATATGCTTTCTATAATTTTTAGTATTAATGACTCTATCCTGAATGGCAAGCATAAATCCTTCTATTTCTGCGCTCAACTCTCCAATACTCAACCATTTGTTTGACGAAAATTTGTCAACATACGTTTGGTTGACATAATTGAAGTGTTTTGCGTGTAAAATTTTATTTGACATATTTTATTATCATATTGTATTATATTTAGTTATATCCAATTTTCCAATTATGTCCTAAATCCTTTATCTAAATTTCGCTAATAAACAATTAGTTAATGTTAATTAAGTGTTAATCTCAAGTGACCTACCAGGTAAGTATTATACTGTATATTATCTCCATATATAGTTAGTAATAACATAGATCATTGTAGAAATTATATATTTGTACAGCGCTCTTGAGGTGATTTTGCACAATAATGGCGCTATACGAATTATCCAAATATTATTATTATTGTATATAATTTGAAAAATATTTTGGTAACAGGTTTTATATTATTTTATGCATAAATATCATCGCATTCAAAGGTAGCCAATTTAGCTACTTTAAAAAAAATTATTTTGCTTAAGTATTATTCTCGTTGCTCTGTTTTGTAACGACTGTACCTGTCAAGTCAGTTAAGCATGACTTATGAGCAGCAGCAAGCAATTATTACGACTACTGCCAGCAGTATCAATTATGTATGGTATTTAGTGACATCACATTCCATCACTAATTTCACCAACACCAATAAGACTTCCTATTTAGTTTCGCAACATAACTAGAATGATAAGAGTTTAGTTGATAATTTCGAGGCTTTTTTAAGCACTGCAAATTCAATGTAAGTGATGGGTCATACAAGAATATTAATGTCTGGCAGACAAGTTTTTAAGTGTCGTTAATAACAAGAATTGTACAACTGGGTCAATAACTAGCAGGTCTATGTGGAGTTTGTTATAAGGTTATTGTATATCGGACGGGTTATAATAATTTTTTGTATTTTTATGTGTGTACCCTGTTAATCTGCGAATCTTAATCTGGGTAGGCAGAGAGGATGGACCGCCAAACAACTTGGTCTTGGCACACACTCCTTGCCTCATTCACCTTCATAAATACTCTTTTATTATTCTGACTCTTGACATGGCGCGACTCAAGTATCTGATTCACTCGGTCGTGCCATGTCTTCCTCAGACATCCCCGACTTCTGCTACCATTCACATTTGCATCGTATATTCTCCTTACACTCATATCTTGGCTCATTAACTCTACATGCCCAAACCATCTAAGCGTCCCTTTCTTGATCTTACTCATTACGCTTACATCAGCCTTGCACTATTTGCAGATCTCCACATTCCTCACACGATCAAACATGGTTTTACCACACGTATGCCTCAGGGATATCATTTCAACAGCATTCAATCTACTTTCATCCTTTCTTTGCCAGTTCCATGCCTCACTTCCATACATCAGGGTATGTACCAGCACTTCATTGTGGACTGCTAACTCCGCTTCTTTGGACAATTTTTTGTTAGCGCCAAAAGATATACATACACGCTACTCAACGCATGGAAAATGCACAATCCCCATAACAAAAACCACTTTCTCACAAAGACAATACACATACATCGCACCAAAAATATACAATGCACTAAATAACGACATCAAAAGATCCAGTATACTTACTCACTTTGCAACCGGTGTCCAAAAATGGATATCCGGAAAGGGTCGAAATTTCTTTAAAGAATTTCTTTGAGGTATTTCTTTAAAGAACGTAGGTTATACCACCAATAAAAGTTTTTGTTTGTAAAGAACTATATATAATTACTATAATATTAATGGCCGAAAGTTTAAAAACTTTAAATAAACTACTTAAAACTGTTTGGCACCACTGTACCTACGGCATACAAGTTCCATGTACCTACTGTGCCACCTTAGCTACCAGCTGACTAAACCACCGTAACAATAATAATTGACTCCAGTGTTCAGTGTAATTCGCCGGACTTGAAACTAACTTTCTAACTTTGATTTATTTGTACAAAACTGCTGCAAAATAATGTACCTACCAATTTAATCAAGCACATATAGATTTCCATAGTAAAAATAATCCTTTCTCATTTGCCTACTCTATAGTACTATGTTTGATTTTATAACTATATCCTTTTTATATTCTTTTTTATGTATCTATTTTACTTTAGGGAAATCAACAGTTTACAATGTGGTTCATTAATACATATGTAATTTACCTAAATGAGATTTCCTCAAAATACTATTGTATTATGTATCTAAAAATAACACTTACAACAACTAAAAAATATTATATTATTATACTACTATATTATTATACTATATTATATTATTATATATATTATTATATTGTACTATTATATTATATTAATATTATGCTATTATATTTTTATATTCTACTGTATTCTTCCATACTTCCTTATATTACTATAGTCATTTACATTATTTTAAATATGTTATTTTATTTTATATTCCCGCACAATCTTTATGTTAATGTATAGAAAATCGACCACCATAACACGGGCATGTGCCTAGCATGGTGGTCGAAAAATTCCTCAATGCATGTAACTAATAATTTTATAGAATAAAGAAACTTTAAAAAAAAAAAAAAAAAAAAACTGCGTTCAGTCCTATATATGGGGTTACCTGCATTTACCCTTCTGTCAATATCTCTGTCAGCCTTCCCATCTCTCTAGAACATACTTCCTAAATACACAAACTCATCCACCTGCTCCAAGTATTCCTCATTCACAGCTACATTGTAAACTGTTTTCGTACTATCTCTTTCAAACACCATGACATTAGACTTACTTACATTCATCATTAACTCATTCTTCATGCATACTTCGTTCATCCTAGACACGAGAGATTGTAGATCATCCATACTATTAGCAATAAGCACCGCATCATCAGCATCGGCCGGCATAGTCCAGTGGTAACGCATTGGACTGCCATTCCGAAGGTCGCGGGTTCGAACCCGGCGTGCGCAAATAAATTTTATTTGATTAATTTGTGTTATTTCACAATTAATTAATTAAAATAATATATAGTATATTTGCGGCACGTTCCAGAGTGGAAGATACTACCAGTATCGCCCTGGTGTAAGACCACCATTCAGAATTGAAACGTTGCTCCAAATGGCTTTAGCCGTGTTTAGTGACTAGATCTGAATAGCCAGGTACTTCCCCACCTTCCTCTTTCCCTTCCCCACTTACCTTCAGCCTCACAACATCCCCCAATTGGGGATGCCATAGTCTCACTGGCTCCAGACGGGAGCAGTTGGGACTCTTGTGAGGTATTCACTATAAAAAAAAAATAAAAAAAAATACAACAGGCAACATATGTAATCTGCGAATGTGACATTATTAAACTATTTGGGATTGTTGACATCCGTGGACACTTGTTTTATGTACCAATCTTACAAATATTACTTGTTACGAATGTGTTCTGAAATTTGTTAGAAAATATATAATGGCATACCAGCAGGCAATAAATACGGGGTTCAGGCTAGCTCGTACGCTATGACGTAAATGAGATTCAGCTTCACCCTTCAGTATACCCGTGGTCGGGCTACAAGGCTTACAAAAAGGAATGCTATGGCCTGTCAAAATCACCGATCTCTCTCCGTTCGGATCTCCTCGACCACGGACTTGCCTGGACCTGCCGACTTCAGGGACTTCTGCCCACCTGTCCGGCCCTCTATCTGGATCGAGCTTCCCCGGTACACAAGGAAACACAAGACGTGCAGCAAGCCTCAACATTAATATATGTACCAGGCGCGGTCCGTCCACACATGCTGTGGATGCTCCGCATCCCTTGCATTTTAGAGTAAAAAGATTTGGACTTCTAGCCGTAAACAGCAATATTGCAATTTAAATATTTCTACAGCGACTTTAATGTGATTTTTTTTACAAACACGGCGATGTAAAAAATCATACAAATATTATTATTATAAGACATTGTGCATATTTTTCTGTGTACGCACAACGAATCCAACGAACGACACAATACAAACAGCGCTGGCGAGTCTAATACTGTGAAACGCGTAAAACACACTGTGGTGTGGAAGCGATCTGTAAACCGTATCCAAGAATGCTAGAACGTACGTTCTTTCCGCACATGTGCACTGAGACCCGCAAGCCAATATCTTCGTCAACTTTATACGATATTAATGACAGCATCTAATGTGCAAAAACCGTCTTTAATGCTCATATGTATAATGCACAGAATCGTATACTCTATTACTAATCCATTGGATTGTATGCGCGCGCTGCTTTGACAGTTTGCTTGGAGCTTGGCTACTTCGCCGAAGTGTTCTAAATGATAATAGAGAATTGTGTGGTTGTATAATTGAATCATTAATGCGAAAAAGTTTTGTGTCTCGGCCATTTGCAGAAAAAAAACTTATTCTGAATACTGGAAATATTGGGTTATGGAGCTTAATGGATTTATGGAGATAATTTTAGACGGTACCTAATTGTATCTTGTTCGTGGGCTAGCGTCTAGATGTGCATATTTGATATTAAGTACGTAGTAAGTACGAGTATAAACATTTGATGTCCAGCATCCCTTCTACAAAAAGTCACCGACTACCACTGATATGTACATGTATAACTGTCCTCTTTAAGGCAGGTCATCTTTACTGTAAGATACAATATCGTGTGAAGAATGAACCCCTTTTATCACAGTTTGTGTATGTGTGACGACAACATGTTAGTGGGACTACCGACCTCGGTAGCAAGAGCCTGGCTAGCACCCTGCCCCAACAGCAGGCGGACACAGGCAGCGTGGCCTTCCTGTGCCGCCATGTACAGTGGGGTGAAGCCGGCAGCGGACTGCGCGTCCGCAGCAGCCCCGGCACCGAGCAGGGCGCGGGCTGCAGCCTCTTGGCCTGCTAATGCCGCTATGTGGAGGGCTGTGTTGCCTGCAAATAGTTACCAGAATGCATAAGTACAAGTAGATGGAGAATACAGGAGTATGGAGAATAATGTCACTAATTGGTGGACAATGCACGAATAAGGAGAATAATGTCACAAATAGATGGAAATGCATGAGGTCTGAGAATAATGTCACAAAGATTACGGAGGATAATGTCACAAATAGATGGGGAATGCGGGAGTAAGGAGAATAGTGTCACAAATACAAGGTGGGCCAAAAGTAATGTCATTATGTGAATTGGATGCCATTTTGTTAGATATGAAAAAAAAAAATTGGGCTGTTTTCACAGAAAGTTTATTTGAAGGTGTAAAATGATAACATTAAGTTGAAAAAGCGATATCGGTCACATGACCACCTCCTGGGTTGATGCACATTTGTACTCGTTTTACGGCATTTTGAATTGTTGCTCGCAAAACATCTGGCTCCAAATTGGTGATTTCTTCTTCAATATTGGCTTTCAAAACTTGCAAGGTGTGTGGTTTGCTGTGCTAAATGTGAGATTTAAAAAGCCCCAAAGGAAGAAGTCTGGCGCCGTCATATCAGGTGATCTGGCCGGCCAGGTCAAATCACCAAAACGGGAGATCACACGGCCCGGAAATGGATGTTTCAAAATCTCCATCGTCGCCCGACCTCTGTGAGCAGTTTCTCCGCCCTGCCGGAACCAACAATGCTCAAGACCAAATTCAGCAACTTGCGGCAAAAAAAACTCGTTTAACTGTAGCACTCACCAGTTACGGTTACCTTGGTGCCGTTGGCGTCCTCAAAAAAATAAGGGCCAATCACTATTTCACTGCAAATGCCGCACCACTCAGTGCGGACTCTTTGAGGGGATGCAACAGCTTTTTGTGCATTTTATGTGGATTCTTCTTGCCCCAGTAATGCAAATTTGGTTTATTCACATAACCAGTTTAGTGGAAACGGGCTTCATCGCTCATTATGATTTTGGATATGAAATAATCCTTTTCTTGCACCACGTTTAATAATAATAATAAGTGTTTTATTATCTTATTATTTTATGACAATTAGATATAATTATATCCTCACTGGGATCTCCCGTGCTGAGGATAGAGCATGGGAGTAAGTTAACCTCACTTGACGGTCAGCATCGAGCATTAGGTGAACGGTTTGCACTTTGTATGGGGACATCTTCAGGTCTTTCAACAAAATTCTCTAGGATGTCCTCGGCCACAGCAGCGATATTCTCAATACGGTGCTGGCCACTTCTTGCGACATCTCTTGTGGACCCAGTTTTTGCATGAGATGCTCAGCCAAACGCTTAACTGTTCACGCACATGGTGCAGGACATTGAGGAAAACAAAGACGAAATTCATGCTGCGTTAAAATAACAGACGGGAAATTTGCCAAATAAGCAGTAACAATAATTACGCGATCTTCAGGTGTATATCGCTCCATTGCTTCAACAATACTCTATCTGTCTACATAAATGTCAAAGCACAATGACCTTTGACACCATTTGCAAAAATTATGGCACATTCACAATATTCACATTATGACATTACTTTTGCCCCACTTGTAGATGGAGAATGCAGGAGGACGGAGAGTAATACCACAAATAGAGGAGAATACAGGAGTATGGAAAATACAGGAGAAAGGAGAAAACAGGAGTATGGAGAATAATAACACAATGATATGAGAACAATATCACAATGGGCAAAAGTGTCATGAATTAACTTAAATGCTAGAGAATACACGAACGAAGTGGAGGAAAATTGAGAAGAAGCTAAGTAACAGGCAAATATGTCAAAAAATTACAAAAATAAGTGAGAATATTAGAATACAAGAATGCAGGTAAATGTAAAACTTTGTCGGAAATGGATAAAAGTGACTGAAATTACACACCAAAATTTAAAGAAATGTCAAAACTTTACAAAAACAAATACCAACAGAAACATCGATAATGGACAAGATTGAATTCCACCATCATTCTTGGTATATAGAACTCTTATAGAATAATAATGAACAAACAGAGAACAAGCAAAGAAGTGGTTACCTTTCTTGGTAGCAGCGTCCACAAGGGCGCCCCTGGTGAGCAGTTCGGACACCACCTCGACGTGGCCATCCTTGGCTGCCAGGTGGAGGGCATTCAGTCCATTCTGCCACAGGAGAGAAATGACAAGTCAGTTGGATTGCCTGATACTTATTCAACATTAAGACCCGTTATAGGAACAATTGTTTCAATTAACTAACTAAACATTACGCTCGTCCCTGCAGGGGTAGGCAGAGAGGATTAACTGCCAAATCACTCGGTTTTCGTTAATTCAAATTGATATAACGTCTCATACCTGTCTTCCTCGGGCGTCCCCGACTTCTTCTACAATTCTTCTTACACTCCTTTCTTCATTTATTCATTATACATGCTCAAAACATATAAGCGTCCCTTTTTTAATCTTACTCATTACGTTCCTACATATGTCATTAAGATAGTAGTTATAGGCCTTAGTCGGTAAGACAGTAGTTATAGGCGTTAGTCGTAAGTAACTAGATATAAGTCTTAGAGGTAAGTCACTAGTTTTAAGTCAGTAGTTCTAGTATTAACTATTTAAGAAATATATTTGTACAGCGCCCTTGAGGTGATTTCTCACAAAAATGGCGCTATATAAATTAGCCAAATATTATTATATACATCAGCCTTGCATTCAAATTCATTCAATTAAATTTGGAATTAACTCCTTACAATACATTGCACATAAGCAATATAACGCATTACCTAGTAATCTAAAACTTCCGGCAACGAACAAAAAAACATTGGCAAAAGCTCTTAAAAGCTATTTCCTCGGCAGTTTTATTAATGACTAACACAATCTTTCTTTGGAACTCCATAATAACATCTGCGTTTATTGATTTTAATGTATTTATGTTGTCTTGTCCTTAATCTAATGTTGTCTTTCCCGAAATGAGTTTTGTAAACTCACTGGGAATAATACATTATTACTTTGTTATTATTTTGTAATGTATTATCTTGTAATAAATAAAAAATAAAAATTTCTTTGTGAATCTCCACATTTTTCATACTATCATACGTGGTTTTACCACACATACCAAAAGCATGTGTGAGAAATCTGGAGATCTGCAAAGAATGCAAGGCTGATGTATATGAGTAAGATTAAGAAAGGGACGCTCAGATGGTTTGAGCATGTAGAGCGAATGAACAAAGAAAGGAGTGTAAGGATAATATATGACGCAAATGTGAATGGTAGCAGAAGTCGGGGATGTGCGAGGAATACATGACACGATTAAGGGCCCACTATTCGAATTTCATCCAATTTCCGACATACTTTCCTTAAAATTTTGAAGTTTTTAAGCTCTTAAAAAAATATATGTTATTCTTTAAGATAGTATCTATTTGTTCCAAAAGCCGAAACGGTAATTATTTGAAATTCCCTCGATAGAAATAAATCGCAAAGTATGCTCCGAAAAATATTATTAACACGTTTATTTCTGTTATTTTACAAGTTATATGTATGAAAAAAATCACAATGCTTTTTTTAATGCTACTCAATAGACCCCGAAAGTGATTTTTGCTATTTTTGAAATACGCCGTGATTTATTAAACATTTTCACAACAGTCGCTTACGTCTTATGATTCTAAGCATGATTATTGCATCCCCTCTCACTTCCTCACGCGCGTTCGCTATCTGCCTTTCAGTCACTGCTTAGAGAGCTTCGCGGATGGTCGTGTTGTTCTACATTTCGTGATTTCTCCTAAATAATATTTATCGTAAATAATAATATTGGTATGGCGTGGTATGTTGAAGATCCCCTCCCCCTCTCTGAACGGGTCACGTAGTATGGCTACTGTATATATTGCGCGAAGAAATTCTAAAATCAAGCCGCACTTAATTTACAACGTTCTAACAGCATTACGTTTGTTTTTTTTTTGTCCTATTGTATTTGTCTGTTTCTGAGGCGTTTTGTAGTTGTTCATTTTGATTGGATATAGTTTTAACTTCGCTTTTCCATGTTCTGAGGAGAGAAAGTTTGCAAAGACAAGTTTTCGTAATCCATTTAACAATTTTTGAATTTGAGGTTCAATCTTGTGCAAATTATTTTAGTTCGTCATATTTTAATGGAAAATATTTATAAAGTACGTTGCCAGAGCACAGAATTGCATTCGTTAGAATCTTGTACAATGAATAATTATGCCCTAGCTAATTGCATAATATTCCATATGCATATTTAGGTATGTTCTAAAATGGTAATTATATGTCCTATTTAAATATTTTTCATTTTAAAAATATTAAACTTAAAAACTTTACAAAAAACTCAAATCAGAAATTGGTAAATATATAAATCGTCTTTGCAAACTTTGACATCTCATATCATAGAACTGTATATCTGATGTTAGAACGCGTTCCAACTAAGGCTTGATACAAATTCTAAGCTTTCTGGATCGAGGCAAGTAATATGTATAATAACACTGTAGGTACCTGGAATATGTAGAAAGCGACCCGGTCAGATTTGCATCTCTGCCAATGATTTCGTACAATAATAAGACACTTTTACGGTGGGGCAAACTACCGGCATTTTCGATAATGTATCCAAGAACATAAAGATCTTCATACTAGTTCTCAAACTTTAGGGAATTTAATTTGAGGAAGTTAATTATTGATTGGATATATAATAAATAATTATTTTGTTTTTCTTCCAATAAAAATTAGGTTTTCTATTATTTTATAGTTACGTACTTATTTATTCCAGAATTCGTCCATTTGAAAATAGTCTAATTTTTTAGGCGATCTGTTTTAAATAACTAACTAACTAACCATCAGGCCGTTTCCCCGCAGAGGTAGTCAGAGAGGACGGACCGCCAAACAACTCGGTCTTGGCACGCACTCTTTGCCTTACTCACATTCATACATCGTCTCATACAAAAACCACTTAACTTTAATTTATATTCGTCGATATATATAAATGTTTATTGTCCTGAAGAAGGTTGAGTTCAACCGAAACCGGTCGACGAATATAAATTAAAATAAAGTAGTTAAAACAAAATATTTATTTCATTTTGTTCTTTAATTATATTTCAGATGTGACTATACTCAACTGAAGAACGTTTTGTCCACATCTTGTAAAGATGTTGAAGCACTGAGGTAACAATAAAATCATTTACGCCCTTCACATTTATTTAGAAAGTTCTTGAAATGTAGTTATAATCAATGTTTTTATTTTGTTCCAGCTTCCACGAACAACGGGAAAGCATACCTGTTGAGAATACATATAACGACATACCTAAGGAGAATATAGATAATGGAGGAAGGTAAAATGGATTTCAGAATTTCGATTAAACTATCGTGTTGTGAAAAAAATATATACCGTTAACTTTTTTTTTTATTACAGTAAATCTGATGTACGTGTGTACTACAACAAAAAACGTAAAATTGTAAACAAGAAACCCATCGGCCGGAGAGGTCTTTCTCAAAGCATTGACAATTGGTATGTTATAGTGATTTACTTTACTAACATTTATGTATTTTATTTTACTAACGGTAAAACATAAGTTCTAAAGAGATGAATTATTAATATACAAACTATCTGCTTTATGTGAAAGAACATCCGCTTCATTCGAAAAAATTAATCTTCAGTAATACAAACATTCAAAAATTTATAATACTTTTATTGGTATCCAAATCATTATCAATATCCACTTTTATTTGTAGTTTTTCATAAATCAATTTTGCTTTTCTAGGTTGGATAAAAATGATGCAGTCGAAGGAGGAGAAGAAAGACGCATCGTCGACATTTTCTTTTTTATTAACCAGCTGCAATCCATATCGGACCATTCTCCTTTTGGATGCGGATTTCGAAATCTTATTCTTAAATCTGAGCAAAGAGTTGGTCTAATGTCCAAAATACTATTTGAATGTAACATGTGTTGCGCCAAATTTACAGTCAACACATGCGACCCAAAACCTAAACATACCATGGACGTCAATGTAGCAGCAGTATCGGGGATGACTCCTGCAGGAATTGGGCTTGCTCAACTGTCCGAGTTTTTGACGGCTGTCAACATACCCCCGATGTCCGTAAAATTTTTCCACAAGACAAATGTATTAGTGTCAAGAGAATGGGAGAAATGCGCGTTAGTCGCCATGGAAGTCGCAGCGAAACGAGAGCGTCAAGCAGCTATCGAAGAAGGTTGTCTACAGGACGGAGTGGCGGTGATTGACGTGATCGCGGATGGGTGTTGGTCGAAACGATCATATAGAACAAATTATACAGCCCTCTCCGGTGCGGCAGCAATTGTTGGCAGAAGATTTGGAGAAGTTTTATACCTCGGAGTTAAAAATAAATATTGTTGCATTTGTGCAAGAGCTGAAAACCGAGGAGTATTGCCTAAAGAACATGTTTGCTACAAAAATTACACTGGACCTTCAACTGGAATGGAAGCAGAAATTCTTGTAGAAGGGTTCAAAACTTCAGTTGAATCTCATAATTTGATATATGGGCGGCTAATAGCAGACGGAGACAGTAGTACTTATCATAAACTTATCAAAACGAGACCAGAAAACCTGCAGAAAACCTTCTTCAATAGCAGATTGACGCTCTCGCTCCACTGTGACTTCCACTGCGAGTAATGCACATTTCTTTCACTCTCTTGACATATATTTGCTTTATTATAATGTTTTTGGTACACCAGGGATAAGTCGACAGCCGTAAAAAACTCAGACAGTTGAGCAAGCCCAATTCCTTCAGTCATCCCCGATGCTGCTGCTACATTGATGTCCATGGTATTTTTAGGCTTTTGGTCGCATGTGTTGACTATAAATTTGTCGCCACATTTTACATTCAAATTTTATTTTGGACTTTAGGTCAGATCTGAGCTCAGATTTGACAATAACTTTTCCAAATCCGCGTCTAAATGGAGAATGGTCCGATATGGATTGCAGTTGGTTGATAAAAAAAGAAGGTGTCGATGGTGCATCTCTATTCTCCTTATTCCGACCGTGTCATTTGTATCCAACCTAGAAAATAAAAAGCTGCCTTAAAATGGATATCGATCTATGAAAACAATAACATTGATTTGAGTGCCAGTATAACTGTTATAGTTTTTTAATGTTTGTATTGTATTACGGTCTTCATCATATGGCACCAGCGTCAAACGTTGTTACCAGGTTGTCTCTTTTCATATAACCCACTTTCATTCATCACACCCAATTTCACGTTGAATGAACCCGATTATGTACCTGTTGTCGCTGACGTCTATTATTTATTATACCTGACGAGTTTTATTTTTATTTATTAATATTTAAACATGCTACACTACTTATGAAGATTGTCAGCAGGTACGTAGTGACAACATTTTATGCAATTGGTAAATTTTCAAAGAAGGTATATGTATAAATAAAGATGATGATAAATTACCAACTAGATCAATTGGTTAAATTAACAGAATAGTATAAATATAAATATGTAAACAGCAGTAAAAAACTTATACACTAAACAAGTACAAATGAATGGTCACATCAATAGTTTCATATATTATATAGGTAGGTATATGAAGTATTACAAACATATAATGATATTCCTTTTCCTAACAATGTCAATTCTAATTACAAATACAAGTGCTTCAATAGGGCATCAATATAAATATCTGTATCTTATAGTAATTTCCTTTTATTATATTTGACTTGCAATACAAATGGTATTATTTTTGATTGTTTTTAGTTTATTGTATTTTTTGGGTACAACATAGTTGGTTCTTTCACCGTATTTATTGGTATATCTCAGAACCACCAATTCTTCATTGTATTATGTTTGTGATTAAATTACATTTGACAATTTAAACAAACAAGATTTAGAGTATTTAAAAGTATATCGTATGTTATAACCAATAAAGTTCAAAATTAAATTGTAAGTTCACATGAACTTAAACTATTAAAAATAGTAGTTACAAAAATTTCTTACCTTTGTGAATAAATAAAGCACCCTCCAAACAAAAATACAGAAGCTTTTTTGTGAGAGTAGGTACATCATTAAAAATATATGTTGGAATGTAATTTTATGATTCATACATGTTATATTACTCTCATAATTATTGAATTGTTTAAATGAATAAATAAATCATTACAAAACTGTCTTCTGATTTATATTTAAATCCTTGAGACACTAATGGCCCACACCCTGATAAAAAAGCTTAAAAATGTATAAATTATCTTCATAATACAAAATATGATAAGTATAAAAAACGTATACATCTATATAATTTATATAAATGTACAAAAGTAGATAATACATATATATTTTTTATACAATATGTCCGGGGGTTAAATGTGCAAGGAAGGTGATTCTACATGATAGTACAATTAAAAAAGACGATTTTTTGAAATTTTAACGTTTTAAGCTAGTTTTCGGATAAAAAAAATTAATTGATTGTACAGAAAAAAGTATATTGGTCTATGAAAAAATGTTTTTTTAAGGAAAAAAAAAAAAAAATTTCTCCTCCTTGAAACCTCCTGAAGTTTTTGAACTTTACCCCCGGACACCCTGTTTAGATAAACTTATATATATTGATTTTATAAAGTCATATTTTTTTACAAATTACATATTATTATAAAATTAAAAAAATAAATAATTTATGGATTCTGAAATACCCCACAGTTTGACTTCCTTTGTATTGTGCCAGCAGAGCGGCAGCCACGTGTTGATATTATTTCACATTTGTAAAAGTAGATTTAGTTTGGAGTCGTGTTAATAGATGTCTCAAATTCAGGACATAATAATAATATAATTATTTTTCTTGAAGTGACGACAGAGACCCTATAGGCAATCTTACAAAGGTTTAAAAGTTGCCGTAGAGGCAATTCTCAAATTCTGATAGGGAAAGTGCACTCTTAAGTGATACTGGAGTAAGAATAATAGAAGAGTATGTATGAGAAGGTGACCAGATAACTCATCAAAACGACAATTCAACACACCTATAAAGTGTTATAAAGTTATGAAAAGTGATGAAACAAAAACTACGTTAAATAGGTTACATATGTAACTATTTTTTACATATGTAAGTTTTTATTTCATCACTTTTGATGACTTTATATCGCCTTTTAAGTGTGTTGAATCGTCATTTTGAGTAGTTATCATGGAACCGTATGAGACAATGCATGAATGTGAATGAGGCAAGGAGTGTGTGCCAAGACCGAGTTGTTTGGCGGTTCGTCCTCTCTGCCTACCCCTGCGAAGAAACGGCGTGATGGTTAGGTTAGTTAGGTTAGGTTAGTTAGTTTATGTTATTGATTTTGCTCTTTTGACAATCCCAGCGTTATGCGATTCCCATTTTAAGTCTTGTGATATGGTTAGCAGTTTTAGCGGTTTTTTTTATCATTGTATAATCTAATATCTATTCATTATGAATGGGCGTTTAGTGATGTGTATTAAATATGAGACAGATAATACATGCTGTAACACAAGTAATAATGAATTATGCATTCTGTTTGTACACAGCAGGTAGGTACTGCTCTTATCAATATATTTTTATTTTTTTATAGGGCGGAGATGGTTTACATGTAGTTCCCGTGAGCACTTAGGCTATAGGCCCATTGTGCTATCTCCCATTTTACCTCAATCCTTTAACAGTCACCCGGTCCCTTTTATAAAGTTCACCAGGGTTGTTATTGGATATGTGGCTATGTCTTCTGGTTCCACAATGTGTATTCCCAGGTCTCATTTCTCCGCTCCAATCCCCCTTGGTTCCCTGAAGGCCCCAAAAGGGAAGAGAGCCTCATCTCTCCTCTCCACTCCTCCTTGGTTCCCTAAAGGCCCCACGATGGAAGAGGACTTCGCCTCTCGTCTCCACTCCTCCTTGGTTCCCTAAAGGCCCCACGATGGAAGAGGACTTCGTCTCTCCTCTCCACTCCTCTTTAGTTCCCCGAAGGCCCCGCAACGCAGGAGTCTACTCTTCCTTGGTTCCCTGAAGGCCCCACGAGGGAAGAGGGTCTCGTCGCTTCTCTCCACTCCTCCTTGGTTCCCTGAAGGTCCCAATAGGGAAGAGACCTTTGTCTCTCCTCTCCCTCTTATCAATAAGTAATATCTATTCATTATGAATGGGCATTTAGTGATGTGTATTAAATATGAGACAGATAATACATGCTGTAACACAAGTGATAATAAATTATGCATTCTGTTTGTACGTAGCAGGTAGGTACTGCTCTTATCAATAAGTAATGCACTAACATGTTTACTCCAGTCACACTGGGGGTCAGGAATGTGATGTCACATGGTTGTATATTAATATATTGTTGCTTTGTATGACTTGATAATTAATTGATAGAGTGACTAACCGAATATGTAGGACAACGAATGACATTGAAGGTTGATTATTTTTTTTTTCTTTTTTAACTGCGCTTATGTCACAAGATTTTTTACTATTTATCAATAGTGCAGACCTGTGAAAAATCACGGGATATTATCATAATCGTAGGATTTGTGAAGATGAAAGTACATATTTATTGAAAAATGTATATTTGCCTCAGGACTTTCAAAAACAAACATTGTCAATTTTGGAGAAATTTACCTTTCAAATTAACACCTTTAATAAACTTGAAAAATTACAACATCCGTCAAAAATTAAAAAAAAAGAAATACACATTACAAATATACCTAATTTACCGTTTGTGTCTATGTTCCCACAGTCAGTTCCAGTCAGTCATTGAACTGGAGTTACATGCGTACACAGAGACACAAAATCGAAATTATTATTTTTAATTATCATTTTTTAATCCCTAGGATAAATGTGTGGTTAAACCATGTATGATGGTGAAACTAGTAAGAACACATTAATGTGATAATGTAATGCAATATCTATAACTCTGTTTTTTTTAAATTTTACAACAATGTTTTTTGCGACTATAATATTATAGTATATATAATATTTTTTAAGGGCGCAAACCGCGGTTGACAGCTGTTTTTATGTCTTCTTGAAATATCTTCACAGATCGTGTTTTGTTTATAAAATTATCAATTTACTATTCTATTTATTTAAGTCAACATATTTACATAGATATTTGTGTCATTTTTTCGTCAGTTTTAGACATGTAATTATATAATAACAGCATTTGTAAAATCTACTTGCATGTTATGTCATAAAGTTAGGTTAAAATGGTTACGCCACAATTCAAATTGAATTTTATGGTCTATATTTTACAAGAACTTCTTTAAAGTGATGTTTTTTTATAACATAAATGCCTAATGCACGTGTTGGTAACCACGTATCGATGAAATAAACGTTTTCAAATGTGCAAGAAATGCGTTAAACTTATCAGTTTTTTAATGTTGTCTCCAGGAAATTAAAATCAAGTTCAATTTTTTTTTTTGTATGAACGAGATGAAAAGTGAGGTGACAGTTTTCTTGCAAATTCCCTAAACAACTGTTTTTTGAATTTTAAATTCTCTGAAATTTTGCGACGTTTTGAACAAAATTGTTTGTGGAAAGCTTTTTTTTTTCACCTCTTTTCATGATTTAAATTAAAATATTGCACTTTTTAAGTATTAAAGTATATTTCGAATGCAAAAATTTAACAGGTAATTTTATCTAGTTTCCAAAATAGTAACCGGTTTTCAAAATAAAGAAATATATTAACACTTGGAAAACATTGGAAAATTCCGAAATTCGATGAGAAATCATTATTATTTCAAGTTTATACAACGGGCAAACAATCCCCTGTGACTCGATAAGCAATGTATATATCTTATGTATCTTTCCATGAACTAGTTTATGTCAGTTTCTATTAGTAAGGTTTTCACATACACGGTCGTTTATCAACTGAATAAAATTTTCACCACGTTTTTTAGTAAGACTTTGTTATTGTTTGTGTTCATATTATTTGAGATCACTGTAGGCGTAAAGGTTGTTCAGTTGGTACCTACTAAACACCATAAAATCCCAACTGTGTACGTATAACTGTAGATAAAAATTAATGCAAAGTAGCTGAATAATATGGTGGCCTAGAACCTAGAACACCGTGACAAACTATTGTTACAACCATGGACAATTTGTTAGTTAATTCATTCAACAACAGGTGGCATTGTTCCCTCACTAACACACAGACAAAAGATACTACATGCATTACCTATGTAAATTTATTATAGTACACATTGTTTAACAATCAGGTGCCGCTTTTGGTTAAATAACTGCAGAGGAAGCAGTGTGAAGATGGAATTACGATAATTAAAACTTGGTTATAACGAGCTCGAAGGACCAACTAAATTTGCGCCTTATAGCCATTACCCATTATAGGTTTTATAAAAGTCGTATGTACCTTCCTACCTACCAGGTAGGTCCTACCTACCTCTGCTATCAATATATTCGCAAAAGTTTAGTACAGGGTTTTCCAATAAGAGGTGTTATTTTGATTTTCAATCGTAAAAAATCAATGGTTTCGTTGCTTGTGTGGCACGTAGCGCCGTCTTGTTGACGTGAAACGTTGTCCAGATCAATACCATCCAATTCCGGCCATAAAAAATCATTAATCATCTCTCGATAGCGCAATCCATTCACCGTAACTGTTGCTCCAGCCTCATTTTCGAAAAAGTAAGGTCCAATGACTCCGCCGGACCATAAACCGCACCAAACAGTCACACGTTGAGGATAGAGAGGCTTTTCAACAATAACTCTTGGGTGTTCCGAGCCCCAGATGCGACAATTTTGCTTGTTGACGAAGCCACCGAGGTGGAAATGGGCCTCATCACTCAAGATGATTTGCATTTGAATCACTCAAGTGAATTTTAATAATTTCAATGCGTTGTTGAAGCGTGTATCGTTCCATTTTTATTAATGGCGTAGTTTCTACTTGTCAAATGTCAAAAAATGACAGCTTAAAAAAAACATAACATCTACCGAAATAGCGGGCTATTAAAAATAACACATCTTATTGGAAAACCGTGTATATTTTCAAAATACGAGTAAGTATTCCTTATTAAAAGAAGAAATTATAAAAAAAAACTTTAATTAACCAAATTTATATTCAATGATTTTTAAGATTTCGCTTTCAAGCTTCTCTATTTCCTTATCAAAACAATCCACGCATTATAACTATCATCACCTAGTTTAGCTTCTTATTTATTTTATTTTTTCGGACCCAACGACCCATTCAAGTTAAATTTTTAAATAAAAAAATTAAATAAGTTAAATTTAATAAAGAAAGACAAACATTGGTTACGAATAACCTGACAATGTTTGAAAATCTCCTACTACCACCACAGTAAGCGGAAAATGTTGCTTGTGTTATGATGTAGGACTTAGCCAGCCGAGGAATTGAACACACTACGCCTGGGTGGGACCCAAGCGCAATGTCAACTCAGCCACCGACAGGTTAGGTATTAAGAAATTGTGTTGACAAAAATTTTTGCACGGTATATCAGTGAATCGACCTCGTTATAACAGCCATCAATTATATGAAGATAAGCCTGAACTATCGTTTATATACTTAAATTGTTTTGTAATTGCTCATTATAGCAGTGAACTCATTATTGCCGTGATCGTTACAGAGATCTGCAAAATGGGTACCCAAAACCATTTCAAATGCAAAATGGAAATGGGTCAAAACTTTTCCATTTGAAAATGCAAAATGCAAAATGGTTTTTAGAAAAGCATTTCAAATGCAAAATGCAAAATACCTATTTTCAAAATGCATTGAAAATGCAAAATGGTTTCTCAGGTCAAACAATTAAAGTAATTATATAATTTTTAAACAATTTTGTTATTTAATAATGGACATCAATGTAGAACAAACATATTACATGATGGTAAATCCAGAAACACCACGACTACAGATTATGAAACCACAAAAAATTTGCGCGGGACTAATGTTGCCAACGTAAAAACATAGAAACTGATATCTAACATTTAATATTACAGAGTCATGGCCCCATGTTCAGTATTTGAATCAGTATTTTTTGTAATGGTATCACTCAATTGCCAGGGCTCCTACCAGGGAGCAACTTGACAAATGTAAATTATCTCTCATAGCGAGATTGAGGACCGACTGATATTTGGGGCTTATGAAAAAAAGATGATTGGAGATAGTAGGAAAAATGTTGCAAAAAAGCATTTAAAATGGAAAATGCATTGAAAAAAGCATTTAAAATGCAAAATAGTTTTTAGAAAAGCATTTAAAATGCAAAATGGAAAATACCCATTTTGCATTTTGCATTTCCATTAGAAATTGATTTATTTGAAATAAAACACATCTCTGGATCGTTATAACCAAGTTCGAGAAATAAAAATCATAGAGAATTGCAAAACGATATTGCGCATATCCGATAACTTTTCCATCGTACGGGCTTGCCCATTACTGTGAATGAAATGTCAAAGTGCTTCAACAAGCAGACAATAGATGTCACCGTGTTCCTTATAATATTGTGACATAAGCGGCACCCCCTTTGAGGTGGCGCCAGTTTGTCTATCGCCCGGTCTGTCATGGCGGCCCGTTTCTCGGCCATTGGGTCACGGAGAAAGCAGAGGGAGATAGGGAAAGGTCAACGGTCGGAATGTAATAGCAAGAGGATAATAATTGATGAATGGGAAAATGCAGAGTTATGGCAGATTGCATCATGAAAAACTGAGCGAACTCTCGCTTAAAATTTACCATTTTAGAGTCTTTTTGGGAGATATTTTCCCAGCCTGACACGGTCACATAAAAGTTATGCTATCTCCTTTGTATTACTGTGAGAAACATGATTTAAACAGTGTTAGAAAGAGGGAATACCGCTCGTCAGTATGCTTTAAAAAATACCATAATAGCTCCCGTGATTAACATTTAACCACGACATGGTAAGGGTTAATCTAAAATGTTAATTAATTAATTAAAAATAATATGTAATATAAATATGTGTCGCGGTTAACTTCACTGAAATCTTACTGCAATATTCAACAATCTCATTACATCGCCATAATATGATTTCATCACATCGCCATAATATGATTTCATCACATCACCATAATATAACTTCATCACATAACAGATTATAAGTCTTCATCGCTCACCGAATTGCAGGTGTTGATGTCCCTGACTTGCTGCGTGTCCAGCAGTTCCTTGACCGTTTGCAGCTGACCTGCACGCGCAGCGCGGAGAAATGCTGTGCTCGGTTCCATCTGCAAATACAAAAAAGTATAGGTTATAGGACTTCATCAGAAAACTCAAAGGTTATAAAAAGCTGGATTGAAATGTCACTTGATTGTAAAATAAAAACACTAATTAATCGCAAAATGTTATTTTACGTATCATTAGAATACCTTTCATAGTGGAGGAATATTATTAAATTTCAGTACAGAAAAAAATGGTAATATATACCTAAGACTTTATCTATGAGCTCCCTGGTTATAATACTTCATCAGAATTTCACATAGTTGAAATGAACACGAGAGACACAAAATCAGGAGTGACTATTACATTTCATCAAAAGGAAAATCATGTAGTTATAACAAACACTTCATCGGTGAAATCACTGGTTTTGGACGCTAATCATAATAACAATTAAAATTTTACGGTTAAATAAAAATAATAGTCGATTGAGTGAAGAAAGATTATTGAATTTCATCACATCAAAAATCATGGGTTAAAACGATAATTTATCAGCGAGCTCACAAGTTATAGAGCTTCATCACTTCACTTCATTACCCTTCATCACAAACTTATTGTTTGTAACATTAGAATATACCAATGGAATTTAGAGAGATTATTAAATTTCATCACAATAAATTCATGTTTATATAAGATTTCATCGGTGAGGCCAAAACATACTTATTTGTGCAAATTGTAACAAGAGACTATCGGGTGATTATTATTAGAATACACCTATTCCAGGAAGATTATCAAATTTCATCATAAGTTTGAAAATATCACCGGTTTTCGTATAATGAACTCGGAGGTTGAACGGATGCCGTTTGAATATTAAACCTATTTGCACTGCAAACGGACACAAATAGAGCTCTATCACTATAGCAACAAGTGCAGAAAGTTCACGAGTATCTATTTTTGTAGCAACATATTCATCGAACACATTATTAGGCGTCATCACAATTCAGATATAAATAGCTGAGTGACGTCATAGACGCTGATCACCGATGTTCGATGATCAATCATAATCATCAATATTTATAAGTAAGATATATAAAATATGTACGTGAATTTCGTCGTTTGATAAAAATACGGAATTGCTGTAGCTCAGCTGTGCGGATAGAGAAACAATAGCGTGTGTGTTGCTTGTACGTCCAACGTCAACTTTTACGGCGCTGTTCTATATAACATATGGATATAAAAAACACGCGTATTCGAATGCAATGTTGTGTCAAAATTTCAAAACAATCGGTGAAGAACTTTAGGAGATTTAAGATTTGAACAAACGAATATTTACATTTTTATTTATATAGATAGATTTAAATGTGAACACTCTTGTGAGTTTTGAATGAGAGTGGGATTTTTTAGGTACCATAGATAGGAATCATATAATATTCTGGTGAAATTGATCATTAATATCGAAATTCTTTCAAGAAGGTAAATCTTTCAGGATGTGAAAAATATTATACATGGCAATCAAAAAATGGTCCCAGCATAGTAAAATATATTTTATTCACATGGCAGGGAAATAATGTATCGTAATATTATTATAGATTATCGTTTCGTCACTGGCAAACATGTTGATTTTATATGTGAAAAAGCGCGTGGCAATAATCCATGTCAAATGGCATAATTCCGATTTTCAAAAGACAAAGTAGATACTGTATTTAATGATATAATAATATTTGGATTGTATTTTGTGCAAAATCACCTCAATGGCGCTGTACAAATATATAATACATTTCTACAATGATCTATATTATTATTAACTATATATATGGAGATAGTATACAGTACAATACTTACCTGGTAGGTCACTTGAGATTAACACTTAATTATCGTGAATATTAGGGAAATTCAGATACAGGATTTAGAATATAATTGAAAAATTTGATATAATTGGACTTTCTCTCAGGAATGGTATTTTGAATTCAAGGGTATGACAGCTTAAAAAGGTAAGTTTTTAGTTTAGACCTGAATTCTGTTGGATTGGAAAGCCTGGAAAAATAATAAGATTCTGAACATCACACCAAACTGGGTACACACTTCTTGCCTCATCCATACATCATCTCATATTAACTTCCTAGGGCGTCCTAGATTTCTTCTACCATTCAAATCGCGTCATATATTCTCCTTACTTCGTTTATTCGCTCTACATGCCCAAACCATCTCAGCATCCCTTTTAAATCTAAGTCATTATTACGCTTACATCATTCTTGCATTATTTTCGAATCTCCACAATTCTCACACCATCATTCATGGTTTTACCACGTATACGCCTCAGGGATCTCATTTATACGGCATTCACTATATCAATTCAGTAAAAAATATCGATAAAACCCTGGAGACCTTCAGAACGTGCCGGAACGGTTATTTCCTTATCAATTTATGGGCAGTTAATATTATGTCGTGTGTTTATGAGTAAAGTAATGGGCGATTGTTGTGAGTTTTATGGAAACATTACAGTTTTACAATAATAAAAGAAATTCCTAAGACACTACGTAGTTGTGGTTTGTTGTTATTTTTTTTTATCTATTCTTATGTATATATTGATCCACTCCCACCTGAGTTATCTAGTTAGTATCTGGGGCACCATTCCAAAAAAAAAAAGTTGGGGAATACAAGTTATTCAAAATAGAGCCGTACGGAATATATATAATCTGCCATGGGATAAACATGTCAAAGATATATACTCACTGACACAAATACTTCCTTTTACGATTCTGCCAAAGTATAACATCACAACTGCCATTCTACAAATAATTCAACACTCCTCACAAACCAACACTAAACCAGTCTTTAATTCTTACATACACCAGCACAAAACACAATCACAAAATCAAATACACTTATCGTCATCTACTTACACGACTAAATTTGGAATTAACTCCTTACAATACATTGCACATAAGAAATATAACGCATTACCTAGTAATCTAAAACTTCCGGCAACGAACAAAAAAACATTGGCAAAAGCTCTTAAAAGCTATTTCCTCAGCAGTTTTATTAATGACTGACACATTCTTTCTTTGAAACTCCAAAATAACTTCTGTGTTTATTTATTTTAATGTATCTATGTTGTCTTGTCTTTAATCTAATGTTGTCTTTCCCGAAATAAGTTTTGTGAACTCACTGGGAATAATACATTATGACTTATTATTTTATAATGTATTATTTTATAATGTATTATTTTGTAATAAATAAAATAATAAAAATTGACACAAAATCAAGCATTAGTCCCCAACACTGTAAGACGTAAGCGTTTGACAGTGTGTATAATGTTACAGCCAAAGTAATAAATCCGGATATTATATATACTATCCAGCCCATTGAAATTTAGTCTATGATCCAGCCATTATTTTTAATGTCTACCCAATTTATACAAAGTGATAATTGACACAGAATTAATCACATTAACTATCCATTTTATATAATATCTTCGAAGACTTGGATAAAGTAATAAAACAAGTAGGTATAGGTAAAGATTATAAAATTGTATTTCAATTTGCCTTTAATTTATAAAGTAAATTTAAACTAGGTTGGGTTATTATAGGTTAGGTTGGGTTAGGTTAGGTTAGGATAGGTTAGGTTTGGTTGGGTTAATGTCGGTTAGGTTAGGATAGGGGGGAAACAAGTCAGTTGGACCCATGGAACTAGTATTCATACTCTTTGGCTGGACCGTATTTATTACTTTGGATAACTTTGACCCGATATTATAAATAATATCCGGATAAAATGATTAATTTATTACATTGTCTAAACAATTTTGTTATTATATATAATGACCAGTCATTATGTATAATAGCTATTTAATCACTATGACTGTAACATATATATTAATATAGCTCCATCATTTGGGCCCCTTCTGAACAAAATAATTAGAATTAAATTAGAAATAGAAAAAAGTACAAAAGAGGTTTTAACGTTACCTATATGAGATAATATACGTAAAATCTATTTCTTGTTCTGAACAGGACAGCTGAAAAGTAAAACAAGCCGAAAAATATTTTTAGGCAAACTTTTTTTAAAACTGTTAAAAAAAATGTTGTAGCAGAAAACGACTTTTTTTTCAAAAATTCGATTTTTTGCATGAATATTTTCAGGAAATTTCAGTTTGGCGGTGCGCCGCACGGATTTCCTGGAAATCTTCATAAAAGAACTCGAAATGTGAAAATAGATTAACTTATATGTGCCTAACGAGTATACTCGTGGGAGATCCCATGCACTTTTTAATACTCAGAAAGTGAGGACTTCTGCCTATCAGAACGCGCCAATCAACACAGCAACTCAACTGCTTTGACCATCCAAATTTTCAACTTAACAGTTCAGCAACTATCATAACGGCATAACCGCTTTAAGAAGCACATGAATAAATAAACAAATAAATATATTGGCGCATCCTCAAAATAGCTTAGACAGAGTTACATGTCTCGTAATACAAAATAGCTTGGACAGAGTTACATGTGTCCTAATACAAAATAGCTTAGACGAAGTTACATGTCTCGTAATACAAAATAGCTTGGACAGAGTTACATGTGTCCTAATACAAAATATCTTAGACGGAGTTACATGTCTCGTAATACAAAATAGCTTGGACAGAGTTACATGTGTCCTAATACAAAATAGCTTGGACAGATTTACATGTGTCCTAATACAATCCTTTTATATATATTTAATTTAAATAATTGGATGTCATTACAGCAGTTAATATAAGAAATAAATGTGAGTCCTACCCGATCGGCATTTGGTTCAGTTGTTAGCGCAGTTGACTCCAGTCTCTGGGGAGGAAGGTTCGATCCTCAGCCAGGCCAAAAAACTTATTTTTTTGTGATCTTTAAAAGTTCACAGCACTTAAGCCCCCGAATTCCCAATTTCTACGTTTCTCTTTAACCCTTTAAAGTTTTTAAGTTCCAAAAAAATATATGTTATTTTTGAAGATAATATCTATACATTTTTTATGCCGAAACGTTAATTATATGAAATTCCCTCGATGGACAAAAATCGCAAAGTAAGCTACGAAAATTATTAAAAACACGTTTTGTTCTGTTATTTAATATGTTATAGGCATGAAAAAATTACAGTGTATCTTTAAATGCAACTAAAGCATTTCTCGAGAGATTTTTGCTCTATTTCAAACGAGTCGTGTTTTATTAAATATTTTCAAAATTTTCGGTTAATTGTTATCGTTTTTTTTAATATAAGTGCACTCCCTCTAACATTCTTATTTATATATCTCCCTTCCAAACCATCTTCGAACGCTTAATACGGGGCCTTAAGAGCAAGTCCCTGGTTTACGATTTGCAAGCAATGAGAATTACAACTAGAAGACCAAATGCTTGAATTATATTTACAGTCGTTAAAGAGTTACATCACTGTTTACAAAGAAATTACCATGATATTGCGTGAATCTAAAATTTGCCAAGATATGAATTATTCTACGTACCGGCTTTATACGCCAAAAGTCCGGCATATAAAATGATTACCCATCGACTTATGCCAGAAGAAGCAAACTAAAAATACCTATTTATTACATTCCCCATCGACGCAAAGGCCGAATCAACAAGTTATTCGTTGTTTACGATGAATTTGTGTAGGAAAATATTATTTAATGGACAATAAATTTAATACGCCCATAGCTTTTGAAACCAGCAGCACGCAATGGCGTCTATTCTGGGACACCCCAACTCTAAACCGTAAACAATCAACTGTAAACAATCAACAATAAACATTGATTGTTTAGATTGTATCTCTATCAATCAATAAATCAGTCAATTATTAAGGGATAGAATAACCAGAGGCAAGTGAATGATATGAAATTTCTATCAGTTCTGAATTATAGATTATAATTATAAGGTTGGCTATACACTACGGCTACGTAAGTTACTCACAGGAGCGTTTACATATGCATCCAACTTATGGTAATTGATGCTCACGTAAGTTTAACTTACAGAAGTGCTCACAGCGACTTTATTTTTGTTTTTAAAAGCGCAGACGGTTTACACGTAGTTCCCGTGAGCACTTAGGCCATAGGCCCATTGGGCTATCTCCCATTTTACCTCAATCCTTTAACAACAACCCAGTCCCTTTATTAAAGTTCACCAGGGTTGTCATGGGTAATGTGGCTATGTCTTCTGGTTCTACTGTATGTCTCCCCAGGTATCTGAGCCTAGTTCCCACCAGGGCAAGACATTGGCACCATATGTGAATTGGAGTCTCTTCATCCTCTTCACATTTACTGCATATATTGGTGTTTTCCACTCCCAATATCTGCATGTGTCTCCTGAGATGGCAGTGTCCCGTTAGTAGTCCTACCAGTTTCCTCAGTGAGTTTCTGTCCATATCGAGTAGTTTCTTGGTTCGTCTAGGGTCTGGTCCTTTTGTGAGTACTTTGGATTGTCTCATTCCAGGTGCCCTCTCCCATTCTTTGCGGTGCTGGGATTTGACCCACCTATCAATATGTAATTTAGTGTGGCAAGCTGCTACTCCTACGACCGGCTCGGATCCTACAAGTGGTGCTTTCGCCCCTTCCCTTGCTAGTTGGTCAGCCCGATTAGGTAGCGAGTTCTGTAAGAACAGTCCTGCATTCCATCACCAGTCTGGAGTCGCATCGGTTACTTCCCAGTGCCATTAGGGCTGCCTGGCTATCGGAACATATGCTTATGTGTTTATCCCTGTACCCAATACGTATATTATCTTGTGCGCAGGCCAAGATGGCTTTCATCTCAGCTTGAAACACAGTACAGTGTGTTCCTAGAGGTATACTGAGTTCCCTCTTGGATCCCTGCAGACAGACTCCGGCCCCTGTTCCCTCCTCCATCTTGGGCCTATCTGTGAACCAGATTAGTTCCTGTTTGGAGGTAGGACCTGGAACCGTCTCCCATTCCTCCCTTGTGGGGTAGGTCACCCCAAACTGCCGTCTGAAGAGGTATTCGGCTTGTTTCCGTCCTGCTTCATTCCAGCTGTCGGGCTAATTGCCCTCAGTCTTGTTCCAATCTCTGTATGACTGTTTTTGGGCAGCTCACCTCTCCATTGACCTTTGCATTGTAGCCTGTAGGCTGCCGCTCACAGCGACTGCTACTCACGTAATTTTATTCGCGGCAAGATTGCTTCTTGTAAACAACGATTTGCTGCTGTCAAATTTAAGCGTGTTTTTAATAAGTACAAAAAGGCCTTAATAATATGTTGGAATAGAAGTTGGCTTGAGAGAAACAATTATTTTTGTTCAGTTAACGGCGGAATTAAATGGAGTTCTATAATTTTATCAGAATGACAGCCAGATAGATGACAGCAACCAACTTCGAATTCAAATAAATAGGTAATGTTATAAACAGAAATGTTGAAATTGGAAAGGATTGGACCGATAATAATAAATAATGATGATCATTTTCAGAAAGCTTTTTTCCACCTGAAAAATAACTGATATCTCTTCGCTTTTTGGAATCAAAAAAAAAATCTTTCCGTTAACATTCGTTTTCGTGGTGCTTATAGTTCTATCCACTTATCGTAATCAGATTTTAGGACATTTAATAAAAAAAAAAAACTAGTTTTATAGGAAGATCCTACGAAAACCTTTAATTTTATTTTTTTACATCTCGCATCGGCACGTCCAGGTACTATGTCTTACGGTAAGCGTGTCAACTTATCACACTGATTTCGTACGCTGTGAGAAGTCTGCAAGTTCGATTAAACCTGTCAAAAACTTACGACTGTCTCATACGACTTCTGTAACTTGCTATTAATTGCGGTAAGCGACCTACAGCATCGCTTACGTAGGTAATTTTCTTCGGTAAGTCACTTACGTAAGCGATTTACGAGAAAAAACTTACGAGTGTAAAGGCAGCATAATAATATATGTAAATTGCAGACGAGGGGATTTGAAGGGTTTGAATGAGAGGGGCGATAGGTGTGACATCAGCCAAAGATCAGAGTGGTAGATACTCTCAGTATCGCCCCGGTGAAAGACCACCAGGCAACTACTAGAAAATAACTCCCAATTCATAAACACGATAAATCTCCGGGTCAAAGTCTTAATTCGCGTTTGATCCGCCCAAGAGCAACGTTTAATAGCCGGATTAAAATAGACCCGGAATAGCGTGGGTACAGCGAACAGAAAATACTTAGAAGTGCGATATAAATACAAGTACACGGAGAAAAATGAGAATTGCTTATTTATTAAGAATAATTTACGTAAGGCCGTATGAATTAACAGGTTTCCTAATAAACTTTTAGTAAATGACCAATATATTATCGCGATGTCCGAACACGTGTTTATGGAAATTCTAATATTATTCTCATATTCGACGAGGAAAATAAGTTGGAATTACGAAAAAAGTTTTTCATCTTTTTTACTTCTACCATCATGTAGAATCACCTCCTGAAGTTAGTGCACTTTATCCCTGGATACCCTGTACATGGTTATGATGTACGTCCGCGAGACGTATGATTATATTTTGTGTGATAAATGTGTGTAATGGTATAACAATATTATTTTACTAATATAGACTGATCCTATTTTAGAAGAAAAATATTATTTTGTTGATTTATGAGTTTTTATGTTTGAAGATAAAATTTTCTAATTAATAAATGTAATTACAAAATACGGGTTTAAATTACAATAGTACATTAACTAATGCGAAAAATCTAAAATATACTAAAAAGTACATGTATATTCCATCTTACTAATGTCGTTGCATACGTCTCTGGGACGTATGATTACCGTTAACCCCATTCAGTATATGATTATCTTTCTAGGGTTAAAGTAAATTGAAAACAAATAAATCATTACAACTACTACTCATTACAACAAATAATACAAATAGTAAATTGAAAAATTATATTTTAAATAACAAGGACAAAGAACAAAAAAAGAAAAAATCTTGAGTTAACCAATTGAATTGTAATGATTGTAACCATTTTTAAACAGGTAAAAATTGCAGAAATTTTGAAACGAGGCTTAAGGAACATTTGAGATGTCTAAATAGCAATAATTATTAGGAATTTACTAACCATCTAATTGAATTTAACCATTCATTTGATATAAATACAGGTTTAAAAATTTTACACACTAACGTTGGTGGTTTTCATTTAGATCTTTTAGAAATATTAGAAATTATGAAAAATGTCAATAGAAATTTAAATATTGTTAATTATCAAATTAATTTTGTGAATAACCCTATCCTAAACATATTTCCATTGTAATTTTTTGTCTTTGATCTTCTAAGCTTCTCCCCTTTCCACCTCTCTCCCCCCCCCCTTACTTTCATTTCTACCCACGCCTTTTCTATACTTGATAATTAGTTTTAGTACAATTTATGTCCTGATGAAGAGAACATCGTTCTAGAAACATGTCGATTTTTAAAAAATAAAGATTATCGTGGTAAAAACAAAGTGTTTTAATTTATTTCATTAATAAAATGGTGCCTGCAGTGTCGAGCAACACTGAACAGGCGGATCGGAACCGTTCGGAAAGGCCGAGCGCTTCCGATCCAGTCGCGTAAACAGCGAGCGCTGCGCGGAGCCAGCGGCCAGACGGAAATTTACCCTGCTAGCGAGCACACGTTACCAAACTAAGATTGCACAGCTCGGTTGTAATAATATTATATCGTAATAAATCTGAATACGTACCATCCGCGTTTCAATCACACAACGAGCCTTGCGGTTCAGTAAAAGTGTAGTAAAACACAAACTACGGTGCCAGAAATTTTTTGATATTTCTTTTGATAATTCTTTTGATATTTTCGCAAAATATCAAAAGAAATACTTCGGGCGCACATTTCTACCCGTTTGTCTTTTCGGTGGTTAGAAAAGTACGCGTTGGCTAAATTTACAACTTGTGTAAGGCAAAGCTCAAAAAGAAGCAACGTTATTTTATAGATAGATTTTATGATATTTCTTGTTAACCGCCTTCCCCACACCAGCGACCAAATTCTCGTAAACGTGTTGCGAAATGTATGAGTCAATCAGCCATTATAAATCGCAACCAAATCTAAAATGTAACAGTTTCTATAAACATCAATAGGTAAGCACGTGACGTGTCAATATATTGGTTCCATGATAACTCAACACAGTGACAATTCAACACACTTTTTAAAAGTGATTAGCCCGTGTGACAAAACTTCTATTCAGGACAGTACCCATCTTTTAGAAAAATGTACAATTTTTGATGTAGACAGATTTAAATTAAATTACAAACTAGAAAACCATGGAATCACTGAAGAGAATAGGACCGACATATGGAAACGGAAAAAAACAAGCGAAATATACATAGCGTACTTAGAAAAAATCAACAAAAGAATTAAAGAAATAAATGAAATAGATGGAAATTAAAGAAAATCCTGTGAAGGATAAGGAATATTTATAAAAAAAGAATTAGGAGAAACCTTGTGTGTAACAAGCAAGGTACCCACGGCAGATAATACAAATCCATACAACCTAACCTAACCTAACCTAACCTAACCTAACCTAACCTAACCTAACCTAACCTAACCTAACCTAACCTAACCTAACCTAACCTAACCTAACCTAACCTAACCTAACCTAACCTAACCTAACCTAACCGAAAACGAAAACGAAAAAATTGCCCATGGTGGTCTGACTCACTTACACTTTTAAAATCGGAGCTGGTCTCTGCAAAAAGAAAACTTCAGAATTCATGCGGACAAAGAAGATCTGAGGTGACGTTACCCAAATACCTGGAAGCCAAAGAAAAATTTAAAAATGAGTTAAGAGAGTCAAAAACCAGTAGCTGGAAAGACTTCTGCCAAAAGCAAACGAAGGAAACAACCTGGTCTAACATCTATAGAGTCCTCACGAACCCACCAAACAGAGCGCCAACATCAACTTTTAAAAACAATAACCCTGAAGATACTGCCAAGGAAATTCTTCAACACTTCTTTCCAGATGACAATATGATAAATGAAACACCGGAACAAATAGAAATAAGAATAAAAGCAACGCAAGAGACAACAGTCGACCAAGAACCACAAATCTCAAAAGAAGAGGTAAAAAACGCCCTCAGATCGATGGACCCGAAGAAGTGCCCTGGGGCAGATGGGATCACTTCTGATATTCTAACCTGCTTCAATGATAGCTTCCCAGAAATAATGACAAAAATGTTCCAGAAATGTTTTGACACAGGATATTTCCCAAAAATATGGAAGGAAGCAAACATAATCATCATACCCAAACCAGGAAAGAACAACTACAGCAGTCTTGAAAACTACAGGCCGATTGGACTTCTCCCGGTTCTAGAGAAATTATTTGAAAAAATCCTGGTTGACAGAATAAAATGGAACCTTGGCAAAGGGAAGAAACTAAGCCCAAAACAATACGGATTCACCTCACAAAAGTCAGCAGAAGACGCAATGTACGATGCAGTGGAAGTCATTAAAAGTAAAATGGAAAGAAAGACTGACGAAGTAATCGTCATATCGCTCGATATTAAAGGAGCTTTCGATAATGAATGGTGGCCACAATTGTTAAAACAACTCATAGAAAAAAAATGTCCTTCCAGCCTGGTTGCCTTAGTAAGAAGCTATACAGAAGACAGGAAAGTTAGAATAAGGCACGGAAACCACTCAAGTGAGAAATGTGTTTCCAAAGGTTGTATTCAAGGATCGATTGGCGGGCCAATCTTCTGGAATGTTTCGCTGGACGAACTCCTTCAAATGGACCTCGGTCCAGATGTCTACATCCAAGCCTACGCTGATGATGTACTTTTAATTGTGAACGGGAAAAATATACAAACCGCAAAAGAAACGGCTGAAAATGCTTTAGAAAAAGTGAGCAATTGGGGGAAAAAAGTAAAATTAGAATTCTCGGAAAAAAAAACACAAATCATGGTAATGAGCAAGTCTCAAGAAAAAAGCATAAACGTCAACATGAACGGAAAGGAGATAAATCCAGTAAAGGAAATAAAAATTTTGGGTATGGTAATCGATAACAAGCTTAGATGGGACAAACACATAGAATATATTTGCGGTAAAACCTCGACCATCTTTAAAGCCTTATGCAGAGCGGCAAAACCGACGTGGGGACTATCACCAGAAATTGTAAAGACAATATACGACGGGGCAATCGTGCCGATATTTACGGACGGATCAGGGGTCTGGGGAGATACGTGTAAAAGAGTAAAAAATAGGAAAAAACTAGAAAGTATTCAACGTCAATACGCAATAAGAATTTGTAAGGGGTATAGAACAATCTCCACCACCTCAGCTTTAGCCTTAGCAGGAACACCACCAATAGATCTAAAAATAGCCGAAATTAAAAATATCTACAGAATAAACAGAAGAGGAATACCCGCTCACTTCTTACCAGCTGACAGGGAAATAATGACCACATGCTGTATAAATGAACTACCACATCCAGGGAAAATAGTGAAAGAAAATATAAAAATCGAGTTAGAAAATGGAAATAAAATTAACGAGGATCCAATACAAATTTATACAGACGGAAGCAAACAGGACGGTAAAGTGGGCGCAGGAGTAGTCATAAAAGTAAATGGGAAAGATTGGGTGTCAAAATCATTTAAATTAGAAGACTACTGCACCGTTTACCAAGCAGAAATGTTAGCAATTCAAAAAGCCATAGAACGGGTTCAAAGGAAGGGAATAATAGATAAAGATATAACTATAAACTCAGATAGCAAATCATCACTAGAAACATTAAGGGACGAGAGAACTACGAACGATATAGCAAGAGAGTGCTTGGGAAAATTAGAAACATGCCGTAAAAATAACAACCGGGTAAAATTTCAATGGGTTAGAGCCCACAAAGGCTTAGAGGGAAATGAAAAAGCAGATGCGGCAGCAAAGAAGGGAAGATTACTGAAAAAGTGTCCAGACTACAGTAAGGTACCTCCAAGTTTCACTAAAATAACATTAAAGAAAGAGACGGAAGAAAAATGGAATATCAGATATATGGAAGAAAGCACGGGCAGAATAACTAAGAAATACTTCCCAGATATTTACGCAGCAATTCAAAAGAGAAAACACGCGGAAAATAGCTTCCATGCGACACAGATGCTGACAGGACATGGATGCTTCAAAGAATACCTGAAACGCTTCAAGATAATAGACGATGACAAATGCCCGTGTGACAAAACTTCTATTCAGGACAGTACCCATCTTTTAGAAAAATGTACAATTTTTGATGTAGACAGATTTAAATTAAATTACAAACTAGAAAACCATGGAATCACTGAAGAGAATAGGACCGACATATGGAAACGGAAAAAAACAAGCGAAATATACATAGCGTACTTAGAAAAAATCAACAAAAGAATTAAAGAAATAAATGAAATTGATGGAAATTAAAGAAATCCTGTGAAGGATAAGGAATATTTATAAAAAAAGAATTAGGAGAAACCTTGTGTGTAACAAGCAAGGTACCCACGGCAGATACTACAAATCCATACAACCTAACCTAACCTAACCTAACCTAACCTAACCTAACCTAACCTAACCTAACCTAACCTAACCTAACCTAACCTAACCTAACCTAACCTAACCTAACCTAACCTAACCTAACCTAACCTAACCTAACCTAACCTAACCTAACCTAACCTAACCTAACCTAACCTAACCTAACCTAACCTAACCTAACCTAACCTAACCTAACCTAACCTAACCTAACCTAACCTAACCTAACCTAACCTAACTTAACCTACTTAACCCAGTTAATAAAGTTTTAGTTTCATCACTTTCCATGACTTTATGTAACTTTTTAAAGATGTTATGATTTATCCGGTCACCCAATATATTATCTAGTTTTGTAAGAAGTATGTTAAACACAATTGTAAAAAAAATTAAACAATTTTATTTTTTTTGTAAATCTATTTCGTTAAGATGAGGAGTGTCTGTGGCGGATGGCGTTGATTTGATTATTTTTTATAAAAATCTGCAGTTTTATTCCGAGATTGTTGTTAACATTTTGCGCACTTGACCTTCAAAACAAGAGGAAGGTCACTGTCTACATCCGATTTCGAAAAACTCTGCGTAAGCCCCGGGCAACGCCGGGGACTTCAGCTAGTGACAAATATAAAAATTAAACATGCAAAAAAAGCTATTTTTTTTCAATTTGCAAATATTTATCTATTTTAAAATGTTTTCAAAATAAATGGTTTGATTGAGGGTTGAACCTTGCTCCCCAGGAACTGGTGTCGAAAATTACACCAAACTCGCCAAATACCGATCGGGTAGGACCGACATTTATTTCGTATATGTGTCCGCGTGTGTATGCGTGATTGCCTTCAAGTTTCCCGAGTATCAGCTCGATCGGAGGTAGGGGAGTGGGTTAATTTCCGCTACCAAGATTCGCTATTCATTCATTACCGAAAACAAAATTGAAATTCAAATAATGTACAGGGTTTTCCAATAAGAGGTGTTATTTTGATATTCAATCGTAAAAGATCAATGGTTTCGTTGCTTGTGTGGCACGTAGCGCCGTCTTGTTGAAAGTAAACGTTGTCCAGATCAATACCATCCAATTCCGGCCATAAAAAATCATTAATCATCTCTCGATAGCGCAATCCATTCACCGTAACTGTTGCTCCAGCCTCATTTTCGAAAAATTAAGGTCCAATAACTCCGCCGGACCATAAATCGCACCAAACAGTCACACGTTGAGGATAGAGAGGCTTTTCAACGATAACTCTTGGGTTTTCCGAGCCCCAGATGCGACAACTTTGCTTGTTAATTTTAATTTATTGATTTTATTTTAGTAATTTGTACATTTAAGATTACAAATGACTAATTAATTATTACATTTAAATATACTATGTTTTTTTTTTCTTTCTTGATGTGGCTCCTACACAACATCTTAAACTTTTCAATTGGGGCAGACTTAAGGTTTCCCGGCAGCGCGTTATATGTAGTATTTCATCCCTTTATAAAATATACTATTCTGGGTATTCGCTTTGTCCTTCTTTGGTAGCCTGATTTCATTGCACGTCCTAGTTTTATGTTTGTGTATGTCCTTGTTGTATACAATTTTATTCGAAAAATATTTGGGTAGCAGAATATTATATATTTTGTTGACGAAGCCACCGAGGTGGAAATGGGCCTCATCACTCAAGATGATTTGCATTTGATTCACTCAAGTGAATTTTAATAATTTAAATGCGTTGTTGAAGCGTGTATCGTTCCATTTTTATTAATGGCGTAGTTTCTACTTGTCTACTTGTAATTTATTGACTATATTTTGGCCCATTTTACAAGCTTGCCCTGGGTTCGCAATTCAGTTGCCACGCCACTGAATAACCGAGTCTGACAAACATGACACAACAAAAGCAGCAACAAAAAATTAAATTATGATATTTGGCAGCTTTTCTCAGTCATCACATCACAAATCGCATAACGCACGCAATGGGGATGAGATCACATCACAACCTGGAATAAAGAATTGATACGAGATTAGCTCGCTGACTCAGCACACTATTGTGAAATACCTACAACACGTACAAATTAAACTATCCGTGTCAAATCGACGATTGGAACCGTTTCGATTGTATTTGAACTGTACCGCGTTAAGGCGAAGCTTAATGCCAAATCACTATTTTGATTAATCTTCATCGCGAATTGGTGTACATTATGAATACCAAAAAATTGCTTTAAATAAATTGAAGGTTTTACTATCGTTTCGCTTGAGTAGAATACAAATAAACAAATAAATTACTTAATAAAAAATATAAATGCAAACTACTAAAAATTTTTTTTTTCAATAGAAGATTATCTATATAGCTTATATAGCTAAGATTATCTGTGACAGTTTCACTTGATTGACTTTTTGTTTTCTTATAAAATTATTTACAAAATAAATAAAAACCAGTTTTGTGCTTGAAATCGAACGTTTCTAGAGTCCGTTTGTCAAGCGATTTTAATGCGTATTACCTACGATATAAGGTATACCAAGAATATACACATTTTTGGCTTGTAGCTTTCTCTTAATTGCGTATTCACGGCACGTTTCAGCGTTTGATCAAATTTTGATCAGACGTCAACCATTTATCAGCATGCTTTTTTATGTGAATACCGCACGACATCTCCCAGGCGTCTGGAGCTAGTGAGATTACAGCATCCCCAATTGAGGTATGTTATGAGGCTGAATGAGATGGGAAGAGGAAGGTGGCTATTCACATCTGGTCACCAAACACGGCAAATCCATTTCGAAGTACGTTTCAATTCTGAATGGTTGTCTTTCTCCAGGGAATTACTGAGAATGTATACTTACGAACGAATTGTTTTTGCTTAAGACTGTACTTAACACGTGTGTGCGCTAGACCATCGATATACATACGGTCTGAAAGGGTTAACACAAGCCATGCCTAGTATTTTATACCTATTGGCATCCATTAAAAACAGATCGAGGTGGTTTCCTGTTGGAGTAAAAATAAACTAGTCGAATTCAATGTTTCAAAGACCCAATCATGTCTTATTATTATCATGACTTATTATTGTCATGTACCCAATCATGTATTAACGTGTCTTATTATTGTCATGTACCCAATCATGTATTATCATGTCTTATTATTATTATCATGTACCCAATCATATATTATCATGTCTTATTATTGTCATGTACCCAATCATGTATTAACGTGTCTTATTATTGTCAAGTACCCAATCATGTATTATCATGTCTTATTATTATTATCATGTACCCAATCATGTATTAACGTGTCTTATTATTGTCATGTACCCAATCATGTATTAACGTGTCTTATTATTGTCATGTACCCAATCATGTATTAACGTGTCTTATTATTGTCAAGTACCCAATCATGTATTATCATGTCTTATTATTATTATCATGTACCCAATCATGTATTATCATGTCTTATTATTGTCATGTACCCAATCATGTATTAACGTGTCTTATTATTGTCATGTACCCAATCATGTATTAACGTGTCTTATTATTGTCAAGTACCCAATCATGTATTATCATGTCTTATTATTATTATCATGTACCCAATCATGTATTATCATGTCTTATTATTGTCATGTACCCAATCATGTATTATCGTGTCTTATTATTGTCATGTACCCAATCATGTATTATCATGTCTTATTATTGTCATGTACTCAATCATGTATTACCATGTCTTATTATTATTATCATGTACCCAATCATGTATTATCATGTCTTATTATTATCATGTACCCAATGATGTATTATCATGACTTATTATTATCTTGTACCCAATCATGTATTATCATTAGGGGTACGTAAATTTCGTTTTTACGAAATAGATGCGATAAAAGCGAAATCTGCATTTTATTTGCGATAAAAGCGAAATTTTAAAATTAAATACTTTCGCACCTTTTTACGTTACGTGCTTTCAAATGTTGATCAGACGCACTAACAATTATTGCAACTCTGTTCAAAACAGACAGAGACGGCTATTTTATCAACCGAAAATTCTATCGATCACAGCATGATGTTGAAGACAGCAGCTCAAAAGAGCTTGGATAAATTGTTGGTACACATGGGGCCGAATCCAACAAATGAGTGCTACAAGCACATTGGCAGATTATTTTGTCCATCGGAAGCAGCAAATGTGCCCTCTTCTTCTGTCAATTCAAATTCCATAGTGGAAAGCTTCGTAAAAATTCCGTTTTTCAAAAGTGTACCACAAGAAGAACTAATTGACGGGTACTCTCATTTTCACAGACAATTACTTCGATTGGTCGGCCAAGAAGCTCCTGTGGATGTAATGCAAGTTTTAGTTACATCAAAATCTTGCTACCCTGGATTTGCAAAAGCAGCTATTCAATGTCTCAATTGCCCTGTCAATAGTGTTGATGCCGAGAGGTACTTTAGTATCTACAACATTGTCGCTACTGATCGCAGGCAAACAATGAAAGATGAAAATGTAGAAATTACAACAATGCTAGCCTTTAATTGAGTTTTTAACACTGTATTTTTTTTGCGAAATAAATGCGAAATTTTCTATTTTGAGTTTTTTTAAATGCGAAATCACGATTTTTTTTTGCGAAATTTACGTACCCCTAATTATCATGTCTTATTACGTCTAAAAGGGATCGAAATGAAAATCTAGTTTCCTCCAACGGAAGCAATCTTCCCAAAATGCCTTCCTTTGATGTGCTTGGTGTAATTCTTAAAGTGACCAGCTCAAGCACGGAGACTCCGAGGACAGAGTCAAGCTAACCTCACATAGTCCTTCTAGCTAGTCGGGTGTACTGTACAGGGCCCGGAGATACTGCACAAATACAACATCCCCAGATATCACATAGGCCCTAAGGGAAATCATTTTCTTCAGGGTCACCTGTATGGAGTTGATGTATAAAAAAAACACAACAAAGATATCAAGAAAGTAGTATTTTTTAGAGACATTTGCATCTATAATGTACATATATGCATAATAGACTTATGCCAGCTGACGTAATCCGGCAATTCTGTCGCCGCATCAGCACAGGCAAACGTCACCGCTCCGTATAACTACGAACGACAGTGTAACGTTGTCCGCTACTGGCAATGCATAATTATTATTTGGGGACCGCAGCCTTGACGCGAGTCTAATGTATAATGTATTACGTACTTGCCCATACAAATTATGATCGTTTTCTGGGAACAGACGAGATGACGCCACTAGTTATTAGTTTCGTAGTGAAGCGTATATAAAGAGTTGCTTCGTATGGCTACTAGTGTTGGGTAGGACACGAAATCAGGTACTCAAATACTGAAATGAGGTGTTGAAGTGTCTCACCTCAAATGAGGTGATGTGTCATCACATTCAAGATGCACTACAAATGTCCTATGATGTTACAAAAATGTATATACACCAACCACCTCATTTGTAGTAATACTAAGAAAGAGAGGTGGGACATTTAGTGAGAGACATTCTGCGTTTTGTATGGGACATTTGTAGTGCATTTTGTATGATGTAGTCAACATTACTGATTACATTGTATATTATAACAAGTGAGCAACACTAGATGGATTCTTCTTTAATGTATCAGTTTGGACAAAGGAGTTTTTCTTATAAAGTTTCGTTGCTTTATAACATGCTCGGTGAAAATATTTAAAAAAAAAAACTATAAGTTCGTTGAATCTATTCAAGAAAATGGTAAAAAATCCACACTGGCTGAGTGGTGATGTTTGTTGAATTGCTCATGTCGTGGATTCTGTCATGAATCACCTTAGGAGCCCATATTCGATGTGATCCATCTGTGTTTGTATTATGTGACTTACTTACTTGTGCAGCTGTAGGCAGACTAATGGAACCTAAGCGCAAGCCAAATACTTAGTTTGGTGATCGCGCTTTCGGAGTATCTGGGCCGAAGGCTTGGAATAAACTCCCTCCGGAACTAAGATCCATAACAATTCCAACATAATTCAGGTCTAAACTAAAAACTTTCATACCCTTAAATTAAATATACCATTCCTAAGAGAAAGTCCAATTATATCCAATTTTCCAATTGTGTCCTAAATCCTGTATTTAAATTTCGCTAATAAACAATTAGTTAATGTTAATTAAGTGTTAATCTCAAGTGACCTACCAGGTAATTATTGTACTGTATATTATCACCATATATAGTTAGTAATAACATAGATCACTGTAGAAATGAATTATAAATTTGAGGTGATTTTGCACAAAAACGGCGCTATACAAGTCATCCAAATTACTTATTTGATTGAATATAATTGTAAAGCTTCTCATCTCGACACAGGAATTCCCTAGTGAGACGAGCAGCGGAGGAAACAAAATTTAATATTGAAAAACACAAACGAGGAAGATTCCAAATACAATATTTGATTGAATCACCGATACAATTTTGTGTTTGTGTGCCTTCCTAGAAAGAATTGATTGAGTTTTTATACGGACAAAACACATTATTCATATTCACATTCGTCTTAATATTTAAAAGCATAAATTATCGAGTTATATGAACACGTAGATTACAATGTACGTTTAACCTTGACCGAAACGTAAATTGAACACGTGAACAGTCAACAGATCATTTTCTTTCTGACAGAACACATTAACACGATAAGTTCTTAAGACAAATAATCACCAGTTGACGCCTTTAGCCAGAGCGGGGTCGAGATTTTGTTCATTTGATTGATCTATGACCTCTCCTCTCCCACAGAGCTGGCCATCAAATTAGACAGTAAAATCATAATCCCGACAGATTCAATTCTGTAATTGACTACTGCTGTACTAAAATCATGTTTGTAAATCTACCATTTAGGGTTTTTTTACTGCCTGTCAAATTACAGATGATTTATGATTGTCGTTACGATGTTTTTATTTTTACTTGTTTGTTAAGTCTTTTAGGGAGGATGGTCGTAGTTGTTAGAAGGAAATATGACATACGATATTAATATTTTGTAAATACATACATCTATTTTAATTTTAGTGAATTAATGCAATTCTTTGCAGCTGAAATTAACACACGTCTGCTCAGAAGATTCTCATTTTTGAGCACAAACTAACTCCTGTTTCGTATTATGTATTAGTTTTAATATCCTTGTTTTGTCCTGTCCTGCTGTTATTGTTATTCTATGTTTTGCCATCACTTTGTATAAACAGTATATTTAGTGTTATAATATTAGATCTGTATTGGGTAAGGCACACTGTAGGAATAATTTTAAGAAGATGACCACTAATACTAAATTACCGTTTTTAAGTTTGTTATAGTTAAGCGCACTTGAAGTGAAACGACAGTAAACTGCACTATATAAATGCCATGTTATTATTATTATTATTCCCGATATCTGATCCAGCTGTAACTCGGCAGATAGACTCGTTGTCGATGACAAAGCATCTTTTACATTTTTGTGGCAATCGCGCACACACGTACCGACATAGAAGCATTTTTTCTGAGATCGGATGACATTACAGCAGTTAATATACTAAATAAATGTCGGACCTACCCGATCGGCATTTGGCGAGGTTGATAGAGTTGTCGCCTTCAGTTCCTGGGTAGCAAGATTCAATCCTCATTCAAACCATTTTTTTTAAAGTTTTAAGACATTTAAAAATACTAAAGTATAATTTAAAAAAAATTATAATAATGACAATGTCTGTATTATCCCTAATAGTTTCTTTAAAAAAGTTAGAAGTAAACTAAAAGTTAGACTGGCCGGGAACCTACATAGCTTTGGACCACCTGGCTACAAATAATTCTATGCAAAAATTAAATGATTGTTTTTCTATGTTTCTCTATCAATTTAATCACCTTTCAGACAAAACATAATATATCCTTATTCCCTAAACTTAACGGTATAGTATTTACTAGTGATAAAATTAATTAGTGTGATCTATTTACTAATAATTTCTCAAATTTTTCATCTTCTTATAATTCTCTAACTTCTCCATCCTCTTTTTGCAACCCAAACTAGCTATACATCATTTTTATTTATTTTTTTTATTATATAAGTACATTTTTGTTTATTTGTTACAATATATGATCAATATTTCAATACCCCTCTTCCATAGAAGCATTAGCTTGTGGCTGGAAGAGGAGTGTACATTGTTTTATTACAGTATGTAAGTAATTAAAAATAAAATGATTTTAAACTTATTTGAAGAATGGAATGTTACTTAAGGAAACTAATTGCGATGAGTTATTCTTAAGATTAATTCAATTGGAAACATTTTTATTTTTTGTAAGTTTGTCTTTAAAATATTTTTTCACAGTGTTTATTATTTGGATGTTATCATTAATGTATCTAATTTCTTCAGGTAGTCGATTGAAAAAAATTCTCGCCCGGTAAGTGTAATAATTTTGTGCAAAGAAAGTGTTTAATTTTGGGCATGGAAAAATATATTTAAGTCGATATAGTAATGTATAGATTCTATGTCCGCAAACTGTAAAATTCTCCCGCCATAACACAGGTTTATCACTAGCATGGGGGGTGAAATATCACATGTAAAATAAATAAGTTATAACGCAAGCAGAAATCGTAAATAATTTAAATTATTGTTTATGTAATGAAAATTGGACATAATTTTATATCTGACATTTCTACGTCAACGAAACTATTTTCATATAAGTCCTGTTTTAAATCGACTGTTGCATTGCATTTCGTGCGTTTGTAAATTTGTTTGTGTGTGCCGTTTCGGTTTTCGAAAATCTGATGTATACACTTTATTATTCAAGCAAGCCTAACGTTGACCAGGTGGCTAACTCGGAATACGATACAGTTAAGATTATTTTTAAATGGAAAATCGTCGTGTTTGTTTAGATCAGAAGTTCCCAAAGTGGTCTATATGGACCCCCAGGGGTCGATATCGGCATGCTGGGGGTCTATGTCAGCGAGAAAAAAATTTGGGGTTCCACGAGATTCAAATGGGGGTACATACGAGCGGACCCCCATTTGCCTCAAGTCAACATTTAGGAGTTCCGTAAATGACACAATAGACCTAACACAAATATAATAAACTGAGAAAATACTTATTTGATATTTGCATTTTCATATTTCGTAAAGTTGTTAATTGAGGTATATAAATAGATTCTACGTTCCTTTTCTCGTCAGAATTAATATATTGAATCAAAGCATTGCACATGCACATTGGAAGCCGCGAATCTTCCTAGTTCCCCAACTTGTTTTTGAAAAACGTCCAGGGTAATAAAGACGTTCGACATTTAAAAGCACTTCACACAGACTTCAAAACTAAGTTTGAGGACATTTTGACTATGGAAATGCAACGTTGAAGAATCGGATATCATGTGGCAAGAATAACTGACCGGAATAAGCACTGACAAAGAACTTAAGGGGCAGTTCTGTAGGGCCAACTACAGAAAGAAATTCCCGTTGCTTATCCTGCTTCATTTTCATTTGGTGTAATACCTCACAAGGGTGCCCCTGTCTGCACAATGTTAAGACAGAGAAACTATACTGCCACCCGGTTGTAGGGCAGGCAAGGGAAGGGAATATTTTTACTAAAAAAATAAATGATTATAACATGGGAGTTAATAGTTTTAGGAAAATTCAATATTCGGCAGGTGGGGGTCAACGGAAAAAAAAATATTTGGCAGGTGGTCTACGGGGCAAAAAAGTTTGGGTACCTTTGGTTTAGACTTTCGCATTAATATTTTTTCAGAATTATGGATTACCTGCCTGAAGAAAGATTAAAAAAAGAATTATCATTTGGATAGTGACGTTTATTTAGACAAATTGTATAATTCCTTATTTGAGGTTTTAAAAAAAAAGTTATATTTATTTTTTAACATTTTTTTTAGTTAGTTTGAGATTTTTCAGGAACCAAAAGTATTTAAGTGATTTATTTTTGGGGTATTATGTCGTGTTGCGCTACTTCCTTCATTAGCCAACGTTTTGGACAGCATTACAGTATCCATCATCAGACTTAATGATGTCCGCACATCACGGCATAATAACCCAAAAATAAGCTTTTTTAGACGCGAGGTCTACTATTCACTGAACTACTATTAATTCCATTATACTTTCAAAAACTGCAACAATTTTTTTTATCTGTTTCAAAAATCTTTAAATTGTTCAATAAGAAAACAAGCCGCTGAAATTTCCGGTGAAACCGGGTAGCAAAGCATGTACGTACATCGTAAAATCCTTATTGTGATTAATTGTTCGTCACACTACTTCACAAAGTGCCCTCCAAAAAAGTGTATTTTTATGTACTTGCGTGTTTTTAGACTCTTCCAATTACCAATCTTCATCACGCGATGTTATTGTTATTTGTTATTAAATAACACAAGCAACAAAACATCAGTGGGTATGTACATTGTACACGGTTAGCGTTTTGTAATGTTGCGTTAAATAACAAATGTAGATCCTAGGAAATAAATTGTACAGCGCCCTTGAGGTGATTTTTCACAAAAACGGCGCTTTACAAATTATCCAATTATTATTATTGTTACATCTATGAGCTGAAGCGCGAGCGAGCGGTTCTGCTCGACAATGTATACGCACTTCCAATTTTAAAATGTATCTAGACATCTGATTGAGGCTTTTTTTATACAAATCTACAGTTTTATTTAGAGTTCACTAGTTATTCAAACACCCCCATCCCTCAAAGTAGAATTTTGAAAATTCTTGACGAAATTTTGCATACTGGACTCGACATGCAAAATACGATACGATTTTACCACCAAGACAGGAGCACGCCTGTCCCGATGTTACCGGTACACCAGGGACACTGATTTGTTAGGACATGGTCCACGTGCTCTGACGAGCAGGTTGGAGTTCAATCCACCGGCAACGTAATAAACCAATACTGGAATTTAAGATGGGCAGGAAGAAAGGATTTTATTGGGCGTTGTTTTTTCTTTGTCTTTATTCGTCATGCCTTGTCTTGGCTCTTCATTGTTCTTCCTTGTCCTTATTGTCTCTTGTCTCTTCATTGTTCTCTCTTGTCCTTATTGTCTTTTGTCTCTTCATTGTTCTTTCTTGTCCTTATTGTCTCTTCATTGTTCTTTCTTGCCCTTATTGTTTCTTCATTGTTATTTCTTATCATTATTGTCTCTAGTCTCTTCTTGGCTCTTCATTGTTCTTTCTTGTCCTTATTGTCTCTTGTCTCTTCATTGTTCTTTCTTGTCCTTATTGTCTCTTCTTGGCTCTTCATTGTTCTTTCTTGCCCTTATTGTTTCTTCATTGTTAGTTCTTGTCCTTATTGTCTCTAGTTTCTTATTGGCTCTTCATTGTTCTTTGTTGTCCTTATTGTCTCTTCTTGGCTCTTCATTGTTCTTTCTTGCCCTTATTGTCTCTTCATTGTTATTTCTTGTCCTTATTGTCTCTAGTCTCTTCTTGGCTCTTCGTTGTTCTTTCTTGTCCTTATTGTCTCTTGTCTCTTCATTGTTCTTCATTGTTCTTTCTTGTCCTTATTGTATATTGTCTCTTCGTTGTAATTTCTGGTTCATCTTGTCTCCTCTCGTCTCTTCTTGTATCTTCCTGGCTCTTCTTGGCGTTTAAAATAAGAGGAAAATTACTGTCTAGATTTTATTTCTATCTCTATTATAGTATAGAAGATAGATAGATACATTTTTTTTCAAATCAAAACAAATATAAACGTATGAGCATTTGATTTCAATTCTAAACAATAAAAACTCACCGTGCCTAAACTGAAATGGTTGGGGCTTCGAAAGTTCCACATTTTCGTTATGGTTTGAATTTATTATGGGCGAAAAAGGCGGTCGCGTTTCAAAGGAAAATAATGAGAAACAGCAGTGGCGCCGGGGAAAATAGCCGTCCACCGGGTACACTGCTTCATAATTTAAAAAGATTTATGTCCGGCATTCTCACCGCGCGGAATGGCTTTGTTTTCTGTTTTGCGGGGTGTAACTAAATGAAAACGCGATAGAATTAAATTCCTGAGATGAATAACCGCGAAAAACATACTATAACAAAATGGATCCAGCACATTTTTAGAAAAAAAATCGTTCTTTTGCATCGCTAACTGACTAAACATCACGCTGTTTCTCCGCAGGGGTAGGTAGAGAGACGGGACCCCAAACAACTCGGTCTTGGCACACACTCCTTGCCTCATTCACATTCATACATACTCTTCTATTATTCTGATACATTTGATCGTGCCATGTCTTCCTCGGGCGTCCTCTACTTCGTCTACCATTCACATTTGCGTCATATATTCTCCTTACACTACTTTCATTGTTCATTCGCTCTACATGCCCAAACCATCTAAGCGTCACTTTCTTAATCCTACTCATTACGCTGAAAGAAATCCAGAGGCAGAGTTAGGAGAGGTTGGTCTGCAATGGACGGAGGCCGCTGAAGTAGCACATGACAGTTATGTCTGGAGGCCTTTATCGAAACAATGGGTCCTCAACTCGAATACGAGAAAGGAAAGAAAAAAAAATAAGATGAGAAGGGAAAACCCTTAAATATGTCTAGAGCAAAATATGTAGTGAAAACATTAAATGATTGTTGTCTAATTTTCCTCAAGTCAATTAATTGGTCATGAGGTATTCATGGCTAGCGTAAGGAAATTAGAGAATTCTCTGCAGGTGGGATATTTCCGTCACCTTGCAAATTGATTGTTCACTAGGCAGGTCATTTTGTACAATTTGTAAAGAGAAAAAGTTAACAAAGAATCTTCCGGTCTATTGTGTTTATTTCCGCAAATCCCATACATAAATCAACACCTTTTTCTCACTGCCATTAACGATTTCGGATATATATTTTTACACTCTCTCAGCGGCTTGATGATTAAATGAATCCAAATTGTTTGAGACTCAGTATCATTGAAAAACCATTCAGTAACGAAGCCTAACTTTGGCCGTGTTTATTAGTGACCAGCGTAATAGTCAGACATTTCCCGATGCACCCAAATTGGGGATAATAATATACGGGTTGTCCCAAAGGTCAACTTCATCCCTTGGATGGCTGATACGCCAACTAATGACGAACAAAAATATAGGACTTCAGTAAAATGTCATTAGTTTGCGAGATTTTTTTATTTTTTTTATTTATTTATTTTTTTTTTTTTTTTATTTAGGAAGCAAACAGTCGTACAGTAAAAAATTATAATAATAAACATTCATATGTTCTAGACCAATTAAGTTCCATTGAGTTAAATGTTGATTTAGTATTTTTTACCGACACAACATATTAAATGGCAAAAAAATAAACATAATATAGAAATACATAAAATTAAAAACAAAAAGAAAAAATACAACTTTTCGCATAGCTATACTATATTTCACTACGGGTGATAATAATGTAATTTTCACAACAAAAAAATCGAATAAAATAAAAGTATTTTAATTTATTAATTTATTAAGCTGAATTTTATGTGATATTAAGTTATGGTTGAAAATGTCTACATCTCGTAAGGCATTGTGAGTTTCACAGATACGTACTATTACAGAGTTTTGCGCGTATTTGGATTTACAATGTGGTATTCTAAATAAATCATATATTAAAGATATTGGCACTTTTACTAATTTTGTAAAAATAGACACCTTACATCAGTTTTTCGAATGCCACAGTGACAAAATTCCATATTCTAAGATTCTAATTTGCTATTGATCACATTCCAAAATAAAAATAACCGAAAAAAACATCTCAACGATTTTTTTTTTATTGGAAAGAATATTTTGATATATACAGGTACATATATAATTACACAAAATATAAGACAGTAACAAAAAAAATCCCACAAAGGCGTAGCCTGTGCGTGGGAATTATAAATGATGTATACAAAACAGTGGTGGTTAAATAAAGAAAAATATAGTACCTACCTATAGATAGATGAATGTGATTTTACTGGAGTTTCTGTGAATTTGATAAAAACAGTTAAAGTTGAAGTTCGTTCATGAGTTATTATTTTTTTTTAATTAGTCAACTTCGGCTCTTCATACTACAGGGTTTTCCAATAAGAGGTGTTATTTTGAATAGCCCGCTATTTCAGTAGATGTTACTTTTGAAGCTGTCATTTTTTGACATTTGGCAAGTAGAAACTACGCCATTAATAAAAATGGACCGATACACGCTTCAAAAACGCATTGAAATTATTAAAATTCACTTGAGTGAATCAAATCATCTTGAGTGATGAGGCCCATTTCCACCTCGGTGGCTTCGTCAACAAGTAAAACTCGGAAAACCCAAGAGTTATTGTTGAAAAGCCTCTCTATTCTCAACGTGTGACTGTTTGGTGCGGTTTATGGTCCGGCGGAGTCATTGGACCTTACTTTTTCGAAAATGAGGATCGAGCAACAGTTACGGTGAATGGATCGCTATTGAGAGATGATTAATGATTTTTTATGGCCGGAATTGGATGGTATTGATCTGGACAACGTTTACTTTCAACAAGACGGCGCTACGTGCCACACAAGCAACGAAACCATTGATCTTTTACGATTGAATATCAAAATAACACCTCTTATTGGAAAACCCTGTTTTATAAAAATGTACAACGCTCACTTTGAAAGATATTGTTGTTGCTTATTTAGTGTAGTTTTTGAAAAGGCATAAGTTTTGTTAGGTTTTACTTTAAAGTATGCTGTTTTACTGCGCTGGCCCACTGGCGCCAGACAATTGGGACTTTGTTAGGTAAACACATCAAAAAACTTATAGAAAATTATATTCTTAAATGACAGTAACAATTTTTTCAAGTCCGATTTTAGTGCAAATTGTTTTTAAATTTTGAGATTTTTTTAATGCATATAGTTATGCTAACAGTTGTGAAAGGTTCAATAAAATAGGCACAAAAGCTGTTACTTTCGTTATAATTACTTTCCCGGCATTATCGCGGGAGCCCATACGCAAAAGCCCGAGATTGGCGTAACGCCACTGGAGTTATTCGATAATTCGACCCACTTTTTAGTGTTTCTTGCGTCGCATGTCGTGTTGTGATGACACTCGTAAATTCAAACCCCCCCTCAACCATACAGTAAAAAAAAAACACTATAAAAAGGCTCCATACAAAAAAGGCTAAACCATTTGAACGGGAAAAATTTTAAATAGAAAAAAAAAAACCTTTTTACAAATTAGCTTGAATTTATCAGATTTAATTTGCGTATTTTTCACGTTATATTGCGTTATTATCATATTTATCACGTTAATCTCATATTACTACTACAAAAAAATCAAGCACAAGTTTCGCAGCAAAAAGGGCATGATTTGAGTGTAGAACATTTGGGAAGTTTATTCCAACAAATATCACTCTTTTTACAAGAATGCTAATTTTAAATGGCTTTATTTTTAAAGTTGATTTATACTTTCATACATTTCGGGATGGCGATATAATGACCCTGACCTCAGCCGCCACACCTCAAAGGTGTGAAAATTAATTATTAATTATTCAGAAATTAATACCCCTCGGTAATTTTGTAGAGACTTGGTTACGATTGCTAATTCGGGTAGAAAAAATTAATTAATTAAATAAAGCAAACCTTGGTGAAAGATTAACATTCAGAATCAAAACGTTGCGTGTTTCTTTAAATGACATTAGTCGTGTTTGGTAAATTCCATATTGTCTACCTCGGTCGTCTTCGACGTCTCCTTCCATTCATTTTGGTGTAATATATTCTACGAATATTCCTTTCTTTGTTCATTAATTCTACCGCCCAAACCGTATGAGCGATACTTTCAAGTGCTTATCGTTTTCTTTGCGTATATACAGGGTGTATCGGCACGTACCCGACAAACTTTAACCAGCTATTCCTTAGCATATTTGGAGTAAAAAATCTTATATGCACTTCTTTGCTGTCCGGTAACGTTTTTTTTTAATAAAAAAATTATTATTCATATATTCACCACATGTCACCACTGTTTTATCTTTTGTCAAAGTTTGAAAACCCATCTGGCAATATTTTATTCGAATTCCGTTGAATAATGTACGTGTGTACCTATATTGGCGCGCTTTTACAATCACAACGAAATGGCACGGCACCATTCGTCTCATTTTTAACTATTATTATTTAGTGTGTGCGAAAGAGCGAAGACGCTTTTTGACATACTTGCTTATAACAGCTGTTGAACACGAAAAGCAATGCCAATGACAGTGATGGAGTGTGGAAATTTTTTTTTTTTGTTTTTAATTGAAAAAAAAATGCTACCGGACAGCAAAGTGCCCATAACATTTTTTACTCCAAATGTGCTAAGGAATAGCTGGTTAAAATTTGTCGGGTTAGTGCCGATACATCCTGTATAAACGGAAAAATCCAGATACAAGTAAGATGCTCCCCGTATACCTTAACGAGGCAAGAATAAATACATGTTCGAACGTGAAATACTTGGGGCACATTATTAATCAAGACCTATCGGACGATGGCGATATCGATCGACAAAGGAGAAGCCTAAGCAGATTTTGCAAATGCAGCAATACTGTTAAAAAAGTACTGTTCAACGCATTCTGTACTGGCCTGTATACGTTGTGAGACATGGTGTCACTACCGAACTTTCTCGATGGAACGACTCCGAGTTCAATATAATGACGCCTGTAGAATCATATTTGGATACCGAAGATACAGCAGCGCATCGACAATGTTCACGGAACTAGGACTGAATGGATTTGCCGGCCTGATGAGACACCGGGTCACTGGAGCCAGGATGCGGCTAATGGCCTCCGCCAACACGTTGGTGACCGCAGCCTACCAGCACCAAGCGCCACTCCTGAGTGAGCGCTGGGCCCAAGCTCACTCAAGACCACGCCCTGCATAATTGTACTCTGTTGTTAATTTATTATCTTTCATATCATTACACATTTCTAGGCAAAAAATACTTTAATAACCTACCTGATAATATCAGAAAAATCGAAGACGACAAAACCCTACTCAAAGCGATCAAAGAACATTTCAATGTAAAAAATCAAAATAACGAAATTCGTCAATTAAATAATGTAACGTTATAAATCGTTAAATTGTACATTGTTGATATACACTTATATTTTTAATATTCTTAACTCCTTAAATTATTAATAAGAATACTTACATAAATAATGTTCATCTCGATACTCAGCATTTCTTTTAAACACAAGCGTCTGCTTCCATAAAAGAGAAACATAAAAAAAAAATTGTGAAAACTAATTTTTATATATCATTATTGTTAGCAAATATTAATATACATTGTAAACTGTTTAATTATTACATAATAAAAAATAAAAATAAATATATATATATATATTTTTTTTTTATTTATTTTTTTCATTTTTACATATCTATTGTACAAAAAAAAATGTATATCTATATGGGACGTGTGGGCCTGTAGAATCATATTTGGATAAAGAAGATACAGCAGCGCATAGACAATGTTCACGGAACTAGGACTGAATGGATGAGACACCGGGTCACTGGAGCAAGGATGCGGCTAATGGCCTTCTCCAAAACGGTGGTGACCGCAGCCTACCAGCACTAAGCGCCACTCGTGAGTGAGTGCTGGGCCCAAGCTCACTCAAGACCAGGGATGCCAGTGCATATCTTCTTAAATATCAACAATCGACATTCAAATTCCACGCACGTTGCTTTACCTCCAAAATGAACCAAAGTGTATTTAAATTAGTATTTATTTTTTACTATCCGGTCTTTTTAAAAAAATTAAATTTCCTTGAAAATTTGTAGTTAAGAAAACGAAATTATAGTACATTCTAACAATTATTATTAATATTATTTTTTTAATATGGTTGGATATCAAGAAACGAACACAATCACCGCATTTTCCCAACAAAAACGTTCTTCCCACAAAATACACAATTCTTACTTGCATATTTTAATTTTATTCGGATTTTCTTGGATCTCTTTAATCTATATAAATAAAAATGTAAATGTTTGTTTGTTCAAAATCTTAAATCTCCGAAAGTTGTTCACCGATTGCATTGAAATTTTGACACAACGTTGATGTTATAAATTAGGGTCTTTTAAATTAAACTTCGTTATTGAGAGCAAACTGAATCACTTTATTTAACAATAAATATCCACTATCGCATGATATGACTAGGCACCTTTTACATTAAATACTCAAATACAGGCTAGTTCCTGTGGTTCTTTAGGAAAGGTGAAACCTTTGGTTGTTTTTGAGCAAGAGCGAGTTTTTAAGGAACCTCAACCTTTTATATGACAAAAGACTGTTGACAACCTTCAAATTCAAAAAGCCGCAAAACAGGAATCGTCTTTGCCGACAAAATTTAATCACAAACAAATAGCAGAGGCGAGAACCTTTCATAAACAATATTATCTAACCTTCATAGGTGTCACTAGTGGTACATAATTACTCTGAAAATTATACAGTTGATGAAAGGCGTTTTCTATGTCATAAGGACATTGTAGCCAGTTGGAACTGTTTCGGAATGTGTGGTTTTGTTTAGATCGTTATTAAAATCAATAATTATGAATGAAAATACAATGATCAGAATCAGAAAAATAAACTTTGAATCTTCCACACATCTGTGAATCAACTTGAAACTTTTTGTTCTATGTAGGATGAGTTAGGTAGTATTGGTATATAAAATACAACGCAGCTTAATTAGCGTGTAACTTCATCCCTAGCGCGTAAAGGACTTGACCCTTTCATTACGGGGTTGTTAGTGTTTGTGGGGGAAACGTTAAAGGTAAAATAAACTAAGGGTTTTTAAGGGTAGGCTGCCCTAATTTACAATGACATCATACAACACGCACGATGTAACGCTAAACTTTTCAGTAGTGATGCAACGATTATTACGGAGACGATTACGATTATTTAACATTATTGCTCCACATTTTAATTACTGCTCAACTATCCTTTTCCTGTGTAACGACCGAGAAAAAAATAAATTTCAAATTCTCCTGTTCGCGTAATATATAGGGGATTGTTAGGTATGCATCCACAGGCTTAATGGACAAGTGTAATGTCAATATTAATATTATATATCAATATTAATTATTATTAAATAAATTGTCAACTATAGGTTTTTCTTTACGGTTTCTCATATTCTTTGCAAGCTATTTTACTGGAAGAAAGCAATTTGTATCTCATGGAATATTCTTGTCAAAATTATTCCTTGTGCTGTCAGGCGTTCCACAGGGCTCTAATTTAGGACCGCTCCTCTTTCTGATTTTTATTAACGATATTACAGAAAATATTCTGCATTCCAGGTCACTTCTTTTTGCTGATGACCTAAAACTATTCTTGGAAATTAAAACTTTAGAAGACTGCATTCGACTCCAATCGGACATTAATAGAATTGTTGACTGGAGTAAACGGAATCGGATCGAATTCAATGTTTCTAAATGTTTCATTCTTTCTTTCACACGGGCACGTCATACTTGGTTTTACCGGTATACCATGAATGCCCGAAGTTTAAAACGTGTCTCCACTATGAAAGATCTTGGCATCATGTTTGATAGTAGGCTGACATTTCATGCTCATATCGAAATGACGTGTAGTGCTTCACTGAAAATGCTGGGCTTCGTCCTACGCACTGCGAGGAATTTTAGAGACACCCGGGTTCTCCAAGTGCTATACATTGCGTTGGTTAGGAGTAGGCTTGAGAGTGGGTCGGTGGTTTGGAGCCCACATCAGGTGAAGTATTCCCTTATGTTGGAGAGAGTGCAGAAAAAATTTCTGAGATTCCTTTACCTGAGGGAGTATGGCTACTACCCGTGGCTCTATCCTACTGACTTTCTCTTGGGCATGCTCGGTATGAACCATCTACGGGTCAGAAGAGATGTGCATATTGTATCACACTTCTTCAAACTGATTCGTGGATGGTTTGAAAATCCGACTATCATGGAGAGTATTAGTCTCTATGTTCCTGATGGTTATCTCCGTCACCGACAGCATAGACTGTTTTATCTCCCGGCCTGCAGGACCAACTTGCCAATGGTCATGCCGGTGGGGAGAGCAGTCTTGCTGTTGAACAGAATTAATTCGGATATCGACATATTTAGCATCGGTGAAGCTGCCTTTAAAAGGCAAGCTTTATTGATGCTGGTATAGTTTATACACCGCTAACTATTATGTAATACCATTTTACAAATATACTTAAAAACGAAATAAAATGTAATTTTGTAATGTTTTTAAAGAAATAAACAAATTGAATTGAATTGAATTGAATTGAATTGAAAATACAAAATCCTGCAAATGTCCTACCTACCCTTTTACCCATCCCAAAATGTCACCATGATAAAAATATTGTTGCGACACATGTAAAAACGGACAAGTGGTGTCAGTTGCTCATCAGAATTCATAGTGATAATTAATATCAGACAGGGCGATTATACATATATTTGTGTGAAGTGAAATCAACCAAAACTCCTGGAGACGTGTGATAATCATCAACGGGTGAGTCCATCTTTCCTGCATTCCAATCTGGGCTTATCTTGTACTCCAGAAGCCCAGATTTATACCTTTTTGATTATTGCACTGTCCATCGGGTTTGTGGGATGTATAAATCGTCCCATCATTCGGTGTAGTTTGGGACTGGTCCTTTGGGCGTGTGGCATAGGGCTTTGCTGTGCACCACCTCTAAAAATATAGTGGAGTCGCAGCTTCGCGACACCATCTCCAAAATAGGGCCAATGAGAACAATACTCAGACGAAATAGATATTCAAAGGTAAATAAAATGTTAAAGGAACTAAATTGGCTAACGGTGAAACAGATGTTGACCTTGAACACGATGATATTTGTAAAAAAAATAGTAAACAACCTGCTACCCAAATATTTTTCAAATAAAATTGTATACAACAAGGGCATACACAAACATAAAACTAGGACGTGCAATGAAATCAGGCTACCAAAAAAGGACAAGGCGAATACTCAGAACAGTATATTATATAAAGGGATGAAATACTATAACGCGCTGCCGTAAAACCTAAAGTCTACCCCAATTGAAAAGTTCAAGATGTTGTGTAGGAGAGCCACATCAAGCAAGAAAAAACATAGAATATTTATATGTAACAAATTAATTAGTCATTTGTAAACTTAAATGTACAAATTACTAAAATAAAATTAATAAATAAAAAAAATAAATAAAACTAAATCAGGATAGCGAGAATTCCATCATAAATCGTGTACAAATCAAAATTGTGCTTAGTAGCATTGGCGACATCAATATTGTGCGTTTGGCTACGCGTTCATGTTATTTAATAAGAAAAATGAGTAGGTACACTTTTTATTAACATTTTTGGTGCACGCATTGGCGACGTCAATATTTTGCGTTTGGCTACGCGTTCACGTAATTTAATGAGAAAAATGAGTAGGTACACTTTTTATTAACATTTTTGGTGCACGCATTGGCGACATCAATATTTTGCGTTTGGCTACGCGTTCATGTTATTTAATGAGAAAAATGAGTAGGTACACTTTTTATTAACATTTTTGGTGCACGCATTGGCGACGTCAATATTTTGCGTTTGGCTACGCGTTCATGTTATTTAATGAGAAAAATGAGTAGGTACACTTTTTATTAACATTTTTGGTGCACGCATTGGCGACGTCAATATTTTGCGTTTGGCTACGCGTTCACGTAATTTAATGAGAAAAATGAGTAGGTACACTTTTTATTAACATTTTTGGTGCACGCATTGGCGACATCAATATTTTGCGTTTGGCTACGCGTTCATGTTATTTAATGAGAAAAATGAGTAGGTACACTTTTTATTAACATTTTTGGTGCACGCATTGGCGACGTCAATATTTTGCGTTTGGCTACGCGTTCATGTTATTTAATGAGAAAAATGAGTAGGTACACTTTTTATTAACATATTTGGTATAGAGGTCTTCAATATCTGCATATTTATAGGTACCGTAAGCAGCCGTTGTCCCATCTAACCCGGAGTTGCAAATCTTGTATGCGAATTAATTTGTGGTTATATTATCAAAGTAGACTGTAATCAATATTTGACACAACTATTGGGGTAGTTGTGGTTAGAATTGGAAAGTGATTCTTCAGTTGCAAATCGATATTATGGCCTTGAGGGACACTGCGGGTGAATACTGCACGTAGACTGGAATTTAAACACACTCAGGAAACGATGTTCGCTGCACAGGCTTTCTTAGCAGACCAGTAATGTGTAATAAATTGTTGCAATATCACTGATATAGGTATTTACGTACTCCATACTATCAGACAGGGACAGATAATTGGGTAGCAGATAATTGAATGAAGGAATGAAAGAACATATGTAAAAGGGAGATGCATATAGTTGCGTCAACATACCCTTTAATAAAGTTAACAGGGGTTGTCACTGATTGAACACGTTGCGTTATTTTTAATGTATGCGAAAATAACTAACATTAGGTAATCGTTAATCGGAATCATAATCGTTGCATCAACGGTGCTTCCGTGAGAAAACCATATCAAGGGAAAGCTACGTAGATGTAAATGATAGTTTAAACACGTTACGTTATTTTTAATGTACGCGAAAATAGCTAACATTAGATCAATGGATAAGATAAATTAAAAATGTAATAGTTTTTCTTTTTAAATGCTTAAAGGCCGACAAAGTTCAGAATTTCATCTCTGGTTATCAAGATTGAAGTAATAATCATGTATAGTTTCATAGTGCTTTCACACAAACGAAGTATTGAATTCCGCAAGTCTAAACATAAACTTTAGGGTGCACAGTTTACACCCGCGCTGTGCAATCCGGTTCCCTACAGAGCATCTGACCATCCTTTTATGCGACAACTTAATAAAAACAACACAAACTGAACACGAAGAAAAAATTAAATAAGACTTCCTTTCGAAAGAAGTCAAAACCACATAATATATTACTGTATATATACAAGTTGTTAGGGGAAGTACTTATTTTAACCAGTGATTGCTGACATTATTTGAAGTAAAAAAATGTAGATGAAAATTTGGAATCCGGTGACGTTTTTTTGCTTCAACTTAAAACATAAAAAAGACAGTAGGTATCGGACAGTCAGGCTCGGGTTGAGGGGTTGGTCGGTTACTAGGCTGAGTGACCAGTAATCACATGTGGAAGATTTTTTTTTTGCTCGGTTTAAAAAACCACATCACAAACAATATCAGAAAGTCAAAGTACGTACCTTAAAGACCAAAATAAAAGAGATATATTAACATTTCAAAAGATCTGCTTTAAGGGGAGGTGAAAAGGCGATGGTTTTTGTACATTTCATATAGTCAGTAACCTTTCTCTGGCTTTTGTAGAATCTCGGAATAAAACTGTAGATTTATATAAAAAACAAAGCCACCCGCACACACCCTTCTTTATATTACACTAACTAACGTGTACCCTAATCTTTATAACAAATTGGTGTGCATTATGAATACAAAAAATATGCTTTAGATAAATTGAAGGTTTTCCTATCGTTTCGCTTGAGTAGAATACAAATAAAAAAATAAATTACTCAATAAAAAATATAAATGTAAACTACTAAAAATTTTTTTTTTCAATAGAAATGTATGAACGCGTAAAGGAAACAACTTTTGAAAAATTCGGTATTATAGCTATGATTATCTGTGACAGTTTCACTTGATTAACTTTTGTGCTTTCTTATAAAATTAATTACAAAATAAATGAAAACTAGTTTTGTGCTTGAAATCGAACGTTTCTAGACTCCGTTTGTCAAGCGATTTTAATGCCTATTACCTACAATATAAGGTATGCAAAGAATATACACATTTTTGGCTGGTAGCTTCCTCTTAATGGTTTGGAGTAAAGTTTTGAGGTTGTGATATCTAGTGGATCTGAAAACTGGGTGTAGTTTTTAGATGAAAATAATATTATTCTAAAGAATTGAAAAGTTTACTTTCCGTTCGATCGTTAAGATTAAAATCGATTTTTCACTCGTTATTGACGTCAAAATTTTAAGGATAGTTTATTTTCTTTTATTATTTAAACCAAAATATGAACCTACGATCCTAAAATAGGTTCTTAGGGTGTCAGTTTTAGTTAGTTCTACGTAAGTTTGTGCTCGCATAAGAAAAGAGTTATGCGAGCACAAACACAAACGTAGGCTGAATTTTTATGTATAAAGACTAGCTAACGTATACCCGGCGTTGCTGGGGGTTATTCTTAGGAGATAGATAGGTACCATCGGGACTTTTCTGTAGGCCTTTTCAAGATATACAATTTCGTTATTTTGATGTATCTCGTAAGGTTTAGCAAGCGTTAGAAATAGCAAAATATTATTTTTACGACTCGATTACAAAACATCGACTTTTCTCTACATTCTATAAACATAATGTGCATGTTTTATGTACATATAAACCATTTGGAAGAAATAATAATAAAAAATAATAAAAAAATGATAATAAAAACCCTATCATAATCCGTTGCGTAGTTTAAAAGGACGCGGATAGCGACTTTGTTTTATATTATTTAGAGACAATAATTAAATAAATGAAAACTGCCTAAATCTACAGAATGTGTACAAAACATCCTCTTAATACTGCGCGAGAGGCATCAGGTAGACATGATTAAGACCCACTGTAAAGTGAAAGTAAAGATTAAATCCGCCTCTCCGCTGTCCGCTCAATCTGTTGAACCGAAAACCAACCCCTTGTAGAGGGTAGGGGGTGGTATCGATTTAACCTTCATCGCATCCCTCCCTTATACTATATCCCGGCTTGTTATCGCTGCTTGTTACCAGTCGATCCCCTCCCACCCTACCCTGCCAGTCTGTCTTCTCGCCCTACAAACTATTGCCTAGTTGCCTAGTGCCCTAAGGGTAGGTCGAATCTCGCACCCTGGGGTGGAATACGTTATACCGTATAAATAGTTCAGAAGTGAAGGAATTTCGTTAGGTAACGCGCGTAGAGGGCGTTTATGATTTGCAGTATTATTTTTATTAAATTAATTGATACTATTTATATATAGTTAGCACTGCAGATAGATTTTTCACGACAAATAAACTGACTAGCCATTTCATATTATGCATTTGATAACTATGTACGTACTTGGATATAATTTGAGATTTTCACTGCCAAAAGTAACATAATGATTTATTTTTGGGGGTATTATACTGTGTTGCGCTACCTCCTTTTTAGCCAACGTTTCGGACAGCATTACGGTGTCAATCATAAGGGCAGATGTGAAATTTGCCCACAGATAGTAATTGCCGTCCAAAGCGTTGCCAAGGTCTGGTATCTGTGAGAGGATATTGTGTCAGCGCTCTATTAGCAGCAGACACATACCTGGACGGATGACGAACATCGTGCTGGCACTGTTGGTGGACTCTTTCGCCGCAGCAGCTGGTCCAGTTTCTTCACCACCTAGGATTCTTGTTGCAGAGTCTCCATCTTCTATCTTCGTGTCTCCTGTTCCTGTACTTCATTTTATTTAACTTAATTTCACTTTATTTTTGTAATATTTATATTTTTTGTAATACCTACATCAACAAGGCGATATCTCACAAAAGCTACAAATTTTCCAATAAAAACATAAATAAATAAACAAGGAGGTAGTACAACATGGCATAATATCCCAAAGATAAATCATTATAATCTTTTTAATATTTTAATATTTGAAACTGTGGTGGAATTCCATTATAAATATATATAAAGAACACAATTTTAAACTTTTTTCCACTTGTTTTTATTTGACCGTGACCGGTCTGAAGATGGCCCTAACAGGCTGAAACCGGTCACGGTCAAATAAAAACAAGTGGAAAAAAGTTTAAAATTGTGTTCGGCTATTTTTTTATAACGATAAACTAATGCTTACAAAACAAGGTTTTTATGATTAGCACAAAGGATAACAAATTATTCATTATAATCTTCCCAAATGTTAAGAATGTCAAAGTAATGAATCTTGTGATGTAACTTGATAAAAAAGCTCTCAAACAATCTATCTGTATATAAATTTAAAAAATAATGTTCGTTTGTTCAAAATCTTAAACCTCCGAAACATCTACATCGATTGCTTTGAAATTTTGACACAATGTTGCATTCGAATACGTGTGTGTTTTTATATATAAAAAACAGCACCATCTGTTGGACAAACATGCTTTAAAAAATTCGTTTATTGCAGCTGAACCAATACGGCGATTTCACTTATTTAATTCCTCCAATGCATAATGTCATCGACTGCCCTTCAGTCCTTTTTAAAGGGCGTATGTTTACCGTAGAAGGAAAACGCAAGTGGTGTAATGGGTGTCAGTGGGCCACGCACATCCACGGCGCGGTAATGTATGCAGCAGGGGTATACTGACAGTAGTAGGTGCACGAATAGCGGCACGCGAGCCACCTCTAGATACAGTTTGATGGGAGGAGATGATTTTTCACAAAAAAACGTGCCTTCGAAATTTCAAGAAATTGAAAAAATTAGAAAAGATATTTGCGTCCAGTTGAGCAACGGATCGTTTGAATATAACCTTTGCAAGATGTTTAGCACACTGAGGGTATGATTATTGCTAATTTATTAAGAATCTTTTCAAATTATTAGTAATCCGGTTAAAAACGATATATATTTTTTGTGCATAGCACAAAGGATAACAAAATATTATAAGCAATAATTAGTCGCATTAAATATGAATACAAATTGAAAATATGTATCTCCCGTACCTTCTGATGTCCGGTCAAGTGCTCTGGACCACTGAGCTACGTCGGCTTATTCTCAACACGCCAAATAATTCAATATGTACTAGTACTGCAATCAACAATTACTGCATATTATATTTTTTCACCTGTAAAGAACCAACTTTATTTTTGTAAGAAAGGCTTTGTTAGTGCTAAATTTCCCCACTAGATGGCGTCGAGACATATTATATCTTCATTTGTTGGTGAAATATTTTGACTTGTCAAATATTATTATTTTTTTATAACGATAAACTAATGCTTACAAGACAAGGTTTTTATGATTAGCACAAAGGATAACAAATTATTATAAGCAATAATTAACCATCTAAAACACCCATCTAATAAGCATATAATTGTTGAATAAAAATACTTGTACGTGTGGAATTATTTAACGGGTTTAAAATACGCCTACGTAGCGCAGTGGTTAGCACAGCGCAGTTAAAAGGTTGCGGGTTTTATTCCCGACGGCGGGATTTTTTTTTCAATTTGTTTTCATATAGTAATTAATAATTATTGCTTGTAATAATTTGAGATTCTTAATAAATTGGCAATACTCACTTTTCTCCGTGCAGTATTTCATTTTTGTGACACGTTAAAAATAGCGAATCTGTTTGAAATTGGATGTTAATCGAGATTATTTGACGACAGGATATATTATTTTGTCAAGGCCCGAGGGGTTAAGGCCCCGTAGTAAGCGTTCAAAGATGATTTGAAAGGGAGATATGTAAATACGAATGTTAGAGGGAGAGCGCTAATATTAAAAAAAACTATAATAATTAAGAGGAAGCTACAAGCCAAAAATGTGTATATTCTTGGTATACCTTATATTGTAGGTAATAGGCATTAAAATCGCTATACAAACAGTCTAGAAACCTTCGATTTCAAGCACAAAACTTGTTTTTATTTATTTTGTAAATAATTTTATAAGAAAGCAAAAAAGTTACTCAAGTGAAACTGTCACAGATAATCTTAGCTATAATTCTGCATTTTTTTAAAGTTGTTTCCTTTAAGCGTTCAAACATTTCTATTGAAAAAAAAAATTTATAGTAGTTTACATTTATATTTTTTATTGAGTAATTTATTTTTTATTTGTTTACTACTCAAGCAAAACGATAGGAAAATCTTCAATTCATCTAAAGCATATTTTTTGTATTCATAATCCATACCAAATCGTTATAAAGATTAATCAAAATAGTGATTTAGTATTAAGCTTCGCCTTAAGCGAAAATGGTGAAAATATTCAATAAAACACGAATCGATTGAAATAGGGAAAAATCTCTCGACAAATGCTTTAGTTGCATTTAAAGATACACTGTAAATTTGTTCATGCCTATTACATATTAAATAACAGAACAAAACGTGTTTTTAATAATTTTCGGAATTTATTTTGCGATTTTTTTCTATCGAGGGAATTTCATGTAATTAACGTTTCGGCATAACAAATGTATGGATATTATATTAAAAAAATAACATATATTTTATTTAGAACTTAAAAACTTAAAGAGTTAACGAGAAACTTGTTATAAATCGGGTATGCGGGGGCGTAAAAAAAGTTTGCACGCCGCTCAACCGCACTACATACATACATAATATAAATATATACTGCACTTCTACAAAAGCTGTGTTCTGTGTTATTATTGTTATTGGTTTGACATGGCGCGAACACATTTAGATTACCGACCGCTCCCCAAGGCCGTTGGCAGTTTTACCTACCTATTTGTATGTTAGGGTGGGCCGGCGATATATAGATATAGATTTATTATTGACGCATCGTTACCGGGATTACCTTTGCACGATGATGCCGTCTCTCACCCTGCATGCCGCTTAAAGTCCCGAAAATCCTTCTGGATGGAAGGAGAGAGAACTAACTAACTAACTAACCATGCCGTTTCTCCGCAGCAGTAGGCAAAGAGGACGGACCGCAAAACAACTCAGTATTGGCACACACTTATTGCCTCATTTACATTCATACATCGTCTCATACATACTCTTCTATTATTCTGACTCTTGACATGGCCCGACTCAAGTATCTGATTCACTTGGTCGTGCCATGTCTTCCTCGGGCGTCCCCGACTTCTGCTACCATTCACATTTGCATCGTATATTCTCGTTACACTCCTTTCTTCGCTCATTCGCTCTACATGCCCAAAAAATCTCAGCGTCCCTTTCTTGGTCTTACTCATCACGCTTACATCAGCCTTGCACTCTTTGCGGATCTCCAAGTTTCTCACACGATCATACATGGTTTTACCGCACATAGGCCTCAAGAATCTCATTTCTACAGCATTCGGTCTACTTTCATCCTTGCTCTGCCAGTTCCATGCCTCATTTCCGTACATCAGGGTAGGTGCTAGCACTCCATTGTGGACTGCTAGCTTCGCTTCTTTGGATATTTTTTGCTAGCGCCAACTGCGTTCAGTCCTCCATTAATGGAGTTACCTGCATTTACCCTTCTTTCAATATCTCTGTCAGCCTTCTCATCTCTTGTAAACATACTCGCTAAATACACAAACTCATCCACCTGCTCCAAGAGAGGCACCAGAGAGGCTTCTCCGATTAGCTCTCACTTCAGAAGATACACGGAGAAACAGGAGTAATGTAGATTTATTGAAAATCTCTTCAAATTATTTATAAGTCATCCTAAAAACGGGACTGTAAGCCAGTTCCTGATAAGAGTGTTGGTCAATTCGTAATAATATCAGAACACTTTTTCAACCACCTGCGTTTGTCTTAATAATATGTCAGGACGAAATGCAAAAGCGTCAGGACTTTTATGAACAAGTGTTTGGACATTGGTATTTTAATTAAATCTTATCAGGATACCTATCACTTCAATCGTTAATGACCTACAATCCCGTTTTTAAAAGGAAAACGAATAATTTGATGAGATCTTTAATAAATTAGCAATATTATTTTATCAGGAAGTTTTCTCCGTAAAAGTGACTTGAGAAATGTCCGTCTCGTGCACTACCCCACTGAGAGACCGCCTGAATTCTCACTGGATTGTAAGCTCTGGTCCGCCATCAATAAGATAAGGTCCTCCTACAGCCGATTTGCCCACGTGATAAACAGGAGGCCCCGTACTAAGCGTTAAAAGATGGTTTGAAAGGGAGATATGTAAATACGAATGTTAGAGGGAGCGCGCTAATATTAAAAACGATAATAATTAAGCGAAAAACATTTAATAAAACACGACTCGTTTAAAGTAGAGCAAAAATCTCTTGACATATGCTTTAGTTGCATTTAAAGATACACTGAATTTTTGCATGCCTATAACATATTAAATAAGTTGAATAACATATTAAATTACGAATACGGCTTTTGTATAGAGATTATGTTAAAAATGTGACTGCATGACGATTTTGTAATAAAATACATATTACTCATTCAGAATACATCTGAACACCTGTACCATACGGGCGGCCTTATCCGAATAAATATAATGGACGAGATGCGAAAATATTATTGTTTGTAAGAACACGTGTTCCGACTCCCTCGTAGTATATTCGTGATTTACTGATAGCTTATGAAATCTGTCAAATCATTCGTTATAGACCTCCAATTCCGTTTTTTAAGGCGAAGCTTAATGCCAAATCACTATTTTGATTAATCTTTACAACGAATTGGTGTACATTATGAATACCAAAAAATATGCTTTAGATAAATTGAAGGTTTTCCTATCACTTCGCTTGAGTAGAATACAAATAAATAAAAAAAATTAATCACTAAAAAAAATAAATGCAAACTACTAAAAATTTTTTTTTTTCAATACAACGCGTAAAGGAAACAACTTTTAAAAAATACAGTATTATAGCTAAGATTATCTGTGACAGTTTCACTTGATTAACTTTTTTGTTGTCTTATAAAATTATTTACAAAATAAATAAAACCAGTTTTTTGCATGAAATCGAACGTTTCTAGACTCCGTTTGTCAAACGATTTTAATGCCTATTACCGACAATATAAGGTATACCAAGAATATACACATTTTTGCTTGTAGCTACCTCTTAACAGAAAAACGAATAATTTGAAACTTTATATCACTTTTTAAAGGTGTGTTATCATTTCTGAGTATTGAGTGCGTGATGATTTCGCCAGATTCCTAATGTTACACGTCGAAATGGATCGCATAAAATATTAAAAATTCGTAAAAAATAAAAAACAAACTAACAGTCCTCCCTACAATACATTGCACATAATAACACACGGTGAATTCGCACCGATTAGCATGCACGTTGCGTGCGGCCGAACTACGGCTGCTGGTTATTTTCAACATTCGCCTGCAGCGCAAAATGCAAAATGCACAATGCACGATGCACCATACTTAAAGCTGCACATCTGGTGATAACTGCACATTGCATACCTGCGCTCATCTTACACTCAACAATAAAAAATACATTATGCAGTTATTATAATATTATGTTGTCTCAGAGATGTTTGCGGGTATTTATTTTTTTTATTGGGGTGATTGCACTTAACCCCTGGTGTGCCAAGAAATGCACGGTGGATTTGCTAGTAGATATATGGATATGGGTAAGAGGAAGGTATGGAACTATCTGGCTATTCTGATCTGGTCACCAAATACGGCTAAAGCCATCTCAAGCAACCACATATCTAATTTGAATGGTGGTCTTTCACCAGGGCGATATTGACAGTATCTACAACTCTGCCATGTTGATGACATATGAAAGGATCCCGATCAAGGCCCATTTCAGCGTTTAAACAAATATTGATCATGAAACACGTCAAACCAAGTATTGATCGACCGGTTGCAAATCAACTTAACTTCAAACCTATTAAGGCGATGCCATACTTAGTAATGCAAAATCATGTGTTTTTGGCTTGAAAATTTGGTCGCCTAGAAATGTTTCAGATGCTTTAATTAAATACTGCGAGTAGAATACATCTTGGCCTTTGAAATAATCGAGTATTTTTTAGATAAGTCTTTTTATAAGCCCAGAAAAAAATAATGTATAAGGCCTATGAAAACTGCTTTAAAGTTCAAAATCTGCTACTTACGAACCCATTTTCGGTTATGATTTTATTGTATGATGTGGGAAATTAAATTATTGATAAAATGATGGGAAAAAAATTAAATATTTATGCCTGAACATCCACAAAATAAAATAAAAGGCATTTTTTGGCCATGTTTTTTTTCTTGCATAAATCAAAACAGGCGGATGGTGTTAAGCGGGAATTTAAACCTCATCGCCATCTACGTAAGGGTTGTTATTGATAGCTTCTCAATTTAAAATATAACACGACGTAGTGCATCGCCTTAAGGAAAGGACAGAAGGACGGCCGAGCATTTAGACGTGGTGGCTTCAGTTAGTATCTTGGCCGACCAGCTGTCTGTAGACGCCTTTACTACTAACTGCAAAAAGTTTTTAAAAAAAAGGACAACTCACCGAACGGTGAGTTAACGTAAAGCGATACGGGTTCGCTCCGTTGCTGGTCCACATCCGCTTTGCATGCTATTTGCAACAATAACAATACAATGCGATCATAATATCTACCGTCTCGGATGTCAGATGATTCAAAAAATTGTAGGGGATGCAGTCAAATTATACAATTATGAAGAAGGTGAGAGAAATTCCAGTCAAACAACAATGATGGCTGCGCACACATTTTGTTAAAACGATAATTGATATCAATACTCTAAAATAAAGCGGGAATCTTAATGACGTAAGTGAAGAAGGCGTGTACAAAAATATTCGACGCTTGGCTCATCGCATTGGACTGACCTACTGTCGAATTTGCCCTAGCAAATACTTAAATTCAATTTTTTGTGGCACCCACGAACACACGCGCATTTCTTTGAAATTGGCAACTAGCCGCTAAAGAGGTGGCCCGAAAATTGAAAATAGATAACGTATTATAGTAAAAAAAACTTTGTTTTTATTACGGGTTGATTATTTTTTAAACAACTTGCAAAACCGCATCAGAATCAATTGTGTAACACATTTTCTCCATCTTTCATCACAAACCCGGTACAAATAACCAATCAGCCGGTAACCCGGCACCGTCGGGTAAGCAGGTACCAACTAGTCGGACCGGTAGTATACACTACAATAACATACAACAAGTAAAGTAATGCGTGGAGAGATAAGGTGATGGTTGCGCGTATCGAGTTGCGTGGGATAGACATATTACTGTGCACGGTAGAAGGTGTCGGTGATAATCGATGAAGGGTGACTGTGCGGAGATAGGAATTGCGTATTAGTGTCCTTTGTGGCAAGTGTGAAGTCATTTCGTAACATTGAATCATGGAAGATAATATCTATTTATTTATTTATTCAAACGCCATAAAATGGCTTTTACAATACAGTGATAATCGAATTACAAGCGTACAGTAGTAAACAGGATAATAATAGCAATAAATTAAAGAACAATTATGTGTAAACAAAAACACTATTGCAAGTGATGCAGTTATTAATATAAGTGCAGTAAGAAAATGCATAATTCAAAAGAAATATATACCAGTGTAACAATAGTTGAACTACTTTATACCAGGTTTGTATAAGACCTGTCATAAGTCGAAGTATGAGGTGTCAAATTGTCCAATTATAACTGACTAACCATCACGCCGTATCTCCGAACGGGTAGGCAGAGAAGACGAACAACTCGGTTTGACACCCACTTCTTGCTTCATTCACGTTCATACATCGTTTTATGAATACATACCCTTCTGTTATTCTCATGACATTGCCCGACTCAAGTACAGAGTTTTCCAATAAGAGGTGTTATTTTGAATAGCCCGCTATTTCGGTAGATGTTACTTTTAAAGCTGTTTTTTTTTAATATTTGACAAGTAGAAACTACGCCATTAATAAAAATAGAACGATACACGCTTCAACAACGCATTGAAATTATTAAAATTCGCTTGAGTGAATCAAATGCAAATCATCTTGAGTGATGAGGCCCATTTCCACCTCGGTGGCTTCGTCAACAAGCAAAATTGTCGCATCTGTGGCTCGGAAAACCCAAGAGTTGTTGTTGAAAAGCTTCTCTATCCTCAGCGTGTGACTGTTTGGTGCGGTTTATGGTCCGGCGGAGTCATTGGACCTTACTTTTTCGAAAATGAGGCTGGAGCAACAGTTACCGTGAATGGCTTGCGCTATCGAGAGATTTTTTATGTGATCCTTTCTCTGACCAGTTATGTGATCCCGAAAAGAAAGCTTGCTATCAAGAGAGACACCAAGGTCTTTAATAGATGTAACAGTTAAGCAAATATTATTAAGTTTGTATTCGAAGACAATCGGTTTTTTTGATCTGATTTATAGAAGGACATAATTTTGCATTTATCGACATTTAGTTTTAAACAATTAATTTTACACCAATCATAGAAAGAGTCGATATCCGATTGGAAAATAAGGCAGTCATCGTGATTTTTTATTATTTTTACAATCATTAAATAAAGATTAATCAAAATAGTGATTTGGAATTAAGCTTCGCCTTAAAACCATTTCAAGTATCAAAATGGTTTGGGCATGTAGAGTAAATGAACGAATAAATAAATGTAAGAAGAATATATGACGCAAATGTGAATGGAGGAAGAGGTCGAAGACATCACACGATCAAGTGAATCTGATACTTGAGTCAGGCCATATCAAGAGTCAACAGAACAATAGAATAGTATGTATGAATGTGAATGATGCGAGGAGGGTGTGCCAAGACCGAGTTGTTTGGCATGGTTTTTACGCAACGTTTAAGAGATTATTATTATAAGATTTATACTGAACAAATAACCCATCCTCTGCGAGTACCCTCAAGGTCAGGCAGAGACGCACCGGATAAGCAATAGTTACCTACGAGATTACCAGACGATATAACATTATCATACATTACAGACAGAATCAGATCTAAATCTATAATCTTACCGCATTCAAATCATCAAACCCATCACGTATACCATTAAATTCTGAAAACAACACAAGTGGCGTAGCTATTGGTTTTACAGCAGGGCAGCCGCCCAGAGGACCCACCCCTCGGGGAAACCAGTTTCTAAGATATATATGTTTGTTGTTGAAGAAGAATTTTAATAAATCTCGAAACAAGAAACAGAAAATAAAAATACAACGGTCACAACTAGGAATCGAACCCAGGATCTCTTGTCTTACTGGGATAGCGTATTAACCATTCAACCATTGGGACCTATTTATTAAACGTCACATTTGTCGATTTCAGATTTCAAATTCAGAATTAACAATATCAGCTTGCAAATATTTTTTCCCTTTTTCTATTTAAATGTTTGTACGCAACAATATTAATTATCTATTTGAATTACAAGATTTCTTGTTTTTGCTACAAATTTATTTAAAGAGTGATTAAATATATTTACAGTTCAATAGAACCATTCTTCTCGTCGTGATGTTTTCAGGCAAGTAAAGATTTGCATAATGTCTGGTTGTCAGACTAAATCCATTCGCTGCCTCAAGTAAGTCCACATGGTGCATTAACCTCGGATAAGTTCCATGCGTCCGCATATAAATCTAAAAAGGTATTTCAAGATTTGCATAATGTCTGGTTTCCAGGCTAAATCCATTAGTTGCCTCAAGTAAGTCAAGTAGGTTCCATGAGTCCGCACATAGATTTCAGAAGGTATTGCAAGATTTGCATAATGTCTGGTTTACAAACAAAATCTATTCGTTGCCTCAAGTAAGTCCACATGGTGTATGAACCTCGGATAAGTTCCATGCGTTCGCATATAGATCTAAGAAGGTATTGTCTGGTTTCCAGGCTAAATCCATTCGTTGCCTCAAGTAAGTCCACATGGTGTATGAACCTCGGATAAGTTCCATGCGTCCGCATATAGATCTAAGAAGGTATTGCAAGATTTGCATAATGTCTGGTTTCTAGGCTAAATCTATTCAAAAGTAAGTCCATGTTATGGTGCACTGAGCTCGGATAAGTTACATGCGTCCGCATAATAGGCCTGGGAATTTTTTTCTAGATTTGTTCCAGCTTATTATTTACGTATTTACATAGCTTGTGGAGTCGAAACACAAACAATTCATATAAAGTGAAATGTTCGATAATTTCCGCGAACTCGGTTGCATAATGCGTGGATACATATGAAGATCATGAATTAATTGGGCAAATGAAATCTAAAATTTGCGCCTGTGGCGCGATTCTCCCAATTGACCTTAATTAAAACGTGGATGCATTCCGGATGAATGCCAAATATTTGTGTGTTAAAAACATTTTGATTTATTGTAATTTTCGCTCGGCTGGTGCTAATTAAATAATGTTTTCACAATGGTCATCCGTAGGTATAGTACACACAAACCGACATACAACAGTATTGGCACAAACTTTTCTTACTTCATTAGCTTAGTGAATTTCTACTGATTTATAAGAAGTTTCTAGTCAACTTTTTCAAGTTTTTAAGTTCCAAAAAAAAATATATAGGGGTTTTCCAATAAGAGGTGTTATTTTGATATTCCATCGTAAAAGATCAATGGTTTAGTTGCTTGTGTGGCGCGTAGCGCCGTCTTGTTGAAAGTAAACGTTGTCCAGTAATACCATCCAATTCCGGCCATAAAAAATCATTAATCATCTGTAACTGTTGCTCCAGCCTCATTTTCGAAAAAGTAAGGTCCAATGACTACGCCGGACCATAAACCGCACCAAACAGTCACACTTTGAGGATAGCGAGGCTTTTCAACAACAACTCTTGGGTTTTCCGAGCCCCAGATGCGACAATTTTGCTTGTTGACGAAGCCACCGAGGTGGAAATGGGCCTCAGCACTCAAGATGATTTGCATTTGATTCACTCAAGTGAATTTTAATAATTTCAAAGCGTTGTTGAAGCGTGTATCGTTCCATTTTTATTAATGGCGTAGTTTCTACTTGTCAAATGTCAAAAAATGACAGCTTCAAAAGTAACATCTACCGAAATAGCGGGCTATTCAAAATAACACCTCTTATTGGAAAACCCTGTATTATATTTTAAGATTGTATCTAAACATTTGTTATGCCGCAACGTTAACTATATGAAATTCCATCGATAGAACATAAATCGCAAAGTAAGCTCCGAAAAATATTAAAAACAAGTTTTGTTTTGTTATTTTACATGTTATAGACATGAAAAAATTCGCAATGTATCTTTAAATGCAACTAAAGCATTTGACTAGAAATTTTTGCTCTATTTAAAACGAGTCGAGTTTTATTAAATATTTCCGCCATTTTGGCTTAATTATTATCGTTTTTTTTAAATATTAGCGAGCTCTCTCTAAAATTCGTATTTACATATTTACCTTTCAAACCATCTTGGAAAGCTTACTACGGGGCCTTAAACTTAGTTCGTGTTCCTTGATATTAGTGTATGAGCTCACCTATAGATGGCACTAGATTAGTCTATTCAGACATTAATTTCCAGACGGGTAGGTACTTTTTAGTATCACCCTGGTGTAAAACACCATTCAAAATTGAAACGTTGCTTGAAATGGCTTTCGCCGTGTTTGGTGACCAGATCTGGATAACCAGATACTTCCCCACTTTCCGTTAACCCGCCTCACAACATAACCCAATTGGAAATGCCTCACTAGCTCCAGACGATTGGGAGCAGTTGCGACTTATGCAACACACTCTACTGATATCCTGACTCAAGTATTTGATTTACTTGGTCGTGGTAACGTTGTCCCTGACTTTTTTTAATTCATTTTCGCGTCATGTACTCTCCTGATACTCCTTTCATACACACGGAGAAACTTACTGAAAATATTGCTAATTTATAAAAAATCTTTATATATTATTCGTGTTCCGGTTAAAATCGGGACTACAGGCCTTTAACGAATGAATTGACAGGTTTCCCAATAAACTATCAGTAAAACGCGAATGTGTTCATAAAAATTCAAATATTTTCGCATTTCGTCATTTCGTACTATCAAGTGCATGAATACGCGTTCCGATATATTATTATTTATTTATTTATTGGATGACTTGTATAGCGCCGCTTTTGTGAGATATCACCTCAGGGGCGTAATGTATTAATGGCTCAGGTATTAATGTGGTAAGAGTTTATTAGGAAACGGCATGCGATCCCATTTTTGTTTTTTAACAGGATTTTAATAGCTTAGCACACATAAGCGTAACTTTGCCCACTCTCCGATACAACGACTTCACACCATGGGAAATCATTACTTGGGTGATGTTGACATATTCAATACCAACTTGGCAAGTTTTGTGGATCATTTAAAACATTTATTTCAACAATACTCCTCAACACATCAATGTAAACCTACAAATAGCTGTAATTTTCTGTTTTTGTTTCTTATGTTTGTATGACTTGTTGCATAGCTTTTATCAAATGTAATTTTATTCTTATTTTTTATGTTTCAAAGTATCTGTCAAATTAAAATTACACTACCAACCATGTAAAAGCCCTCTGGGAGTTAAATAAATAAATAAAAAAAAATAAAAATCAGCAATACTCATTTTTGTACGTGCATTCGCTCCGCGTATCCTTATTCACTGTGCTCCTGTCAGCCTCGCATTATTTCAGCATCTCCACATTTGCAAATACAAGGATTCATTCTAAATTAATAATATATAATAATTACAATAGCGTATTATCTAAGGTTGATATTTTCAGTTGCGAACTTACCAAATACAAGAGGTCCATAAAAGAATATTTCTCTGATGGTTTGTGAATAATGTTATTGTCTTTATTGTTTATATCTCTATTATGATTTGAATTATATCTACAACCTCTCTCCATGGCTATAAATGTATTGTTTAGTAAATTTTTCGTTCAGTCACCGAACCTCCGTAGTGTGCAGTCGTGTTTACCAGTGCTCTGTGTTTGACGGCTTACTTTGACGGCGGCGCGGCGTACAGATAAGATTTATTTATTGTTACCTTTTCGTATTCATTATTTTTGTTTGTGTTATTGGTTTGCGACGAAGTTGCGTGTATTATTTCTATCATTTATTATTTCTAAAATAATAATTATTGTTTAATTTTTTTTTTAAATTTGTTGAAATGGAGGAAGATGAAAATCGACCTCCGGACCCTGAACCCATTTCTAATATTGTAGACGACTACGATACTGATGATACCCAGACTTCTGTAACCCTTCCTTCACGAAAACGACGTCCTCCGCTTTGCCTTAATGTACCTCCTAAAATTAAATCTCTTTCACAATCAAACGAAGCCCCAATCTCTCATGGAAGTTATAATGATACCATTCCTCCAGAAGCAAAAGCCATTGAGCTTATGTATTCTATTTCATCTTCAGCTCCATTTATTGTCAATGTCCAAAGGACTGAACAGGGGAAAATAATTCATCCCCTGGATTTTGGTAAATTTATTTTTAGCTCAAAACTCAATAACCTCGGAATTATAAATGGATCAATAAAACCGGAAGGTCGATACAAACTATCCATAGAATTTAAATCAGCCACATTAGCTAATGATTTTGTCAAAAAAATAGGTTCTCTTTCTAATAATAAATTTAAATCTTTCATACCTACATTCAATTTAACCAGAATGGGCAGAGTAAGAGGTATCCCAACCGATCTATCAGAAACAGAAATAGTAGATGCTCTTAATGACTCTCAATTAACTCCAAAAGTTTTAAAAGCACGTCGTTTGAATTTTAAGGATACTTCCACCGGAACCACTATATGGAAACCTTCCCAATCCGTTGCTATTACTTTCGAAGGTCAAACATTACCATCCCGTGTATTTATTTATTATAACGCTCTTCCCGTTGAAATATACAGATTCCCGACTATCCAATGTTTCAACTGTTGCCGTTTTGGCCATTCAAAACCTATTTGTCGTTCCCCTCCTCGTTGCTTCCATTGCGGAGAGGATCATCCCTTTGAACAGTGTCAAAATACAACGAATAACCCTATTTGTATTAATTGTAAGGGCAACCATACTGCTGTTAGTGTGGCCTGTCCAGAGTTATCTAGACAGAGAAATATCAAACAGTCAATGGCTGCAGACAATATTTCCTACTTTCAGGCCTCTAAATTATTCCCTCCTACGAAAAAATCTTTTGCAGAGATAACGTCTAACGCTTCTCTCTTTCATTTTTCTTCCCCTAAATCCCCTCTATCATCTTCCCACAAAGAAACAATTTTCAAACCGATAAAATCTAATCCAAAATTTATTCCTTCTTTCGATAAAAAACTACATAATGAACTTTTACTTAACCCGAATGGGAATAATAAATCCCAGGCTCCCAATGGGACTGCCTTAAAAAACTGTTCCACTTCCGATATCTTCCCTAAAGTCACGATTGAAAATTCTTCTTTTATTCAAACTTTAATTACCCTATTAATTACGATCCTTTCAAATAACAATAAAGTACCGTCCAACGCTGCCGATTATATAAAATCTTTACTCTCTAGCCTTCCCGATGTATCCGCAAATGAGCAAAATACTTCAATGGAATAGTAGAAGTCTATTCGCCAACAAAATTGATCTTGTACAGTTACTTGATGAACATAATATTTCAGTTGCTGCCATCTCCGAAACGTGGTTAAAACCCTCATACCAATTTAATATTCCTGGATATCATTGTCTAAGACATGATAGACTGGATGGCAAAGGTGGTGTTTTATTCTATTTAATGTGGATGACTTTATATTAAAACACTGATTGTATTTTATGAGATAGACTTTTATTCTTGTGACGGTTATACAGAGAGCTTGTTAGCGTGACCACAGACGACAATACAATGTGTTACAATCACCTCTAGCACTAGTGATGTGCGACACCAATAGTGATGTTACATCCCCTTTCTTTATTTATAAAAACAATAAAAATTCAAATACATTGATATTAGACATTATGCTTACATACAATACAATAAAATCTTAAATACACTGACATTAGACATTATACCTATCGGGTTGTTTGACCACTCTACCATATCTGGTAATGTAAGGGTTGTTCAAATTATTATATTCTCCCACCTGTCCCTCATCTCCAGCTTCTGCCTCTTCAAGTGCCGGATCAGATCGCATGGACAGATGGTCATTATTAACATTTGTGTTATATCTCATTTTTAAGTGAATTCTATTTCGTCTGTACGTGTTACCATAATAATCTTCAACAATATAAGACCTGTTACATTTTAATTTTTCCTTGACCACAGCTGGTAACCAATTACTTTTAGGGTTTTTCTTAAAATACACATAATCTCCTGTTTTAAATATAGACATAGGTTTTGCATTGACATTATAATATTTAGAATTTTTTGAATTATTTTTTTCAACGCAGTTTTTGTAATCTGAGAATCTTACAACCTTTGGTTTTAATTTAATTTGAGTTGAAGGAATATTCATTCTTAAAGTTCTAGACATTAATAATTGAGCAGGTGACGGTAAATTGGCTTTAGGTGTGTTTCTATAATGTAATAGAGCTATATAAGGATCTGTATTTGTTTCTTTTGACTTTTTTAGAATATTTTTTATAATTTTAACAGAACTTTCTGCCTGACCATTAGATTGAGAATGATATGGACTAGTAACTACATGTTCTATATCCCAATCGTATAAAAATGATTTGAATTCAATAGCTTGAAAAGGCGGACCTCCATCAGAGACTAAAGACATTGGTATACCATGACGTGCAAAAATAGATTTTAAGTGAATTATGACATTTTTTGCAGTAGAATTATTATTTAGGAAAGCAGTTTCAATAAACTTTGAATAGTAATCTGTTACAATGAGGTACGTTTGATTATCAAAATACATTAAATCAATACCTACTTGTTGCCATGGAAACTTATTAATTTCATAATTTATCAGTGGTTCCTTCTGATTAGAAACTTTAAATTTATTACATATTTGACATTGCTCAATTAAATTTTTTATATCTACAGTGATACTAGGCCAATATAAAGTATCTCTAGCTAATCTTAAACATTTGTTTATTCCTTGATGTCCTTCATGTATTTTGTTTAACATTTCTTTTCTCATAGTTTGAGGTACTAGCAATTTATTACCCTTAAATATTAACTCATTAATGACATGAATTTCGTCTTGAATATTATAATAACATTTTAAAGTGTAATGAACTTTATCTTTGCTATTCGGCCAACCTTCATAATAATATTTTTTTAATATTTGCATAGTTTCATCCAAAGCAGTAGCATTACTCAATTTTTTACGATATTCTTCACTAATAGCTAAGTTCATATATATTGAATTTACATGACAATGTAGATCAGACTCATAATCGGGTATATAATGATCTTTTAAAGCTGCTCTAGATAAAGTATCTGATATATACATTTCTTTACCTGGGACATGTATAACATTTAAATCATAAGATTGAAGAGCTAACATCATACGTTGCAATCTAGCTGGTACATCATGTAAAGGTTTTTTAAATAAATAGACTAAAGGTTTGTGATCAGTTTGTACTGTCACTTTGTTACCATAAATATACTGATGAAACTTATTACAACCAAATTGTATGGCAAATAATTCTTTTTCAATTTGAGCATAATTTTCCTGCGACTGTGTCATTGTTTTTGAACTAAATGCAATTGGACGGTTATTTTGCATAATAACTGCTCCTATAGCTGATTTTGATGCATCGACTGATAAAGTTAGTGGTATTTTTGGATCATAATGACTTAAAACTGTTGCATTTGAAATAGCCTCTTTCAAAGTTTTAAAACATTTTTCACAATTTTCATCCCATGACCATATAATTGGCTGTGATGATGATGATGGTGACCCATGACGACTTGAAGATCCAAACTGACTCGATCTTCTTGAAGTTGACCCTCTTAGACTTGACTGACATGATGCTCTCGACTGTCTTGAAGTATTTTTATTATGACTGATTTGAAGAATATTTTCTGTGTGTGTTTGTTGGTTAATTTTCTCTGCATTGCTTTGTGACAATAAGATGGTTTTTGCAATTTCAATCGTTTTTTGTAATGACAATGTAGAATCTTGTAATAAGCGTTGACGGATATGATTTAAATTTGCACACATATTTGCAATAAATATGTCTCTTACCAGAGATTCTCTTAAATTTCCAAATTCACAATCCAAACTTAAATTTTCCAAGTCCAATAGAAAATTATTGATGTCTTCTGAATTATTTTGTTTTCGTGTAAAAAATGAATTTCTTATCATTGTTAAGTTTTTGTGAGGTGCAAAATATTCATCAAACTTTTTCTTGACTTGTCGTAGCGTGCTTGATTCCATGTTCATGTTAAATGATTTGAAAATTTCCATACCTTTGGAGCCAATTGAATGAAGCAGAATTGCGATTTTTCTTTGTTCTGTAGCTTCTTCCAAACCTGACGCTACCAGGTATATTTCATAGTCTTGCCACCAATTTTTCCATTTTGAATCATTATTCATATTATTTGACAACACTTGCAGATTTGACAGGGCATGAAAATCATGTTGTATGTGCGACTTTTGCGCGTCCTTCGCCATTTTTAATTATACTTAATATTTTTCAATTTATGTTATTAACATCCAACTTCCAGTATTATTATATTATTACTATTTATTATCGATATCGCACTTCTGACACCATGTTTTATTCTATTTAATGTGGATGACTTTATATTAAAACACTGATTGTATTTTATGAGATAGACTTTTATTCTTGTGACGGTTATACAGAGAGCTTGTTAGCGTGACCACAGACGACAATACAATGTGTTACAATCACCTCTAGCACTAGTGATGTGCGACACCAATAGTGATGTTACAGTGGCACTGCTCTTATTATACATAATTCTATCCCTTTTAAACAAATTATTTTCCACACTCTCTCCAATAATTTTCAGATAGTAGCTGCTGTTATATCTGATATTACATTACTATCAATATATATCCCTCCCTCTACAATTTTTGTTGAAAACGAATGGTCAACATTTATATCCCAGATTCGTCCCCCGTATATGATACTTGGGGACTTCAATGCTCATTCTCCTTCTTGGGGCAGTGAGTTAACAAACCGTTCTGGCCATAATCTATTAGATTTTATGGATACCTATAATTTATGTATACTAAATGATGGATCTCCAACTCGTTTCACTGCCCCTCAACATCGGAAAAGTGCAGTCGATTTATCTCTTTGCTCATCTTCGGTGATTCCCATATGTTCTTGGAACATTCTTAAAGATCCCCTTTCCAGTGACCATTTTCCTATAATAATTACCTTCCACCATCTATCTTCCACGCATTCCTTTTCGATAAACAATAGTTTTAAATTTAAAACGAAAGACGCGAATTGGAGAAATTTTTCTTCAGAATTAGACTCCATTGTTCAAGCATCTAAGTCTTCCCTTGTCAACACTAGTTTACAATGTGAATTATTTCCAAACATGATAATAAAAGCTGCAGAAAAAACACTTAAAAAACGTAATGTTAATATTAAGATAAAACATTCCACCCCATGGTGGGATGAAGAATGCACTAGTGTCGTTAAATCCAGAAGAGAAGCAATTTCCATTTTCCGTAAATGTATGTCTTTCGAAAATTACCTTTCTGTGAAACGCGCCCAGGCAGAAGCGAAACGCGTTTTGAAAAACAAAAAGCGGTCTGGATGGCGAAAATTCTGTGAAAGCTTGTCTCCTGAATCTCCCCAGTCATCCGTATGGTCCAATTTAAAAAAATTCGGTTCGTCATATACTCCGCAGCGTTCTAAACATATTCCAGAAGAAATTATTATAGGTTTTGCTGATAAGATAGCTCCTCCGTCAGTTGCCAGATGTGAGGAAATGCCTTCCTTTATTTCTTATCCATCTCACTCTAGCTGGCTAGACTCTCCTTTCTCAATAAGTGAATTAAATCGAGTAATCAATTCCCTTCCAGACTCTTCTCCTGGCCCTGATGGAATCTTATATAGTTTCATTAAAGCATTCTCAGACATGTCGGTTGAATATTTTTTATCCCTAATTAATTACATGTTCGAAACGGGATTTATTCCGGAAGTCTGGAAAGTCCAAAAAATCCTTCCGATTTTAAAACCTGGCAAAAATCCATCTGAAATCTCATCCTATCGTCCTATTGCTCTTTCGTCATGTTTAATGAAAGTAGCAGAACACTTGATAAAGAACAGATTGGAATGGTTTGTTGAAAATCACAGAATTATCTCTCCTAATCAATATGGCTTCCGGAAAAAGAAATCAACCATAGATAATTTAAGTGTGTTAACAACAGACATCCGTATATCTCAGTCCCTTAATTCTTGCACTCTGGCCACATTTCTTGATCTTTCGTCAGCTTACGACGATGTATTAATTAACATTTTGAAAGAAAAATTAATTAAAATAAAAATTCCTTTAAAACTAGTTCAATTTATTATTAATTTACTAACAGACAGATCCATTATTATCCACTTTTCCTCAAAAACTATAAATCGCAAACTATGGAAGGGGTTACCTCAGGGGTCCGTAATCAGTCCATTATTATTTAATATATATATAAGTGATTTAGACAGTGTAATTCCTTCATCTATCAAGCGACTTTATTTTGCTGATGATTTCCTTATATATTTATCACACAAAAATCTATCGCGCGCTGCGAAGGAATTGAATTTGGCTTTACATAATATTAAAGTTTGGTTGTTAACAAATGGGATGAATTTAGCTACCTCTAAAACTAAAGTAGTGGCTTTTACGCGCAAAAGAAAAATACCCCCCTTTTCTGTCTGCTTTGATAATGTCCCTCTTCAAATCGTTAAGCAAATTAAATTTCTTGGACTACTTTTGGATCATAAACTTTCCTGGCTCCCGCATATTCAGAACATTTCGGCTAAGTGTGAAAAGGGGCTAAATATTATGCGAGCTGTTTCCAGAGTGTGGTGGGGTTCTCATCCTACTACTCTTAAATTGGTGCTCTAGTGCGAAGCCATTTGGATTATGGAACATTTCTTTTTGATCCTCTTCCTAAATATTTGGACAAAAAACTTGAAAGAATTCAGTCCAAAGCGCTCAGAATAATTATTGGAGCGATGAAATCTTCTCCAATTAATTCTCTCCAGGTAGAATGTGTTGATCCCCCCTTAATTTTAAGGAGACAATTCCTAGCTGATAAATATATTTTTAAATCTTTTTCTATATCGCGTCACCCTTTAGAACAAAGCCTTGATTATTTGTTCAATTACTTAAATAACGAAAAAAGATCGACAGATAAAAATCGACTTCCTCTCCTTCTAAAAAGTTTTCTTTCATTCAAATCTCTGTCTTCTTCCCTCCAAAATCTACAAAAAGATCCTATCCTTCCTATTTTCACCATTCCATTTGATTCTATCAATTATATCCCCAACGTTATAACTTCAGACTTCCGAACTGATATTTTAACCTCATCTAATCAAAATGTTGAGGAAAAATTTAAAAACATTACATCTTCTAAGTTTCCAGAATTTTCTCTCATTTACACAGATGGTTCTAAGTCTGATAACAAAGATTGTGGAGCTGCGGTACACATTCCCGAATTCGATTTAGATTTGTCTTATAGATTGCCTAAAGAAATTTCCATATTTACTGCAGAATGCTTCGCAATTGAACAAGCTTTGAGTCAAATCCAGCTTTTCAATATTCGACGAGCCTTACTGTGCACTGACTCACTAAGCGCAGTGTTGAAAATTTCCTCAAATATCCATAAACCAGAAGACTATATTATTTATAATATCAGAAACACCCTTAAATCTTTAAATGAATTAAATTTCGAGACAATATTGGTTTGGGTCCCTGGCCATTTAGGAATTGAGGGTAACGAGAAAGCCGATTCTCTAGCTAAACTTGGAACAATTTCTGGCTCTAATCCTTTAGATTTTAGAATTCCTATCTCTGACGTCATCCCAATTCTTAAATCCAACATGATCCGCTCCTGGGAAGAAAATTGGACTAATACGAAAACCCGAACTGGTGCTTTTTATGCTGGAATACAAAATCATATTCCAAGTAAACCTTGGTTCCACGGCAAGAAAAAATCCAAAAGATTTATATCCTGTATCTCGAGAATGAGAATTGGTCATTGCTCCATTGCATCCCATTTGTTTAAAATCCGGGTCCTAGATAGTCCACTCTGCCAGTGCGGCATGGAAAATGAGACTCTTGATCACGTTTTCTTTAATTGTAAAAATCATTCATCCTTCAAAGGCATTTATCGTTTACTTATAAAAATCACCCACCAATCTCCCCTTAGTATTCCTTATTTACTTTCTCTCAACAATTCTCGCATTTTCTCAGTTCTATACAAGTTCATAGACTTGACTTCAATATTTGAGATTTCCTATTCCCGTATAGATTTCCCATAAAATTATAACCATCTCCCTTAACTTTAACGGCACATAGCACTCTCTTTAGGGTGAATTGCCTAATACAAAAAAAAAAAAAAAAAAATTTTTCGTTTTATATAAATTTTTTAATTCATATTCTTTTCTCACAAATTTAAATAACTTTTTCCATATTATGCTCTCTCAGATAAAGTCACAAGGAGGAAATCCATAATTGGTTTTATTTTACTATATGTATAATACTTATGTACAAACTGACTAAATGTAAACTGTCGATTTTCAGAAAATGAACAAATAAATGAATAAATAAATTCATCCTTTCTGTGCCATTATCACAGTGTAAATATTTTGACTTCGTTAGTGTATTTGCGGGTCTTCAATATGTCAGTTCAGTAAACAATTTTGCCCCGGGTCTGACAGTTCTTCGACACGCCACAGTGCAAAAGGTATAATTATTTATACAAGAAAACCTTCCTGCGATGGGATACGCGCCGTACGATGAGTCGGCCTGTCGATAGGAATTATTCACATTTAAACATTATAAATAGGTCCACACACAGAATATTATATAACATCTGAAGCCAGATGCGGCCACTTCTACGGGAGCCGGCGTGTGCGTGCTATTTTAGAATTACACGAGTTGATTCATAATGAATTATTCATTATTTATCGAAGCGTCAAACATATATATATATATCGATGGCCACCCATTGCTTAAGTAATAAAAATAGATGTTTAATCAGTTGCGAGTTAAATCTAGAGTGAAATTCCACCATTTTTAATATAAAAATAGCTTAAAACGGCTTTAACCGTGTTTAGTGACCATTATTATTTAATTAATTTACTGGACAATTTGTATAGCGCCGCTTTTGTGAGATATCACCTCAGGGGCGCTTTACAATCGATGCAGGTATTACGAAAAATATAAATATTACAAAAATAAAGTTAAGTTAAGTAAAATGAAGTACAGGAACAGGTGACACGAAGATAGAACCATGGACCAGATGCTGCAGCGAGAGAGTCCACCGCGTCCACCAACAGTGCCAGCACGAGGTTGGTCATCCGTCCAGGTGTGTGTCTGCTGCTAATAAAGCGCTGACACAATATCCTCACATAGATAACAGACCTTGGCAGCACCGCAGTGACGTTCGACGAAGATAGAAAATGGAGACTCTGCAGAAAGAATCCTAGGTGGTGAAGAAACTGGACTGAGTCCACGCGGTGGACTGGAGAGTCCACCACGAGGTTGGTCATCCGTCCATGTATGTGTCTGCTGCTAATAAAGGGCTGACACAATATCCTCATATAGATAACAGACCTTGGCAGTACCGCTGTGACGTTCAGCGATTATAGTGTCTTGCATCAAATAAAATTTACTTGCTCACGCCAGGATCGAACCCGCGACTTCCGGCTTGCTAGTCTCTCGACCACGAAGGATATCGACTATTTAACAACTATTAGCAAAATCAACTATTATGCAGGTACCTAATATCCGAGATCAAACAGTTTACATTATAATTATTAAATTTCTTTCCGGTATCACCTGATACCATTTCATCGGGGCGATACTGACGGTATATCGAATGTCCTACGCGCTGTGTTTGCACTGCAGTGTGAAGTGTGGCGAGAGGCCGCATGCTTCTATATCATGTTATTCGCATGTGATAATTTATCGTGTCTACTGTCGTATCAATTACAGGCTTAGTAGAGGGCAACTAGTATTCGATGCGATACATTGAAGGAACGTTAATCGATTTGTTTTTAACATAGTCAATAGATGTCGCACATTAAAATAAAAAATAAGATATTTTTATCTAAAAGACGCCGTCTTTTTTTTAGTATATATTATAACTTTACAAAAAAGTCCCGATAAAATGCTATTTAGCAGTGTGTCTAACGGGTTCTTTACTTTATAGTGAGTTTACAGTTACATTTTTACAATTATATGTATAAAACAAAAAATTACAAATTTTACAGAAATATAGTAAGAGAAAATTATGAAAATCATAAATAACCATTTTAAAAGTCTTAAGAATAATATATTATTGTAAGCTAATACAAATTAATTCTTTCATTGCGCCAAGTCTTCAGTAAGTTCACCCATTGTTTGTTTTGGGCACAGTTTTTAATTTCAGCAGGTAACATATTAAAACAACTGGGAATCATATAGTTTAACGTTCTTTGTACATATTTATTTGTATGCTTATGTACAATAAGTCCTACATTAAAGTTAAAACGAATATTATGATTGTGTTCTAGCCTGTTTATATATAAGGGGTTATTTATGTGCTGAAATATAATTTTGTACCACAGAATTGCTCTCACTGAAAGAATTTTGAGACTCTGATAGAAGTAAAGTATCTGGATTGCATTTAGTTCGGGTTGAATTTTGCGATCATACATAAAGATAGTTGCCAATAAAAATGTGCGGTGAGAAAAATGAAGACAATGTTGGTAGTTCTTATTCGAAGTATGATACAGTCAAATGTGACCGAAGGACATAGGGTCCCATTAGCTCAGTGGTAGAGCAGTGCCCCGGCAAGGCAAGGGTCCTGGGTTTGAGTCCTAGATGTGACCGTATCCTTTTCTGATTTGTCTGTTTCATATTTTCGTTTAGAAATCGCTAATATTGTCTTCAATAATTAAATATTACAAATTGAGGTTTTACTTACTAAGTTATTCCAAAAAATAAATAAAATAGTGTTTAAAGTTATACACAGAGAAAAATGAGTATTGTTGATTTGTTAAAAATCTCTTAAAATTGGTAATCCGGTTAAAAACGGGACTGCAGGCCGCTTCCTCGTAATAATACCGGAACACGTGTTTATTTTATTTGGTACAATATTTTTTACATTTTAAGTTTTCCAGTAATGTAGACCTCACTGTGTGGCTTGCCCGTGCTGAGGCCTTCATTTTATAATATGAAAATAAAATCTACATAATACATTTAAAGAGAAAATAATACATTTAAAATTAAAAATACATAATAATACATTTAAAATTAAAAAAATAATACATTGAAAATAATCTTGTGTGTTTGTGAGTGATGTGTGTTTATATTGGTTTTGTGTGTTACGTGTAGGTTTTGTTTTTATTTTATGCTATGACATTTTGGTAATATTGTCTTTTTTGTTCTTTAATCCATTTTGTAATTTTGTGAGTGAATTTATTTTTATTTTCCTCAATTTTAATTTCAAATTTTACACTGTTGAAAGCTTTTATAGCATGGTATTGGTAGTGTCTTTGTCCAAAGCTTGAATTTACTGTCGGAGTTTTTATGTTTTTTTTTTACGCTTGTCTAACTGGTCTGTTAGTGTTATTTTGTGTATGTTGAAATTTATTTTTTTTGTCAAAAATGAAGTTTAGTAGTGTTTTAACGTATAATTGGCGTATATCTAGTACGTCACAGCTGTTGTTTGTCTCAATAAATGACGAAATGCGAAAATACTAGTATTTTTCCGACATCGTGACAAAATATGGGTAATTTATTTATTTACTAACGGACAAAGTCCAATGAACACATTACGCATTACACACAGTTAATACATCAGCAAAGGTTACAATTAAATATGCGATGACAAAAATAAGGCACAAAAACAATAGAGATAATGTCAAGTCATCATCGCATCCGTCTTCAAGACCCGGGAAAATCTCTCCCCATGAACCCCTGCTAAGTCACCAAACGTAGCGAACCACTTAGCAGACCTATGGCAGAGGTTTTGCTTATCAAATACCTGGGGCGGCGGTACACATACCCGCCTCCCAAATTGGAATGCCTGCTTCTTACATTTTTTTTTCTCAATATTTCACATCAAATACGAGTCACCATGTAACACAGTCACACTCCATTCATATCGAACACACATCGTGAAATAACTGGAACGTTTAGAATAATAATGGCAACATGTAATTTAAGATTCCTTTCAAATCGATCAAAGTCTATTTTACCGTTATTACATTGAAATATGCTTAACGACAGTTAAATCGACATTTTAAAGCTTCACGGGTAATGGGCGAGGGAAATCATTTTCTTCCTTTCGTGTGGAGTTAATGTACGAAAAAAATTAATAAAATAAATTAAATAAAAATCACTTCTATTGCTATAATACTGAACCTCCCGTTATAAAATACAGAATGTGCGGCCATCTGTTTTATGTCAAGTGTGGAAATAATGGTACATTGGTATGCGGTGGATTCTCCTTCCATCGAATTGTTAAATGCGTACGTTACAAGGTCCAGGGCAATACTGAAAGCATTATTTATTGCGATAACACATTAGCCATTACGAAACAGGAGTCAATTGGATTAAAAAAGTACTCCTTGCGTGAATCACATTCATACATCGTCTCATCACTACGCTTCTGTAATTCTAACCCTTGTCCCGACCCCAGTATCTGATTCACTTGATCGTGCCTGACTTCTTCTACACTACAATATATAATATGTATCCACTCCTAAAAACGATTCATGATGCGTATAGCGTGGTTTTCGGTTTACTAACTTGATCGTGTCATGTGTTTCGTGAGCGCCGCCGACTTTTTCTACCATTCACAATCGTCTTATATGTTATTCTTACACTCCTTTCTTCAGCTTCCCTTTTTTTAATTTTACACATTCCTCTGCCCGTCCCACGCCTCACTGCCATAATAATAATAATAATATTTGGATGAGATGTGTAGCGCCGTTTTTGTGCAAAATCACCTCAAGGGCGCTGAACAAATATATAATACATTTATACAATGATCTATGTTATTACTAACTATATGTGGAGATAATATACAGTGCAATACTCACCTGGTAGGTCACTTGAGATTAACACTTAATTAAGATTATCTAATTGTTAATTAGCGAAATTTAGATACAGGATTTAGGACATAATTGGAAAATTGAATATAACTGGACTTTCTCTTAGGAATGGTATATTTAATTTAAGGGTAGACAGCTTAAAAATGTAAGTTTTTAGTTTAGACCTGAATTCTGTTGGACTTGTTATGGATCTTAGTTCCGGAGGGAGTTTATTCCAAGCCTTCGGCCCAGATACTCCGAAAGCGCTATCACCAAACTCAGTATTTGGCTTGAGCTTAGGTTCCATCAGTCTGCCTACAGCTGATGATGTTGCTGATCTAAGAGTTGACTGCCTCAGACCATTGTTTTCCTGGACGCATAGTTCAGAGACGAACACTGAAAATTATAGAGACTTCATATACGAGAGACCGAAAGGCTGATAGAGATATGGAAAGAAGGGTAAATGCAGGTTACTCCATTAATGGAGGACTGAACGCGATTGGCGCTAACAACCTGTGCAAAGAAGCGTAGCTAGCAGCCCACAATGGAGTGCTGATACCTACCCTGTTGGATGGTAGTGAGGCATGGAACTGGCAGAGAAAGAATGAAAGACTGTGAAAATTTGATCCCTGACGCATATGTGTCAAAACGAATGAAAGCAAGATTAAGACAGGCACCAAATCAGTAAACCAAATACTCGAATCGGGCCATGTGAAGAGTCACAATAACAGAAGAGTATGTATGAATGTAAATGAGGCAAATAATGTGTGCCAAGATATAGATGTTTGGCGGTCTGTCCTCTGTATGTAAACCTTCGGGGAAACGGCGTGATGGTTAGTTAGTTACATATATTATGACATTCCTACTGACAACTTAACCTACATATTACATAGACGTATCAGTATTTTTTTAATGCAGCCGTAAGTGGTATCAAATATCAACGAAAGTGTATGTAGTCGGGTAACTCCTCGAGGCGTGCAAAAACCGGTTTCGTCGAAATGTCTATAAAACAACTCGTTGCAAAAACACTGTTTTACATAACACACCGGAGTCAGATCTCAGACGTGTCTGTAACCGAAAAGATACACGATTTAGAGCAGAGGTTCCCAAAGTGGTATATATGGACCCCCAAGGGTCGATATCGGCTTGCTGGGGGTCTATGACAGCGAGAAAAAAATTTGGGGGTCCACGAGATTCAAATGGGGGTACATACGAGCGGACCCCCATTTATTTATTTTATTCATTTATTTAACGCCCAGAGGGTTTTACATGTAGGTGGTACAATTTTAATGACAGTTTTGAAACATGAGAAAGAAATATTAAAATTAAAAGAACATAAATTAAAAAAATACAGCGATTTGAACGGCTTACAAAAATATAACTTCCATTTAGGAATAGTGTTTAAATAAGTCTTTTACGTAATCCACAAAATTCGCAAAGTTAATATTAAATATATCGACAATATATTGGTTTCCCATAGTGTGAAAACGTTGTATTGGGGAGTTCGCAATGTAATTGCGCTCATGTGTGTTGCATTGGAATAGTGTATTTTGTCGTCTTTTTATTGTAGGAATTCGTAAGTTTATGAGTTGCAGAAGTTCGCAACAGTCGAATTTAAAGTTTAGAATCTTGAATAAAAAAGTTATGTCGATTATTTTACGCCTGTCTTCCAATGTGTGTATTAATAAAAAATGATATTGTAAGTCTTCAAGTCAACATTTAGGAGTTCCGTAAATGACACAATAGACCTAACACAAATATAATAGACTGAGAAATTACTTATTTGATATTGCGTAAAGTTGATAATTGAGGTATATAAATAGAGTCTACGTTCCTTTTCTCGTCAGACTTAATATATTCAAGCAAAACATTGCACATTGGAAGCCGCGAATTTTCTTAGTTCCCCAACAAAAACTTCCAGGGTAATATGACGTTCAACATTTAAATGTACTTTACACAGACTTCAAAACTAAGTTTGAGGACATTTTGACTATCGAAATGGAACTTGAAGAATCGTATATCATGTGACAAGAAGAAATGACCGGAATAAGCACTGACAAAGAACTTAAGGGGCAGTTCTGTAGGGCTAGCTACAGAAAGAAATTCCCGTTGCTTATCCTGCTTCATTTTCATTTGGTGTAATACCTCACAAGGGTGCCCCTGTCTGCACAATGCAAATACAGACGAAATATACGGCCACGCGGTTGTTGGACAGGCAAGGGAAGGGAATCTTTTTACTAAAAAAAAAAAATGATTATCACATGGGACGTTAATAGTTTTAGGAAAATTCAATATTCGGCAGGCAGGGGGTCTACGGAAAAAAAATATTTGGCAAGTGGTCTACGGGGCAAAAAAGTTTGGGAACCTCTGATTTAGAGGAACGGTTGCGCGGACTTTTTCATACAACACTTACATTTGGATTAGAGGTCAAAATATCGAACCAAAATTTAAATGTATTTTTTCATTCAATAGGTATTGAATGTACCTGCCACAATAGCAAAGATCTAGTACGGATATGTACTAATTTATTTATTTCTGTTTTAAATTATAAAATGTAAGCCATGAAAAACTTCAACATTTCATGATTTCAAATTGTTATTATTATCTTAATATATAAAAATTAAAATTAGTCAAACGATATCCCTTCAAATTTCAAAATTTGTACTTATTAGTTACAGGAGTGTTTAGAGAGTTAGTTTGAATGGTAGAAGAAGTCGGGTACGCGCGAGGAACACTTAAAGAGAAGCATAATGCTAAATCACTATCTTGATTAACCTTTATAACGAATTGGTGCACATTATGAATAACAAAAAAATATGCTTTAGATAAATTGAAGGTTTTTCTATCGTTTCGTTTTAGTAGAATACAAATAAAAATATAAATTACTCAATAAAAAATATAAATGTAAACTACTAAAAAAAATATTTTTTCAATAGAAATGTATGAACGCGTAAAGGAAACAACTTTTAAAAAATACAGTATTATAGCTAAGATTATCTGTGACAGTTTCACTTGATTAACTTTTTTGCTTTCTTATAAAATTATTTACAAAATAAATAAAAACCAGTTTTGTACTTGAAATCGAACGTTTTTAGACTCCGTTTGTCGAGTGATTTGAATGCCTATTACCTACAATATAAGGTATACCAAGAATATACACATTTTTGGCTTGTAGCTTCCTCTTAACGCAATATCTCTGCACCGTAATGATATACGGAGTCGAATTAAATTCTATGTAATGTAGGTTTTAACAGTAATATTGTGGTATACAGTAGTGAATGGTGGAAGAATTGGAAGAATGGGGTTCACTAATGAATGATAAGTGCTCAATGTAAAAGGGGCCTGGCTGTTCAAACCTAGTCTCAAATAAAACTAAAGTCACTTTAACAACAAATGTTTCACCCAATCGTCAAAATAAAACAATAACAAACCTTACCAAAGTTCTAAGAAAATTTCACCGAAGACAAGGAATGTTTCTTATTGTAAAGTTTGGTCAAATTCTACTTTTGTTGTCTGGCAAAATCGAATAGCTCTCCTTACCTGAAACAAAGATAAAAAAATATTAATTTATTTTATTTTATAAATTTATAAAAATTACATTTTTGGTGTTTTTCTCAACTACCATACTAGGGTCAGGCCCGTATTATGATTTATGTAAGAATAACAAAATAATATTTTGTAGAAAAAATAATAAAACATAAGAAAAATGGACATTTTATGGTAAAACAAAAAAATAAAGTAATAACATATTATTATAGAAACCATATTAGAAACAAAAAAAATAACGATTATACTGATTGATAAAAAGATATTTTAAAGAAAATAGCAATAAATATCAAAATATTAAAAGTAAGAAAATAAGAAAATACACAGATTTAGGAAATGCGATTAAAAGAATTTGGCATTCTCAGACTATAAAAATATTACCATTCGTTATTTTGGCTACTGGCATTATACCTAGCTCTCTCATTCAAAATTTAGGTGTATTAGATCTGTCAAAGAATTTATACATTAAAATGCAAAAATCAGTCATTTCAAATATATCTAGGATAACGATTGATTTTTTAAATATTTATATTGAGGGATCAGTAGGATTTATAGGTCCAGTTAGAAGTTCTACCGAGCCGAACCCTCTGATATGAAAATATTTGGAGTCGGTGAATTATTTTTCCATTTGATCTCTGGTGAGTTGACGTGTTGTTCTTGTATTTATTATGCTTATATAATGCACTTGCATAATGTGGATTGACTAGATGATCATTTGTGGAAAAGTGTGTGGAAGGGTTAGTTTTTCCTGTGTGGAAGATTTAACCCGGACATAATGTCGGAAATCAAATTGTACCGATTATTTTACATCATTATTTTTGTTTTTTTTTAACACAGGTTAATCGTGGTACATACTTATCTAGAAATCTACCTATTTACGGTCACATTTCAATTTAATTTCTTTAATCGGGCGGTAGCTGAGTTGACATCGCGTTTGTGTCCCACCCAGGCGTAGTGTGTTCAATTCCTCGGCTGCCCAAGTCCTCCATCACAACACAAGCAACATTTGCCGCTTACCGTGGTGGTAGTAGGAGATTTTAAAATATTATCAGGTTATTCGTAACCTGGAAATGTTTGTCTTTCTTTTAAAAATAAATAAAAATTTTAAAATGATATAAAAAAATAAATGATAAAAATAAATTAGTGATAACTCCCGTATTCTTTAAAGAAAGCTAGTCCCCTTTGAAATAGCCAATGTTAAAGACGGATAGTAAAAAGGGATATAGAATTAATTGACTTTATATCGGTGTTTAAAGCATCGTATATTTTAGGAGCGATGAACCAGAATTGTCGTTGAGCGAATGTTGTTCCAGTTTGATGAAAAGCGGGTGTGTGTTTGATGATGTGGAGATACCAGCAGGATATTTTTCCGTATAGCACCAGCTTGTCTTAGTAAATAACTGAAGAATATCTAAGACCCTAATTTTAGCAAATAGTTCGTTTGAGGGGTGGGTGGGTGGGTTGTAGGCATTTAAATATAATTCTCAAAATTAGTTTTTGTACTGTAATAACTGAATTGATAATAGATTCAGCACAGCCACCCCATCCCACAATACCATATGTTGCTAAGGATTGAAAAAGGGTAAAATGGACGCTTCTTCAAGTCTCCAGGTCTAAGTTGTACCTAAGAGAGCAATAGATTTATTATAGCAGAAAAACTTTCCTTTACTGGTATGAATGATTGCAAATTAAGAAGGTTCAATCCTCAATTAAACAATATTTTTTTTAGGTTGTAAGACATTTAAAAATAAATGTATTATAGGACACTGTGTTCTTCCCTCCTACAACATGGGTGTCTTCAAGACCACATGGTGGTCCATAGGAAACATAGGCCCCGAGAGAAATTATTTTCTTCAGGTCCTCCACGTGAAGTTAATGTAGAAAAAAAAATGGTAAAAAACATAGGAAGGGTTGTTTCATAGATTTTAACAATTCATCAAATTTAAAGGTGATTTTAAAGTTCTGTGAAGGTTCTATTCAAGTTCTGTTATTATATCATCATTGGCCAGTTGTTAAACAAAACTGATATAATAACAGAACTTGAATAGAACCTTCACAGAACTTGAAAATCAACATTGTAATTTGATGAATTGTTCAAATTCTCTGAAACAATCCATCCTATAATTCACACTTCATGTCTCATCTAAATATAATGGATCAGTGGGTACAGTGTGTTTTTTTTAACTTATTTAAAAGCTATGTGATGTATACCCGGTGTTGCTCGGAGACTCTTCTGTACTTATTATAAATATAATGTGCAGGTATAATACATACATTAGAAGATAGACGTAAAATAAACGATTTAACGTTCTTATTCAAAATACTTAACTCTAAATTCGACTGTTGTGAACTCCTGCAACTTATAAACATACATACACCCACAGTAACAACACGACAAAATACAATATTCTACAGCAGCACACATAAGCGTAACTACATTGCCCACTCTCCGATACAACGACTTCACACCATGGGAAATCATTACTTGGGTGATGTTGACATATTCAATACCAACTTGGCAAGTTTTGTGGATCATTTAAAACATTTATTTCAACAATACTCAATGTGTTTAGCAAATCATGTAAACCTAAAAATAGCTGTAATTTTTTGTTTTTGTTTCTTGTGTTTGTATGACTTGTTGCATAGCTTTTATCAAATGTAATTTTATTCTTATTTTTTATGTTTCAAAGCATCTGTCAAATTAAAATTATACTTCCAGCCATGTAAAAGCCCTCTGGGCGTTAAATAAATAAATAAAAATAAATAAATATATAAACATTCCGGACGAAATTATCTAAATGATAGTGAAAACCCTATCAAAATCCGTGGCGTAGTTAGAAGAACTAAGCGCACAAACAGACAGACACGGATAGCGACTTTTTTATGCTTAACTACGAGAAGAGCAAACGCCGAAATTAGTTTTCGATTTCGGCTAAAAATCTAGTTTCGGTCGGTCACATTAATTGGTGACGAGGTATCAAGGAATCGTTGCCAACTCTGTTGTGTATTTGACCTCTACAATATACTTCGAGACCAGTACACGAATATCCTGCCCCTGAATTCATTATAACTTATAATGCACTTGGTGTGCTTGGATACCAAGCAAGAATTCGCCACAACAATTGAATAATGGCACCCACATATCCTGCCAAAAGTAATTCAGTGCAATTAGTACTGTCATTGCTGACTGGACTGCCGGCTGTTGGCTCCATGTACCTGACGTTATTTGCAACTACTGGCAGATGAAAATATAAATAATAACAATAGCTAACAAGGAAGTTGTACAGACATCTGTGAAGCCATCTTGGAATAGGTAGGTGATGGATAGAAAAAATATTTTCAAATTCTAAGATGAGTTTAACATTGTATATGGGGCGCTGTTGTGCTTAAATGCGTTTGCATGCACCAGCCGAATACTTGGCCGAGTCACTCGCTTTGTTACTCGGCTGAGCAACTTATTGTATTGGAGAGTAAAGGTAATCACACCGATTTTACTGATCCCAGCAGATGAGCACTCGGCAGGTGGAATTCAAACAGTGTGATTGTTGTACCCATTTCACCCCGGCACCACATCAGCATCGCCTCAGAATTCCTTACAGGGGACAAGCTAGCGAAATGAAGCGAGGCGGTGCCGATCAGATGCCGACCCGATATGTGCTTCGATAAACTTTACAGGGCCAGTATATAGGGAGTCTTGATGTTAGTGGGTTATAGAATAAGTAAGAATTGCGAACCACAAAGCCCAGCAGTTCTTAAGAAAAATGATTTGTGCAAAAGAGTACATTATGCTCTGCAGATTAAATCGTCTTGATGATGGTGAAATGTCATTTTACTGTCGACAGAAACTCCTAGATCTTTTATCTGAGTTAGGCGAAGACATATATTACCGTTGATTAAATATTCAAACTGGCTGTTTCGCCTGTGTGTACGAGACGACATTGCATTTTGGTGTACTCAAGAAAACAGTTTTGTTTTTGCCCAATTTGCGATGGAATTTTGTCAAATTTTCAAAAGGACGCAGGCGATAATGTTTTTGATAGTTTTAAGTCATCAGAAAACATTAAATATGTATTTTATTATTTATTTATATACCTACATATTATAATAGATTTAATATTAAACATAGTTCTTAAAGCTAATTAACTACAAATATGCGTATTCTGTTTAATAATATTGCGAAGAAGTGATAACAGAACAAATATCGTTAATGAAAAGTAGGAACAGAAGCGGACCCAAGATAGACCCTTGAGGAACTCCATAGAAAACCTAGATTGGTTAAGTGAAATAATCTGCGTTGTTTTACTAACTTAGATGATATAGATTTGACTTAAATATACAGTTAAAGTATTTATTGGCAGTATTTTTCCGGTGACCGCTTCTTCTATCCTTGCTATACGCTCCACCTAGCGGAACCGTCCCACCAATAAATGATATTGTTATTGACATTAACATTGATAATAATAATACAATCGAAGCAGGAGCGGAACAAATGGCTTGAAATTTCTGGAAGTCAAGGACATAATATTGGGTCGTCCATTCTCTCTCTGACGATTCGCGCGACAGAGCGGTAAGATCTTTTGATTCGGACCCAGAGTTCGTGAATTTGTAACCTGGCGCGGGCCACAATAATGTAAAACATGCATAGTATATTTTGGAATTCATTCCAGAATGGTAAATACTCTCAGTATCGACCTGTTGAAATGTTACTTGAAGTGGCTTTCGCCGTATTTAGTGAGCAGATCTGAGTAGCCAGGTACTAAGTACTTTCTTATCTAAAACCGTAGAGGGTATTATAAAGACCATTTTTAAAGCTCGCACAAGGACACCAACAAAAGAAATCTTCAAGTTATTGACAGTTCCACACATTATAAATACTATGCTAAGATATTATATAATAAAACACATCTTTATCGCGATGATGGACATTATAATGCTGTACGAAACGTTGGCTAAGGAAGGAGGTAGCACTACACGGCACAATACCCCAAAAATAAATAACTATAATTCTTTTGGCCGTAAAAATCTCAAATCATATCTTGAAAAATTATGTTTTTGTAAATTGTACCGTTTTACCAGATAATATGTTAATATTTATTAAATAAAAATAGTGGGTATATAATCTACCATAAGTATTTTCCCCAGAATACGTACTATCTTGACGGCCGGCATAGTCCAGTGGTAACGCATTGGACTGCCATTCCAAAGGTCGCGGGTTCGAACCCGGCGTGCGCAAATAAATTTTATTTGATTAATTTGTGTTATTTCACAATTAATTAATTAAAATAATATATAGTATATTTGCGGCACGTTCCAGAGTGGAAGATACTACCAGTATCGGCCTGGTGTAAGACCACCATTCAGAATTGAAACGTTGCTCCAAATGGCTTTAGCCGTGTTTAGTTACTAGATCTGAATAGCCAGGTACTTCCCCACCTTCCTCTTTCCTTTCCCCACTTACCTTCAGCCTCACAACATCCCCCAATTGGGGATGCCATAGTCTCACTGGCTCCAGACGGGAGCAGTTGGGACTCTTGTGAGGTATTCACTATAAAAAAAAAAAAAGAAGAACGATTGTTATCGTGCCAATCGGTTACTGCAGCGCACGTTAGGTTAAATCGGCCACCATCTTTAACCGGAACCGGAATTCAAAATTCAAAAAAACATTTATTGCACAAAAATACAGAGTACAAAGGGTATAGCTTATAGGTTACATCCCATTTCTTCCAGCTAACCCAACAAATACACATTATATTACATAACCTAACAATTACATGTTAACAAATGTATGTAAATAAAAACAGAGGTATTTAATTTATCTAACGTATTTATTTAAAGTGTAGTGACAATTGTTTAAAAGAAATGTTTTTAGTGATGATTTAAATTTGAGTATGTCGGTTATTTGTTTGATGCTACGTGGAAGGTTGTTATATACTTTAATGGCCATGTAGTGTGGTCCTTTTTGAAATATAGTTTTGTTTGCTTTTGGGATTGATAAGTTTTCTGTGAACCTTGTAGCGTGTTGAGTTTTTTTGTGGGAACTTTTCTGGAGATGATCGACCTAACAGGCATAACTCCATTATATATATGTCCGTCACTGTCAGAAATTTGAGATTTTTAAAAATTGGTCCACATGAATCCCGGTGGATCAGAGTTTGTAATTTTTCGTAGGCACTTCTTTTGGATAATAAAAACATAATTGGCGTTTGCTGAGTTTCTCCAAAAAAACTATTCCGTATTTTATCGTTGAGTATACGTATCCATAGTATCAATGTAACAAACAAATTTACAGAGAGACGAAATGCAAAACGGTCGATATTCCGTATTAAAACAGGACATTCGCTAGGATATTCGTTATGACCAGTAAAAAATAATATGCTTTATGATGAAATTAACTCCTTCAACATCATATTGTGCAATAGCGTTGTGCATGAAAGTACAAGCAGTAAATATTCTGTTGCAAAACATGTCGTAAAAGAATCGCATGAAAAAAACGCGAGAGCTCAATCAACTCTTCATTATTGTGCCATGTTGTATAACCGTATCATAGCATAACTGGTGTTTATTAGTTACGCATGACAGGCCCCAATGATTTATATGCCGTCCAAATAGATAACCGACGATGGAGGGTTACCGCCCAGAGTGAAAGTTTTTTTCTTGGATTTTGGACGCAATTCTAGTTTTTGAAGGAATAATAATAAGAAGATTTTAGGTCTCTTCAATAAAAAAAAACTCATTTGAAATTCAATCAGTTAAAAAGGAGCAATGCCTCTTGGGTAGTCTGAAAGTTTGAACCCTGCTTGCTATAATAATAATAATAACATGGCATTTATATAGCGCAGTTTAGTGTCTATGGCAAACATAAAAACGGTAATTTAGTATTAGTGGTCATGTTCTTAAAATTATTCCTACAGTGTGCCTTGTCCAATACAGATCTAATATTATAACACTAAATATACTGTTTATACAAAGTGATGACAAAACTTTTAATAACAATAACAGCAGGACAGGACAAAACAAGAACATCAAAACTAAAACATATTATAAAACAGGAGGCAGTTTGTGCTGAGCAATGAGAATCTTCTGAGCAGACATTTTAAAAAGGTACAATAAGGAGGCAACCGAAACCAAACAATTACCGGAAGTTTTAGAATATGGCTTATTATAAAATACTGAAAAGAAGTTAAGATTTATGAATGGTAAGATTATTTAAATAATTTTATTTTTAAAGCCCGTTTAAATTCAGCCAAATTCTGGAGCTGAGGGAAGTCTATTCCAGATGAGAGGGCCTGTTACACTAAAAGAGCGATCATAGTAAACGGCTCGATTTGACCTAGAAAGTTCGATTAGACGATTACTAACATCTAGATTATTGCGGTTGGTAATGGAAGAAGAAAGATTCTAACAAACGTATATGTTGACAGCCCGGTGATGAAGACTACCGCACAATGCGATGACCGCACAATGCTGTATGCAATCAAAGCATCCGTGCGAGTACTGTTTTTGCATCAACATTCGAAGCAATATCTACATATACCTGAGCATATAACCCATGAATGTGATGGGTTTAAGTAAGTCTTAAAGTCATGGTGTTTGAAAGAGAGGTACGAAAACAGGCCCAATATAGTCGTGAATGATGAATACATGGAGCAGGTGGATGAGTTTATGTATTTGGGAAATATGTTTACGAGAGATGGGAAGTCTGATTGGAAACGTTCATTCGCTCTACATGCCCAAACCACCTGAGAGTCCCATTCTTAAACTTACTCATTACGCTTACATCAGCCTTGCATTCTTTGCGGATCTCCACATTTCTCACACGATCATAACTGGTGTTACCACACATACGCCTCAGGGATCTCATTTCTACAGCATACAGTCTACTTTCATCCTTTCTCTGCCAGTTCTATGCCTAACTTCCGTATATCAGGGTAGGTACCAGCACTCCATTGTGGACTGCAAGCTTCGCTTCTTTGGACACTGTTATTATTTCCTATATAATACAGAGATTCTCTTATGTACACTGCAGCATGCATCACTTTTATGTAAAAACCTCTTTAGGCATACAAGGATTGTATTAGGTAATGGGTATAGACACAATATATCTATTTAAAAAACGTGAACAAATAAAATGTACGAAGGTCGTTTATCCCCAGGACCGTCGCGCCCATCATTCTACAGATCCGTCTGTATGGACCACACGACCGCTGTATGATTAATTTGGTCAGTGCTGTATTGTTGATGTATGCAATATGTTGATTGGTACAGTGACAGTCCGGTGATCTGACGATGACCGCACAAAAGAGCAGCGCCAACTGCGCGACGCATGGAAATTAGAAGTGTTCGAGTTGATTCGCTTTTAGGCGTAAATAAGCACGGATAATTGCGTAATTGCTGCTACTGTTATCTACTGGGTGGGTATCAAGTCACTAAATAGAAATACAACAGCAAAAAACAATACATATACCGTCACTCATAATAGGGATAAGAACGGGTTGATAGAAAACGGTACTCTGCGTATACCGGCCATAATACGAAAGTATTAGAAGTAGACAGATTTAAACCACCCGAACCCCAGGTTTAGGAATTACGATCGTAGTAAGACGGATATCGCGGACTTTGTTAACAATCTGGTTGATTTGACAAATATCAATATATAAAAAAGCAGTAATGCCTTTTTGCAAGCATCATCAGAGGAATATTTTAAATCGGAAATATCGATTCACCAAAGCAAAACCGGAACGCATAATCGAATTGGCCGGATTTCGAAATAATTCAAAACAGACCAGGTCAATGACATTGACATTACAAATGTCATCTGAATAAACGTGAAGTAAGCGACAAAACGCGAAATGCGAAAATTACCGTGTTTTTGAGGATTGGAAAAGTGGTACCAGTCTAAAAAAATCTTGCATGAATATTATTATGGGTAAATTTTTTTAACCCGGGCAGTACACGGTCCAAGTTGGAACAACCTACTAGCATACCTCATCCTCGGCATCGGTCCCTTACCATCGTGGTGTGAAATTTCCCTACATCTAGGGGAGAAAAAAATTTGAGGGAAAAGGCAAAACGCACAAAATCTATGGTTATTCTAAAATGATGACTACACAAGGTCAAAATTTGGGGAAATCAAATATTCTGAAGATATTTTTCTCTGAAATTCTCTAGGATACGAAATTATTCTGGGGAAATTTTATTCTAAAATTCTCTGCCCCTGCCCCTCTTGGTAATTTGGACTGCTTTATTAAAAAAAAAACTTAATTAGGATTTTTTTCTTAGATTGTCATGAATAATCAATCACACCCCAAAGTTTCGCGGTATGAGCTTGGAACACGGTGTATAATAAAAAAATTAAAACAATATATAATGGCGAATCATAATGAGTATTGCCAATTTATCAAAAATCTCTTCAAATTTTTGGTTATTCGGTTGAAAAAGGGATTGCACGTCGCTTCCCGATAAACTATTAGTAAATGCCTAAAATATCGAAACACGTGTTCATGCACCTGCACTTGATAAAATTCAATAACGAAATGCGGAAAAATTAAGATTTTTATGAACACGCGTTCTGACATCGTGATAATACAGGGTTTTCCAATAAGAGGTGTTATTTTGATATTCAATCGTAAAAGATAAATGGTTTCGTTGCTTGTGTGGCACGTAGCGCCGTCTTGTAAAGTAAACGTTGTCCAGATCAATACCATCCAATTCCGGCCATAAAAAATCATTAATCATCTCTCGATAGCGCAATCCATTCACCGTAACTGTTGCTCCAGCCTCATTTTCGAAAAAGTAAGGTCCAATGACTCTGCCGGACCCTAAACCGCACCAAACAGTCACACGTTGAGGATAGAGAGGCTTTTCAACAATAAATCTTGGGTTTTCCGAGACCCAGATGCGACAATTTTGCTTGTTGACGAAGCCACCGAGGTGGAAATGGGCCTCATCACTCAAGATATTAATAATTTCAATGCATTGTTGAAGCGTGTATCGTTCCATTTTTATTAATGGCGTAGTTTCTACTTGTCAAATGTCAAAAAATGACAGCTTCAAAAGTAACATCTACCGAAATAGCGGGCTATTCAAAATAACACCTCTTATTGGAAAACCCTGTATAATTAAAAATGCTGATTTTAGTTATGACTCCTATAACTCCGGTTTTATGAACCCTGGAATTAAAGTTTCATTTGCAAAATTGGAAGTGTCTGTTATTTAGTCGTTCGTATTTTACTAAAAGTTTATTAGGAGACGAATCAACTCATTCGTTAAAGGCCTGCAAGCCAGGTTTTAACAGGATTACGAATAATTTGAAGAGATTCTTAATAAATTAGTAATTTTTCTCCACGTATTATGTTTTGGTAATTTCCCGAAACGCCGTGTCTGTAGTACTGAGTAGATGTAGGTAGTCCGTACTTAGTTAACTGACACGGCGCGATGATATAGCCTGATTAATACAAACAATTTTACATTGTTCCACGGACATGACTGTTCGAGGAATCTCATTAGATCGTGCCGTTCGTGGTACGCCTGAAACTGCTGCACACACAATAATGATAATAATATGACATACAACACCCGTTCATTACCAAGAATGCTTCAATTGAAAACTTATTGTTGAAGTTAATGGTGATGAAATTTGACTCCGGGTATGTGGATCCGAATTAATTAATATATATATATTAAAAGTAAGTGTACAATGTGCGTGCCGCTATAACCAGTGTTGCCAACTCAACTACTTCAAAATATGCTAGAGTGATGGGAAAAATATGCCAGAAATATGCTAAATTCCTTTAGAAAAATGCCAAAAAAAAGCCAACATAAATTTAACTTAGTATTTGTTGAGAAATAGAGTGATGGGAAAAATATGCCAGAAAAATGCTAAATTACTTTAACTTAGAAATAAAATCAGTGAAATAAAATATCAATATCTTCATCTTCTTCTTCTTCATTAACAGCAGCTGATGTGGAAGGCTGAGAGACGGAGTCGTAACTTTCTTTGGTCCCAATGCAGCGTAGTACTTCGTCAGGAACAGTGTAAGAATAACAGCACTTTCCTGCTCTCTTTAGGCCAAATCTCACGTACAAAATGGCATTCAGGGTTCTCACCGCCAAACGATTTCGGAGTTTTGTTTTGACCAGACTCATTTGGCTAAATACACGTTCAATGTCCGCATTTGAATGCGGCAATGTAAAAAAAGACATTGCAAACTGACATAAATTCACCGAAGGGGTTATTATTAGCTGCATCTTTATATTGCATGACTTCATTCCAAAAACTCTACAGTGGAAGTCAAGGATTCCCATTTAATGTGAACTATGTTTCTCCATTGAGACACCAGTTTTTCAATCGATATCATTTTTTTGTTAGTTAAAAAATTGGTTTTTATTATTTTCATGTTTCTGTAAAAATAAGCCAAATAAATATACTATATGCTAAAAGCATAATAGTTATGCTAAACATGGAGTAATTATGCCAAATTTAGTATATAATATGCTAACTTGGCAACACTGGCTATAACTCAGAAACGAGTCCCGGTACGATCAAGCCAGTTATATGGTGTGGTAGCCCTCTATCCCCCATCCATGAAGAAGGTTCCCGTTTTTACCTGAAGGGCGTGCTTTTGAAGATATAAGGGCTGGAAGTTTCACTCTCTACAAATTTCTAGAACAGTCCAGAACATTTGAGAGCATTCCACAACATTCTAGAATATCCCAGATCATAATGAACTACAAATAGGATTACAGGCCGTTTCCTGATAAACTTTTAGTAAATTCGTAATCGTGACTCGTAATTCTAAATAGTACAGATTAATGTCGCTTTCCGCGTCTGTCTGTTTGTGCGCTTAGTTCTTCTAAACTACGCAACGGATTTTGATAGGGTTTTTACTATCATTTAGAGAATTTCTTCCGGAAGGTTTACATATATAATAAACGCATATTATATATATAGAAACTAGAGAAAAGTCGATGTTTTCTAAACAAGTCGTAAAAATATTTTTTCGGGCACTTCATTGCTAGCGCTGGCTAAACCTTATGAGATAAATCAAAATAATGTACTACGGAATTGTATATCTTAAAAAGGCCTACAGAAAAGTCCACGATGGTATATGTCTATCTCCTAAGGATAACCCCTAGCAACGCCGGGTACACGTCAGCTAGTACTTGCTAAACCTACCCCATAGCTTCGCACCTATCGGCTACTGACCGATCCTACTAAAGAATGATAATGTGTTCAACTACACGGAATATAGTTACAAGAAGGCTATAATAACTTTCCTCAATAATAATAATAAAAAATATTGGCATAATACTATTCTTCTGCATGGGTTCTACTATATAATTTCAATGGTGACCGGAATAATAAGCCATAATAATGATTGGATTATTTGTATAGCGCCGTTTTCGTGAGAAAATCACCTCAAGGGCACAATATTCTCAAACTTTCGGTAATTGTTTGGTTTCGGTTGCCTCCTTATTGTACCTTTTTAAAATGTCTACTCACAAGATTCACATTTCTGAGCACAATCCTCATCTCCTGTTTTAAATTATGTTTTAGTTTAAATATTCTTGTTTTGTCCTGTCCTGCTGTTATTGTTATTCTTAGTTTTGTCATCACTTTGTATAAACAGCGTATTTAGTGTTATAATATTAGTTATTATTTTTTTGGTTAACTAATGTTTAAGACAAGATTTTTTATGCATAGCACAAAGGGTAACAATTATTTTACAAGCAATAATTATTCGACTGAAACACTCATCCACATTGAAAAATCTCCTGATAAAAGATACATGACGCCAACGGGACTCGAACCCGTGTCCTTTCGATTTCCGGTCGACAGCTCTGACCACTGAGCTATGGCGGCTTATCTCTTATCCGCGAAATAATTCAATATATACTAGTGTTTCATTCAACAATTACTGCTTGTTACATTTTTTCACCTGAAAACAACCAACTTTATTTTACATTAGAAAGGCATTGTAAGTACTAACTCTCTCACTAGATGGCGTCGAGACAAATTGTCTACATTTTTAGGTGAAATACTTGAACTTGTCAAATATTAATTATTATTTTTTTGGTAAACTAATGTTTAAGACAAGATTTTTTATGCATAGCACAAAGGAGAATTTTCAATGTGGATGAGTGTTTCAGGCGAATAATTATTGCTTGTAAAATAATTATAATATTAGGTCTGTATTGAGTAAGGCACACTGTAGGAATAATTTTAAGAACATGACGTCCACTAATACTAAATTACCGTTTTTATGTTTGTTATAGTAAAGCGCACTTGAAGTGAAATGCCACTAAACTGCGCTATATAAATGTCATGTTATTATTATTATAACTAATCAAAATAACAATTCAACATGCATATAAAAAGTGACATATAGTTATAAACTAGGTTAAATAGGTTACATGTGTAACTATTACTACACCTATAAAAAGTGCTAAATAGTTATGAAAAGTGATGAAACAAACACTAGGTTAAATAGGTTATATGTGTAACTATTAAACCTAGTTTTTTTTTCATCACTTTTCCTAACATTATAGCAGTTTTTATAGGTGCGTTGAATTGTCATTTTGAGGAGTTGTCATGGAACCAATTTCGATAGCCAATTTAACTTTTTTATTATTGCAGACAGTTGACGTAAGGTTCCCGTGAGCACTTAGGCCATAGGACCATTGTGCTATCTCCTATTTTACCTCAATACTTTATAACAACCCCGTCCCTTTAAAAAAAGTTCACCAGGGTTGTCATTGGGTATGTGGCTATGTCTTCTGGTTCTACAATGTATCTTCCCAAATATCTGAGCCTTGTTTCCAACAGGGCGGGACACTGGCAGCAAAGGTGAATTTAATGTCTTGATTACCGTTCCACTAAATGATTACGTATATCACATGTTTGTAAAAGCCCGTATGGGCGTATAATATAAATAAATTATTATGATTCTTTGCAACGTTTTAACATGGCCACGTAATAATACATATCACAGAGAAGTATTTAAATTTGAACTAGATCCGACGGGTTAGATTGGGGCCTGTACTGTGTATGTAAATTAGTAAATGGTCTAGTAAGCACTGTACTCAGTTTTGTTCTGTACATTATACATAGGCTGTTGTGAGGTAATTGTAATAATTTTTATGATATCATACAGGAACACCTCAAACGGCATCATCACCACAGCAGCTGGACAACCAGTCACTTGGCCGAAGGCAAACAATGCCACGAGGAGAAAAAAATCTATATGTAGCCTATCAAACTATCAAAGAGTGCAAGGCTGATTTAAGCGTACGATTACGATTACTTACGATTGTCAAATTTTACAGAGTAATTTAGAACAACTTCATCAATAGTGTGAACAAAATGCTTTATTTTTGAACATTCAGAAATGTCAAGTAATACGATTTTGCAAAACTCGTTATAATATATTACATGAATATACATTAAATAATATTAAATTAATACCAGTATCCAGTATCACATATTCGTGACTTGGGTGTAATATTCGATGAAAACTTGTCATTCATTGAACACATCAACTATATAACTAATAAGGCTTTAAAGATGCTTGGCTTCCTTTGCAGAACTTTAACTGATTTTAAGTCCATAGATTGTATGAGAACCCTCTATATTTCATTAGTCAGAAGTCAATTGGAGTATAATTCACCTACTTGGTCCCCTTTATATAAAGTTCACTCCAATAATATAGAAAGAGTTCAGCACAAATTTCTTAAGTACGTAAATTTTAAGCTCGGAATTCCTATTGATTACATTAATTATGTAAGTTTGATGAATCAATTGCATCTAATAACACTGTCAGACAGGAGAATTATTTCAGACCTGGTTGTGTTACACAGAGTCATTAACAACTTAATTGATAGTCCTGCCATCCTTGCCACTATCAAACTACATGTGACGACTAGGAATACAAGACAAAATATAACATTCTTCTGAAATACATACTCGACCAACTATCAGACACACTCACTGACCAATAGGATGCATGATCTGGGCAACAAGTATGGGGGTGCTATTGATTTATTTATTGACTCCATATATAGAATTAAGCATAATCTACACCAACACTTTGTTGAATCCTACAAATTAGAGTAGCGTTGGTAAATTAGTTTTAATGATTTGTCTTGTATGTAGTGTTGTTGTAATTTCTTTTTTACTTTATGTTACTCTTACGTTTTACTAATATTGCTTCATATTTTTTAATATTTTCTCATTATACTTGTAATCACAATTTTACAAGTGTGTATTTTGTATCTTCTTTAAAATGGATTACCCTACATCTTTTTACCGTCAATATCTCCTGTATAATACATATTCTCCTATGTACACTGCATCATGTATCACTTCTATGTAAAAGCCTTTTTAGGCGTATATATATAAATAAATAAATAAATAAGTAATGAGTAAGATTGAAAAAGGGACACTTAGATGGTTTGGGCATGTAGAGCGAATGAGCGAAGAAAGGGATGTAAGAAGAATATATGATGGGAATGCGAATGGTGGCAGGCGTCGGGGACGCCCGAGTAAGACATGGTACGATCAAGTGAATCAGATACTCGAGTCGGGCCATGTCAAGAGTCAGAATAACAGAAGAATATGTATGATTGTTCGTTTATTTGTAATCCGCTTAAGAGGAAGCTATAAGCCAAAATGTGTTTATTCTTGGTATACCTTACATTGCAGGTAATAGGTATTAAAATCGCTTGACAAACGGACTCTAGAAACTTTTGATTTCAAATACAAAACTTGTTTTTATTTATTTTGTAAATAATTTTATAAGAAAGCAAAAAATGTTAATCAAGTGAAATTATCACAGATAATCTTAGCTATAATATTGTATTTTTTAAAAGTTTTCTTTACGCGTTCATTCATTTCTATTGAAAAAAATATTTTTTAGTAGTTTACATTTATATTTTTTATTGAGTAATTTATTATTTTATTTGTATTCTTCTCAAGCGAAACGACAGGAAAACCTTCAATATATCTAAAGCATATTTTTTGGTATTCATAATGTACATCAATTCGTTATAAAGATTAATCAAAATAGTGATTAAGCATTAAGCTTAGCTGAAACTATGTATGTTATTCATTCGGCAACACTGGGCGACTAAGCACAGACAAAACAGTAAAACAGAACAACAAACAAAACGTAAGGAAATTTTAACACAGTATAAAGTTTAAACGTATTGGGTATTATATTATTCAATGCGGGATGACTTAGCAAATTTGTTTATAGAATATTGTACGTAACCTATCAAAAAACGAGTTAGTCAGTTCAAGGTCATTATAAAAAAGGCACCAAATGGCAAACAGTAAAATTCCTGATCACGAGGCGGACAGGGTAAATGGTATGTATAGGGTTTTCCAATAAGAGGTGTTATTTTGAATAGCCCGCTATTTCGGTAGATGTTAATTTGAAGCTGTCATTTTTTGACATTTGACAAGTAGAAACTACGCCATTAATAAAAATGGAACGATACATGCTTCAACAACGCATTGAAATTATTAAAATTCACTTGAGTGAATCAAATGCAAATCATCTTGAGTGATGAGGCCCATTTCAACCTCTGTGGCTTCGTCAACAAGAAAAATTGTCGCATCTGGGGCTCGGAAAATCCAAAAGTTATTATTGAAAAGCCTTTCTATCCTCGACGTGTGACTGTTTGGTGCGGTTTGTGGTCCGGCGGAGTCATTGGACCTTACTTTTTCGAAAATGAGGCTGGAGCAACAGTTACGGTGAATGGATTGCGCTATCGAGAGATGATTAATGATTTTTTATGGCCGGAATTGTATGGTATTGATCTGGACAACGTTTACTTTCAACAAGACGTCGCTACGTGCCACACAAGCAACGAAACCATTGATCTTTTACGATTGAATATCAAAATAACACCTCTTATTGGAAAACCCATAATTCTAACGGATCACTATTCACTCACTATTCGATGTTCAATAAAAATAATCAATGTTCACTTTGTTCAATGTCCGATTCGGGGCCGAACAGCTGTTCAAATTGCAGGTGTGGTTGCAAACCACATGGTCAATCGACAATTTTGTGTATTTTCGTCAATGTGCAATTCTGGGAACAAGATGAAAATAATTATGATGCAACGTTTCATTCGCGCAGCGATCGTTCTTCGAAAAAACGTTCAGTATCGGCCATGAACCAAATGGCGCCTGCAAGGTGAAAATTGGCGCCTATGAAATGTTAAGCCGAGAAAGGCACGAAGTTAAGGTTTAAGGCCCGTAGTAAGCGTTCAAAGATGGTTTGAAAGGGATATGTAAATATTAATGTTAGAGAGAGCGCGCTAATATTTAAAAAAAACGATAATAATTAAGCGAAAATTGTGAAAATATTTAATAAAACACGACTCGTTTGAAATAGAGCAAAAATCTCTCGACTCGAATTAGTTGTATTTAAAGATACACTGTGAATTTTTTCATGCCTATAACATATTAAATAACAGAAAAAAACGTGTTTTAAATAATTTTCGAAGCTTTGCGATTTTTTTCTATAGATGGAATTTCATATAATTAACGTTTCGGCATAACAAATGTATAGATATTATCTTAAAAAATAACTTTTTTTGTGACTTAAAAACTAGAAACTTGAGGGCGATGCACTACGTCGTGTAGTATTTTAAATCGAGCCGCTATCAATAACAACCCTTACGTAGATGGCGATAAGGTTTAAATTCCCGCTTAACACCATCCGCCTGTTTTGATTTATGCAAAAAAAAATCATGGCCAAAAAGTGCCTTTTATTTTATTATGTCGATGTTCAGGCATAAATATTTATTTTTTTTCCGATCACTTTATAAATAACTTAATTTGCCACATTATACAATAAAATCGTAACCGAAAATGGGTTCGTAAGTAGGAGATTTTTAACTTTAAAGCAGTTTTCATAGGCCTTATACATTATTTTTTTCTGGACTTATAAAAAGACTTATATAAAAAATTCTCGATTATTTCAAAGGCCAAGATGTATTCTACTCGCAGTATTTAATTAAAGCATCTGAAACATTTCTAGGCGACCAAATTTTCAAACCAAAAACACATGATTTTGAATTACTACGTAGTGCATCGCCTTAAGGGAATACTTCAAATAATTCAAAATCTGCTCTTTCATAGATGGAAAAAACACTTTTAGCAAATTATGCCTTAAAATATTAGCAAGTCGGAATCTTAACGACGTAAGTGAAGAATCCATGCACACAAATATGCGACGCTCGGCCCTGGTGTATTGGACAGACCTACGGTTGCATTTTCTCTAGCGAATCTCTAAAATATTGTGGGAATATTAAAGACATAAGTGAAGAAGTCGTGTTAAAAATATTCGGCGCGCGTCCCGGCGTAATGGACGGACCTACGGTCGAATTTGCCTAAGCAGGTCTATATAATTGATCTATCCGTGGGGTTAATTTTAATTATTTCTTATGAACGTATTACTAAAATCTCATATGTTTCTAGGGGAATCCTTCGGGAAGTTACTAATTCACCGTCTAGAAAAATAAAATCTGGTGCATACAGCTAATTTTATATTTTAACGTTTTATAAAATTTTCAAACCGGTTTTACATAAAAAATTTTAATGGTAAGGTACTGTTTTTATTAATCTTAAATATAAATATAACTTATATTTGTAGGAAATGTTGGAATCGCACTAAAAAAAAGTACTATTCGTAACGACGAATTCGTCAGAATTAATCAAAATGTTAGTCCCGAGCAAACCCCCGTTATTAGAGTTTTTCTCGCCTTAAGAGGAAGCTACAAGCCAAAAATGTGTATATTCATGGTATACCTTATTTTGTAGGTAATAGGCATTAAAATCGCTTGACAAACGACGGGTCTACTATAAACGTTCGATTTCAAGCACAAAACAGGTTTTTAATTATTTTGTAAATAATTTTATAAGAAACCAAAAAAGTTAATCAAGTGAAACTGTCACAGATAATCTTAGCTATAATACTTTTAAATTTTGTTTTTAAAAATGCAAGCGAAACGATAGGAAATCCTTCAATTTATCTAAAGCATATTTTTTGGTATTCATTATGTACATCAATTCGTTATAAAGATTAATCAAAATAGTAATTTAGAATTAAACTTCGTCTTAAAAACTAACTAACTAACTAACCATCACGCCGTTTCCCCGCAGGGGTAGGCAGAGAGGACGGACCGCCAAACAACTCGGTCTTGGCACACACTTCTTGCCTCATTCACATTCATACATCGTCTCATACATACTCTTCTATTGTTCTGACTCTTGACATGGCCCGACTCAAGTATCTGATTCACTTGTTCGTGCCATGTCTTCCTCGTCTTAAGACAAATTATTTGTTTGCGGCCGTACATACGCCGAATCCTAATTGGGTGGTACCGACATTGGTTTCGTATATTAACTGCTGCAAATTTTAATGTCATCCAATTTCAATTTATGCGTGATTGACAGAATGCATTGTCATCGACGATCGGATGTCGGGAAGTGGGTTAAATTCCGCATCCAAGATTCTCATTCCTTCATTTCCGAAAACAATAAAGTGAAATTCAAATAGATGTATTCAAAAAAAGCAACAAGGGATTTCACGTAGAGACGCGTGCAATATTTTTTCCGCCGCTTCGGTGAACAGAAGATGGCAAACAAAAGAACGGGAGGATGGAAGAATGAAAGAAAAAAAGAAAAGAAAAAGTAGGAAACGCAGAGAAGAGAACAAAAGAAAGGAAACACAGAATACTTTCATCGTTAGCCAAAGCAGTAGATGCATATTTAGTGCCGCATGAGTTGTTCCATATTTCTCTAGAAATAAAAACGAAAAAAATAATATATACCTTTGAGGATTTTACCGTTTATATGGACTTCACTTATTACGTTGAGTACTCTAATAATAATGCCGATACCAAAATCTGAAAATTTAATTTAAGAGGAAGCTACAAGCCAAAAATTTGTATATTCTTGGTACACCTTATATTGTAGGTAATAGGTATTCAAATCACTTGATAAACGGAGTCTAGAAACGTTCGATTTCAAGCACAAAACTGGTTTTTATTTATTTTGTAAATAATTTTATAAGAAAGCAAAAAAGTAAGTCAAGTGAAATTGTCACAGATAATCTTAGCTATAATACTGTATTTTTTAAAGTTGTTTCCTTTACGCGTTCATACATTTCTATTGAAAAATTTTTTTTTTTTTGTAGTTTACATTTATATTTTTTATTGAGTAATTTATTTTTTTATTTGTATTCTACTCAAGCGAAACGATAGGAAAACCTTCAATTTATTTAAGCATATTTTTTGGTATTAATAATGTACACCAATTCGTTATAAAGATTAATCAAAATAGTGATTTAGCATTAAGCTTCGCCTTAAATGTCGAACCTACTCGAGGATGGTAGAGTTGTCTTTTCTAGTTCCTGTGTAGGAAGGTTCAATCGTTAGTGAAACCATTTTTTAACTTATAAATGACGTTTTAATTTATACGTAGAAATATTTTTTACGTAGCTACAAAACGTACGACGTTTTTTTACGAAGCGTTCGCTTTACTTCACTTCTGTATGTACAAAACGTCGGTCTCATTTTATCATGCACCTACCTGTAAACTGTGTAGTATAGATATGGATCTGGACCGAACGGCGCTCGCCGACTGGAAATAGGCAATAACAATGGGAAACGTGTATTTATTACTGGCAAGAGACTATGTAGCAAACCAGTCAGCCAGTTTTGTGCAGGGATCATCAACCATAATGTCTATCTAACCATCGCAGCTATAAGGCCATTCGTACACTTACAACCAGTGGCAGTTTTCTCTAAAGCGCGTAAAAAGATGAGAAATGTGTTAATTTAAGATAATAATAATAATAATAAAATAATAATATTGGAAAATTTTTATAGAGCCGCTTTTGTGAGTTATCACCTCAGGGGAGCTTTACAGTTGATGCACGTATTACAAAAAATATAAATATTACCAAAATAAAGTGAAGTCAAATGAAGAACAGGAACAGGTGACATGAACATAGAAGATGGAGACTCTGCAGCAAGAATCCTAGGTGGTGAAGAAACTGGACCAGCTGCTGCAGCGAAAGAGTCCACCAACAGTGCCAACACGAAGTTCGTCATCCATCCAGGTATGTGTCTGCTGCTAGTAAAGCGTTGACACAATATCCTCACATAGATAACAGACCTTGGCAGCACCCCTGTGACGTTCGACGAAGATAGAAGATGGAGACTCTGCAGCAAGAATCCTAGGGGTGAAGAAACTGGACCAGCTGCTGCAGCGAGAGAGACTACCGCGTCCACCAACAGTGCTAGCACGAGGTTCGTCATCCGTTCAGGTATGTGTCTGCTGCTAATAAAGCACTGACACAATATCCTCACATAGATAACAGATCTTGGAGTCCATCATATCTAGTCTCTATTAATCATAATAATAATAATATTTGGACGATTTATACAGCGCCGCTCTTGTGCAAAATCACCTCATCTATCCTAGTCTATTTTAGTCTCTTCTTAGCTATTCATGCCACTTAGTGCATCTTCACGACCCTTTTAGACTCTTTCCTGGCTCTAATACCTAAATAAAATTTAAAAAAAATTACAATTTCTTCTATTCAACTTTTCTTCGTTCATTCTTCGTAAAACGATTTCATACCTCTGTCTCAGACCTATAGGGCTCGCTTATCGCATGCTATCATAAAAAAAAATGTTGAACCAAAGTCAAAGTGAAGTGTATGTGTGTCATCTGAAACAAAAAACATAAACAAAAACAAAATTTTTAAATAAAATATGGCTTATCTGTTTTCTAGGTAGATATCCTCGGTTGAAGAGGTCCCGTAAATCCCGAACTAATGACACCACTCGACACTTGAGGGGCCAAGCTCCGATCGCATTGAAAGTCCTTGTTCTGGCTTCACTTTCCAAATTTTATCGGTTTAAAATGCTATAATAATTTCAAATTCTGGCTAAACGGTAAAAGTTACGCGCATTTCGTGAAATAAGAAGCATCCCCAAAGATGACAATAATTAAAATAATTTCCCTGAGGGAAATTATTTTCTTCAGGGCCTCCTGTGTGGAGTTAATATATATAAAAAAAGCACTATATAAAACACGGATGCTAAACATTTTTCAGCAATCTCTTAGCAAGGGAAACCTTCTGAAAGGATTAAACAAACCGGAGCGGTTAAAAACCTTGCGTTATAATAATATAAGCACATTATTAACAGCACGCCATTAAAATTCCGCCTTTAAAATCCAGTTGAAGTGCAAACCCGATTTTCCCATGTTGTGGCGCGTTATAGAATCAGCACAAAATACTTCATACAAAAACTGAAAACAACCCAATCGCCCTGGCGGTGTTATTGCAAACCTGAGCCAAATTAAGACTAGCGTTGTGCGCCGCGATCGACCTCCGGAGATTGACGACGTCACCGAGATTGCCCGAGTTCGGTTACTTACAAGCGACTCGAGTTTGGTGCGCGTAGCATACGCGCCACTCGTGAGTATCCGCCAGAGTGCTGATAGCACGCTACGCGAGTTGCATTCGTATCTACTACTAGTTTGTCAGAAATGACGTCCGAACACGATTTGAATGTTAAATTTGTTCTGGAGGTAAGATAATATCCATGTTTATATAATTATAATTTACCGGAATAGGTACGTTAGAAAGCATTTAGCGGAGAAGGCGCGTGGGTTGTGGTTGAAAAGAAAAGTCAATTTGACATCATTCGCATGTAGTTCCTTGGCAGCGACGAATGCCCTACAATTAACATTAATTTCGTTGTATGGGTGAACCCAAAATCTTCTTTTAGATCGTTTTTAATGCATGTAAATACAAAGAAGAACAATATCATTGTCTTCGTCGCGAGAGTCACTTGACATCGTATTAATTCCACGGCTGCACTACAATGATCAAGTTCAGTATTATGTTAAAATTTGGATTTATTCAAATGATCGAGCCTACACTGGTGCCCTCACCCAAACGCCTTGTCATTGACAGTTATTGCAGTATGTACGGTGCTAAAACTTACTATATACGTATTGTGTAAATGCAAACAATAATGAAAAGTAACCAAATGCCTTGTCACAGTGAGTTATTATAGTATGTATTGTGTTTAAACTTATTCTATCTGTATCTTCAATATGTAAACAATAATGTAACCTAAAATAATGGATTGCTGTATGGGAACCCATATTAAACATTTACATATTAGCAAACCATAGACAAAATGAAGAAATAATTAACTAAAAATTCTGCCTCAATACAGGTTCGCCTAGTGAGGCAGGTTATGCACAACCTAAAATATAATATATTATGCCATTTCTATATAACACTCTTACATTCATATATATTTTTTCTTATATTAGAAACTGCCGTATTATTGTAACATTATTCTTTCAACAATTTCATTGTTTCTAACTGACATATAATTATACAACTTACTAATGATATATTATATATATTCTGTAATTTTTTGATGAAATAAATAAATAAATAAATTTGGGTAGCGTCGTGTACGGAAAACAGTCGTAAGGAGTAGCATATCAGTAGTAATTGTGCTTGAGTAACAGTCAAGTATAGAGTTTTCCAATAAGAGATGTTATTTTGATATTCAATCGTAAAAGATCAATGGTTTCGTTGCTTGTGTGGCACGTAGCGCCGTCTTGTTGAAAGTAAACGTTGTCCAGATCAATACCATCCAATTCCGGCCATAAAAAATCATTAATCATCTCTCGATAGCGCAATCCATTCACCGTAACTGTTGCTACAGCCTCATTTTCGAAAAAGTAAGGTCCAATGACTCTGCCGGACCATAAACCGCACCAAACAGTCACACGTTGAGGATAGAGAGGCTTTTCAACAATAACTCTTGGGTTTTCCGAGCCCCAGATGCGACAATTTTGCTTGTTGACGAAGCCACCGAGGTGGAAATGGGCCTCATCACTCAAGATGATTTGCATTTGATTCACTCAAGTGAATTTTAATAATTTCAATGCGTTGTTGAAGCATTTATCGTTCCATTTTTATTAATGGCGTAGTTTCTACTTGTAAAACGACAACTTCAAAAGTAACGTCTGCCGAAATAGCGGGCTATTCAAAATAACACCTCTTATTGGAAAACCCTGTATATCTGTGTGCGAAACTGTGGCATAAAGCCTAGTATTCACGCGCGAGCACGTCCGGACGTGCATGACGTCACGGGAAATTGCATGCAGACACGTTCGTCGCTTGGCCTGTGACATCATGCCCGGACTGTATTGGCAATATGCTGCATCACCAAAAAGCTAGTTTTGAAATAAATTACTTTAAACTATTTTTAACATTATAACATAGAAAGGCACAGTGGGCGCTAAAAATAACACATGGGGCGCCAAACATTTGAAAACGTCGGGGTATTAAATGTCATGTATAAATTATTGCCGGGGCTATTGAGACCCTCTCTTAAAGTGTGGTAAGGCAAAGATTATGCTGTTTTTGGGAATAAGGTTCTATCTTTTGTTCTGAAATAAAATAGTTTGCTAATTTTCGTGTCAACATTTTGGTCCTGTCCTCGCAAACTAGCAACAAGGATAGCAACAATATCAAATTCGGTAGAAGGTTAGATTGACCCTTCATTAAAAATATATATAATGTATTTTGAAATTCATGATATATATATATTTTCCTATTTAAACATTTCAAATGAATCCTCAATCATACCTTGCACGACCGCGCCACTCTATAAATAGGATCACTTATCGTTTTCTTGCTCTAAACTACAGAAGCCAAATAGGTGACTTTTTCTAACCTCTGAAGAAAATTTTTAAAAATAATTTGAGTAACAATGTGAAGTAAATAATTAAAAAAAAACATTTTTAATAACAATTTATTTTTTCGCTCTCGAAAAAAAAAGGTTCTAGATACCTGCATCTGTTGTAAAGCTAACGGTACCTGCTCCGTGACTCATCACAAAACATCGTCATCATCATCATCAGCGCAACAGAATCCGATGACCACCGGCACAACAAACGAACAATGAACAAACAACAATAATAATTCTAATAATAGAAAATGCATCAAAAGGTAGAAGATGGACAGAGTTTCATGTTTCAATCAATAATAATTTGATGACTTACATAGCGTCGTTTTTGGGAAAAATCACCCCAAGGGCGCTGCAATCACTCATCTCTAATCTCCCTTCATACTCGTACATTTCTCACATTTCTTATTCAATTTTCGTAATAAAATCCTGTTAATCAAGATGTAAAGAACTAGCTGACGTGTACCCGAAGGTGCTGGGGCTATCTTTAAGGCGAAGCTTAATGCTAAATCACTATTTTGATTAATCTTTATAACGAATTGGTGTACATTATGAATACCAAAAAATATGTTTTAGATATATTGAAGGTTTTCCTAACGTTTCGCTTTAGTAGAATACAAATAAAAAAATAAATTACTCAATAAAAAATATAAATGTAAACTACTAAAAATTTTTTTTTTTCAATACAAATTTATGAACACGTAAAAGAAACAACTTAAAAAAAAATACAGTATTATAGCTAAGATTATCTGTGACAGTTTCATTTGATTAACTTTTTTGCTTTCTTATAAAATAAATAAAAACCAGTTTTGTGCTTGAAATCGAACGTTTCTAGACTCCGTTTGTCAAGTGATTTTAATGCCTATTACCTACAATATAAGGTATACCAAGAATATACACATTTTTGGCTTGTAGCTTCCTCTTAAGAGATAGACATATACCATATGTCCCCGACTTCTTATACCATTCAAACCACTCTCTGAATACCCCTGGAACTATTAAGAGAACAAATTTAGAAATTTTCAGCGATATCGGTCGACTACTTTTCGAGTTTTGCGAGCGCTAACATACGAAGGCTGAATCTCTTAATATTATAAAATAAAGTTGGTATCCGTCTGTCTGTTTGTGCGCTTAGTTCTTATAAAATAAGCAACAGAATTTGATAGGATTTTCACTATCGTTTAGAGAATTTATTCCGGAAGGTTTACATATATAATACGTGCATATTATATTTACAGAAAGTAGAGAAAAGTCGATATTTTATAATAAAGTCGTAAAAATATATTTTTGGGCACTACATTGCTAACGCTTGCTAAACCTTATGAGATATATATACATGGTGTCCGGAAACTCGTAGTACAAGCGGGAAACTGGTGAATCTACATCACATTTGGAGTCGATTTTGTAGTATAATTTTTTTTGATTTGAGCTTTCGTTATCGAGTAAATCGAGTTAGAAGTTGATATATATATATATTTTTTTTTTAATCAAATTCTTATAAATTATTACTGAAGATCAAAGTACCCAACTAATTAAAACTATGTAAAAATTTAAAAGTAAAACAAATAATTACGAAAAAATTTGAACCCTGAAATAGCCGAAAAATATATTTTTTTGTTTTTTTTTATTTTTTATAAAAATGCTCAAATCAAAAAACTTTATGTTTATTTGGGTTCCCCGTGTGGTATACATTCTCCAGTTTCCGGCTTGTACTACGAGTTTCTAGACACCATGTATATATATATATATATATTAGGGGATGAACCATAATATTTGAAACGTAATTTGTAGAGTTAAATTTTTAATATATATTATATTAAATACTGTATTTAGTTCGTTACTTTGTTGTTACACATTACGTAATTTTTGTATTGGCCAATATGTAACCACTGTACATAATATAGTAAATAAAATATATTGGCAGTTAAAATAGTTACCCCAGCAGCACATTTTTAATTATCTGAGGTTGAAATGCGTGTCCCAAGATCATACCTGAAAAAAAAGAGAAAACATCAAATTAATAAAAAAATAATACATAATTAATAATAATAATAATCTCTTTATTCAGGAAAGTTTACACATTACAACTATAAATACATATTATGGTGTACATTGATTTGTAACTTTTATTTTTAAGGTTATAAACTTAACAGAAAAATACAAACATAATATTGCGAAGGTAAAAAGAAAATAAAAGTACAGTTGAGGTTTCTCAAATACCGCCTCACTAGGCTAGCCTGTGTTGAGGCAGAATTTTTCGTGTTAGTTCCTAATACCTTTGAACATACCTATACTTGTATTATGATGTATTCAATAACTGCGAATTTGGGTGAATGCACCAGTGAAGGCCCTATTCTTATTTTTGATCCAAGTTTTTACATTATCTTTGAATTTTTTTTGAGAATCACGTTGTTTTATGCTGTCTGGAAGAATGTTGAGTCTTGTCGCAAAGTATTTAAAGTTTCGTTGACCAAACGTAGTATGTGTTATCGGTATTTGTAGTAAGTTTTTGTTGTTGCTTCGAGTACATCGTGTATTTGAACTTTTTTCGTAGTAATTATGTAAAAAAAAAATTGGAAAAGAAAGTATATTTTATTCATATACACGTGACTGACATGAATATAATATTAAAATCTACTAGAGTCACGTCGCGTTATGGGAGGAATATTAATAGTTCGTGGATTTCGGGTTTATAGAATTTTTCTAGACCCAAACCGTCTGCACCCAGTAAGACAATGGCATCCCCAATTGTGGTATGTCGTGGGGCTGAATGTAGTGAGGAAGGGAAGAAGATGGGGAAGAGGAAGGTGGAACCTGGCTAGTAATATCTGGTCACCAAGCATGGCTAAAGTCGTTACAAGCAACGTTTCAATTTAAAATGATGATCTATCCATTCTGAAACGTGCCACAAATATAGAAATATATAACAATATTCATAAAAATTCAATGTTAATTTTAAAGTTTAATTTCAAAATGAGACCAAGCCCATGCTAAATGCTGAATGGTAATCAGTAATTACATTCCTGTCTCTATAGTGTATTGACGTTATGGCGCTAGATTAAAATATCAGGTAGCTGACAAAGTAAAGATATCGCTTTCAACGCAATCGTGATCCCATAATGCGCGTACTAAGCGGTTTTCACTGTAGCCAACCTTTGACCCGGCTTATCTAGCCTATAAGATATGAAGCATTAACTCAAATTGCTCGCATTATTAAATTAGTTTCTCCGGGTGTACAGTAAAATACGAAAGAGGTATAGTTTTAACAAAAAAGTAGAGTACAAAATATGCAGTATTCAGACGTAGTCTTTGACGCATAGATTATTGAAATAACAAATCATTTAAACTTAATTACTCTTGAGGCTCTGAAGGACAGGGTCATCCATACATTACTAGCCACAAACGTCATATTCAATTAGAGGCTCTGAAGGACAGGTCGTCCATACATTACTAGCCACAAACGTCATATTCAATTAATTGCTCTGAAGGACAGGGTCGTCCATACATTACTAGCCACAAACATCATATTCAATTAGAGGCTCTGAAGGACAGGTCGTCCATACATTACTAGCCACAAACCTCATATTCAATTAATTGCTCTGAAGGACAGGTTTGTCCATACATTACTAGCCACAAACATCATATTCAATTAGAGGCTCTGAAGGACAAATCTGACCGGGGCGTCTGTTTGTTTTTTATTTTTTTATGATACGAGTTGATTTATATTTTTCTTATACCTATGTAATAATCTTCGGACACCGATAAATAATACTATTATGGTGGCAGAGAAATTATATAAAATTATTTTAGGTTAAATTATCAAATATTCAATTTGGTAGGCGGGTTTGGGTACCACCGCCCCGGGAACCATTTATTGGATAACCAACACCTCTGCCACAGGTCACCTTAAGTGGTTCGCAACGTTTGGTGATTGAGCAGGGGTGCCCGGGTTAATCGGGTGAGGTGTGTTCAGAATGCGTCTGCCCACCAGCTGCGTGGCGTGCCAGATCGGGATAGGCTGGTTTGCCGAGACCCTTTGAGCTCTCCAACTGGTCTCTCGACCCATCGCCTGCACCGCAGCTAGAGGGGGATATTTTCATAAAACTTAGATCAGCAACATCAGCAGCTGTAGGCAGACTGACAGAACCTAAGCGCAAGCCAAATACTAAGTTTGGTGATCGCGCTTTCGGAGTATCTGGGCCGAAGGCTTGGAATAAACTCCCTCCGGAACTAAGATCCATAACAAGTCCAACAGAATTCAGGTCTACACTAAAAACTTACCTTTTTAAGCTGTCATACCCTTAAATTAAATATACCATTCCTGAGAGAAAGTCCAGTTATTTCCAATAATGTCCTAAATCCTGTATATAAATTTCGCTAATAAACAATTAGATAATGTTAATTAAGTGTTAATCTCAAGTGACCTACCAGGTAAGTATTGAAAAGAAAAAGTTCTTTCTTTCCCAGGAGAAGAAGAGGAAGAGTCCTCTCCAAAGAAAGAAAGAAAGAAAGGAACTTTCTCTCCGTACTGTATATAATCTCCATAAATAGTTAGTAATAACATAGATCACTGTAGAGGTGTATTATATGTTTGTACAGCGCCCTTGTGGTGATTTTGCACAATAACGGCGCTGTACAAGTCATCCAATTATTATTATTATTATATGTCCGTATGATCCCTAGATTCCTACCCAACGTTTAACCTTCCCAGAATATCCTTTTCTTAAAAAAGACCCTCCACACAGCATCCCAAAAGATGGCCCTGAGGGAAATTATTTTCCTCAGGACAACTGTGTGGGGTTAGTGTAAAAAAATAAATAATAATATTAATTCTATTCATTTTATGTATAAACCGCACAAGAGTCCCACTGTCTCCACACGGTTGGGGCATACTCAAATCGGGTATATTGCGAGGAAGACGGGTAAGAGGAAGGTGAGGAAATACTTTACGCGTGTTCGGTCGATAATTAAGCGCATCCCACCTGTTTCTGGCAATAAAAATGACGCCAAGCTGACAAGTTGGCCTTGTGGGAAACGTTAATTGAAAAAAAAAGAACATACATGCACAATTAGTTTCAGCTCAAAATAAAGATGACAGTATAGGTGATTCACTTAAACCACATTTAAACCCAGCCTAGAACATTAACATTATAATACAGGCTTTTCCAATAAGAAGTGTTATTTTGAATAGCCCGCTATTTCGGTAGATGTTACTTTTGAAGCTGTCATTTTTTGACATTTGACAAGTAGAAACTACGATATTAATACAAATGGAACGATACACGCTTCAACAACGCATTGAAATTATTAAAATTCACTTGAGTGAATCAAATGCAAATCATCTTGAGTGATGAGGCCCATTTCCACCTGGGTGGCTTCGTCAACAAGCAAAATTGTCGAATCTGGGGCTCGGAAAACCCAAGAGTTATTGTTGAAAAGCCTCTCTATCCTCAACGTGTGACTGTTTGGTGCGGTTTATGATTCGGCGGAGTCATTGGAGCTTACTTTTTCGAAAATGAGGCTGGAGCAACAGTTACGGTGAATGGATTGCGCCATCGAGAGATGATTAATGATTTGTTATGGCCGGAATTGGATGGTATTGATCTGGACAACGTTTACTTTCAACAAGACGGCGCTACGTGCCACACAAGCAACGAAACCATTGATCTTTTACGATTGAATATCAAAATAACACCTCTTATTGAAAAACCCTGTATATACTACATGACATCCCTTGTATTTTCGACAGATTAAATTACGTAATTTCGATAAAATTAACACGCCGAGGTCAAAACAACACCTTTAACATACTTTACTCAAATTACTCAAAATGATAAATAGTCAAATTTTCTCGAATAAAAATCCAGTGATCTTTAATTACTTCATTTTATAGCAATGCTCTTGAGAAGTTAACACAATCATTGACTTGTGGGTGAAAATATTTTAAAACTTGGAGGGCTAAATGCTACCCTACTCATTCCTCAGATCCACTCTTTGCAAGTTCTCGGGTGTTAGATATTCGACTACAACGATAAGCCAGTGAACAACATTCCTATAACTCCACTAAACCCAAGGTACGCGCGCGACTCATACTGTTGATGCATTATCCCAAAGACAGTCTGTCCTGTTCAGGGTGGATCAATGCAAAACGAACTCTAAGCAGAATTCTTGCCTGAAGATACTATGCAATAATTACAATAGCGTATTATCCAAGGTGGATATTTTTATTTGCGATACGACGTTATCGACGTAGCGACGTTAGCGACGTTAACACAAGACTTAGGCATCACTTTTCAATCAAATCCTTCACTTGTTAACTACATGCGGAAATCTCTAGCAAGGGCTTACAAATGTTGTGATTTATAACTACAGTGGGTTGCCATATTAATAGGGACAGTTCCAATATTTCCTGATTTTTATGTTTACGTTATCTCTACTTCTAAATAACTTGGATATGATGGCCATTCCTTCGTTATTTTTGTTGCTGGTATCACCACTGATACTTTTAAGAAGTGGCAACACTTTCAAAGTGCCACATCCCTCGAAAATTTAAGGTTTTTTGCACGTGGCCAGCATTTTTGTGAAAATGCGTGATTGAAATTCTGGTAAATAAATATACATTATAATTATATTTACGAGTTTTAACAGTTTAGCTGTACAAAAATGGTAGTAATTATTAATTATCTATTAATTTTTGTAATTTTTTTTGTCATATCTTATTTCAGTGAATAGTTTTTCCATATTGAGTCCAATGTTCTGTTTTTTCAGTATGGCTAGGTCTTCAGACACGTCCCCAAGAAAATTTCCGGAAGTGAAGACACTATTGTTAAACACTCAACATTCCCAAAGGGATATAGCAGCCATTACAGGTATTTTAAAGTCTGTAGTTAACAGGATAAATTAGAAAATCAATCAAAACCTGCCCCTTGAATTGGATCACATTGGGAAATGTGGCAGAAAACGAATCACTACACCTCTTACTGGCCGCAAAATCAAAGACGTCTGTCTCCAAAACCGCAAAAAGAGTGTGGATCGTCTGACCTTGATGATCAATGAAGAAGATATCGAAGTCTCCCAAAGGAGAGTCCAGAGGATATTGGCTGAGGAGAATCTCATTGGTCATCGGCCAGCTAAAAAACCTCGCCTCACAGCAGATATGAGGGAAAAACTACTGGAATGGGTCAACGCGCACCAAAACATGACTATAGAGAACTGGAATATGGTAATTAACATTTTTGTGGTTACCAAGCATTCAAAAAATTCCATTAGTATGATTATGGCCCTTTTTTAAGGTGTGCTTCTCTGACAAGTCCATATTCCAAATTTTGTTGGATTAATCATCGTTCGTCCGACGACGCCCAGGGGAGAAATTTCATCCGGACTGCCTTGTAGAGGCTATCAAACACCCTACCAGTATCATGATGTGGTCAGTCATCTTTTCCAAAGGGATGGGGCGCCTCCACATCGTGCAAGGGACTATGAGGCAGGATCAGTACAGAAAAATACTGGAAAATCGATTACTGCCTCAAGTCGGAGAATGGTTCCCTGGTGGCCAGAAATACGTCTTTATGCACAACTCCACACCCTGTCATAAAGGCAAGACTGTCACTGCATTCCTGGCTGAAAAAAATGTGCAGATTTTACCTTGTCCGGGGACTTCCCCTAACATGAACCCTATTAAAAACCTGTAGGAGCTCACCAAGAGAGAGATTGCCAAGGAGGTGATCACAACGAAGCAGCAGCTCATCGAAACCCTCATCCGGGTGTGGCATCATTCTCCTGACCCAAAGAATACTGCAAAATTGTGCATTGAGAGTATACCACGGCGTGTACAAGCTGTTATTGCGGCTAAAGGCGAAATGACGAAATATTGACTTTTTGTTCGATAATGTTTAAAAATAATTTAAAAAAAAAAATAATCGTAGATTAAGGACAAATACGGTGTTTAATTTTTCAAAATTCAATGTCCTTGTAAATAAATAATAATAACCGCACCTAAAATCATAAACATCTGTGTTTTATGAACACAAAGTGTAAAAAACACATTTTCCATAGGTGTCCCTATTAATATGGCAACCCACTGTAGGTTAACTAGAAATTTTAACAATATTAAGTGCATTAAAATGTTATATATTGCATTTGTTAGTTTTGATTACAATTCTAAAAGATGTTGAAAGAATTACATATTTGGTGTATAGCTAACAACTTATTCATCAGTATCGATAAATGTAAGACATTAGCATTTGTTAGTGTGGAGTACAATTCTACAATATGTTGAAAAAATTACATAATTGGTGTATAGCTAACAACTTATTCCTCAATATCGATAAATGTAAGACATTAACATTTTGTTACTCCACTATTATTCACATACACAATAGCAATCTTAAAATAGTCAACGAAATTCGGGACCTTGGAGTTATGTTTGACACCCAATTAAAGTTTGTATATCACATACAACAAATAACTAAGAAAGGTATGAAGACACTGGGATTTATAATCAGAACCATCAAAGACTTCGACTGGTTGGAGGTTATAAAAATCGTGTATCTGTCGCTAGTACGCTTGTTAGAATACAATTCAATAGTGTGGTCCCCATACTGCAAAATTCATATAAAAAATATTGAACGTGTGCAGCACAAATTACACAGACCTATTCAACACATAAACTATACATTCTTAATAAATACACTCAAAATAGATTCCCAAGAAAATACACGAAAAATAAATTCACTTCAAACTAGACTGTTGTGAACTCGTGCAACTCATAGTTTTCAGAGTACTTACTCGAACGACTAGGCAAAATATATTATTCTGCAACGATAACTTTAGTACCAACTACCACATACAAGCACCTATTTCTCGCTTTCACACACTTGTAAACAAATTCACCTCAAATATCGACATATTTAATATAAATTTGCCTGTGTTCAAGAGATACCTGAATGACATTTATAAGTAGCATATTTAAAGAGAGATTGCGTATATTTGTTGTTTTCTTGTAGATATGTTGTGAACCTAAATTTTTTTTTTGTTGATGTTTTAAAAATAAAAAACCATCTGTTGTCACTGTATTACGCAGAAAATGATGTAAAATATGTATCATGTAACACCCATCAGGGCGTTTAAATTAATAAATAATAAAGAATTCCGCAAAACGAAAAAAACTCAGAGGTTACACTATTTTTGTCAAAATTTAAGACACAAAATATTTTTTTACGATTAAAAATGAGTATTCCAGCAAATTTGTTGAACTACAACACTCTTTTAAAAGATATGAATATGCTTAAATTGTGGGAGAAGGATTTTTACTGACTTGGTATTTTTGTATAAAACTCTAAATGATTCATTTGATAGCTCAGAATTGCTTGCATCGATAAGCATTCGGATTCCACTACGTAAGACTAGAAGTCGGGATCTACTTCAGTGCATAAATTTTGGGACTAACTACCGTATGTATTCCTCTCTGCCCAGAATACCAATGGAGGGAAATAATTAAAGTCTTTATTTTTTTTTCACTGTAGCCACTCTCTTTAACCCAGTCTACACACAATATCTGATATTATTAATACTCCAGCGTCTGGACGGTGTAGGCCCTGTGATTGGTCAAATTCAAATTGTGTTTAAATAAGACTTTAAAGATTAAGACACGATTTCATACTAAAATAGAATCGCCACATGTAATACGATATTTATTCAAAAATATCGTTTCTGCTCATACAATTTTTGGATAATATCGAAGAAAATATGTTTTAGAAAGTTCATGATCCATTGGATTAATTACATTACAGTGAAAATTATCCACAATTACGTGATTACGTTTGACGTTTGACGAAAAAAGCACGCGTTCATTCAACATGGCCGATACGCACCGTGTCAATAGATAGCCGACAAAGCGCTCCTCTGGCGGTGAAAGAACGAACCGAAAGTGGCTGGCGCGAATATTTAAATATGCAAAATAAAAAGATTTCTTCTGGAAGTTTATTTAAACTTTGCAATGGCATCGTTTCTAAAACAAACATTTGATTCAACTTAATGACAATAAACAACAACTCTTTGCATGTACGATTTTGAAAAATATTGATATTTAATATTATTTACGTAAATAATAATTTCGCATTATTTTGACAGAACACCGATATGATATACGCGAAAGTATAGGCACTGCCAACCCAATAAAATAACATGAAAGACAATCGGAAGATAGAAACGCTTCGTTGATTGTAAAATTAGCCAACAAATCTCTAATCTGACATGTACTTATATGTATAATAAAACAATCATTTTGCCAGGTATAAATATTTATATAATATATATTAAGGTATTATTCGGAAACGCTGGACAAAGATAATACGAAATATTTTTAAGTAAAACCTTCGGATTTACCTTAATTAATATAGAAGGAATCTGAATGCATTCGGTAATTTTTGAATTTTAGCATTTTAATTACGTGAATTAATTAATTATTAATTATTAATTAATTAATTAATTAATTAATTATTAATTAATGAATTAATTATTTTTTATTTGTTTTACGTGATTATTCACGTAAAATTAAAATTTGCTTTCGTTGTATTGGATGACAGCCGGAATAATTTCTATTGATGACATTTTCTTTTTTTGGTATTCCTGATATGAGTGTCTAGAATTTTTACCATAATTTACTCTATGCAAATATTATTTTGGTATTTTGGTTTCTTTTACAAGTAAGGAAATATTAAAAAAAAAAGTTATTATAGGTTAGGATAGGTTAGGTTGGGTTATGCTAGATTAGGTTAGATTAGGTTGGATTAGTATAGTTCAAGTTAGTTTATAGGTAAGGTTAGATTAAGTTGGATTATTATGGGTTAGGATAAGTCAGGTTATGTTAGGATAGGTAACGTTAGTTTGGGTTATTATGGGTTAGGTTAGGTTGGGTTATTATAGGTTAGGTTGGATTTGTATAGGTTAGGTTAGGTTAGGATAGGTTAGGTTAGGATTGGTTCGGTTAGGTTAGGTTAGGCTAGATTGGATTATTATAGGTTAGGTTAGGATATAGGTTAGGTTAGGTTGGATTATTATAGGTGAGGTAAGCTTAGGTAAGGTTAGATTATTATAGGTTAGGTTGGATTATTTTAGGTTAGGTTAGGACATAGGTTAGGTTGGATTATTATAGGTTAGGCTGGATTATTATAGGTTAGGTTAGGTTATTATAGGTGAGGTTAAATAAAATAATAGTTAAATAAATCATTTGTGCTAAGTAGGCACTATTTTGCCGGAATATTGTATTACATTATATTTTTTTAATTTACGTTTTTCAATTGTCTCTAGCCGCTCATTTCAGGAATACCGACAAAAGAAAATGTTATCAACAGAAATTATTCAGGCTGTCATCCCATACAGCGAAAGCGAATTTTCATTTTACGTAATTAAAAATTAAAAAGCTAAAATTAAAATTTTCCCAAATGCTGTTCGATTCCTTTTATAGTAATTAAGGTAAATCAGAAGGTATTATTTAAAAATATTTCCTATTTTCCGTGACCAGCGATTCCGAATATTTACCTATATTAATTTACCTTTAGCCATTTAGGCAATTATTCGGGAAAGGTAAAGTTTTACCTGAACAACTGTCATTATTATTATGCCTAAACGCCTTCCTGTTCCGTTTTTTAACACCATCTCTCTGTGAATGACCTAATATCTACCTATTAAATGTAACTGTTGTTAGTATCACTTAAACTGGGCGAAGCCCAACTAAGTGCCGCCCGCAGGGCCTAGCAGAAAAAAACCCGCGGAGCGGGTTTTTAACTGCTATTTTATTAAATATTCTTCTTTAGTTCGTAGTCAAGTCGAATATAATTATTCTATCTGGTCCCCTCACTTCAAAATCCACTGACTCCATTGAAAAAATTCAGCATAAATTCCCATGATTCATTAACTATAAACTCGGTCTACCAATTGAAACATTAAACTACAATCACTTGATGAAAGAACTAAACTTATTAAAACTCTCAGATAAAAGACTTGTTTCCGACTTGATTTTTATTTATAAAAATTGTTAATGGTATTATAGACAGCCCTGATTTATTAAGTCTAATTACCTTTCATATACCTACAAGAACTAGTCGATCCAAAATTCTTTTTAATTGCAACAAAATTATCAGGACTGAGTCATTTAGATACTCGCTTATACCTAGATTGCATGCAGGTGTCAATGTTTTCTCAGAAGTAGTTGATGTGTTCAACTGCACGGAATGTAGTTACAAGAAGGCTATAATAACATACCTCATAAATAAATATTAATGTTAGCTTTTGTTATATTAGTGCTAAATTATTATAATTATATCACATGTTTGTAAAAGCCACAATGTGATTGTAATATAAATAAAAAATAAAATCATCTTAATATAATTTTTTAAATATTAAAATGGAATTGCAACACGAATTAACAGTTTCAAAATGAGAAATAACCAGAGTGAAATACCACGGGATAGTCATAGACAACCTGCTGTTGTTAGTAATATCTCATCGAAACGTGTTCCACTATTATCACGCAGGCAGCAATGGGCAGGGACCGGATTCGGTAATTTCCGGTCGTCCGGCGTTAGAGCGTTGGTGGTCAAATTGTACTAAATGGAGGTAAAACAGTGGAACCAATTTTCCGCTTCGTGTCTCATATAAATACAATACATCAATGGGAATAATCTGAATTCATGACATTATAAGAATAATACGTTACAAGTAATAAAAATATTAAATTATGTGTCGATACTTTATCGTTTGTCTGAATTGACTAAATAACAGACACTTCCAATTTTGCAAATGAAACTTTAATTCCAGGGTTCATAAAACCGGAGTTATAGGAGCCATAACTAAAATCAGCATTTTTAATTATACAGGGTTTTCCAATAAGAGGTGTTATTTTGAATAGCCCGCTATTTCGGTAGTTGTTACTTTTGAAGCTGTCCTTTTTTGACATTTGACAAGTAGAAACTACGCCATTAATAAAAATGGAACGATACAAGCTTCAACAACGCGTTGAAATTATTAAAATTCACTTGAGTGAATCAAATGCAAATCATCTTGAGTGATGAGGCCCATTTCCACCTCGGTGGCTTCGTCAACAAGCAAAATTGTCGCATCTGGGGCTCGGAAAACCCAAGAGTTATTGTTGAAAAGCCTCTCTATCCTCAACGTGTGACTGTTCGTCATTGGACCTTACTTTTTCGAAAATGAGGCTGGAGCAACAGTTACGGTGAATGGATTGCGCTATCGAGAGATGATTAATGATTTTTAATGGCCGGAATTGGATGGTATTGATCTGAACAACGTTTACTTTCAACAAGACGGCGCTATGTGTCACACAAGCAACGAAACCATCGATCTTTTACGATTGAATATCAAAATAACACCTCTTATTGGAAAACCCTGTAGTATCATCATCCAATGTATTTTCGATAGATAAACTACGTCTTATCGATAAACCGAAGTAGCCGGGATGAAGAAAAACGAATCAATATTATCAATATCTAATTTCATCGTAATCATTTTCAGATCTACAGTAAATTACATCCCAACCCTCGTGTTTTCGACGCGTGACAGGCATGACGTCAAATCGAAAACTGAAAAGCGGGGAGACCTAAAAACGTCTCAATTTCCAATTATTCGTATTAAGGCGAAGCTTAATGCTAAATCACTATTTTGATTAATATTTATAACGAATTGGTGTATATTACGAATACCAAAAAATATGCTTTAGATAAATTTAAGGTTTTCCTATCGTTTCGCTTGAGTAGAATACAAATAAAATAATAAATTACTCAATAAAAAATATAAATGTTAACTACTAAATTTTTTTTTTTTTCATTTTATATATACCTAAAATATAAGCAGCACAAACAAGAAAAAACAAAAAAAGGAAACAGACAAGGATATACACATAAGAACAGAGCCAAGGTAGGAATTTAGAAGGTACTTACCCACTAATAGGTACTCGTACATTGGTAAAAATAGATTATGCTCGATTACAAAGGAAAGGAGAGAGAAGAAACAAGACAAAATACAACAAGACAAGAATTACGTATTTTAGTTTTTATATGTTTTTAAAAAATATTATCTTAAAGACTTAAATATGATTTAAGATTTTCACGGCCAAAAGTATTTTTGCTATTTGTTTTTGGGGTGTTATGCCGTGTTACGCTAACTCCTTCTTTAGCCAACGTTTCGGACAGCATTGCAGTGTCCATCATCAGGGCAGATGTGTTATTTTAAAGACTTAATTTGAATTTTTTGTATATGCTGGCTGTTTTTTATACATATCTGGAAGAGAGTTATAGAGTGTGTAGGCAATATAGTTAATTTTATTCCATATTTTGTAGTGTGTGTTAAAAAGCCAAGATAAGAATTTACAAGAAAAATATATGCTGTCAGGTACACTTGAGTTCACAACCTCAAAACTTTACCCAAAACCATTCAAAACCCGAACAACGACGGGTACATGTCAGATAGTTCAGTATATATATAATACAATGTCTAATTATATTAAATTTCATTCATTATGTTTCTGACAGGTGGAATTACGGCAAATGGATGGATTGAATAAGACAAATGTTTTTTTGTTTAAAAAATATAAATACTCATTTTTCGTACTAAACGGTTTTCACTGTAACAAATAAAGTAACAATTTAATATGCCTTGTGTTTTCGACAGATGAAATGATGTCAAATCGATGGATTGTATAAACCGGTAAAAATATATCAACACCCCACAATAATAATAATACCTCACTGTCTTTATTCTAGAATGTGGAATGTGAGTGCGATCCAAAATTCGTTATATTCGTTATTCACTGTAATCAATCTCAAATCCCGCTTATAATTATTTTCCCACGTGCTCCTGACAATGAGAATAACGTCAGATTGATAGAAAAAAATATCGACAAAAATATTAACCCCTCCAGCTTTTGAGGGTCATATATGACCGGGCGTCCATAATTTATAGAAGTATTTTTATCTTTTTTTTCTATCATGCGGAAATACGTAATTTTTTGACGTTAAAAAGAGAAATGATAATTCTTTCCAGATTGCTTCAAATATTTGTACTGGAATCCATTAATAAAATACTAAAAATATTCAAAATGAATAATTCATAATTTCGCGCCGCAATCGTAACAATCGCTTGTAATTTTTTTTAATTATTCCTTATTTTTATTATATGAAAGAGATAAAAGTGAAGGTACAGTTTTCTTACAAATTCCCCAAACAAAACGAACGAAATATCGAGTTCTCTCAATTTTTCCATGATTGCCGTAAAAAATTAAGTAAAAACGTGGTTAGCGTTTTTGACAACATTTCTGAAGTTTGATATTATAATTTTACTATTCAAAGACAGTATTTTTTATTTTAAATGCATACACTGGAAAGATAATTTCATCTAGTTTCTAAAACAGTATTTGTTTTTACGGAAAATTAAAAAAATAAGATGTACATAGCGCATTTGAAATACACGGAAAACATTGCAAATTGTACAAAAGTGATGCGAAGTACTGAAGGTTTAATGTCCCATAACCGGTATCTCGTTAAAATCAGTGTTCAATGTATACACCCTCAAATCCCGCATATATGTTCGTTCCACGTGCCCCTGACAATCGGATTGACGTCAAATCAACGATGCGTAGCAATAATAATAATAATTACAGCAATTAAATACCAATAACTCTTTTATGTAATATTCAAATCTGTTTCTGAAAAAATAAGAAAATACACAGATTTAGGAAATGAGATTAAAAGAATTTGGCATTCCCAGACTATAAAAATATTACCATTTGTTATTTCGGCTACTGGCATTATACCTAGCTCTCTCATTCAAAATGTAGACGTATTAGATCTGTCAAAGAATTTAAATATAAAAATGCAAAAATCAGTCATTTTAAATACATGTAGGATTACGAAAGATTTTTAAAATATTTATATTGAGGGATCAGTAGGATTTATAGGTTCAGTTACGAGTTCTACCGAGCCGAACCCTCTGATATGAAAATATCTGGAGTCGGTGAATCATTTTCCCATTTGATCTCAGGTGATTTGACGTGTTGTTCTTGTATTTATTATGCTTATATAATGCACTTACATAATGTCGATTGACTAGATGATCATTTGTGGAAAAGTGTGTGGAAGGGTTTAGTTTTTCCTGTGGGAGAGATTTAACACGGACATTAAACGGAAAAAAAAATTAATGAAATAAAAACAATATTTTTTGTTTAAAACCACGAATTTTTATTAATTTTAAGACCGACCGGTTTCGCTACACTCGAGCATCGTCAGGGTACAAAATTAAACTATTTTAATCTAGTTTAATTTTGTACCCTGACGATGCTCGAGTGTAGCGAAACCGGTCGGTCTTAAAATTAATAAAAATTCGTGGTTTTAAACAAAAAATATTGTTTTTATTTCATTAAAATGTTAAACCACAAAGTGATTGCTTTCTACGAAAATAGAAAAAAAAATTACTCGTAATACACGGTTTTCACTGCAGTGAAGTTAATCTCTGATCCCGCTTATAATGCTAGTCCCTCTTGCTCCTGACAATGGGAATGACGTCAAATGAAAAGATTGAATAAATCGGTAGGTAGAAAAAAAATTAAACAAAACATCGATAGCCATAACTCGTTATAAGCGGTTTTCACTGTAATCAACCGCAGTCCCCCGCTTATAACGCTATTCCCTCGTGAACAAGAGAATGTAAATGACGTCACGCCGGCAGGTAGCAATTAACTGTCACGGCAACGGCTAATATCATCGGCGTTGTCATCAATGCTCACTTAATCTGTTTACTCAATCGTGCCTGCCTGTCTGTCTATCTGCCAGGGGCGTGCGGGTCGGTTCCATGATAACTCTTCAAAATGACAATTCAACACACCTTTAAAAGGTAATAATATAGTGGTAACTAACATAAAATTTATTATTTCTTATTTATAAGTACCATTGAATAGCTGACAGCCCTGAATTGTTAATGCCAAGTTGCGATGCCTACTCAGCTATTCCAAGTACAATTAATTTTGTGGGTAACAATAAACTCACTACTGACTATTATCACAGACATCTCATACTGCGACTTATGACAGGTCTTAAACACACCTAATATAAAGTAGTTCAACTATTGTTACACTGGTATATATTTCTTTTGAATTATGCATCGTCTTACTGCACTTATATTAATAAATGCATCACTTGCAATAGTGTTTTTGTTTACACATTAATTGTTATTTAATTTTTGGGGATCAGTGGTGAGGCACGAAATGAAAGAAGGTTGTGAAGGTCACATGTGTTTATTGGTGAGTCAGTAGCCGTGACAAGGAGATGAGGTAGGACAGAAGAATACACCGGATGCTGGCTGATGATGTGCTGGTCAAGCGCGGGTCAGTGAGTCGACGCCGGGCGCTGATGACCGGGACTCGATGTAGGTCAGGCACTGGCGAAGAACGCAGGTCTTCAGGCACTCCAGTGCTGACGAGAAGGCCGAAGGTGCGACGGACCTTGTGGGCAGTTGAACGGGAACGGCGTGACCAGTGAGGATGCTGCGTGTCCTCGTGGTGGTCATGGTTGCGTGGAAGAAGCGCTGGTCAGAGACGCTGGAACCAGGGCGCTTGTAATCCGAGTAGCGCTGGCCGCGGACGTGGCCGAGGCGCTATGATGATGTCCCGATTGAGTCCATGATGATAGGGGCGAAGCCGGGTACGTGTCCCTCGCGCTAGTAAGAAGAGCGCGGGTGATCACTCGTTGAACCTCGCAGACTGGCGGCAAAATTATGACTGACTGACTGGCTCGCTGCGTCGGGCTTATTTATACTAGACGGCCGACGGCGGCAGTAGGTAGGTGGATGGCAACTAAATCGAAGACACTCGCTCGATCTGGATCATTCGCGAACTTTCGACGGCTTGGCAATTATGCCTAGGCCGTAGGCTCGAACCTTCTGGCGAGTTCTCGTAGTATTCGAGACGGACTGCAGTGTTATTGTCATCAATATGCAGGTAGTTACTTGAAGTACGTAGATTACTTTGTTTACGATTTAACGATGCAAGTACATAATTCGGGAGTAGATACTAAGTAGGTCAAGCGGTTTATTATTAATTATTTAATCTGGATAATTCGACGCCACAAATTTATTGCTATTATTATCCTGTTTACCACTGTACGCTTGAAATTCGATTATCACTGTATTGTAAAAGCCATTATATGGCGTTTGAATAAATAAATAAATATAAAGTCATTAAAAGTGATGAAAAAAAACTAGGTTAAATACAAAGATATTAGAAGAACGAGATGTGTTATCAGCAGTTCATACTGTGTGGAATTGCTTTGCCGAGTGTCGCCGGTTTTGTTCACCAATACTACTGCACACCTTCGCTTACGCTAAAGGTACGATTCCGTGCCACGCGGCAGTCGGCAGACGGCAGCAGCAGACGTCGACTGCAGCACCGCCGACGGCAGACGACACTACTTAATGCTGTCGCGTAGGTTCCAAAATCGACGGCAGTGACGGCAGTCGGCACTGCAGTTGCGTCCGCTGCATTACTGCCGACGGTTGTGTCTTCCATATATAGTTATGAATAATAAAATTCTGCAAGTGTTATTGCAAGAAGAAGACGATGACGATGATTTATTATTGTATGACTACTCAAGTAGAAAGCCTATACTGCCAATGTACTTAAATAGACTGGAAGAAGGCGCTTATGAAACTCTGATAAAAAGACACCTAGAAGAGAGTGAAGACATTTTCAGAAGTTATTGCCGTTTAAATAAAAAAAACAGTTTAATTTTGTAATCTCTTTAATTTATAATGATCTTGCTCCAAAAACAAAGCGAAACACAATATCGCCAGAAGAAAAATTGTTCTTGACACTAAGGTAAGCAAATTAAAATTATTTTGTAATGAATTACACAGAAAAAATGACGAGCTGTTTCACAGCATTTGAACAATTCATCAAATTTTAAAGTTAATTTTCTAGTTCCGCAAAGGTTCTTTTCAAGCTCTGTTATTATAATCAATATTTTGCCAGTTGAACCACAAAGCTGAAATAATAACAGAACTTGAAAATTAACTTTGAATTTAGATAAATCGTTCACACTCTGTGAAACAACCTGTCCTTAGTTATATTAAGCTACTGGTTTAAATATTCCGGCAATGATGGAATTTCTTCACTTGGTTCCGAATAATTATGAATAGAATCCATTTTTCCTTCATTTTGTGCACATGACAAATCGGTCGGTTCCGAATAACAGCTAAGTGGAGAATACACATTTACTATTGTATAGCTACTATCATCAGAAGCACTTGTCATGGCGGTATCAGCGCTTGAAGTAGATGGTGTTGAACTAGCTGCATTGTCTACGGCCATTATCTCGTACTTGGTGAGAACTTCAAAGATATCTTTTTTGGCTTTTATTTGAAGCAAAATTGGTAATTTCTTTAAGACGTGCTCAATATGATTAGCAAACGAGCTGAACTCATCTGTTTTTTCATTTTGAGAGGTATTTTTCAACAGCGAAAGCCGTGATTTCTCTCTCTCTCTCAAAAATGAGAGTATATCATCTCTCTTGCTATGGGGACGTTTTCTTATTTGCTTGTACGCTGCGGTAAGAGGAACAGATATATTATCTTCAGACTGTATGTCAGCATTCCCTTGCTCGATATTAAGTACAGAATACGCGTCGTCATTCCCTTGCTGAGTATTAATCTGTGTCGACTCTGAGGACTCTTCAGCGGTGATTTGTGATGACTCCGATTCATCATCTATGTTACCAATAGTAGACCTCTCTTGCGGAACATTTTCTAAAAAGGACAATAATCTGTACAAATTCCATTTTGTTCGACTACTTTTCGGAGCTGACGATCCAGTGGGAAGTTTATTTTTGCGTTTAAAACGCATATACCCATCGCGAATTGTCTTCCACTGCTTTTTACAATTCTCACCTGCAATTTAAATATTCAATATTAGATGATCTCTCCTATCTCCTAATCTTATCCTAATTTATTTTATGGTCTATGCATAGTCAGTAATTTAGTATAAGTATATGTACATTTAAAATTTAGTTTTCGTTTGTTTCAGATTCATGGCAACAGGAGAAAGTTTTGCTTCCTTGGCATTTCATTATCGTATATCAAGATCATATATATCGAGAATAGTACAACAAGTATTACATTTACTTCGACTAAAACTTGTTCCAATTTGTATGCCTCCTCCTACTAAAAACGATTTTCAAAGAATCGAAAGAGACTTTTGGGAAAAATGGAACATGCCAAATTGCGTCGGTAGCATCGATGGCAAGCATGTCCGTATAAAATCACCACAGCGCAGTGGATCTCTTTTCTTCAATTATAAAGACTACTTCTCCATAGTATTGCTAGCAATAGTTGATTCAAACTACAAATTTATTGCAATTGATGCGGGGTCGTATGGAAAAGAAGGAGACAGCAGTATATTTAAAAAGTCAGAAATGGGAAAGAAAATACACAACAATGCATTAAATTTTCCCGAACCAAAAAAGTTACCAGGAACAAATGATATTTTGCCACATTTTCTAATTGGAGACGAAGCCTTTGCTCTTGATACATTTATGATGAAGCCTTATTCTCAAAGAATCGCAAGACATGACAACCAGAAAGATATTTTTAACTACAGGCTATGTCGTGCTCGGCGCGTGGTCGAAAACGCTTTCGGTTTATTATCTCAAGTTTTTAGAGTATTTTATATACCTATACCGATTTTGCCGGAAACTTGTGACGACTTAATAATGTCTGCCTGTTGCTTGCACAATATATTACGAGATGGTTATCTTGAAAACCTACAGATTCCAAGATACCACCGCAATGAAGAAGAAACACCATCTGATAATATGATCAGAATGGCGCGTTCAAGAGGTTTTGCTAATGTTGGAGGCTTAGCGATCCGAGACACACTAAAAGAATATTTTTGTTCCCAAGTAGGTGAAGTATCTTGGCAAAGAAATGTTGTAAATCGTACACAATAATTGGTAAAAGTTTATAATAAAAATAATTTTAAAAAACTTACTGGTTTTATTGAGATCTTGAGCGATCTCTTTCCAAACATTTTCTCTTATTCTTTGATCTTTATAATTAATATTCTTGCAATTAAATAAGCACGGATTTTTAGACACTAAATTAATAAGACTTTCGCTCTCTCCGTCTGTCAACACGTCCATTATGTCAAAAGTCGACGGCAGTACTATGCTTGCACTCGAGTGCCGTCTGCCGCTAGGCGTCAGTCGTCGACTGCATGTGCCGCGCGGCATTTGCAGTGGTGTGTCGGAAACGGTCCAATACAAGTTCATACAGTTAAGTACTGCCGTCTGCCGTCGGCAGCACTGCAGTCGACGTCTGCTGCTGTCGTCTGCCGACTGCCGCGTGGCACGGAATCGCACCTAAAGGTACGATTCCGTGCCACGCGGCAGTCGGCAGACGGCAGCAGCAGACGTCGACTGCAGCACCGCCGACGGCAGACGACACTACTTAATGCTGTCGCGTAGGTTCCAAAATCGACGGCAGTGACGGCAGTCGGCACTGCAGTTGCGTCCGCTGCATTACTGCCGACGGTTGTGTCTTCCATATATAGTTATGAATAATAAAATGCTGCAAGTGTTATTCCAAGAAGAAGACGATGACGATGATTTATTATTGTATTACTACTCACGTAGAAAGCCTATACTGCCAATGTACTTAAATAGACTGGAAGAAGGCGCTTATGAAACTTTGATAAAAAGACACCTAGAAGAGAGTGAAGACATTTTCAGAAGTTATTGCCGTTTAAATAAAAACAGTTTAATTTTGTAATCTCTTTAATTTATAATGATCTTGCTCCAAAAACAAGGCGAAAAACAATATCGCCAGAAGAAAAATTGTTCTTGACACTAAGGTACGCAAATTAAAATTATTTTGTAATGAATTACACAGAAGAAATGACGAGCTGTTTCACAGCATTTGAACAATTCATCAAATTTTAAAGTTAATTTTCTAGTTCCGCAAAGGTTCTTTTCAAGCTCTGTTATTATAATCAATATTTTGCCAGTTGAACCACAAAGCTGAAATAATAACAGAACTTGAAAATTAACTTTGAATTTTGATAAATCGTTCACACTCTGTGAAACAACCTGTCCTTAGTTATATTAAGCTACTGGTTTAAATATTCCGGCAATGATGGAATTTCTTCACATGGTTCCGAATAATTATTAATAGAATCCATTTTTGTCATTTTTATTTTTTTTAGAATCCATTTTTCGTCTTTCAACACGTCCATTATGTCAAAAGTCGACGGCAGTACTATGCTTGCACTCGAGTGCCGTCTGCCGCCAGGCGTCAGTCGTCGACTGCATGTGCCGCGCGGCATTTATAGTGGTGTGTCGGAAACGGTCCAATACAAGTTCATACAGTTAAGTAGTGCCGTCTGCCGTCGGCGGCAGTGCAGTCGACGTCTGCTGCTGCCGTCTGCCGACTGCCGCGTGGCACGGAATCGCACCTTTAAGGTATCCGCACTAATACATAGAACAGATTTCTGTGCGTACACGTCCCGATACCGTTCAAAGTACCCTAATTAGGTAGTACTCCGCCTACGGTCCGGCGGACAACATAGCATATCTCGTTCTTCTAATATCTTTGGTTAAATAGTTACATATGTAACCTATTTAATCTAGTTTTTGTTTCATCACTTTTCATAACTTTATAACACTTTTATATGTGTGTTGAATTGTCATTTTGAAGAGTTATCCGGTCACCGTGCGAGTCATAGTAAAAAGATTCCTATTTTTAATGATAAACTAACGTTTATAAGACAAGGTTTTATGCATTGCATAAAGGATACCAAATAATTATAAGCAATAATTAGTCATCCGAAATACCAATACAAATTGAAAATATCTCCCGAGTAAATATAAATGCCTCCAACGGGAATTGAACCCGCTAATAATAATATTTGACAAGTCTAAAAATATTTCACCAATAAATGAAGATATCATATATGTCTCGACGCCATCTAGTGAGAAATTCAGCACTAACAAAGCCTTTACTACAAAAATAAAGTTGGTTGTTTACAGGTGAAAAAATATAATAAGCAGTAATTGTTGATTGAGGCACTAGTACATATTGAATCATTTGGCGGGTTGGAAATAAGCCGACATGGCTCAGTGGATACAGAGCACCTGACCGGACATCAGAAGGCACGGGTTCAATTCCCGTTGGCGGCATTTATTTTTACTCGGGAGATATTTTCAATGTGTATTGTTATTTCTGATGACTAATTATTGCTTATAATTATTTGAAAAAGTTTCCTATTGACTGAAGAAAAAGTGTAGATTTGGTCAATAAAAAAGGGCATAAATGTCTAAGCGCAATTTTGTAAGTATATTTAATACTAAAAAAATAATTATTTACATAATTTTTCAAAACTCAACTTAGATGACGAGTTTGATGCATTTTTAAGATTTTCGTTAACTTTATAGAATTTCTTGAGTAAATTTAGTTTAACATTCCAAACGTCAAAAATCTAGAACCTAGCATTTTTTTTGCCTAACATTCTTTAATATTTCAGAATTTCAATGTTGTGAATCTGAATGATAAACTAATGTTTATCATTAAAAAAAAATTGCAGGAATTGTTGATTGAAGTACTAATACATATTGAATTATATGGCTTGTTGGAAATAAGTCGACGTGGCTCAGCGGTCCACAGCGTCTGAACGGACATCAGAAGGCGCGGGTTCAATTCCCGTCGGCAGCATTCATTTTTACTCGGGATATACAGGGATTTCCAATAAGAGGTGTTATTTTGATATTCAATCGTAAAAGATCAATGGTTTCGTTGCTTGTGTGGCACGTAGCGCCGTCTTGTTGAAAGTAAACGTTGTCCAGATCAATACCATCCAATTCCGGCCATAAAAAATCATTAATCATCTCTCGATAGCGCAATCCATTCACCGTAACTGTTGCTCCAGCCTCATTTTAGAAAAAGTAAGGTCCAATGACTCCGCCGGACCATAAACCGCACCAAACAGTCACACGTTGAGGATAGAGAGGCTTTTTAACAATAACTCGTGGGTTTTCCGAGCCTCAGATGCGACAATTTCGCTTGTTGACGAAGCCACCGAGGTGGAAATGGGGCTCATCACTCAAGATGATTTTTCGATGGAATTCTAATAATTAATAATAGTGAATTTTAATAATTTCAATGCGTTGTTGAAGCGTGTATCGTTCCATTTTTATTAATGGCGTAGTTTCTACTTGTCAAATGTCAAAAAATGACAGCTTCAAAAGTAACATCTACCGAAATAGCGGGCTATTCAAAATAACACCTCTTATTAGAAAATCCTGTATTTTCAATTTGTATTGATATTACAGGCGACTAATTATTGCTTATAATAATTTAATAAATAAATTGTAGACAGTTATTGTCAGTTTGAATTTTAGTTGAAAGTTTGTTTCTCTGTTTTGTATTCGACGTTATTTCTGTTGGGTAAATGTTACCGCACGCCACTGCCGTCTTCCTATATGTATCTTCCACCTGCGAGATGACAGATTATGGCTAGGTTGGTGCTCAATAATCAGTATTGGACTAATGGTTTTACCTGTAGTACGAACTGACTGAAATCAATTATGACATATGCAAAGAATCGAGATGATAAATAAAAACATTCTTACATTAGTATTCGGCGTTGAACGCTATTCAATTAGATAGAAGAAATGCTGGCTTTTATAACAATTTGTATTGATTATTGAAGACAATGTTAGCGATTCCTAAACGATAATTTGAAACAGAAAAGATACGGTCACATCTAGGACTCGAACCCAGGACCCTTGCCTTGCCGGGCGACTCTCTACCAACTGAGCTGATGGGACCCTATCTCCTTCGGTCATATTTAACTGTAACATACTACGAATACGAACTACCAACATTTTTTATTTTTATTTTTTTTTTTATTATTATTTTTTATTCAGTGGATTTTGTGAATTGCAATTTTTGAGTACTTAATAACTCAGACACCAGGCTTATGCCCGTGTTGTGGTAGTCATAATGCTATAAATTACAATAAAACCATATGTTGTAGTAAGAAAAAATAAAACATAATATGGAAGAAAAAAAAAAAACATATTTAAGGAAAATATATGTTTTTCATACATGCAAACATACATACATACACAAATATAGATGCTCAGATATATACACGGTGTCCGGAAATTCGTAGTACAAGCGGGAAACTGGAGAATCTAAACCACATGGGGAACCCAAATAAACATAAAGTTTTTTGATTTGAGCATTTTCATAAAAAAAAAAAAAAAAACAAAACAAAAAAAATCAGAGATAGGTATGCATTTTAGAACAACAGATGTTTTAACCCTGCAGAGCAGAAATATTTTATGATTACACCGGATTAAATTAAGGGTGATTTCAAAATAATGCTTTAAATCCGGGTTTCTTTATTTGTTTTACTTTTAAATAGTTTAATTAGTTGGGTACTTTGAACTTCAGTAATAATTTATAAGAATTTGATCAAAAAAAAAAATCAATTTCCGACTCGATTTACTCGAAAACGAAAGCTCAAATCAAAAAAAATTATACTACAAAATCGACTCCAAATGTGATGTAGATTCACCAGTTTCCCGCTTGTACTACGAGTTTCCGGACACCTGTATACATATACATACATACATAGGCATACATACATGCAAACATAAATACATCCATATATAAAAAGATATAATATATAAAAAGATATATATATATAAAAAGATATATATATAAAAATATATATATATATATATACATTGCATTGTCTTCATTTTACTGGCTGCTATATTTATGTATGAAAAAACATTTTTTTTATTGGAGTATTCGAGTTGAATGGAGTCAATCGCGCTAACAACTGAGCCAAATCGCGATTGGGTAAGACCGGCATTTATTTCGTATATTAACTGTTGCAATATCAACAGATTCAGAGAAATGTGTATATGTCCACGTGTGTGTACTCGATTGCCACAAAAAGTTGATAGAATGCATTGTCATCGAAAACGAGTCTATCTGCCTAGTTTCAGTTCGGCCGGATGTCGGGAAGCGGGTTAATTTCCGCTTCCAAGGTTTGCATTCATTCCATCCGAACACAAAAATGAAAGTTCAAATAGTACGTATTTAAAAAAATAGGTAACAAGGGCCAGTAGTTTCAACAGAACTTGAATTTGGTTATTTTGATGCTAATGAATTAATTAGTAAGATTATTGATGTACTAACAATTCATCCATTTATTAATCTGAACATAACATAGGTTTATGAACGTTAGATATTTCATTAAAAAAATCAATGAATAAATATATTTTTATTTTTTTGGTAAACTAATGTTTAAGACAAGATTTTTTATGCATAGCACAAAGGGTAACAATTATTTTTATAAGCAATAATTATTAGCCTGAAACACTCATCCACATTGAAAAATCTCCTGATAAAAGATACATGACGCCAACGGGACTTAAACCCGTGTCCCTTCGATTTCCGGTCGACAGCTCTGACCACTGAGCAATGGCGGCTTATCTCTTATCCGCGAAATAATTCAATATATACTAGTGTTTCATTCAACTTGAAAACAACCAACTTTATTTTATATGAGAAAGGCATTGTAAGTGCTAACTCTCTCACTAGATGGCGTCGAGACAAATTGTCTACATTTTTTGGTGAATTATTATTTTTTTGGTAAACTAATATTTAAGACAAGATTTTTTATGCAACACTAATATATATACAACACTTTATATAACACTAGCATATATTGAATTATTTCGCGGATAAGAGATAAGCCGCCATAGCTCAGTGGCCAGAGCTGTCATAAAATAAGCTGTGATAAAAATAAATAAATATATGGTCATATATTTTACGACACTTAATAATCGATATTTCGAGTATCCACATCACTACGCCTAACATTAACACATTTGTTATAAAAGTAGGGCCGATTTGAATAATGCATACGATTTAATGCAATCGATATCTCTCCACCACCCCAACAACTCCCCTCTCCCCCCAACCAAATGCGGATTTAACAAACGGGTTGCGAATGAACGATAAGTTGTACTGACCTAGATAGTAAGTAGGTATTTTTTTTGTCTACCCTACTTTTTACCCCTTACTTATAATCGCGGTGTAAATATTACGCGCCGTGTGAAAATGGAATAGTAAGAACGTATTTATTTATTTATATATATATACGCCTAAAAAGGCTTTTACATAGAAGTGATACATGATGCAGTACAATAAGAGAATATGTATTATACAGGAGATATTGACAGTAAATAGATGTAATCCATTTTAAAGAAGGAAAAAAAATAACATAAAGTAAAAAAGAAATTACAACAACATTACATATAAAACAAATCATTAAAACTAATTTACCAAAGCTACTCTAATTTGTAGGATTCAACAAAGTGTTGATGTAGATTATGCTTAATTCTATATATGGAGTCAATAAATAAATCAATAACACCCCCATACTTGTTGCCCAGATCATGCATCCTATTGGTCAGTGAGTGTGTCTGATAGTTGGTCGAGTATGTATTACAGAAGAATGTTATATTTTGCCTTGTATTCCTAGTCGGCACATGTAGTTTAATAGTGGCAAGGATGGCAGGACTATCAATTAAGTTGTTAATGACTCTGTGTAACACAACCAGGTCTGAAATAATTCTCCTGTCAGACAGTGTTATTAGATGCAATTGATTCATCAAACTGACATAATTAATGTAATCAATAGGAATTCCGAGCTTAAAATTTACGTACTTAAGAAATTTGTGCTGAAATTTTCTTTGTGGGTAGGCGGTTCCATGATAACTCGTAACCGACAACATAGACTATTTTATCTCCCGGCCTGCAGAACTAACTTGGCAATGGTCATGCCTGTGGGGAGAGCAATCTTGCTGCTGAACAGCATCAATTCGGATATCGACATTTTTAGCATCAATGAAGCTTCCTTTAAAAGGCAAGCTCTGGTATAGATGATATACACACTGTTAATATTAATCTAAGAATTCTTATTATAAAAATATTTTAAAAACGCATTGAAATTAACAATTTTGTAATGTTTTTGAAATGAATAAACAAAATTGAATTGAATCAAAAAGATGATTCATCACACCTTAAAAAGGTGATATAAAATCATTAAAAGTGATGAAACAAAAACTAGGTTAAATAGTATACCTAGTTTTTGTTTCATCACTTTTAATGACTTTATATAACTTTTTATAGGTAAGTTGAATTGTCATTTTGATGAGTTGCATATGTAACATATATTTAACCTAGTTTTGTTTCATCACTTTTCATAATTTTATAGCACTTTTTATAGATGTGTTGAATTGTCATTTTGATGAATTGCATATGTAACCTTTGTAACCTAGTTTTGTTTCATCACTTTTTATAACTTTATAACACTTTTTATATGTGTGTTGAGTTGTCATTTTGATGAGTTATCCGGTTACCATTCAGGACACCAAACACGGCCAAAGACATTTCAAGCAACTTTTCATGAAAATTGAAATTTGTAAATTTTATTTATAAAACACATGAAATCATTTCTGAATATATGTATCTGCCACACGAACTCGGCTGTCGATACGGAAGATTTAAATTTTTATTGCCTACTAAACATATTAAATATCCAATTTGAATATTCCGATAACCTCCCGAAGGCCAAAACTTTAATGTGTTTTGTAAAAATAATTTTAGTCTGATGCTCGCCCCGTCTCGCACCTCTTGACCTCCGTGCGTCTAAGCGAGACGCCCAATCTAACGACCCAAATAAAGTTATTTATTGTATATGCACGCTGATGCGAGCTTCCCTGCTTTTGCAACACATATTTACATTCATACGTACAGACTTACATACGCATACATGCCCGATCGAGATTATTGCAAAACGGAAGATTCTGGAGGCAGCAAGCTGACTGTACCGCTGATAAATTTTTATCTCTCGAACTTTCTCGAAAACGGCAACAAAATTTGCAACAAAAATAGAGGTTACGACAGAGCTCTTTAAGAAAAAAAAACATTTTTTGGAAATTCAATATATCAAGTTGATAAAAATTAGTTGTCTCCATGGACCCGCAAATACCACAAACTTGAGTTAGGTCTCTTACAAGATGCCTAAGGGTACGTATATGTATGTTCCTGTGTATTCCTCCACCCAATTACCTGTCCCTGTCTGACAGTGAGAAGTACCCACATTCAGTGGCATTGCAATAAATTATTTATACAAAACCAGTATGTAGAAAACTGGCGCAGTAAACACGTTCCTTTAGTGCGTTTAATTCGAGTCTATTACGGAAGCTTGTGCAGTGATAGCCAGCATTGTCTCTCAAGGCCATAATATCGTTCGAAAAGACCAAGGGCAAGTCAGAATCCTTTTCCAATTCTAACTGTTAACCACAGCTACCCCAATAGTTGTGTCAAATATTGATTACACTCCACAATAACACCACAAATATTGCGAATCCAATGCCTATATAAAAAACACAACACCTCAGCACAGGATCTCTCAGTGAGGTGTTCACGAAGCACTATCATATAATATATAAATCATTTATAATGAACATTATTTACACTACAATATGTATAATATATTATACAAAATTTATACCATGTATGATATTACAATATCTAAATTTATAGATGACAGACGTACAAATCCATTCCTCCCACTGCGGTGCAAGGATATGGGTCAAGGTCGAGAGAGTCCGGCCCGATAGGTCGAAAGGTCTTCTTCAACCAGTCTCCCGATCCGGCGCAGGTGGGCAAACGCATTCGACGCCAAGACGAACCTCACACCATGAACCCGGTCACCGCTGCTATGTCACCAAACGCAGCAAACCACTTGGGTGAGCTCAGTAATGGTTCTTCCCTTAGGTCAATTGGTGTTTTACCTCCCAAAATTATAAGACTACAATAATAATAAATTATGTGCATCAAAACAACTGGTCTTATTCTTAATTTATTTGAAATGTACCGCGAAACAGCAGAGCTGCGAGCGGCGAGTAACGAGCAGTGACATCTGTTGTCTCTATATAGAAGCTTTCAATCACAAGTCCACACGATTCGCTGGGTCAATTTAAAGAATGTTCCAACTTTGTGCAACTTCTGCCCCCATGCGCCCCATAGAATAAACGTGATGGCACTATGTCTTTCGTCGAAGTAAAAATTAGGTACCGAAGAAAGCTCAGGGAAGCTTAGGTCATGACCGTGAGGGACACAGCATGATGAATATTAAATGTTTTAAATATATGGTGATATAAACATATGTCGGTTTTTCATTTTACACGCTTGTCGTGTGTGGAGCATTGTTCAATTGCTTCGCAACCAGTATCTTTGAATACTGCGGAAGGGCGTTTCAAACTCTTATTTTATTTACTTTAATGTTATGCACAACTACATTAAAACGTAATCTCTTAAAAATAATTTGCCGGAAGTACATGGGTTGTGTAGTTATTTCCAATTTACAGAAGAAAGACAAACATTCCCGGGTTACGAATAACCTGACAATATTTGAAAATCTCCTACTACCACAACAGTAAGCTGAAAATGTTGCTTGTGTTGTGATGGAGGACTTAGCCAGCCGAGGAATTGAACACACTACGCCTGGGTGGGACCCAAACGCGATGTCAACTCGGCCACCGACCGGTCGATGTATTTAGTCTATATTAACATAATATGTTTTTAGTTTCGCGGAAAATTGATACAGATAATATCGATAATATATATAAAATAAATAAAGATAATAATAATAAAATATGGATAATAATAAAATATAGATAATATAGATAAAAAAATATCGAAAATATTCAGGAATTTCACCTAATTAAAAAATTACCTTAAACTATTATAGAAGTCCTAGTCCAAAATACGTTCACTACTTACATCTAGAAGTAATATTGTTTAAATCTTGTGTTGTTTCTTAATAATTTATTTACCTTAATACTAACATATATACATATTATTGAACTAGAATTCCCTCACCAAACACAAGAGCATTGTCTCTTTATGGTGAGGAAAGGCTACTTTAATTTCTATTGTTTTATATCATGTTTATATCCTGTATACTTATCTATGTAAAAAAATATTTTTTTCAAATATTAAATAAAAAAAATAAAAAATAAAAATAAATAATAATAATAATGTATGGGCCTTTTTCACAATATCAAATAAAGATTAGTCACACATTTTTTTCAAATGCCCTACCACTCCTGGATCCCTAGAGCAGCCTACTCTAGGTAGGTGTGATGTCTGTACGGATGTGGATGAGTGCAAGCGAGATGGAATACTTGCAAGATCTTATAAAAGGCGATGCACGTTAGTTGTGCGCCCTCTTTTGCTACAAGCAGCTCCCCAATAAATACCAGTACATAGATCACCTAAGAGTATTATTGCATACTACCCGACACGCTGCGGTGTTGGTTGGATCGGTGGACACAATCTGTTGGCAATTTATAATATATTGTCTAGAATTTTCACAAAAGCGGTGCATACAAATCATCCAAATATTATTATTATTAAATGTACACCTTATCTTGAACAAATACATTATCAAGATATTACATAACTTGAATTAATTTAACCTCAAAATAAATACAAATAAAAAAATATAATATCAGATAGCTAGAACGATAACTGAAATTCAGTTCACCTTTTCCTGATAAGCGGAATAACAATTTAATTCCCATGACGCTACTAAAATCATCATAGATAAGAATTTACCCAAAATAACAGTAATTTATTTATTTATATATATACGCCTAAAAAGGCTTTTACATAGAAGTGATACATGATGCAGTACAATAAGAGAATATGTATTATACAGAAGATATTGACAGTAAATAGATGTAATCCATTTTAAAGAAGGTAAAAAATACAAACTTGTAAAATTGTGATTACAGGTATAATGAGAAAATATTAAAAAATATGAAGCAATATTAGTAAAACGTAAGAGTAACATAAAGTAAAAAAGAAATTACAAAAACACTACATATAAAACAAATCATTAAAACTAATTTACCAAAGCTACTCTAATTTGTAGGATTCAACAAAGTGTTGGTGTAGATTATGCTTAATTCTATATATGGAGTCAATAAATAAGTCAATAACACCCGCATACTTGTTGCCCAGATCGTGCATCCTATTGGTCAGTGAGTGTGTCTGATAGTTGGTCGAGTATGTATTACAGAAGAATGTTATATTTTGTCTTGTATTCCTAGTCGGCACATGTAGTTTAATAGTGGCAAGGATGGCAGGACTATCAATTAAGTTGTTAATGACTCTGTGTAACACAACCAGGTCTGAAATAATTCTCCTGTCAGACAGTGTTATTAGATGCAATTGATTCATCAAACTGACATAATTAATGTAATCAATAGGAATTCCGAGCTTAAAATTTACGTACTTAAGAAATTTGTGCTGAACTCTTTCTATATTATTGGAGTGAACTTTATATAAAGGGGACCAAATAGGTGAATTATACTCCAATTGACTTCTGACTATTGAAATATAGAGGGTTCTCATACAATCTATGGACTTAAAATCGGTTAAAGTTCTGCAAAGGAAGCCAAGCATCTTTAAAGCCTTATTAGTTATATAGTTGATGTGTTCAATGAATGACAAGTTTTCAACGAATATTACACCCAAGTCACGAATATGTGATACTGGTATTAATTTAATATTATTTAATGTATATTCATGTAATATATTATAACGAGTTTTGGAAAATCGTATTACTTGACATTTCTGAAGTAATCACGAGCACATGTCAGGTTTATCGTTATATTATCTTAATTAATCCACAGTTCATTATCATTTCATTATCTGATCTGTGTCTATTTGTAGAGATATAAAAAAATTGTAAATAAGAAAAATAAATTCCTGGCGTACGGTACACGCACGTCAAGATAAAAACATGCAGGCATAACTTGCTCGTAATAAAAGATGCTTGCTTGTTTGAGAAGTTAAAAACATTTTTGGAAATTTTAATAAATATGTGACTGCAGGTTTGCCCGGGCAAAATACTAAGTTTGGTGATCGCGCTTTCGGAGTATCTGGGCCGAAGGCTTGGAATAAACTCCCTCCGGAACTAAGATCCATAACAAGTTCAACAGAATTCAGGTCTAAACTAAAAACTTAGCTTTTTAAGCTGTCATACCCTTAAATTAAATATACCATTCCTGAGAGAGAAAGTCCAGTTATATCCAAATTTCTAACTATGTCTTAAATCCTTATCTAAATTTCGCTAATAAACAATTAGATAATTTTAATTAAGTGTTAATCTCAAGTGACCTACCAGTTAAGTATTGTACTGTATATTATCTCCATAAATAGTTAGTAATAAGTAATAACATAGATCATTGTAGCGCCCTTGAGGTGATTTTACACAAAAACGGCGATATACAAGTCATCCAATTATTACTATTATTAAGGAATGAGGTTCGTCCAGGTCTTTGCATCGGTTCCCTCTGCCCTCCGGCTGCGTGGCAGGCGGGTTGAAAGAAAACTGTTAAGGGAGACCCTTTGATCTGGCCGGACTCTCTCAACCCAAGGCCTTGTATTGCAGAGGGAGGGATGGATTCATACGTCACATCTCCTGAACACACTGACCCCCAGATTCCTGTCCACCCCACATACCTTTTTCCTTCTCAGAACTTTCTGCCCTTCCTTATATTGTGGAGTTAACGTAATTAAAAAAAAACTGACTGATAAAGTTGAGATCACAATTCGCTTGATTTAGTGACGTCTATAGATTCAATATTGCGTCATTTTACACAACAATAAGGTGTTTTTTTTTTCAATGGAGCCAGACAATAACAAGGCGTGTATAAAAAATTACAAAATGGAATCTAACAATTTATGAATGTCAGACATGACATAATATATTTTCAGTTCTCAGGCCCTCGTCACGCACAGTGGGCGACAGTCTGTGCTCTTCATACCCCGGAACAACCAACGCCACATTATGTATGTACACTGGGAAGCCGTTTTACATGGGCTAGCAACAGTCTCGGAGGCGTAACTTTGGACAGAAGCATGTAAACCACAGCCATAACAAGCAATAAAACTAAAAGTGCCAAACTTAAGGCCCCGTAGTAGATGGTTTGAAACAGAGATATGTAAATACGAATGTTAGAGGGAGCGCGCTAATATTAAAAAACGATAATAATTAAGCGAAAATGGTGAAAAAAATTAATAAAACACGACTCGTTTAAAATAGAGCAAAAATCTCTGGACAAATGCTTTAGTTGCATTTAAAGATATACACTGTGAAGTTTTTCATGGCTATTACATATTAAATAACAGAACAAAACGTGTTTTTTATAATTTTTGGAGCGTACTTTGAGATTTTTTTTCCTATCGAAGGGATTTCATATAATTAACGATTCGGCATAACAAATGTATAGATATTATCTTAAAAAATAACATATATTTTTTTGGAACTTAAAAACTTGAAGACTTAACGAGAAACTTGTTATAAATCGGTAGAAATTGGGTATGGGAGGGCTTAATACATAATTGGTATTAATTATAAGTCCCATTTACTAAAAACTGAATGTCACCCTATCTGTCTTTATTATCTACTTTGCTTCTTCTTTTGGATAATGATTAATGATTAGTTATGGTTCAAATATTGTTACAATAAATATACTGTCAAATTACCCATCTGGTAACACATCTAATACTTATTTTTTCTTTAATTTTGAAATATTTTGTGTATGTTTGTAGAATTACTTTATGTTTGTGATTACTCTTATGTTTGCTTCAAATGTAAATTGTTAACCTCGATACAGGCTCAGTCCTAGTGAGGTTGATTTTTATGTGAAAAAAAAGTGTTTTATGTATAGTGAGATGCAATAAATAAATAAAAATAAATTGGTACAATGATATCGGAGACCAATATTGACAGGATCGGGTTATGATCAGGTTAGTCAGGTAGCCAGTTTGTTGTCATTAATTTTTTGTCATGTCGGATGCGAAAGACAGCTTACGTGTGACGTGTGAGTAGGGCTGAGGTGTTGGCATGTGTATTGGCGTTCTATCCGTCACAAATGGAGAGAGATTGTAAGTGAATTTCTACAATGATCTATACAAATATTAGTTAGACGACTTCATAGCTGTCAGCAAGGTGATTTATTTTTAAATATGAATTCCGCACGGAGACTGCCGCATCCCTAATTAAGATATGCAGTGAGGCTGAAGGTGGTGGAGAGGGGAATGAGATGATGAGAAGAAGATTGAGGAATTCTCGAAAAGGTATACGTATGCACCAATACACACACAATCCTATAAACTTCAACTGTGCTAATTCTAAAAAATGAAGTTTTGTCTTATTTAATAAAAACAAACAAACTTTGTTTACACTACTAATGTAATATAATTCGTTAAAGCAAAGTTTGTTTACACTACTATTGTAATATAATTAGTTAAAACAAACTTTGTTTACACTACTATTGTAATATAATTTGTTAAAACAAACTTTGTTTACACTACTTTTGTAATATAATTTGTTAAAACAAACTTTGTTTACACTAATATTGGAATATAATTTGTTAAATAAAGATTGTTTACACTACTATTGTAATATAATTTGCTAAAACAAAGTTTGTTATTTTCATTTAATTTTATTTTATTGAATTTGCAATTCTTGAAGAAGTGAAAATAACAAAACTTATAACTACGTTTCGAAACTAAAGGTTTCTTCTTCAGGATACAAAATATACAGAGAATTATGACATAAGAAGAGACAAATAAGCATAGACAAATAAGCACCCATAGAAAAAATATAACAATCAGCAGTGGGAGAAGCTTAATTAATTAGTAATTACTGTAAAAAAAACTATTATAGAACATTATTACAAAATAATATAACAAAAACTTTTATACTAACTTAATTTTTACACTACCCCGAAGTGATTTTTCATGAAAATGGCGCTATATAAATTAGCCAAATATTATTATTTTTTTTACACTAACCCCCGAGGTGATTTTTCACGAAAACGGCGCTATATAAATTAGCCAAATATTATTATTATTTTTTACACTAACCCCGAGGTGATTTTTCATGAAAATGGCGCTATATAAATTAGCCAAATATTATTATTTTTTTACACTAACCCCGAGGTGATTTTTCACGAAAACGGCGCTATATAAATTAGCCAAATATTATTATTTTTTTTACACTAACCCCGAGGTGATTTTTCATGAAAATGGCGCTATATAAATTAGCCAAATATTATTTTTTTTTTACACTAAATCCGAGGTGATTATTCACGAAAACGGCGCTATATAAATTAGCTAAATATTATTTCCCTCAGGGCCTGAGTCATCTTTGGGGATGCTGTGTGGGGGTCTTTTTTAAGGAAAGGTAAAAGGTATGAGGGGTGAGTAGGAATCTAGGGATCAATGTGTCCAGGAGGGACGGACGTATGAATATATCACTTCCGCTGCGGTGCAAGACGATGGGTCGAGAAACCAGTTGGAGATACCAAACCACGCTCGTCCGATCTGGCATGCCACGCAGCTGGTGGGCAGGCGCATCCTGAACACACCTCACCCGATCAACCCGAGCACCCCTGCTAATTCACCAAACGTAGCGAACCACTTGGGGTGACCTATGGAAGAGGTGTTGGTTATACAATAAATGCTTCCCGGAACAGCAGTGCCCAAACCCGCCTCCCAATTTGAAAATTATTATGAATACGTATAGATATTAACCCCTTCAGTAATCATTTAAAAATTAAAAATGGAAAAAAAACACCTTTTTATGTTAGGTAATGTTTGCCCGAGTTATCTCGGGCATGCGAATTCTGGCACATAATAGCCGCCCGAGTATACTCGGGCGTGGTCCTTAAGAGGTTAATATGTAAATAAATTTAGGAGATAAAAAATGGTTATTAATAATATTTAATTGATTATTAACACTTTATCTTATTTCTAAGATTTAAAATTATCTAAAAATTATAATCCCATTCGTTTTGTATGCAATTTTTTTTAAACATTTTTTATGTGAAATAAATGATTAATTTTCAATTGTCATTGAAGGAGTTTTAAAGAAACAATATTTAGGGGGTTATTCACCTTTTAACCTGAGAACGCCGGGACAAGAACATTCAGTGATTACAAATTTCTCACAGAGTTGGGAAAAAACAATGAACAATGAATTTTAATTCACACGTTTGACATTTTTATTCTCGCCTGGGAATAATTAGGTACTTTTTATAGGCCCCTTCAAGGTCCACGTCATATGTTCAAATTATTTTATTTACGCGTGTAACATTTTTCCCGATTTTTCTGCATAAAAAGGTTTTCGGTTCGTACTCAATTTGGCTTCAGTTTACATTTTAAAGTTCAAGGATAGCTTTATCAGTTGTAAAAAATGAACTAAATTTGGCTTCAGTTTACATTTTAACGTTCAAGCATCGCTTTATCAGTTGTAAATAATGTACTCAATTGGCTTCAGTTTACATTTTAAAGTTCAAGCATCGCTTTATCAGTTGTAAATAATGAACTCAATTTGGCTTCAGTTAACGTTCAAGCATCGCTTTATCAGTTGTAAATAATGAACTCAGGTTGGCTTCAGTTTACATTTTAAAGTTCAAGCATCGCTTTATCAGTTGTAAATAATGAACTCCATTTGGCTTCATCAGTTGTAAATAATGAACTCCATTTGGTTTCATTTTACATTTTAAAGTTCAAGCTTCGCTTTATCAGTTGTAAATAATGAACTCAATTTGGATTCAGTTTACATTTAAAAGTTCAAGCATTGCTTTATCAGTTGTAAATAACGAACTCAATTTGAATTCAGTTTACATTTAAAAGTTCAAGCATCGCTTTATCAGTTGTAAATAATAAACTCAATTTGGCTTTAGTTTACATTTTAAAGTTCAAGCATATGTTGCCCCCCCCTGTAACCAATGGATTGCTTGCCATAATGAGTATGTATGGTGTTTAAATGTATTTTATCGTGTTGCCGTGTAAAGTGTGTGTGTACTTGGGACGTTTTAATGAGTTCTGTATTTGTATGTATGAGTTTATTATTTATTTTATATATAAGGAGACATGTTTTATATTCATATAATTATCTTAATTTTAATAGTTTTGTTTCCATACATAATTTTTTTGTGGATGTTCAGAGGTTTGGGAATGACGTGTAAAGGGTATTTTTTAAGGAAAGGAATAAGTAATAGAGGTCACCAATTCAAATACAAGGTCACAAAAAACACAACACTGATCACGATGATTCAGTAAGAATCATTTTAATATCAAGACGTAGGCGAAAAATGCTTCAGTTGCATTCGTTTCCATCAATTTAAAGGTCAATGTCGCGTGTTTCCTCATTAAACTATACAGATTATTGTAATTTAGTCCAGAGGTGGCTCCCAACGTGTGATATTATTTTCTATTACCTGTGTAATAAAAAAAAAGTATAATGCAAAAAAAATTACCTAACTCTCTAATATTTAAATAATTAATCATCACGCCATTTTATCGCAGGGGCAGGCAGAGAAATGAAGCGCGAAACAAATCGGTCTTGGCACACACTTCTTGCTTCAGTCATTTTCATACATCGTCTCATACAAATCTACCCTTTTGTTATTCTGACTATTGACATGGCTCGACTAAAGTATTTGGTTCACTTGATCGTGCCATGTCTTCCTCGGCGTCCCCGACTTATTCTACCATTCACATTCTCGCGTCATATGACGGCCTCCGTGGTCGAGGGACAAGGCTCTTGACTAGCAAGCCGGAGAACGCGGGTTCAAATCCCGGCGTGCGCAAGTAAATTCTATCTGATTAATTTGTGTTATTTAACAATTTACTCGTTAAAAATAATAGAAAGTTCAATTGCGGCACGTTCCGTAGTGGAAGATTTAAACCTTTCAGAATTAAAAGGTTTCTTGAGATTGATTTGGCTTTGACCGTGTTTGTTGACCAGATCTGAATAGCCAGATTCTTCCCTATCCCCTCACAACATACCATAGGATGCTATAGTCTCACTGGTTTCAGACGGGTGGAACTCTTGTGCGGTTTCGCATAAAAAATGTATACACCCTCTTTCTTTGTTCATTCGCTATACATCCCTAAATCAGCATCCTTTTCTTAATCTTACTCATTACGCGATTCTTTGCGAATTTGCACATTTCTAACACGATTATAAATGGATTTATCACACATATCCAACAGGGATCTCATTTCTACAGCATTTAACCACTGTAATTTATAGTTTTAAAACACAAATAACTTTGTTTACATCACTTCAATATATATATAACGTCTACATGTTTCATGAACAAAGTTAATCTCATCAGGAGCTGCATCCAGCAACTTTGTTCATGAAACATGTAGAGGTTATTTTATTTTATTTATTGGATGATTTGTATAGCGCCGCTTTTGTGAGATATCACCTCAGGGGCGCTTTACAGTTAATGCAGATATTACAAAAAATATATAAATATTACAAATTGAAATTGAAATCAAGTTAAATAAAATGAAGTACAGAAACAGGTGATACGAAGATGGAGAATCTGCTGCAAGAATCCTAGGTGGTGAGAAAACTGGACCAGCTGCTGCAGCGAGAAAGTGCACAGCGTCCACCAACAGTGCCAGCACGAGGTTTGTCATCCGTCCAGGTATGTGTCTGCTGCTAATAGAGGGCTGACACAATGTCCTCTCATGGATTCCAGACCTTGGCAGCACCGCTGTGACGTTCGACAAGTCCATCTCCTTGTGCATTTGTTCCTGGTGATTATGTTAGTGGTGCATATATATTCAAGTGATGTAAACAAAGTTATTTGTGTTTTAAAATAATAAATAATGACATCACAAAGTGATAAGCATTCAGAAGAAATTTTCTTAGAAAAATTAGTAATTTATAGATTAAATTACTAGAGGTACCCGGACTTATCCGGTAATCAGAACGTTCAGAACTGAAGAAAAGATCAGGATAATCGGTTAAAAATGGTAGAATTTAATAAAAAGTAGACGGATTTTAATACCTCACAAGAGTCCCAACTGCTCTCAACTGTCTGGAGCCAGTTGGACAAAGGTGAGAGGGGAAGGAGTCGGGTAAGAAGAAGAGTTGGGAAATAACTGACTATTCAGATCGGTCACCAAAAGTGTCTAAAGTCATTTCCAGCAACGCTTATATTCTAAATGGTTGTCTTTCACCGGAGCGCTGCTGCGAGTATTTTCCAATATTACTGTACGCGGCATCAGCGTTCAAAAACTTTAAAAAACATTTCTCAGTACGATATATTATTTTCAAAACACGTTTATATCCGAATCGAAGTTGCAACATTTCGGCATGGTTTATTATACGTAAGACCTTCCAAGAAATTTAATACATAAACTGCGCAGCCAATAATAAAATAATCTCAAAGCAGAATCAGTACCTATTCCAATCGAGTAATTTATGTTTAAGGTAAGCTGCATTAAAGGACGTAACGGCAGATTTATCCTTTTTAAAAGTCGTACACGAAAACGTTATTTCTAACGCGCCTTTTGTGGTGGCAGAATTTACAGTTTGCGAAATAGCTATAAACATACTGCCAATGATTTATCAGGAATATTTATTTTATTCAATGAACAAACGTCTTCAAACAGACGTAGTGTATACCGGCTTAAGTAAGGCTTTTGATTTGAAGTCTCACAAAAAATTAAGAACCCTTGGAATAACGGCGAATATTTGAGATGGTTTGACAGTTATCTGCACAAAAGAAAAACATCAGTTAAATTCAATTCACACTTTTCACACCAGTTTGAAGTCTCCACCGGCGTTCCACAAGGGTCTCATTTGGGACCAATATTGTTTCCCTTGTTTATCAACGACATAACTACCGTTTTTTGTTATGATACTCCTATTTGCTGATGATCTTAAAATTCACAAAACTATTACTAATCTCAATCAATGACTGCTATGTATTACAATTAAATCTTGCGAGATTACAAGAGTGGTCCACTCGTAATGAACTATTCCTAAATATTAAAAAAGTTAACTTTTGCCCATATCAAAAATCCTATCATGCATCAATAACATTATTCTAAAAAGAGTCAAGCAAATTAAAGACCTTGGTATTATTAACAAGGACATGAAATTTTTGGGGTTTATTTTGAGGACGGTGAAAGATTTTTTAATTAATTAATAAATTAATTTAAATTACTATTCACTCGGTTGGTGAGAAGCAATCTACAGTATAATTCGACAATCTTTTGTGTCATATATATATTTACCATATTATTTAAGTAATACCATTCCTCAAAATATTAATATGGAAACATATAAAACTGCTTACTGCGGTTTAAAGCTAATGATTCCCCTAGATTTCACCGTTCATCCCATATTTGTAGGTTCTATAAATTTGACACATTATGACAATTGATCGCTCAAAACGTTTTTGGAAACTTTGAACACGTGTTCCGACATCGCCATAACACATTCGTGTTTTACTGATAGTTTATTAACATATAACCAGTTAATTCATTCGTTAAAAGTCCCGTTTTTAACTGGAATACAAATATTTTTTTTAATAAATTAGCAATATCAGTTTTCTCCGTGTGGTGAGGCATTCGGGCCCAAATTAACGTTGGGGTAATTTCAAACATCCAATTGTGCGCTTAGTTCTTCTAAACTAGAAAGGGGATTTTAATGAGACCATCATTTAGAGAATTTCTTCCGTAAGGTTTATGTATATAATACATGCATATTATATTTATAAAAAGTAGATAAAAGACCATTTTTGTAATCTAGTCGAAAAAAATATTTTCGGGCGCTTATATTGCTAACGCTGGCTAAACCTAATGAGATATATCAAAATAATGTACTACGGAATTGTATATCTTAAAAAAGCCTACAGAAAAGTCCAAGACGGTATATGTCTATCTCCTAAGGATAGCGCCCTTGAGGTGATTTTTCACAAAAATTGCGCTATACAAATTATCCAATTATTATCATAACCCCCAGCAACGCCGGGTACACGTCAGCCTAGTTTGTTATATATTTATTTGTACGGCGCCCTTGAGGATATTTTTCACAAAAACAGCGCAACAGAAATCATCCAGATCCCCATGTTCCTTTCAAAACTAAATATAGAAATAACGTCCACACAGCAAGCGTAAAAATGACATATAAATAATTTCTCTCAGGGCCTTCTGCGTGGAGTTGATGTAAATGTTTTAATTTTGAAATGTTTGATCAATTTCACCAGAATATATAATTGAATTTACTTTAGAGCAGAGGTTCCCAAACTTTTTTGCCTACCGAATATTGAATTTTCCTAAAACTATTAACGTCCCATGTGAAAATCATTTATTTTTTTAGTTAAAAGATACCCTCCCCTTGCCTGCCCAACAACCGGGTGGCGGTAAGGTTGCTCTGTCTTTACATTGTGCAGACAGGGGCACCCTTGTGAGGTATTACACGAAATGAAAATGAAGCAAGATAAGCAACGGAAATTTCTTTCTGTAGCTAGCCCTACAGAACTGCCCCATAAGTAATTTGTCAGTGCTTATTCCGGTCATTTCTTCTTGTCACATGTTTTCCAATTCTTCAACGTTCCATTTCGATAGTAAAAATGTCCTCAAACATAGTTTTGAAGTCTGTGTAAAGTACATTTAAATGTTGAAAGTCATTATTACCCTGGACGTTTTTCAAAAACAAGTTGGGGAACTAGGAAAATTCGCGGCTTCCAATGTGCAATGTTTTGCTTGAATATATTAATTCTGACGTGAAAAGGAACGTAAAATCTATTTATATACCTCAATTAACCACTTTACGAAATATAAAAATGCAAATATCAAATAAGTAATTTCTTAGTCTATTATATTTGTGTTAGGTCTATTGTGTCATTTACAAAACTCCTAAATGTTGACTTGAGGTAAATGGGGGTTCGCTCGTATGTACCTCCATTTGAATCTCGTGGACCCCCAAATTTTTTTCTCGCTGACATCATAGACCCAGCAAGCCGATATCGACCCCTGGGAACCTGGGAACTTTGGGAACCTCTGCTTTAGACACACATATATGATATTCCGCCTGTTTATCCACCGGTGCATGGGTATGTAGGTACTACCAAAGGAATCAAAAATGGATAATCATTAAAATATTCACGCGTGCTTCACAGGAAAAGCAAAATAATTGTACGCTCGTTTCCTAAACTAGCCAAATAACTGCCAAAACAACGCGTCATTTCCTCTGCAGTAGTAGGGATGGAGGAATGCTAAACAAATGTGTCCTGGGACTTTTGTTTCATCAACTTTCATAAATACTTTGCCACGTGTAATAAATATACTCTTCTGTCATTCGGACACTTGATAAGCCCCGGTTCAAATATTTGATTGACTTCATGGTGCTATGTTTTCCTGGAACGTGGCCTACTTCTTGCATTCCACTTTAGTGTTGAGATCCTTACACAAGATGCACTTCAAATGTCCAGCCACCTCACTAAAGGCGTTTGTCCCATCTCTTTGTATTGCTACAAATGAGGACGTTAGTGTAATGACACTACATTTCGTGCATGGGACATTCTTGTACCAGAGCTGTGAGGTGGTTCGTCTTCTTCTTTCGTACGGTGGGGGGGTCAGAGGGGGACATCTAGGTCTGCGAGCCAGTCTAGGGCCATGTGGACCTCATCAATCCCGCCGGGGAATGAATGGAGCGGGCATTCGTTGACCACATGTTCGGTGGTCTGCACCGCACCACATTCACACATCGCCGACTCTTTAAGGCCCCATCTGTGCATCATGTGGGCACAGCGGCTATGGGAGGTGGTGAATCGGCACAACACCAATACATTACGAGTATGGGACATGTTGTATTAGAGCAGTGAGGTGGTGAGGTAAGCCGTACATCATGGGACATGTGTAGTATGAATGAGGAATGAGGGACCTCAACTTTAAACACCTCATACATATAATTTATTACTGTTGGAGTACTTAAGTATCTAACCTAAACAATACAAATCCACAGTGGTGTAGCTATAAACACGACCAAACAAGTGGGGGGTACCCTCCCCGGAGGATGAGGGATGTGAGATGGGAAATCTCAAACTTCTGACAGTGACGGACATATATATAATGGAGTTATATCTGTTAGTTCGATCATCTCCAGAAAAGTTCACACAAAAAACTCAACACATAAACACGCTACAAGGTTCACAGAAAACTTATTAATCCCAAAAGCAAACAAAACTATATTTCAAAAAGGACCACACTTCATGGCCATTAAAGTATATAACAACCTTCCACGTAGCATCAAACAAATAACCGACATACTCAAATTTAAATCATCACTAAAAACATTTCTTTTAAACAAATGTCACTACACTTTAAATGAATACCTTACATAAATTATATAAGTTAACATGTAATTGTTGACAAATAATTATAAGCAATAATCAGTCGCCTGAAATATCAATACAAATTGAAAATATCTCCCGAGTAAAAATAAATGCCGCCAACGGGAATTGAACCCGTACCTTCTGATGCCCGGTCAGGTGCTCTGAAACCACTGAGCTATGTCGGCTTATTTCCAACCCGCCAAATAATTCAATATGTACTAGTACCTCAATCAACAATTACTGCTTATTTTATTTTTTCCACCTGTAAACAACCAACTACAGGACATCAGAAGGCACGGGTTCAATTCCCGTTGGCAGCATTTATTTTTGCTCGGGAGATATTTTCAATTTGTATTGATATTTCAGGCGACTAATTATTTGTTATCCTTTGTGCTATGCATAAAAACTTGTCTTATAAACATTAGTTTATCATTAAAAAATAATGTAATTGTTGGGTTTTGTAAAAATAATATAATGTGTATTTGTTGGGTTAGCTGGAAGAAATAGGATGTTACCTATAAGCTATACCTTTGTACTCTTGTATTTTTGTGCAATAAATGTTTTTTGAATTTTGAATTTTAAGGGGTGGAGGGGAGAGAGGAGAAGGTGGGGTGGAGGTTAAAATAGAGAGGGTTTTTTTTAAATTATTATTATTTAAATACTGTACAAGAGTCACAACTCCCCCCAAGGGCTGGGAGGGGAAAGGTCGAAGGAGAGTTGGTGGGGAGAGGAGGGGGGTTATGATTTTTTTAGATATTATTTGGGTTGCCGCAATGATGTAAAAAACAAGTATTCAACATCTATGCTCAAAATATTGCTAATTTATAGTACTATAATGTTTTATTTATTGTACTTATTTTTACATACACCCCATAGTTTAGGAGATATATTTTTAATTTCATCAAAATATTGATGAAATTTTGCACACTTTAACTTCAACAGCGGAACGGAGAAGTTTACAATGGAAACAAATTTAGCAGAGGATCATTCAAAATCATGATTAAACTCTTTTTATTTTTCAATTTAAACACCCCCCCACCCCTCCTCCGCCCCCTTCATTCCTTTTCCCACATTCCATGTCGGTTGTATCAAAACAATAAAAGTGGTAAAAACTAAATGACATATTTTTTAAATAAAAAGGTGCCACAAATAGTTTTCTGTGATTGAAGACAAAAAAAAATATTATATAATTTTCCGAAAAAAAAAGTGCAAAACATTCGCGCCTTTATTTATAGCTGGCAATGTTTCTAAATTCCGGCATGCATGTTATATGGGTGACCGGATAAATCATCAAAATGATAATTCATCACATCTTTAAAAAGTTATATAAAGTCATGGAAAGTGATGAAACAAAAACTTTATTAACTGGGTTAAGTAGGTTAGGTAAGGTTAAAAAAATATTTTTTTTCATCGTTTTTAATGACTATATCACTTTTTAAAAGTGTGTTGAATAGTCACTGTGTTGAGTTATCATAGAACCGTTATATGGGTAACTAAATAGTATTAAGAGGAAGCTACAAGCCAAAAATGTGTATATTCTTGGGATACCTTATATCGTAGGTAATAGGCATTAAAATCGCTTGACAAACGGAGTCTAGAAAAGTTCGATTTCAAGCACAAAACTGGTTTTTATTTATTTTGTAAATAATTTTATAAGAAAGCATAAAAGTTAATCAAGTGAAACTGTCACAGATAATCTTGGCTATAAAACTATATTTTTAAAAAGTTGTTTCCATTATGCGTTCATACATTTCTATTGAAAAAATATTTTTGTAGTAGTTTGCATTTATATTTTTTATTGAGTAATTTATTTTTTTATTTGTATTCTACCCAAGCGAAGCGATAGGAAAACCTTCAATTTAACTGAAGCATATTTGTTGGTTTTCATAATGTACACCAATTCGTTATAAAGATTAATCGAAATAGTGATTTGGCATTATGCTTCGCCTTAAAATGAATGTTATTTAGAGATCTGACCAGATGCTCTGTTCATCTCCTGTGTGAATCATGGCAAATTCTACAGCATCCGAATATTATTTCTGGAACACATCTGAGAAGCAAGCTTCATTTTATACCGTGGATTTTATCTTGGCGATCTCAAATTGTACTATATTCAATGAGGTACATAACGAACACTATTATGTAAAATTATTTTTAATTTACTCACTAACACTTTAAGTTTTAAGTTCCTAAAAAAATATATGTTATTTTTTAAGACAATATCTATACAATTGTAGAGCCGAAACGAAACGTTTTAACTGTACCCCGACACGCGTTGCTGCGGCTGAGCCTGTCTGTGTAGATATAGAAGCAATAGCGCGTTTTGCTTTAACGCCCAACAGATGGCGATGTTATAATAAAAAATGTTTTTACATGTCACATGTGACACCTTTATAATATCTGTATAAATAAAAATGTTAATATTCGTTTGTTAAAAATCTTAAATCCACGAAAGTTCTTCACCGATTGCTTTGAAATTTTAATGTTCGTTTGTTAAAAATCGTAAATCCACGAAAGTTCTTCACCGATTGCTTTGAAATTTTAATGTTAGTTTGTTAAAAATCTTAAATCAACGAAAGTTCTTCACCGATTGCTTTGAAATTTTAATGTTCGTTTGTTAAAAATCGTAAATCCACGAAAGTTCTTCACCGATTGCTTTGAAATTTTAATGTTCGTTTGTTAAAAATCTTAAATCCACGAAAGTTCTTCACCGATTGCTTTGAAATTTTGACACAATGTTGCCTGTATCATATAGATGTCACCTGTAACAGGAAAAATCAGGTTTTTTTTAAAACAGTGCGATCTGTTGGACGTAAAAGCAAGAGGCGCTATTGTTTCTCTATCTGCACAGACAAACTGACCAACAGCATTCAGCAAATTCTGACAATATTACGAACTAGAAAAGTAGAACATAAATCTGACATTAAGCCAGTTAATTTAGTAAACATACAAAATGCAACATGGCCGACCAGTGTCGGTTCGTACGCAAACAAACACTCTGGCCTTGACTATGTTATAAGCAAGCTACAATATATTTATTATTTACACATCGTTACCTCAGTTGGACAGGGTTCCAACTTCACTTTAACATGTTCAGATATTTATTTATTTATTTTATTGGTACATGTGGTTTTTTGTGATATTTCACCCTCCATGCTAGGGATGACCCTGTGTTATGGAGGGTGAATTTTATAGTTTGCGGACATAGAATCTATACATTACTATAATATAAAAAAAGAAAAATAAGAAAAATTTTGTAAAGCTAGTTTGGGTTGCAAGAAGAGGATGGAGAAGTTAGAGAATTATAACAAGATGAAAAATTTGAGAAATTATTAGTATATAGATCACACTAATTAATTATGTGCATACTATACCGCTAAGTTAGGGAATAAGGATTTATTATGTTTTGTCTGAAAGGTGATTAAATTGATTGAGTGTAGAATGAATGGGTATTGTAGTTGTAATGTATTCCGTGTGTAAGGATCCATTTCGTAATTTGTTTTTTAAAGGAATGGCGTTGACTCAAGGTTTTTAGGTTTTCAGGGATAATGTTAAAGATTTTAGGAGCTAGGAAGAAAATTTGTCTTTGAGCTGACGTGGTATGTAGTGAAGGTACTTTGTAGTGACCGTTGGTTGTTGTTCCCTTGTGGACCCTTCTGGGAACCAAGGGGGATTGGAGAGGAGAAATGAGACCTGGGACATTGTGCAACCAGAAGACATAGCCACATACCCAATGACAACCCTGGTGAACTTTATAAAAGGGACCGGGTTGTTGTTAAAGGATTGAGGTAAAATTGGAAATAAATGAGCACAATGGGCCTATGGACCAAGTGCTCACGGGAACATCACGTAATCCGTCTCCGCTCTATAAATAAATAAACTAACTAACTAACCATCACGCCGTTTCCCCGAAGGGGTAGGCAGAGAGGACGGACCGCCAAACAACTCGGTCACACCACACACTCCTTGTCTCATTCACATTCATACATCGTCTGATACATCATCTTCTATTATTCTGTTGTTTTGTGGGAACTTTTCTGGAGATGATCGAACTAACAGGCATAACTCCATTATATGTATATATATGTCCGTCACTGTCAGAAGTTTGAGATAAGATTACGAAGTGACTTTAAAAATTCTGCCTCAAAACAGGCTAGCCTAGTGAGGCAGTATTTGAGAAACTTCAACTAACTGTACTTTTATTTTGTTTTTTACCTTCATCATATTAATTTTGTATTTTTGTGTTAATTTTATAACCCTAAAAAAAAGTTACAAATCAATGTACAATATACATCATAATATGGATTTTTAGTAATGTGCAAACTTTCTTAAATTAAGATATACTTTAAATATTGAAGACAATATTAGTGATTTCTAAACGAAAATCTGAAACAGAAAATCAGAAAAGGAAACGGTCACATCTGGGACGACAATGTTAGTAGTTCTTATTCGAAGTATGATACAGTTAAAAGTGACCGAGGGGAATAGGGTCCCATTAGCTCAGTTGGTAGAGCACTGTCCCGGAAAGACAAGGGTCCTGGGTTCGAGTCCCAGATGTGACCGTTTCCTTTTCTGATTTTTCTGTTTCAGATTTTCGTTTAGAAATCACTAATATTGTCTTAAATATTACAATTTGAGGTTTTACTCAATATTATTTATTATTCCTTATTCCGAAAAATAAATATTAAGATATACATTATTATTATTATTTATGAAAAAAAAATAAGTCAGATAGAACGTTGTCCAACTGATGTAATAATGCATAAAGAACCGACTCACACCCGATATTATTTTGCTAATATTAATTTAATTATTTATTATATTCGTCACGGCGTGACGCAAATGGGAGAATAACGTATTGGGAAGATTGGAAAATGCGACGCGAACTGCATACGAAAATCAAACTTCGGCTTTCTAAGTAACTACATAAAAATATGCATTACTAAATAACAGGTGAATGAATCCACATTTAATATGCATAACAACACGTACTAGGTTTTAACTTTGCTACCCCGGTTTACCCCGAAATTCAACACCATTTTAAAAATATTTTTTCTTGCACAATGTTTTTGTTTCTTTTAAGAGGAAGCTACAAGCCAAAAATGTGTATATTATTGGGATATCTTATATTGTGTGTAATAGGCATTATAATCGCTTGACAAACGGAGTGTAGAAACTTTCGACTTCAAGCACAAAACTGGTTTTTATTTATATTGTAAATAATTTTATAAGAAAGCAAAAAAGTGAATCAAGTGAAACTGTCACAGATAATCTTAGCTATAATACTGTATTTTTTAAAGTTGTTTCCTTTACGCGTTCAAACATTTCAATTGAAGAAAAATAAAATAATTAGTTTACATTTATATTTTTTATTGAGTAATTTATTTTTTTATTTGTATTCTACTCAAGCGAAGCGATAGGAAAACCTTCAATTTATCTAGAGCATATTTTTTGGTATTCATCATAATGTACACCAATTCGTTATAAAGATTAATCAAAATAGTGATTTAGCATTAAGCTTCGCCTTAATATGTGAATAGGACAAACTGCTCTCAATCATATCTACGGTACCTACCCAAAGCTAGTGGAACAAGTGCATGGCACCATAGACGTTTTTAAATAAATTAGTTTGTAAAGAAGAATTATTGAGCCAAAGATCATAAGCAAAAGATTGTAAGCAAAAAATCGTAATCAAAAGATCGTAAGCAAAAGATCGTAATGAAATGATCGTAAGCAAAATATATATATATATATATTTTTTTAAAGAAAGACAAACATTCCTGGGTTACGAATAATCCGACAATATTTGAAGATCTCCTACTACCACCACAGTAAGCTGAAAATATTGCTTGTGTTGTGATGGAGGACTTAGCCAGCCGAGGAATTGAACACACTACGTCTGAGTAGGACCCAAGCGCGATGTCAACTCGGCCACCGACCAGTCCAAATATTTATATTAATCAAAAGATCGTAAGCAAAAGATCGTAATAAAATGATCGTAAGCAAAATAACTTAATCAAATGATCGTAAGCAAAAGATCGTAATCAAAAGAACGCAATGAAATGATCGTAAGCAAAAGATCGTAAGCAATAGATTGTAATCAAAAGATCGTATGTAAAAAGATCGTAATCACCATTTGATCGTATTCTATGATTACAATCATTTGCTTATTTTTGTCCTACGATCATTTTGCTTACGATAATTTGAGACCTACAATCACCTGATTACGATATTGATTGTATACAATATACGATCATTTTACCAAGAACTCATAAAAACAGCGCTGCACAAATTATCCAATTATTATCATCATTATACCATTACGTATAAATCTAAAAGCCATCATACTTTTGTCATAAATAAGAAACTTTAAAAAATGGCTATCAAATTACACGAAAAATAAATAAACAAAATACAATATACTGTCCATGAAATAATAATCAAATAAAATATACTCACGCAGGGATTTGAACCCGCGACCTCCGGATTAGTAGACAAGGATCGTAATCAAATCACTACGCCACAGAGGTCGTTAAAAGGTTTAGTGATGGGAAAGCATCTCGTCCATTTTATATCGAAATGTTGTGACACCAAACGTTCGCCATTATTGTATAATCACTTCAATTGAATGACAATAGACCGAATTCAATGAAACGCTATGAATAATGTAATTACTAAATGATACACTGTGATTACGATATATAGCTTCGACAACAAAAATAATAAAACTAACAATTAATAATAAAAATAAGTAATAATAATCCCACTATATCATTAAATCTATCGAAAACAACAATGTATTAATAATTCCAAGATGTATTTTAAAAAAGCAATTCCCTTTCCCGCTAAAAACAATAAGCATAAACAAGAAAAACGGCTATTTACTAGTGACGTTTAATAAAAACATCACTGTCGGTATATAAGTATATACATAAATATGCACCAATACATATGATTCTAAGTTAGTATATTTATTTTGCGTTAAAACCTAACTGCGCGACCTATATTACAACATGGCGGGAACCGAATCTAACCTTTTTAAATCAAAGTAATGTGAATATAATATAATTATTATGCCTCTATAATAATAAGTATTATTACTAGCTTCTAGGTTATTCATAGTCGGTGTTGTCGGCATTTGGCAGTCTAGAAGTTAGCTGAAACACTGGTGATTAGGTCACTTCCAATGTTTATACGGCGAAGTAGTGTTATTATAGGAATCCACGGAGCGTTCTGCCGAAACCCAAAAATAGGTCACTAGAAGAGCGAGCGGCGTCGACATTTTGCGCAAATTCCACGGCAATTCGGGCGGAAAACACTTAAATTAAACCGACAAGCCATAGCATAATAAAACAGCATCAATTTAAAACCATTGTTTGACGCAGTACGGTCTAAAATACTCGATTCAAAAATAGGTAATTTGGATGAAATTTTTGACATTATTGGAAGCACTGACGTAAAATTTGATACTAAAAATAAGGGCGATCCTAGCGGTGTGACTGATAACCACAATAACCTTTCGTATAAAAAATACATTCTTTTTTAAAATTACAAAATTTACTTATAAATATCATAGTGTATAAACGCTTCGATAGATGTGAAATGTATGTAAATTCTCAAGAATACTTATTTCACCTTCAAACATGGAAGGAAGATGAGATCATCTCCAACTATATAGGAAGTTCTCTTATAAATTTTGACATTAAAATCAGGGGCGATCCTAGCGGCATGATTGAGAAGTAAAATAATCATTCCTATTAAAAAATACTTTCTTTTTTAAATTTTTAAAACCCTATACAATACATAGTACAAATAATACTTTCCGATAGGCATAAATGTATATCTAAATCACAGGAGCCTTTATTGAATAGCTTTTCATAAAGAAGTTATGTATGAGGTTGGGTTTAACACACCCCCTTACCTGTTTACTACCCCTGTCAGCACCATTGGCCTTCGCATCGGCGGGTATCTCTCCTGTTTCCTCTTTGCCGTCAGCGGCGCTTTTCACGCCTTCTAGAGCCATGGTCGTCGTTAATCCCGGGCACTAGTCATGCACTCACTGTTGTATTTAATTCTGTCACTTCACTCGCGAACACACAAACACACACCACCGACCGGCGGTACACTGACACATTCGCTGGAAAAAGAGACGTGCACCCGCTGCGACGCTGTTGGCTACACTGGTGAATTTTTGACGCTCCGTGCAGAGCTTCGCCGGTTGGCCGCTAGCGCTGCGTGCATGGCCGAGGGAGCGCCCGATCGATACTTGCGGAGCGACATTGTCCGGTACATCGACATTTAATATTTTTAATTTTGTTTACTAAATATATAAATAAAATTGTTATAAATACAGTTCAAAGTGTAGAAGAAGGATGTTGTAAGAGTTGTACATTAGAATGAATACCTTTTTTTATTGTATCTAGTTTATCGCAAGTATTATTGTATTTATAATGCATTGATAAAATAAATGGTAGACCAGTAAGGCAATGGAATGATGATTTTTTAGGAACATCCATCAGTGACAGGTGTTCAAGGTATGAATGAACTGTTTCAGTTGAAGGACAGAAAACAGTTTAGTAGGATGGTTGACCGCATTATTTCACTACATGTGGCCTCAATTTGGGAGGCGGGTATGGGTACCGTAGCCCCCGGAACTATTCATTGGATAATCAACATCTCTGCCTTAAGTTACCCCTAGTGGTTCGCTGCATTTGGTGACTTAGCAGGGGTGCTTGAGTTCATGGGGTGAGGATTGTCTAAGTCTTGGCGGCGGATGCGTCTACCCACCAGCTGCGTGGCAGAGGGGTCAGAATTGGAGAGAATAGTTGAATGTGATCTTTTCATCTCTCCAGCAGGACTCTCTCGACCCTTGCATCGCGGTGGGAGAGATGGATTCATCTGACCGTCACTCCTGGACACACTGACCTCCAGATTCCTACCCACTCCTCATATATTTTTCCTTCTGACAACATCCTCTCCTTCTTTTTATTAAAAAACCCTCCACACAGCATCCCCAAAGATGACATTGGCTCAGAAGGAAATTATGTTCCTCTGGCCTTCTGTGTGGAGCTAACATATATTTACAGATATTTTGACTATTACAAACTTGTAACCTTCAGAAGACCAGCTTCAATAAAAGCGGATTATAAAATTGCGATTCATCGACATTACTCGCATGGCTGGCCCATCCCTAGAGATTCGAAGCATAATGTTGCTCATAAAAAAAACATTGTAAATTCTAATGGAAGAACAGGGAGTACAGGGACTGCGAGAAATAGCTTTATTCTGCTTTATATTACATATATTGGGAAAGATGAATGAAAAATGCGTTTAAATACATCATTTTTTTAATAACGTTTCTCTGTCTCATCAAAAAAACCCCCACATAAAATCATAGGCAGTTTGTTTTTTTTACATTTTCCCCGCACAGGACGCCCTGAGGAAAATAATTTCTCCCAAGGACTATGTCATTTTTAGGAATGTTGCGGGGAGGTTCTTTTTTTAGGAAAGGAAGGAGAAGAAGTTCATTAGGTATGAGGTTTGGGTAGGAATCTAGGGTTCAGTGTGTCCAGGAGTGACGGACATATGAAAATATTCCTCCTACTGCGGCCCAATGGCAGTAAAGTTGGAAAGCTGAAAGGATCTCGCCAAACCGGCCTCTCTAGATCTGGCACTCGACGTAGCTGATGGGCAGGTGCACCTTGAACACGCATCAACATCAACCCGGTCACACCAGCTAAATCACAAAACGTGGCGAACCACATAAGGTGACCTGTGGCAGAGATGTTGGTTACCCAAACCATTTAATCATCATTTTAAAAGTTTGTCATACAAGATGGCTGCCAAGCAATTTACCCACACCATAGATTTTGCTTCCATGCCACTCATCCAAAATTGCACAAATGAATCCAACTAACAATGTAATAAAACCAGTACTGAGCATTTCAAAAACTCGCTCGTACCTAGAATACATGTAGTTAGTAATAGGTACGCAGATGTAGCGGATCTGTTTAACTGTACAGAAGCTAGGTACAATAAGGCTATACTAACACATCTTTTAAATCATTATTAATTAAAACTACTCACAATTGTTTATAATATCTTGTATGTAGTTGTATCTCCTTCTAGAGCTTGTATTAATTTTGTACTATCTGTCGTAATTTTATGATCAAATGCCACAGTTGATTGTTATTTTGTTTAAATTATTACAAGTGTTTGATTATGCTTGTATTCTGTGACATGTAATTATTGAGTATGGTATATTTAAACCGTCGATATTAAATAAATAAATAAAAATTATATATTGATTATACTGGCAACACTAAAAAATTCGTCTTCGCGACACATTTTAACATTTTAATGCCATTAATTATTACATGATAGTAATTCCGCCAATTCCGGACTCCTCGTCAGTTTTATACAATGTGTTGTTTTTATAGGCCAGATGCCATTATGTTCGCCGTTGTTCTATTTATGTTTGTTTTATTTCCTGACATACATTTCACGCGCGAACAATGGGCTCTTTATCTATAAATTCGTTGTCGTATTTCGGTGACGGTAAATAACTTTTTTTTTATGTTTACGGTCTCAGTCTTATTCGAGATGTATTTATTTTGGCATACATTATTTGTCTGCAAAAGTCTCAAGTTCGATGAATCAAATCTAATAAAACTACAGTTTAATGAAATTTAATTATGTAAATGGAGGAGGTACACATTATGTAATGTAGTAAACATAGATATACAACTCATATAGTAAATAATAAATAAAAGTTCACCTCATTTGCAGATGAAGTTGGTAGGTATATAGTTAATTTTAAAATGAAATAAATAATTAAAAATAAAAGCGGCAAGGATTCAAACTATATTTTCGACTAGCGACATCTATTGATATTGATATTTGTTTCATTGCGTTTTCGAATTTGTTTTATATTTGTCTCAAAAGTTTATTTAGTCGTCCAACAGATGTCTGAATACAAATTAACAAGCGTAGCGAAGTGAACATACAAAAAGTTTTAAGTTTAAATCACAGATGGCAATAATGTTCCCATGTCGGTAAATCTGATAATCACATGTATTGTTACTAAAACATTTCATAGATGTCGTTGGTGTACAGTAAAATATTTTTGTTAAAATTATAATTTTTATTGTTTTTTTGCACGACGTTTCAACTATTTTAATCATTAGAATATTAATTTAGAATATCAGGTATCATGCCTTTACTCATACACTTTCGACGCCTCGCTTCACTTGACGGGTTTTTGTGCCCAAGAAAAGAGAGCGAGGAGAACTATCACTGCGTATGAGGTCATGTTGTAGAGGGAGTGTTCATTGACAATGGGCAAACGTAGCCGTTATATTATTCAAGAAACTACGCGATACGGGAGTGAAGAGGTAGTAGGTACCAACAAGGGTCGGCCCTTAGCCAAACGGCGTCTTGCGCTAGTAAAAACCTCAAGAGCGCTGTGTTAGGTTTCAGGTATTATCAATACCTTGGCTTGGAATGGACTGACCGGCTCTGGTACCAACTCGTGCTCCTTCATCTCGTGAAAGGTCTCTCTAAAAGTGTATAGCAGGCATAAAACTATATAAAACCCACCCAACACTTCTTGTCCATTATTTATTTTGGGTACCTATTACCTAACTGTAGCCCATTCATATTGGACTGCTATTACTTACTTTTACTTATTCGTAGAAGCACGAAAACTTCAGCCGTAGTTGTCGCCACGACTTACTTAGGATACCACACGGCGTAATAGATATTCCAGTACACTATAGTACGATAAGAAAAATGGTTCTATCAAGGGTGCCTTTGATAACCTCCCTCATCCTTCTCCCTTTCCCCCAACAGGGTCGAACCAACCTTATGGTCTAACTACCCTGTGAATGTTAAAGTGTACCTATATATCTATTGCCTGTGCCTAAAATAACGTTTTGTGTCTAGATATGAATCACCCTTTGACAAGGAAGTAAAATTAAAGATAACTAGTTTGGTTGAGATAAAAAATGTCTAACGTTATTTTTAATTTATTAGCCTAATCTCTCACATACTTCTCAATTCTCTTCTAATCTCCATCTTTCCCCCTTCTCGCCTCGCAATCAGCTAATGCCCCCTATCTTGATCTTCTCCGCTATACCCTCCAGAGTGGAGTACCTACCTGCCTGCTTATCAGGCGGGCGTGCAACTTCGTTACTCCCGCCGATATCCTCGTAAGATAAAATTTATATACTGAGCTGAGAGGGTGGTGGCCTCCTAGCGGAGATACCAGGCACTGAGGAAGCTACTCATACCCGTGTATACACGGTATCCAGAAACTCGTAGTTCCACCGGGAAACTAGTGAATCTACAACACATTTAGATTTTGTAGTATAACTTTTTTGTTTAACCCCGTACTCAGAGGCGGCTCGATGTTTTTGGGTGTACTGGACTGCTAATATTACAATAAATGGCATTGATGTTGTAGAAGTTAAAAAGGATTTTTTTTTTCGAAATTCGATTTTTCGTATAAATATTAAATCTTTTTCAGTAACAACAATATCAATTTTTTGTAATATTGGCACTCTAGTACTCTAGTACACCCAAAAATCACGAGCCGTCACTGGCTAGGGGCTAATAATTAGTATCATTTTGAATACATGTAGGATAAGAATAATAATACGAAAGATTTTTTAAATATTTATGTTGAGGGATCAGTAGGATTTATAGGCCCTGTTAGAAGTTCTACCGAGCCGAACCCTCTGATATGAAAATATCTGGAGTCGGTGAATTTTTTTCCCATTTGATCTCTGGTGAGTTGACGTGTTGTTGTTCTTGTATTGTTTTGTATTTATTTTACTTATATAATGCACTTGCATAGTGTTGATTGACTAGCCGATCATTTGTGGAAAAGTGAGTGGAAGGGTTTAGTTTTTCCTATGGGGAAGATTTAACCCGGACAACAAAATCGGAAGCATAAAAAAAAAAAAAATTAGATAATTTTTATAGCGCCGCTTTTGTGAGTTATCACCTCAGGAGCGCTTTACAGTTGATGCAGGTATTACAAAAAATATAAATATTACCAAAATATAGTGAAGTTAAGTAAAATAGAATGAAGAACAGGAACAGGTGACATGAAGATATAAGATGGATACTCTGCAGCAAGAATCCTACGTGGTGAAGAAACTTGACCAGCTGCTGATCAGCGAGAGAGTCCACCAACAGTGCCAACACGAGGTTCGTCTGCTGCGTATGTGTCTGCTGCCAATAAAGCGCTGACACAATATCCTCACATAGATAACACACCTTGGTAGCACCGCTGTGACGTTCGACGAAGATAGAAGGTGGAGACTCTGCAGCAAGAATCCTAGGTGGTGAAGAAACTGGACCAGCTGCTGCAGCGAGAGAGACTACCGCGTCCACCAACAGTGCCAGCACGAGGTTCGTCATCCGTGAAATAAGCTTTCAATGTTTATTATGAGAAATAACGTTTAATTTTGGAAATATAAATTTTTTAATATAAACATAAAAAATTAAAATGGTACAGGGTTTTCCAATAAGAGGTGTTATTTTGATATTCTATCGTAAAAGATAAATGGTTTCATTGCTTGTGTGGCACGTAACGCCGTCTTGTTGAAAGTAAACGTTGTCCAGATCAATACCATCCAATTTCAGCTATAAAAAATCATTAATCATCTCTCGATAGCGCAATCCATTCACCGTAACTGTTGCTCCAGCCTCATTTTCAAAAAAGTAAGGTCCAATGACTCCGCCGGACCATAAACCGCACCAAACAGTCACACGTTGAAGATAGAGAGGCTTTTCAAGAATAACTCTTGGGTTTTCCGAGCCCCAGATGCGACAATTTTGCTTGTTGACGAAGCCACCGAGGTGGAAATGGGCCTCATCACTCAAGATGATTTGCATTTGATTCACTCAAGTGAATTTTAATAATTTCAATGCGTTGTTGAAGCGTGTATCGTTCCATTTTTATTAATGGTGTAGTTTCTACTTGTCAAATGTCAAAAAATGACAGCTCAAAAGTAACATCTACCCAAATAGCGGGCTATTCAAAATAACACCTCTTATTGGAAAACCCCGTACTTAAAATGAATTGTAATAAAAAAAACATACCCACATTTTATCATACAAATGTATTGTTGTCATCTCAGCTTTTGTAGTTTGATATAAAAATAATTCTAGAAGTTTTTTTTTCTGTATGACCTTTGGTTTCATAGAGGTACAGGGTGCAGCAAAACAGACAGAGCAGTTTGAGTTTGAGTAAACTCTCTGTTTTGCTGCACCTGTACATTTTAATTCTTCTGTGCTGTTAAACTTAGGTTAACTTCAGAATTTGAACATAAAGCGTGGTGTTTTCTCTTTCTATCACCGTTTAATTCATATTTTTCACATCCTCAGATGAATGTGATGTAGATTCATCAGTGTCTCACTGATACAAGGAATTTCCGGATACCGTGTGTATATCAATTTCACCAGAAGTAAGGGGAAAATGAGTTTACTTCGGGAACACGGACACGCCGACGACACAGTTCTATTGACTTATCTTTTCAGTGGTAGACATAGCATATCTAGATCTTCGTGAATGGATACGTAGTAATCCAAAATCATGTGTTTTTGGTCGCCTAGAAATGTTTCAGATGCTTTAATTAAATACTGCGAGTAGAATACATCTTGGCCTTTGAGAGTATTATTTAGATAAGTCTTTTTATAAGCCCAGAAAAAAATAATGTATAAGGCCTATGAAAACTGCTTTAAAGTTTAAAATCACATACTTACGAACCCATTTTCGTTAATGATTTTATTGTATAATGTTGCAAATTAAGTTATTTATAAAATGATCCAAAAAAATTTAAATATTTATGCCTGAACATCCACAAAATAAAATAAAAGGCACTTTTAAGCCATGTTTTTTTCTTGCATAAATCAAAACTGGCGGATGGTGTTAAGCGGGAATTTAAACCTTATCGCCATATACGTAAGGGTTGTTATTGATAGAGGCTCAATTTAAAATATTACATGATGTAGTGCATCGCCTTAATACTTTTGCGAAGCTTGGAATAAGTTCAAAGATTCGTTCACGAAGAAGTGAAACGTTCTTCAGTGAGTCATTTTCATACAAAACTTTAATTTGGTTTTTTGGTCAAAGTACGTGACCAAACTGAAAAATTATTAGTTTTATTATTGTAAATGTCTAGTATGAGCATGTGCTACTTTATTTATTTGTGCCGCCGCCCCGGGAACCATTTATTGGATAACCAACACCTATGCCATAGGTCTCCCCAAATTTGATGATTTAGCAGAGGTGCCCGGATTCATCGGGTGAGGTGTGTTCGGAATGCGCGTGCCCAATGTGCCAGATCGGGAGAGGCTGGGTTTGGGGTTCATATTTCTAGCCAACCCTTAAACTCTTCACCTTCACAGATCTTCTTCTCCATCCTTTCAAATAGCCTTCCCATAAAATAAATGATTAGAAAATTAATTTTACACTATTTACCTTACAAATATGATGAAATATAAAATAGCATTTCGATTGGCGTAAATTTAAATTACAAATAACGGATTTAATTGGAACAAATTTGTCATATGTAAATTAAAATTTCTACCCAAAAACGCTTTTTTTACGATGTTTTATTTTATTTATCGCAATTATAATTAACTTACAAAAAATGCCAAAGTTGCATCTAAAATCGTGCAAAATTTTATTTTTAATGGTCTGTATTTCCTAATTTAAAACACAAATAAATGAAATAACACATACTCGAACTAGATATTCACAGCGCCATCTGTTGGACAATTTGTTTTTAAAACAGCGCTATCTGTTGGACAAACATGGTTTTTTAAACAGCCTTTTTATGAAGCTGTTGGACAAACGTGTTTTTTGATAAGCTTCGAAAACTGTTGGACAAACGTGTTTTTTGATAAGCTTCGAAATCTGTTGGACAAACGTGTTTTTTTTCAAATGGCGCAATCTTTTGGACAAAAATGTTATTTTTTAAAAACAACTTTATCTGTTGGACAAACACGTTTTTTTGTTGGACAAATATATTTTTTTTAAATATTGGACAAAAATGTGTTTTTTTAAACAGCCTTTTTATGAAGCTGTTGGACAAACGTGTTTTTTTGAAAAGCTTAGAAATATGTTGGACAAACGTGTTTTTTATTAAATTTCGCAATCTGTTGGACAAACATGTTATTTTTTAAAAACAGCCTTATATGTTGGACAAAAACGTTTTTTGAAAACCTTCGAAATCTGTTGGACAAACGTGTTTTTTTTAACAGTGCTATCTGTTGAACAAACATGTTTTTTTAATGGGCAGCAAAACGCGCTACTGTTTCTCTATCTGCAGACAGACTGAGCCATGGCAACGCGTGGCGGGGTACAGCTAGTCTAATAAATAAAATTCAACATTAATTCATTATTTATTTTAATTTTATGTGCGGTTTATATTTTATTATGTAATTAAACAATTAGGGATATTTACAACAGTGAATGAATTCACAATACTTATTGATATAGATAATTTACTTACTAATTATATTTATATAGATTATAGACATCATTATATACAGCGTTCTACACATTTATTACTTAAGAAGTACTATTTATTTTAAAGCAGAAATAAAATAACATAAATGGACAATTTTATCAACAGGAATGCTGAAAAAAACATAAACATTGCCTTGACATCTCAAAATAGCAAACCTAACCTCTCTTCGAATTTCATACAAGTATAGACAATAAAAATAATAATAATAATAATGATAATTGGATAATTTGTAGAGCGCCGTTTTTGTGAAAAATCACCTTAAGGGCGCTAAATTCTAATTGATGGACCAGGCCATCAGGCAAAGGAGAACAAACCAAGTTGCGCGGAGAGGGGAGGTGGCGTTACCATGGTGACCGGATAAATCATCAAAATGATAATTCATCACATCTTCAAAAAGTTATATAAAGTCATGGAAAGTGATGAAACAAAAACTTTATTAACGGATTAAATAATTAATTTTTTTTTCATCGTTTCTAGCGACTTTATATCACTTTTTTGTGTTCAATTGTCGATGTGTTGATTTATCATGGAACCCGTTACCATCTATCTCCCTTTCGGTGATTTGTCAATAAATGAATCTGACAGTATTCAGGCAACTCGTGTTGTAAAATCATTTAGTCCTCGAAAATGTAATCTGCCAACAAATTACTAATTCAAATACAAATATTTGGTTGAACAATTTAGTTAGACACTTTTATAAATGGGGTAGGTAAGGTTTCGACTAGGAATCCCTAGGTCGCAAGTTCAAATTCCGACGTGCGCAAGTAAATTTTATTAGATTGATTTGTATTACTATTTCACAATTTAATCAATGAAAATAATATAATGTTTATTTGAGGCCCGTTCCAGAGCGGAACATACTCTCAGTATAGCCCTTGTGTAAAGAAAGTTATTCAGAATTGAAACGTTGATTGAAATGGCTTTAGTCGTGTTTGGTGACCAGATCTGAATAGCCAGGTACTTCCTCACCTTCCTCTTTCTCATCTTCTTCCCCTACCCTGTACCTTCAGCCTCACGACATACCCCAATTGGGGATGCCACAGTCTGACTGGCTTCAGGCTGTTGCAAGCAGTTGCGACTCTAAGCAATCCGATTAGTAGGCGGTTCTATTAAAAACGAACATTCAGTTCATAAAAGTTCTCTAATGGGCCGCGCTGTAAACCAAGGGTCTGGTTATTTCAATGTGCTCTCTTCTGCGGTCAACGCACGACTGATGTAATAGTTTATTTAAAGCATCCTAGAACCCACTTAGTGCCAAGAATACATGGTCACGTGTTTGCCTCCAGCTCGTCGAAATGGTACCCAGATTTTATGTCAGGGCAATTCTATAAATTTTGATGTCTATGGATACACGCGTTGGTTATTCGAAAGACTTAAGGAAGGGTTATTTCAAAGAATTTGACTATTTTTCAAGTTCTGTAAAGATTTTATACAAGTTCTGTCATTATTTCATGTGTGTGAAACTACTGGCCAATAAGGTTAACAGAACTTGAATAGAATCTTTAGAGATCTTAAAAATGAACCTTGAAATTTGATGATTTGTTCAAATTCTGTCAAACTACCGTCCTTAGAGGTTACAATAGAGCTGTCAGGGGTGGGGCCATTGGAACACGAATATTTGCGTTGACCTATAAAAAGCGGACAGATGAAGCCGTGAAAAATTTATGACGCCAGAACACACCGTTCCAGAGTTGTGGCTACTTCAGACAAATATAAACAGTACTGTACAGAAGGTACAGATCCAGAAAACGAATATTAACCCCTAGGAACCAATTTGTTCCCAAAGCACACAGATGAAAAATGATTATATCGATATGAACAGACCAGATAATTTAATATATCATTATTATATAAATTTATATCAATCAATTGATTAACTATTTCTAATATTACATTATGTCCACGTCAAGCACTCAGGACATGTAGTGCTTTATCTGTCACCAAATAATGACACATCCTCATAAAATTATTTTCCCTCGTGGTAGGACATACGTAATATAAACAGACATAGACAGAGAGAACACCAAGATTTATATTTTCGTTTAAAAGTTTACCATAGCGCTCGAATATAATATTTGAAATAATTCTGTATAAAACAGAAAACCCAAATAGTTCACACGGTCAAGAGTTGTCAACAACCCTAAACTGGACAGTAATTAAGATAAAACGAAAAAAGCCAAGTGACTATAACTTTTATAATATTATTTTGTCTTAATTAAGTGAGTTGGTTTAGCTTAGCATAAAGCGGAAAATTCAATTTACAAGAAAAGATACAAAAATCAGTATGAGATTTAATAAACTTTAACTACGAGAAATTTTGATTGCATTCAAAATTTTCAATTACATATTTCCAAAAAACTGAAAGGGTATTTCATCTACTTTCAAAAACAGTACTTCATTTTGGAGTAGGTTCAAAATTAGCGAATCGATTTGAAATTTAATGTCAAGCGAGAACATTTTGATGAGTTGATTTTATTAATTTGCTCACGCCCAAGCGGTTAAAAATATCACTTGCTGATAAAGCTATTAATCAAATAGTATTTACAGCGAAAAGTTGTACAAAATATTTACAATTTTAAGGATTGGTTTGGACATAAAACTCCTATAAAGATATATAATGCCAGCCCCTACAAAACGTAGCATTCATTACACCATCCTCTCGATAGCTTATCCATAGGATAACGTTTGCTTTCGATTTATTTTTTAATAAGTCCGAGTTTTTCATTCACTACTCGAACAAGAATGGTGGCTTTATATTTATTTGCTTGAAAATTGCATACATGATTGCTGTTGACAGCCGTAGTACAATATAGAAAAAAAATAAAAGAGTTTATATAAGTAAGCAATTCGAAAGAATGTACGTTAGTACAAAGTTAGTGAAAGAAATAAAGAAGAAAAAAAACACAAAGAAACAGGAAACCCCTTATGCAGTAACCTTGTAAAAATATGCACTGCTAAAATGTTTAATTAGTACAACATTAAGGTGGTGACAGACTTTACTATAAAGATTATATGTTGAAGTGTCATATTACGCTATAATCTTCCTAGGGAGAGGGGGTCAGATCAATTAGGGAACTGCCGCGGAATATCATTTCTTTGTATGGGATCTGTCACCTTGACAGCCGCATGATCACAGCGCTCCGTTAATTATCGAACCTCCTCTCCTGCTTACGACATTTTCAAATATAGCCTATCTAGCAGATCACAGCGCATCATTGTCGCCACGACCACATTTATAACACATCATCTGTCAGGTGAGAGAGGTCTGTATTATATAAAACGCGTTGATGCGTATAGCTTAATCTGTCACCCTTTTATAAGTCATAATATTTAAAAAAAAACCATCAGCTAACATAGCATAAGACAAATGGTGTAATCTATTTATAACAGAATTGTAGACTGAAACCGTAGTATAATTGTCACAATAATACATACTAGGGAACCTTGATCTGATGATAGAGACATGAAAGTGAATCAACATCAATATAAGATGAATTCGGAAGAATTCAGACCTGCGATAAAGTACGTTTCTACCAATTATATAATAGTCCAAGCTTCCAATATAATATATAACAATAATGAAAAGTCAATTCCTTGTCAACAATCAACCTTCTGATGAAATGAATCGATGCAAAATTAATTATTTATTTGTATCTTCTACAATATATTTAATTATCATACAAAATAGGCTCAAAGCCAACTATACACGACAATCCTTTTTACATTCTTTGATCACGATAATAATTCTGAAATTAATTAATACTCCCGCATCCCTTGACCCCAACCGTTTCAATTGAAGTACAAGGGAGCATCAGGTCAGGAAAGAATCTTGGAGAAGAACAGTGCAGCAGGAGTTGGTGCCGGAGCTGGCAACATTCTCGGACTGAGCAGGTACTGCGGAGGACTTGACGCTTGAGCGTGGGTCGAAGCATGATTTGACCCGACGTGCAATTTGCGAGTGTGTTTCTTCAGGTCAAAATTCCGACAAAAACCTTTGGCGCATATATGACATGTAAATGGTTTCCTATCATTGTGCGTATGCATGTGAAATGTCAAGTTATAGATCTGATGGAAGGCTTTATTGCAAACGGAGCATTTGTATGCCTTTTCACCGCTGTGCGTCAGTTTGTGGTTCTTGTAGTTGCCCTTCTGGTGGAAGCCTTTGCCGCAGTGTTCGCAGACGAAGGGTTTGACTCCTGCGTGGATCCTGGCGTGGGTGTTGAGGGTGGAGGAGCGGTTGAAAGCTTTACCGCATACTCCGCAGCGGTGAGGCTTCTCGGCTGTGTGAATGATCTTGTGTCGGCAGAGGGTGGAAGCTTGGCGGAAGCCCTTGCCGCATACCTGGAAACAGAAAGACATTTAAGTTGGTGAAGTTAATGAGAGCAAAATGAAAATTATCTGCCATGCAGTTTTCCTTTTGTTGGTAAAGTTGTTAACTTTTCAGTACCAGTTTTGTCGACTGATGTGGTCTCTAACAATTAAAATTACTGTGTAAATAAATACGAACTAAACACAGAGCTCATATAATATGCTTATTTTAGGTATTCCAAAGCAATATATTGGATTAAATAATTACAATATGTAAATATTAAGGGTGGTGATGCTATAGTGGTGACGCTATAGTGAAGTTGTTTTGAGATTGTAGTGGAGTTGTAGTAAGGTTTATTGAAGATGTTGTATTGAAGCTGCAGTGAGGTTATGATGAGGCTGCAGTGGGGTTGTAGTTAGATCGTATTTAGGCTGCAGTGAAGCAAAGCCATAACCCTGAAGTACGCCAGATGGAACACCAACATAAGTATTTACCTTGCAGACAAAATGTATAGTCCCCGAACATTGAGGTTGCATGGCATGAACAGTAGTAAAGGAACTTGCTCAGAACCTTGAGGAACTCCAAAAATTACCCCGATGTGCACTGGCATATGTCTAGTCAGGTTGTAATGTTCTTTGAACACGTCCCCGTAATACCCACAGTAGAGGTTGTAGTGAGAACATTAAAGGATCAAAACTCAAATAAGTATTATTTACCTTGCAAACGAAAGGCCTGGCCCCCGTATGCACCGGCATATGCCTAGTTAGGTTGTAATGCGCGTTGAACACCTTCCCACAGTCCCCGCAAGCGAAGGTTTTGTGGCGGGGCGGTGTTCGGGCCCGGGGCAACTCAGGCTGCGGGGCAGAAGGGGGCTGCAGAGTCTGTACTACTGCGGCGAGGGACTGATGCGTGGGCGCTCCGTACTGGCGGAAGGCCGAGGGGGAGGGGGCCATGAGCCGTGCAATGGAGAACTTGAGCTCGGACACCTTTGTCTGCCGCGGTGGACTCAGCGACTGGAAGGGCTGCATCGTGGACCTGGGGACAAAGTAAACCGTTCATTAAATTAAGATATTTTTAACATAAATAGCACGCCCCGTTGACCACATATTATATCTTAATCATGCTAATAATATTTAATATTGTAATAGGAACAAAGGAGATGGGCCAAGAACATTATCAGCATGAAACTGCGTCCACAAAGTGTCATCTGCAAATCGCAGCTTAGCCAATTTTGTAGTCCGTGCAGTTTGCACTTTGTTATTTATTTATAAATTCACGTCCGGCTGGGTTTTTACATGTTATTTTCTTATTTTTTACAAAGAACATGTAAATAAAAACAACAAAATTTAAAAAAAAAAACAAAATCAAAGTATAATCAAAAAAGAAAATAGAAGATATAATAATACACAACCTCTTAAACAAAAACAATGTCAAAACGAAATAAAGTGGAAACTAGACACTTCACTAAGCAAGATGGAAAAATATAATACTAGGAAAATTACAAATTTGGTAAGATAAACAGAGCTACGTAGTTTCTATAGTTAAATTATATTATATTTGATGTTCTTCTTTCAGAAATAAATTGGGTAATGACTTGTTTATATTTGGTGAATGATGTGTTGAATATATCAACAACATCTTTATAGTCTTTACCCAAATTTAGTATACGGCGAACGGGGGTATAGAATTGAGATTCTGTGTTGGAGTTATCACAATAGAACGGTAGATAATGTCTCGATGTTGTTTTGCGAGATATATGTAAAGAAATCAAGTATAACAGTTCAGGGCAGTCAATTATTGAATTTATGATTTTGTATAAACATTTTAGGTCATTAACTATTCTACGTTCAGATAATTTTAATAAATTGAGTTGTCATAGATAGATAATCATAGTTGACGCATTCCCTTGTAATACCCATTCTGAAATTAATAAATCTTAACAATTTTTTTTAATTCTTTCTATCGTGAGTGAATGACTAACGTAAGTAGGTGCCCATACTGTCGAGTTGTACTCAATTTGACTCCTAACCAATGACATATACAAATTTTTATAGGTTTTATAGGTTATGCTCCTAAAGCGAAGATTTCTGCTGTTGTAAGTTATTTATATTTAAGATTAATAAAAACAGGACCTTTCCATTAAAATGTTTTATGCAAAACTAAATATAAAATTAACGGTAAGCGACAGATTTTATTTTTCTAGACGATGAATAAATTGACCAAAGAAGCGAAACCAGCAGTCCACAGTGGAGTGCTATTACCTACCCTGATGAATGACAGTGAAGCATGTAACTGAAAAAGGATGAAAGGAGAAATGATGAAATTAGACTGAATGCTGTAGAAATGAGATCCCTGAGGCGTATGTGTAGTAAAATCATCTATGGTCGTGTGAAAGAATGCATGGCGCAATGTGTAAGATTAAGAAATGAACGCTTAGATGGTTTGGGCGTGAAGAGTGAATGAACAAATAAATAAGTGTTAGGAGAATATTTGACGAAAATGTGAATTACTTAAGTTGGGCCATGTCATAAGACCGTGTTGTTTGGCGGTCCGTCCTCTCTGCCTACCCCTGTGGATAAACGGCGTTATGGTTAGTTAGTTAGTTAGCTCCGGGCGCCGAATTGCCAACCTAACCTAACCTAACATAACCTAACACAAGGCCTTAAACTATTTAATTAAGTAGGTCAATATCATGAAATCAAATCAATTGTTTTTAATATTATCTTACTCCTTCAACCCCCGCAAACACAATCATTAGTTCCCGTCTATACTTTATACAACCTAACCTTACTTTCTCCCCCTTCCTTCTCACTGACTAACCAAATAACTTCCGACTAGGTTCGAACGGCCGGGTTGGAGTGGGCAGCCATTGTGCCAAGCAACTTATTGTTCGACAGGATTATTATTAGCAAGAAAAAATAAATATTTACCCGCAAGGGACTTGTGAAGGGTCATATTATATATATATATTGTTGTCACCACAACCAGTTAGCGAAGCCCAGTAGCGGCAACTTGAAAAAGAAAGACAAACATTCCCGAATTACAAAATACCTGACGATTAATATTTAAGATTTATTTTTCCTCCTTATTTACCCAACGTTTTGGACAGCGTTACAGTGTCCCACATCAAGACAGATGTTTTATAGAAGTTATACTGTGAACATATTTTTTAAGAACATCACAGTTTGTAGAAAAAAAACATAATGTGTAACGTTCTTCCAAATTATATTAAGTTTTCCCGTTAAATTTCCTTAGTTAAATTAAAATAAAGATTGTTTCGTGTTGACAGAAGATATTTTTTCATCCTTGTCGTTCCTTAGATAATAAGATTCTGTAAAAGTTACATGTGCTAAAACAGACCGTCTAACTCATAATAGATAATACGGAAGGATAAGAACAGGTTAGTAGAAAACGTTACACATAATCATACCGCGTATACCGGCCGTAATACAGCAGTATTAGTGAGATTCTTAAACTGCCCGACCCCCAGAATTAGGGACATATTACTATGGTATTAAGACAGATCGCGGACAAATATCGATCGATCGCGCAATGAAAATGTAAAAAAAGCAGTAATACCCATTTGCAGCATTATCAGAGGAATATTTTAAATCTAAATATCGATTTACCAAAGCAAATATAGAACGCATAATCAAATTGGCCAATTTCAAACCAATTTAAAGCAGACCGAGTCAATGAAATCGTAAATGTCGTCGCAAAAAACGGGAAGTTAGCAACTAAACGCGGAATGCAAAAATTACCTTGTTTTTGAGGATTGGAACAAAGTGGTGCCAGTCAATATGAGTAAACATTCTAACCCGAACAGTATACGGTATGGCTATGACCTTTTCAGCCTATAGCAATGCCAGTGATGCAGCGGCGTATTAGGGAATCTTTATAAGTAAAACGTAAGTATTTAAAATAAATAAATATGTGTGTTACGTGGTAGAAAATGTACATGTGATGAGGTGAGGATGGGAAGGAAATGGGAGAGAAGACAGTTGGGCGGTACACGACTAGAGCACCTGGCTGATCGTTAAAATGGATTTTTAAGCAATGATTTGATCTGAATGTGGTATTTCAGCAAATCGATGATGATAGTATTACACTCAGGAATATTATGTTTTTTTTACAATTAAATTCACACTCCACCCCTGGCTTAAAGGCTCATAAAATGTCCCCCTCACAATACTAGTCATTGCTAACATTTTACAATAATAATTGGCAAATAATAATGTCAAAGCACCACTTCAAACATTGCACCGGAATGATAATATCACAATTTCTTTCTGAAATATCCTGCAACCTATTTGGATCCTGTATGGAGTCTTTCTCATTACAGGATCCATTCCTACAAATATTGTTGAGGGGTATTCATACTATTTAAATATAACTTATCAATATCGCGATACAATTGAAGTCCTTTAGATGACAATTTGAGTGTTTTCTCGATCTTTGTGCGTCGTTTGAAAATTGCAAAAAATACCAGGTAGTTGAAAAACATTCAAATTGATCTTGTCTACCACGGAAAAGGGAACAAACCAAGTTGCGAAGGGCAGGGAGGTGGCGTGAACGTCTCCCTTTCTGTGATTTGTCAATAAATGAAGAAAAAAAGAGATTATTATCTTTCTTTTTTGTAACAAATAGAAATATTGATATACGTCCTGGGATCTTCCGTGCAGAGGATTTCTACAAATTATTAAAATTTAGTAGTATGGATAATATGAAGTGTTGGGAAGTGAGTTAGCTAAGAGCTTCACAGATGCACTCATAGAGGGCAGTGCAAAGAGCTTGCTTGGAAGTCGGCAAGATGGCAGCTAGTGGCCAGTAGTCGCCAGGGCCAGTGAGAATGCTCCCAGACAAACTTACTTTTCTCAGATCTCAATTAGCCAGCTTCTAGTTAGGTCGACCATCGAAGTCACACTTGTAATACGCGAAGTATTGAATAAATTCCTGATTTAATATAAAGAACTTGTTCTCTATATTAAATCAGGGATTTAAGTACTATTTTTTAAAATAATTATGAAAATATTACAAGGTGTTTTTCAGTGCAGTTGAGTGGTTTCGGTTTCAGTCTGTTTTCCCTATTCAGCTTTTTAAATTAAGAATTTAATTTTAAAATATTGTCGAATTTTGAATGAGAGTGGGATTTTATTGTAGAGTTAAGTACCATAGTATAGGAAGGTTTTTTGCCCAAGCGTTGAATTTGTAGTTGCTTGTTGGATATGTGTATGACCCTGAGTTCTAGTTTTTTTCTAATATACGCGTTAGTTGTTATTTTCGGTGACCTGAAAATTGATCCCCTGGACAGTTGATCCCTTTGCCAGTTGATCCCCTAAACGATTATTTATTCTGTATACGTACGTAGAGAGGATATACAGCCATACAAAAAAGTCGATATACTTCCGCTATACAAATATTTTTGATAACAATAATGCCGTGTCTCCAAAGAAGTATGCAGTGAAAATAACAAAATAGGACATATTTATATATGCGGTCGGTCGCTGATTTGACATCGTATTTGGCTCCCATCCAGGCGTAGTGTGTTCAATTCCTCAACTGGCTGAGTCCTCCATCACAACACAAGCAACATTTTCCTCTTACTGTGGTGGTAGTGGGAGATTTTCAAATATTGTCAGGTTTTTTCATAACCCGGGAATGTTTATCTTTCTTTAATAATAATAATACAATATTAAAAATGCAAAAATCCGTCATTTGAAATACACGTAGGATTACGAAAGATTTCTTAAATATTTATACTGAGGGATCTGTAGGATTTATAGGCCCTGTTAGGAGTTCTACCGAGCCGAACCCTCTGATATGAAAATATCTGGAGTCGGTGAATTATTTTCGCATTTGATCTCTGGTGATTTGACGTGTTGTTCTTGTATTGTTTTATATTTGTTCAAGCTTATATAATGCACTTGCACAATGTGGATTGACTAGATGATCATTTGTGGAAAAGTGTGTGGAAGTTTTTAGTTTTCCTGCGGGGAAGATTTAACCCGGACATAATGCCTGAAAATATATTAAAAAAAATAATAATATAACTAAGTGTCGCCGAAGGGGTATACAGAGAGGATATACTGCCGTAGGTAAAAAAGTCAATATTCTTATAATCGTTATTTCTTGTGTTTGTATAAATGTACATAAACATCCCTTATTTTCATCGAAGGTACTAGAGTTTTTTCTGCTAATAAATCTACCAAAATACAGCTGTATTATAAAATACAAGTACATTTTTCAACTCTCGTGCATTGTTGTACATTATGGCTTTTCAAAACAACCCTCCCTAGTGAATGCAATTTCTGAGTGTTGGAGTTTGGACTGGTTGTTCTAATGCAAAGCGTTTGGTTAAGTCGGTATAAACAACCTTCTGTAAGGGATGCTTTGTCAGAAATAAGGTATTGTTTTAAACCCTCGTTCTATATAACGCAATACGTCTCGCATTTTGCATTGAATCGCTGCTTTGCGGTGATTCTAAAAAGAAGGTACTTTTGTTTGCATCCATTCGTGGTACACGGAGTAAAATGATTATTGCTAATTTATCAAACATATCTTATGAGGAAGCTACAAGCCAAACATGAGTATATTATTATTTTTTAAATGATAAACTAATGTTTATAAGACAAGATTTTATGCACAGCATAAATGATAACAAATAATTATAAGCAATAATTAGTCGCCTGAAATATCAATACAAATTGAAAATATCTCCCGAGTGTGTTGATTGTGGCACTGTACATATTGAATCATTTGGCGGGTTGGAAATAAGCCGACGTAGCTCAGTGGTTTCAGAGGACCTGACCGGACATCAGAAGGCACGGGTTCTATTCCCGTTGGCGGCATTTATTTTTACTCGGGAGATATTTTCAATTATATTCTTGGTATACTTTATATTGTAGGTAATAGCCATTCAAATCGCTTGACAGACGGAGTCTAGAAACGTTCGATATCAAGCAAAAAACTGGTTTTTATTTATTTTGTAAATAATTTTATAAGAAAGCAAAAAAGTTAATCAAGTGAAACTGACACAGACAATCTTAGCTATAATACTGTATTTTTAAAAAATTGTTTCCTTTACGCGTTCATACATTTATATTGAAAAAAACAAATTTTTAGTGGCTTACATTTATATTTCTTATTGAGTAATTTATTTTTATATTTGTATTCTACTCAAGCGAAACGATAGGAAAACCTTCAATTTATCTAAAGCATATTTTTTGGTATTCATAATGTACACCAATTCATTATAAAGATTAATCAAAATAGTGATTTAGCATTAAGCTTCGTGTTCGGTTCCGGTAGTCGGAACACGTGTTCATGCACCTGCATTTCCCTTGATAATATATAAAATCACTATGAATATGTGTTCCGACATCGTGATAATTAATTAAAATTTTCTTAAAAGGTTATCAGGAAACATATCAATTAATTCGTCAAGGCCTGCAATTCCGCTTTTAACCGGATTAAGGATAATTAAAAGATTCTTAATAAATTATCAATACTAATTTTTCTTCATACAGATATTTTCAGTAAGCCCTGGTGAAAGACCACCATCAATAATCAATGCTTGAAATGGTTTTAGCCATGTTTTGTGACCACATCTGAAGAGCTTGCTACTTCCAAACCTTTATCTTCTCTATCTCATTTCTTTCCCCGCTATCTTCAGCCACACGACATACACTGATTGGGGATGCCAGAGTTTCAATGGCTCTGGACAGTAAGGGGAAGTTGGTACTCTTGTGCATTAGGTATTCATGTAAAATAATAAAAAAATACCTACCAGTCGGGTTGTGTAAGAAATATTCACAAATGTAATAAATACATATTAAAAATTAAATTAAATACGTCAGGAGTTAACGAAAACAACACAAGACAATATAGTAAAAAAAAAATTAATGTGAATACCGCGCAAGAGTCCCAACTGCTCTCAAGCGTCTGGAGCCAGTGAGTCTTTGGCATCAATTCGGGTATATTGTGATGGTAGTGGGGAAGGGAATACGATCAGGAACAGAAAGGTACCGAAATACCTGGTTATGCAAATCTGGTCACCAAACACAGCTAAAGACAATTCAAGCAACGTTTCAATTAACGGTGGACTTACACTAGGACACATTTGAGAATATCTTCCACTCTGGAATGTGCTGAAAATATACTATAATAAGTAAATTGTGATTGACGCATAATTAATCAAATAAAATTAAGTTGCCCAAGCCGGGATTTGAACCCACCACCTCCAAATTGCTAGTCGAGAGTCTCACCCCTCGATTATACACGAGGGTGTGTAAAAAGTGTACACATGTACAATATCTTTCCCGATAGCCTGTAAACGTAGAATCGAATAAACAAATTAAAAAATTACAAAGCAAGTTTTCCTGCTATAATGATTGTATACTGAAAAAAAAACAGATTTAAAATATTGCTAATTTATTAATATATTCTTCAAATTATTCTTAATTCCGTTAAAAACGGGATTGCAGGCCCTTAACGAATGAATTGTTAGGTTTCCTAATAAACTTTCAGTATAGCACGAATGTGTTTAACGCGATGTCGGGACTCGTGTTATATTCTAAATTCTAATATTTTCGTATTTCCTCATTGTATATTATCAGGACAAATGCAGGTCTATGAACACGTGTTCCGATATAATATTAATTTACTTAAAGTTTATCAAGAAACGTCCTGCAATCCGTCTTTTTAACCGGAAAACCAATAATTTTAAGAAATTCTTAATAAATTGGCTGTAATCATTTTTATTACGTGTATTATCAGGTCATCAATTGAATGGTATTAAATTGTTTGTCTTTCAAAAAAAATATATCGTATTTGAAAGCTATACGCTTGATGGCTCCACTGTAACCTCTCAATGAGACTTAGTACGCATCGAGAATCTAAGATTTATTAAAGCATGAAAAAATTTCCACCAATTTCCTGGAAAATATTCCTTTGTAGGCACTGCATTATCGAACAGATTTCCCTGGCATATGATTGGTCGGCCACCCTCCCTCCACAAATATCCCCGGCCAATGGGAATGCAGCACTGTGACATGCGCACAGCTGGAGTTGGTCATAATTACGTCAAGGCTCACAGTGCGGAGATGTGACACGAGACGTAGGTCAAATGTCAAATTTGACACGAGACGTAGGTCAAATATCAAATTTGACACTGGATATTGGTCAAATGTGATAAGATATGTAGTATATAGCAGTGGAGGTCCGTAACTTTTTATAGAAGGGATGCTGGACATCAAATGTTTATACTCGTACTTACTACGTACTTGATATCAAATATGCACATCTAGACGGCCAGCCCACGAACAAGATACAATAAGGTACCGTTTAAAATTATCTCCATAAATCCATTTAGCTGCATAACTCAATATTTCCACTATCCAGAGTAAGTTTTTTTTCCGCAAATGGCGGAGACACAAAACTTTTTCACATTAATGATTCAATTATACAACCACACAAATCACTATTATCATTTATAACAAGTTGGCGAAGTATCCAAGCTCAAAGCAAACTGTCAAAGCAGCGCGCGAATACCAATGGATTAGTAATAGAGTATACGATTCTGTGCATTATACATATGAGCATTAAAGACGGTTTTTGTACGTTGGATGCTGTCATTAATATCGTATAAAGTTGACGAAGATATTGGCTTGCGGGTCTCAGTGAGCATGCGCGGAAATAACGTACGTTCTAGCATTCTTGGATACGGTTTACAGATCGCTTCCACGCCACAGTGTGTTTTACGTGTTTCACAATATTTAAGAATGTATGTGTATTTAGACTCACCCGCGCTGTTTGTATCGTGTCGTTCGTTGTGCGTACACAGAAACACGATGTCTTATAATTTTAATATTTGTATGATTTTTCACAGCGCCGTTTTAGAAATATTAAAATATTTATTTGTATTTTATAAAATTCTGTGTTTAACATGATAGCGATTTGAGATCGAAAATAGAAATAATGTCGGACAATGTAGGAGGTACGCATTACGTACATACGTTTGGTACTGTCACTAAGAACTCAGATGTAACAAATCTATTAACTATTGAGGGAGATGTTACACTAGAGCTGTGCGGATTAAACAGTGAATACTGCTGTGTTCTGTCCGGAACCAGAGGGACTATGGCATCCCTAATTTGAACATGGGCTGAAGGACATAGGAAAGGGATGGATATGGGGTAGGGGGATTGGGAAATACCTGTCTATTCAGAATTGGTCATCAAACATACCTAAGAAATTTTAAACAACTTGTCGATTGTTCGAATGGTGCACGGAAAATAATGAGTATTAAAATCCTTATCATTAATGAGTATTAAAAATACTTTCATAGTATATCGGAACACGTGTTCATGCAGCTGCATTTATCCTGTTATTATGTAGTGACGAAATGCGAACGTATTGGGATTTTTACGAATGTTGCTAAAAGTTTATCAGGAAACCTATTAATTCATTCGTTAAGGGCCTGCAAACCCGTATTTAACCGGATTACGAATAATTCGAAGAGATTTGTTTTCATACAGATATTTTCAGTAAACCTTGGTGAAAGACCATCGTCCATCATTAATAATCAGTGCTTGAAATGGTTTTAGCCATGTTTAGTGACCACGTCTGAATAGCCTGATACTTTCAAATCTTTCGCTTCTCTATCTCCGTCCTTTCCTCACTTTATTCAACCTCACGACATACCTTGATTGGGGATATAATAACAGTTAGTTTTCTCCGTGTACTTGCCTGAAAAAGTTTAAAAAAATAATTGTCATTGAGATAGTTAGGTTTCGTTGGGCAAATTGTATAATTACTTGGGTATTTTAAATTTTTTTAAATGTTACATAAAAAAACGTGGTTTATACTTGAGGTGATTTTTAACGAAAACGACGCTATATAAATTAGCCAAATATTATCATTATAATTTATTCACAGGAAATTTTGGTTTTGATTTATTGAATAAGAATTTTTTTTAAACATCCTTTTATGGATGCTAGGTCTATTAACTGTTCACAGAATTACAACTTAGTTCTAACCTTGCAACGCCGGGTGACACGAAGTACCCTCACTGATTACTCATTCAATTGCCTCAAAAAATCTGACGTCAAGCAGTTAATTGCAGAGTTTGGCTGTCACTTCTGACGCCCGTTATTCAGCCACCAGGCTTCTGCTTCCTTTCTCCGCCTACCCCGGGAGGGAGTACCCACCGCAGTCGCTCCTTCCTCATCTCTCTGCAATGCGCGATGACAGCTGTCAGATGCACGCCAGCTTTGGCGGATTGTCGAATTGGTTCCTACTTTGGAGGTAGGGTTGACACAAATTCACGTATTGATTATAACTTAATCAATTATATATCTGTCTGTCTTTATTATCTACTTTGCTTCTTCTTTTGAATAATGATTAATTATTAGTTATGGTTCAAATATTGTTACAATATACTGTCAAATTACCCATCTGGTAACACATCTAATACTCATTTTTTCATTACTTTTGAAATATTTTGTGTTTGTATGTAGAATTACTTTATGCTTGTGATACTCTTATGTTTGCTTCAAATGTAAATTGTTAACCTCGATACAGGCTCAGTCCTAGTGAGGTTGATTTTTATGTGAAAAAAAAGTGTTTTATGTATAGTGAGATGCAATAAATAAATTGGTTTGTATAAGCTGTTTTGTGGAAATGACAAATGTTTGAATTGTCTCACTAGGGGAAAACTCGTCAGCATTCTAATTCAAAAAAATATTTATTGCACAAAAATACAGAGTACAAAGTGTATAGCTTATAGGTTACATCCAATTTCTTCAAGCTAACCCAACAAATACACATTATTTTACATAACCCAACAATTACATGTTAACAAATGTATGTAAATAAAAAACAGAGGTATTTAATTTATGTAAGATATTCATTTAAGGTGTAGTGACATTTGTTCAAAATAAATGTTTTTAGTGATGATTTAAATTTAATTATGTCGGTTATTTGTTTGATGCTACGTGGAAGATTGTTATAGTATAATGGCTAGATATTGAAAGCCTTACTAATAAACCGCTAGTTATAAGTCACTAGCTATGACAAATTGTTATAAGCTGAAAGTAATAAGTTATGAGTCTAAGTGATAGGTATGAATTAAATGCATAAATTAAGTTGTTAAGCGCCTTTGAGTTGATTTTCTCACGAAAACGGCGCTATATAAATAATTTAATAATTTTTTATTATTATAATTTCATTCAATTGATAAACAATCGTGTATGTAAAAGCTTTACTAATAAACTAAAATTTACCTAACTGATATTTAAGTCATACAAAGTTATACTCTTTGTTTATGTGTACAGCGAAAGATGGTAGGTTATTTATTGTGCTATATATTTCTTCGTTTTGAAGACGTCGTAAAAACAAATACCATTTTAAAAACTAGATGAAATTACTCTTTATTACATATTTGTAATAAGCATTTACTTTGTGGCTCGTCATAATTTACAATAAAAAATATAAATTTGTTTTAGTTTTAGAGATTTAATATTCTCCTGACGAAGGAAGGGTGCTTCCGAAACCGGTAGAGTGCAATTAAAATTAAAGTGGTCTAAAAAAAATTATTAAATTGGATTATTTAAATTTTGTATTTGAACGTCGAAAAGTTCAACGAAATACAAAATTTGCAAAGCGTACATTCGTTTTGTTATCGTTTCGGACATCGTTAAAGTGTCCATCGTTAGGGTAGATGTGTGATTGAAGTATGTTCTTACATATATAGAAACGTTGACTAAAGAATAAGGTAGTGCAACACGGCATAATGCCCCAAAAATATCAATAAATAAATCATTAGGTACATTTTTATGCCACAATGGCTAAAACTGGCTCAAACCAATAAGTATTTACAAAAATTTCAAATCATTTGCCTGGCTACAAATTTATACTTAAGTTCCAGTTGTTTTGCAGAAATTCACGTATGACAAGTCAACAAATGGCCAATCAGCGGTATATACTAGTAGACATTGTCCTGCCACACTTGCCTTCTATGTAGACCGCCTTATATCTGTTGTCGGATATTATATTCTATGCATTTATTTATTCAAACGCCATATAATGGCTTTGACAATATAGTGATAATCGAATTACAAACGTACAGTGATTAACAGGATAATAATGTCAATAAGTTAAAGAACAATTAATGTGTATACAAAAACACTATTGCAAGTGATGCAGTTATTAATATAAGTGCAGTAAGACAATGCATAATTCAAAAGAAATATATACCAGTGTAACAATAGTTGAACTAATTTATACCAGGTTTGTATAAGACCTGTCATAAGTCGAAGAATGTGGTCTCTATGATAATAGTCAGTAGTGAGTTTATTCTTACCCACAAAATTAATAGTACTTGGAATAGCTGAGTAGGCATCGCAACTTGAAAAATGATACATGGAATATTTGCGCAAGTCACGTACATCTTAGATATTGTTTTGACGTTTCATTTGATATCGATCATTTCAGCATTATAGATTTTTTCAGGGGATGCGAAAATTTATGTATTTTTGGATGATAAAGAAAGGTTTAAAAAACTTAAGGCGGTTTCGGAGATTAGCGTGTACGAACATAGTAACGTGTGATTTTTATACATTAAGATTAGAACATTCTATCAAATTGTAATAAGCTTAACAACATGACAATTCTCCACTTTTGCTGATCACAATTTGTTCACAAGCCGAAACGAAATTAGATTGTCAAAAAAAAATTTGCGCTGAAAAAATGGCAATTTACATTTGAATTTCTGTAAAACAAACCGTATTCAATGATTTACTAGTGGTATTTTTCGCAATTTTTCCGAATCTATTCTATTCTGACAAATAAAAAAATAAATAAAAAATTGAGAAATTTTGGCAACCCTGTAATACGCGACCGACCGATATTACAGCATTAGTATTGTCACCAAACATTTATGTAAATGCTCGGAGTTCAATTGCGGATGTGATTAGTGTCGAAGTCGCCCTACGTGTTTCCACAATACCGCAAGGGTAGGCAGTTAGCAATCATCTTGTTTATACAGATTCTTCGAGCGATTTGCAAAACGTGTTGAGCGTTCGCTTGCCATTATGTGCCACATTTATAGAACCCAAAAATATGGTGGACTCTTTCGCTGCAGCAGCTGGTCCAGTTTCTTCACCACCTAGAATTCTTGCTGCAGTCTCCATCTTCCATCTTCGTCGAACGTCACAGCGGTGTTGCCAAGATCTGTTATCTATGTGAGGATGTTGTGTCAGCGTTTTATTAGCAGCAGACACATACCTGGACGGATGACGAACCTCGTGCTGGCACTATTGGTGGACTCTTTCGCTGCAGCAGCTGGTCCTGTTTCTTCACCACCTAGGATTCTTGCTGCAGTCTCCATCTTCCAACTTCGTCGAACGTCACAGCGGTGCTGCCAAGATCTGTTATCTATGTGAGGATATTGTGTCAGCGTTTTATTAGCAGCAGACACATACCTGGACGGATGACGAACCTCGTGCTGGCACTATTGGTGGACTCTTTCGCTGCAGCAGCTGGTCCTGTTTCTTCACCACCTAGGATTCTTGCTGCAGAGTCTCCATCTTCTATCTTCGTCGAACGTCACAGCGGTGATGCCAAGGTCTGGTATATGTGAGAGGATATTGTGTCAGCGCTTTATTAGTAGCAGACACATACCTGGACGGATGACGAACCTCGTGCTGGCACTGTTGGTGGACGCGGTGGACTCTCTTGCTGCAACAGCTGGTCCGGTTCCTTCACCACCTAGGATTCTTGCTGCAGAGTCTCCATCTTCTATCTTCGTTCCTGTTCCTGTTCTTCATTTTACTTAACTTTATTTTTGTAATATTTATATGTTTTGTAATACCTGGATCAACTGTAAAGCGCCCCTGAGGTGATATCTCACAAAAGCGCCGCTAAACAAATATCTAGATGGATTCATCGACTTTAAATCGCAGTAAGCAGTTTCATACGTTTCCATATTAATATTTAGAGGAATGATTTTAATTAAATATATAATCATATGACACTAATCTCTCGATTGGTAAACCGTTGTTATACCACATGTTTAATTTAATAGGTTAGGTATTGATTATACAATAAATAGGTATTTCTTGGTTTCTAACATCTTTTTTAAAATGTGAATACCGCACAAGAGTCCCAACCGTCTGAAGCCAGTGAGCAGTGAGACTATGGCTACCTAACTAGGGGTATGTTGCAAGTTTGAAAGGCAAGATAGAGGGTCGCAGAGGGCCTGGTAGGAGACAAATGTCTTGGCTGCGAAATATACGAGAGTGGACCGGCATTAGAAGTGTGGAGGAGCTATTCCGGGCAGCGCAAGACAAAGAGACATTTTCTAGAGTGATCGCCAACGTCGGGGGGACCTGATACGGCACATAAAGAAGAAGAAGTAAGTTTGAAGGTAGTAGAGAGAAGGAAAGGGAGTTGTTTTGAACGCTAGAAGAAGTCTACGACGCCCGAGGAAGCCTCTAGGAATTATCTCTGCATTGAAATGAAACACAGAGTCAAATTTAAATCGATAAGTTGTAGTTTTCAGCAGTAATAATGATGCTTCACGAAATGAATGGTAGAATAAGTCGGTGACGGCCGACGAGGTCATGGATCAAATAATTGATTTTGGTAAAATGAGGCGTACCATGTTAAACGAAGAAGGTGGCGTAAGAATAATGTTTGACGTGGCAGTGGAAGGTAGAAGTAGTTGGGGACGCCGGGGAAGATGTTGCATAATATTTTTTCTATCTTAAAAATTTAAAGATCTTATTTAGCCAGCTCCTAGTTAGGTCGACCATCGAAGTCACTCTTGTAATACGCGAAGTGTTGAATAAATCCCTGATTTAATATAAAGAACTTATTCTCTAAAATCTCCTTCCACGACGAGTTGAAGAACTGTTCGTTTTTATATTACCAAGCAATATATGAGAATTAGTTAGGATGCAGGCGAATTTTCATGTTATTGTTTTACAAAATTATTATTTTAATTTCTGTTTGTATCTGTGTTTTCTCTTTAAATAAATAAATAAAAAAAATATATAAATAAAGACGAATTACCTAAGAGATTCAGATATATGCTGAAAACATGACTACTAATCAGAGACTTTTTAAATTTTATTTTATACTGTAGAAACAAACAGTACATGATTTACAGAGATGAAACAATATACAGGAATAAGATATTTCATGTTGGGTACCTATGATATGTTTCCTTGTAATGTCTGCTAAGTGGTATGTTTATTTCTTAATTACCAGGTGACGTGTGTAGTTTATAGATGTGTGTGTGTGGGACGTGTGTAATGTATGTGTGTGTCTATATGTATGCGCATTGAATAGTTTAAATTATTGACATGATGCCACGTTTGAATTTGGGCAGTGAATCCGAAAAAATGCCAATGTTAGAGTTAAGACAAATATTAGTACTCTGTATTAGTAATACTATTGATTATGGCAGTGGTTAGTGATAAATATATGTATAAGTTGTATTGTAATTAGTAATGGTATTATTTACATATGTTATATTGTAATTAAACATGAACATCCTGTTGACAAACTGTTTAATTGTGGTTTAACGGGATTGTACTTTGAGAAACAATATTTTTTTTAAAACCCAGCTTTAAGGAACACTAGAGTTAACCTCAAACCATTTAAGTATAAACCTATCAACGCCGGGTACACGTCAGCAAGTAGTGAAGAGGAAGCTACAAGCCAAAAATGTGTATATTCTTGGTATACCTTATATTGTAGGTAATAGGCATTAAAATCGCTTGACAAACGGAGTCCAGGAACGTTTGATTTCAAGCACAAAATTGGTTTTTATTTATTTTGTAAAAAAATTTTTAGTAGCTTACATTTATATTTTTCTTTGAGTAATTTATTTTTTTTATTTGTATTCTACTCAAACAAAACGATAGGAAAACCTTCAATTTATCTAAAGCAAAAATTTGTATTGGTATTCATAATGTACACGAATTAGTTATACAGATTAATCAAAATAGTGATTTAGCATTAAGCTTCGCCTTTATATTTCCAACTGCCATTTGAACTCAAAATCTTGATTTAAAATGTGTTCTAGGAGTTTGTACAAATGAGCAGCTGATTCCGATCTCGGGACAAAGGAGCAAACAATGGATGACGCCTTTCATAGCAAAGTATGAGTCTGCCCCCTGCCCCGTGCAATTTGTGAACTCATTGCGCAGCCACTTGAATTAGGAGGAAATACACATATGGATCTAGCACGCGCCAAGGGATCGGGTTTCAAAACCTTAACCTCTGCAAGCCCTACTAATTTCGGTTGTGACTCCGTCTATCAGGCGCGGTCCGTCCGTACATGCTGTGGATGCTCCGCTTCCCTTGCATTTTAGTGTAAAAAGATTTGGACTTCTAGCCTAAACAGCAATACTGCAATTTAAATATTTTAATATTTCTAAAACGGCGCTGTAAAAAATCATACAAATGTTATAATTAAAAGACATCGTGAATATTATCGTCCCGTTTCTGTGTACGCACAACGAACGACACGTTGGATTGTATGCGCGCGCTGCTTTGACAGTTTGCTTTTAGCTTGGTTACTTCGCCAACGTGTTCTAAATGATAATAGTGAATTGTGTGGTTGTATAATTGAATCATTAATGCGAAAAAGTTTTGTGTCTCGGCCATTTGCGGAAGAAAACTTATTCTGGATACTGGAAATATTGAGTTATGGAGCTTAATGGATTTATGGAGATAATTTTAGACGGTACCTAATTGTATCTCGTTTGTGGGCTAGCGTCTAGATGTGCATATTTGATATCAAGTACATAGTAAGTACGAGTATAAACATTTGATGTCCAGCATCCCTTCTACAAAAAGTCACCGACCGCCACTGCCATCTATCTGTCCGGTTTTAATGTAGGTACCTAATCTAAAATCTCGGATTTACTTGGAATTTAAGTGTCATTTACAAAATTGGACGTGCTTGTTTGGACAATTCAGACAAATGATAAAATACCTACCTACAATATAATATTTTAACAGAAATTATTTTAATTGCCATTTTCAAAATTGGAACTGATTTGTCGAGAATTCCGATTATCCGTGATTTTTCAGGGGTCTGCACTAGGTATTTTATAAATAAAATAAATGTCAAAACGTGAACCTATCGACAGGAATCCCTCTAGCCCAAATATATCAATTCTATAAAAAAGATGAGTGTGTTGAAGTAGACATTTTCGTCGATTTTCGCCTATCTATGATTAATCACGGGTCTGTGCTATTTAAGTAATTTATTTACATTTAAATGTATTTCACATATCTATTATGTTTGACGAGATATATATGTACAAAAAATGTCTACAGGATTTTTTTCTTATTGCGCAATATGGAACAAACAAGATGGCGTTTTGACATATTTTTTGACACGCTAGTGAATATTACAAAGCTACATAGCTCGTGATGAAAATTATACAGCTAACTGAGAATATGTGAGTTTATTAAGAGATTATAGACTGAAATATTGGTTCACATTTCATAACTCCAGAACTTGAGATTTTTTGTGGCTTAATATAATCAGTTTTCAGATGTACAGTTACGAATTTGCAATACCTACTTACCAATACTGCTTCATTTAAAAGATTTCTGTATTTTTACGTTTATAATAATAAATGAGGTTAGGTTAGGTTAGGTAATTTTTATATTTTTTGCAGCTATCTTTTTGGTTTGTAACGAGAACATTATCTAAATATTGTCATACACATAACCGTTTTTATTTATATGGGACACCTATTAACTATTGACCATTACAAATTAAAATTCTCTTTTTATTGGAAAAACTTTTGAAGGTAATAACTTTTAATATCTTCTTCAATGATATATTACATTTATGGGAATAACCTTCAAAGGTTACTAAAAAAAAATAATTCCAATAAAAATGTACCTATTCACTTTAACTTGTGAAAATATCTGGTTTCTTAAAAAAAATGTATTCGATAAATTTTTAAAATATTCCTTGGATTTAAGGTGTTAATTTTCAAAAACATCGCACGACAAAAATACTCCGATATAACATGTAATTGACGGGGATTTCTTTACAAATAATTTCAGACGTAATTGCGACCCCCGAAGTTATCAGTACCTCTCTCTCCAATGCGCCCTTGCTCGTATAGCCCTGTCCTTGTCTTCAGTACAGTACCACCTCGATCTTTGTTCGTTTCAGCTCGCTGTTCTTTTGTATTGGCGGGAATAATAATTTGACCCCCGTTTCCGGTCCGGAAGTGTGGATTTTGAAAACGGAACATTTTGCGTTTTGATTTTGGCGGGAGCAAGTTCTTTTGACAGATTTGCAGTTGTTCTTATAGGACTGTAATTTATTTATTTTTTATTTTATTTTTATTTTATTTTAAATGCACATTTACAGTTATACATAACCAATAATAAACATACATTTTATTTTAATTTATTAAGTAATAATAGCGTTTTTGAACTGGTGAATATTAAGTTGGAAAATATCTATATCAGGGGACAGGTAATTTAGTAACATAATCATTTTTCCGAGCGGCATTACTAATGGTAAGTTGGTTCTGCATTTTGGAACGACAAAGGTTCTGTGCCTGCGCGCTCTTGTATAATTGTCGGGGACATAAAACTCAAATTTTTCTATAATATCGGGAATACAGACGTTACCATTTAGAAGTTTATATGCTGTTATCAGCAAAGCAGTTTTCCTTCTATCGGTGAGGCTATTAATACCCAGCATGCCGGACAAAAAGGCTGATGGATATAACCAGGGATAATATCCGAAGTCTCTAAGATATAAATATCTCAGAAACTTCTTTTGTACTTTCTCTATCATTTGAGAGTAAGTTAAATCCATTGGTCCCCATATTACAGAACCACTTTCCAAAATACTACGTACTAAACTATAGTATAGCACACGAATCGCGGCCGAGCTGCAAAAATGTCTGGAGTTGCTTAGCACAAATCCTAGCATTCTTAAAGCTTTGTTGCATATCGTTTCTATGTGGACGTGAAATGTTAAGTGCGTATCAAATGCGATTCCCAAATCTCTTGAAATAACAATGTGCTGAAGAGATGAATAAGACATTTTGTAGTTATAGTAAATCGTTTTGTTTGCCTTGGTGTAGCACATAATGGAGCATTTCTTAATATTAAACCCTAATTTATTGGTATGACTCCATTCGACGATAGAATTTATATCACTTTGTAGCTGCAAGCAATTTTCCAAAGATTTTATTAAAAGGAATAGTTTCATGTCATCCGCGAATAAGAGAAACTTGGAAAATTTTATGCAATGGTAAATGTCATTGATAAATAGCGAGAAAAGTAAGGGTCCAAGATTCGACCCCTGTGGAACTCCAGAGTTTGTGATGAAGTTGGAAGAGTGGAAAATACCATAAGTTACGTATTGTTGTCTATTTGAGAAATAACTTACAAATAGACATAGAAGTTTCGCTGAAAATCCAAATTGGTCGAGTTTATTTAGGAGAATAAGCGGATCTACTGAGTCAAAGGCTTTTGCGAAGTCATTGTATGATACATCTACTTGATTGTTACTATCAAGAGCTTGAGATATGTACTCCGTAAAAACCATTAGATTAGACACAGTAGATCTGCCAGACCTAAAACCGTGTTGCTGGTCAATTATAAAGGGTTCAACTTGGGTATAAATGCATTTATGAATTATTAGTTCAAACAACTTGGCTGGAGAGGATAGGATCGCCACTGGTCTATAATTAGAGACTGAAGCCTTATCACCAGTTTTATGTAACGGTGTAACTTTAGAGATTTTCCACAGGTCTGGGAATATTCCGGAGTTAAGTGAGAGATTATAAATATACGCGAGAGGTGTTAATAAGGGCTCAAAGCATCCCTTTAACACGAATGACGGAATAAGATCCGGTCCAAAAGAAGTTTTGGATTTTAATTTTTTATCAGCAGCGGTGATGTCAGTGTTTGTAATATTTTGAATATCAACATTCTGTGCTTTTGTTGGCGTATTTTTTCCAGGTATAAAAGATTTCAAGTCCGCAGCTTCCTTACTATAAGTTGATTTAAAATAGTCTGCAAATGCTTCTGGAATATCTGCTCCTGAGAAAGACTGATTATTCCAAGTAACATGGTCAACAAACCCGCCATCACTTCTTCTGGACGAGATATACTTCCAGAAAGATTTGGGATCGCATTTGATATTTTTTTCAATAGAATTAATATATTGCACATGTGCTAATCGAATACTGCGTTTTATTTTTGTTCTAAGTAGACAAAACATTTCCCGGTCACTCACCATTCCAGTTTTCTTCCATTTTTTGTAATGTTTGAATTTGAGTTTTATGTCGCTAACAATCTCACTAGAAAACCATTTAGGATATTTTCTACCATTCCTCGGAGTGCGCTTAATTTTGAAACACATATCAAAATATTTATAAATTATGGAATAGAAAAAGTGTGTCGCTAAATTAACATCATTTATGTCCTTCAAAGGTTGCCAGTCATGAGATTGTAAATGGCAATAAAGAGCTTTAAAATCGCCATGTTCGAAGTTCCATCCTCGCCTAACACTATTATCAATATTATTCCACAAGTTTCGTGTTTGACAATTGGTTGTGTTTTTGTTCGGCGAAATCTCTATACACAACGATGGATGATAAGCGTCTTCTTTAACTAGTGAGTATAAGGATTTATATACTTTTAAATCAATGTTGCTGATAACAATGTCCAGCGTGCTTCCCTTCACATTTGTAATAGAGTTGCTTTGTTCCATTTGGAAAAGATTCATAAAATATATGAGATCCATTTCGGTGCCTTTGTTACTAGATTTTAGATTGAAGTCGCCTATTATAATAATCTTTTTATTGATTAAAAAATTAAAATTCTCAGTAACCTTATCAAAAAAATCGGTATATGTTTTATTTGGCGATGCCGGTGGAATGTACACAACACATATGTAAATAACACCAAAATCATTTAGGCATGTCTTTATCCACATATTCTCGTCTTTACTTTCCAGATAGGTAAGTCTCTGGGTTTGAGTTGCACGGTCACGTCTCGTGGCTAGCAGTACTCCTCCTCCCCTTGAATGTCCCGAGGTTCTGTCCTTTCTGAACACGTCATACCGTTGATCGAAGAGTTGACTATTGTAAATGCTGTCGTTAAGCCATGTCTCTGATAGTAATATAAGATCGTTGTTCTGTATTATTACACTTTGTAGGAAATCATCGGTTTTGGATCTTAATCCCCGTACATTTTGGTAAAAAATTGTGCAAGGGAGAGAATTCACTTTTAGGGGGTTCTCTAGTCATTTCGCGGCGGCATTTTCATTCACTTTGGTCCAATTCATGTAGTGTTAGGTTTCATTATTGGAGTCATAAACTGAATCAGGAACAGCTGATTAAGATGTGGAGGTTTTGCGATATTAAACATCATGGTTTTTGGTTCGAAAATATGATAGCTCAGAATTACAACTAAAATATACAACCTTCATTAACGGCCTTACTAATAAACGCGATGTAAATTGATTTTTTTTATTTTTTTTTTTTTTATAGTGAATACCTCACAAGAGTCCCAACTGCTCCCGTCTGGAGCCAGTGAGACTATGGCATCCCCAATTGGGGGATGTTGTGAGGCTGAAGGTAAGTGGGGAAGGGAAAGAGGAAGGTGGGGAAGTACCTGGATATTCAGATCTAGTCACTAAACACGGCTAAAGCCATTTGGAGCAACGTTTCAATTCTGAATGGTGGTCTTACACCAGGGCGATACTGGTAGTATCTTCCACTCTGGAACGTGCCGCAAATATACTATATATTATTTTAATTAATTAATTGTGAAATAACACAAATTAATTAAATAAAATTTATTTGCGCACGCCGGGTTCGAACCCGCGACCTTCGGAATGGCAGTCCAATGCGTTACCACTGGACTATGCCGGCCGTCAAAGTTAATAAACAACCGTGTATATGAATACCTCACTAACAAATTAAAATTATCTAAGCTGATATTTAAGGCCCCGTACTAAGCGTTCAAAGATGGTTTGAAATGGTGATATGTAAATACGAATGTTAGAGAGAGCGCGCTAATATTAAAAAAAAACGAAAATGGTGAAAATATTTAATAAAACACAGTTTAAAATAGAGTAAAATTAACTCGACAGATGCTTTAGTTGCATTTAAAGATACACTGTATTTTTTTCATGCCTATAACAACATATATAACAGAACAAATCGTAATTTTAATAATTTTCTGAGCTTACTTTTCTATCGAGGGAATTTCATATAAATAATGTATACTTACATATTTTTTCGGAACTTATTTATTTATTTATTAACGCCGATTATAGCGGCTTTTACAAAAGAATAACAATTGTTTTACATATGAATACAGAATATACATAGATAAAAAAAATATAAATATAAAATACATAAAAGAGAACAATAGAAATAGTAGTATCAACATAAAAAAGTACAATGAGTAGGTTATTATAAATACAATACAACATATTGTATTATTATAAATTATTAATAATTATTAATTATTATTATTAATTATTAATATTATAAATTATAAATTATTATTATAAATACAATACAACTTAAAAACTTAAAGAGTTAAAGAGAAACTTGTTATAAATCGGTTGAAATTGGGTATACGCATAGACATATGAATATTAGTAGACCTGCCCTAAGTGTTAAAAGCGTATTATCCCCACTCCCCATACCGGTTCCATTGGAACCGGCTGTGCTCGCGTATGACCTCAAGTGAAATTTGAAAACGTGACGTCATCATTCTTGTACGAACTACGGTCGAGGCATCATCGGTTCATTTTACGAAATAACACGGCAAAATGTTGACTTGTACTATGAAAACTTGTAAAAATAGATGTGAAAAAGAGAATAAATCCAATTGTCGTATTACATTCCATATAAAAGCATTATTTTAAGCATATTCACATCGTATAATATAGATCAGTTTTAGAAACATATTATACTATCACATCGAGAAACGTCTGGACGCGAAACACAAAGCTGGTTGGTTGCTGGGAAGTAAATTATGAACATTTATAAAAGTGTCTTAACTAAATACTTAAACGAAATATTCGACTCTGAAAATGTAACCGAATTTTTTTGCCGAATTTGGACTTGAATTTGTTCATAACGTGGCGAGTAATTTGCGCTCCCATGTAAAAATGTCTATTCATTCAAAAGCAGGTTTTACTTTTAAGAAGTAAATGGTGATATTATAATGCGAGATGCCTATTTACTGTCAGATTGATTTATTGACGAATCACAGTCAGCCTTACTCCCTTCGTTCTTCAACAGTTGATTTTACCCCTCGCCATTATCTTCTCGTCTATTAATTCCTATGTCTGTGGGTATACGGTGAATTGGGTCGTATACTGGTTAGGTTAAAATCTTTACTCATAATAATATTCATGCAAATTTTTTTTGCACATCGTATTACGCGTTTAGGTGCTAACTTCACGTTTCTTAAGATGACATTTGCGATGTCATGGACTCTGTCTTCTGTGAATTGCTCCGAAATTTGATATTAATGCTTTTTTACATTGTCTTTGCGCGACCGATCGAAATTTGTTAAATCAACCAATAAATAATCTGTCAACCACTAATACTGCCGTATGACCTGTATAGTGTATACGCACGCGTAACGTTTTCTACTAACCCGTTCTTATCCTTCCGTATTATCTATTATGAGTAAGACGGATTGTATATATAGCGGAAGAGGGTAGTTTATTCGTTGAATAAACTTGAAATTTCTCATCGAATTTCAGGATATTTCCAAGTTATATTAAATTTTCTATATATAAATTTCTTCCTTTTGAAGATGTCGTAAAAACTAATACCATTTTTATAAAATATATAATATAACCTTTGCACAATACATTACTCTTAATTTATTTAGGGAATCTGCAATAAAATTGTCACCTCAATTCTTAACTCGTTTACACAATAAAAAATAAAATAATTCCCGGAGATTTAAAAAAAAAATTGATTAATATAAATAAAATTAATATTGTATAGTATACTTGCGGCACCTTCCAGGGTAGTAGATTCTTTCAATATCGCTCTGGAGGAAGACAACAATTCAGAATCGAAACGTTGTTTGACATGACTTTAGCCGTGTTTGGTGACCAGATCTGGATAGCCAGGTACTTCCACAGTTTCCTCTTTATGCCCGAACTGAGGACGCATAATCTCACTGGCTCCAGACGTCTGTGAACTTTTGGGACTATTGATATACTAATACTTGTTTTATCTTGTAAATTCAGTTCGCTTCAAGTTAATGCGTGTTTTAGTAAAGTTTTAGAAACCCGTCTGTCCGTCCCTATTCACACATCTTGTAGAGGATTAGGTAATTGTGTTGACGTTCATTCCGGGGATTTGTTAGTGACGGTTGCGCGCGCACTCACCCCCCATTCAAATTATTTTTTTTTCCGACCCTTCTAATACAACATCTTATTCAGGGTGAGTTGTTTTGTAAATTGTGGTAAATATATCAGAGAAAAATAACTTACTATAAGTTCTAGCGATATTAGTTACAAATAAATGCGCAAACACCCCAGTTTCGGCACACACTCCTTGCCTCATTCACATTCATACACCTTCTCAAACATACTTTTCTATTATTCTGACTTTTTACATTTACATCATATACTTTCCTTAGACTCGTTTCTTCGTTCATTTGCTCTACATGCCCAAACCATCTATGCGTTCCTTTTTTAATCTTACTCATTACGCTTGCATTAATTCTTGTCACATTTTCACACGGTCACATATGGTTTTACCACCCATATGACTCAGGGATCTCACGTCTAAAGTAGTCACTCTGAAAATCGACAAAGAAACATTTAGGATGGGTTGTTTCGGAGAATTTGAACAATTCATCAAATTTCAACGTAAGGCGAAGCTTAATGCCAAAGCACTATTTTGATTAATATTTATAACGAATTGGTGTATATTATTAATACAAAAAAATATGCTTTAGATAAATTGAAGGTTTTCCTATCACTTCGCTTGAGTAGAATACAAATAAAATAATAAATTACTCAATAAAAAATATAAATGCAAACTACTAAAAAAAATAATGTTTCAATAGCAATGTATGAACGCATAAAAGAAACAACTTAAAAAAAAACAATATTATAGCTAAGATTATCTGTGACAGTTTCACTTGATTAACTTTTTTACTTTATTAAAAAATTATTTACAAAATAAATAAAAACCAGTTTTGTGCTTGAAATCGAACGTTTCTAGACTCCGTTTGTCAAGCGATTTTTATGCCTATTACCTTCAATATAAGGTATGCCAAGAATATACATATTTTTGGCTTGTAGCTTCCTCTTAAAGTCCTATTCAAGATCTGTTATCATATCAGTATAGGCTAGTTGCTTGACGGAACTCAAATAGTAATAGAACTTGAAAAGAACTTTCACAGAACTTGAAAATTAACTTTTAAACCCGTCCTCAAAAAAGTGGATAACATTTTGTGAATATCTAATTTTTTAATTTATATTGCACGATTTATCTGTCGACGAGTACAAGATTTCTTGTATTGAAAATATTAACATTTGAGAAGATAAAACATATTTTTTTTTAGGTTACATTTTAAACAGGAATTAAATATAGGTATCAACTGTTTTAGAAATATCATTCAATAATCATAATTCCTCTTGTCATTCTATTCTGTGCTAGAATATCCGCTTTGCCATGTGGTATCTTGAACAAGTCGTGGCAACGACTACGACTGAACATTTCAGGCATATATAAGCCATGGCATTCCAAGAGGAATGGGATAACAATAGAGTTATAATTTATTATAATATTATTAATAATATTTCATAATTTACATAGTGTCTTGTTTTATGGGCTAAATAGTGACCGGATATGTCATCAAAATGACAATTCAACACACCTACAAAAAGTGATATAAAGTCATGAAAAGTGTTGAAACAAAAACTAGGTTAAGTAGGTCACATAATATATGTAACTATTTCACCTAGGTTTTGTTTCATCACTTTTAATCACTTTTTAAATGTGTTAATTTTGATGAAATATCATTCAATTCAATAAACAGATCCGGCAGTTTTGCCACCGTTAAACGATTTGTTATTATTAATTTCATGTCAATATCGGTTTGGCAAGCAACAGCGCAACCGTGCTCGGGATATCGATGTAAAATCGTCTGAACTCAAGACTATCGATAATATAGTCGTATATATTTAAATATTTTTGTTTTCAGACCGATACCTACGCATGTAAGTTATTTATATTTAAGATTATTAAAAACAGTACCTACCTTGCGATTAAAATATTATGTGTAAAACGCCTTGAAAATTGTGTAAAACGTTTTTCAAATAAAAAAAATAGTGGTAAACACCAGATTTTATATTTTTAGACAAGAAATTAGTAATTTTCCGAGGGATTCATTTAGAAATAATTAAAATAAATCCCACGGAAAGATCAATTTTCTCGGCCTGCTAGGGAAAAGTCCGACTTCACTTAATTATTTAGATTCCCACTTTATTTTATAGATTTTCCAAGGAAAATTCAACCTTAGGTCTGTCCAATACAATAGGGCCGCGCGTCGTATATTTTTTTACACGACTTCTTCACTTACGTCGTTTTGATTCCGACTTTATTTTTAGGATATTGTCCCGTCTTAATGATAATTAAACACGTTCCCCCTTTATAGCAATTAGCAGTCGATTATATCCGGCACGTGACGTATCAGTCAGTTTAACCCCTCGACCCCACCCAGGTAGATAACTAGCTGGCATGACGTCACAAGCAAACTTGCTTATCTATGTTTCATCTGACAAGGCAGACTCAGATAGGTTTTATCGCGTTTGGATGGATAGATCTTGTAAAACGTAGGTTACTTAGTAGGTATCAGAAGTCGAGGACGACCGAGGAAGGCATGGCACCATCAAGCGAATCAGATACTCGAGTCGGGCCATGTCAAGAGTCAGAATAATAAAAGAAGTACGTATGAGACGATTTATGAATGTGAATGAGGCCAGAAGTGTTTGCCAAGACCGAGTTGTTTGGCAGTCTGTATTCTCTGCCTACCCCTGTGAGGAAACGGCGTGATGGTTAGTTAGTTAGCTAGTTAGTTAGTTACATTATCTATATAATTAAAACCATCATTTTTGGTTGTGTGTCTCTGTGTCTGTTCACTATGGTTCAATGAACTGTGACAAAAATTTGAATTGCTTTGAATTTAGTACAAAGTCGCTATCCGCGTCTGTCTGTTCGTGCGCTTAGTTCTTCTAAACTACGCAACGTATTTTGATTAGATTTTAACTATCATTTAGAGAATTTTTTCCGAAAGGTTTATGTATATAATACATGCATATTATGTTTATAGAAAGTAGAAAAAAGTCATTGTTTTGTATTCAAGTAGTAAATTACATATTTTCGGGCGCTTACGTTGCTAACGCTGGCTACATCTCAAGAGATACATCAAAATGATGTACTACGGAATTGTATATCTTAAAAAGGCCTACAGAAAAGTCCTGAACGGTTTATGTCTATCTCCTAAGAATAACCCCCAGCAACGCCGGGCACACGTCAGCTAGTAAAAAAAAAAAAAATTCAACCACCGAAAGATGTGTTTCAGAATATATCGTACAACTACACGAATCAGTTATAAAGATGGGTATCAAAACACTTGAACATCCTTTCATAAAATTGAATAAAATGTCAACGAAATTCATAATAATTCAAGAATAAAATCAATAATAATAATATTACATACTATTTCAAGTACCTATTTGATTACCTTCGATTCTATCAGGATTAGATAGTTCTTGGTTATAGTTTTCTCAATATATCAGTCCCGTGCTCATCCGGGTGCTATAACACGATGACAATAAACAGCCCAGGGGTTATTCCGAGATATTTCCACTTCATTGGGCATCGAGAATCGTATAAGAGCTGTAAAGAGACATTTTTGATAGGACAGATATCAAATATGAAAACTTTCTACAGTTTTGTGATTTCAAAAGGATGTCTGAGTATAATTGAATAAAACTATCGGAAGTCCTGTTTTATGTGCGTTCCGTTTCAAGATTGTGGCCGTTTTAATAGTTCAGTAAAGATTATTTTTCAAAATGTGAAATCTTCGTGTTTATTTGGACGCATTTATGATACCTACATACCAGAAAAGTTAAAAAAAAATTATTGTCATTGAGATAGTGACGTTTCTTTGAAAAAATTGTATAGTTGCTTATTATTTTTTTTTTAAATGTAAAATATATGGTTTGAATTTGTTTGTGCGTTCCGTTTCAAGATGGTGGCCGTTTTAATAGTTACCGGATAAATCATCACAATGATAATTTAAATTTAAAAAGTTATATAAAGTCATGGAAAGTGATGGAATAAAAACTTTATTAACTGAGTTAAGTAGGTTAGGTTAGTTGTCACTGTGTTGAGTTATCATGAAACCCATTTATGATTCCTACCTACCTGAAAAAGTAAAAAAAAAAATATTGTCATTGAAATAGTGACGTTTCTTTGAACAAATTGTACAAGTGCTTATTTAATTTTTTTTAAATGTAATGTAGGGTTTATAATTAAGATGGTGAAGAAAACAACAGGAAGATCACTGTCTAAATCTGATATAAATAAACTTTCTGCAAAGCCCGGGCACCACCGGGTACTTGGGCGTATGTAGTTTATTATTATACAACTCTGCATTTTTATTCCGATATTAATGAAATTTTGCACGCTTGGCCTTCAAAACAAGAGGAAAGTCGCTCGCTATCTACATTACATTTAGAAAAGTTATTCCAGTAAATAAAAAAAATTATATTTTTGATCATTTTCAACAGGAAAATTTGAATAATACTTCGGGCACACCGACACACTCAAAACACACTTCTTTCGCTGTGTGTATTCTGAGGATGTTGTCAAATAGTGTAATCCGTTCGCTAAACATAAATTAATAGTACTAACCGACGCTGTTAATCTTTTAATCTCCTTTTAGTCAAAAGAGGCGGACAGACTATAGCTTTTTCAAATTGAATAACAAGATAATCTCCTGATCTCCTTTGACTAGAATCCTTGGGCTATGTGGACCAATGGTTCACGTCTAGTTTAGTTAAGTTTCGCCGCCCGGATATGACCGTTTTTACTATTGCAAATTGCAATATAATAGGGTACATATTAAACAGAAATATTTTTGTAAAATTATGGTTAAGGCACTATAAGCAGAAAGGTACTGGGTTCATAAAAGTATTGTAATTGAATAATTTTTATTTTGGTCTGGACCAAGGTGGTGTGAAGGAAATCTAGTAAATTTCGAGGTTTTCAAATGTTTTATTTAATGATAAAAAATGTTATAGCCAGTATAGCCAGGTAGTTATAGTGGGAGTATAGCCGGCCTCCGTCGTCGATGACGGCCTACGTGGTCGAGGGGTAAGGCTCTCGACTAGCAAGCTGGAGGTGGCAGATTAAAATTCCGGCGTGCGAAGTAAATTTTATTTGATTAGTTTGTGTTATTTCATAAATTACTCATTTAAATTAATATATATAGTATATTTGGCGCACGTTCCAGAGTGTAATATATTCTCAGTATCGTTCTGGTGAAAAACCACAATTCAGAATTAAATAGCCAGGTACTTTTCCGCCTTTTTCTTCCCCATCTCCTTCCCATCCCCGTTACCTTCAGCCTTACAACATACCCTAATCGGGGATGCCATAGTCTCACTGGCTCTAGACGGATGGGAGCAGTTGGGACTTTTGCGAAGTTTAATTTAAAAAAAAGTTCAACTTTACCTTTAAAAATGAAGTGAATATTTACATGAGACATTTCCCCCCGCTTGAAAGGATTCATAAAAGTCATACTATCTCATTTTGTTTTATGGTGAAACATATGATTTAAATAGTGTTAGAAAGAGAAAACACAACGCTTTAGTTTGCATACAAAAATTAACAATTGACGTTCCTGCAAAAAATAAAATAATTCTATGAGAAAACATTAAGGACGGGTTGTTTCGGAGAATTTGAAAAATTCATCAAATTTCAAAGTTAATTTTTTGGTTCTGTGAAAGTCCTATTCAAGTTCTGTTTTATATCATTATAGGCTAGTTGCTTGACAGAATTGAAATAGTAACAGTACTTGAAAGAGTCTTTCACAGAACTTGAAAATCGACTTTGAAATTAGAAAAATTGTCCAAATTCTCCGATACAACCCGTCCTAAGCATTTGAAAAATATTTGTCAAGGTTTTAAAATTTTGTAATATAAATTTATTTAGATTGCACAAAAAAGCAAGGTGACCATCTGTTCTAGTTTCGTGTACAGTGGTAATTACAGTTTACACGATTAAAAGCATCGCAAACGACGTAAAAAAACTATGTTTGCGTTGAACATCTTAATATTTTTAGTCACAAATGTTGATTTCTAATACTAAAATCTGATAAGAGTCTTTCATCCGCTTCCAAAGACAGTATTTTATTTTGAAATACGTTTATAAACAGCGAATCTATTTTAAAATTAATGACAAGCGTAAATATTTGAATTTTAATAAATTTGAACATGTTCCCTATCTGAACTCACCGTTTCAATTCCAATGTTTGTATAATAGTGCCTTAGTGTAAGATATATACAGTGGATGTTTTCCTTTAAAAATATTACAGTTGCCTTAATATCCTGTTTGAATCAAGCGTGGTCAGGTGTTGTTGGTGATGTTGGTGCAACAAAGAGTCGGTGTCGTTTGTTGCAGCTATATCAATAGCTCATTCATGAGGTGTGAATATTTACTATAAGTTGGTTTGCTTGGTCACTTTTATGAATTTATTTCTATGCCAACGTAATACAGGTATCCATTGCGAGATTTAAATAATATTAAATCGAGATAAGAAATAAATTTTTAACAATTCTTATCTCTAGGGCTTTAGTCACTTTTTTTAAATATATCTATTTGAATTTGAATTTTTGGAAGCAGAAATTAACCTACTTCACGACATCCGATCACGCTGAAACTCAGCAGGTAGACTCATTGTCAATGACAATGCATTCTATCAACTTTTGGTGGCAATCGCGCATACATCTGCGGAAATATACGCCTTAGTCTGAAGTAATCAGTATACGCAATAAATGTCGTTTCTACTCAGTCGGGATTAGCTCAGTTGTTAGCGCGGTAGACTACAGCCCTGAGAAGAGTGGTTCAATCACCAGTCAAACATAATTTTTAAAGTTCACAGCAGTTAAGAGCCAGTCCCTGGGGAGGGTGGTTCAATCCTCAGTCAAGGCATTTTTTATTTAAATACTAGGTATATCTATTAATGACATTTTTACTTAAAAAAACTTTGTTTTACTGCAGCACTGCCATTCGAATTACGATTTTTTACTTAATCGTGTCACCTTTGCATACGTTTTAACCACAGTCATTTTTAAATACGTCTATTTTTTATTTCTTGCTAGAGCAATCCCGATGAGTTACAATACTCATTGTAGGACGGGAGGAACTTACAATACATAGGTGGGTGGGAGCAGAACTATTTTTTATTTTTTTTTTTTAAAGGAAGACAAACATTCCCGGGTTACGAATAACCTGACAATATTTGAAAATCTCCTACTACCACCACAGTAAGCTGAAAACGTTGCTTGTGTTATGATGGAGGACTTGCCAGCCGAGGAATTGAACACACTACGCCTGGGTGGGACCCAAACGCGATGTCAACTCGGCCACCGACCGGTCAACATCATTTTGATATCAACATTATAAGTTTTACATACAAAACAGTACACAAATAGAAAAAGTGGGGTTAAGTAGAAACAAGAAGAAACAAAAAAGGAAACAGACAGGGATATACACATAAGCACAGAGCTAAGGTAGGAATTTAGAAAAGTTACTTGCCCATAAAAATATAGAGGATACTATGTACTTTGATAATAGATATATACACAGTGTCTGGAAACTAGCAGCATAAGCTCAAAAATTGCTGAATCTACATTACATAAATAGAGAACCCTAAAAACTTTTTTTTTCTATCTGCGCATTTCAAAATTTAATAAAAACATTTGCCAATTTTTTTTGGACTTAGGGGTTAAAAAACTTTTTGCTATGTCTGCGCTTCGACGCACTTTAAAATACATAAAACCGCCTGGTTGCGCCATTACGCATTATACATCAATGTATAATGCATGTATGTACATACATGCGACCACTGTACTGAAATAATATTGTTGTTCTACCTTCCTATCTATTCCTGCACCTCTCTATGCACATTGTGTAGCCAGTCTGTTACAATAATTCGAACCGCATAGCTCACTATATAAACCGCATCCGCGCGAGATTTTATCTGGCTTACCTTATTACATTTTTCATCTGCGCCGATATCGTGGAAATCGTTATGTGTTCAGTGCCATTGCTGGGAGGAGAATAAACAGGAAGAAACGAGTGCCCTCGTTCCTAATGGTGAGTCCTTCCTTCAATACAACACATTATTGTCTTATTTGCAGTGGTAATTACACTAACATTCAAGGTCATTCGACAAACATTTTTTTACACTCCTAAAACAACTTAACATAACACCTTTTACACATCACAGTCGATATTAACCCTTATAAATTGACTTAAAATATTCCAACTCCGGACACCATTTACTTGAAAACAAAAGGTAAAATCCAAGTTATTCTACAAAATCGTGATGTAAATTAACCAGTTTCCCGCTTCTATTGATGAAAATAATCAATGAAAATACATGTCAAAGAAGCCGACACCTTCTAAAAATTACAAACCGCAAATATAACATAATATTCCCTATGAACTCCTCCTGAAAAAACGTATTATGATAGTCCATTTTTGTTCGAAACATTTCTCACAGATCCGCCATTGTGTCCGGTCGGTAATGCAGTAATCCAATCATTGTTGTGTCGGTAACTTGTCACAGAGACGAGGTAATCTTTAATCCTTGCTCTGGTCATACTAAGCACTAGACCAGGTGGAAGTTAACAGTGACAACTTTGTCATAATAGACAAAGATGACGTTATGTTGCGTTATTGTACCAAATATTAAAAGGTAGAACTACCGGACAAATAATCCGTAAAAGTATGTGTCGACTTGAAAGCAAAATGCTCAAGAAAAAAATTCAATGCCTATTTGAAAAGTTTGATCAATGTTAACTAAATTTATTTATCTACTAGCTGACGTGTACCCGTGTAAATAATAATTTGTAAATGAAACGTTTGCGTTAAGGCGATGCACTACGTCGTGTAATATTTTAAATCGAGCCGTTATCAATAATAACCCTTACGTAGATGGCGATAAGGTTTAAATTCCCGCTTAACACCATCCGCCTGTTTTGATTTATGCAAGAAAAAAACATGGCCAAAAAGTGACTTTTATTTAATTTTGTCGATGTTCAGGCATAAATATTTAATTTTTTTCCTGTCATTTTATAAATAACTTAATTTGCCACATTATACAATAAAATCATAACCAAAAATGGGTTCATCAAACCAAAAAGCAGTTTTCATAGGCCTTTACATTATTTTTCAAAGCATTAGAAACATTTCCAGGCGACCAAATTTTCAAACCAAAAACACATGATTTTGAATTACTACGTAGTGCATCGCCTTAATTTTATTTAATATATTAAATGCATATATTGTCCGTTTGTAAACTCAAAATATGAAAGAGTAGTTCTTCTGCTTTTAAAAACAGTTTTTCGTTTTTGGATACGTTCAAAAACAGCGAATATATTTGAAATTTAATGTTATGCTGTAATTTTAGATGTCGTGATATTATATTGTCAAGGCTAGAGGGGTTAACAAATATACAATAAAGAATTACATTAATATCATTACAAAGAAACCCACTAACCTCATGTACTATTTTAGAAAAATGCTAAGTAAAAATTATCTGTATAAAGATTATGCTCTTTTACAATCACTTATAATATGGGATTATTGGGTTGAGACCTGCATCAAACACCCACATGAAGCAGGCGGTTAAATTACAAAAAGTGATAATAAACATAATCCTGAAAGTACCCATAAGAACTCCATCAACAGAAATTTGCAAAAACTTGAATGTTTGCATCATAAAACTACTCAAAGTTAATGGAGGGACAATGACAAAAACTTCAAATCCACTGAACATTTCAAAATTATATACATCTTTTGGCCAGAAAAATCATAATTTCTATGCTATAAAGCTATAAATAGTGTGCAATATAGTTGTGAATGAGGGATATTTGGAGCAGGACAACAGGATAACAGGACAGCACTCCATTGTCGCCTCGGAACAGGAATACCTGGTGAGGAAGACTGTGAATAAACTACTTTCCTCATCTTCAACATACATGAAGATGAGGACATCATGATGTAACACCCATTCAACAACTAAGTCCGCCTCGGAACCGGAATACCTAGTTAGGAGGACTGTGAATAAATTACTTTTCTTTGTATTTTTAAAATGTTCAATTATAAAAATATATAAATAGGTTTTTTGTGTGAAGTCGTTATGGATGCCATCAGAATCGTGGTCTCAAGTACGAAATTTGACTTGGTACGGTGACAGTGTGGTAAAGTGGTTGTCCGTGACATATCATGTCTGGGGTTCGCTCCCCCACGATCACAATACAGCCCGAGGACTACAGACGACAGTGCCCGTGAATTGCTACCATATACCAACAGGAACAATAGAGTTTGTTTTGTCCTTTGCTTGCAATTAAAACACAGCCCACGGCTTTTATATGAAGTGCATTTCACATTGGTAAAATATGAATCGGCGAACTTGACTTTTGGGAAGATTTAGGTTTTACTAAACTCTAATAACGGAAGTTTGCTCGACGCTCACATTTTGATGAACGTATTACCAAAATCTTAAATATTTCTAGAGAGATCCCTACGGTTGTGAGTTATTTAAATTTGAGAGTAATGAAAACAGGGCCTTACCTTTAAAATATTTTACGTAAAACGATTTGAAAATTTTATAAAACAATTTTTAACTATAAAATTAGCTGTAAGCACAAGATTTAATTTTTCTAGACAGTGAATTAGTAACTTTCCCAAGGATCACTCTAGAAACATTTGATATTTTAGTAATACCTACGTTCATTAGAATTAATTCAAATAAACTCCACGGAAAGATTAATGTTCAAGGCCTGCTAGGACAAAGTCGACCGTAGGTCCGTCCATTACGCCCAGAAGCGCGCTGAATATTGTTTTTACACGACTTCATCACTTATGTCGTTAATATTCCCACTTTATTTTAGAGATTTGGTAAGGAAAATTCAGCCGCAGGTCTGTCCAATACACCAGGACGGAGCGTCGCATATTTTTGTGCACGGCTGCTTCACTTACGTCGTTAAGCGTCTGGCTCATAGACATATGAATATTAGTAGACCTGCCCTAAGTGATTAAAAGCGTATTATCCCCACTCCCCATACCGGTTCCATTGAGCCGGCTGGGCTCGCATATGGCTTCAAGTGAAATTTGAAAACGTGACGTCATCATTCTTGTGCGAACTATGGTCGAGGCATCATCGGTTCATTTTACGAAATAACACGGCAAAATGTTGACTTTTGATATGAAAACTTGTAAAAATAGATGTGAAAAAGAGAATAAACCCAATTGTCGTATTACATTCCATAAGTAAGCATTATTTTACTTTATTTTAAGCTTATTCACACCGTATTATATGGATCAGTTTTAGAAACATATACTATCACATCACAATGTAGCGATTATCAAGTGTGCTCATCGTTGTTTACTGGGGTAAGTAAATTATGAGACATTTGTAAAAGTGTCTTAACTAAATACTCTGAAACTAACTACGACTCTGAAATAGAAGCTGCCTTACTTTGCCGAATTTGGACTTCGCAAATTAGTTCATAACGTGGCGAGTAATTTGCGCTCCCATGTAAAAATGTCTATTCATTCAAACGCAGATTTTACTTTTAAGAAGTAAATGGTGATATTATAATGCGAGATGCCTATTTACTGTCAGATTGATTTATTGACGAATCACAGTCAGCCTTACTCCCCTCGTTCTTCAACAGTTGATTTTACCCCTCGCCCTTATCTTCTCGTCTATTAATTCCTATGTCTGTGGTCTGGCTTTATTTTAGGATATTGCTCGTCTTAAAGAAAAGGAATTGTCCTTAAGGCAAAGTAGTGAGATTTTAAAAAGAAGAATAATATAGCTTAAAAGGGAGATATGTACCTTTATATGTATATATATATAAACTAGTATAATTAACAGGCATAAACGAAAATATTTTTATAAATTCAGTGCGGAAAAACTGGGACTATCTACCATATGTATTCCTCTTTGCCCAGAATACTAATAGGAGAGAAACAATTATACCAAGTCAGTGGACATCTTCAGATTATCTTTAAACAAATATAAAATATTGTTAATGAAGCAACTCAGTTATGTACAATAAATAATGTATGTTTCTTAATATTCTCATGTAAAAGCCCCGAAAAAAGGCGTTAATGAATAAATAAATAAATAAATTAGGAATGAGGGGCCTTAGGCCCGTAGAAACGTTCAAAAAAAGAAGAAGAAGATAGTTTGAAAGGGTTTGTAAATACAAATGTTAGAGAGAGGGCGCTGAAAAAAAAAAATATTATGATAAATTAGCGAACACTGTGATTTTTATATTTATTTATTATATATAAAAATTACAAATAATACAAAACAAAATGAACCTTTGTCTGTCCAACTGGGAAGGATTCCCGTTTCAGGACAGCCAAATTGTGTATTTAGTACATAATATTCTTACAATGGAATGGCGATGCTGTCAAAACAAATTTTGAGAACATTGTTGATTGCATTCGAAGTGACAGGATGGTTTCTTTATCCTTGAAAGAATCGCAAAGATGTAATTTATTACCAGGGTCAATTTGGATAACATTAGTAATTGCATTCAGAACAGATGATTGGTTTCTTTCGGGACATCACAAGTCTGAGATTCTTTCCAGGGCATTTTGGAGAACATTTACAATTGTATATTTAGAATTTTCACATTTATAAATCAGTATAAGACATATGAATCCTTTAGCATTATATTTTTAGAATTTCTTAGGTGATAGAAATTACACATTACTAGATCAGAATATATGCCAGAATATAATTTACAATTTTAAAATTTCGAATCTTTATTTATTAAATGGCTAGTTATTATACAGTAATCGAAATAAAACCGCGCAACATATTGGTAAATTTAAATAATAACAACAATGAAGATCAATTATTAGGACCAAAATTACCATTCTTAAACTTGAACAACATACAATATGATAAATAAGAAGCCCAATTGTGTTTTTCTTTTACAAACCCTTCAGTTTCACAGCAAATAATCTCACTATAATATCACTAGCCATAGTCCTACTGGCCCTGACTGATGTGCTATTAATTTTGTAAATATTTGATCAATTTCATTGGTAGTAAGAAATAAATAAGTTTCCTGAATAAAAATCTCTCAATATTTTTTTATATCTCGTATCATTTCAATCTTTTATATAAATAATTTGACAAGGAAGACGGTAAAAATAAAAAATTCCCTCGAGATTCTCAACTAGAAAAAAACATATAAATACGTGTTGGAAGTTGATTGAAGTGGGAAGTGAGAGTGAATAGACGTGTAGGACAGAACCCCGCATTGACAGATTCATCCCCCCGCACTAATCTGGGTGATGGAAAACAAACAGATTTTAAGCGGTTAGCGCTGAGAGGGTGAAACAAGGTAGAACAGGGTAGAAACAGGCAGTACAAGATAGAACAAGGTAAAGCGGGACAGAACAAATATTTCTTACAGGGATGGATTCACTGTTAACCCCTAGGGTCCAAGAAATCCACCGTGGATTTCCTAGCACCTCACCGCCTTCCCTTGATTTCATGATATTTTTAATCCTTAAAAAATGCTCCTAGCATACTAAAATATATTTCATTCGCTTGGCAAATAAATAACATATTTTGATATCATTTTGACTTATCGTTTCGTCACTTCTAAACATTGTTATTTTATCTGTGAAAAAGCCCGTCGCAAAATTCCATGCCAAATGTCATAATTTCGATTTTCAGATGTCGTAGAACTGCATTTATTTATTTATTTACTTGTCTTTTTTTAATAATTTTACATATATATATATATATATATATATATATATATATATATATATATATATATGTAAAATTATTAAAAAAAGACAAGTAAGTTATTACAAAAATAATGGCGTGCGATTGGCGTTGTACCCCTGGCACTCTAAGGAGTAAAATCATAAAAGACATTGTTATATAATTTTTTTTTTATGTGCGAACAAAAAAAAACAAAAAGGTCGGACGGAGGTTAGCAAATTTTTTTTTAGATTTCTGTAATATTAACGTAAAATATACAATATTATATTTCATATGAAATCCATTAAATAAATTCAAGGCGCAAAACTCGTGCCGCTAGGAGGCGCTAGTGTGGCATGTTGCCATCAGAATGTATGGGAAATGTCAGAAGTTGGAGGCATTATTAATATTATACGGTAATTGGTCTAACTAAATGTTCCACATTTTTTAAAATTGGAACTAAATTCCTGTATGCTTTAGTGTTGCTTCAATCGAGGTGACAGCCCTGATAGAGTCATTACAAGGAATAAACAAGGGTTGCCACCATCTGTCAGTCCCTGACTAACCCCAGTCGAGATACCCGAGGGGTTAGGCAGTTAGACAGACACCCCCACTCCCATACACTTATAGATGGCAAAAAGCGGAAAATAGTAAGGGGTTATTTAATTGCTAAACAACAGAAATTATTGTAAATTTTTTTTGACTTTTTTTTAATTTTCAGATCATGCCATAGGTACGAGAGTTGAGCTGTTAGTTTTTCACACTAAACGCATAACTTTATTTGCAAAGCCGTTTTGATAGTCCGTGCAATTTGGTCGTAGTTCAGCAACAGTATCATATATCCCTTTGATACTGTTTTCCATGGTGTGATCTGTCTCAATTATTTACTTTGATTGTGTCCTATCTTTATTGCGCGTTACCGACTTCTACTTCTATCTACTTGCGCGACAAATGTTCTTCTGGCACTCCTTTCTTCGTCCACCCGCTCTACCTGCTTATCCACCCCATAAATTGAGGGTAGAGAGAGGTACCTATGTTCATTGTTGCTGAAGAACGTCGCATCTGAAATGCAACTCGAATGCGCAAATGGAATTTTATCGTTGCATTCTGAACAGAAAACTGGTTTTAACCAAAGAATAAATCTGCATGCGACCTACATTTTGCAACAGAAAGGAGAGATTCGAAAGAGGAATTCATTTAATTCCTAAGAAACTCTTAGGAAGAGAAAGTTCTTAACATCCCGCATTCCAGATTTCTACAATTTACAGCATATTTCCCTTGAAAATTTGAACTTTTTAGCTCTTAAAAAAATATATGATATTCTTTGAGATAATCTCGATAATTTGCCGAGACGAAAAATGAATTACATGAAATTCCTTCAATAGAAAAAAATCGCAAAGAATGCCCCAAAAACACACATTTTTTTATTCTATTATTTAACATGTTATAGACATGGAAACATTCAAACGTGTTTCTTTAAAGGCTACTTTAGATTTTTTTCGAAAGATATTTGCTCTATTTTAAATAAGTCATGCTTTATTTGGAAGCGATTTGGGAGGCGGGTATGGGTAGCGCCACCCCGGGAACCATTTATTGGATAACCAACACCTCTGTCATAGGTCACTCTACGATTGGTTTACACTGGTTGAGGGAGACCTTTTGACCTACCCGCCCCTCTTAATTTTTTCCTTCCCCGAACTACCTCTTCTACCTTTACTTGAAAATACCCTTCACATAGAACCCCCAAAGATGACATAGGAATGTGTGGAGCTATTAGTATGCTACCTCTAACATTAGTATTTATCTACGAAGTCTTAATCATCTTAATTATCTTACTGTCTTCAAAAACAATTTAAAATTTATGTGGTAGATAACTACCTAACACAGAGAACTTTACAAAATGACGTTTGTATCGATGACTGTCTGTCGCACGTGTAATCTGTTTAAACCGTCGACACCGCAGGGACGTGTTTATTACACCCCTTCTAACCTCCCAACCTACCCCCAACCCCAGACCTCCGGGAGAGAGGAGGGGGTGCAAATAATCCCACAACAATTACCTACGGCAAACATCATACCGTGGCCTCATAAGGGAGGGGAACAGACCAAATATTAAATCGAAAACCCCTCGTTCTTCAATCGCATGAAGTAATAATATGAATTAATAAAATATTAAGGTATGTAGGTACCTACCTATATATATATATATTTGTTTTCGTGTTAAATCTTCCCCACAGGAAAAACTAAACCCTTCCACACACGTTTCCTCAAATGATCATCTAGTCAATCCACATTATGCAAGTGCATTATATAAGCGTAATAAATACAAGAACAACACGTCAACTCACCAGAGATCAAATGGGAAAATAATTCACCGACTCCAGATATTTTCATATCAGAGGGTTCGGCTCGGTAGAACTCCTAACTGGACCTACTATAAATCCTACTGATCCCTCAATATAAATATTTAAAAAATCTTTCGTAATCCTACAGGTATTTAAAATGACTGATTTTTGCATTTTTATATATAAATTCTTTGACAGATCTAATACAATTTGCACAACATTGTATAATTGTTTTTATATTTTCTTATGATTTCTTTTTATATTTTCTTATTTATTACCACCATAATACGGGCATTTGCCTAGTTTAGGGTATTAATAAAAAAATAAATAAATAAATAGATGAAATACGCCTAAGTTTTGAATGAGAGAGCTAGATATAATGCCAGTAGCCGAAATAACAAATGGTAATATTTTTATAGTCTGAGAATGCCAAATACATATGATTTTTACTATTCATTAAATTTTTATTATTGAAATTTTGTTATTACAGATATTATTTGAGATGTTTCGGTGACGGTTACAGCGTCTATCATCTGCCCTGATGTCAGTAACAGTGCAGCAATTTTCAGGTCGCATCATCTTTTATATCTAAAAGCTTTCGTAAAAAATGATGTATTTATTAAAATGTATTATTATTAACAAAGAGAAAGTTTTTTAATTGTATATCTACTAAATTACCAATAGGCCACTTTTCCGCGTTCCCCGCGGGGTAGGCAGAGAGCATGGACTGCCGAACAACTTCGCCTTACAAACATTCACATTCACACATCGTCTCATATCCTATATCTACTAATAAAATAATACATAAATACTATTTAAATATCATGGTCGGTCCGTTTCAGTGTTCCGTCAAGCATAACGGTCATGCATCCCGTGTCAAAGTTTGTTCACGTTTTGATGCACAACAGAATTAGGTACCATAAAAATTAGATTAAACGCTTAAACGGACCGAGAATCGAAGGCTAACGCGAACTGCATTCATCGATTAGGTCGTCAATCAAAATATATTCAAACATCGATCCTTTCCCCTTACTCTTCGCCCTTGACCCTTGAGGTGATTTTGCACAAAAACGGCGCTATATAAATCATCCAAACATAATAATTATTATTAATCTCTATAACCACGAATCTAATCCAACCAATCAATGCCTCGCGTGACCGGTTTCGCAGTATAAATACAATGAAGAGAATTGAAAAAAAAAATAGACAATATTTTTCGTTTTTCGTGTTTGATATCAAAATTTAATTATTTAAAAATGCAATTTTTAAAAAGTAGTATAGTAATTTATTTTTGGGGTATTATGCCGTGTTGCGCGTCCTTCTTATTTAGCCTACGTTTCGGACAGCATTACAGTGTCCATCAACAGGACAGATATGTAATGCTGTATGCAACGTTGGCTAAATAAGGAAGAAGCGCAACATGGCATAATATCCCAAAAATAAATCACTAAAATAGATAAAGGTCATTTTATCTAGTTTATAAAAGATAACGTATTTGTACGAAAAATTAAAAAAAAAATAATATAGCACATTGAAAAGCTCGAGAGGTTAAATCGTCCCATACTCACTTAATACACAGAAAAATCCTTCAATAAATCACAATAAATATTTTCAAAAAGAGGGTCCGAATGGGATTTGAACCCCAAACACCGCATTACACTGAATTGGTTGCACTAATAGCCTGTTTCCCATTATTTAATATTTATTATCGGCAGCTCAGCAACTTCAGTTTACCTCGAATCATACAAATTTCAACAAAGGAATATTTACTTTTGTACCGAAGGAACTACTAGATTTGTCACCACATAAAGCAAGGACTTAAGGATAAAGTATATCAACTTGTTATTATTTATTTCTCTAAATAGTAGGGTCATACCATAGATGTCTACATTGATAGACTTGCCCTAACGTGAAATCTGGGTATCATTTCGATGAGCTGGAGGCAAGCCACATGGCAATACTTTTGGCAGCATTCGAGTATGCCTAGAAGGCGAAGCTTAATGCCAAATCACTATTTTGATTAATCTTTATAACGAATTGATGTACATTATGATTACCAAAAAATATGTTTTAGATAAATTAAAGGTTTTCCTATCGTTTCGCTTGAGTAGAATACAAATAAATATATAAATTACTCAATAAAAAATATAAACGTAATCTACAATTTTTTTTTTCAATAGAAATGTATGAACGCGTAAAGGAAATAACTTTTAAAAAATACAGTATTATAGCTAAGATTATCTGTGACAGTTTCACTTGATTAACTTTTTTGCTTTCTTATAAAATTAATTACAAAATAAATAAAAAACAGTTTTGTGCTTGAAATCGAACGTTTCTAGACTCCGTTTGTCAAGCGATTTTAATGCCTATTACCTACGATATAAGGTATACCAAGAATATACACATTTTTGGCTTGTAGCTTCCTCTGAATAAACGTTGCCAACAGTCAGAAAGAAATAGCAGAGAAATAGCAGACCATGCGCAGAAAAGTAATGTTCACAAAGGTTTGCAGCGCAGTCCATTGTGGGACTTTTATGTTCGTGAATGTTCGTTCTTAAATGAATCACCTGGTGTAGCGATGCTAAATTTGAGTGAGGTGGGTAAATTATAAACACACTTCTAAAAGTATCTAACTAAATAGTAAAATTTTCAAGATGTTGGCCGTTTTAATGGTTAAATAAAGATTATTTTAACGTGAAGGCGTTTTTAAATAGGTTCCCATATTAAGATCCCTTTAAATAAATCTCAAGGCCCAAGGGTTGTGGCGCCAAGTGCCGTATATTCTCTAAAAACAGACCAGTGTCCGTTGCTTGTTTGTGCGAGGGGGTTTTAATAAGAGCATCGAAATTAACTCACCGTGACCAAAGAATCTGTCATAACTCCGCAACAGAAAGTGTTACACGAGTTATTCGTGCGTCTTCGTGTAGATCTTGGGGTGTACTTTTTAGTAAGCTGAGCAGAAATACATATATTATTCCCAGTGAGGAACTAAAGACGTTTTCACAAAAAAGGTAACGGTAATGCAGAGATGCAATCCGCCCCATTTAAAAAAAGATAAATCGTTGTGTTTGATGAATTTTCTTATTATTATAAATTAAAATGTGCAACATATGTCTTATTTTTGAAGTTGTCGTAAAGAGAAGTACCATTTTACAAACTTGATAAAATTATCTTTGAGGTGTTTTTATTTGAAGTAAACATTGGTACTTCTAAACTATTAAATTTTAATATCAAACAGCAAAATGCTAAATCAAAACATTTTTACTCGAAATATCCACAATTTTTAAATAATTCGACGTTTTGAAAACCCATTCCTTTTGTGTACGGAAGTAGTAATAAAAGTCTTAATTTACGTTTAGTGTTGTTTATATAATAATAAAAAACTTCAACGAAAAATCCGGCGAATTTGTAATCATGAATTTTGCCAATCTTTAGGATTCTATCTATGGAATCAAGTGTAAAAATTTCAGACAGTCTGAGAAAAATAATTATTTATCTTTCTAACGTCGAACAAATCACATATCTTCGTATCATCATAAAAAATATACAAATACAGGGCTTTCCAATAAGAGGTGTTATTTTGATAATCAATCGTAAAATATCAATGGTTTCGTTGCTTGTGTGGCACACGTAGCGCCGTCTTGTTGAAAGTAAACGTTGTCCAGATCAATACCATCCAATTTCGGCCATAAAAAATCATTAATCATCTCTCGATAGCGCAATGCATTCACCGTAACTGTTGCTCCAGCCTCATTTTCGAAAAAGTAAGGTCCAATGACTCCACCGGACCATAAACCGCACCAATCAATCACACGTTCAAGATAAAGAGGCTTTTCAACAATAATTCTTGGGTTTTCCGAGCCCCAGATGTGACAATTTTGCTTGTTGACGAAGCCACCGAGGTGGAAATGGGCCTCACCACTCAAGATGATTTGCATTTGATTCCCTCAAGTGAATTTTAATAATTTCAATGCGTTGTTGAAGCGTGTATCGTTCAATTTTTATTAATGGCGTAGTTTCTAATTGTCAAATGTCAAAAAATGACAGCTTTAAAAGTAATATCTACCGAAATAGCGGGCTATTCAAAATAACACCTCTTATTGGAAAACCCTGTACTTTTATGATGAATGGATGCGCTGGTCAGATCAGTCGTTCAGAGGTTCTATGTTTAAGGTTCTAAGGTTTGTGGCTAGTACTGTAAATATATGTAATAATTTTACGGTAAAAGTATAGGTTCAGCCCTCGCTTAAATGAGTATTCAATTATGGTAACAGTTAAATAACAAGAACTACCACTTCCGCTATACACGATGTAGAGTAGAGAGAGGAAGCAATCGAAGACAGTAAAGTTGTATCAATCAGAAATCAGCTTATTACCGACAGGATGGGCGGGAGGGTGCATGGCACGTGTCCGCGGCACGCCATGGGAACTACCCTATTCAATGGCTGCAGTTTCAGAAACCAATGCAGATAAATTTTTTAACAATTTCAGATAATGTTTGACAGTAGACAGGATATTTGCAAGTAATTAAAATTACTAATTTCGGTGGTGTTTACTGTCTGTAATTCAACTTCAATGAACTCTAAATGATTTGCTTTGAATTTAAGTTTAATTTTCATAATTGTTTGTTTGAACAAATTCAAACACGCGATAAAGTACCTGCCTATATTTTTTTAACGGAAAATCTTTTTTTATTTTATTTATTTCTATATAATATTTAGAGTGTTCACATAATTATTTATATTTGTACATGATATATTTCAAACTTATAACTATAATATGTTGTGTGTAAGGTAGGTTTGAGAAGGTGAAACTGTATGTGAGTAATATTGTATGTTTCGTGAACACCTCACTAGGAGAACATGTGCTGAGGTGTTTACGTGGTTATGTATAGGTGTGACAAGTATTTATGTGTTGTAGAAGAAAGTTTTTATTTTTTATAAGTTTTAATTTTAATTTTTGTTTGTTTTTTTTTTTTTTTGGTTTTTGTAAATTGAATATTCATAATAAGTATGTAAAAAAAATATATTAATATTTATTAACATATATGTAAGTGCATATATTTGTATTGTAAGTGTGAGTATAGTTGGTAAAATCTCGAAAAACGTTTAATTGTGTTTAATATTTTAATTGTGTTTTTAAAAAATTGGAAATATCCTGGGGTTTTTAACTAACTAAACATCACGCTGTTTCCCGCAGGGGTAGGCAGAGAGTTACCTTGGTCACTTAGTAACTTGGTCTTGGCACACACTCATGCCTCATGCACATTCATATATGCTCTAAAAATATTAATACTTTATTGTGCCATGTCTTTCTCGGGCGTCCCGACTTCTTCTACCATTTACATTTGCGTCATATATTCTCCTTACACTCCTTTCTTCGTTTATTAGCTCTACATGCCCAAACCATCTAAGCATCCCCTTCTTAATCTTACTCATTACGCTTACAACAGCCTTGCACTCTTTGCTTATCTCCACATTTCTCACACGATCATACCATGGTTTTACCACACATACGCCTAAGGGATCTCGTTTCTTCAGCATTCAGTATACTTTCATCCTTCCTCTGCCAGTTCCATGCCTCAATGCCATCATCAGAGTAGGTACCAGCACATCATTGTGGACTGCTAGTTTCGCTTCTTTGGACAGGTTGTTTTTAGCACCAACTGCGTTCAGTCCTCTATTAATGGAGTTACATGAAATTAACTTTCATTCAATATCACTATCAATAACAACCCTTACGTAGATGGCGATAAGGTTTAAATTCCCGCTTAACACCATCCGCCTGTTTTGATTTATGCAAGAAAAAAACATGGCCAAAAAGTGCCTTTTATTTTATTTTGTGGATGTTCAGGCATAAATATTTAAATTTTTTTCGAGCATTTTATAAATAACTTAATTTGCCACATTATACAATAAAATCATAACCGAAGATGGGTTCGTAAGTAGGAGATTTTGAACTTTAAAGCAGTTTTCATAGGCCTTTACATTATTTTTTCTGGGCTTATAAAAAGACTTATGTAAAAAATACTCGATTATTTCAAAGGCCAAGATGGATTCTACTCGCAGTATTTAATTAAAGCATCTGAAGCATTTCTAAGCGACCAAATTTTCAAACCAAAAACACATGATTTTGCATTACTACGTATGGCATCGCCTTAAAAGTCAAAGAAACTTTGAGTTTTTAAAACAACATTTGACACAGGAATAACTAACTTACGCTCAGACAAGAGAAATGAGTATGTTTGATGATGGTGATGGTTATATTTTATTTGACGGCTCTCGACTAGCAATTCGAAAGTCGCGGGTGAATTTGATTTTAGTGTGCAGTAATTGAAAAGTTGCTTGAAATGGCTTTAGCCGTGTCTGGTGAATAGATCTGAATAGTCAGGCACTCCCTCTTTAATATCTGCTTCCCCTTCCCACTCCCATCAGCCTTACAACATAGCCAATTGAGGATGCCATAGTCTCACTGGCTCCATTCGGTTTGGCGCAGTATTCACATAAAAAAATATCAACAATTTGAAACGTTCCCCCATCGGTCGACAGACGGTGGTGTTGAGAACGGATTACCGACGGATTATTGCCGCCACTGAACGAATATTGTCACAAAACGAGTCGGGCGAACTTCCACTGCGAATTACACTGGTATTATGTATGTCATTCAGGTATTTGTCGGAAGTATTTACACGTCAAATTACCTACAGGGTGTTTGCAAAATATGTGGAGAATAAATAAAAGCACACAGTTTGCAAATTCATTAATTCATTATGTGGAAATCAATCAAATAACTAACTAAATTACTAAAATTAACCGAATAACTAGTATAATAACTACTAATAGAATACGGATTTATTACTTGGGGAGGAGCAACAAACTCGGCTATCAATTACATAGAAACCGCACAGAAAACGATCTTAAAGGTAATACTAAAAAAACATTTATATTTAACATTTGTGACGTACTAGATATACGCCAATTATACGTTAAAACACTACTAAACTACATTTTTGACAAAAAAAAAAATTCAACATACACAAAATAACACTAACAGACCAGTTAGACAAGCCTACAAAGAAAACGTAAAAACTCCGACAGTAAATTCAAGCTTTGGACAAAGACACTACCAATACCTTGCTATAAAAGCTTTCAACAGTGTAAAACTTGAAATTAAAATTGAGGAAAATAATAATAAATTCACACACAAAATTACAAAATGGATTAAAGAACAAAAAAGACAATATTACCAAAATGTCATAGCATAAAATAAAAATAAAACCTACACGTAACACACAAAACCAATATAAACACACATCACTCACAAACACACAAGATTATATTTTAAATGTATTATTTTCTCTTTAAATGTATTATGTAGATTATATTTTCATAATACAAAATGAAGGCCTCAGGACGGGCAAGCCACCCAGTGAGGCCTACATTACTGGAAAACTTAAAATGTAAAAAATATTGTAAAAAATAAAAAAAAATAAAAACTAACTAACCATCACGCCGTTTCCCCGTAGAGGTAGGCAGAGCCAAACAACTCGGTCTTGTCACACACTCCTTGCCTCTTTCACATTCATACATCGTCTCATACATACTCTTCTATTATTCTGACTCTTGACATGGCCCGACTCGAGTATCTGATCCACTTGGTCGTGCCATGTCTTCCTCGGGCGTCCCCGACTTCTGATACCATTCGCATTTGCATCATATATCCTCCTTACAATCCTTTCTTCGCTCATTCGCTCTACATGCCCAAACCATCTAAACCGAATAACCTATGATATTTATAATTACACCAACTTCTGACATCTCCCATACATTCTAATGGCAGAATGCTACACTAGTACCCCTTAGAGGCGTGCGTCCAATCTTTTGTCCAATCTGCCATTTCTTTATTCAGGTGTAGCCAATTACGTTTTATATCAATTACAGTTTTTTTTAATTCTTATTATATTTATGCTTTGTACTGTGTTGCATTAGATAATAGTCAGGAATAGATAGAGAGGTAGATGGAGTGATCTAGTTTGAGTCCTGTTGTGTAGTGAATTTTCATCAGTTAGACATATTCATAATATGACATCTATCTATCTATCTAAATTTATAAAGAAGAGGGTCCCTTGTTCCTTTTTATACAAATCTACAGGTTTACTCCTGGGTTGATGGGTTGAGGTTTAAAAAAACCAACCACCCCCTTTTCCCAACCCTTACAATTCTTCGTAAAATTTCACACGTTAAAATAAAAGGAAAATGACTCATTTTTTAAACATTAGCTCCACATAGGAGGTGTGGAAAATAATTTGCCCTCGGGGCCTAAGTCAGCTTTGCGGATACTGTGTGGTGGTTTTTTTTTAATGAAAATGAATGAAATGCATCTTTATATGTGTCAGTGTATCCAGAAGTGACGGACATTTGAATCAATTACACTCTGGTCGATAGACAGAGTCCTGCTACTCCCGATAGAGTCCTCATAGTCTCTACATTCCATTTAGAAAAACTCTGCATTAAGAGAAAGCTACAAGCCAAAATGTGTATATTCTTGGAATACCTTATATTGTAGGTAATAAGCATTAAAATCGCTTCACAAACGGAGTCTAAAAACGTTCGGTTTCAAGCACAAAACTGGATTTTATTTATTTCGTAAATAATTTTATAAGAAAGCAAAAAATTTAATCAAGTGAAACTGTCACAGACAATCTTAGCTATAATTCTGTATTTTTTAAAAGTTGTTTTCTTTACGCGTTCATACATTTCAATTGAAAAATATAATTTTTTTAGTAGTTTACATTTATATTTTTTATTTAGTAATTTATTTTTTTATTTGTATTCTACTTAAGCGAAACGATAGGAAAACCTTTAATTTATCTGGAGCATATTTTTTGATATTCATAATGTACACCAATTCGTTATAAAGATTAATAAAAATAGTGATTTAGCATTAAGCTTGTTAAAAAATATAACTCTTAAAAAACAAAACTTCTTGAAATTGTTGCATGGTTCATCCCCAAGAAATATTAAAAAAATGTTTGTCGTAACGCAATAATGTTAAAAAAAGTGAAACATTATTTTAAAACACCCTATAGACAACGTGTGAACTGAAATTTAGTAGTCCTTTGAAGGAAATAGTTGAAGCCTGCAGCCTTAACTCTCAGCTGGGTCCTTTTCGAGGTGTGAATACCCTGTACAGGGTGCAAGTACACTGTACAGGGTGTTAACACCTCGCAATGTCCGTCATGTATCACCTAATGCCGAGCTACCGTGCTTCCTACAACGCTTAATCCCTAATCTGGAACTTATAAAAGCATTGAGTTGCAGGAATGTTATAAAGACGTGAGGGATATAATGTGGAAGATTAAAAAGGGGATTCTTTGTAGTTTGAGATATTTTGAGGTCATACAGCGAACGTCCGATTCGTGGATGTTTGTTTTTTTGGTAAAATTAAAAAAATACTAGAGCTTGTTACAAGAGTCGTAACCACTGAACCACGTAGGCTGTCAGATACAATATAATTATTTATATATTTATTAAATAACGCCCTTTTTCGGGGCTTTTACATTTGAATATTAAGAAATATACATTATTTATTGTACATAACTGAATTGCTTTCTTAACAACATTTTTTAATATTTGTTTAAAGATAAATTGAAGATGTCCACTGACTTGGTATAATTGTTTCCCTCTAATTAGTATTCTGGGCAAAGAGGAATACATATGGTAGTTAGTCCCAGAATTTCCGTACTGAAATAAATCCTGACTTCTAGTATTACGTTGTGGAATCCGGAAGCTTATCAATTCTAGCAATACCCGACTATCAACTAAATCATTTAGAATTTTATATAGAAATACCAAGTCAGTGGAAATTCTTCTGTCTGATAATTTGAGTATATTCATATAATTTAAAAGAGTGTTGTAGTTCAACATAATTGCTGGAATACCCATTTTTAAATTTATAAAACGTAATAATTTGTTTTGTATTCTTTCAACAGCTTGTACATGTATATTATAATGTGGGTTCCAGACAGCAGAATTGTACTCAAGTTGACTTCTTATATAGGCAAAATATAACAATTTAATACACTTTATATTGTTAAAATTTCTGGTTAGCCTAGTTATAAATCCCATCATTTTTAAGCCTTTATTAGAGATTTCTTTTAGGTGGTTAAGAAATGAAAGATTTGATTTGAAAAACGTTTATTTTTTTCATTATATCATTAAATTAAGCGTAAAAAATTCAGTTATTTATTATTGTTAAGTAAAAAACGTAACATATTTTGTTTGCACAAATTAAAAAATATATATTATACAATCATTTTGATTTAAAACGCAACCCATAAGAATTACCCCTATTTTAAAATAAATACATTTCAAGAAAGTATAAACAAACATACTAGTAAATTCGGAGCAAATCACCAATCACTTCAGTCAAACTCCAAGCTCGGCAATAATAATTCTATGGACTTTTACCATTTCATACCTTTAAGCGTTGAATCGACTTGTGCTTGCATTGTTCTCTCCCCTGCGATCCTAAATGCCTCGGGTGCTATCGACCGAATAGTGCTGTATTGCCAGATTGCTGGGCATATGCTGCGATCAAGTAGGTACCTAATACCTACCAACATATACATGCACAATGCTTATCGACCTATTACTTATTTAAGTATCATTTAGTTGGTTTGATCAAGTACTTTGTTTGAATTGAGAGGAACGGCTGCTTGGTCTTTTTCCAAAACTTAACCAAACTGAAAAATATATATTTTTTTATTATAAGCAATAATTATTAACTTGAAACATAAATATAAATTTAAAAAATAAATGCCGCCGACGGGAATTGAACCTACACCGTTTGATTGCCGGTCAGGTGCACGGAACCACTGCGCTACATTGGCTTATTTTCAATAAATACTAGTATTTCATTCAACAATTATTTCTTTTTTGAATTTTTCACCTTTTTTCAGATTTTTTAACAACCAAATCTATGTTTGTAGGAAAGGTATTGTTAAATACTTAACTTCTCACTAGATGGCGTCGAGATATATTATATCAGCATTTAATGGTGAAATATTTTGACTTGTCGAATTTAATTATTTCCTTTATCAAAAGGTATAGCAAATATCTAATTACGGATATGTGCAATATTATTTATTTTTATTTTAAATTATAAAAAATACGCCATAAAAGAATTTTATTTTTTAATGATTTTATAGGCAACTTTGGCAATTGTTTGTGAGTTATTGATAATTATTTTTGTAGGCAACTTTTACAATTATTTGTAAGTTAATTATAATTATTTTTATATGCAACTTTCGCAATTATTTGTAAGTTAATGATAATTATTTTTTATATTCAAATTTGGCAATTATTTGTGAGTTAATGATAATTATTTTTATAGGCAACTTTGGCAATTATATGTGAGTTAATGATAATTATTTTTATATGCAAATTAGGCAATTATTTTTGAGTTAATGATAATTATTTTTATAGGCAACTTTGACAATTATTTGTGAGTTAATGATAATTATTTTTATAGGCAACTTTGGCAATTATTTGTGAGTTAATGATAATTATTTTTATAGGCAACTTTGGCAATTATTTGTGAGTTAATGATAATTATTTTTATATGCAAATTTGGCAATTATTTGTGAGTTAATGATAATTATTTTTATAGGCAACTTTGGCAATTATTTGTGACTTAATGATAATTATTCAAAACAATTGCTTCGTTTACTATATAATATTTATGAATAAAAATGTTAATATTCGTTTGTTAAAAATCTTAAATCTGCGAAAGTTCTTCATCGATTGCTTTGAAATTTTGACACAACGTTGCATTCGAATACGCGTGTGATTTTTTAAATATATTTATATCTAACCTGTGACTGTTAAAACATGCTTTTCTGAAAAACGGCGCCGTCTGTTGGACGTAAAAGCAACTCGAAAAAATATATTTTCAGTATTGCCAAAGCTCCTAACCAATAATCACATCCCTAATGGTGTTACTGACAGATGAGTGCCTTCAGTATGTGCCGCGTAGCAACCCCATAAGCAATAATACAACCCTAATATGACAGGTTAATGAAACGGTACGGCTGGGTAACAAAACTACTTGGGCTGAACAGCACTGTTGGGGGAGTTAACCCTTGGAGGGATGCGCCCCAATATTGGGAGGAATTGGATGTTTTGGTTTCGAAATTAGTGTCGGGGAAATTTTATGTCTTGTTTTGACGGATGAACAAGGTACGTGTGATAAGTGAAAATATTACATCAAGTTTTATGGATTATTTTGTAAAAGTAAAAAATGGTTCTGAAAAAACAATGTATTTAAATTGGAATATTGGAAGTGGAAGTTAACCCACTTCTAGATATCGGATCGAGCTGAAACTCACCAGATAGACTCGTTGTCTGGTGGGAACTTTTGGTGGGAATCATGCATAATCATTTTTCAGAAAATAGATGACATTATGTTTAGTAAATAAAAAAAAAATATAGCAGTTAAAATACGAAATAAATGTGAATACTATCCAATTAGATTTTGGCAAACAAAGCAATAAAATAAACACAAATAAAAAGGTTTACAAAGTTCACGAATGAGACAAGAAGCGTGTGCCAATACCGAATTGTTTGGCGGTCCGTCCTCTCTGCCTACCTCTGCGAGGAAACGGCGTGATGGTTAGTTAGTTACAAAGTTCACGATGCCAAAGCTTACCAAAAGAGAATTGAAAATGACCACTTAAATGGTAGATATAATGTATTAAAAATAATTTCATTTAAACAAAAAAAAAATGATATTTGTTCAATAACGTTTAACGAAGAACAACAATTCATTTTAGCATCTCATTTAACATCAACACTCAAAATGCTAATCAATCAATAAGCAATTTGGGGTCCCGCTGCACCCCAACGTAGACTAGGCAGTAATACTACGGGTTAGCAACTCGCGCGTCGAGGGTTAATCGACTAGGAACTAATACTACGGGTTTGCAAGCAACTGGCGCATCGATGGTTAATGGTAGTTAGTAGTGTTTATATTGGATATTAACTGCGCCGCGTGGCAGCCCCTAAACCCTACCAGCATTTTCATCAGTGGCGTGACTGAAATTTTAGCAACCCTTAAGTTTATAAATTGGGCTCGAAAAAGCCATGGGCATATGCTAAAAAATGACGCATATAACTGGAAAATAAGTTTAGGCGAAGCTTAATGCTAAATCACTATTTTGATTAATCTTTATAACGAATTGGTGTACATTATGAATACCAAAAAATATGCTTTAGATAAATTGAAGGTTTTCCTGTCGTTTCGCTTGAGTAGAATACAAAAAAATATAATAGAAATGTATGAACGCGTAAAGGAAACAACTTTTAAAAATACAGTATTATACTCGTAGCTAAGATTATCTGTGACAGTTTCACTTGATTAACTTACTTACCGCGGCACTATACAAATTGTACAATATTATTATTATTAAAGAGGAAGCTACAAGCCAAAAATGTGAATATTGTTGGTATACCTTATATTGTAGGTAATAGGCATTAAAATCGCTTGACAAACGGAGTCTAGAATCGTTCGATTTCAAGCACAAAACTGGTTTTTATTTATTTTGTAAATAATTTTATAAGAAAGCAAAAAAGTTAATCAAGTGAAACTGTCACAGATAATCTTAGCAATAATACTGTATTTTTTAAAGTGGTTTCCTTTACGTGTTCATACATTTCTATTGAAAAAATATTTTTTTAGTAGCTTACATTTATATTTTTTATTGAGTAATTTATTATTTTAGCTACGTCGCTTATTCCAAACCCGCTAAATAATTTAATATGTCCAACTATTTGAGTTTGGGATAGCAGCTTAGTGGTTTAGAGCAGCTGACCGGGAATCACAAGGCTGCGTGATCAATTCCCGTCGGTGGCATTTATTTTTACTCGGGAGATATTTTCAATTTGTATGCGTATTTCCGGCGAATAATAAAAACTAATTATTATATAATTTATAACCTATCACTGTCTGATAGTAGCGACATAAGCCTCTAATTATTTCTGATGACCGTATTCCTATAATCTCAAATGTTTCTAGAGGGATCCCTACGGATGTTAATTATTTATATTGAAGATTAATTAAAACTGGACCTTTTCATTAAAATATTTTATGTAAAACGGTTTGAAAATTTTATTAAATGTTTTGCAACTATAAATTTAGCTGTAAACACCAGAATTTATATTTGTCAATTAGTGAATTAGTAACTTCCCGAGGGATACCTCTAGAAACATTTGAAATTTTAGTAATAAGTAAAATCAGAAATAATTCAAATAAATACCACGGAAAGATGGATTTTCAAGGCCTGCTAGGACAAAGTCGACCGTAGGTCTGTCCATTACGCCGAGAAGCGCGCAGAATATTGTTTTAAGACGACTTCATAGGTTCCCACTTTATTTTAGAGATTTGATAAGGCATATTCAACTCAGGTCTGTCCAATACACCAAGGCTGCGCGTTGCATATTATTATGCACGGCTACTTCACTTACGACGTTAAGATTCTTGCCTTATTTTAGCATATTCGTTTACGCATTTGCCCGGGCAATTCGGTTAACGCCATGTTACGCCACTGCTGTGGTCTCCACCCACTCCATCACCAGCCAATAAGCAGAATTCACATTCAATCAAAATCCGTTAGGGATTATAGTTAGTGTTTATTTATTAATACTTCCTGGGAATATTAATATGAACTATTAACCATAGGTAATGCTCGACAGAGCACAAACCAATTGACTGTAGCTGGTTTAAATATTTATTTGGGAAGTTTAACATACGAAAATTTTAAACACCAAATACCGTATCTAATTGGGAATATTCACAAACTACGAATACCGTTAAATGTGAATAGAGGATTTAAAATTTATTTTTCTGATATTTGAAAATCTGGTCAAATTATTCGTCTCCCTGTTAAAAATGGGACTGCAGGCCTATAACTAATGAATTGAAAGAGTTCCTAACAAAATATCACACAAAAACTAATGTTTTATGAGGACGGTGGAACACGTGTTACATTCTTTGAATGACTTATATTTTATTAGGAAGTTGGCATGCTGTCACTTTTTTAACAGGATTATTTTATTTCCGTGTATGATTATCGATGTTATTTTGATATTTTTATTCATAATTATTGACGTCAATAACGATCTAAAACAGGTTCCAACTGGCTACAACGTCATTATTATCACATAAAACCGCAAATGTCTGGTAAGACGGCTGCCATCAAGGCAAATCGAAAATGACGCATTTTAAATCGTTATAGAAAATGAATTCGTTAACTTAAAAATATAATAAAAATTCCTTCACTATCGTAATTTTTTTAGAAAAAAAACCCTATTATCGTAATAAATTTTTGGGTTATTATGCCGTTCCTTCTTTCCTTTTACCAAAGTTTTGGACAGCGGTTACAGCATGAGGGCAGATGTGTGTTTATGATACCTTGTTGCGCGCGCCATTCCTCTTAGTGCCTTATTTCACTGTAATTAGAGTTAAATGAATGTGGCTTTCGGCGTTTAGTTTTTTTTAGTACGCTAATATTTAAAAAAATATAATAACTAAGCGAAAATTGTGAAAATATTCTATAAAACACGACTCGTTTGAATAAGAACGAAAATCTCTCGACAAATGCTTTAGCTGTATTTAAAGATACACTGTGAAATTTTTCATGCCTATAACATTTTACATAAGAGAACAAAACGTGTTTTAAATAATTTTCGGAGCTTATTTTGCTTTTTTTTTCTATCGAGGGAATTTCATATAATTAACGTTTCGACATAACAAATGTATAGATATTATCTTAAAAATATCATTTTTTTTTTTTTGAACTTAAAAACTAAAAGAAGTAATGAGAAACTTGTAATAAATCGGTAGAAATAGGATATGCGAGCGCTTAACAACACACTACTAAAACGATAATCTTAGAAACGTGACATTATAACTTAGTCCACAGCAAAGCAATATATTTGATTGTTTCTCCGAGCGGATCAACTACTGGGCTACCGCAGCAATAATTAATGATCAGCTATCACACTCATTTTCATTATTATTTCTATTCCCTGAGCTTTGATTTGAGCCCTCTTCCTCTGAACATTGATTTAGCCCCCTCTTGAATATACCCTCTTTTCACCCGCACCAATAAAAATCCACTTGTGACTTCACAAATTACTTTAAACCAGACGGTTCCGACTTCTTCCACCCTCTGAGGAAGACGGATCAATTTATGACCGTAGAGCTGTAGAGACTGTAACGTAAAGATCACGGAGAATATTTATATAAGTAGATAAGTCCAAAAAAATGAACACTTCAAATCGCAAGACTTGCGCCAAACAAATCACCATAGAAGATTAATATTCTTCTTCCTAGCACTATCCCAACTCATTGCCTAGGTGGGCTGTTGGGGTCGGCTCTTCTCGTTCTCAGGTTATAGCTTCTTCGGTTCTGAGTGTCGCTTTCATCTAAGCCGTTTCTTTGTAGGATTTTGGAGCATTGGGTCATCCAGGAGTTCTTTGGTCTACCTCTGGATGGCTGTCTTTGAAGCTCTATAGACATTGCCTGCTTCACTGTGTGGTCTGGTGGTCTCCGTCTTATGTGCCCATACCATCTTAACTGTCGTTCCTCTAGCTTACTGTTTATGTCAGTGACACCCAGGCTACCACGAATGCGTGAGCTTTTAATTTTATCTTTTAATGATACTCCTGCCGTCCATCTAAGCATTCGCATTTCTGCTGATTCGAGTTGCCTAGAGTAGGAGTTGTACATAGTCCAGCATTCGGAGCCATACATTATCGCGGGTCTAACAATAGTCTGGTATGTCTTTCCTTTAAGTTTTATTGGCATTTTCGTGTCGCACAAAATTCCTGTTACGGATCTAAATTTCATCTAAAAATCATAGAAGATTAATATAAAACAAAAATATTGTAATGCGTAGACCTCAGAGTAGGTTATACAAATTGAAAACTATATAAGCTCTTTTTTAACTGTTGACAGGCCAAGATGCCAAACAAAACGTCTTTAACCAAGTGGGTCTTCAGATGACCCCGTGCATTTTCTGTCTATAATAATGATGTTGTAGCCAGTTAGAACGGTTTTAGTTCGTTATTATGAATAAAAATGTTAAATAACATCTTCTTAGCACGATAATCAATTCATCAATTTTAAACTATAGAAATCCCAATTATTAATGGTAACTTATGTATTTGCGCAGAAATACGTAAAATATTAATGTGATGTGTCAAGTATTTAAGCTAATATAAGAAGGATAGTAATTTTGGGTACTACCTACTCCCCCCCCCACTTGGCTACGGGATAGTAAAAGTAAATATAAAAATAAAACTAGTTTTCAGGAAACTCTAGCCTTCCTCAAATTGTTCAGATATCAGAAAATAGGAATTTTAAGCTATCTCCTTATTGAAAGAATAGAAGGAAAGCAATAAGCTCTTCCTTTAAATGAACTCATTGCTTCATCACCATTTATGCTTCATATCATACAAAAACATTTTTTTTTATTTCAGCTTCCTTTTTCAGACCTCTTACCAGAACCATAACCAGAAGTAATATTTAAAAAAATATGTACCATAACCTAAATTAAGTACAAAGATATACATGCCATGAAAAATATGGCTCTGTGGTTCTTCCATCATTGCGAAAGACGAGGCCCCAAAGTAGTGCCCTGTGGTACTCCGGATTTAGTTTATTCGTGACGGACAGTTAGTACTCTTGGAGCGGATTATTGATCTGAAGAATAGGGGTGAATTTAACGAACTCAGTCACTCTGTTATTGAGCAAATTGCGTTTGAGAAGGGGTGTGCAAGACCTTCTGATATGACAGGAAGTTTAAAATCGGACATTGATTATTTTAATTCAATTTTGGCGTAATTTATTTTGCTTAAGTTTTTAATCCGGCAGGATAGTTCTAATAAAGTTTTGGCATTTTCGATAAACTTAACATAGTACAATCTCTGAGCTTTTAGTTTTTTTGGCTATATAGAGGTCGTGGGATCAAAATCCTTTTAGTAGTATCCATTTGCAACTGTTTACAATTTTCTTTGAATTTTTTATCATGATATAATATAGATCAGCGATATGATAGGTAATAGATATACAACAGAAAATATCTGAAAGTGCGATCTATGAAAACTGATGTCGCCAATTTAACCGAGAACTATTGACTCCTAGAACCCTATAGGTCCTGCACAGATGATCAATAAAGTCCTACGTAAATACGATATTGACTAAATTAGTCATTTATGCTCAGTTAGCGATATTTGCGAGCACGGGAACGATTGATAATAAATATTACGATCGACGATAGACAATTTTTAGTACGGCCTCCTATCAGATAAGCTTCGGTTAACTGTCAATTTACACATCTTTTTCAATTATATTTGTTACGCAAAATTACTGGCTTATGAACGGGGTTTAACAAACGAAGCTGTTAGAATTGAAAGAATTCGTATACGTGGCGAGTTAATTCCGTTACAATGGTTAGGGCTTGCAGAATCAAAAAAAAATTCACATAAAAAGACCACATTAACTAATTAACACCTATTTAGTGTCAAAAGGTAAATTTGGACTGTCAATGTAGGTATATTGTGTTATCAATATCGCAATATAGCTATCAACAGCGCGACCGTGATCGGGAAATCGGCATAAAATCATCAGTAGTTAAGCCTATCGATCCGATATAGTAAAATTATCGATTTCACTGTGACTATTTCATCAGAAATGAGATAAAATTGACATTACTACTGGAAGACAAACACGCTCATAACACACTTTCATAGGCTATCTCTTCGGTGAATAGTAATTATAATAAAAAGATTTTTATTTCAGAATAGTTACGCAATAGGGTGCGGCATTATTTTAACCAACCCGCCATAGCAAGTTAAATGGTTTTATTAGGTATTTAAAAAGGGGTGGTTTTAAACTCTAAGCTCTAAACGTTTTGGTGGGAACTCAATCATTTATTATTTATTCCGGAAGTGGTTTGAAACGTGGCTAAATGATTGGGAAAATTTTAACGTACTACTTACACGCCATCTTTAATTAATTTGTTGAAGTTTGTAGACATGCATTATGCAACTAGAAATTAAATAAATTGATTGAAAGTGCTGAAACGTCGGAACTGTTATACAAATAAAATAAAACATTTTCTTTGAAGATAAAATGAAGAATACATATTTTAATGACAGTTTCTTGAAACAGTCATGACATTTTCATGGCAGTTTCATGACAGGTTCATGACAGTTTCATGACAGTTTCATGACAGGTTCATGACAGTTTCATGACAGCTTCGTGACATTTTCATGGCAGTTTCATGACATGTTCATGATAGTTTTGTGACAGCTTCATGACATTTTCATGATAGTTTCATGAATGTTTCATGACAGCTTCATGACATTTTCACGACAGTTTCATGACAGTTTCATTAAAGTTTCATGACAGTTTCATCTTTGTGATAATCAAGTTTTATTCTTTGTGATATTTCACAATTTACTGACCAGAATTCATTTCGAATGTTGCTTGAAATGGCTTTGGCCGTGTTTGGTGACCAGATCTGATTAGTCAGGTACTTCCCCAAATTGATATTCCCCATCTAATTCCTTTTCGCACAACCTTCAGCTTCACAACATATCCTGATTAGGGATGCAATAGTCTTACTAGCTCCAGACGGTTGGGAGCAGTTGAGACTGTTGTGCGGTTTCTATTTTAATAGCTTAGTTACAAAAAATGTAAACAAAAGACAGTAAAAGACAAGACAAGACAGTAAAATAAAAGACAGTATTGAAAGCATCCAAAAGATATTTCTGCAGTAAGTACCTCAATTTCAGAAAGTGCGCACCTGAACGGGGATACATAAATATGCTATTGAAATATAACATCTCCACTCTCTCTAACTGACGAACATACCTTGATCTCATGATCGCAATAACGTTATCGTCAGTCCTGACTTACTAAAACTAAAAAACTTTAAAACACCACCCAGAACAAGTACGTTTTACGATTTATTCCATTTTAATTTTAATTTTAATTTAATTCGTAGTTAATAATACAATTATTAAGTTCTGCAAGTAGGTATTTTTTGGTTTTTGTTATTGTTACAGCTGTTTCGGCCATTTTCAAACTGGAAAAACTAATCCCTAGATTCCTATTCACCGCTCATACCTTTTTCCTTTCCAGAAAATACTCTTCTTTCCTTTCCTTGAAAAGACACTCCACACAACATCCCCAAAGATGACATGGGATCTAAGGGAAATTATTTTTCTCAGGGGGTTAACATAAAAAAAACTTTAAAAATGGTTGAACTATCTTGGTTTCACAACTAATAATGATATATGGCCTATCTCCCTTGTCTCTACTATCTAGGTATCGATATAGGACCTTATCTCGATACCTATACTAGAAAGGTAGAAGGTAGTCTTTAATATCTCCCCTTATAAATATATAAGCCTAGTCCCAGGTGTCAACAACAAGAGATGTTCACGAATGACAGCAAGAAAGGAACCATTGTAGAAGGGCAGTGAGGGTTTTGGACTGGAATGATCCCACACCTTTAATATGCGGCGGGCGGAATATCTATCACAACGGATGACGTCATAAAGATATACAGGAGGGTTCAACGCGCACGCGCTTTCATGCTAATGACCTATAGAGGGTTATAGATGTACCTTTAATTAATAATTGATAATCACGATATTATAAATTTGATCTGTTCAAGTTGAGCTTTGTTAAATTATATTACTTTTAGGTACCTACCTACCTTTTATGTGAATATTGCACTAGTGTCTCAACTGCTCCCAATCGTCTGGAGCAGTGGGACTATGGCATCCCCAACTAGGGTATGTTGTGAGGTTGAAGGTAGTGGGAGGGGAAGGTGGGGAAGTCCTTAACTATTCAGATCTGGTCACCAAGTACGGCTGAAGCCATTTCAAGCAACGTTTAAAATCTGAATGGTGGTCTTACACCAGGGCGATACTAAGAGTATCTTTCACTCAGTAACGTACCGCAAGTATACTACATATTATTTATAATGTATTTGATACTACGATGGGTTGTTTCGAAGAATTTGAACAATTCTTCAAGTTAATTTTCTATTATTATTTCAGTTCTGTCAGCAAATAGCCCATTCAATGTACCTGCCCGTTCAACACGCTCTTCTGTCCTGTTCAGGGTGGATCAGTGCAAAACGAACTCTAAACAGAATTCTTGCCTGAACAGACTATGCAATAATTACAATAACGTATTATCCAAGGTGGATATTTTCAGTTGCGAACAAAACAAATACAAGAGGTCCATAAAAGAATATTTCTCTGATGGTTTGTGAATAATGTTATGTCTCTAGTGTTTATATTTCTATTATGATTTGATTTATCTACAACCTCTCTCCATGGCTATAAATTTTTTGTTTTCAAAATTTTTTGTTTTGTATAAATTTTGATTTCATATTCCCTTCTTAGAAATTTAAATGACTTATTCCATGTTATGCTGTTTCAGCAGAGGTAAAGTCACAAGGAGGAAATCCATAATTGGTTTTATTTTGGCAATATAATACTTATGTACAAACTGAAATAAATGTTAACTGTCGATTTACCGAAAATTAATAAATAAATAAATAATGATATAATAACAGAACTTGAATAGGACTTTAACAGAACCCGAAGATGGACATTGAAATTTGATGAATTGTTCGAATTCTCCGAAAGAACATTCCCTAGTGTATTATAAATAAAGCGGGAACCTCAGGGTCGGGGTTCATATCATTCCAACCGCCTGCTAATTGAGGTTTTTTTATACAGTTAAAACAATTTCCTCATAAAATACATTAAGAGAAAGCTACAAGCCAAAAAATGTGTATATTCTTGGTATACCTTATATTGTAGGTATTAGGCATTCAAATCGCTTGACAACCGGAGTCTAGAAACGATCGATTTCAAGCACAAAACTGGTTTTTATTTATTTTGTAAATAATTTTATAAGAAAGCAAAAAAGTTAATCAAGTGAAACTGTCACAGATAATCTTAGCTATAATACTGTATTTTTTTTAAAAGTAGTTTCCTTTACGGGTAGGGGAGGGCGGGGCTGGTACTAACAAATTTTGTAATATGGTTTATATTTTCAATGATAATAAACTTTTTTGTTTTTTTTTATTCATAGCATGCTTTGGTTATTCAGCTATGATATTAGTAACAAAAATCATCAGTTAGGTAAGTCCTTTCAGAGACAGAGTCATCAAAACCAATAAAATCATTTGTTAATACATACCCCGTATCTGGGGTAAATATTAACGGAGCTGGGGTAAGTATTAACGCAAGGGGCAATTATTAACAGAAGCTAAAATTCTATGAAATAATTAAATAAAAATCATTCATATTAAATATATATTTATTTGAAATGAAACAGTAATTTTTATGATAGGAACTATGATAGGAACTATGTTAGGAACTTTGATAGTATATTTTTATGATAGGCAATAGTTATTCGGAATACGATCCCTCATCATCCGAGAAACAATTGAGGCATATGTATTTTCTGGTGTCACCTCTAACACAAATGATATGAGCCCATCTTTTGCATAAAATGCATTGTATCCAGTCAAGTCCAGATGTGTATTCGTTATAAGACTCAGCGCAAACTAAGCAGAAGCAGGCTTCTTCGTAACTGTCATCCTGCAGAATATGTTTCTTTACCTTTTTCACTTCTGCTCTCCGGGTTTATTTGCCTTTACCTTTCCCCTTTCCTTTGCCTTTGATTTTGTTTTTCGCTTGGCATCATCCTCTAAGGCCAATTTTTCAGGAGTATCGGTGAGGATCGTTGATTTTCTTGAACGTTTGCGTTTGGAGTCAAGACGGGGTGATGCTTTTGGAAGCGGTCGTATGCTTTCAATATTAAACTTTTCTGTAGGCTTTGTATTTGATGGTTCTGGCAAATTTGAAGGTCCTGGCTCGTTTGAAGGTCCTGGCTCATTTGATGGTCCGGGCTTGTTATTAGTAGATGGTCTTGATTCGTTTGAAAATTCCGGCTCATTTGATGGTACGCGTGATATTTGATCAATAACCTCCGAAATACTTACGTAAATATCAGGCATGTTACTAATAATTTCATGAACGGGGTAAGTATTAACACGTTAATACTTACCCCGCACAATTTGTTAATTTTAGCCCCAAGGTCACTTTTTTTACTTCATCATTTACAGAAAACAAACCAGTTAAAATAATTACAAACAAATAATATAGTGTTACTATCAATAAAATAGAGCTCGATTCATGATAAAACTATAATTTGATTCAGCGAATGAATAAATCTTAAATCAATTTATTGCAAAAAGAACAAAAAGTTCGCTTACCTGTCAATCTGAGGTCACTGCGCATAACCACTACGAGCGACGGCCGGTTGGCAAATGACAAGTCAGGACACGTTCGGCTGTGTATATACTTTTTCTAAACCGAGTATCATATTTTTGACACTTCACATTTGGCGGGAATCAGCTTGTTAATTCTTACCTCCGTTAAAACCAACCCCGCCCTCCCCTACATACATTCATAATTTACACCAATTCGTTATAAAGATTAATCAAAATAGTGATTTAACATTAAATTTCGCCTTAAATACAAACATCAGATGGTAATAGTAATAAGTAATAATATGAAAGGGTATTGTTATAAGCCCTAGCTAGTTAGAGGATTACGAAAGAATCCATAAAATAAAATAAAAAAGATATCAATCTATCACATTAAAAGTTCAAGTGTTTTGATGAAGCCGGAGTTTCATTGAATAAAAGAGTTTGTTAGAAAACCCCGGACACAACATAAACCATTCTACTTACTTCATTTATACATAGAATTGATACTATAGGTAATTTGAGTTCTAAACTAAAAACTTACCTTTTTTAATGATAAACTAATGTTTAAAAAAAAAGTTTTTTATGCATAGCACAAAGGATAATAAATTATTATAAGCAATAATTCGTCGCCTGAAATATCAATACAAATTGAAAATATCAGTCAAAATATTTCAGCAACAAATGTAGATATAATATGTCTCGACGCCATCTAGTGGGAAATTTAGCACTAACAAAGCCTTTCCTACAAAAATAAAGTTGGTTGTTTACAGGTGAAAAAAATATAATAAGCAGTAATTTTTGATTGAGGTACTAGTACATATTGAATTATTGTCTTGGTTGGAAATAAGTCGACAAAGCTCAGTGGTTCAGAGCACCTGACCGGACATCAGAAGGCACGGGTTCAATTCCCGTTGGCGGCATTTATTTTTATTTGGGAGATATTTTAAATTTGTATTGATATTTCAGGCGACTAATTATTGCTTTTAATAATTTAAAAACTTACCATTTTAAGCTGTCATATCCTTAAATTAAAAATACCATTCCTGAGAGAAAGTCCAGTTATATCCAATTTTCCAATTATGTCCTAAATCCTGTATCTAAATTTCGCTAATAAACAATTATTTAATGTTAATTGAGTGTTAATCTCAAGTGACCTACCAGGTAAGTATTGTACCTACTGTATATTATCTCCGTATATAGTTAGTAAAAACATAGATCATTGCATAAATGTATTTTATATTTGTTCGGCGTCCTTGACGTGATTATGCAAAAAAAGGCGCTATGCAAATCATCCAAATATTATTATTATGCTTCCGCGGCCAAGACCTTCACAATCCTCACCTCAATGCATGATTTATTTATTTTTATTTTTTATTATTGTACGACAGACAGGTAAGTCCAATTATGGTACAATTTTATTAAAACTAACAATACATGTACATATTTTTTTTTAAACATGGTATAGTGATATTAAACACATCTATATCCGCTGGTAGGGCATTTAGCAAGGTCATACCTCTTGTCATGCTATGTTGGGCAATGACATCTGTCCGACCCTGCGGTATACAGAATAGGTCGTGGCTACGATTTCGACAGTATTTATCAGGAACGAATAAGCCACAGCATGACAGGAGATATGGGCAATCGATAAGGTTTTTTAGTAACTTTAATTCAAATACCATGAGTCCGGCATTACGCCTGGTCTCCAGGCTTTGGTAATTTGTCTCCTTTAGCAGTTCCACGTGATGCATGAATTTCGGATATATTCCGTATGATCGCATGTAAACATACCTTAGGATTTTTTTTTGAATTTGTTCAATCATATTTATGTATTTAAGTTGATGAGGTATCCAGACAGTACTGGCGTACTCCAGCTTGCTTCTGACCACTCCGTTGAACATGGCGGTCATTGCTTCTATGTTATTGAATTGTTTGCAAGTTCTAATTACAAAACCAAGAGTTTTGGAGCAAGCCGAGGTAAGCTGGACTATGATGTAGGCATTTTATCTACTGTCCACTACTTCTTTAGCTGTGGACCGAACCAACGAACTTTTCCATCTGTTCAGCGCCCTTGAGGTGATTTTGCACTAAAACGGCGCTATAAATCATCCAAAAATATTATTATTAAATACACACGCAAATATCAAATATTTAATTATTATCAAATTCAACTCATCCTTGTTAAATTCAGATAACTTCTCGTATTATCAAATACGTATATTTATATTATTTACCTTTCTGTATGAATAACGCACATAATATAACATGGTACTAATAAAACTCCCTCGTATTTCAGATATTTACCATTAATAATCATTTAGTATCGCCGTTAGTACTTGGCGGAGAGAGGAGGGGGGAAGGCGGAGCTAGAGGGATGGCAGCAGATAGGGGCGTGGCCAGTGGGGCGGTGCGGGAGATGAGGTAGTGGAAGGACAGGTGCTGTCTCGCTCTCACAAAGAAAACTGTATCGACGAAGGTGTTTTTATGATTACTTTGATTTATTTGAAAAGAACCTGCTTGGCAAATAAGATTATTTAAAAAAAAATTTTAAAAAATCACTCCACACGGAAGGTACCTACTTATAAACATGTACCTAATGAAATTGTCAAAAAAATTAGTAATATCATCATTCTTTGCTTTTATGTGAAAAAATTTAGACAAAACATACGGCATATTTTTAATGTTTTCACCAAAGCTTTCAGAGATGGTTTGGATGGGTGACCGGATAAATCATCAAAATGATAATTCATCACATCTTTAAAAAAGTTACATATATAAAGTCATGGAAAGTGATGAAACAAATACTTTATTAACTGGGTTAAGTAGATTAGGTTAGGTTAGGTTAAAAAAATCATTGTTTTTAATGACTTTATATCACTTTTTAAAAGTGTGTTGAATAGTCACTGTGTTGAGTTAGCATGGAACCGAAAGGGAGATGTGTTAACAGGTACGAATGTTAGAGGGAACGCGCTAATATTAAAAAAAACGATAATAATTAAGCGAAAATGATGAAAATATTTAATAAAACACGACACGTTCGAAATAGAGCAAAAATCTCTCGACAAATTCTTTAGTTGTATTAAAAGATACACTGTGAATTTTTTCATGCCTATAACATATTAAATAACAGAACAAAACGTGTTTTAAATAATTTTCGGAGCTTACTTTGAGATTTTTTTCTAACGAGGGAATTTTATTTAGTTCACGTTCCGGCAAAACAGATATTATCTTCAAAAGTAACATATATTTTTTTGGAAATTAAAAACTTAAAGATTTAACGAGAAACTGGTTATAAATCGGTAGAAATTGGGAAATCTCTTCTAATTATTCTATCAGACCATCAACGAATGAATTGACAGGTATCCTGATAAACCTTCAGTAAAATACCAATGTTTTGTTACGAAGTCGGAAAACGTTTTCATAAAAATCGTTACATTTTCGCATTTCGACAATATATATTATTCAGACAAACGCAGGAGCACAATACGTGTTCTGATATAGGTAATTAAGAATTTATTAAAAATTTATCTCCAAAGCGGTTTGCAGTCTCATTTTTACCAAAAAATAATTACCAAAAATTTTACGACATTTTTAATAAATCAGCAATACAAATTTTTTCTTCATGTTGAAAGTTAAATAACCTAAAAGTTCAAAGTTACCATTCCGTAAAGACGTTACGAGTTAAAAATTTGCATTGACTGTCATTCTGTGCATATTTAAGAGCGCTGCGCGTCGTATTTCATATAAAACAAATTTGGAGTTTAGGCCAAAATAATCAGAGACAAGCCTCAGCACAAGCTTGTCTTAGTCAGGTTAAAAATTCTAACGTAAAAAAAGGTTTGTATGTAAGGAAACAATAAACAAGTGACCAAACTGAATAATTATTTTTTAATCAAAAGGTATATAGCTAATATCTACTCCAGATGTATGCTAGTTTATTAATTTGTGCTATAAATTAAAAAATATAGGCAATAATTTTTTTTTTTCATAATTTAAGAGAAAATTGTAGCCATTTTTAGCGACTTAATAGTGGATTGTTTTTTTTAATTACTTATTTGCAATTTTTTTATATTTCTATTTTATTCACAATTTTATTTATTGGAATTTCTATTTTATACACAATTTTATTTATTTGATATTGGAATTTCCATTTTATACACAATTTTATTTATTGGATATTGGAATTTATATTTTATTTATTAGACATTGGAATTTCTATTTCATACACAATTTTATTTGTTGGGTATTGGAATTTATATTTTATACACAATTTTATTTATTGGATAGTGGAATTTCTATTTTATACCTACACAATTTTATTTATTTGATATTGAAATTTCTATTTCATAGACAATTTTATTTTTTTATATTGGAATATCTATTTCATACACAATTTTATTTATTGGATATTGGATTTTATATTTTATACAAAATTTAATTTATTGGATAATGGAATTTCTATTTTATACACAATTTTATTTATTTGATATTGAAATTTCTATTTCATAGACATTTTTTTTATATTGGATTATCTATTTAATACACAATTTTATTTATTGAATATTGGAATTTATATTTTATACACAATTTTATTTCTTGGATATTGCAATTTATATTTTATACACAATTTTATTTGTTGGATATTGGAATTTCTATTTCATACACAATTTTATTAATCTTTCAGTTTATACCAGCAAAATCAACCTGGGTATCTACTAACACGGTCGAACGATAAAGTTTTATCGATAATATCGGTAATTAGTCAGAGTTCCCGATCATGACTGCAGATCGCAAACGAACAAACGACAGTTAATAGTTATAAAATATTATGAACTATTCAGATGTAAAATCCCTTAAAAAGGACGTTAAAAAATACCTACGTAAAAAACAAATCGAAATTGAGGGACTTGATAAAAATGCAATGTACAAACTTTGGCGAAAATGCGTTTTAAAAAAATAATTTTGCACTTACGGTTTTCGTATCGCCCCTTGCTGAAATATGTTTTCTCCTTTCACAGCATCCCAGTAAGTAGGCACCTACTGTTTATTTTACAATGCACTGAAACTATTGCAATTTAAATCACGTTGCATAATTATGTCTAATTTTAATTAAACTCAATTTAAATTACACATTGCGATAGTCCATTGTTGATAATTATTTTCTACTTTTGTTTGATACTTTTATGTGTGTTTTTAGCCTTCCAAGAGATCTGAAACAAAACAAAAAAATTAGACACATCGTAAAATGGTTTAATATTGATCTCGCTGACGTGTACCCGGCGTTACTCGGGGTTACCCTTAGGAGATAGACGTACCTATACCATTTTGAACTTTTCTGTAAGCCTTTTTAAGATATACACTGCGTAGTACATTATTTGGATTTATCTAATAAGGTTTAGCAAGCGTTAGCAATGTAAGCTCCCGAAAATATTTTTTAAGATTTGATTACAAAACATCGATTTTTCTGTATTTTCTACAAATATAATATGCATGTATTATATATGGAAACCTTCCGGAAGAAATTTTCTAAATGATAAAGTGATAATTTTATCAAAATTGACTAGGTATTTATACTATTTTGAGATATTTAACACACATTTGTATCTACACGGAGAAAAAAATACTGAAATTGAATATTACCAATTTATTTAATCCGGTTAAAAACGGGTTTTAAGATCGTTAATTTTTTTAGTAAAATTTGAACATATTATCACGCAAAAATATTTTCGAATTTCGTCATTGTATATTATCAAGGCAAGTGAAGGTGCATGAACACGTGTTCCGATACGTTGGAAATTTACTAAAAGTTTATCAGGAAGCGGTCTGCAATTCCTTTTTTAACTGAATTACCAACAATTTGAAGAGATTTTTAATAAATTATCCATACCTACCTACTCATTTTTCTCCGTGTATCCACCTAACTACAAAACATATTTAGACGAAAATTAACAAAATATGTTTTTTTACAATCTTTATCATAAATTACTGCTTATTTAATTATTAATTTTCATTTCCAATGCCGGCAACCCGGGCCTCACAGTAAAAAGTCTGTTTCCTGGCGGATAATTAACATTTTAAATACTTATAAACGCGGTGTAAATTTACGCGGCGCGTAACGTCAGAACAGTGAAAAACTTGACTTATCACCACGGTGGTTGTTTGGTATAAACGGTCTTAAACCAGGCTCAAGGCCGGCTTTACCACACCAACGTTGAAAGGGCGTCTAGGAATCTAATTAGTAAAGGCATTTTAGTCCCAGCTGCTCCCAACCATCTGAAGCCAGTGAGAATATGAAGTCCCCAATTGGGGTATGTTATGAGGTTGAAGGTAGTGTGGGGGAGAAGCAGATGGGGAAGTTTCTTGGCTGGTCACCAAACACAGCCAAAGCCATTACAAGAAACGTTTTAATTCTGAATGATGGTCTTACACCAGGGCGATATTCAGAGTATAAGATTAAATAATTTAGTTAGAAAATGCACAAATTTTGAATCAACAAATATTTATATATAGTGTTAGTTAATTTAGAATATTTTATTTTTAAATAGATCATGCAAATAATGCAAATCTTGGACGACGAAATTAACCCACTTCCCGACATCCGATCGAGCCGAAATTCGGCAGAGAAACTCGTTGATTATGTGTTGTATTGTGATATAGATAACTATGTATCTTTTTAAAATACAACACAAGAAAATTAAGTTGCCTAAGGCTTTCATATTTGCAATAAAACGGTATAACTTCGTACAGCAAAATAACAGATGGACACTGTAATGCAGTCCAAAACGTTGGCAAAAGAATGCAACACGGCATAATATCCCAAAAATCAATCACGACAAACAAATAACAGTTAGTTTCAGGATCAACAGTTCACTCTTAAACAAAATTAAAGATATTGTATAATTAATCCAAAAGTTATACAGTTATACACGATTTGCTCTGCAGGCGGCCAAATCAAGAACTAAAAAACAAAAAAATATAATTATTTCTAAAAAATATGCCAAGTTAAGCGTATCACACTTTAAACAAATTAAAGGATTTCATTGAATAATAATTTCGAACAAAAATTCATTTACTTCTAAACGCGCCCAATTTATTGAAATATCTATTAGTTTCAACTTAATTGGTGTAAGGAATAACATTAAAAAAGGTTCTTAGTTTGGATTACTTAAATACATTCGGAAAACCTGACATCATATTTACCAAAACAAGATCAAATACGGTGTCAAAACTTTGATAAAAGATGAAATTTTAATTCATTTTTTACCATCTCCACCGACTTAAATAGTTATATCTTGTGGCAATTAAGTTAAAACGAAGTATTTAAAAAAATAATTTATGATTATTTACATAAAATAGGGACACGCATCGAAAATAGGATAGCAGAAGTCGGTGACGCCTGAAGAAGAACATGGCACCATCAAGAGAATCAGATACTTGAGTCGGGCCATGTCAAGAGTCGGAATAATATAAGAGTATGTAATTAGACAATGTATGAATGTGAATGAGACAAGAAGTATGTGCCAAGATCGAGTTGTTTGGCGGTCCGTCTTCTCTGTCTACCTCTGTAGAAAACGGCGTTATGGTTAGTTAGTTATTTAGTTTATATTTAAAAAATACTTCGTAGTACTTTGATAATAATGAGAAGTAACTATTTCAGTTTTAAGAAATGGAAAATAATGATTTTTAATGGTTATTTCGTTAAAATTAAAACCGATTGTTACTTGGCTTTGCCAATGTTTTGAGGTTAATTTTTCTTCTCTTATTTAAACCAAAATATCAAACGATACGACCATTAAATATGTTCTAAGATCGGGTGTAATTAATCACTCAAATAAAGAACTAACCTAAGAAAATATTTAAAAATTATTACGACAAAACATGTCGTGAAGAAAAACGTTAAATAATCCGTTGTTTTTACGAAATAGCTATTACAACGCGTTATTTTCCATTTTCCAAAATTGAAATACTTACTTTTCATTGTTATCTAACCGATAAACAGTGTTTTTAAAAAAAAATAAAATTGCGTATTATATTCGTACTAAATTCTATATATTTATAATTACAAAAAATATTTTTTTTTTAACCTTTTCAGCACATTTCACAAGTACACATATTCACAATTTTCGATTTTTTTGTTAATAGTTTTTAAAAGACTATCGCAGGTAAAAAAATCGCACCTCGATTAGAAACTGCGAAAAAGCAGTGTTCCCGTTTCGGTTGGGCTTGGTCTTGCTTTTATGAATTTTTGATTCGGCGGCGAGTGACGTGCGACTGGCAGATGAACGCCGTGCGCGCGGGGGGCGGTGTGAGGGGGGCGGTGTGTGAGGGGGGCGGGGAAAGGTTGGCGGTAGAGCGACTAGCGCGGGGAAAATGGGCGCTGCAGGGAGGGAGGAACATATAACCAACCTGGCGGGGAGATAAAGCCGGGTTAACTGGTACGTACAATAATAATATACATTTATTATTTTACAGGGTTTTCCAATAAGAGGTGTTATTTTGATATTCAATCGTAAAAGATCAATGGTTTCGTTGCTTGTGTGGCACGTAGCGCCGTCTTGTTGAAAGTAAACGTTGTCCAGATCAATACCATCCAATTCCGGCCATAAAAAATCATTAATCATCTCTTGATAGCGCAATCCATTCACCGTAACTGTTGCTCCAGCCTCATTTTCGAAAAAGTAAGGTCCAATGACTCCGCCGGACCATAAACCGCACCAAACAGTCACACGTTGAAGATGGAGAGGTTTTTCAACAATAACTCTTGGGTTTGTGACAATTTTGTTTGTTGACGAAGCCACCGAGGTGGAAATGGGCCTCATCACTCAAGATGATTTGCATTTGATTCACTCAAGTGAATTTTAATAATTTCAATGCGTTGTTGAAGCGTGTATCGTTCCATTTTTATTAATGGCGTAGTTTCTACTTGTCAAATGTCAAAAAATGACAGCTTCGAAAGTAACATCTACCGAAATAGCGGGCTATTCAAAATAACACCTCTTATTGGAAAACCTTGTAGTTTGATGGTTACAAGTTTTGGTTTTGAAGGCAAAGATAATGGAAAAAGTTGAGATATGTGAGGTGTGCCGAATGTCGTAGAGCTTTTTAATAATATATATGTAGACAACAGTCTGGAGCCAGTGAGACTATGGCATTCCCAATTGGGGTATGTTGTAAGGCTGAAGGTACTGGGTAAGCGAAAGAGATGAGAAAGAGGGAGGTGGGGAAGTACCTGACTATTCAGATCTGGTCACCAAACAAGGCTATAGCTCTATATATATATATTTTGTTTCTTTACATTAACTGAGAAAAATGTCTTTCCTTAGGGCCAATGGAGTATGAAGAAGTTAGCATAGGAATCAACATCTGGAAGCTACCCATGTTGTATAAGGAAGGAAGCACAGAGGCCAGCAAATTTAAACTTGAGTTGAACTCAAGAACGAGTCGTAGAAGCGACCTGTTCTCATTTGACAAAAGTCATCTGTGTACACATGTTTAGCGCGTGTTTGGCGTGTTTCCCAACTATGCACCGGTAGCGAAGGGATCAATGACGCTAGTTCCTTGGAGCATCGTCCATTGTAATACCAGTAAGACAGCATGCGCTCTAAAAATTGCAATCCTATAGCAACATTTCAATTCTGAATGCTGGTCTTATACCAGGGTGAATCTAAGAGTATCTCCAACTTCGGAACGTATCGCAATTATATACTATTTATTATTTTAATTTAATAAATTGAAAAATAACACAAATCAATCAAATAACTATTTTTTATTTTTTGGAATAACTTATTGAGTAAAACCTCAAATTGTAATATTTAATTATTGAAGAAAATATTAGCGATTCCTAAACGAAAATCTGAAGTAGAAAAATCAGAAAAATGATACGGTCACATCTAGGACTCGAACCCAGGACCCTTGCCTTGCCGGGGCACCGCTCTACCAACTGAGCTAATGGGACCCTATCTCCTTCGGCCATATTTCGAATAAGAATCTTCATTTTTCTCACCGCACATTTTTATTGGCAACTATCTTTATGTATGATCGCTAGATTCAACCAGACTAAATGCAATCTAGACAGTGTCTTAGATAAATACATCTTATTTTAAAGCGAAGCTTAATGCTAAATCACTATTTTGATTAATCTTTATAACGAATTGGTTTACATTGTGAATGCCAAAAAATATTCTTTAGATAAATTAGAATACAAATAAAATAATAAATTACTCAATAGAAAATATCCATAAGTATTTCCATCGGGCATCAGCGTTTTTAAGTTGGTTCTGCCCCTGGGAAGAATGAGAAGTCTGTGTTGGCGGCCTCGCGTGGAATTATTCTAATATACCTGCCTATCAATTCGATGATGATTCAGGGAGTAATGTACTACGTAACTGTAGACATATATTATGTCCCCTTTTCAGGGCAGAAAAGAAAGGCGATTAGGGCGAAGCTTAATGCCAAATCACTATTTTTTGTGTACATTATGAACACCAAAAAATATGCTTTAGATAAATTGAAGGTTTTCCTATCGTTTCGCTTGAGTAGAATACAAATAAAAATATAAATTACTCAATAAAAAATATAAATGTAAGCTACTAAAAAAAATATTTTTTCAATAGAAATGTATGAACGCGTAAAGGAAACAACTTTTAAAAAATACAGTATTATAGCTAAGATTATCTGTGACAGTTTCATTTCATTAACTTTTTTACTTTCTTATAAAATTATTTACATAATAAATAAAAACCAGTTTTGTGCTTGAAATCGAACGTTTCTAGACTCCGTTTGTCAAGCGATTTTAATGCCTATTACCTACAATATAAGGTATACCAAGAATATACACATTTTTAGCTTGTAGCTTCCTATTAATGTGCGACATCTATTGACTTTTAAGTCTAGGGCTTTGATCCTAGATGGGCCCGTATCGTTTTCTGATTTTTCTGTTTCAGATTTTTGTTTTAGAATCGCTAATGTTGTTTTCAATAATTAAATAAAATTTATTTGCCCATGACGGGGTTTGAACCCGCGACCATCCCATTTAATTTTTTTAATGATTAATAAACGCGTCTTTTTATTAGAAATTTAAGATTGTCAGATTATTCACGAACGCGCTGTACAAATATATTTATTAAATAATAAATACAGCGCCCTTAAAAAACAAAAACGGCGCTATATAAATTATCAAATTATTATTATTCTTACAGCTGGCTTACACTTAGGATTCATAATAACTAGGGACTTAAATCTAAGACTAGACTAGACTTGATGGACTAGATGTGACTAGATGGCACTAGATTAGTCTATTAGGTTTCCCATAGATGTCGTTAGCTGTCGAGAATAATAAGATAATAAATATGATAAGAACTAGAGGTCATGTTATTACAACATCCTGCTAATTGAGATATCAAAGCCATTGTCAATCTATCACAATAATAGTCGAGTGTTTTCTGGAAGCCGGAGTTTTATTGATTAGGAGATTTTGTGAGATTCAACACAAGGCTAAATCTATTTCAAAGTTTTGAATTCCTTCACCGTACCGTATACTACCGGCTTTATAACCCCCTTGGCCATCCCCGGCCACTGTCAGAGAGATGTACAATCAGTGGATAGAGAGGGGGAAGGGGAAGGGCGGGGGCCCTTTACCTTTTGTGCTGCGCGCGCCGCGGGTGCCAGTTCGTTACTGGTAAACAGCGCGCCGCCATTTTCACGGATTTTTGCAGAAATCCAGTGGACTTCTGTAAGTTGAAAAGATTTAGTAAAAAAATGCACTGGGGACACGAGTGACGTGAAACTGTATTTTTTGCAAAATAAATTGTTAAAAAAGATGCGACATCGTTTAATAATAATTTCTGTTATGTTTATCTACCTACTAATTTCAATTTGAACTACATATTTATTTTAACAAAAATAATATGCATTTTAATTGTCTGAGCGTAACGAAGTCGTGTTTTAAATCAACCGTTTTGCATTACATCTGTCTGTAAATTTGTTTTTGGGTTCCGTTTTTGTTTTCGAATATCTGCAGCATCCACTTTTATGTGAAATTGTCGTGTTTATTTCGGATGGGTTGTTTCAAAGAATTTGAACAATTCATCAAATTTCAACGTTCATTTTCGGGTTCCGTGAAAGACCTATTCAAGTTCTGTTATTATATCATTATAGGCTAGTTACTTGATAGTACTGAAATAATAACAGAACTTGAAAATTAAATTTGAAATTTGAAGAATGTTCAAATACTCTGAAACAACCCATCTTTAGACTTTCAACATTATGGTAAATAATAATAATAAAGTTTGAAAAAAACAATTGTCATTGAGTGCAATTTATTTGGACAAATTATATAATTTTTGAAATTATAAAATATTCGGTTTACAACTTTTGATTTGACAGGAAATTTTGGCTTGGATTCTTTAAATAAGAAAAAAAAATAGATCTACTGTTCACAAAACTACTAGTTTTAAAAATTGAATGAGATATCCACCTATATTTTTATGAACATCGAGTTTGTGTACATTGGATACCATCAAATTGGTTTTTGTAGGTCTTCCCCATTGACTAAATACAACTACATCAATGGTCTCCCTCTTCTAAAACCATTTAGAAGAAACAAATTATGCAGTTACTTAAGACTCTAATAACGGGGGTTTGCTCGACGCTCTCATTTGAATTATTTCTGATAAACGTATTACTAAAATTTCAAATGATTCCAAAGGAATCCCTACAGATGTAAACTATTTATATTTAAAATAAATGAAAGCGGGACCTTATCATAAAAATATTTTAATTAAAACGGTTTGAATTTAGCGGTAAGCAACAGATTTTATTTTTCTAGACGATGCATGAGTAATTTCCAGTGGGATCCCTCTAGAAACATTTGAGATTTTGGTAATACGTTCATCAAAAATAATAAAAATAATCCAAACGGAAAGATCGATTTTATTTCTGGTAGGGCAAAGTCGACCGTAGGTCCGTCCAATACCCAGGGCCGTGCGCCGAATCTTGTTTTCACACGACTTCATCACTTATTTCGTTAAGATTCCCACTTTATTTTATAGATTTGATAGGGCAAATTCAACCTTAGGTCTGTCCAATACGCCAGGGCCGCGTCGCATATTTTTGTGCAGGGCTGCTTCACTTACGTCGTTAAGATTCTGGCTTTATTTTAGGATATTGTCTCGACTAAAGGAATCATCAATGCAAGGCGATGTACCATGTCATGTATCATTCGGAATTGTGCCATTAACAACTAATACTCCATATGTAAATGACGATAAGGTCAAAATTCCCATTTATAACCAGCCGCCTGCTTTGATTAAGAGGAAGCTACAAGCTAAAAATGTCTATATTCTTGGTATACCTTATATTGTAGGTTATAGGCATTAAAATCGCTTAACAAACGGAATCTAGAAACGTTCGATTTCAAGCATAAAACTAGTTTTTATTCATTTTTTAAATAATTTTATAAGAAATCAAAAAAGTTAATCAAGTGAAACTGTGACAGATAATCTTAGCTATAATACTGTATTTTAAAAAGTTGTTTCCTTTACGCTTTCTACATTTCTAGCCAATTATTTTTTTTTAGTAGTTTACATTTATTGAGTAATTTATTTTTAATTTTTGTATTCTACTCAAGGGAAACGATAGGAAAACCTTCAATTTATCAAAATCATATTTTTGGTATTCAAAATGTAAACATTTCGTTATAAAGATTAATCAAAAAAGTGATTTAGCATTAAGCTTCGCCTTTACGTAAAAAAAACTTGACAAAATCGTGTTATTTTATGTTCAGAATTCAGCCACAAATTTTAAAATATTTTCCAAAGAGCTTAATTTTTCACACTATACAATAAAATCATATTCAAAAAGTGGTTCGTAAGTAGGATATTTTGTACCTTTAACAGTTTTTATAGGCCTGATACTTTATTTTTTTCTGGGCTTATAAAAAGAATTATCATAAAATACTCATATCGTTTAAAAGCCCAAGATGTGTTCTACTGACAGTATTTAATTAAATAATCTATAATATTTCTAACCGATTCAATTTCTTAACCGATTATTATTTGAAACGAGTTGCAAATATGTTTTTTGGATTAAAATTTTCAAAATACATTTTGTGGCTATTCACTTAGTTGGGACAAATTTTGAGTTTTTCGTGAATCTGAAAAGATTGAGGTATCTACCTACTAATAGCTGGATTGAAAACGTTAAACTCAATTAACAAGCAGTTTTAAACTATTTCTCAAATTTATTCATGTTTTTTTCTTAGCAAAGTTGCATTTGTCCACTGGGTTTTAACATAGCCAACATGGACGCCATTTGCAGTAACACCGCCCTTTTGGGGGCAGTTCCAAAAGAGACGTCCGCAAACAGAAATCGGTGAACTCTCCCGCCAGGCAATACGACACCACCTACCAAAAAGGTTCCAACCATTCTATTATCTTTACCAACAACCAATAGAATTAACACTGCTCTTTTTATGTGGTGGTACTAGTTGCAAAGTGTTTGACGTTCGTCAGCTTTTGGATGGAAAAATGACCATCGTGGAAAAAGCTCCGGGAAGATGCTTCTAATTTTAAACACGTGCCTTTTTATGAAGTGGTGAAATAATGAAACTTGCACCCTGTGGGCGATATTTACAAATTGTTTAAACCTGTGAATGTTATAAAATAACTACGGCAGATCCGTGAAAAATCACGGGATATTATAATTTACAAAAATTACAAAATTTGACTTACATTTTTACGAAAATACACAAAACACACTAAACACGCGGCATAAAGCCAACGAACTCTATTCATAAAAAATAAAATAAACATACATAAACACTCTTTTGAAATGAATGTTTAAATTGTCGAACAAATGAATTTTCACTGACTTGGTATTTCTATATAAAACTAGTAAAATCTGCAATGCTTCACTATTGCTGATGTATTCCTAGGGCGCCTCCGACTTCTTTTACCATTTACTACTGTATACCACAATGTTACTGTTGAAAAACTACATTACATCGGCTTTAATTCGACTCTGTATCTCATTCCAGTGCAGAGATATGGCGTTAAGTATTCCTTGGGCATCTCCGACTTCTTCTACCAATCTTTAAGCACTCCTGGCACTAATAAGAACAAACATTGAAATTTCAGCGATATCGTTCGACTACTTTTCAAGTTTTGCGAGCACAAATATAGGCTGAATTTTTTATATAATGATTCTAAATTATGCATTTGATAGTTCAGAATTGCTTGCATCGATTAGCTTTCAGATTCCACTACGTAATACTACTAGAAGTCAGGATTTATTTCAGTGCAGAAATGATGAGATTAACTACCATATGTACTCCTCATTTCCCAGAATACTTATGTAGGGATGTATAATTATACCGAGTGTACATAATACAGGCTTTCTGTAAATTATGTCGATAAGGCAGTTGTACATAATACAGGCTTTCTGTAAACTATGTCCATAAGGCAGTTGTACATAATACAGGCTTTCTGTAAATTATGTCCAAAAGGCAGTTGTACATAATACAGGCTTTCTGTCACAGACATATGAATATTAAGTCTATGCTTTCTGTAAATTATGTCCATAAGGCAGTTATACATAATACAGGCTTTCTGTAAATTATGTCCGTAAGGCAGTTATACATAATACAGGCTCTCTGTAAATTTTTCAACAACACTGATAATGCTTAAAGATCACAACACTAGATTGGGTTCTTCTTTAATGTATCAGCCGGTGAGTACCGGAACATCCTTTGGACAAAAGAGTTTTTCTTATAAAGCTCCGTTGCTTTATAATATGCTCGGTGAACATATAAAAAAACTATAGGTTAGTTGAATCTATTCAAGAAAATGGTAAAAAAATCCATACTGGCTGAGAGTGGTGATGTTTGTTGGATTCAAAGATATTAGAAGAACGAGATGTGCTATGAGCAGTTCATACTGTGTGGAATTGTTTTGCCGAGTGTCGCCGGTTTTGTTCACCTATACTACTGCACACCTTCGCTTACGCTAAGGCATCGCTAAGGTATCCGCACTAATACATAGAACAGATTTCTGTGCGTACACGTCCCGATACCGTTCAAAGTTATGTAGTTTTTTTTTTATATTATAAAATGAAGGCCTCAGCACGGGCAAGCCACCCAGTGAGGCCTACATTACTGAAAACCTTGAATTGTAAAAAATATTGTACCTAATAAAAAAAAAATTAAAAAAAAGTACCCTAATTAGTTAGTACTCCGCCTACGGTCCGGCGGCCAACATAGCATATCTCGTTCTTCTAATATCTTTGGTTGGATTGCTCATGTCGTGGATTCTGACATGAATCACCTTAGGAGCCCCATATTCGATGTGATCCATCTGTATATGTGTTATGAGATTTACTTATTTGATTGAATATAATTGTAAAGCTGCTCATCTCGACACAGGAATTTCCTAGTGAGATGAGCAGTGGAGAAAAAAATAAATTAAAATTAATAAATTAATATCAACCTGATTTCATTATTTCAATTATTTTTGCTTCACACTTATCAAAAAAATGTAGGTTCCTATCGAAATTAAGCTTACCCATTGTTAAAATAAAGTATTTGTAAACTAGCCCGTCAAAATACCTGTAAACCTTATTTGTATAGATGAACCTTCCTAATAGATATATTTTCAATTAGAAAAATATTGAAATATTTCCATTTCGCAGTCCTTTGAATAGACAAAAATTTAAAAATATCTTTGCAGGGTATAATCCACTTACCTAGATCCTTACACATTATATGAAAAGGTTAATATTTTTTAAAGTGAGTTATTACATAAATCTCCTGATAAAAGATACATTTTATCAGGAGATTTTTCAATGTGGATGAGTGTTTCAGGCGAATAATTATTGCTTGTAAAATAATTGTTACCCTTTGTGCTATGCATAAAAAAATCTTGTCTTAAACATTAGTTTACCAAAATTAATAATAATTACATAAAAGCATTACCTTCATAATGTAATGTTTTAGGAACTGCCTTATAATATTTTATTAATTTCTTCCGGAGAAAAATGAGTAGGTATTTCTAATTTATTAAGAATCTCTTCAAAAACTAAATAACTAAACATCCCGCCGTTTCTCCGCAGGGGTAGGCAGAGAATACGGACCGCCAAACATCTCGGTCTTGGCACACACTTCTTGCCTCATTTACATTCATACTTCATCTCATACATATACTCTTCTAATATTCTGACTCTTGACATGGCCCGACACAAGTATATCCTTCATATATTCATATATTCTCCTTACACTAATTTCTTGGTTCATTCGCTCTACATGCTCAAACCATCTAAGCATCCCTTTCTTAATCTTACTCATTACGCTTACATCAGCCTTGCACTCTTTGCGGATTTCCACATTCCTCACACGATCATACATGGATTTAGCACACGTAGGGATATCATTTAAACAGCATTCAGTCTACGTTCTATACTTTCTCTGCCAGTTCCATGCCTCACTTCCATCATACATCAGGATAGGTACCAGCACTCCATTGTTGACTGCTTACATCGCTTCTTTGGACAATTTATATCCATATAATACAGGTATTATCAACTGAAATCGATAAAACATCCTTAAATTGATGTTTTATTAATAAGGCCTGGTAATTCATCGTGTGAGTAAAACTACAGTAGCTTCCATCTACCGCCCTATGTAAGGTTAGGCGGGTTGATAGATTTAAGGACTTAAAGTTTCCACCGCCCCCCATTAAAGTCTGCGTGTGACAGTTCCCCCACCGCCCCCCACTTTGCAAGTTGGCCGACCTTTGTGCGACGTGTGACGCCAACGCTAATGGTCAATAACGGTAATAATGGTCGCTTTAAATCGGAAATTGACCCCCCCCCCTCCCCCCGGTGAGCGCTGGCTACTCTAAAACCTTGTTCAGTGTTAACTCTGACCTGTTCAGCTAGTTAGAAATGTCAGCCTTGTTGGCGTGTAACCCTGTTGGCATGTGAGGGCAATTTGCCTTGTTAATTCGATACGTAGGACGCGTGGTGATGGTATTAGATTCAGGAGTTAGGAGTGACCAACAATAACTTTAAAGCTCAGAAACTAATCATAAAGATTTTTTTATTTTATATTATAAAAACAAACAGTACATGATTTACAGAGATGAAACAATATACAGGAATAAGATACTTCATGTTGTGTACCTATGATATGTTTCCTTGTAATGTCTGCTAAGTGGTATGTTTATTCCTTAATTACCAGGTGACGTGTGTAGTTAATAGGTGTGTGTGTATTGTATAAGTGAGTGTTTGTGTGTGTCTGTATGTAGCGCATTGAACAGTTTAAATTATTGACATGATGCCACGTTTGAATTTGGGCAGTGAATCTGTAAAAATGTCAATGTCAGAGTTTAGACAAATATTATTTAGAGTCTAAAGTCGATCACACACAGTTCGAACGAAATCATGTTTTGAATCGGTGTTAAGAAACAACCAATGTCCTAACTGCTCGTGATACTAGAACTTTCGCTAAAACAACTTTTGGCCAAAGACATTTCAGATACTTTGCAATAAAGCTATACAACACACTTCCACTGGTTACTAGACACAGACTAGTGTTGTAGCAGATATACTAGGATAAAAACAATGTAACGCGAACACAATATTCTAAGTGTGTGGCAACGTTTGGTCTATAATACCCTAGTATTTATATACAAGTTTAAAAAAAATGTTTCCAGATTAGTATATGTTAAAAAGTGTTCGCATTGGCTATCCTACGAGATGCTGCAACGATTTTATGCTTCATTATATATATTTATTATATAGGTTTTAAAATGTTCAATGAACTCCCTTTAAGAGAAAGCTACACGTCAAAGATGTGTATATTGTTGGTATTCCTTGTATTGTAGGTAATAGGCATTAAAATCGCTTGACAAACGGAGTCTATAAACGTTCGATTTCAAGCACAAAACTGGTTTTTCTTTATTTTGTAAATAATTTTATAAGAAAGCAAAAAAGTTAATCAAGTGAAAATGTCACAGATAATATTTGCTATAATACTGTATTTTTTTTAAAGATGTTTCCTTTATGCGTTCATACATTTCTATTGATATTTTTTTTAGTAGTTTTTATTTATTTTTTTATTTGTATTCATTTTTGTAGGGTTTTTTCACAGAATTTGAACAATTCACCAAATTTCAAAGTTGATTTTCAAGTTCTGTGAAGGTTCTATTCAATTTCTGTTTTTATATAATTATTGGCCAGTTATTTCACAAAACTCAAATAATGAAATAAAAAGGACCTTAACAGAACATGAAAATCAACGTAAAATTTGATGAATTGTTCAAATTCTGTGATAAAACCCGCCCTCAATAAATTAGACATAGTTATTTTTCATGATATTTTATCAAAATGACAATTAAACGCACCCTTAAAAAGTTATATAGAGTCATTAAAAGTGAAGAAACTAAAACTAGGCTTGTTCAAGTGAGGTTAAAAGTGCTAACGTAAAAAAGATACAACGTAAAGAAACAATAAATATATTCAACATAGTTTTTGTTTCATCACTTTTCATGACTTTATATCACTTTTTGTAGGTGTGTTGAACTGTCATTTTGATGAAATACCCGCTCACCTTTCATCACATATTCTATAAATATGTATTTTCTTAATTTAGAGTTCATTACAATATTATTTTCTACTCTAGTGTAAAATATGTTTCCTTTTTAAATCTATGTTAACAGATTACAATCAAAAATCCCACGTTACCAAGAGTATAATAATACTATAAATAGACAACTGTAATAATTTGGTGAAAGCTATTCAAGAAGGTTTTGCGTAAATAAATCCGAGATTATTATGTTTGCTGGTAATAACCAAATACTTGGAAATTCAGTTGTGTAATTCCACATAGCAACTAAGATTGCTAAATGTATTTCTAAATAGTATAAAATAAAGTCGCTATCCGCGTCTATCTGTTTGTGCGCTTAGTTCTTCTAAACTACGCAACGGATTTATATAGGGTTTTCACTATAATTTAGAAAATTTCTTTTTGAATGTTTACATGTATAATACATGCATATTATATTTATATAAAGTAGAGAAAAGTCGATGTTTTGTAATCAAGTGATAACAAAATATTTTTGGTCGCTTACATTGCTAACGCTGGTTAAACCTTAAGATACATCAAAATTATGTACTACGGAATTATAGGTATGTCTTAGAGTATATTTCGTATTTCTGTAGGCTGTTTATATCTTCTAAGCATAACCACCAGCAACGCCGGGTACACTTCCGCTGGTACAATTGTAATATAAAATTCTAATATGTAGTGGAAACAAAACATAGTTTGAGAAATAATTATACCAGTTTGAAGATTGAAACCATTTTGACAGCCTTCGTAGTCGATGGTGTAAGGCTATCGACTAGCAATCCGAAGGTCGCGGATTCAAATCCCGTTAATGAATTGATTCGTGTTATTTCACAATGTATTAATTTTAAAATAATATATTGTATACTTGGGACACGTTCCAGATTGCAAGATACTCTCAGTATTGCCCTGGTGTAACACCACTATTCAGAAATTAAACGTTGCTTGAATTGCTAGCCGTGTTGATTTGAAGAGCCAGGTAGGTACCTACTCCCATACCATTTTCTTCCACATCTCCTTTCCATCCCAACTTCCTTCAGTTTCACAACATACTCCAATTGGTTGGGGTAAGTTGGGACTTGCAGAATCCACATAAAGAAATAATTAAAAATATGTTTTGCATTACTTCTCAGAGCATCGCCTCAAAGAAAACCTAATGTAGGTACCTTAAGGCCACGTAGTAAACTTTCAAAGACAGCATGAAAGGGAGGGTGACCGGATAAATCATCAAAAAGATAATTCATCACATCTTTAAAAAGTTATAAAAAGTCATGGAAAGTGATGAAACAAAAACTTTGCTAACTGGGTTAAGTAGGTTAGGTTAGGTTAGGTTTAATTTTTTTTCATCTTTTCTAATGACTTTATATCACTTTTTAAAGGTGTGTTGAATTGACGATGTGTTGATTTATCATGGAACCGAAAGGGAGATATGTAAATAGGAATGTTAGAGGGGGCGAGCTAATATTTAATAAAAACCTATAATAACTAAGCGAAAATATTTAATAAAACACGACTCTTTTGAAATAGAGAAAAAATCTCTTCACAAATGGTTTAATTGCATTTAAAGATACACTCTGAATTTTTTCAGGCCTATAACATATTAAATAGCAGAAAAAAACGTGTTTTTAATTATTTTCGGAGCTTACTTTGCGATTTTTTTCTCTCGTATTTTTATATATATATATATAGGTATATATATTTTTTTTTAACTAAAAAATTATAAGAATTTGGGTTTGTGAGGACTTAAAATAAAACCGGTAACGCCCAAAGAATAAGAAGTGGAAAAAAGTTTTAAAAATGTACATATATACCTATATATATTATTTGGAATTCCACCACGAAATATTGTCCGTATCAAAAATAAAAATATGTATTAAGAAAAAATATTTGTGTATAAATCGTAGAGTTCCACAAATTAAAGACAAATATCAAAGCCATGCGTTTAATAAACGGATAATATTATGGTGAAAACGTAAAATCAACACTATACATTTCCACAGAACATAAATCCCTTCCAGCTGTTCGCAAAATGAAATAATCTCTCTACTGCGACTTTCACTTGAATAATTCCAACAGAATTTCAGGAATATTTCAGGCAACGCCCCCTTTGCAGCCGACCAATCACAGAGCAGGCGGTGGGAGGGGCGAAGAAGAGGAGGGGGAAGGTCAGAGGGAGATAGAATCAAGCGGAACCGGAAATTAAATAACACAAGAATGAACGCTGAGGCGGAATATACAAAAAAATAATAACGAAAAAGCATCATTATTTTCACGACACAGATCATTTTGACAGTATATTTATGTTGGTGACGCTACTCTTTATCAGTAATTGTTCTTCCGGACAATTGATCCCTCTGCCAGTTGATCCCTAGGACACTTTTGTTCCCCTTGTTGTTGGACTTCGTCCCTAGAAACGATAATATTCGGCCGTACCGTATGTCTAACTAAAGTCGAAAGAAAAAAGAAAAACCTACTTTCAAAGATGGTTTCAAAGAAGAGAAAGTCCAGTTATATTCAATTTTCTAATTATGTCCTAAATCCTGTATCTAAATTTCGCTAATAAACAATTAGATAATGTTAATTAAGTGTTAATCTCAAGTGACCTACCAGATAAGTATTGTACTGTATATTATCTCCATAAATAGTTAAGTAATAACATAGATCACTGTAGAGATGTATTATAAGTTTGTACAGCGCCCTTGAGGTGATTTTGCACAAAAACTGCGTTATACAAGTCATCCAATTATTATTAAATATTAAATAAAACGCCACTCGTTTGAAATAAAGCAAAAATCTGTCGACAAATGCTTTAGTTGCATTTAAAGATAAACTGTGATTTTTTCATGCCTATAACATATTAAATAACAGAACAAAAAGTGTTTTTGATAATTTTCGGAGCTTATTTTGCGATTTTTTTCTATCCATGAAATTTCATATAGTTAACGTTGCGGCATAACAAATGTATAGATATTAATTAATTAATTTAATGAAAAATTTGTATAGCGCCGCTTTTGTGAGATATCACCTCAGGGGCGCTTTACAGTTGATGCAGGTATTATAAAAAATATAAATATTACAAAAATAAAGTGAAGTTAAGTTAAGTAAAATGAAGAACAGGAACAGGTGACACGGAGATAGAAGATGGAGACTCTGCAGCAAGAATCCTAGGTGGTGAAGGAACTGGACCAGATGCTGCAGCGAGAGAGTCCACCGCGTCCACCAACAGTGCCAGCACGAGGTTTGTCATCCGTCCAGGTATGTGTCTGCTGCTAATAAAGCGCTGACACAGTATCCTTACATGTATAACAGACCTTGGCAGCACCGCTGTGATGTTCGACGAAGATAGAAGATGGAGACTCTGCAGCAAGAATCCTAGGTGGTGAGGAAACTGGACCAGATGCTGCAGCGAGAGAGTCCACCGCGTCCACCAACAGTGCCAGCACGAGGTTGGTCATCCGTCCAGGTATGTGTCTGCTGCTAATAAAGCGCTGACACACTATCCTCACACAGATAACAGACCCAGACCAGAAGTTCGGCGAGTCCATCATTCACCTCCATGCAATCTTGTTCCTGGTGATTGTGTTAATTAGTGGTGCATTGTGCCCGCAATAAAAGCGACGGTAGGGATAATAAATTACCCTGGTCTTAGCGACTATGGCATCCCCAATGAGGCTAAAGGTAGTGGGCTGACTATCTAGATCTAGTCACCAAACACAGCTAAAGCCATTTCAAGCAATGTTTCAATTATGAATGGTGGTCTTACTCCAGGGCGGTACTGAAAGTATTTTTTCACTCTGGACACTCTCAGTATCGCCCTTGTGTAAGACCACCATTCAGAATTGAAACGTTGCTTGAAATGGTTTTGGCCGTGTTTGGTGACAGCGATCTGAACAGCCAGGTACTTCCCCACTTTCCTCTTCCTCGTATCCTTCCCCGTTGGGGATGCCATGGTCTCACTGGCTCTTACGGTTGGGCCAAGTTGGGACTTTTGTGCGTTTTAACATTAAAAAAAGATTTTTAATAAATTAACAGTATTTCAAATCAGTAAGTTTTTCTCGTCATCCGATGTCTTAAATCAGCCGGCGGTTGCAGAAATCTTGAGGTTCCCACCTGATTTATTTTCCTCTCGGTCTCTACAATACTCGACAGCTAACCCCATCTATGGGTAACTCAATAAACTAATCTAGTGCCATCTGTTGGTGAGCTCACACACTAATATTAAGGCTATTACGCAGAGGAAGTCCGCTGTGCATATATTAATGTGCGGCGAGGATATAGGGGGAAGTCCCGTAACGCCGGACGGCAACTAGCGCCGAACACTTGTACTATCTCGGCAAGTTACAACGCGTGCGATTCAAAGATGGCGACAGGGGTGCGGTGGAGTGCAACAATGCAGGGTCACGGGACACGGCTGGCCAGTGACGCTAAAGGCCGCGGTGGGAGCTGGCGATTGTTGTTTTTGGCGGGAGAACGATGTGTCAGTTAAGATCCAAGTTGGTGTTACTGTTAAGTTTTAAGGTCAAACGATCTGATACGATAAACGATACAATAGACTGACTGAAACAGACCAAATATTCTATATATACGCCAATTATACGTTAAAACACTACTAAACTACATTTTGACAAAAAAAATAAATTTCAACATACACAAAATAACACAAACAGACCAGTTAGACAAGCGTACAAAGAAAACATTAAAACTCCGACAGTAAATTCAAGCTTTGGACAAAGACATTACCAATACCATGCTATAAAAGCTTTCAACAGTGTAAAACTTGAAATTAAAATTGAGGAAGATAAAAATAAATTCACACACAAAATTACAAAATGGATTAAAGAACAAAAAAGACAATATTACCAAAATGTCATAGAATAAAATATAAATAAAACCTACACGTAACACACAAAACCAATATAAACACACATCACTCACAAACACACAAGATTATACATATTTGAAATGTATTATATTCTCTTTAAATGTATTATGTAGATTATATTTTCATATTATAAAATGAAGGCCTCAGCACGGGCAAGCCACCCAGTGAGGCCAACATTACTGGAAAACTTTGAAATGTAAAAAATATTGTACCAAATAAAAATAAATAAAAAATGTGTACGTGTTTATAGTTATTATTAATAAAGATAGTAGTCCATTATTATTTGGGGATTGTGAAAGTTTTTGCTGATTTCCAAACCAGTTTTGATACTAAACACGGACTTTTGGCGATTCTTTGTCCCTTATTAATGAACATAAAGGTGTCCCTTAACACCGGACAAGGAACAAGTTTTTTTTTTCTCGTAAGTATCTACACTTTTTATTATAATTGTTCAAAAAAACAATGGCCGATAAGGGAAAACAAACCAAGGGCTTGATGGTCAAAGGAAAAAGTGGAAAGAAAAGGAACCATTAACTCCAATACCTGACACAGAAAAAACGGCTTGCGTAGTTTGCTTAGAGGACCACAACGAAGACTGGATACAGTGCTCTTGGCAGTTGGCACATGATGCATGTGCAGACATCCTTGAATGTGCAGATGCCTACATATGTGATCGATGCAGATCGTTTTGAAAGTGTCCGGAGCTGGGGGTTCGAACTTAAGTCCGTCCGGTAGTAGGTGCCACTTGCAAGAATTGCATTTTTTATCACCAAAATTTAATTTAGTTTCATAAAATAGTTTGTGCAGAAGTTGCATTTTTGTTAATTTATTTTGATTTTAAACTTAGTCGAGTTAATTATTTCATAAATAAAGTTATTTTTCTCGAAGTGTTTTTATTTTATTTTTATAAAACCTTACGTGTCCGCCACTGGGGGGCTTCCCCTACCTACCTCCGAACAACAAAACACGACATAGCATAAGAATTAGAAATGGTGTGTAATCTACACACCATTTCTACAGGGTTTTCCAATAAGAGGTGTTATTTTGATATTCAATCGTAAAAGATGTAATGATCTGCCCTTTCTACTTCAAACTTTTCCTTCTCTTCTTTCTACGATAAATTTTCTTTAAGTCCCATAGGTAACTTTTCCATAAGGCTTTGGTTATGTATATATCCGGGTTAGGAATTTCCTCCCTGCCTTTTACAAGCCTTTTCTATCCTCTTTATTACACATCCCTTCAACTGTGTGTATCATAATTTGTCTACGTGTTTTACGGCCTTGAACGTAACTATTTCACGTAACGGTTCCGTATAAAAAGGCTTCACCGAACGTTGTGTTGGTTTTTTGTTTCTCGGTTTAGAAACCTAGTTATCTATGTATGTGTGGTATCCCTCGGTTCTTTTGAGATAGAGTGAGTTGAATCCATTACCGCTGTGTTTTAAAACCATTTCATAAACCTTATCTTCTAAGTCGCCTGCTCCCCAACTAACTACGTGATTCTACCTGTCATATGGTTATGTGAGTATAATAAAGTGTTAGATTTTATATGTGTGATAAACATACGATAAATTTAAGGTGTTAGTTGTCGGCGCCATCCATGTATATATTTTAGGAGGGGAAGGAGAGGAAAGAAAATGAATTTGTTCAAGCTAAGATTGGCTCCTCCTCTTTACCAAACAAAACCGATGGATGATAATTTGAGCAAGGCGATCGATATCTGCGTGTCTGGATATCACAACCGGCCGGGTCTCCCCTTGTTCCAAATCGGCAACCTTCACGCCAGAATAAAGAAAACCAGGTCTCCTCACCAATTTCAGAATTGCCCCAACCTCATACACCTCCAGGATAATCTACTTTACTGAGTGTAGAAGGGGAAAACCATGTCACGAATCTAGTCGCGAAAATGTGACACGTAAGGTCCTAAGTTACGTGCCACCTCTAGAAAACGTTGTAACTCCCTCGTCGTCGGGGATTTACATCCCTTTCTAGGTCAATAACATAGATAACACACGACGATCTTGTCGACATTTAGCCTGCTTTTTAGCGATAGGTTGTGTGCCTACCCATTCAGCCAATTATCATGTGAGATGTATGTAAGGTCTACTCGAAATGCCAAATTTAGGATGAGGACTGTCTGTATTTTAATATTTGGTTCCAGTATTTATTTTATGAGGTTACTAGTACCCTCGTGTATTAGGTATGGGTAACTTCTACTGAATACCTATCCTCTCAGGTAGGTATAAACGGATAATTGGTTTGATTTTTGCATTTAATTTAAAGAGGCTGCCTACCTCTCGAAAGGTACCTGTTGGGAAAAGTTGTTCGGTTGGTAGTTTTATTTCGGAGATTACCATCTCCCTCTTTTGACTCTAGATTTGTTTTTGTGCATCCCAATTCGTAACTTAGAAAGTCAAACAATAGATGAAAAGTATTAAATTAGAAAGTCAAATAACAGAAGAAAAGTTTTCATTTTGTTCCGTCTGGTTGCATCCGATCGCTTTCAATTCGGGCGGTCATACGCTAGCAAAACTTCCCCTTTGACTGACTGTACCTGCGTCTTGTCCTATATATGAAAAGGTCATTGGCCCGTCTCTCGCTCACAGCTGTTTGACAGTTCGACTAGCACGTTCCTTTTAATGACAAAATTATTTGGGCGGCAGGTGTCGTAAACTTAGTTCCTGTACCTCGGTTGTATCCGTCTTTTAAACGGGTCCTCTGGAATTTAATAAATAATATTAAAAAACTCACCCAGTTAGTCATCTCTCATTCTCAGCGTGAAGCTTACCTGGTTACACTATATAGCTAAATCACTTTAATTTTCGATCTTCTCCCTATCGGCTTCTTTCCTCATTTCAGTGAAATCCTTGCAACTTGTTCAATTTTGGTCCCCTCCCTACGCTTATAAAAGGGTAATTAAATAATTCTGTAAAAACAATTGTACCTCCCTAATCTCTGTTTTACAACGCAATCATTATTATTATTATTTTCATGTTTTTAAAACAAGTAATTTAGTTTGAACTACATATTTACGAAGTCACGTTTAATTTGACACATTTTATATTATAATGGCGATCGCCCAACTCTTAGCGCCCCTGGGGTGATTTTCACAAAACGGCGCTCTACAAATTATCCAATTATTATTATTGACATTATTATTAATTGTATTCTCACTGAGTCAACCACTTTCACTTCACACAAACACCGGTTCAATAATATTTCACTTTAATTCAAAAACCAACAAAGCTTTCTAACACCATCTGAATTCACTAATTAACTGTAATTTCACACAAAACTTCTGATTTGTATCGATTTCTAGGAGCTGTCAACGTACCCGAGTTCAAAACCCAACTGCCTACCCATTCTCCCCCTTCCCGTGGGAATGTGTTTCTTCAAGCCCGCCTGTCAATAAATCTTATCTGTTAGCCCAAACAAAAATTTTTTGGAGTACATTCATTTCGTTTATTTATGTGATTGTTCAAATCATCACAAAGATCAATGGTTTCGTTGCTTGTGTGGCACGTAGCGCCGTCTTGTTGAAAGTAAACCTTGTCCAGATCAATACCATCCAATTCCGGCCATAAAAAAATCATTATCATCTCTCGATAGCGCAATCCATTCACCGTAACTGTTGCTCCAGCCTCATTTTCGAAAAAGTAAGGTCCAATGACTCTGCCGGACCTTAAACCGCACCAAACAGTCACACGTTGAGGATAGAGAAGCTTTTCAACAATAACTCTTGGGTTTTCCGAGCCCCAGATGCGACAATTATGCTTGTTGACGAAGCCACCGAGGTGGAAATGGGCCTCATCACTCAAGATGATTTGCATTTGATTCACTCAAGTGAATTTTAATAATTTCAATGCGTTGTTGAAGCGTGTATCGTTCCATTTTTATTAATGGCGTAGTTTCTACTTGTCAAATGTCAAAAAATGACAGCTTCAAAAGTAACATCTACCGAAATAGCGGGCTATTCAAAATAACACCTCTTATTGGAAAACCCTGTATTTATAACAGAATTGTAGTATGAAAATATAGTAGGTATAACTGTGACTATTATCTACAATACTGAAGCCCCCGCATACTCAATGTCTACAGATTTATAACAAGTTTCTCGTTAAGTCTTTAAGTTTTTAAGTTTTTGAAGATAATATCTATGCATTTGTTAGGCCGAAATGTTAATTATATGAAATTCCATCGATAGAAAAAAAATCGCAAAATAAGCTCTGAAAATTATTAAAAACACGTTTTTTTCTGTTATTTAAAATGTTATAGGCATGAAAAAAATCACAATGTATCTTTAAATACAACTAAAGCATTTGTCAAGAGATTTTTTGCTTTATTTCAAACGAGTCGTGTTTTATTAAATATTTTCACCATTTTCAAATCTCCGTTTCAAACCATCTTTGTTTAAAAATTAGATTCGAGTCTGGTTGATATAGACATACTACAACGAGTAGAAACAATAAGAGATCTTGGAGTAATACTAGATTCTAAAATGTTATTTAGGGATCATATTGAAAATATTCTAAAAAAAGCTTATAAGCAATTGGGTTTCATTATTCGAATTACAAAGCCTTTTACGGTAGCACACACCCTAATTCTGTTATATATGTCATATGTACGGTCACAACTAGAATTCGCCTCAGTAATTTGGAGTCCTCAATATCAAACATATATTGGATCGCATTGAAAATATTCAGAACAAATTTATGAAACACCTATCGTATCGTTTTAGTGACCATCGATTTGTCCCTGTCACTTTATATAAACGCAGAAAAATCTCTGATGCATTATTCTTACACAAAATCATGAACTGCCTTGTTGATTCATCATATCTGTTAGAAAGGATTGCATTTCGTTGCCCCAAGCAAAACACCAGATCGAACGATTTATTTAGAATACCACATTGTAAATCCAAATACGCGCAAAACTCTGTAATAGTACGTATCTGTGAAACTCACAATAGTCCAGTCAAGTTAAACATGAAAAGGGGGTTGTGCTTGCAAAAGGTCCAGTCATTCTGAATTTTTTATATGTTGTTAGGACCTAAACCAGTATTAAAAAAAAAAATTTGCAACTTCGAAAGTGCTGTGCGAGCGGCGGTGGACCTAAAAAACCAGGAAATTTTCGGATTTTTTTCAGTTTTTGCTCAATATCTCAGTAAAAGAAGGTTCTGACCGGTATAGTCGATGTACATTATTTTAAAGTAGACAAAATTTTCTATAATTTGAGACCAAAATAAGCTATATAAAGCCATTGGTTTTCAAGATACAGTTCTTCAAAAATAGGCAATTTTTTCCAAAAAGTGAAATTTTTTCGAAATGGTCACTTATTTTGTAATAAACTTCTAAAATACGCATCCCACGTCAAATATTATAGGCAATAAAGTTGTTGTAAATTTAATTAGCTTTCATTTAAAACTAGATTAATATCTGTAGACTTAACGGTTCTCTCAAAAATGGTAGATAACCAAAAACAGTCATAATTGGATTTTGGGTGAAATGCAAATAAACTGTTCTCACGTCTTTTTATGGTTTTATTTATCAAACAGTTAACAGATTTTTGATGAAAAAAAGAAAAGATATTACATCTATCGGGAATAACGTCATCTTCAAACATTGTTTTATATACCTACATACCAAAATGCTTGTACAAACATCATGGTACCTACTATAAGGACAAATTACATGTACACAAAAAATTAAACTAATATAAATCATGTAGGTATTGTGTCTTGGTTGCCAAATCATGTCTTTCTTTTTATCTTAGCTGGGAGAGGCGCCCAGTCTGTAGTCGGGTCATCTTCATCGTCCGAGCATTTCAGCTCCACATCCGGGACATTAATGCAAAATTTGAAACCGCATGACTGACGGAGGACTGAGCAGTGGAGCTCAGCCTTTCTACACGAGCAGCTCCCAGAGCATCGTTTATTGCATTTACACGAAATTTTTCGCAAAAGGGCAGGAGGTGCGGGATCCATCGTGGTGGGGATGGGGGTGAGTCCTTGAGAAGACAGCTTCCACCCCCATTCAGTAGGATTCAAGTTGACTCCCCGCCGCTACTGCACTTGGAGGTAGCACCTTGCTGCATGGTGGCCTGCAGCATCTTCCGTCGGTGGCAAACGGGCGAGGTTTATGTTTGTTGAAGTGACAAACGTCTTATACCTCAGGAAATCCAAAGTATCCCTCGCGATGTCACCCCCATATAGAGCCACGAAGCACTTGATGCCTGCTTCACTCACGGCTTGTGGGGTAGAGTCTGGCCGAAGGAAGACCTCCACTTGCTCAGCAAGTGATTCACTCTTGCTCAGAAGTGTGCTGATTTTGGTCTTTCCTTGGCCAAACGGTGCTGAGGTGGTATCGCACCCGGCAAACGCGTTGGTAAATATTACCGTTCCTGGTAATTGTCGGGAGTCCTGGTTGTTGTAGGAGGTCGTAGAGTAGTGACAGCAACCAGCTTCACCCTTCGTGCTTTTCTGAAGATAGACGTTTGTCTCTTCAGCGCCTAAACCATTGAGAAGAACGAGCAGGTCGATATCTTCTCCCACTATGATGACCCGATCGGCATCTGCTCTTTTTGATAACGCCATCATGACGATCTCTCGATCAGCATCTTCTTCGGCAACAGCCACTTCTACTCCCTCCTTTTGAAAGGCGTCACAGAGAAGAGTTATAAGGCGTCTCTTATTGTTTTCATTGCCCAAAACATGCTCTTGAGCAATTCGAATTACTGTGGATTCATCGAAAGTCAATTCGTAGCTGGAATGAGCTGCGTAGCGCCGGAGTCGTTCCGCTGTTTTGGTGTTTTTTTTTGGTATCATCTTCGGGGTAGCCGTCAAAAACGATGGATACGTTCTTCCCAAAGTGGTTTCGGACATAGGTGGTATAACGCGCCAAAAGTGCTCGAACCGTGCTTTTTCGCTGCCACACGACCTTGTGCAAGAGGTAGCCAACATCCAAAATGACGTGAGTGCTGGCATCTATCGGCGTGTGGCTGGAAAGAGGAGTGAAGGCACAGCACAGAGTAGATTTTGTGCCCTAGCGCATCCCTTGTTCATTGAACAGAGACATCGGGAACGGGGCCAACTCATACTTGAAGTCATCCTGTAAATCCTGTTCAGATTTATTTGCAATACACACTCGCTGAAAAATTGTGAGCGAATCCACAGCCACTCTTCTGTTTTTGTCCGGCAGTTTAACGGTTGAGGTGATCGATGCCAGCGTGGTAACTTTATTTTTCCGTTTTATTACTACCTTGTCGTACATTTCCCCCACAATTTTCATTACTCCTTCCGTTCCAACTCAATGGGCTGTGTGGCAATTAATTTCAGGACCTGCCAGTAAACCACTACTGATAGAAATTAAACTGTAAGTTTTGGAAAATGGAGGGTGGAGAGCAAACCAGTTTTTTTAGTTTTTCCACATCACTATTATCTCGGATGATTCGAGAAGGTCTCATGTCTACATGCTGCTCTCCAGTATGACATGATAAGCTGCAAAAACTTTCCAGTTCTTCACAAATGTTCAACATAAACACCATTCCTGTTGTCCACCTTGCCAGAACACTTTCGGAGATTCCTCTTCCTTGGGTCTTCCCACCGTAGGTTTTCATGGATCGCATCAGCTTCTGCTCAATTGTTAGGTCTGACCACAACCCAGACCAAAACTTGTCAGACCGGCAAATGGTGAAGGATCCTTTTGTGAACATGTCGTATTCACTTTTATCCATCCGATCTTATAGAGCCATCATATCCTGAAGATAGAGGTGCGCGCTCTTAGCATACAAAAAATGTCCAGCTGCGTGGAAAAAGGGAGCATCTTGTGGACAGTGTACAAATGAAGGTTCCAATCACCAGCACGCTCTGCCTGGATGAATAGTTTTATCAAATTGGTCATACGAAAGCCCACAACTGTGATGTTGGACCATTCGCTTTAATTTTCTCCAAGGCACTTTTAAATTTTGCCTTTAGTATTTGGTAGGTATCAATTTCTTCTGCTGATATAATGAGAGACCTTTCAGTGTCTCGCAGCAATTTTTCAGTCTCGTCTCGCTCCTCAGGAGTTATGTCAACCTCATAAAAAACAATGCTGGCCAGTGTGAGGTTTGCCAAAATGTGGGCTCGAACAGCTCGTGATTATGCGTGCCCATTCATATGGGTACCCATGGGTATAGGTACTAATGGATACTTGAAATTTGAAATAGTCGTAATTATATTATAAGCCCACGATGATTAATGGATTTACTTCACAGCACAATAAAACCATAAAAAAGACGCGAGAACAGTTTATTTGTATTTCACCCAAAACCCACTTATGACTTTTTTTGGTTATCTGCCATTTTTGAGAGAACTGTTTAGTTTACAGATATTAATCTAGTTTCAAATGAAAGATAATTAAATTTACAACAACTTTATTTCATATAATATTTGACGTGGGATGCGTATTTTAGAAGTTATTTTACAAAATAAGTGACCATTTCGAAAAAATTTCACTTTTTGGAAAAAATTGCCTATTTTTGAAAAACTGTATCATGAAAACCAATGGCTTTATATAGCTTATTTTGGTCTCAAATTATAGCAAATTTAGTTTACTTTAAAAGTATCTATACCAACGACACTGGCCAGACCCTTCCTTTATTGAGATATTGAGCAAAAACTGAAAAAAATCCGAAAATTTCCTGGTTTTTTAGGTCCACCGCCGCTCGCACAGCACTTTCGAAGTTGCAAAAATTTTTTTTTAATACTGGTTTAGGTCCTAACAACATATAAAAAATTCAGAATGACTGGACCTTTTGCAAGCACGGATGTACATTTTGACTGGACTACAATGCCTTACGAGATGTAGACATTTTCAACCATAACTTAATATCACATAAAATTCAGCTTAATAAATTAATAAATTAAAATACTTTTATTTTATTCGATTTTTTTGTTGTGAAAATTACATTATTATCACCCGTAGTGAATAGTATAGCTATGCGAAAAGTTGTATTTTTTCTTTTTGTTTTTAATTTTATGTATTTCTTTATCATGTTTATTTTTTTTTGCCATTTAATATGTTGTGTTGGTAAAAAATACTAAATCAACATTTAACTCAATGGAACTTAATTGGTCTAGAACTAGAACATATGAATGTTTATTGTTATATTTTTTTACTGTACGACTGTTTGCTTCCTAAATAAAAAAAATACTGATATTGTCGCATTCCGTCATGATTTTTATTAGGAAAAGAACACGTGTTCTCGATATATTCTAATTGACTTAAATTTTATCAGGAAATTTGCATGTTATCGCTTTTTTTACAGGATTATTTTTCTCCTAGTACGTTTTGTTTTTATTTAATAACTTTTCTAAGTACGGGTTATTTCACAAAATTTGTTCTGTTTTGATATCATTATTGGTGTGTTGTTTAACAAAATTGAAATAGTAACAGAACTTGATTATAACCTCCACAGATCTTGAACCATAAATAAACTTGTAATTGGGGCTACGGAAAACCAAAAACATTGTGTCCCTGACCTAATTTTTTTGTTTTGTCGGATGTTTTGAAAACATTTTATCGCTTTGACTTTATAGTTTGACATGCTTGACTCTGCAAGCGGACAAAGGAGGAATTAAGAAACGAACAAACAAAATAAAAGACAACCCGACAATAAATCATTTTGAAAAACTGCCACTTCCATCATTATGTGGGAAAATATTGCTTGTGCAATGATGGAGAACTTACCTGGCTGATTTTTGGTAGAAACCCAACGCTTTGTAACAATCGGCCACTAATTGTTTAATGAATCATAGTTATTTGATAATTTAAAAAATGAACACGTAAAAATGTTACACAAATTGACTGAGGATTGAACTTTCCTGCCCACAAATTGACTGAGGATTGAACTTTCCTAATCACAATTTGACTGAGGATTAAACTTTCCTACCCAGAAATTGACTGAGGATTGAACTTTCCTACCCACAAATTGACTGAGGATTGAACTCTCCTACCCAAAAATTGACTGAGGATTGAACTTTCCTACCCACAAATTGACTGAGGATTGAACTTTCCTACCCAAAAATTGACTGAGGATTGAACTTTCCTACCCAAAAATTGACTGAGGATTGAACTTTCCTACCCAGAAATTGAAGTCGACAACTCTACGAACCTCGACAAACGCCGATCGGGTAGGACCGACATTTATCTCTGTATTGACTGCTCTCATGTACTAATATCATCGTGATTGCCACCAAATACAATAGATTGTCATCGACAACGAGTATATCTACCGAGTTTCAGCTCGATCGGATGGCGGGAAGTGGGTTAATTTTCGCTTCCAAGATTTCCATTCATTCATTACGGAAAACAGTGAAATTTAAATGTAATTTTTTTTTTTTTATCCTTTGAAGTTCATACACATCGATGTAATATATCATTAGAAGGTACTAATAAAGTTTAACGAAATATTAAAGAGAACAAGACACAGAAAAAAAAGATAATTCTCATCCAGGATATCTTTTCTTACCGGGATAGAGTCTTAACCACTGAACCATTGGGACCTATTTGTAAGACAAGATATCCTGTGTTCGATTCCTAGTTGTGAGTTGTATTTTCTGTGTCTTGTCACAGACATATGAATATTAATAGACGAGAAATTAAGGACGAGGGGTTAAAACAAGAGTTGCGGGACGCAGGGAGGCAAGCTGACTGTGATTCGTCAATAAATCAATCTGACCGTCAATAGGCATCTCGCATTATAATATCACCATTTAGTTCTTAAAAGTAAAATCTGATTATGAATGAATAGACATTTTTACATGGGAGCGCAAATTAATCGCCACGTTATGAACAAATTTGCGAAGTGCAAATTCGGCAAAATAAATTTCTTCTATTTTCAGAGTCGAATATTTCGTTTAAGTATTTAGTTAAGACACTTTTATAAATGTTCATAATTTACTTCCCAGCAACCAACCAGCTTTGTGTTTCGCGTCCAGACGTATCTCGATGTGATAGTATATGTTTCTATAACTGATCCATATTATACGATGTGAATATGCTTAAAATAAAGTAAAATAATGCTTATATATGGAATGTAATACGACAATTGGGTTTATTCTCTTTTTCACATCTATTTTTACAAGTTTTCATAGCACAAGTCAACATTTTGCCGTGTTATTTCGTAAAATGAACCGATGATGCCTCGAGTTCGATAGTTGATAGTTCGCACAAGAATGATGACGTCACGTTTTCTAAATTCACTTGAGGCCATACGCGAGCACAGCCGGCTCCAATGGAACCGGTATGGGGAGTGGGGAATAATACGCTTTTAATCACTTAGGGCAGGTCTACTAATATTCATATGTCTATGGTGTCTTGTACTGTTTCATTTTACGTTTAGATTTGTTAATATTATCTTCATATTCAATCAAATAATATATTTATTAAAAAATAGCGTCGCAAATACTGCGCAGACGAGATTGAACAAAGTTTGCCAATTAGATAGAAATTTTGGACGTTTATTCTAAAAATGAAAGCGAAAAAACATCAAAGCGATTTAATTTACATCGCAAAGCTGCGTTATTATATCTCCATAAAGACATCATCAGAGTCAAGTGCTGGCTCCACTTGTCTTTAGGACCTGCTACCAACTAGGGCAGCTTGCAGCTCCATTTAGTGGAGCACGCCTCTGTACTAGAAGCAGTGATTCCCAAAGTGCGTGATATCGACCCCCCTGGGGGCGCTGGAGAGACAAAGGGAGCGGTGATTATTAAGAATCTTCTAACATTATTGGTTATCCGGTTAAAAACTGGATATTCTGGAATTACGAATGAATTAAGAGGTTTCCTGATAAACTTTTAGTAAATTACGAATGTATTACCGCGATGTACGAAAAACTACAATCACTGTATACTTGTATACAACTCCATTATTACTCCGCAACTGCTCTGAAATTTTACAAAATAAAGCAATGATAATGAAAATAACTAAATTGGCTAACAGTGAAATAGATATATTTAATTATTTAATTTTATTCTAAGCTTTTACAAACAGAAATATAGTATTATGCTAAGCTTAGTTATTAATATAATTGAGGTATGTTACTATAGCCTTCTTGTAACTACAGGGTTTTCCAATAAGAGGTGTTATTTTGATATTCAATCGTAAAAGATCAATGGTTTCGTTGCTTGTGTGGCACGTAGCGCCGTCTTGTTGAAAGTAAACGTTGTCCAGATCAATACCATCCAATTCCGTCTATAAAAAAACATTAATCATCTCTCGATAGCGCAATCCATTCACCGTAACTGTTGCTCCAGCCTCATTTTCGAAAAAGTAAGGTCCAATGACTCCGCCGGACCATAAACCGCACCAAACAGTTACACGTTGAGGATAGAGAAGCTTTTCAACAATAAGTCTTGGGTTTTCCGAGCCCCAGATGCGACAATTTTGCTTGTTGACGAAGCCACCGAGGTGGAAATGGGCCTCATCATTCAAGATGATTTGCATTTGATTCACTCAAGTGAATTTTAATAATTTCAATGCGTTGTTGAAGCGTGTATCGTTCCATTTTTATTAATGGCGTAGTTTCTACTTGTCAAATGTATATTCCGTGCACTTGAACACATTACAACTGCTTTAAAATCTAGGTACCTACAATGACTCAGTCTCCATATTATTATTGTAATTAAAAAAGAATTTTCGATCGAGTAGTTCTAGTTGGTATGTTGAAGGTGATTAGGTTCAATACATCGGGGCTGTCTATAATTCCATTAAAAAATTCAAGGCCCCGTAATAAGCGTTCAAAGATGGTTTGAAAGGGAGATATGTAAATACGAATGTTAGAGGGAGCGCGCTAATATTAAAAAAAAAAACAATAATTAAGGCGATGCACTACGTCGTGTAATATTTTAAATTGAGCCGCTATCAAAAACAACCCTTACGTAGATGGCGATAAGGTTTAAATTCCCGCTTAACACCATCCGCCTGTTTTGATTTATGCAAGAAAAAAACTCGGCTTAAAAGTGCCTTTTATTTTATTTTCTGGATGTTCAGGAATAATTATTTAATTTTTTTTCGATTATTTCATAAATAACTTAATTTGACACATTATACAATAAAATCATAACCGAAAATGGGTTCGTAAGTAGGAGTTTTTGAACATTAACGCAGTTTTCATAGGCCTTATACATTATTTTTTTCTGGGCTTATAAAAAGACTTATATGAAAAAAACTCGATTATTTCAAAGGCCAAGATGTATTTTACTCGCAGTATTTAATTAAAGCATATGAAACATTTCTAGGCGACCAAATTTCCGAACCAAAAACACATGATTTTGCATTACTACGTATGGCATCGCCTTGCAAAAAGGTTGAACATATTTAATAAAACACGACTCGTTTGAAATACAGCAAAAAATCCTCTAAACAATGCTTTAGTTGTATTTAAAGATACAAATAATCAATAAATATTTCCATATTTTCTTAGTGGCGTTATCAAATACAAAATTCCTCAATAATCATTGCTGAAAAATATAAATAAGAAAAGGGGGCGGTGAGGAAATACGTTTGGGAAACTCTGCTCTAGTGCATGGTGTGTGGCCCCCTTTAGGTCTGAGATCAAAGGAATTTTCTACTTCGACATAATCACATTCTCCTTGCTATCGTATTATATTTACCTACTGCAGCGGTAAATAAAAACAATCGTCTCTTTTGAAATTCTCTAGGAAAACACTGCGTTTTATTTACCACGGCAGTATATTTATTTAGGTAGCTGTAGTAATAACACATTGATAATTTTTATAGCGCCATATTCGTGGAAAATCATTTCAAGGGCGCTATACAAATTGTTGTGAGGCTGAAGGTAGTGAGAAGAGGAAGGAGATGGGGTGGAGGAAGGTCAAAGTTAGATTAAAGCCATTTGAAGCAACGTTTCTCTGTATCGGAATAATACATGGTTTTCCAATAAGAGGTGTTATTTTGATATTCAATCGTAAAAGATCAATGGTTTCGTTGTTTGTGTGGCACGCAGCGCCGTCTTGTTGAAAGTAAACGTTGTCCAGATCAATACCATCCAATTCCGGCCATAAAAAATCATTAATCATCTCTCGATAGCGCAATCCATTCACCGTAACTGTTGCTCCAGCCTCATTTTCGAAAAAGTAAGGTCCAATGACTCCGCCGGACCATAAACCGCACTAAACAGTCAGACGTTGAGGATAGAGAGAATGTATAATAACATAAGATATCGTGTTGAGAGCTTCCAATCCTCTCAGCCTTCTGGTTTTTTTCCATCTAAGGCAGATAAAATCAATCAGGAGATGCCTTCCCTCTGATGGAGCAAAGTCACTCATAAATTCGTTCGTCGTCTCACGTATGGACTATGGCAATAGTGCATATGCCGGCCTACCTCAGAAACAAATCAATAGAATCTAGTCAGTTTTTAATGCTGCGGCGAGAATTATTTTTTATCTAAGTATTGTCGTATAACCTCACTTCTAAGGGATCGCCTTCACTGGCTTCGATGCCCTGAAAAAATAAAGTTTAAGATCTGCTTGATGACCTTCAAAGGCATGCAAGGCATGGCGCCAGCCATATCGGAACTAGGTGTCCGACAAAACTTAAATTAATCTTTATAACGAATTGGTGTACATTATGAATACCAAAAATATGCTTTAGATAAATTGAAGGTTTTCCTATCGCTTCGCTTGAGTAAAATACAAATAAAAAAATTAATTACTCAATAGAAAATATAAATGCAAACTACTAAAACGCATAAAGGAAACAACTTTAAAAAATACAGTATTACAGCTAACATTATCTGTGACAGTTTCACTTGATTGGCTTTTTTGCTTTATAAAACTATTTACAAAATAAATAAAAACCAGTTTTTTACTTGAAATCGAACGTTTCTAGACTCCGTTTGTCAAGCGATTGTGATGCCTATTACCTACGATATAAGGTAGAAGGTCCTGCTGTTATTGTTATTCTAAGTTTTGTCATCACTTTGTATAAACAGTATATTTAGTGGTATAATATTAGATATGTATTGGGTAAGGCACACTGTAGGAATAATTTTAAGAACATGACCACTAATACTGAATTACCGTTTTTAAGTTTGTTATAGTTAAGCGCGCTTGAAGTGAAATGACACTAAACTGCGCTATATAATGCTTCCGATTTTTTTGTCCAGGTTAAATCTTCCCCATAGGAAAAACTAAACCCTTCCACTCACTTTTCAACAAATGATCATCTAGTCAATCAACACTATGTAAGTACATTATATAAGCAAAATAAATACAAAACAATACAAGAACAACACGTCAACTCACCAGAGATCAAATGGGAAAATAATTAAGATATTTTCATATCAGAGGGTTCGGCTCGGTAGAACTCCTAACAGGGCCTATAAATCCTACTGATCCCTCAACATAAATATTTAAAAAATCTTTTGTTATCCTACATGAGCTATGAGCTTTCCTATGGAAAAAAGTTCTTACCATTTCTACCTGATTATGTTTCAAAGAAGTTATTTTGACTATACCTCTACCTCCTAAATTTCTAGGTAAATTAATTCGTTCTATAGCTGAATTTGGATGATGGCAATTAAACTTTGTTAGCGTAGTTCTAATTAATCTTTCTAAGTTATCTAAATCTGTATTAGACCATTTAATTATGCCAAATGAGTACGTTAATAGAGGTATTGCCCAAGTATTTATTGCTTTTACTAAATTTTTAGCAGATAGATTGAATTTTAAAATTTTCCTGATCCTAGTTTGAAATTTAATCCTAATATCATTTTTAATACTAGTATGGTCTAATCTATTTGATTGTGGGTATCCTAAATACTTATAAACCTCATTTATTATTATTATTATTATTACTATTGCCGGGCTCATAACCACCAAACTCTAATTTCTGAGCAGATGCCTACAACCTTACCGCCTCGCCACGAAGATCATCAACCTCCCCCTATCTCATCTCTTTAAAAAAACGTGTTATCCAAATCCACCCTTTCCCATCCCCTAAAATCAGAGTCCATCAAATCAACTTCGACCACTCGAACACCCTCGGTAATACCAGGAGCACAGAAGGGCAGAAGAGAGAAGTGGCAGTACTGATTATTTAGTACTGTAGAAGCATCAGAGATGTTTTACTCAAAGGGAATTTATTCAAATCGGATGACATCGCTCAAAGGAAGTGCCGACGAAATAATTGTCTACGAACTCTATCTCTATCTGTGAGCGAAAAAAACTTGAGTCGGGCTATGGCGAAAGTCAGAAAAATAATAATAATATTTGGATGATTTGTATGGCACCCTTTTAGTGAAAAATCACCTCAAGAACGCTGAACAAATATGTCTTAATAATATAAAACAAAGCCGCTATCCGCGTCTGTTTGTTTGTGCGCTTAGTTCTTCTAAACCACGCAACGGATTTTGATAAAGTTTTTACTATCGTTTAGAGAATTTTTGAACGATAAATTTACAAAACAAAACATTTATTATTGATGTTGTGTTATTATTGATTTTCCAGGAATGTAATCGATGAGTAGGGTCTATTTTTTTCCAAATTTGACCCCCTAAATCCAAATCCCCCGCACAGAGATGGTGAAAATAGGTACCTACTTACTTACTCCTTCCACGAACGAGGCCCAATATATTCTATCTTAGTATCTTATAACAGTAATGTAACATATGAACAAACACATTAACATTACCACCCCCCTAGCCATGGCATATTGACAGAAGTAAATTGATAATCATTTGTGTACGAAGCGCGGTGTAAATACCCTCTGTGTGTTCAGCACAGAGCAGTATTGACAGCTAATTGGACTGGCGTATTATATTATATTGGGGTTAGTTTATACCTATCGGAATTTGAAGGGGTACAACAGGACCTATCTACTTGCTAAATCGATGTTTGTTTAGAAGATTTTATTAATGTTTCAGTTGAATGCTTTATGGTGGTTACTGGTTACATTTCGTGTTCATACGGGAGCTTTTTCAATGGGTTTGAAACTAACCTAGAAGTAGTTTGTACCATCATTCCATTTTTTTGACATTCTCGATTTCTTTGTTCTTTCGTTTTTGCCCATAATCCATTTTCGCAGGAATTATTGCATTCATTCCATTTTTGCAAGCGTTCTTGCCCTCATTCCCTTTTCGCGAAACATATTTATCCTCATTCCATTTTCGCGAGCATTCTTACTCTCATTTCATTTTTGCAAGCGTTCTTGCCCTCAACCCATTTTCGCATTAGTTCATGTTTCGCAGTCGTTCCTGTATTCATTCCATTTTCGCAGGCATTCTTGCCCTCATTCCATTTTCGCGAACGTTCTTACATTAATTCCATATTTGCAAGTGTTCTTGCCTTCATTCCATTTTTGTCCACATTACATTTTCGCTCGCATGCTTGCCCTCATTCCATTTTCGCTCGCATTGTTACCCTCATTCCATTTTCGCAAGCGTTCTATGCCCTTATTCCTTTTTCGCAGGCGTTCTACCCGCATACCATTTTCACAAGCTTTCTTGCTCTCATTCCATTTTCGCATGCTTTCTTGCATTCATTCTATTTTCGCAACCGTTCTTGTCCTCTCTCCATTTTTGCACACATTCCATTTTCGTGATCATTCTTACCCTAATTCGATTTTCGCAAAGCGTTCTTGCCATCGTTTTATTTTCGCACTCATTCTTTCCATTTTCACAGGCGTTCTTGCCCTCATTCTATTTCACAAGCGTTTTATCGTATTTTTCATTGGTATTGATTTTTATTATCACCTAGAAATACTGCGTCATAAAACTATGGAGGTACTAAAAATAGCAGGTAGTAATAATAAAACACAGTAGCTGTTTTAATATTTATGTTAAAACAATATTTATTTCATAGTAAAATATCTAATATATATAATACAATAGTGTAAATTTGATAGAAAAATTATGAAATATTGTTACAAAAGTTTCAACATTCATAGAAAAAGACTTCCAGTGCTATTTGTGCAGAGTTCTAAATGAAAATGAACTATTGGTGAAAATGATATTTTGGTGTTCTAGAGTGCTAATATTACAAAAAATGGCATTATTGATGTTGTTGTAGCTGAAAACGATTTTTTTTTCGAAAATTCGATTTTTTGTATGTAGATTTTCAGGAAATCCGATTTTACAGAAAATTCCTGAAAATCTTCATACAATTTTTTTTTCTTCCAAGAATGCCACTTTGTAACAAGTCACGAGCCTCCACTGGTGGGTGGACAAAATTACAGTAAATGCATATTTATGATGTTTTGTGAATACTTGAAGTGAAGATTTTCATTTAAGGTTAATTGCGACGTTCATTATAATCTACATGTTCATAGATGGAGTTAATATAATTATAATATGCTTTTTGTAAGTTACGCTTCACAATATTAAGACAAATTATTTGTACGTTCGCAACGTGAATATGAATAGATAGATTAATCAGTATATCGTTTTTTAATAAAATTAACAACATCTATGAATGCCTTCATTATAACGCACGATAAGTTTAAACTCAAGTAAATACATAGAAATATTATAAATATATTTTCTATTAGTGGCCTCACCACAGTTTGATAATGCATTCAGGGGGCGAAACAGTTCTCACACGTAATAATAATTATACAGCAGAACTTGTTTATAAATATAATTTTTATAATAAAATTAATATAAATATAATTGAACACAAATAGAACGAACAAATTATTTTGTATTTCTTGGACATTAACTATTGTGATGTATGGTAATAAGGTTGAGTATTTAAGCGATAGATGGCGCTAGTCATAAAGCTTACTCCAGAATCCGTCAGATGTCGCTAGAGTGTAACAAGTACTTGTGAAATTATATTGACAGGGAACAAGCTTCTCGAACCAGAGAATTACCAACCCTCGGGTAATGAACAGTGTAGCTAAATCCAGACCTATTTATTTGTAACGAAAATAAACACAATTATTAGTAGAACCTTTTACTTTTTAACAAAGAGTTCCAAACCCTTAAATCTGCAAAGTAAGGCAGATATAACAACTATCTAACAATATCTACAGGATTTTCCAATAAGAGGTGTTATTTTGATATTCAATCGTAAAATATCAATGGTTTCGTTACTTGTGTAGCACGTAGCGCCGTCTTGTTGAAAGTAAACGTTGTCCAGATCAATACCATCCAATTCCGGCCATAAAAAATCATTAATCATCTCTCGATAGAGCAATCCATTCACCGTAACTGTTGCTCCAGCCTCATTTTCGAAAAAGTAAGGTCCAATGACTCCGCTGGACCATAAACCGCACCAAACAGTCACACGTTGAGGATAGAGAGGCTTTTCAAGAATAACTTTTCCGAGGTTTTCCGAGCCCCAGATGCTACAATTTTGCTTGTTGATGAAGCCACCGAGGTGGAAATGGGCCTCATCACTCAAGATGATTTGCATTTTATTCACTCAAGTGAATTTTAATAATTTCAATGCGTTGTTGAAGCGTGTATCGTTCCATTTTTATTAATGGCGTAGTTTCTATTTGTCAAATGTCAAAAAATGACAGCTTCAAAAGTAACATCTACCGAACTAGCGGGCTATTCAAAATAACACCTCTTATTGGAAAACCCTGTAGATAGTTTTGTTTTATTTTCCAATGTTCACTTGTTATTTAAATTTTGTTTACTTTGCTACCGGTTTCGACACAACCGTGTATATACTAAGTAATAATAGTGTCATACTTTGTTTATAAGGATATGTGTTGTTTTTAACGTTCATAAGCCTCCCTCGTAACGTTTCTTTTCCTGTTAACAGCCGTACATTTTAAAGATCGCTTTATGTGGTTCGCCAGCATTGTAAAATTTATAGAAAAATAACCATTATAGTTACAAGTATAATTGTTAGATTTTTTGTTTTTAATATTTATAAGGTGTTGTTTTTTATTTAAAAATCAGCATGCAAAAAATTACGTTAATTGAAATAAAAAAAAATCATTTTGTATGCACGGACTTAGCTAGCTTGTGGTGCACAATGCTTCGACCCTTCACACCCGCACATCTCACGTACATGAATTGCCTATGTGCGTGTAGCCTAAACATTAATCTACACGGTTCGATAATACGGATCACGCAAAGAGCTCGCTACTAAACTAGAACACGTGTGGTGATAAGGATCTTCTAGGAAAAAAAAAAAGTCACGAGTGAGGCTAGTCAACGGCTGACAAGCGTTAAAAATATATATTTTTAAATACATCTTGCGCAAATTAAGCTGAAATTGACTCCTTGTCGATAGCAATGCATTTTATCAACTTTTGATGGCAATCATGCGGACATATACGCATTTCTCTAAAATCGGATGACATTACAGCATTTAATTTAAGAATTAAATGTCGATTCTGTCCGGTGTCAAGTTATGTTAACACTATATGGTCGGGCATTTTACCGCCAAATTGGGGGCGAAGCGCGGGTGTTTTTTTTAATTTTAGCGCCAAAATTAGACTTTCCGCAAAATATTCATATCTTATGATCTATTTGATATTTTTCGATGAAACTTTCAGTATTTTACTTTGATAAGATATCTCTATTTATTTACTTAGCAATGTATGTGAAATTCCTTTTTTTATGAACAAAAATTTTCTACTTTCTTGGGAATCATAGAAAAAACAGTATTTCACAATCGAAATAACATATCAAAATTTATTTATACAAAATTACAAGATTATTTTGAAATTTTCAATTCATATAAAAAAAACTATAACCTAATAGTGCTTCAATGTGTGATAGCGTTCGAAACACTTTCCTTTATGCAGGGGGACATTGCAAAACTTGCACATGTACAGCGTTTCACTGCGTAGTTTGTGAGCGGAACAAATGTGACAACGATTTTATTTTTTTGTTGTGTTTCAAACTCATTGTATTGACAGGTAGATAGATCGGGTACCGCCGACAATAGAAAACACATGACCCTGCACCCATTTAGAACCCCTTGTTTACAAGTTTCCCGCTCCTTCCCGCTTTGCGCAACAAAACGAGTAAACTCGTCTCCCGCGTCTTACTGTAAAAAGGCGTATGACGAGTTTGCTCGTTTCCCGCAAAGAATGTGTTAAGTTGTAAAATACATTTTAGAATAGATGTGTTTTAGTAAAGAAACTTTGTTTTTTATTTTTTTTTGTATTAAAAATATCCACATCAGTGACATCACTGACTGCATAAATAAGGTTATTAACACCAATGAGACTGGTAAAATTTTGTAAATATCGCACAACCAAATTTAATATTCTTTATTGTTTCTTTACATTGTATCTTTTTTACATTAGAATTTTTAACCTCACTAGGACAAGCCTGTGTTGAAGTTAATAATTTTACAAAATAATAAAAATAACACAAATATTATATATTCAGAGAAAAACATTAATTTTTCTACGAATTGGGTACCTACACGGTACCTATTAATTTAATTCCAGCCAATTTGTTACAGTAGAATGTAGTAAACATGTAGGGTGACCACGATATACATTGATATTTGTTTTAAAAAAAAATACATAATAAAACTCTTATTTTAAAAAGGACCAGAGAGAACAAAGGAAAGAACATTATAAAAGGACAAGGATGAAAAAATATACATAATATGCCATTAATTTAAAAGGAAAAAGATGAAAAAAAAATATGCAATCCTCGGCTACCACAAATAATTTAACATTCTTTTTAAAAGTACAGAAGGAATTAGACAACTTAAGAGGAAGCTACAAGCCAAAAATGTGTATATTCTTGGTATACCTTATATTGTAGGTAATAGGCATTAAAATCACTTGACAAACGGAGTCTAGAAACATTCGATTTCAAGTACAAAACTAGTTTTTATTTATTTTGTAAATAATTTTATAAGAAAGCAAAAAAGTTAATCAAGTGAAACTGTCACAGATAATCTTAGCTATAATACTGTATTTTTTTAAAAGTTGTTTCCTTTATGCGTTCATACATTTCTATTAAAAAAAAAATTTTAGTAGTTTACAATAATATTTTTTATTTTTTTATTTGTATTCTAGTCAAGCGAAACGATAGGAAAACCTTCAATTTATCTGATGCATATTTTTTAGTATTCGTAATGTACACCAATTCGTTATAAAGATTAATCAAAATAGTGATTTCGCATTAAGTTTCGCCTTAATGTGATCTGGAAGACTATTAAATAGAAGTGGAGCCTGAAATAAATAATTTCTTATTTTTATTGAAAATTAAATACTTTGGAATTTTAATGGACAGTAATGAAATGCATTAAAAAATTCTAAAACCTCTCTCTACACACTGCACACTGCAGTGCACCTCAAGGTAGTTATTATGTATTTCACTGGACTGTAAATGTAGCCAGCGGCACATTACGGGTTAACCTATATTTTTAAAGGGTTAAAATGTAAGCTTAACTTTTATACTTAGTGAATAAAATATGGAATCAACGTCACTGAACAGAAAAACGAATGAAAAAAGTGGAAGGTATAGATCATGTAATATAATATGTGCTTTAATTCTAAATTGCGACTTAATGGTAAAAAAATAAAAATCTGTTTATTGCTATTTTAAAATATTTTCTTACAATAATAACTATCTAGAAACAGACTTTTGATACAAACACTGTTTTCATATTCCTATAATCACACAATCTATAAATAATATTAAATAAAGTCGCTATCCGCGTCTGTCTGTTTGTTCGCTCAGTTCTTCTAAACGACGCAACGGATTTTTAAAGGGTTTTTACCACCATTTAAAGAATTTTTTCGGAAGGTTTATATATTTAATACATTTATATTATATTTATAGAAAGTTGAGAAAAGACGATGTTTTGTAATCAAGTCGTAAAAAAATATTTTCGGATACTTACATTTCTGCTGGCTAAACTTTATGGGATACATCGAAATAATGTACTACGGAATTGTATATCTTAAAAAAGCTTACAAAAAAGTCTGTTATGGTATATGTCTATCTCTTAAGTATAACCCCCAGCAACGCCGGATGCACGTCAGCTAGTAATATTTATAAACCAAAGAATAATTACGCAACAATAGACATAATAATAATTATAGATCCATTTGTTATTTCGGCTACTGGCATTATACCTAGCTCTCTCATTCAAAATTTAGGCGTATTAGATCTGTCAAAGAATTTATATATAAAAATGCTAAAATCACTCATTTTAAATACATGTAGGATTACGAAAGATTTTTAAATATTTATATTGAGGGATCAGTAGGATTTATAGGTCCAGTTAGGAGTTCTACCGAGCCGAACCCTCTGATGTGAAAATATCTGGAGTCGGTGAATTATTTTCCCATTTGATCTCTGGTGAGTTGACGTGTTGTTCTTGTATTGGTTTGTATTTATTATGCTTACATAATGCACTTGCATAATGTGGATTGACTAAATGATCATTTGTGGAAAAGTGTGTGGACGGGTTTAGTTTTTCCTGTTGGGAAGATTTAACCCGGACGTAAAGTCGGAAAATATAAAAAAAAAAAAAATAGACATTCAAATTAACAGACGAGCCAATTAGGGAAATGGGAACAAACCAACAAGCATGAGCACGGGAGGAGGAGCGACCATCCCACTTTCGGTGATTTGAATGAATCTGATAGTATACAAGCAATTTGCATTGTAATATAACCATTCGGTGCTCGAAAATAAAATCTGCTTACAAATTACTAGTCCCTTTTACAATGGCGCGCAAATTGCTGGCTGCGTAAACACTTAACTAAATATCTCAAATGGGTAAACAAAAGTTCGTGTTTGTTTCTCAAATTTAATATTTTGTTACACTATTAATTTACACACTTTTACAAATGTGTAATAATTTAGTTACCTAACTCAATTATATCTTTGCTACGCCAGGCGATATGTTCAAGAATGAACATATAGATCAAGCGCAGAAAAGACCCACTGGGTCTGGGTATTTCAATGTGCACTCTTCGGTGGTCAATGTACGACTGATGTCATAGTTTATGTGAAGCGTTCTCGTACCCTCCTGGTGCCAAAAATATGGTTCCATTGTTTGCTTCCTGGGCAAGTCTATTAATTTGAATGTCTATGGCAACAATATTTATGCACAGTGTCCGGAAACTCACAATACAAGTGAATCTATGTGAAGTCGATTTTGTAGTACATATAATTTTTTTTGATTAGAACTTTTGTTTTCAAGTAAATTTAGTCTGAAGATGGAAATTTTTGGGTAAAATTTTTACAAAATCATTCACTAAGGGGTTAATATCAGCTGTTTAATTCAAATCTCTTGCTGAAAACAATGGAAAAAATTAAAAAAAATATATTAAAAATTGAAATCCTCAGATCAAAATTTTTTTTTTGGTTTCTGTAGATTCACAGTTTCCCGCTTATACTACGAGTTTCTAGACACCATGTATATGTATATAAAAAGAAAGATACACATTCTCGGGTTATGAAAAACCTAACAATATTTGATTTCTCCCTAACATTTAGTGGAAAAGTGTTGCTTGTGAAATGATGGAGGATAGTAAAGGATTAAATAGTAGAGGATTGAGACCTAGAAGCCTGGTTGCGAACCCGAGGCTTTGGACCATTCGGCTACTAACAGAAGATCCAGATTGCTCAAATGAAAACATCCATAAATTTGAATAATCTTTTTGAAGTTGGTGACAATTTTGTAAAAAAACAACAGAGCTACGCAGCTTTTTGGCTGCAAAATACCAAAAAGTTGACATAAAGCTCATCTCTGTTGCAAAATACCACAAATTTTCACAAAAATAACGCGAATTTCGCCAAATAACGCGAATTTCACCAAAAAATTTCACCAAAAAATTATGCGAATATTGCCAAAAATAACGCGAATTTCGTCTCAAGAATGAGTAATAATGTAAAATTAATAATATTTATGAAGAAAGGAACGCTTAGCTGATTTGGACATCTAGAGCGGAAGGACAGAGAAATGAGTGTCAGCAGAATTAACACATAACGCGGAACTTTTCAAAAGTCAAAATAACCGAAAAGCAGAAACAGAGTTATTTAGCGTGTTTTGTCTGCATACCCCTACGAGAATGGCATCATGGTTAAAAGAAATAGAAAATAGTGTTTATATAGAAATACTATCTATCCCCCTAACTAATAAACGTGTTTTAAATTTTACACAATTGATTAACAACCATTTATTATACATTAATGATTGTTTATCAGTTCTGTAAAATATAAAACACGTTAATTAGTAAGGCCCCTATTTATATAAAATAATAATATAATTCTTCAAAACTAAACTTAATAAGTATGGTAAACATTTAAATGTCAGTATATAAAATTTATTAGAATTGAGAATACTATATTTGTTTATCACAATATTAATAATACCATTAATAATAAAAACAAGTGGAATTTTCACACAATTAACTCTTTCAGACCTCAATTAAAACAGACAGTGGTACAATTTTTTTTTCTCGGTGTTGAGAGAAAATTACGGGGTGTGTTTTACATAAAATGACAAATCGCACACTGTGTACCAAAAATATGACATTTTTTAAATTAAAAAAAAAATTACATAAAAATTAAACATCGAAAACACACAAAATTGCCAGTGGTACAAAAAAAAATTTTCCCGGTGTTGAGAGAACATTACGTCTCAGAGGGTGTGTTTTACATAAAATGACAAATCGCACACTGTGTACCAAAAATATGACGCATTTTATTAAACTTTTAAAAATTAAACATTGAAAACACACAAAACTTACATCTAAAAAAAAATCAGGAGAAAAAAATTGGTTGAGATTAGAGACAATAATCACATTTTAATATATAAAAATGGCTATCGCCTGAACTATTTGCTGAAATTCAATAAAAAATTTAGCATGCCAAACTATTGAAAATGAAAACCACAAATTTTTATTCATTAAATGTACACACTGGTCTGAAAGGGTTAAAATAATATAATATAGAACTTACAATACAAACTCTCCAATTAGTCATAGGTTTTTTTTAAATGTCAAAATAGACCCAACTGTTCGGAGCCAGTGGGATTATGGCATCCCCAATTGGGGTATGTTGTGAGGCTGAAGGTAGTGGGGAGGGGAAGGAGATGAGGAAGAGGAAGGTGGGAAATAGGTACCCGGAGGTCTAGCACGGTCAATCAGTTAGCGATATTTGTGAGCACGGCCAACAATTGATAAGAAACATTCGGATAACTGATAGATAAATTTTATCGAGTCTTCCATAGTATCAGATAAGCTTCGGTTAGCTGTCAATGTACACATCTTTTTGAATAATGTCGTTCGATGCAAAATAACTAACGAACGGAGTTGAACTAACGAAGCTCCAAGAATTTGAAGAAGTCATGTACGCGGTGAGTTGAATCCGTTTGGGCCAATGAGGCTACATTAGTTCGGTTTAGAAAAATGAAAGTTATAATAAAGACCTCATTAAATAATTAACTCAATTTTTAGGTTAGTATTTCAATTCAACATCGTCAATTTATCAATATTTTTACATAGCTGTTTCAGAATGTCAATTCATATTCAATACTTCCAGTGTTGCCAGCATATATTGATTTCTTATTTATTGCATTATCAATATCGGTCTGGCTATCGACAGCACGACCGTGCTCGAGAAATCGGTAGTTAAGGCCTATCGATCCCATATTGTAAAGTTATCGATTTCACTGTGCTAGACACCGGGGATATTCAGATTTGGGCCCATCACCAGGGCGATACTGAAAGTATCCACCACAATATGTAATAAAAGTATCAAAAACCCTGCATAAATTTTCCTATATTTTAAAAATCTATATTAACTACATAGGTATGTCAATGTGTAATTAATTGTCTAGTGCTATCTAAAAAAATACTTATAAAAGTGTTGATGTGACCGTTTTCAAGCCGTGCACCAAAACGGTTGGCGGTAAATCTTCCGTGAAGCTCTTCAAAAGGTTTAGATAATTTACACGGTCGGGACATTCCCTCGTCAATCTCGACTCGATCGACTTCAAATCTTCCAAATCCCCGTCGAAATATCTTTGCCTGTCGTTATTCGAAGTATCGGATCTTTGACTGCGGACGAAATCGTCGTTGGTGTTTGATTCTTCGTTCAGTAATCCAAATGGATCGCGTAAGGTTTTTGACGGAACGGTGAACTGCTCGTTGGTGGCTTCATTTAGGCTGAATGGATCTGTCAGGTTGGCAGAGCTTGCGCCATTTGGGAAGCCGGTCGAGTCGGTAGTTGAGGAATTTGGTTCTGGAGGTGGTGGCAGCAGCATAAAGATGACAGCGGTGTCGTTAGAGTTGGCTTTTATCATGTCGTTTACTCTGGAAGAAAAATACATAGTTTAATTGTCTCATTTTGTACTGCGGTGAGATATATGATTTCAACAGTGTTAGAAAGAGAGTATGCCACCGTATTTTCATTTAAAAGTTTACGATAGAAGCTTCTAATTAAGAGTAAAGTGGTAATTATAGTATGCATGGTAAAAACCATCGATAAGTGACTTAAATAACTTCGTAAGCTTTATGTTTGCGTTAAAAATTTTAAATTTTTTAATTGTATATGTCAATTTGTAATGCTAAAATCAGAATGAGTCTTTCATCTGCTTTCGAAAACAGTATTTTAAATATTTTGAAATATGTTAAATAACAGTGAATTTATCTTGAATTGAATGTAATGAAAAGATATTTCCCAGCATTTTGACAGTTGGCTTAACCCTAGATAACTAATCGCTCGTCGAGGCGACGACGAGTTACTCGGCGAAATTCGAAATCACCTACTTCCCCCCGCTCCCCGACCTTGACTCTTTCATTACCTTCTTAATTTGAGTAAACAGTGCAGCACGTGAAGCGATCGCGGCCACACTCATACTAGGACGTGCCCTATGACCATCTCGTCGTCCGCTGGACGAAAGTTTAGTTATAACAACAATTTTATTGTTAAGGTACGTACATTCATATATTCTTATATTTATTGTTAATGTTGGCGAATCTTCTACAATAGAAGCTCCGGTTCCATCTACGTCAAACGTGCGTAAAGTTTGCTACCTGTGTCCATCCAAGGCCCGGAGGATGACCAAACACCGTTGCACCAGATGTAGAAAGGCTATTTGTGGCCCACATAATGTTGACATGTGTGGTCACTGTGTAGACTGATATTTTGATATTAATTTGTTCATTATAAACCTTACTTTTGTGCCATGTAACAAGTTCCTATATTAATTAAATATTTTTGATTTATTTCTAGTGTTTTATTGCGTAGTCCACTCGACGAAAGTCTAATTACAATGAAACAATGAAAACAGTTTAGTTATCTAGGGTTAAGAGAAATGCATTGCAAAATATCAGAGGCTCTAGGGGTTATGTAGCTACATAGGAAAAAACACTGTTTGCTTTTAAAAATTCCATTAAAAAACAGAATGCTGAAAACGAAAACGCTAAATAAATGTGAATGTTAATTACCCTTTTATGTACGCAGGAGGGAGATTGCAACGACTCGTTTCTGGTGAGCCATTCCTAACAGACCATCGCATCTCCTCCACTCTGTCAGACCATTCCTCGACCTGCGAAATTAACAAAAAAACATTGTAAGCGGACAACTTTTCTAATAAGTGCGAGGATAATCCCAAAAGTTAAGTCTCCACAAAGAGACAAAGGGAAACTTTTCATTCGGCTGTTGGCAACACTGTTGTTTGTTGCTTCCCCCACTCCCAAGCTAGCCTTTGTAGTTTTTTAAATGTCTCATTTCTGAGCACAAACTGCCTCATATCATATAGATTGGGTGAAGGTTTGTCCGAAGAGGTATGTTGTGGGAATATTCCTCGATATTACTGGTGCCTTCGATCATGCATGGTGGCCGTTGATACTCACCAAGGTCAAAAACAGGGGCTGCTCCAAACAACTCTTTAAGATGATCGACAACTATCTCTCAGAGCGCTCTATCATCATATCCTTTGGAGACATCACCATAGAACGTGAAGTGGACATGGGTTGCCCACAAGGTTCCAACTTGGCCCCGGATCTCTGGAATATTGACTTTGATGACTCCTCCAGGTTACCCTTGCCTGAAGGAAGTGTCACGGTGGACTATGCTGATGACAAATTGTTCTTGGTTTCGGGGAACAGCAGAAAGGAAGTCGAGAGCAAAGCTGAAGAGGGTTTTAATCTAATACTTGAATGGGGAAAGAGAAACCGCATAACCTTCGCTCCCCACAAAACCATGGGTCTCCTGATGAAAGGCTTCCTAAGCAGAGCAAGGAACCTGACCATCAAAATGGGGGATACCTCTATCAGATTTGTCGAAAATGCAAAATACTTAGGCGTTACTTTGGATCGATCGTCCTCCTTCCTGTCACACGTTAAAGCAGTGTCCAGCAAGGCACAAGCGCTATTCCTTAAGTTGAGGAGAATCTCCACGGCGGTTTGGGGATTGCGTTCTCCGGCGCTCCGGACCCTATACAGGGGGGTGTATGTTGCGCAAGTTTCATATGAGGCCTCTGTGTGGGAACACCGACTGGAGAACGCACTTATACTCTCAGCTCTCAAACGGGGTCAGCGAACCCCCTTGCTGGCTCTTTCCGGCGCGTATAGAACAGTTGCTTCGGACGCTTTGCCAGTTTTGGCCGGCATCTTGCCTATCGATCTGGAAATCAGGGAAGTGCTCACCAAGCAGAGACTCACCAGAGGACGCCCAGCCACACACCTAGGAGTCACTCTGACTCCGGGTGGGGCGGGGACTTTCCTTGGGCTGCTTAGGAGAATGAGAGAACTGTCACTCAATGAGTGGCAGATCAGGTGGGATAGTTCGAGAACTGGGAGATGGACTCACTCCTTCTTCCCGTCAGTTAAAGCCAGAATGGAAGGGGCTTATCTCACACGGGATCACTACGTTACGCAGCTGCTTTCTGGACATGGAGAATTCAGGGGGAGACTTCACGCCCTCTCACTGGCCCCCCATCCCAGTTGCGCCTTCGGTGACTTAAACCAGACAGCCGAGCATATTCTGTGGCACTGCGAGATCATGAAGGATGCACGTGATGAACTAACGGCCGGTTTGACTGTCGATAACAGACCAGTGGTTAACGCTGATCTAGTCGCTAACAGAGTTAATTTCGAATGTCTGAGGAAGTTTACAAGGATCTGGGTTGAGAGATGGCCTGTGCTTAGAGTTGCCGACTAGTTTAACATAAAATTTTAGTCCCCGGGTGTATTTGTTCCTGAACTTCTACGGTTAAACTCTAATTGCTATTTTTCACCTCTGCCTTATTTGTACCACGCTCTAATAATCGGTTTTTGCCTATCATCTCAATATGTATGTTTTTCAGCTCCTTATTCCTTTTTTTGTTTCTTCTTTCCTTTTTGTTTGTTTTTTTTTTTTTTTTTTTCCTCTGGCTCTACCTCTCGTATTAATGGCTCCTGATACTACAAATTTTTCTTTTCATTTTTAACGATCATGCACATTTTATTTATTTTAATTTTTTTCAGGTGTTGAATTATTGCATCACAATAAATTTTCTGCTTTCACCCTTTTAGGCCAGAACTGAACTCCGTGTCTGTAATGTATCGTCCTAATCCCCAAAAGGGGTTGGTCAAGACCTGTCCCCACATACGTTCAGGCGACGTACAGACAGGGGGGCTGACTCTCCTTGCCAGCGCCACCCCCTGGGTCACGGGCGGAACTGAAGAAACAGGGAACGAAGCCCCACGACCTTCCGTCCTGCCTCTGGAACTCGACGCTTTTCTCCTTGGGGTCTTGGGTTGTCCCCCTTTCCCGCTTACTGTCTTCAAGGCACCACCGAGTACCCAGCTTAAGGACGCGGTAAAAAGGCCTAGTAACTTCGATCGGATTTCCGCTCCATGCCCCGGGGACAGCCTAGCACTGGGGATGCAGCTTCTTCATTTACTTTCTCCCCAGCTTCAGACCATTTACATACATGTATATTTCTTTTGTTAATTTAGGAGACGCAGTGCCGGTCGAACATGTACATCACTTTTCAGTTACCTGTTCCACCAGCTCATCATTATATATTTAAATTTTTTACTATTATTCCCCTCTTGTATATGTTTGGCGCTTGCATACCGCCACCTTACCATGTATGCAGGGACATTGGAGGTCTAGAGTCCTTTTTTATGAAATTGTAGAGTCATTTATACCAAAAAATTAGCTTCCTTGCGAGAGCCCCGAAGGGGTGACAATAAGTCACCTATACCGGGACGGGAAAGTGGTGGGTCCCTCCAATGTCAAATGCCTCATATTTTATATTATGTTTTTAGATTTAATGTTCTTGTTTTGTCCTGTTCTGCTGTTATTGTTTTTCTAAGTTTTGTCATCACTTTGTATAAACAGTAATTAGAGTTAGTAAGTGGTAAGGCACATTGTAGGAATAATTTTAAGAACATGAAACGCTCAGTCATGTGAAGTTCTAAGAAAAGATATGAAGTTCCCTCTGTGTGTTAGCACCAAGTGGAAAGTTCGCCCAGTTATACGGTTTTTTAATGCAAAACGCGTTAAACCGATTGAAATTCATCGCTAATTGACAGAAGCGTATGGCGAGTCATGAACATTTTACAGCTGGACGTACTGAAATATACGGCGAAGAAAGAATAGAGAGTCCGTCATTTTCCAACGAGCCAGTTGCAAAGGTTGAGCAAATCATGGGTGAAGATCGGCAGATCAATAGACTCTAAATGAGATCGCTGAGGCGTATGGATGATGTGAGAAATATGGAGATTCACAAAGAACACAGTGTTATTAGTAAGATAAAGAAAGGGACACTTCAATGATTTAGGCATTTAGAGCGAATGAACGAAGAAAGGAGTGTAAGGAGAATATATGATGCGATTGTGAATGGTAGAAGGAGTCGGAGATGCCCGAGAAACACACGGCAATATCAAGTGAAACAAAAACTTGTGTCGGCCATGTTAAAAGTCAGAATAACAGAAGAGTGTGTTTGAGACGATGTATGAATGTGAATGAGGCAAGGAGCTTGTCCATCCTCACTGCGGAGAAACGGCGTGATGATTAGTTAGTTAATTAGAGTTTGGGGATGACATACCTGCACTAGGGTGGCCTGTATCCTCAGAAGTTTGAGTAGCTCAGCGAGCCTGACCTGAGTGGGCCTGACGGAGCGGGCTAGACGCGCTATGGCAGTCTCACGTTCCACCTCGCCGCAGCTGGTGGAGTTTTCTTCAGCCGCCACGGAGGCCCTGACGCTTGTAGAACTTCCTGATGACACAACAAACAATGGTTTTGTGTTATTCAAACAAAACTTACAAGGATCAGAGTGCAATCCTTTTTGGGCAAATGCTGCTATACAAACCGAACTATAAGTGAGATCTAAACTATTGGTCCCCAAACAGGCCAAGGAAATTGATTATCTGTTTTAAGAAAGCATTCAGATATTCGAAAAAATTTTAACAATTTTAAAATTATTCAAATGACACTAACTTGTTTAAAGTTAGGATTTACGGTAAATGCACTTTTTATAACAGAACAATATAAACGACTTACATAGACTTCATTCTTGTTTTTATTCTCGTCGGTAATTTGGATTCCACACCAGGTAAAGTATTCTGTCGTGTATGGCTACTATCCGTGGCCGTCTCCTACCGACTTTCTTTTGCGTATGCTCGGAATGAACCATCTACAGGTTACATTGCAACACATTTCTTCAGTCTTTGGATGGTTTTAACCCTTACCACTCATTTGTCGGGTGCCAGCTGACATCACTATTTGTACGCTACAACTCAGTTGTAAGCTGGCGTCCGACAAGATAAGACGTGCGCGCGCGGTGTATTTTCGTGAGCAAAACTTGACACGGGTTGTTGTTTCTTGTGATTATTCGATAAAAAAACATTTAAATTCACGTTTTCATAAGATTTTGACTGTTTTCCGTTTTTATTTTACTATAAAATAACCATTGCAAATTCACATAACCTAAAATGGCGGGAACTTGGCGTGATATGGCAACTGAATACCAAGTGTTTTCGAAAGATGAATCTTATGAAAGTGACAGTGAGTACGAGCCTGTTGCTTGTGATTTTGAAGATCCTGATGATGATAGTGTTAACAGCACAGAAGGAAGACACGAAACAGTGTGGTTTTGTCAGACCTGTTCCAGAAAACCTGGTCTCCATCCTGGAGAATGTTTTAAAAAGTACAATACTATGCTAAAATATAAGTAGTCCATAATGTTTTCTGTAAACTGTTTTCTATTTGAAGAATAAATCATAACGAATGAATTTTTAACGATTTTTTTTGTAACTGCCTATCAATAAATTAATATTTTGCCGTTATTTAAATTAAACTTGGCTGAAAAAAAATAATGGAGTGTTAAGGGTTAAGACTCGGCTATCATGAAGAGCATTAATTTCTATATTCTCGATGGTTGTCTCCATCACCGACAGCATAGACTGTTCTTTCTCTCAGCCTGCAGGACTAACTTGCCAGTGGTCATGCCGGTAAGGAGATCAATGAATCGACGCATTTAGCATCAATGAAGCTGCCTTTAAAGGCAAGCTGTTAGTGCTAGGATAATTGATATACCCACTCTTTATATATTTATGTGACACTTCAAAAACTCAAATAATATGTACTATTTAAAATTAATAATTCTTACACATCATAGAAACAATGCTTACCTAACTTATCTCTTATATTTTAAACATGAAAGTAATTTCCACAATGTTATGAATTTATTGTTATGTACTTGTGTTACATTACCTACTTCATATGAATTAAACCTATCAATTTGATTGTCCTGAAACGGGAAACCTTCCCAGTTGGACAGTCAAAGATTCACTATTCTGTAATAGCATTTTTTAGTATCTAATAAATAAAATTAAAAATAAAATTAAAAATGCACGATAATGAACAATTTTGTAATGTATTAAAAACAATAAACTGAATTGAATTTTATTCTGAACTACATACATAGTGTAGTATAGTAGCACGGAAAGAAATTGTGTGTGATATCATAGTTCTAGTACCTTCTGTGTTTCTGTAAGTAACTTACCGTTTCTGGGCGGCGTGTCAGTGAGCATTACCCTCAGTCTGAGTCGCTTCCAGCTGCTCTGGGTGCCGAGGATGCAGGCCAACTGCAGCAGGAAGAGTCCGGCCACGGAGAAAGGATCTCCCACGGAAGGACTGATGAAGTCCGTTAGCCAGATGTCAATGAACTTTACTCCGGTTCCCCTGACAAGTATTCATTATTATTGAGGATTTAAAAACAAATTGAGTCCTTATTCCTTGCGTTATCGAAATAATGCTGTTTTTGTGCAGATCCATTCAAATTACGCGCCATATATCCATCTACATTCACAGCAAAAATCGTTTTAAAATCTCAACCATAGATGGCAGTACAAGGCCTATGGTGACGGCCGGTACAGCGCTCTCAATACAAGTCGGCCATTACTAAATTAAATCTGACGGTTTGTGCTATCGGCGCTCGGTATATCTGTCATATTATGGTGATAAAGTTTTATTTCTGCATTGTGTTATTTGTTAATATATTGACATGACTGGAATTGAAAAAAAAAATTATGGAAATTTTCTTCATTTTTTTAAAATAGGTCCTTTTGAATTTCGATTTTGTTTTAAATTAAGAGTGGGTTATAGGGCATAATGGTGATTTGCTGGAAAACAGCTCCCTAAAACGGCTTAATACTACCTTTCGTATGTCATTCTCAGACTTCATATTTTTTTATACCAATTAATGGACTATTATTTTTCAGTCTGCCTATTTTGTTTTGTAGTTGTTGTAGGCATTCGACTATAAAAAATAAAAACATTGATACACCATACAACCCACTTTTAAAACTTGGATGTATGATTATGGCGTTAATAACGGCTTTACACTATATTTTTAATTTAAAATATGTATATAATACACACATCTGTAGAAGTACGGCCTCTTATTATCGTTATGCTATCTGTGGATATTAACAATTAAATAAATACTTCATCTTGCACCAAATTTTCAACGCATTTCACAGTTTTTTACTTATTCCGGGATGGAAGCCCCCGGTGATGGCGGTGGAGCTATAGGCTCCCTGTTTTATGGCGTATATATTTCGAAAATGCCATCAAAATGTTTCATTAATGGGTCTAAAAGTAGAATACCGACTCACTTAAAGAATTGCAATAATCTAATGAAGCTACAAAAACAGTAATTACTCACAAATTCTCTTTTTTCATGTAAATTTGACGTATTGTATTTTTTCAAGTGTCATATTTTAAAATACAACATTATAATGCGTTCCTTTTCCTAACGGTTAGCACTAACGTCATGTTGTTTACTGGCGGCATCTTTATGCAAGTGTGTGTGAGAGAATTCATTGTCTTTACGCGCTCTGACCAAGTGGGAGAGTGAATGTTTTTTCATAGGGCACGTTTGGTAATTGAACCAAAAATTACCAATATTATTTTTCTCTTTGTAGATCAATATTATGATTTATCCATGGCAGCCGGAAAAAATACTCCAAACAAGGTATGCTTCAAGTAACGAATAAATGAAAAAAGATTATTGTTTAGTTGTACTAAATAACACAGAATAATTTAACAAATATATAAATAAAAAAATAAAATTTCTTTTATTTCTCGAGGTCAATTTATTAATGATGTTATTAGTATGTATAGATATTCTATCAAATATAAAATTAAGAAATTCACCAAATAAATCCACCTTCGATTTTCTCGAAAACGAAAGCTCAAATAAAAAAAGTCATAACCCAAAATTGTCAATAAATGAAAGGTTATTCACAAGTTATCCCTTTATAGGACAACTTTTTTTAAACGATACGCCCGTAATGGTTTTATTTATGTATTCTATATTCATTTTGATGAACAGAAAAAAACTTTTTTTTGCTTAGCTTTTTTGAAATTTTCGATTTTCCAGCGGGTTTTTTTCTGACCGGTGTCCATTTAAAAAAAATGATATAAAATTATTGTTTTCATTACAAAACGACAGGTTGGTAAGGAAAATGTACTTTTATTTATTTGCGTTACAGGGGAATAACTGCATTGATAATGTTATAGAGAAACTGACCAGGACGCGATTTTCGTAAATTTACTCAACATGTGCGAACTTCGGGCGGTTGGTTCGATTCAAGACCTCTGTGCGTTACCTCAGAATGATTACAACCCAAGGGCTTATAACTTGTAAACATAAAGAAATATAAACCTTAATGTTGCAGGTCTCAAAACTATCCGTTTTTAGCTTATGACCTATAAAGGGTTTTACCGTTTATACCACGAGTTTCCGAACACCGTGTAAAGCAAACTATATGTATCGGAAATGTTCCTCAACACTAATGACAACAGCAAGTGAATGATGAAACATTTATAAAAAATGTCAAATTAAATGCTTTACCAAAATAGTAGGTTATGCAAATAAGTCATACCTTTTTACTAAGTTGTTTGTTTTACTTAATATTTCACATTCATATTATACGATCATTGCTTTGCGACAAACGCACATGTGATGTTATATTTTAACATGTTCATTAATGTACAACTACCGCCCTCTAGTGACAAAAAAATGAAGACATTTTGACAGTTTGCGAAATTTCGCTATCATATAACAAGCGCTTAATGAAGTGAAATCTTGGAAGTGAAAATTAACCCACTTCCCAACATTGGGTTAGACTCGTTGTCGATGACAATGCATTCCTTTGGCGGTACTCAAGCACACACACGCAAGCACACACACATTTTTCTGAAATTGGATGACATTATATTTAAAAATTTACAGCATTAATAGGAAATAAATGTCAGTACTAGCCAATAAGAATTTGGCTTAAGTGTTAGCGGTGTTCACTCTAGTACCTGGGGAGGAAGGTTTAAACCTCAGTCAAACACCCAAATTGATAAAATGATAAATAATATTAGAAGAATAGTAATCACACTATCCGAAATATGTGAAGAGCTAAAATTCAAAGTGGATTAATAGAAGGCTATTCGTCTATCACAACAACCAATAAACAAATGTGAACTCACTTCTCAACCAGTGCCATGTCCAGCCGCTGGAAGTGCCTGCAGACGCAGAGGCCCTTGTCCATGGCCAGGACATCCGCCAAAAGCGCCACGTACTCGGCGGGTCCCGCCAGGGTCTTCTCCTGGACGGGGAAGGCTGCCTGCAGGGCCGGGCTGTGGAACGGGGAGTCTGCCCTGGGGAACAAAACATACAACACCATTTAGAAAAATGAAAAACAAAAATACTTGTTTGTTTATAATTATTATAGGAAGAAACCCAATTGCGACTTACTGGGAGAACAGGTCGATTTGAGGGGCGTCATCATGGAAGCCCAGCATCACAGTGTTGGGTTTCATGGCTCCGAGGCCACTGAGATGAGCCAACTGCCTCGCGCCTTCTCTGAACGAGCCCGCAGTGCACAGCTCTACAAACGCTTTGATCTAAAAACATAAAATAAAAAAAATTAACAAACAATTCTTCCAGGGGGAAGACGTTCAGCGGGCTGACCATCTGGAAGCACCAGTACTTGACATAATCTGTTCTATTGATCTCACCTTGAGATGATCCACCAGCGTAAGCCAGGGGCGCAGCGGGGGCGCAGGCTGGGCTCTCTGCACATGTCCCAGAACCAGCAGACCCCCCTTCTTGAGCTGGTTGGAGAAGCGCGCCAGACACGGGGCAGAACGCACACTGCCCACCAGCAGCAGGATCTGGGGGCGCCAGTATTTGACATGCTCCTTTCTGGCGTCCAGGAGTAGCAGGTATTTGCGGACCTGCAAGAGAAAAATTGTCAGTTGATGAACTAAATCAGTAGGTGCCGGAAGAAGGATGAAAAATAAAAAAGAAAAAAGCTCAAAAATATATTAGACAAGTACGTAGTAATAATTAAAACTAATTTGAGCAAATTTGGTGACTTCAAAAGAACTTCTGGCTTTAAATGAGTGAAAGTTACAATAAATCAGCACAACTGGACACGTTATTTGAGGTAGGCCATGTTTAAAGCTAGTTGCCAGAAGATTAGTGAAAAAGAAAATGAACAAAGCTTAGAATCAGTGAATGAGAAATTATGGTGTGTTTAAAATATTACACGTCAACCAGAAAACATAAAACGGGATATAATTTAGGGCATAAAGAAAGAACTGAAAGCTAATGATCATATTGCAATAGAAGAACAGCGAAAAGATTCAGAAGAGATACACATAGAAGACAAAACCGCCACAAATATTGTTGAGAATTACGTAGGGCGCCAGTGTTGAGAATTGGCGTGGGACGCCAGTGTTGAGTTTGGAGCTCCCCACGTTATGCGCCAGTGTTGAGAATCACGTAGAGCGCTAGTGCCGGCTTTGGCATTGTCAGTGGTAGAATCATGAGAATCTAATTATTCAGCTCAGGTTAGGGTCGGCAAGGAATGCCTTTACACGGGGGACATTCAACAATCTAGACTCCACTTCCCTCGTCAAATGAAACTCCTATGGGAATGATAAATGAGTGTATTTACAGTCAACAGGTACAGGGTGCGCCAGAGAAACTTACTTATTTGAAAGTTCAATAAAAACAAAAGAACTGTAGTTATTGTTGTAATTCTTTTTTTATTTGAAAACGCAATGTACCAAGTTTTTTTTTCATACTGTCTTAAAAATTACATCTTTTAAATGGCGACCCTCATCGCGCATACACAGGTTAAGTCGTTTTTTGAAGTTCTCGTCCACTCTTCTCAGCATATCAATCGGAATATTGGCAATAGCATCGCGAATGTTGTTCTTCAGGTGATCTATGGTCCGTGGTCGATCGACATAAACAAGGGATTTCAAATAACCCCATAAAAAAAAATCACATGGAGTCAAATCCGGAGGAGGAATTTCGAAGCGAGCGCGAAAGGCACGTTGCGTAGCAACAACTGAGCGACCGTTACAAAAGAAGCTCTCGACGGCGAAGGCCCGCTGCTCTCTAGACCACAGCATAATGGCAACTGACGAGAATGGGAAACAAACTTGGGGACGTCCCCCTCCAGATGCGCCCCCTCCCGCCCCTCTACCTGCCCAACTCAACTCTCCATAATTTTTTCAAATAATTAACTTTCTCTCCCTCACCCTGTACATTGTATAACACAAAATGGGGACACATTATACATCCTAAATTATTTCCTGGTTGATTGAATTGAACAATCTCTTTCTCGTATTTGACCAGACGTGTTAAACAGACATTAAAAGAAGGCACATAATGGGGCAAAGGTTTGGTATACGCTTACATGAGTTGTCCCGGGGGATGCAGGAGTTGCGAGGCCATCGAGGTATTACTCACAGTCATTGTGGAGTGGTAACCAAGGTTGTGATCGTCTACATGGGCAAAACGGGCGCGTGCTAGATTTTAGTAATGTTGCGGGAACGAGGTCTGGCGCTCAGCGTCCGAGACCGGTTTTGTAGTGGCCAACCGTACGTGTTGTAAAGACCAAGGCTAGATTTGGACTGCCGGTCGCCGCTGGTCACAAAAACCGTTGGGGCTTTGGCGTTGGTGCGCAGTGGAATGTGTGCGTGGTTCTGCACCACTTAGTTCTGCGTTGAATTTAGTTTCGCGGGGTTTTTAAAATGCATTTGAGAGATCTGCTTCGTGACAATATATAGGCTTCAAATGAATAGTGGTTTACCTGATGGAAGATCAAAGCTTGCGATATGGAACCCCAAGGGGCAGCAGCCGCAGCTGGTGAAGCAAGATGTAATGCTATGACCAGACATAAGCAGAGGATCAGAGCCAACGCTGCTAGAGCTGAGGCCGCTATGAACATCATGGCTAAGGCCCCCAGCAAGCCACATAAGGCAGAATGCCACGAGAACCAAATGAATGTAGGTCTAAAAGAAAACAGTACATATATCAGAGACTTTTATGTTAATGTCCAGAAGAGAGTGTTTCTGTGAAATAGACCAATGCAAATGATCACCATGTTAGTCAAAATATGACAATAACCTTACATAACCAAAGAAACATTCATAAAAATATTTGTAATATTAGATTAGGACCCAAAAGAGGACCCTGTGGAACTCCTGTTTATAAGAGTGAAAGAAAACAGAACAAAATGCACTCACTCCTATAAATGGGAGTTCTGATATTTAACAATAATATACTGATTGTTTCTTTGATCAGGTCGATTTCTTGCCACCCGGACTGATCTAGTGCAAAAGATTTAATTTATGCATAGTAACATTGCAATGTATGGGCTCGTAGGTTGTTTAATCATTAGAGAAATTGATGAGAAACATTTTATAAGAAACTGACAATTAAATCAATTCTATCTTTTAAGCTGTTAAAACCTTGAATCATAAAATCAACAACACAAATATAAAGAAGTCTGAATGGGACCATTGGCCTCTATTTTAAAAACCGTGTTTTTGAGAGATTGAATATGTAATTTTTAAATTAACAAACCTAAAGTTGGGAGCCCCAGCAAGTTCTAAAGCCAAGCATGCCAGGTTAACAGCCAAGTAGGACAGAAGGAATAGGGCACAATTAGCCCTGGCTATTGCAGTGAGGGATCCACCAAGTAATGCCAATTGGGCTCCCAACCAGGAGACAAGGACACAGATGGCTGCTCTTTTGCACCAGCTCAGTACTCCTCCTGGAAAGATAAGGAGAAAGACATAGTAATAAAGGGAAAAGCATAGTAGAAAAGACAGATAAAATAATGAGAGTCAAGGAGAAAGACTAGGTACTTATAAATAAAAGTTAAAGAAAATAGAGAAAGCTAAAATCAAAGACATACAAAATAATGAAAGAAAGGGGCACAAACCAAGTTGTGAATCTGCTTTGATGGAGCCCTCGTGCTTAAGCTGGTCACTTAGAGTTACACCAAACATATTAATGGAAGGCTTGTTGGGAAGATTGCTTCCGTTAATGATGAAAGACAGAGATAAAGAAACAGTGCAAATGGAAGATAAAGTGATCACTGGAAAATACAAGACCAAAAGAGAGAAATATAATAAGTTATAATAAAAGAACGAACAAGACTACCTATTGGCACTCCAACAATCTACAAGGAAAGTATACTTAAAGTTAATGAAAGATAGGAACGTTTTGCAGACGTCTTACTAAAGAAGAACAACTTACCAAATATATTGTCTTTGACCAACGCCTCCAAAACTCTGGAAGCTCCTATCATGTTAGACAAGCCAGCAGAAAAGGTTGCTGTCAGTACACCTGAAATATAAAAAAATGAAGATACAAAAATCAAAAGGATAGCATTGAAATTCCATGGAAATGCAAAACATTGTGATTCAAGAATCTAGGTTTGGTCACAGGAAAATATTTATATAAAACTGCATTACAGTATGCCTAGATTGATGAGATTCAGTCAAACCAATGTGACTGGTCACCAATTGTCAAGACTGTAATACTTTTCAAGTTCAAGTTTATAACATAAGCAGTTTAAAACAAAAAATATATATATTAGCCGTCACGGGCATAGCAGATGTGAAACACCGAAATTGATTTTTATTGAAGGAGGTGATTATTAATGTTCATTATTAATTTTCTTCACTGGCTGTGGTCCTCAGTCCTTCCTGTCCTGCTCCAATCCTCTTCCACAGAGTCTACTCACCTCTTCCTCGTCCTGCCTCTGGTTACTTCTACTGGTGCATCAGCTTGACATAACTTCGGCATCCTATCATCTGACATTCTTTCCATATGATCAGCACATTGCAGTCTTTGGGACTTACAGAACCATACAATAGTTTTATTATCTATAAGGCTAATGGTCAAGATTATAAGACTCTTCAATTGCCAGAGACAAATCTTCAAAGACATCAGAAGATAATATGGCGAGGGTATGAAAACTCACCGACGGCTACAAACGGAGGCCACACGTTGATGGGTAACATGTATATGTAGTTGTTCTGCAGCAGGAACCTATCGCACGAGGCCGCCGTGAAGAGAGACAGGGCCAGATAGGTAAGCCCAGTGAACACCAAGGCTGCAAGTGTGCCTCGGGGAATGCTGCGACCGGGGTTTTTCAGTTCACCTAAACAGTAAAATATTACGTAACTCAAATAATTCAGTTCTGTCTACAATCCTCAGGCGTCCATCCCGCTTCAATCTTCATTCATACAGTCAATCAACCCACCTCTTTCGCAGTTCAAATGATTCTTGGTATCCTGTCATCCGGCATACTTATTTATTATCCTATTATTCTCAACAGCTAACGTCATCTATGGGTAACCTACACGGGCGCTCGCAGAAAATTTTCTAGGGGGGGCAAAATATTTTTAGTAAAGCTTGACGCTGACGTCATACTGGTGTGTCGCTCCTGTTGCTCCAGGCTGGCCAACGTTCTGTCTCTCCACACTTTCTTTATGCTAACACAAAGTGATTTAAAATAAAAGTAACATTATTTGAATATTTCAAATAAATCCAGGGGGGGGCAAGTGCCCCCCCTTGCCCCCCACTGCGGGCGCCCATGGTAACCTAGTATACAACTACGAGTGCTATCTATGGGTGAGCTCTTACATTAATAACAAGGATTTCACAGCATTCCATCTAATCTCTCTTATTTAACCCCTAAAGCCTCTGACATTTCGCAATGTACTTCTCTTAAAACTTACTTCTCTTAAGCTATCGGAAAAAAAAATTACTTTAATATGTATGAAAAAATGTTGATTCTGTAGATATAAGATGTAAATTATAACTTATAAAAATGTATATGTAACTAAACTTTAAGCACCTGTTTACAAGCCAATTCAATTGGCTTAGCAGGACTTGTTGTATGTATTAACTATTTATTCAATAAAAAAATAAATAAAAAAGTGAATTGTCAGAATGCAGAAAATATTTGTGCATTACATTCGATTCCAGATAAATTCGCTGTTTTTTAGTGTATTTCAAAATAAAATAATGTTTTTAAAAGCAGATGAAATACTCTTTCAGATTTTAGTATCACAAATTGACATATGCAATTTAAGGTATAAAAATTTGAAAGTTTTAAAATTGCTTATGGATAATTTTTATTGTGTAAACCGTAATTGCCATTTCAAACGAAACTAAAACATATCAGTAATTAGACAAAGTTATTATAAACGTTGTTGTCACTTCACTTTTGTTTATATGATGTATAAAATATTTAGCAAAAAAATTGCAAACCTTGACAAATATTTTTCAAAAGCTAAATTTTATTTCATAGAATTAATTAATTAAAAAAATTTCAGAAGCGCCTATGGTAAACTTTAGTATCCAAACTGAAAGAGTGGTATTCTCTCTTTCTGACACTGTTTAAAACATATATCTCACCGTAATACAAAATGAGACAGCATAAATTTTATGCGACTATGTCAGTCTGGGAGATAAATCTCTCAAAAACACTCTAAGGGTGTTTGTTGTCTGTGAAGAACAACATCTCCCAAAATTTCCCAAGGGGTTAATAAATCCATACCAAAATTTCCTCTGCAATCACAAGATTTTTTAACTAGGTACCTACCTACTTAAACTATTTAACATTTTTTAATTTCAAATAAAAAAATTTATACAGTTAATTTATTTTTTCTTCAGGTTGGTAGGAAGGTACCATAATATCAAAAAGCTCAGTCAAAGTTAGCCATCTAGGCAAAGTAAGGCTTGCTTGAATAATAAAGTGGATGCAGCAGATTTTAGAAACCGGAAATATATGTACGTACAAACAAATTTACAGACAAGTGAAATGTCAAACGGTTGAGTTAAAACAGGACTTAGCTACACTTATTCGATAATATTACGATGGTTTTACGCTCTATTAGATTCTCAAGTTTAATTCTGTAGGATCCATTTCCAAAGATTTTGACTGATAGATTGGTATCTTCATTTTGGAGAGGAAGTATCATCCGAGATTTATATTCTGTTGTAATATATAAATCCTTACTGCAAAAAAGTAAAAGAAGTTTTGAGGCCATCATCCATCAGTATATAACAATATGTTGAATAAAGACTCACCGCTCATATTGGCCCCGGCCATAACACCAGTCACCCCCGAAAACAGAACACCAAAGACCGTGGCAAAGTCCACCTGTTCCCCATCACTGCTATAATCCCTGCCGTACTTGGGCCATAGGTTGGCCGTCAGGGTGGCACTGCTGAGGCCGGTGTAGTTGCCAGTTATGTTTAGGGTGGCATTCACAATGGTGTTGGACTCTGGGATAGCCACCTGCAAGAAGATTTTTTGTTTTGTTTCCGATTTCTAGGGTCTCCAGTCCAGAGGTGGCTGCCAAACTCACAACATTTTAAGAAACAAGAGTATGTTTATAATATAGTGATTTTGCGGCACATTCAAGAGTGGAAGATAGTTTCAGTGCCTATCGCCATGATGAGACCACCATTCAGAATGGAAATGTTGCTTTAAAAGGCTTTAACAGTGTTGCTAACCAGATCTGAATATGCATATGGCAGGATCCAAATAGCCTAATCAACTATTATGAATACAAAATATAATGAAAAGATCGATGAAAACTACAAAACTACACCCAAACTATTCATCTTTCTAAGAAACTGTAGTGGGCATAGCAAAAATTGGTATTCACAAGGCACTACTTTAAGCCCTATTATAATTCTCAAACATACAAAATAACCATTATTCAAATGAAGAATGACGACAAAATCTATTTCATTTAAGAAAAAAAAATTATAACACCCCAACTATACGTCTTTCCAAACAACCGTAGTTGGCAGATCGAAAAATGGTATTCCACAAGGGACCATTTCAGGTCCTGTACCTTTTTTCATTATATAAAATATCGATAAATCAACAAATATAAGAGATAATGATGACATCTATTTTATAGATAATAATTAAATAATGACACCACAATAGTTGCTATCAATCCAGGAAGCTGTAAAAGACATATTAAAAACTCACATCTTTTTCTCCGGGTATCAAGAAAGACACAAGCACACTGGCCAGAGAGAGAGTGACAGCCGTCCAAATGGCGAGACTAGCCCTGGCAAAGTATCGCGCACCCAACAGGTTGATCCCGAGCGCCGTCAGGGCAAGCAGAGACCCGTACAGAGTGCGCCACCAGTGACCGTCGGGCAAACCATCAACCAGATAACCTAGAGAGAAGTAAAAATGGATTAATTAGGGTTCAAGCGCAACTTTGTAGCAAAACTAACTTACCATCATGCCTTTTCTCAGCAGAGGTAGGCAGAGAGGATAGAATGCCATAAAACTCTGTCATGGCACATACTCCTTGCTTCATTTAGTCTCATATTTGCCATTTTCAAAATTGGAACTGATTTGTCGAGAATTCAGACTAACCAGTGATTTTTCAAGGGTCTAGTATTTAACAATAGTGTGAAAGAGCAGTAAGTGAACTCACCAGAAGGCCCAAAGTTCTCGATTATCCCTTCTGTGCAAGCAGAGAAACAAAGGGCGCTAGACACTATATTCGCAAAGAAGAACAGAGTTCCTATAGCGCCGCCAAATTCCGGACCCAGAGATCTGCTTATCATGACTGGAGAAATACAAGTTAAGGAAAATAATACACGCATTTTTAGTTTAGTTTAGTGGTTAGTACGCTTAGGGCCGTTGTTCCTAACTTTTTGATTCATCAACCTGAGGCATCGATCAGCCAAAGTGGTTTATTGAGCAACGCTCTATTTGCCTGTTTCCAAATAATTTTATCGTTGATCATTTTGAGTGGCCCTGCCCACTTTCATACACAATAAAATGAAATCAAAGTAAAAACTTAAAATGTTAAATTAGACGAGTTCTTTATTGTATGTATGTATGTATTGAATGTACATTAGTACAATTAATAACATTGACAAATTAATGTTATTACAAGTAATAACATTAGTGTTAGTACTTCTTTTCAATATTTTATAATAAGCCATATTCTGACTTTTCAATATTTTATAATAAGCCATTGGCTGACATCGTACCTGGCCAACCGTTTACAAGCCGTAAAAGTGGGAAAAAACCAATCAAATTATGCAACCCTTTCATCTGGAGTACCCCAAGGGTCCGTTCTGGGCCCACTACTCTTCATCCTCTTCACAAATGATGTCGCTAAAATAATCGAATCATTTGGCCTTCTATCTCACTGCTACGCTGATGACCAGCAAGTTTATTTTTACTGCTTACCAGAAGAAATAAACAGTCTAAAAATTCGTATAACTGAGTGTATAGAAGCAATTACTCGCTGGATGATCTCAAATAGATTGAAACTGAATCCCACAAAGACTGAGTTTCTGTGGACTGCTACAAGCAGACGTCAGCATAACATTGAAAACTCCCCAATAACCATTTCAGGAAGTGACATCACTCCAAAAACGTGCATCAAATTACTGGGTTTCAATCTGGACGCTAATTTTTCCCTTAAAACTCAGGTGAACAGAACTGTAAGCACGGGGTTCTTTCAATTAAGGCAAATTAAAGCAGTGCGGAGAAACCTGCCAACAGAGGCGACTAAATTCCTAGTCAATTCCTATGTTGTTTCACGTCTAGATTATTGCAACGGAATATATGCAAGTCTCCCCAAATGTCAAATCAACAAATTACAATCCGTTTTCAACGCCGCGGCAAGGCTTATCACCGGAGTATCTAAATACTCCCACATTTCAGAGCATCTCAAAAATCTGCACTGGCTCAAATGTCCTGAAAGAATCCAGTTCAAGGTATGCTGGATGGTATTTAAGTCACTTAACGGAATGGCTCCGGCTTACTTATCAGAATTGTGTATTCCAGAAGATTCCAATTCCCGACAGTCAACCCTTAGGTCAGCAACGTCATCAGCTATCGGAAGGTTGAAGGAACCAAAGCGCACACCAGATACTAAGTTCGGTGAGCGTGCTTTCGCCGTGTCAGGACCTAGAGCCTGGGATGGACTGCCACATGATTTGAGAATGATCGCAGACCCGACAGAATTTAGGTCTAAACTTAAAACGCACCTTTTCAGACAGTCGTATCCATAATTTCAGAAACCTCCACTTTCACAGTCGACGGCAATTTAAATTAACAAAATGTAAAAAAAATACTAAAAATAAAATAAAATAAATAAAAATAATAATTAAAAATAAATAACAAAAATGATAACAACTAACAATTTGTAGGCTTTTTAAGACAGTTAAAATACAGTTAAATTAAAATAAAAACTATAGCAGACTTAAGGTCATGCGATGACCAGTGTTTTTTTTGATATAGTGTCCTCTGCGTGCAGTTTTATCTTTTATAAGCATAAACTTTTTAATATAAGTGTGTTTGTCGGAAGTGACTTGCCAGGTAATTATGTTTTGGTATCTTTTCTAAATAACAAATGTAAATCCTAGGAAATAAATTGTACAGCGCCCTTGAAGTGATTTTTCACAAAAATGTCGCTCTACAAATTATCCAATTATTATTATTATTATTATTATATTCTAAAACTTCCAGTAATTGTTTGGTTTCGGTTGCCTCCTTATTGTACCTTTTAAAATGTCTGCTCAGAAGATTCTCATTTCTGAGCACAAACTGCCTCCTGTTTTATATTATGTTTTTAGTTTTAAAATTCTTGTTTTGTCCTGTCCTGCTGTTATTGTTATTCTAAGTTTTGTCATCACTTTGTATAAACAGTATATTTAGTGTTATAATATTAGATCTGTATTGGGTAATGCACACTGTAGGAATAATTTTAAGAACATGACCACTAATACTAAATTACCGTTTTTATGTTTGTTATAGTTAAGCGCAATTGAAGTGAAATGACACTAAACTGCGCTATATAAATGCCATGTTATTATTATCATTATTATTAGTGGCAACATGGACAGTAAAAACAAGCCAAAACGAAGCTAGAACTCCACGCAGAATGAGAAACAAAGATTGCGGAATTTAAAACACCATCCAGTATTCGAAATGCCATTTTGACATTGGAAAAAAGTTAAAGAAATCTGCCATTCAATATTTGGCTGTCCTCGCTCGTGTAACCCAATATTTCCCTCCTTTAAGCCAGCCCATTCAACTATATCTATAATATTATCATAAATATATCTTCATCTTCACTGTCCATATTAATTTCATACTAAAATTTATCGTAAAATTGGCAATACTTGTACAATAATTGGCAATGTTTGACATTTCGCTGTCATTTTTCACTCTGTTGACACTTTTTTTAACTAGTCCTTTGCTGAGCTGAGGTTGGAGAATCCTGAATATGTATTGTGGTGATATTTAGCTTTTTCGATGGAGAATTGACACTATTGTGGTGGTATTTAGCTTGTCTGATGGAGAATCGTGACTATTGTGGTGGTATTTTTCTTGTTTGATAGAGAGTCGTGAATATTGTGGTGGTATTTGGCTTGTTTGATGGAGAACCGACACTATTGTGGTGGTATTTAGCTTGCCTGATGGAGAATCGTTACTTTTGTGGTGGTATTTTCTTGTTTAATGGAGAATCGTGAATATTGTGGTGGTATTTAGCTTGTTTGATGGAGAATCGTGAGTATTGTGGTGGTATTTAGCTTGTCTGATGGAGAATCATTACTATTGTGGTGGTATTTTGTTTGTTTGACGAAGGATACAGTAGACGCCGCCCCCCTCGATGGCCCCGTTGGTAGAGATGGCACACACGGAGCACACCGTGAAGATGAGGATGAGGTAGGAGATGCCAAACTGCATCAGGGTCACTAAGAGACCAGCATTGCCTATTATGAAACCTGCAAACAAAATTATTAATTTATCAAAATTTAACACTAAGCTCATTCAAAATACCTATTATCTAGGCATAATTTATTTTAATTACCTTCCATTAAATTTAAAAAATATCGAAAATATTTAGGAATTTCACCTTAAATTAAAAAATTACCTTAAACTATCATAAGTCCAAAATACGTTCACTACTTACATCTAGAAGTAATATTGTTTAAATCTTGTGTTGTTTCTTAATAATTTATTTACCTTAATACTAACGTATATATAATTGAACTAGAATTCCCTCACCAAACACAAGAGCATTGTCTCTTTATGGTGAGGAAAGGCTACTTTAATTTCTATTGTTTTATATATTGTTTATATCCTGTATACTTATCTATGTAAAAAAATATTTTTTTCAAATATTAAATAAAAAAAAAATTAAAAAAATCTGTTTGTATGTAAGGTTTTCTCACATAAGAAGATTTTATTGCCTTGATAAACCTTGGCATAGTTGATTACTTACCCATTCTGATGAAGACCAGTGCGCTGAACATGGACAGCACCACGGGACAGAAGACTCCAGCGAAGGTGCCCACCTTCTGAGCCTGACTCTCGGACTCCACCCGCATCTCTCCAAACTCTACATAACCTGAAAATGGTAAGTTTATGATTAGCAAATTTCACAAAGATTAATGAATTCCTTACCGTACATTTTAAGCGTAAAAATTGTGGATAACAGGGAGTTAAATGAAAAATCATTGAAGAAGAACATAATACTAATAAATCTAAACAAAACATGAAACAGAACAATACATAGAAAAATAAAAAGTTAACAGTCTCAACTGGGAATCAAACCCAGTATCTCTGTCTTACCGGGACAACGGCTCTAACAACTCGGCCATTTGTTAGTTGAATAATCAATAAGGAAATCCAGTCTAACTAAAAGCAAAATTCATTAATATTCATGTAACTCGATTTGGTTATGGCACACTTTTTAAACCCGCCAAAACAACCCAATTCGAAGCTGTAAGTGGCAGGGTGGTGCACGCACCATATGTTCACGCTGTACATGTTTCCAAATCAGCTGTCATTCTTACTGTCATAGCTAGTGGATTCTGATAATATCACAACTCGTTGGAATCATTTAGATATTTTATTATTATTATTATTTAATGAGCAGGCATCATTCTGCTGATGCGCTAATATCTGATATCTAAATAGTATAAAATAAAGTCGCTATCCGCGTCTGTCTGTTTGTGCTCTTAGTGCTTCTAAACTACACAACGGATTTTGATAGGATTTTCACTATCATTTAGAGAATTTCTACCGGAAGGTTTACATATATTTATTGTTATTAAGGTTAATTTGTAGAACTCCATTTTATTTATTTTTTTTATTTTTTTTTTTTACGCGTAATAATAATTACACAGCAGAACTTGTTTAAAAATAACAAACATAATTTACATATATGTTACAATCATATTACATTTATTGAAAGTAGAGAAAAAATTATGTTTTGTAATCAAGTCATAAAAAAAATATTTTCGGTCACTTACATTGCTAACGCTGGCGATACATCAAAATAATGTACGACGGAATTATATATATTTAAAAGGCCTACAGAAAAGTCTCGGATGGTATATGGCTATTTCCCAAGGATAACTCCGGGTACACGTCAGCTAATTTTATAATAACTTTAACAGTAATTGAGTTGTTTTAAATTTAAAATATAAGTTAATCCTTTCTTCTCTCCAAATAAGAATCCAATGAAGCTTCAAATAGGTTTATATAAGTAGAATCGACGACATGTTGTGGAAGATCGTTCCATGCATCCACTATTCTATTTGCAAGGAAGTGTTTCCTAGGATTGGATGCAAAAGGTGTTTTATTAATTTCTTTTTATGTCCACGGATATTTATATTTTTGCTGGCGGTGAAGATTTCTTGGATGCTAGGGCAACTGAATGATAAAATTTTGAATGTCTCAATCAAGTCACCCCTTTCTCTTCTTTCTGTTAACGTTGGTAATCTTAGTTCCTTGAATCTATCTTCATATTGCCGGACTTTCAAAGCACTTGGTATTTTTGTAAATCGTCTCTGTACTCTCTCTCTATTAGATCAAGAACATTAAACAAACAAAAAAACATTGGGAAAAGCTCTTAAAAGGTATTTCCTCAGCAGTTTTATTAATGACTGACACATTCCTTCTTTGGAACTCCAAAATAACTTCTGCGTTTATTTATTTTAATGTATCTATGTTGTCTTGTCTTTTATATAATCTTGTCTTTCCCGAAATGAGTTTTGTGAGATGAGAACTCACTGGGAATAATACATTATAACTTATATAAATAAAAAAATGACATCTTTACGTGACTGAAATCCAATAGCATTCATGTAGGTGAGGAGAGAAGCATTGTCCATTCCCATAATCAAACACATAATCACGAATGTGTTTGATGTTCTGCAGCTATATGCAAAAACTATCCTAACTCATCTATACTCAAATATACATAATTACTACGAAAAAAGTTCAAATACACGATGTACTCGAAGCAACAACAAAAACTTACTACAAATTCCGATAACGTATACTACTTTTGGTCAACGAAACTTTAAATACTTTGCGACAAGACTCTACAACATTCTTCCAGACAACATAAAACAATGTGATTCACAAAAAAAATTCAAAGATAATGTAAAAACTTGGGTCAAAAATAAGAATACGATCTTCACCCAAATTCGCAGTTATTGAAGTCACCATATTATCATCTTAATACAAGTATAGGTACATTCAAAGGTATTAGGAACTAACATGAAAAATTCTGCCCCAACACAGGCTAGCCTAGTGAGGCGGTATTTGAGAAACCTCAACTAACTGTACTTTTATTTTCTTTTTACCTTCATCATATTATTTTTCTGTTAATTTTATAACCTTAAAAAAAAGTTACAAATCAATGTACAATATACACCATAATATGCATTTATAATTTCCGAGGTTAAATCTTCCCCATAGGAAAAACTAAACCCTTCCACACACTTTTCCACAAATGATCATCTAGTCAACCCACATTATGCAAGTGTATTATATAAGCAAAATAAATACAAAACAATACAAGAACAACACGTCAACTCATCAGAGATCAAATGGGAAAATAATTCATCGACTCTAGATATTTCATATCAGAAGGTTCGGCTCGGTAGAACTCCTAACAGAGCCTATAAATCCTACTGATCCCTCAACATAAATATTTAAAAAATCTTTCGTTATCCTACATGTATTTAAAATGACTGATTTTTGCATTTTTATGTGCAAATTTTTTGATAGATCTTATACGCCTAAATTTTTAATGGGAGAGCTAGGTATAATGCCAGGAGCCGAAATAAAATAACATAATAAATAATAATAATAACATAACACTAATATATTAGTTATGTGGATGAAATTCCACATGACACAAGAGTGATTATGTGTATTATTATGACGGATGAATCAACGCCAGATAATATTATATCACATATGATGAAAAATGATCACCAGTAACAAATGACCTAATTATTGCTAATGTAAATAATAATTCCACTGATAAACTAATTATCACAGGACCAATATTCAATTCAATATAATATTTATGTATGCAGAAATTATTGGGTTTTACATTAATATATAATAATCCAGCCTGCATATATTTGTAGTCGCAAAACTAAAAAAAAGTAGACAACCGATATCGCTGAAAATATCAACGTTTGTTCTTATTAGCGCCATGAGTGTTTAGAGAGTTGTTCGAGTGGTAGAAGAAGTCGGGGTCTCCCGAGGAATGAGCTATAGAGTCGAATTTAAGTCGTTGCAGGGTATCCACTAGTTAATATATAAAAAATCAGCAAGCGTATTTTTGTGCTTGCAAAACTCGAAAAGAAGTCGACAAATATCGCTGAAAAATTTAACGTTTGTTCTCATTAGTGCCAGGAGTTTTTAGAGAGTGGTTTGAATGGTAGAAGAAGTCGGGGACGCCCGAGGAATACTCAACGCAATATCTCTGCACTGGGATGAGATACGGAGTCAAATTAAAGTCGATGAAATGCAGTTTTTGAACAGTAACATTGTGGTATACAGCAGTGAATGGTGGAAGAAGTCGGAGACGCCCGAGAATGACATTAGCAAATAGCGAAGCATTGCGGAGTCTACTAGTAATAAATATTATTTATTTCAATAACAAAAATACATTACACTAGAGTCAATAAATATACCTCACCTACTGGCGTTTTATACTTTACAATATTCATGAGGAAAATGTTAACATTAGACGTTGGGTCATTTAAAAATACAATCATATTTCTGAAAGGCATTAATAATGAAGATTAGTTCTACATCTCAAAACAATGAACAATCTATACCCACTCTATATAATTTTCCTATTATAATCTTAACCATGAAGCAGAAATTTAATCTGCTTTTATGAAACAGGAAAATAATATATACAATATAAAATAATATATATCTCTCGATAAAAACCAGGCAAGTGTCCAATAAGTGAATATGGCGGATTATAGTAAATACATATAAAATATGCTAAAAATGTGAAACATCTGTTGGTGTGCAGTAAAGCTTTCTTCAATATCAACATTTTCTTCATTCCAAGGTAAAGTTTGTTGTTGCGCAGTAAAGCTTTCTTCAATAATAACATTTTGTTCATTCCAAAGTAAAGTTTGTTGTTGCGCAGTAAAGCTTTCTTCAATATCAATATTTTCTTCATTCCAAAGTAAAGTTTGTTGTTGCGCAGTAAAGCTTTCTTCAATATCAATATTTTCTTCATTCCAAAGTAAAGTTTGTTGTTGCCCAGTAAAGCTTTCTTCAATATCAATATTTTCTTCATTCCAATGTAAAGTTTGTTGTTGCGCAGTAAAGCTTTCTTCAATATCAATATTTTCTTCATTCCAAAGTAAAGTTTGTTGTTGCGCAGTAAAGCTTTCTTCAATATCAATATTTTCTTCATTCCAAAGTAAAATTTGTTGTTGCGCAGTAAAGCTTTCTTCAATATCAATATTTTCTTCATTCCAAAGTAAAGTTTGTTGTTGCGCAGTAAAGCTTTCTTCAATATCAATATTTTCTTCATTCCAATGTAAAGTTTGTTGTTGCGCAGTAAAGCTTTCTTCAATATCAATATTTTCTTCATTCCAATGTAAAGTTTGTTGTTGCGCAGTAAAGCTTTCTTCAATATCAATATTTTCTTCATTCCAATGTAAAGTTTGTTGTTGCGCAGTAAAGCTTTCTTCAATATCAATATTTTCTTCATTCCAAAGTAAAGTTTGTTGCTGCGCAGTAAAGCTTTCTTCAATATTTTTCACAAAAATGATAAATAGTTGACTTGAGTAATCTATGGTATTTCTTTATTGAAAAAATGATTAGTTTATGATACAACTTATCTGTGTATATTTTAATAATAATAAAATAATTGTTTTATTATCAAAAATATAAGGACTTGTTAACTTTAATTTTCACTTCCTTCAATGAAAATCAATTTCGATGTTTCATATCTGTCCAATGACGGCTATTTTTTTTATGGTATAAAAAGTTAAGAACGTTTTTAAGCTTAGTAATAATAATAATATTTGGATGACTTGTATAGCGCTGTTTTTGGGCAAAATCAAATATATAATACATTTCTACAATTATCTATCTTATTACTAACCATATATGGATATAATATACAGTATCATACTTACCTGGTAGGTCACGTGAAATTAAAACTTAATTGACATTAACTAATTGCTTATTAGCAAAATTTAGATACAGGATTTAGGACATAATTGGACTTTCTCTTATTTATTTTAATAATGTACATTTATGTTCTTTATTGAGCGTGTTTAGGAAAGGAAAAGCAAATTTTATGCTGGCGGTACTACAGAACAAGGTTTTGATCAGAATTCACTTTGAGAGAAGACTCAACTTTAACCTGTCGAAGGCCAGAGCATAAAACAGAAAAATATTAGTGGAACCTGAAGTTTTATCAGCCCAAACGATGCTGATTTTGTTTTTATACATTTTTCGAAGCATTAGGGTCAAAATCGCACCTCACATTATTCTAACAAGGATCATATTAGAATGCTTGCATGTTTTCCAAACCAATGTATGGCGAGCGATACGGAAAAATAGGCCAAGCCACAAAAATATAGCGCGTTTATAGCGTTCTGTCACAGCCTTAATATCCTAAAATTACCGAGAGGTTATATTTGCGGCACATTCCAGAGTGGAAGATACTTTCAGCATCGTGAAATTGAAACATTGCTTGAAATAACTGTTTGATGACCAGGTCTGAATAGTCAGGTACTTCCCAACCTTCTTCTCCGTCTGCTTTCCCTCTCTACAACCTCCAGCCTCGCAACATATCCCAATTGTGGATGCATAGTCTCACTGGCTCCAGAAGAATACAATGGAATACATATAAAAAAAGGAAAAACTCTTTTTTTTTTTTTTTTTAACAATTTTTTGTATAAGATAATGTGTCCTTACTGCGGTACCCCGTTCTAAGGAAATTTTGAAATATCAAAAACGGTGAGCCCTGGCATCATGAAATGTACACTGCTTTTTATGTCTGGAATTTAGCTCACAACACTAATCTATAAAATTTAAAAATATCCATTCAAAGTTAAAATAGTATTATTATTAATATTACACTGTTTTCTTTGTTCAACTTATTGATACGGATTATTTATGATTAAATTTCTGAAAATATTTTTATAGCACAAGAATTTGAGTACTAGATAAAAAAAATTAATTCAAATACCCATACAGTGACATTACAATCATGTAGACATGTTATTGTCTCACAAAAATAACACGAAATATTGCAAGTAACAAACACACTTACGTTTCCAGTAAATTCTTAATTCAAACGTTCATTTATGTACAACAAAGATAGACATTAAAAGAATATTTATTTAGAACTAGCCTACGTGTACCCGGCGTTGCTCGACTTATCTGTACTTTCAATAAATATAATATCTATGTATTATATACAGGGTTTTCCAATAAGAGGTGTTATTTTGATATTCAATCGTAAAAGATCAATGGTTTCGTTGCTTGTGTGGCACGTAGCGCCGTCTTGTTGAAATTAAACGTTGTCCAGATCAATACCATCCAATTCCGGCCATAAAAAATCATCAATCATCTCTCGATAGCGCAATCCATTCGCCGTAACTGTTGCTCCAGCCTCATTTTCGAAAAAGTAAGGTCCAATGACTCCGCCGGACCATAAACCGCACCAAACAGTCACACGTTGAGGATAGAGAGGCTTTTCAACAATAACTCTTGGGTTTTCCAGATGCGACAATTGTTGACGAAGCCACCGAGGTGGAAATGGGCCTCATCACTCAAGATGATTTGCATTTGATTCACTCAAGTGAATTTTAATAATTTCAATGCGTTGTTGAAGCGTGTATCATTCCATTTTTATTAATGGAGTAGTTTCTACTTGTCAAATGTCAAAAAATGACAGCTTCAAAAGTAACATCTACCGAAATAGCGGGCAATTCAAAATAACACCTCTTATTGGAAAAACCTGTATATAAACCTTCCGGAAGAAATTCTCTGAATGGTGAAAACCCTATCAAACGCCGTTGCATAGTTTAGAAGAACTAAGCGCACAAACAGACAGAGGCGGATAGTGAAATGTTTTATACTATTTATAGATACCAATGTATTGTCATGATTACGAATTTACTAAAAGATTATCAGATAAACGGTTTTAGTTCATAATGATCTGGGATGTTCCGGGATGTTCCCGAAAGTTCCAGACTATCCCGAACATTCCAGAATGTTTCGGGATATTCTGGAATTTTGTGGAATGCTCTCGAATGTTCTGGACTGTTCTAGAAACTTCTAGAGGGCGAAATTTCCAGCCCTTATATCTTCAAAAGTATGCCCTTCAGGTAAAAACGGGAACCTTCTTAATTGATGGGGGATAGAGGGCTACCACACTATATAACTTCCTTGATCGTACCGGGACTCGTTTCTGAGTTTTAGCAGCACGCACATTATACACTTACTGTTAAAATATATATTGATGATTAACGGCACAAAAAAATTAACACAATGGCCTAACACTGACTTTAACTTCAGTTTATGTAGTCTTATTACAAAAGTAGGCTTTAATTTCAAACAGTAATTTTACAGTTGGGGTGTGGTGAATACTATGCGAAAATGATATTAAAATATGTGTATTATTCTCAAAGATATAGCTATTTAAAACAAAATCCATTTTGTCGAATGGGACCCTTGTTTTCGCCCGTGTGAAGTGTGTCATTAATATAAACATATTAGCAATAAATAAATTGCTTAATTATCAATAAACAAAGACAACCACAAGGAGGTCATCTTGAAACAATAATATTTGACATATATCAGATGTGACAGAAAAAGTAGTTTACATTTTGACAAGTTGAACTAAAATCTAAAAAAATCACATTAAAAAGCTTAAAAGAATTAATTAAATATATTTACCGCCTTCCATACTGCTGTTGTTCGCAGAATCGCCTCTACCGCATTTAAAAAACGATACAATATTTGAAAAACACCCATTTTTCCTCCCATTTTCATCGTTATTAATACTGGGAGACGTCAAAGGATCCAAACCCGACATTTTGGAACTAATACAAACAAATTCGATAGCAAAACACTAATTTTATCATAAATAATAATATCATTCCCGGAGATGACTCATTTATCAACCTCATAAATTATTATTCTTATTATTAGTGATAACGCGATTATCCTGATTAAAAACCACACAATATATTATTTTGGGCGATGTTTAAAATGTATTTCATACAAAACTATTGTTATTAACACTTAAAAATATGATATAATAATGTTTATTGTTGAAAAGTTGTTTTGTTTGTTATGATTTCGCTCGGTCACAATAATGTAAAACGTTTGTTCAATAAGAATATAGGTCACATAACACGATAATTAATTGATATTAATGCATTCGGTCAAATTATCGAAAGTTATTACTTAGATTAAAACATTGAATATGTAACTGTTTTGTTTATAATATAACATTATCTTATAAAAAGTTCGACAAAGCAAAACGAACTGTCAATGTCAACGAGCAGTGTTGCCAACGGATCTTGGCCTAATGTCGCCGTTTTTCAAACATTTAGTAGCCTAATGTAGCCGAATTTCAGTTGCAGTAATTCTAATGAACTCGCATAAATTCCCCCTTTTATTATTAGAAATCCATGGGGGGGGGGTTGTTAGAGAATTTCTGTAAAACATAATTCCCCACAAAAATAATTCAAAATGAGAACTCCCCACAAAATATTTGAAATCCATGGGGGGGGGGGTTGGTTACGGAATTCCATTTCAAAAAATTCCTCACATTTTACAATTATTTATTATTTGTAATTTGGCTGATTTAAATAACTTCGCTCTGCAGTAGCCTAATCGGCGACCAGTCGCCTTTTAGATTTTTTCTTCACCGATTCTCGTTCTGAGTAGCCTAAATGGCGATAAATCGCCTTCGTTGGCAACACTGTCAACTGGTACTGAGTAGAGATGGTCTCGGTTACCTTGACCCGGTGACTTTGCTGTCACCAGATAATAAATTTGTAAGAAGCCGGTTATTTTTGGAACCGGCTCTTTCAGGATTTTTATAAATATATGTATATTGGTACGGCCGTCGATATTTGATATGATTGCTTTTGCTGATACAATATTTCAATAAACCGGTTCCTTACCCAGATATTCGCTATTCACAGGTCACTGAGGTCACCCCAACCCCCATAGAAAAATCCATTTCGGTCTTTGGTAATTGGAATCGCAGTGATTTTAGCAGCCTATTTTAGATATTAACACATCTCTACTGTCAGCTTTTACCAAAGTTGTCATGTCTAGAAAGAAATCCCTAGATATAGGGAAAAAAACAGAGAGCTCCAACACAGAAGTGAACGGCCCTTTTATACAAAAATTAAGATGCCAAAAAACCAATAAACTCTTCAGATTTTAATTGTTTTGTTTAGCTTAGTACAGGTAAATCCGAGTAAATCATTTTAAAGAGCACCTTTGTGCTCATTTTATTTGTGCAAGAAATATGTTTTAAATTTGAATTTGCGTCCAAAACAAGCGTTAAAAAGAAACATAATCTTTATTTTTTATCCATTCAGTAAACTACTAAACAAGCACGAATCTCTTTAAAATTATATATCTTTAAATATATTAGCATTATTTATAATCATCATTTGTGTCTGCATCTAAGTAGTTCATCGCATCTCCAGGTATTATTTATGCATTATCTAGGGAGTTTACTCTTTTGACCTGGCAATGCTGGTTAGTACCTACCGAGCAGCAGTGTTGCAAGGCCTTAAAAATAAACTCATGACAAAACATACACAATCCCTGGGATTATTTTATTTGTGAAGTTTTACCGTTCTTTCAAAGGAAGATGTGTGTTTTTTTAATGTGAAACCGGAGCCAGAGAGACTATGGTATCCCCGATTGAGGTATATTGTGAGGCTGAGAGAATGGGGAGGGGAATGAGTTGGGAAGATGGGGAGGATGGTGGGGATGTGGCTATTCAAATCTGATCACGAGATACAGAAAAATTCCATTTCAAGCACCGTTTCCATTTCGAATGGTGGTCTTTCACTAGAGCCATACTGAGAGTGTCTTCCACTGTGAATTCCACCCTTCTCTATTTTTAGGATTATATCAAGTGAGCTTAGACTAAATTATCTCGCTAAATAAGGGTTAGGTAATAATAAATAATAAAACAAAATTTGGAAAATTGTGATAATGAATAATAACAATTAATGACACAATAAAATGGTTATTAAAGGGTAGTCTTTTAATGGGTAGAAATTACAACACAATAATTTGTCATTAAATCAAAGGTACTTTTTTATGTCAAATAATAGTTACGTGCTTTTAGAAGAATAGTAACATTGTTAGTCTCATTATTTTGTGAAATCAATCAATCTCCCTGTTTTTTTAAACTGAAAGATTCAGACCAAAAAATTAAATTAACATTCATAGGTGAAAATATAGAAGATAAGATTTAAGATTAAGATTTTTAGCTAATGATTTACAATTAAGATATATAACTAGTGACTTAAAACTATACATATTTTTATGGTTGGTATTTACAAACTACTGCTATAATATAACTTACTCGTACAACTCAGTCTATAACTAAGATTGATAGCTAGTGACTTACAATGAAGACTTATAACTAGTCACTTAAAACTATACATGTTTTTATGGTGGGTATTTACACAGTACTGCTATAATATGACTTACAACTCAGTCTTATAGCTAAGATTGATAGCTAGTGACTTACAATGAAGACTTATAACTAGTCACTTAAAACTATACATATTTTTATGGTTGGTATTTACACACTACTGCTATAATATAACTTACAACTCAGTCTTATAACTAAGATTGATAGCTAGTGACTTACAATGAAGACTTATAACTAGTCACTTAAAACTATACATGTTTTTATGGTGGGTATTTACACACTACTGCTTTAATATAACTTACAACTCAGTCTTATAACTAAGATTGATAGCTAGTGACTTACAATGAAGACTTATAACTAGTCACTTAAAACTATACATATTTTTATGGTGGGTATTTACACACTACTGCTATAATATAACTTACAACTCAGTCTTATAACTAAGATTGATAGCTAGTGACTTACAATGAAGACTTAAAACTATACATGTTTTTATGGTGGGTATTTACACACTACTGCTTTAATATAACTTACAACTCAGTCTTATAACTAAGATTGATAGCTAGTGACTTACAATGAAGACTTATAACTAGTCACTTAAAACTATACATGTTTTTATGGTGGGTATTTACACACTACTGCTATAATATAACTTACAACTCAGTCTTATAACTAAGATTGATAGCTAGTGACTTACAATGAAGACTTATAACTAGTCACTTAAAACTATACATATTTTTATGGTGGGTATTTACACACTACTGCTATAATATAATTTACAACTCAGTCTTATAACTAAGATTGATAGCTAGTGACTTACAATGAAGACTTAAAACTATACATGTTTTTATGGTGGGTATTTACACACTACTGCTTTAATATAACTTACAACTCAGTCTTATAACTAAGATTGATAGCTAGTGACTTACAATGAAGACTTATAACTAGTCACTTAAAACTATACATATTTTTATGGTGGGTATTTACAACTACCGCTATAACAGTTTGAACTACTTTTGTATTAAAATTCTGCCTTGTTGATGGAGCGACGGTGATTTTCCTTTTCACAATATCATTTAGTATTTCTGTACGCTTGGCAGATTGGGAAAAATATTTTGGGATGGATCGCATATTAGCGAACAACCTTTTAACTTCTTTATTTTCCGTTACACTTCTCTGCACGATTAGGTTAAGGCAAAGCTTAATACTAAATCACTATTTTGATTAATCTTTATAACGAATTGGTGTACATTATGAATACCAAAAAATATGCTTTAGATAAATTGAAGGTTTTCCTATCGTTTCGCTTGATTAGAACAGAAATAAAAAAAATAAATTACTCAATAAAAAATATAAATGTAAACTACTAAATATAATAGTTTTTCAATAGAAAGGTATGAACGCGTAAACAACTTTTTAAAAATACAGTATTATAGCTAAGATTATCTGTGACAGTTTCACTTGATTAAATTTTTTGCTTTCATAAAATTATTTACAAAATAAATAAAAACCAGTTTTCTGCTTGAAATCGAACATTTCTAGACACCGTTTGTCAATCGATTTTAATGCCTATTACCTACAATATAAGGTATACCAAGAATATAAACATTTTTGGCTTGTAGCTTCCTCTTAAACTGATGAACATAAAAATGTACAAAACATGCATATGGGTACAAGGTTTGGATTTTGGCTCGAACCCCCTTTTTTACTCATTTTCTTTTTTTTTACTCCCGATTTTTTTACTCATTACGCTGGCTCCATCATAGCAATGAGCGATAAGCTTAGATTTGGGAATCTGCAGCAACTCTTGTTCTTGCAAACTTGTGTCAGAGATTCCAACGGTGACTTTGGCTTTAGATATTTCCAGAACCTTTAAGAAATTTCGCCATTCTGTTTGTAGTGAATAATGAGGACCATTTCAACCATTGTGGAAACATCTGTCGTTTCGTCCGCCTACATAGCTAAAAAGTCACATTCCGAAATTGCTTTTTTACGCCCGACGGTTTCAGATATTCTACTTTATCTATCATTAATGTTATTGACATTCTCAAAACCCATCCCTGAAAACGAGGTAAATATTTGCATGTTTTTGTTAAATTGAATTTAGTGTATTTTTCTCGGCTTTCTCATGTTTTGTCTCGAGTTACTGTTGTTTAGGTGTAATTTTTAATGTTTGGCATGGGCTAGACTTTCTATCGTTTCTACAAAATAAGAAAGTAAATGGACATCTTCTCAGATTATTAGATATTCCGGAGCTCCTTGTAATGTCGTTAACGTAAACAATGTACTGGGACGAAGTCAGATGCGTCATATTGTCTCATGTCAAGTGTTATTTTTTTAAGAGGGCAAGTAAATCATTCTAAAATTCAGCGTTTTGAAACATTCGGGACTATAGGTACCTGGTGATCGTTAACCCTGTCATCACCCATCAATATTTTCAGGAATTTTATATTTTTATAGAAATCAAGTAAGATAAATTAGTTGACAGCTGTTATATTTTTCTCAAGAAAGGTATTTGGGATTACCACTATCGGCGGTAATCAAAATACGACGGTACTTATAATGTATCATCATTATGTCTCCCGTTAGCTACGAATCAAATACGAAGGAGAAACCATCTGAAAAAAGAGGCAACAAGCAATAACATTGTGATGTATGGTAATAAGGTTGAGTATTTAATCGATAGATGGCGCTAGTCATAAAGCTTACTCCAGAGTCCGTCAGATGTCGCTAGAGTGTAACAGGTACTTGTGAGATTATATTGTCAGAGAGCAAACTCCTCGGGAGCCAGAGAATTACCAACCCTCGGGTAATGAACAGTGTAGCTAAATCCAGACCTTTTTATTGTAACGTAAATAAACACAATTATAAGAAGAACCTTTTACTATTTTCATAGAGTTCCCAACACACAAAGTCTGCATAGTAAATGCAGATATAACAAACATTTAATCAGAGTATGCCGAAAATTACAAAAGAATTCCCGGAAACGGAAGATTTACGAAAACCGATATCGAAAATCATGATTAAAGAGACAAAATCTATCAATTTGAGTACACTACTGATTAAATATAATGGCAAAACATGAATAAGAGATTTCATTCAAAGATTAGAAGAAATCAGTTCTGCCGAGGATTTTCGGAAACATGTCAGTGTCTCAACAAACCACACTCATCACTGGGGTTTGCTGAGTTAGTTGAAGGGGTCGCTCTTTTTTGGTACAGAACTATTAAATCTTTGAAACTGACATGGGAAAACTTGAAGACCAAACTGTTGAAGCAATTTGAAAGAGCCGATTCTCAAATTACTGCGTGTTTGAAGTTATACGATTCCTGTCAAAAAAGGTTTACACTCAGCATATGCCGGTACTGTAGCGGGAGCACTCGTAAATTGTATAGACGAGTTGGTACATGTGTGCGATGACCTTGAAAGGAGAGGATCGCCAAGGGCGGGCATGTATTCATAGAGAACGGATATACAGGGTGGCGCAGATGAATCGGGTGGTTTTGAAGTGGACTGTACGTCGGGAGTGGGGGAGCCAGGTGATCGGCGGTCTTCGTGCTGTGGTGGGGGGGACGGGAAGTTTCAGTTGCAGACTGGCAGTCAGTCACGATGGCTACGTGGTCCGTTGAGCATCGTGTTTTCGCATTGGAAGAGTTTATACGCAATAACGAGTCAATTGTTGCTGTGACGCGTGCCTTTCGCCGGCGTTTCAACATCCCACCTCGCGGTAGTGTTCCTAAGCGAGATACGATATTGAGTTGGGTGCATAATTTCCGCACTACTGGTTCATGTGCTCCAAAATGGACGTCTAGACCTCGAACAATAGGAACGCCTGAGAACGTGGAGCGTGTGAGACGCGATGTCATTACGAGCCCACGTCGATCAACGAGACATCGTGCTCAAGCTCTTGGAATGTCACGTCGGAGCCTTCAAAGGATTCTTAATAAAGAACTGAAATTCCACCCCTATAAAATCATGGTGGTCCAGAAGATTCTCCCAACAGACCATCTTCAAAGGCTTCAGTCTAGCCAACGGATGTTGGAGTTATTGGAAGATGAAAACCTGATTATCATGATGTCTGACGAGGCTCACATTAACGGCTACGTCAACAAGTAAAATTGCCGTTACTGGGCCGACACTAACCCAAGAGACCTACACCAACGGCCTCTCCATAGTGACAAAGTGACGGTTTGGTGTGGGGTTTCTAAGGAAGGGATAATTGGGCCTTACTTTTTTGAAAATGAAAGGGAGCAGGCGGTTACTGTTAATTCGCAGCGTTATGTGAACATGATTGAAGAATTTCTTCTCCCACAACTTGAAGAGAACAATTACGACATGGACAATATGTGGTTCCAACAAGACGGGGCAACTGCACATACCGCTAGGATATCAATGCAAGCTGTACGCGCTCTGTTCCCTGGCCGTTTGATTTCCCATAATGGAGATCTCCATTAGCCCCCTCGCTCACCGGACCTCACGGTATGTGACTTCTTCTTATGGGGCTATTTAAAAGCAAGGGTGTACATGAACAAACCCCGGACCATTCAGGAGTTGAAGGCAGCAATTCACAACGAAATCACATTAATTCCTGGCGATGTGCTTGAACGGGCAATGCGGAACGTTAAGGACCGACTCCAAGAATGCGTCGCTCGAGAAGTAGGGCATTTGATGGATGTAATTTTTAAAAACTAACTTTACTAATTTTTTGTTAATAAACTTCCATTGTAACTACACGTTTTGCACTTTATTTCAATCCAATACCTTTAAAATTGACAGTTTAACAAGTATTTTAAAACCACCCGATCCATCTGCGCCACCCAGTAGAATCATGTAGGAAAAATCCAAGAGTTTCACAAACGTAAGGATCGACACCACCACGCGCAAACTGCAGGAGAGGGGAGAATAGTCCGAAGTGCTATAAGTGCGACGAAGTAGGCCACATTAGCAGGGAATGTAGGAAACCAAAGAGAAATTCATACAGGACTACCGATGCACCCTGCTACGAGTTAAAAGCTCTGGAATTCAGAGAGTCGGTGCCAGTCAGTGCAACCCCTTGTGAAGTGACCCAAGGGATCTTAAAAAACGAGTAACCGATCGGCCCGGAGCAGCACAAGCTGATCGGGAGTAGAAAAGCGGGCTAGAATTCGTTAAGCTTTTTTATTTAAATGCGCAATGTGAACCTATACGGTGCACCAGAGGTAATGATAACCGTCTTCATGTTGAAGTCGAAATTGGTGGGTATAAATTTACAGGACTATTAGACAGCGGAGCCTCACTAAATTGCATGAACTGTAGTACTTATCAGAGTTTGAATATTAACAAATACCAGAGAAATGAATCGCACCGTAAGATATTTACTGCTAACGGAAAAAAAAAGAATTGACGGGTGCGTTACACTTCCAGTCTCGTGCGATGGCATTACCAAATTAATGACATTTTGCACTGTCCCCACATTAACTACCAAACTTATTCTGGGAGTAGATTTTTGGGTTGATTTCGACATTGCACCTAACCTGTTCGAGGATATTAAGTGCACGTCAGAAAAAATGTGATTAATACCGTGGCGCAAGGTCAAAATGGAGTCGACTTAACGCCGGATCAGGCGAGGAGGAAGATGTTGATTGACGAATGCATCTTATTGCACATTCTATTCGACTGACGGACCAACTATCAAACAGAGATATTTTCCACTATCACCGGTCAGACAAAAACAATAGGAGAAAGAATTAGAACAAATTATTAAGGCAAACAGAGTTCTGCATGTTTCTGTAGGCGAATTTGTGGATGCACAGTTCGGAAGGAAACTGTGCAGGTGTGGGGTTCGAGCGCGATTTGGTAATCCTCGGCAATGCTCGTGCATTGATGTGAGTCATTCTGTATCTAATCGCGCGCTCACGAACGGCATAAAAATTAGGCTCATGTAAAGACACTAAATAAAGTAACTCGTTTCATTAAAAATATATATTATTTAATTATCCAATCCATCCTCTTAATCCTGCTCAAACAAAAATGCTAAAGATGTAAGTGGTTCAACCATCGCGCTCACCATGGTCGAGTCCTGTTATGATGGTGGCCAAGAAAGATGGATCACCGAATATCGGCTAACAATACGCCAACTGTTTAAAACTGCGTGTAAAAGTGAACCAAATTATTCACCATGTTATTGCTGTTTATCGCACGCATGGATCTGATCAACATCATTTTATAACAGAAATGGAACAACAATTACTAAATCTAAAGAATACTTGCAATATCGTCATTGGCGTAGCTTACAAGCAAGCTGAGTTCAGCATATATCTGTAGGCGAGTATATAGATGCGCGGTTCTGTGCGCAATTGTAATGCGGCAATCCTCGGCGATGCTCGTGCATCGATGTGAATTAGTCAGTCTCGAATCGCACGCTCGCGAATAGTATAAAAATTACTCACATTTATTCTGTTAAATAAAGTAACAAACTTTATTTAACAGAATTTTCGAGAACGACAAAAGTGCATGCAGAAAGTATGCTATGACAATTTCATTAATATGGCCGAATCTAATATTAATACCGATCCCAAAAATTTCTGGACATTTGTTAAATCTAAACAAAAAGCTCTGAACTACCTAACAATATGTATCTTAACTCTCAACATGTAGCGGGTGGGGAAGCTATAAGTAACTTATTCAATATACATTTCCAATCCTCCTTGGAATCCCCCACCCCGTGCACCTCGTCTACCACTCGAGTATATAATCCAAACACCTCAGTACTCAATCTTAGTAATGTTAATATGAACGCTGAATTAGTTTGTAAATATCTTAAATCATTAGACCCTACCAAAGGCAGTGGGCCTGATGGTATACACCCAGTGTTTTTAAAGAATTGCGCTGGTGTTTTATGTTATCCGCTAAGTCAAATATTTAAAATCTCACTGTCTTCTGGCATTTTTCCGCAGCAATGGAAAAACTCATATGTTGTACCTATATTAAAAAAAGGAGACAAGCACAATATTGAAAATTACAGACCGATCTCTAAACTAAATGTAATGGGTAAGCTTTTTGAAAAAATTGTTTATGATAATATTTTTCCTTGTATACGGCCACACATTATTCCGAATCAACACGGCTTCATGACCAAAAAATCAACAGAAACTAACCTTTGTGAGTTTGTTGACACAGTCCTTGTTGCTATGGATAACGGATATCAAATAGATGTAGTCTACACAGACTATTCCAAAGCCTTTGATAAAATCCCACACAGTATTTTAATTGAGAAAGTCGAAGCAATGGGTATACACGGTGACCTCCTTCGTTGGTTAGCCTCTTACCTCTACAATCATACACAAGCTGTAACTGTTCAAGGGTTTTGCTCTAGTTTCGTGCCCGTAACCTCAGGAGTACCCCAGGGATCTCACCTTGGCCCCCTTTTATTTAATATTTTTATGAATGACGTTAGCAAAATTATCCGTAATTCTCAGCTATACTTATATGCTGATGACAAAAAGATAGTCAAAATCATAAAGTCTGAGATGGATTGCATAGAACTCCAGCATGACCTTGACTCTCTGGTGAATGAATATTGTTTAAAAAATCACCTTCTTTTGAATGCAGACAAATGCAGCGTCATATCTTACTCCCGAAAGAAACACACAATATTATATCCCCACAAAATTAAAAACAAACTCTTAAAAAGGGTAAATGCGATTAGAGATCTTGGAGTCCTAATGGACAGTAAGCTTCTTTTTCAATCTCATATCGAGCATATTACGTCGAAGGCTTTGAAAATGCTGGGATTTATACTTAGAGTATGTTCAGTTTTCAAAAATCCACAAACATTTAAGATTCTCTACATATCTTACGTCCGGAGCCACCTAGAGTATGCATCAACAGTGTGGAACCCTCATAGTTCTACATATAAATCAAACATAGAAAGAGTTCAGAAAAAGTTTTTGAAATATGTGTCTTATCGCATGCGAAATGATGAAAACAATGTGTCCATGAACCTTAAAACTCTTGATCAACGCCGAGATATCAGAGACCTAGTAATGCTATATAAGATAATCCACTATTTTATTAATGGCCCATACCTTTTACAAAATATTCATTTCAGATGTCCATTAAGAGTAACTCGATCTCCGGACACATTTTATATTCCTAAGAGCAATACTAATTATCTTGAAAATGTATTTATAAGAAGAAGCTGTAGCACCTTTAATAGATTATGCACAAATATCGATGTGTTCAATACGAGCCTCGCAGGATTCATAGCATTCCTAAGAGAGTAGCGTTCGATCGTTGCGGGAAACTTAGTAGTGTTAGTGTGTGTATTGTTTATGTATGGGTTGAATCTGTAGTCCTTTTATTTTTATTTATTTGGAGATTTTCCTTTTCTACTAGTTAGTATTTATATTGTATTGTATTATTTATATTCATATGTTTTTCTACCTATATATATATATAATGAATCTTCTGTGGAAACTTTACTGGTTTATGCAACTTGGTAAAAATGATTTGTATTAAAATATATTTGTATAACTGTTTGTTTCCCAAATAAAATAAAATAAAATACATGTGAGTAATTTCAATCATCGCATACTATTGTTAAAAACATGTCGCAATCTGAAGCTTTTGATGATGACACCGAACTCGTCTCCATAAACTCGGCAGGAATTTTAAAAGAAACTCAAAATGCCCTAAAAACACTACAAGATACCTTGGGAAACACAAAAGTTTCCAAGGAGTAACAGCTGAAGATTGGCAATAATAAAATAGTTTTACCTACCAATAAAACTTATATTATGTACCTAACCTCATTTAAAACCTTTATTTAGAGGTGCGGACAAGAGGGGACCAGCCAAACCAAGAAGAAATTTTGGCAACAAGGATAGGCTATGACTATCCGGAGAAGGCGTTTCAGGGGGGGCAATTACAGCACTTTATAAGCAAATGGGAAGAATTAGAAGCACCACCAACACTGCTAACCATGTTGCGAGGGTACAAGCTACCCTTTCGGCAGAAACCCCCTCTAAGTATGGTGGCAGACACGGTAAGCTCAACTTATAAAACCCAAATCACAGAACCTAGATGAGATCGTGTATCTAGAGACCCAAGACGTAACCAAAGGTTATGAACGTGTGGGGCTAAACTCTGATGGCGTTACTGACGCAGAGCTTGACCAAATCAAAGGGTTTTTTGTGCAGGAAATGACACGACAAATAGACAAAATGAAAAAGGAAAAGATATAGGAATCAGCTTCAATATCGCCTTCCTTTCTGAGATAAAACTATTTTATTATGTAGCCTGAACCGTCATTTAAAACCTTTATTGAGAGAAGCATTCTCAAATTCCCTTTCGCGTGGCCCTTTCAGCACCTTGTGTTGGTCAAGTGGTCACCGGATGGTACACAAAAGTAAAGCGCCACCTATGTGATTTTTGTCTACGGCATTCTTCCTCATTAGCGTTTTAAATTCCGTCGCTGGCGTTGTCTTTGCGAAGTAGCTCCGAATTTATAACGATTTTTCTCGTATATAATTATTTTAAGTGTATAATTATTTCAAAATAATTTATTATTATTTATTGAGTTAGTTTATACATTTGAATATAAACTAATATAAACAAGATCATATTTCATTTTGTAATTTTACATATTTTTACAATGAATATAACATTTCTTTTTAAATACATTTATTCTTCCTTCATTCTTCAGACTTTCAGACATTTCATCATACATTTTTAGTCCTTTGTACATTAGGCAGTTCTGTGATTTTGTTTTTTTCATATGTGGCAATCTAATCCTATTTACATTTCTGGTGTCGTAATTATGAACATCTCTATTAAAAACAATTTCATCCTTAAAATATTTTGGCATTTGGTTGTTCATGATTTTATGTATAAAAATAATACATTATATCAGTTGTTCTTAACCTGGGTTCGATCGAACCCCAGGGGTTCGGTGAGTCAGTCTCGGGGGTTCGGTGGAGGTCAACACCCCCGACTTATATGATTCGTGGTGACACGCCCCGCTTGTCCATCATTGGCTGCAGGTGATCACGCATTGCGATTATTGGTCAAGATGGCAGCCCGAAAATGACCATAGACATTTTATATGGACAATAGACATTTTATACGGACCATAGACATTTTACGTGTATCATCGGTACCTACCTACTTTCAAATATAAAAAGAACATGTTTACACTCTATGCTCCATAACGGCAAAATTCTATGGTCACGATATAGCCGCCATCTTGACAATTGATTTTTGACAGTACCGGTTATCTTACAGATTAGTGGTGTGTTCTGTGTATCTTACGTCGTGTGATAACTTTCTTAATATTTTAATATTTAATCCCTTCGCACTAACTATGGCGAGCAAAAAAAGAAAGTGGTCGGATGAATATGTGCAATATGGATTCACATGTATAACGGAACGTGATGGGAGTCAGCATCCTTGCTGCATGATTTGCAATTCCAAGTTGAGTAATTCTAGTTTAGCACCGGCAAAACTACGAGAACACTTCCTTAAGCTGCATGGAGATGGAAAATACAAGAATACAACGCTCGCTGAATTCAAGGTGAAGAGAGCCAGATTTGATGAAAAGGATACTCTGTCTGTACTCGGCTTTGCACCCGTCAACAAACCGATCCTCACAGCATCATACGAAGTTGCTTACCTGATCGCAAAGCAGGGCAAACCACACACCATTGGTGAAACACTCATAATCCCAGCTATGTTGAAGATGGTGAATATCATGCTGGGAAAAGCGGCTGAAGATAAGTTATCCCCAATTCCTATTTCAAATGACACCATCAGCGACAGAATAGAGAACATGAGCAAAGACATCTTGGCTCAAGTAGTTGCAGATCTAATTTCAAGCCCGGTAAAATTCAGCCTTCAACTTGACGAGACCACAGACGTTTCCAATCTAAGCCAGCTTGCAGTATTCGTGCGCTATGTGAAACACGACGAGATAAAGGAAGAATTTTTATTTTGTAAGCCTCTTACAACAACAACTAAGGCAGCCGATGTGAAGAAACTTGTTGATGACTTCTTTAAAGACAACAATCTTTCGTGGGATATGGTTTCTGCAGTTTGTTCGGACGGAGCTCCAGCCATGTTGGGAAGAAAGTCTGGTTTTGGTGCGTTAGTGAAAGCCAATGCACCACACATCATTGTTACGCATTGTATTCTACACAGGCATGCGTTGGCAACAAAAATCTTGCCTCCGATAACTTTACCGTTATGGAAACGACGAACAGAGAACGATAACTTTGCAAACTTTCCCCTGTTAGACGACTGTGTAAATAAGAACGAAGATTTTTGTTGTTTGTTTTTGGGGTGTTATGCCGTGTTGCGCTAACTCCTTCTTTAGCCGACGTTTCGGACAGCGTTGCAGTGTCCATCATAGCGCAACACGGCATAACACCCCAAAAACAAACAACAAAAATGCTTTTGGCCGTGAGAATCTAAAAAAAAAAAAAAGAACGAAGATGTACCTGAAATACCCACGGAACTGAAGCAATCAATTGCCACGCACTTAGATGAGCTTGCAAACTCTCTCGATGGATACTTCCCTACAAGAGAGTCATATCCAGCATGGGTGAGACAGCAGTTCACGTTTAGTGTTGAGACAGCAGTCAACATCAATGATGAATACCTTGATGAAATCATTGAAATTCAGCAGAGCCAGGTTCAACAGCAACTCTTCAGAACAACATCGCTCTCAACGTTTTGGTGTCAACAAATAGAAACATACCCTGTTATTGCTAAGAAAGCTCTGGAGATTTTTATACCGTTTGTTACGACATATCTTTGCGAGCAATCCTTTTCGAAAATGCTGGATATAAAAACGAAGAAGAGGAATAGACTTTGTTGTGAAAATGACATGAGAGTGGCACTTGCCAAGGTAAAGCCGCGAATTTCTGAATTGGTTTCTGAAAGGCAACAGCAGAAGTCACACTGATTTGAAGTAAATATTAATTAATATGTTTCATGTTTTGATTAAACCATTAAAATTTAATGTTTTGATTTTTGTTTTTTATTTTTTTTTTTTCATTTTGTACACATATATAAATATACCATGTTTTGAATTTGTAAAAATCTAATTATATTTTTCAAATTAGGAGGGGTTCGGTGAATGGGCATATGTAACTGGTGGGGTTCGGTACCTCCAAAAAGGTTAAGAACCACTGCATTATATTATAACAGCGAGGCTGTTCGAAGTATTTTTTAAAACAGAAAAAAATTTTAACTGTTTAAAAACGGATAAAACACGTGGTGAACACGACGGAAAAGTTCGTCTGCCATTTTGTGTTGTTTGTTTATTTACATTGTGTTTTGTGTACCTTGTGTTTTAGTTTCTTTTCCAATTAACAATGAGTGGCTCCGAGATGTCATCATCCGATTCGGTAGAGATGACGGTAGAAGAAGTGAACAAGATTATTTTGCCAAAACAAAATGAGCCGAAACGAAAGTTGCCGAAATCGACGAAATCTACGAAAAGAGATCGCATTGATAAACTCACGGCTCAAGTGGAGCACATTAGCTCGTTTATTCAGGATTTCATGGCGTCTAAAACATACGAAGATAGGAGAAACGTGGATTCCGACGAGGACGCATCATCGGAAGATCAAGAAATGCACGTGGAGAGAAATTCATCACCTTCGCTAGGGATGGGATTAGTAAATCCTAATCATGAGTTCAAGGAATTAAACCTATCGATGGTGGAAACCACGTGTAAGGAACCTACAGTTCCTACGGCTGACGCAAACCGCGTAAAGAAAATCGAAGATTTACAACACTTGGGTTCGCCTGAATGGAACGAAGTAAGGTATGGGGATGTCGTAAGGAAATACCTGGCCAACCCCATGTTCAACCAGTTGGAGGTTAATGGAGAGTTTCTGCATTTGAATAAGGCAGAGCAATACGCGGGGTCACTTGACAAATTTGCGGGTCACTAAGCCATGTCCTGTTGCAGCAAAATGAGTGCCTCAAGAAATCTCTTCAGGAACTGGTAAACTGGAGTGCAGAGGAAGGCAAGGAATTGTCAGCAGGTTCCCTCTTCAAGAAAGTGGAGATGCTATTTGCCCCGGATACGCAATATCAGACAGTGACCAAAGATGTCCTGCAGATGGTCTGTGGAAGGAGAGCAAATGCGATCCAGCATCGCAGGGACGCAATCCTTAACGAGATAAAGAGCCGCTACGTACGGGAGGCAGTCAAAAATTATTGAGTGGAGCTTGGTCCCAAACATAGCAACTTCTCCACAGCAATGACAAGGAAATGCTCGCCGTGCTGGCAGCACTTACTCCTGATCCAGTCAGACAACAAATCGGTGGTCGCGTACCTTCGCAACGAAGGCGGCACACGATCCAAGACATTGCTCGAAGCGACTCGTCAAGTCCTTCAGATGACAGACACGTATCGCATTTCACTGTCTGCCCACTACCTACCAGGAAGAACGAGGTGGCAGATCAACTCTCCAGAAAACGCGAACCTCCGGAGTGGCGTCTTTTACCAGCAGCAACAAAATGGAGTTTTTCAAAATGGGGGAGACCAACTATAGACCTGTTTGCATCGGAGACAGCTCACGTGGTAGAAGATTATGTGTCCCTAAATGCATTCGACAAAGAGGCAAGTTTTGTCAACGCTTGGACTCGAGAGTGGGATTTTCCTCTAGCTTGGGTGTTCCCCCCTCTGTGCCTCATGCCGAGAGTTCTCGCACACCTCAACCGGGCAAAGGGCCTATACCTGATTGTAGCCCCGAGATGGAAGAAAGTATTCCTGAAGAGATTTCTTGAGGCACTCATTTTGCGAAAGGGAATTAGAGAATGCTTCTCTCGAAAAGGCTTCCTCACTGGCACTTTCTTGGGCATCTGCGAGCTGGTTGATGGCTGAGGGTCGAAGCTCGAATGTGGGAAGCATTTATCAAGTCCTACAAGATACCTTGGGAAACACAAAAGTTTCCAAGGAGTAACAGCTGAAGATTGGTAATAATATAGCCTACGTCCTGGGATCTGTTGGTCAAGTTATATTGGAGATAGAACCTTAGCGAAAGCGCAAAACAAAGTAATACCAGCAGAAAACATGGTGATAAAACAGGAAAACAAGCAACTCAAATCCAAAATAATTCAGCTAGAATCAGACCTTGCCCGGGCGATGAAAAGAGTGGCAGATGTTACAGAGGCGAGTCTCTCTTTTGCTGAGGTTGCGAGTAAAAAAGTAAACTTACCTCCACCATTATCGCGTTCGGACGTCCTCATAGTAAAACCGAGGTCATCCGTTTGTTTCTTTCCCAAATTACCATCGGTGGAAGACAGCGAGAAAACAAATAAATAATCAGGGAAGCACTGAAGCCATCTCAGCTAGGAGTGAGAATCACCGGAGTGATAAACATTAGAAACAAAGGCGTCATCATCCATATCTATTGTTGTGGATCAAGAGAGGCTACTAAGGTCAGAAATCGTAACCGGATCTGTGACCCTGAGCGCCCGACTCCCAACAAAAAGGCTACCAAGGGTCATCTTCTTTAACGTTCCAAGAGAGTTGTCTGATGAAACTTTTCTCGAGTGTGCACTAAATGGACTACAAAACATTGAGGAGACAAACGAAACCATCAAACAATGTAAACTCAGTCATTTAGCTGGCCCCCGAACTGGACCTGCATGCCATAAAATCTATGTGGTCCCTACATACCTTAGACATGCAATGGTAAAGCAAGGACGCGTATTTGTTGATTGGACAGTTTTCGGTGTTCGTGATTTCATTGGGTTAACTGTGTGCACAAAGTGTCATTCGTGTGATGACATTCCTACAAATTCTGCAAGGAGAAGACGAGATGTGGGCACTGTGCCAGGGAAGGACATACCAGTGAGACATGCCCTTCGGCTGCAGCGGAGCCGGTCTGCGCGTGATGTACGAAATTTCACAAGCCCGCAAACCACCGGTCCGGAGATAATGAATGTCCGGCTTACAAGACAGCCCTTTAAAATGACTTAGCAAAAGTTGACTTTGGCATCTAATATTGATTTTGAGACCTCAGATATAGAATATGAACAGATTCAAAAGTTCGAAAACTGGACCCAATCCAAACATGAAACAGGTGATAAAACAATAACTGCAGTTATCATAAAGACCATACTAAAGGTTCCCATAAGGACGTCAACAACAGAAATTTTTAAACAATTTGACGTTCCAAGCATACAGAAAATCTATGCCAAAAACATTTTGGTACAACACCTCAAAAATAATTCTCAGGAAAACACCTCACATACTCATAAAACCAGAGCCAAACAAACAGAGATACTAACTATACCAAAGTGTAACTCTACCTTTGGACAAAGAAGCTCTGAATTTTTAGCAGTAAAGGTATATAACAAACTCCCACTTAGTATCAAACAAATCAAAACAAAAAACAACTGCATTAAGAACATTAAATCTTGGCTTAAGGAATTACCGGAAAAAGAACTTACTAGCATATTTAAAACATCGTCGTAGAAGTTTCTGGAAACCCTTACCCAAAACATGGAGTCATACCATAGAAGTCGCTGAATAACTTATCCAAAACCTAGTCCCCCTCAGCACAGGATCTCCTAGTGAGGAGGACTACGAATATAATCAACATCTATTTTTTATATATATATTCTTATAAAAATGTAAAAAAAATGTATAATATAGCTACTAATAAAAAAAAAAAAAAAAAAAGTTAATTTGAATATTAGATCTATTTCCTACAAGTACTGGGATACATTCTTAATAAGTATTTATAGTCAACTAAATAACATTGATATTATGTAGTGCCGTTCCTTCTTCCGTGAACGGTACTTAGTTGCAAAATCGCGACTAAAAAAATTTGTTTCTTCTCCAAAAGAATATTACTATCATTACGTAATGACGGAAAATGTTGTGTCTCTCGAAGCGGTTGACATTCCTTCGTCTGAGAGTGTAAATCGTGAAAAAATACAAATAAACGAAAGCATTTGAATTCTGACAGTTCCTCGTATGAATCCGTAAAGTGTAACAAAAAACAAAAGAGGCGAAGGCGTCGCCAGTTCCTTTTCCGTCAACTCTCCAAGCAGAGGCTCACGCTCCAGAAGGCAGAAGAAGGGAATGACGCATTCTATAAAAAAGCTAACTGAACAAGTAAACAGGCTTTAAGATTTTGTTTTGTGCAAAGCACAGAGGTCACAATTCGCAGAGAATGCAGCCTCCGAGAATATGTCCACTGGTGAAACTGAGAGTGTGTGTTCAATTGTCGCCGGGCATAATCCCTTATTTTTCAAATGTCGGCTCCCGCCATTTCTCTTAAGGAACCCTTAATGCCTGCACCTCCTCGAGACAGACTCGAAGTGTTAGAGCGCCTTCAACGAAAAGATTGGACCAATGTAAGATATAACAAAGTCATTAAGGACCACCTAGCCGATCCGGGTTTTAAAGAGCTCGAGGTGAACTTTGAGTTGCAGCCATTCGATTCTGCGTGTGTTCAGCATGCCACAATTGAAAGATCCTTTGCGGCGATAACGCATGCAGCTCTCAAGCATAGGGAGCAGTCTCTGCAGCAACTCGTCAAATGGGGTTTCGATGCACAGGATATTTCCCCGCATATTTCCACATACAAGTCGCAGAGGCTCACCGTCGTTTTCTAGGAATTATGTACAAAGGTCAATCTTTACAAATGACATGCCTTCCCCAGGGCTTGAGCAGTGCTCCACATGCCTTTGCAAAGGTGACCAATTGGGTTGCAGAAACCCTACAATATCAAAATGTGAGGACCATTGTGTACCTGGACGATTTCCTTCTGGCCCACCAGGACAAGGAAATTCTGAAGGTCCAAACAAAACTGTTTTTGGACCTACTAAGGCTCAGTTGCATCGAAATTATCATTTCTTGCTTAAATGGGTTGTTTCAACCTCGTTTGAATAAAATTTAACTAAATTGTTACAAAATAGTTACTTTTATTTAACCCAGCGATGTTGAGAGTTTAAAGTTAGATTTTGGTCAATTTTAGTTCAGCTGTCATCTATCACCATCTGTCAAGGAACGAAATATTGTTTTAAGAGAAAATAGTTGAAAAAATGTCCGACAATCCGGGTTTTGATAATCGATTGATTTTACAATATGTGGGAAATAGAAAAAAAAAAACAATTTAAACCACGAACCAATCATTTTCTGTGGGAAGAGTTGGATTTTATCGCCAGATTTCGGATGTCGAAATGTATGGTTAGGCAATTAACATCACTCATTGCTAATGACACCACAACGTCTACAAACAAGTAGGTTTATTTAAACTAATGTATCTACTGAGTTCTACATATAATATACTAGCATAGTTATATTGTATGTAACCGACAAAATAATTTTTTAATAAATGCAACAGCACTAAAACAAAATAATTTTTTTGTCATTTCAGAAATCATGCTGTTTGTGCTGTGGACCAGGTTCTAATAAAATTGCATTTTTATGCAACAGGAACGATGCAAAGATGCACAGGAGACATCTCTGGGGTGCATAAAAGTACTGTCTCGCGTGTAGTAGACAGGGTTAGCAGAGCAATAGCCCGCCTTCGGTCACAATATATTGTATTTCCTCAAACAGAGAATGAAATTCAGTAGTGTGCCAACCAGTTCTACAGCATTGCTTGATTTCCCAACACAATTGGTGCCATCGACTGCACCCATATAGGAATTCTCTCTCCTGGAGAGAACAATGCTGAGTATTACCGTAATCGAAAAGATTACTTTTCATACAACGTGCAAGCACTCATTGCTATTTACAATAATAACATTCAGAATAGAAAGTCAAGTGCAATTTGCTCCGTATAAAGCAGTAAAAATAAAGTGCAAAACGTATGTTTAATCAACATAAAACCTGTGAAACAGAAGCATAACAGTGTTGCTGTAAAACTGAAGCAATCACTACGTATGTACATGAACTATATCTAAGAAAAAATTGATTTTAAAAATTCAAATCACTGTGATTTTTTGACATTTAATGATTTGATATCGAATACTCTACCTACATACGTTCCACTTATCGCTTGTTCCACCTGTCAATAGATGGCAGTAAATGCATAAATTTAACCATAATCGCAAAATAAACTAATAATTTGCGCTAATAAACAACAGATGGCTGTTAATACATAAATCAATTAAAAATATATTATTTACCGCTATTGTTCAATAGAGGGCAATAAATGCATACAATATCAAATTCTGTTGAATAATCTTTGAAAATGGAAAAAGGTAATAAAACACCTAAATCAAAAAATGAGGACCCGTTTACAAAATCCTGTCTGACCCCAAGATCTCCAAATCAACACGAGGAGGATCCTTATTCAGATTCGGAGGATAAAAGAGAAAATGAAGAAGAAACGTCCACAATGATAGAAGCAAACGAGGTAAATAATGCCCTGAAAAACTCAAGACTTACCATAAATAATATTAAAAAAATAATAACGGAAGGGAAAGGAAAAATCATTCTAAAAGAAAAAATAAACGAAGGCATGGATAAACTATTCGACATTATTGCCCACTTAGTGGCTGAAAATAATGAAATAAAGGGCGAATTAAAAATATTACGACCACTAATAAAAAACTTTACCCAAAATATTATTGAAGTAAAAAATGTAATGAATGAAAACAAGTCGCTTCTCGTAAACATGGCAGAAAAAAATGAAGAATTTAAAAACAAATTGCATCTCACCAATATCAATAACCAAAATAAAGAAATTAAAACACCTCTTCCGGCACAGGACATCACACATCGCAGAATTAAAACAGCACAACTCCAATGTAAAGAAATAAAAATACGGATCTTTGGAGAAGAAGCAGGCCACCAAATAAGAAGAAATCTGGAAAAAAACTTTAAAGATGTAGATTGTTCCAGCTATATATACCCTGGGGCAACACTAGACTGATACACGGCAAACATCGTAAGAGAAAGTAAGAATCTAAAAAAAAATGATTTTGTAATTTTAATAGCCGGAGAAAATGAGACATCCCCTAAAAACTTTCTAAGCAACTTGTACTACACCCTACGACAACTAGCCCATACTAATGTCCTAATACATCCAGTTACTAAAAACAACTATTTAAACATCTATAAATTGAATTCTGAGATTACATCTCACATCTTCGAATTCAAAAATTATTGTAAATTTACTGGGCCCATTTTTTATGAAAAAATGAATAACCATACAATTATCAAAATAATGAGCTTAACAAGGGCGCATATAAAAAATGAGATCAATAAAATATCAGTCTACAATTTTGAGCACCCACATCCATCAGAAAAAAACCCAAAATATATTCATTCATCCATTCCTACACAAACCCGAGATGACAGGAACTCACCTTACCCGGAACAACAAACTATTGAATAATACTCGTACTCCTAAACTTGACGACATCAAATCCACCTTCAATATAATGCATCAAAACGTACAATGCATTCGAAATAAAATATATTCATTCATCCATTCCTACACAAACCCGAGATGACAGGAACTCACCTTACCCGGAACAACAAACTATTGAATAATACTCGTACTCCTAAACTTGACGACATCAAATCCACCTTCAATATAATGCATCAAAACGTACAATGCATTCGAAATAAAATATATTCATTCATCCATTCCTACACAAACCCGAGATGACAGGAACTCACCTTACCCGGAACAACAAACTATTGAATAATACTCGTACTCCTAAACTTGACGACATCAAATCCACCTTCAATATAATGCATCAAAACGTACAATGCATTCGAAATAAAATATATTCATTCATTCATTCCTACACAAACCCGAGATGACAGGAACTCACCTTACCCGGAACAACAAACTATTGAATAATACTCGTACTCCTAAACTTGACGACATCAAATCCACCTTCAATATAATGCATCAAAACGTACAATGCATTCGAAATAAAATATATTCATTCATCCATTCCTACACAAACCCGAGATGACAGGAACTCACCTTACCCGGAACAACAAACTATTGAATAATACTCGTACTCCTAAACTTGACGACATCAAATCCACCTTCAATATAATGTTTGTGTCTTCGCTAACACATCAATTGCATTATTGTTTTGCTCCGTCAAAAAATTAAACTTCTCCTAATATAACCCTTTATATAACAGAAAACTGAGATATAAGGTGATTGAACAGCATTGCCCTTTGGCACTGTTAATCAAACATTGTGTGAATTGCCTTAAAGTTGAAATATTCGTTAACTGAAGAGTTGCGTTCGTCAAATGTCAAACGTGTTAAAGTTTATTGACGTGAACTACGTAGAACTGAAGTATTGCTCATAAAAGTGAATTTGAAATGATCAAAAGTGAACAATATTAATACAAAAAAGTTTAAAGTTTTTATAAAATACTAAAAATAATCAAAACCACTAAACAGTATTATAATCTACCGACCTACGCAAACGTTCCACACCTTTCACAAGTATATAAGAGCGTAATTTCACGGGTACACGCAAGAGGGCCGTAGCTCTGTGGATTAACGCGCCGATAGCGCCTTGTTAAGTAGACCACTGTTCGATCCTCCAACCGGCGAGAAAAAAAAAACTTTTTTTAAAATGTTAAATTAATTTTATTTAAAAATAATAAACCGGACTGCAAGAAAGCTATTTAACCATGCCTAACTGCTCAATATGTTCAGAATCAGAAGGAACGACGTTTGTGCACCTAGTGTGTAAAGAGGCATACCATCTCCTCTGCGGTGGTGTAACCGAAACTGCATATCGGCGCCTCACTCAAGAACGTCGGAACCAGCTTAAATGCAAGAAGTGTATTACCACCACAAAGTCACCGATTTGCGATGCCTCCAGTGGCGACATACCTACAGGAACTGAAAACAGCGACTTTATCAAGAGTCAAAACGCGATCATTGCGCAAAATAATAAAATCCTGGAATCAATAACCAAAATGAGTAAACAGTATGAAGACATTCTCTGTCGCGTTCGGGATCTTGAAGACAAAAACTTAATACTCATGAAACATAATTCCTCTCTAGAATCCCGAGTTGAAATTCTAGAAGGCCAACTCGAAAATATTGAAAGAACAGCAAGAGCGAAAAATGTGGAGGTGCGGGGTATCTCAGAAACAAATGGAGAAAGCTTGAAAAACATATTTCACAACATATGTAAAACTATCAATTCAAAAGTGGATACCTCAAACATTGAAGCGGCCTACAGGACCACGCAAAAACATAAAAATTGACCGATAATATTCAAATTCACCTCTAACTACTACCGAGACCAACTATTATCGGACCTTAAGGCTTTTCACAAACAAGCATCCTGTCCTGAAGAGAAACTTAATACTTTAAACATGGGGATTGCCGGACCGAGCTCACCAGTGTACATAGCAGAGCATCTGACATTTCGTGGAAACCACTTATGGTATCAGGCCCGCCAGGCGACAAAAGAGAAAAAATGTAAATATGCTTGGATCAAAGGGGGGCAGATATATGTACGTCGAGACATCGGAACAGCTGCCATTCTTGTTTCTAATGCGGAAAAACTGGCACTACTCTCAGAAACCAAAAACATTTAAAATCAACATGCTTAGAATTTACTTTAGTAACTATTATAACTATTTAGATTTACCAATTATTTTTATTTTTCTTAATTTATTTTTTCCTAGTTCTGCTAAAAATCACACACTTATGGAAACATTGTTTTTTCCCCACATTACTTGGAATTTTTTCTTCTTATCTTACATTATATAAAACCTTAAGCTCATCATATAATAATTTTTCGTTTCTTATTCTTTATATACTTATGTTTTGGAAATATTTTTTTATTAACTTTTTAAATTTTTGTTGTTTGTTTTTGGGGTGTTATGCCGTCTTGCGCTAACTCCTTCTTTAGCCGACGTTTCGGACAGCGTTGCAGTGTCCATCATCAGGGCAGATCCGGTAGATCCGAAGATGTGTTATCTTCGGATCTACCGGATCTGCCCTGATGATGGACACTGCAACGCTGTCCAAAACGTCGGCTAAAGAAGGAGATAGCGCAACACGGCATAACACCCCAAAACAAACAACAAAAATGCTTTTGGCCGTGAGAATCTAAAAACTTAACTTTTTAAATGTTATTGTTTTTAGTTCTGCGAAAAATAAGAATTTTTGGAAATATTTTTTCTTGCATTACTTAACTTAAACTACCGCACCTATAAATAAAATAACCACTGCAGACCAAACACTAGATACAACAAATCATTCAAAAAAATCGCAAATCATTTCAATAAATTCTTCTCCACAGTCGGATCAGACTCAGCAAATAGTATTTTAGATAAAAACGGAAAGACAGAATATAACCTTACAAATTATATATTGATTGAAAATCTTTGTTACGATCCATTTAATCTCACTCCTACCACAGAACAAGAAATCACTGAATTAAATTTCATCACTCAAAAACACACATTCAACTGGAATCGACAATATATCCACTAAATTGATCAAACACCTCAAACCAATCATCACTAAGCCCCTTGAACATGTAATAAATCGAAGCTTTCAAACTGGCCTCTTCCCAAATTCTTTAAAACACTCAACAATTATTCCTATCTATAAATCAGGGGACAGATCATCAGTGAATAACTATAGACCAATATCCTTGCTGAGTCCGATATCAAAAATAATTGAAAAAAAGGTAAAACGAAGGCTATACAAATTTCTTGAAGACAATAACATTCTTTCAGGAAATCAATATGGCTTCCACAAAGGTCGTAGTGCCGCAGATGCAATTGCAAATTTTACAAAAGTAGTCTCTGATAACCTTGATAAAGGCCTCAAGGCCCTTGCTGTTTTCTTGGATCTAGCCAAAGCCTTTGATACTGTCTCTCACAGCATACTTTTGAAGAAACTCCTTCAGGTAGGAATAAAAGGTACTCCCCTTAAATGGTTTAAGAACTATTTAACAAATAGATCGCAATCGTCTCTTATAAATTCTGCTAAAGAATATAGAAGTACAAGTTTACCAATCACGTACGGTGTGCCTCAAGGCAGTGTATTAGGCCCACTTCTCTTTCTAATATATATAAACACTTTATGTAACTTGGCAATTGATGGATCTATAATTTCTTTTGCTGATGATACGGTAATCATCTTTGAATCTGATAATTGGAACTCAACTATGGAAAAAGCAATTAAGGTCCTAAATAAAATAAAACATTGGTTAGACGACAACCTTCTGACTCTTAATATTGACAAAACAAAATACTTACTTTTCTCCATACGCAAAGTCACTACTCCTCAAAACTGTCCTAATCTTATCATTCACACATGCCCGCAAAACCATATTACCCTTACGCCTCTCCTCAATAATTGCTCATGCACCAACCTAAAAAAATCCGACCAAATTAAATATCTAGGGGTTGTTATAGATGACCAACTACGTTGGGAGGATCATGTCGATTTCACAACAAAAAGACTCCGCAAATTGTGCTATATATTTCTCTCTCTCAGATCAATCCTGACCCTTCAAACAATGAGATGCATATATTTTGCACTTTTCCAATCAATAGCTACATACGGTATCGTGGGATGGGGAGGCTGTGCAGCTTCAATTATTAATCCCATGATCTTAATTCAAAAACTGCTACTAAGGATTATATTAAAATGTCACCCGTCTCACCCTTCAGACCCACTTTTTAAAAAATTCGCAATCCTTCTTCTTCAAAAAATTCGACATTAGACAATTATACGTAAAGACAATTCTTATACACATAAGGAAAAATGATTTAACACTCAAAACTCAACACAATATTTGCACCCGCTACTCTTCACACCAAAAATGTAAAATTCCTCCAACAAAAACAGCCTTCGCCCAGCGACAGTTCTCTAAAATGTTCAACTTACTGAGTATTGATATTAAGACATCGAAAACTGATGATCTCTATGCCATTAGTGTACAGAACTGGTTATTTGCTCAAGGAAGGAAATATTATAAAGAATGCCTTTCAACTTAATAGTTTTCTTATTTTTCGAGTAAAAATTTTATCTCTAAATTAACTTTCAACAAAAACTTTATATTACGCTGATGCGATTATTCTTATTTTTATTTCTATTCTAACTTGACGACATCAAATCCACCTTCAATATAATGGCATCAAAACGTACAATGCATTCGAAATAAAATATATTCATTCATCCATTCCTACACAAACCCGAGATGACAGGAACTCACCTTACCCGGAACAACAAACTATTGAATAATAAATAATAAATTAGACAATTACAGACCAATATCCCTTGTTTCAAACCTATCAAAAATATTCGAAAAATGCATCAAATTTAGAGTCATTAACACTTAGAAAAATATAAAATTCTATCGAAAAACCAATACGGCTTTCGTAAAGATCTAAGCACTGAGGATGCCATATATGAATTGACAAAACATATTTATACATCTATCGATAAAAAAAGAAATGTCTTGTCATATTCCTAGATTTAAGAAAAGCTTTCGACACCGTTAATCATAATTTACTCATTAAAAAAATAACTCGACTGGGCTTCAAAAAAGACACACTAAAATTACTATCAAACTATCTTAAAGACAGAACACAAAAAACAAAAATTGGGAATAATTATAGTTCAGAGAAACAGATAAAAAACGGAGTTCCGCAGGGAACTGTTCTTGGCCCGATTTTATTCTTAATTTATATTAATGATTTATGTAATTTTGTAATCCCTGGTAAAATTGTTTCTTACGCCGACGACACGGCAATAATAGTGGATGGTAATAATTGGACAGAAACTTTTTCGAAAGCAACTGTATGTATTTCACTTGTTTCAAAATGGTTAAAATACAACAAACTTGTCTTAAACTACAGCAAAACATTTTACTTACCTTTTTATAAAAACATAAGAAACAAACCAAGCGAAAACCTTAAAATTAGAATCCATAATACAACTTGCAATCAAGAAATGTGCTTCCTGTGCAACGAACTCGCTAATGTCAAAAATATAAAATATTTAGGAGTATCAATAGATATTAATCTTAATTGGAAATCACATATTAATCAAACCACTTCTAAACTAAGATATCTTACCTACATATTTTATAGACTCAAGGAAATTATAAACGCTGAAAAATTAAAAATGATCTACTTCTCCCTGGTGCAATCTGCAATCACTTATGGCATAATAGGATGGGGTGGTGCACCTGATACATTTATTAAGCCTCTACAAATAATTCAAAAACACATAATTAAAGTCATATATAACAAAAATAAAACATTATCGACCGACCTATTATACAAGGAATCTAAATTATTTAACATTCGTAAATTATTTATATTACAAACTATGAAATATTTATTTAAAAACAAAAATAATTTCAAAATAAATGAAAACATAATCAGTATAAGAACAAATAATATATTTTACACCCCCCAAACCAATACTAAATTAATGCAGACACATAGCAGTTTCATTGGTCCTCGTACATTTAACCTTCTACCACTACAAACTCAAATGATAAATAAAAAGATAGAATATATTAAAGAGGTAAAATTATGGCTGAATGATGCAGATATTGAAACGCTTTTACTATAAATTTATTGATCCTTTCTACAACTCACTTGCTGAAACTTTATAAACTATTGTACATAATGTTTTCTCTTTACTTTTTATAATAACTATAATAAAAAAAACTTTTTCTTCTAATGTATATTATACTTTAGGTACTTGAAATATAGTAATCATTTTATAATACCCACACTCAGGCAGTGCCTTAGTGGGTTTTCATTTCTTGTGTATACTATTTTGTATTATATATTATGTTATTATATACTATTTATTAATATGTATAATATATGTAAAGAAATGAAAATAAATAAAGTAAAAAAAAAAAAAAAAAAAAAAATACTCGTGCTCCTAAACTTGACGACATCAAATCCACCTTCAATATAATGGCATCAAAACGTACAATAGATTCGAAATAAAATATATTCATTCATCCATTCCTACACAAACCCGAGATGACAGGAACTCACCTTACCCGGAACAACAAACTATTGAATAATACTCGTACTCCTAAACTTGACGACATCAAATCCACCTTCAATATAATGCATCAAAACGTACAATGCATTCGAAATAAAATATATTCATTCATCCATTCCTACACAAACCCGAGATGACAGGAACTCACCTTACCCGGAACAACAAACTATTGAATAATACTCGTACTCCTAAACTTGACGACATCAAATCCACCTTCAATATAATGGCATCAAAACGTACAATGCATTCGAAATAAAATATATTCATTCATCCATTCCTACACAAACCCGAGATGACAGGAACTCACCTTACCCGGAACAACAAACTATTGAATAATACTCGTACTCCTAAACTTGACGACATCAAATCCACCTTCAATATAATGGCATCAAAACGTACAATGCTTTCGAAATAAAATATATTCATTCATCCATTCCTACACAAACCCGAGATGACAGGAACTCACCTTACCCGGAACAACAAACTATTGAATAATACTCGTACTCCTAAACTTGACGACTTCAAATCCACCTTCAATATAATGCATCAAAACGTACAATGCATTCGAAATAAAATATATTCATTCATCCATTCCTACACAAACCCGAGATGACAGGAACTCACCTTACCCGGAACAACAAACTATTGAATAATACTCGTACTCCTAAACTTGACGACATCAAATCCACCTTCAATATAAAAGCTCGACTCCTACACATACGTAAGCGATGCACATAATACCACGAAGTGGCTCGACCACTGTCTAGTGACTCAGGCAGTACTCAAAACAATAGAAAATATGTATATTGACTACAAGTCCGACTGGTCTGATCATAGACCAATGCACACCACTCTAAGAACTAATGGGTTACCCACATATACCGCAAGTCACACAAAAGTAGAGGATCCGTGTCGATGGCGGCCCAAAAGTCATGTAGAAGTGCAGTCCTACTCCAGGTATGCCCAATTTGCAATAGGTAAACTTCAGATAATTTATGGAACCAACACAGAAACTTATGACAGCACCACGATGAATGTAGCCCAAATCGACGACCTATACAAAAACATTGTACAAGCATTGAGTAACTCAGCTATATCTGCGTTTAACATAGAGAGAAGGCCAAAAAATGGGAGAAAATGGAAGGCTACAGCGGGTTGGAATGAGCAGGTTGCCTTATATTATGAAGCGTCTAGAAACGCACATATAAATTGGCTGCAGAATGGACGACCTACTGAAGGTCCCATCATGGAAGCTAGAAAAGAAACCAGATTGCTTTTTAAGAAAAAATATAAGAATTGTCAAAGAAGCTTTGAGCAGAACAAAATGGACAAAATAGCGAACAGCTTTGAATGCAAGAATTTTTCATCTTTCTGGAATAAATACTAAAGATAAAGATCACAAATTTAGCCACTCAGGCATTTACCAACTATGTTGCAATGATTGTCAATCGTTCTACATAGGTAAGACAACTAGAAATATAAATATTAGAATCACCGAACATTTAAGATGTTTAAATAACAATAATTTTTCGGAGTTTGCCAATCATCTCATTTCCACCGATCACACTTTTAATAAAGATACAGGGGTTAAAATTCTTCACCGTAGTAATAAAGGCAAAAAATTAGATAATTTAGAAGCACTTGAAATCAGAAAATCCATCAATAATAACTCCAGTATAATAAATAACCAAATTAATCTGTCTTATAGTCCTATTCTTGACATATTTCCAGTTAACCGCTCTGTTCTTCCTGGAATTCCCGTAATTACCCCTTCCACTTTGTCGACATCTCCCTCAAACACTTAACATTTTTGTATTTATGTGTCAATATTTTGTGTAGTAGATTAGTTTTAAATATTCTCCTGACGAAGGAAGGGATCTTCCGAAACCGGTAGAGTGAAAATAAAACTATCGTGGTCAAAAACAAATTTATGTGTTTTTATTATAAAATAAAGATATTGCTGAAGTTTTCAGAAATACATTCTGCTCCGCACCAGATCAACCGCAAATAATGGTTAAAGAGATTGAGACAACAACGCATCAACCAGAACAACAGCCGTCCATCGTCATATTACCTGAGATGATCCAGCGAGCAATAAGCAACATGGCAGGAGGTAAATCTGCAGGTCACGATGGACTAGTGATAGAACATGTAAAGCATGCGGGGGAGTATTTAACAATACTGCTTGCCTCTCTCTTCACTGCCATGATCGGCCTCGGACACATTCCGAAAGAGCTGTCCAAAACAATAATAATACCGATCCCAAAAAGCCGCCAGTTGAACTTGACATCATCTGTTAATTACAGACCCATATCTCTTGCCACAATAATTGCAAGAATCTTCGAAAAGGTCATCTTAAATTTAACGGAAGACAAGCTCAATACAGAGGACTCTCAAATGGGCTTCAAAGCTGGATGCTCTACTGATACGGCCATATATAGCATGAAACAAACAATCGAATACTATAAAGCCAGAAAAACAACGGTGTACGCATGCTTCCTAGACTTAAGCAAAGCCTTTGACAGGGTTTGTCATAATGCGTTGTGGAAAAAACTGACCGAACGACAAGTTCCACCACAAATTGTCAATATATTGAGAACATGGTACAACCAACAGGAAAACTTTGTCAGATGGAATGAAAGCCTATCAGAAGCAGCCAAATTAAAGTGCGGCGTTAGACAAGGAGGCTCAATGTCCCCAGTGCTTTTCAACGTATATATGGATGAACTTAGTAAAACACTGAATACAACAAGAATCGGATGCCATATTGCCGGGGTATGTATGAACAATATTAGCTATGCAGACGACATGGTCATACTTGCTCCATCGATAAGAGCGATGAGAAAACTTCTGGCAATATGCGAAGCTTACGTTGATAGTCACGGGCTGATGTACAATGCTAAAAAGTCATCCCTGCTGATATTTAAAGCAAATACCGGTCCCACTGTCATTCCACCCATACGTCTCGACGGGGCCAACCTGACAATTTGCAGCGAAATCAAATTTTGGAGATGACAGGAACTCACCTTACCCGGAACAACAAACTATTGAATAATACTCGTACTCCTAAACTTGACGACATCAAATCCACCTTCAATATAATGCATCAAAACGTACAATGCATTCGAAATAAAATATATTCATTCATTCATTCCTACACAAACCCGAGATGACAGGAACTCACCTTACACGGAACAACAAACTATTGAATAATACTCGTACTCCTAAACTTGACGACATCAAATCCACCTTCAATATAATGCATCAAAACGTACAATGCATTCGAAATAAAATATATTCATTCATCCATTCCTACACAAACCCGAGATGACAGGAACTCACCTTACCCGGAACAACAAACTATTGAATAATACTCGTACTCCTAAACTTGACGACATCAAATCCACCTTCAATATAATGCATCAAAACGTACAATGCATTCGAAATAAAATATATTCATTCATCCATTCCTACACAAACCCGAGATGACAGGAACTCACCTTACCCGGAACAACAAACTATTGAATAATACTCGTACTCCTAAACTTGACGACATCAAATCCACCTTCAATATAATGCATCAAAACGTACAATGCATTCGAAATAAAATATATTCATTCATTCATTCCTACACAAACCCGAGATGACAGGAACTCACCTTACCCGGAACAACAAACTATTGAATAATACTCGTACTCCTAAACTTGACGACATCAAATCCACCTTCAATATAATGCATCAAAACGTACAATGCATTCGAAATAAAATATATTCATTCATCCATTCTGTTGAAATGATAACAACAATATAAGACTAGTGCTGCCATCTATGTATTTAATATGTAAACTTATATGAAATAAATGTTAGTCTATTCTCCATCTTTGATCAAACAGCTTTTCATTACAGGTTATGGGCCGTTCGCTTATAAATCTTCGCGATTTTGTTGTTTTTTTTGTTTGACCAGTATAAAAAACACGATTACAAAACGCGATTGAACTGTGTCGTGACGGATTGTTATAATAAAAGTGTACAACTTTAGTATATCGCAGTTTAAAAATGTCGGCGAACTATCTTGTCAACGTACCCAAGCTAACGGGACGTGATAATTACGACATATGGTGTTTTGCGGCACAGAATTTTTTAATCCTCGAAGGCATGAAGCATTGTGTGCAGCCAGAAGTCGGGATTGAAATAAAACCTGCAGATGATGCAAAAACCAAAGCAAAATTGATTATGACAATCGACTCGTCTTTATATGTTCACGTAAAAGATGCTACATCCAGTAAAGAGTTATGGGATAAATTAAAAAAATTATTCGACGACAACGGATTTTCACGGAGAATAAGTTTGCTGAGAAATTTAATTTCGATTCGCCGAGAGAATTGCAGTTCGATGACGTCTTATGTGACGCAGATTATCGATACAGCACAGAAGCTTTCAGGAACGGGATTCGAAATTAATGACACATGGACAGCATCATTGCTACTCGCTGGTTTGCCAGATCGTTTCTCGCCGATGGTTATGGCATTAGAACATTCAGGAATTCCGACAGACTCCATAAAAACAAAATTGTTAGATATGGATTCAGCAAGTCATGACGGGAGTGAAGTTAGCGGAGCTTTAGCAATTCGTTCAACTTCAAAGTACAAAGGAAAAAATAATACGAATATGTCTATGGCCAGCAAAAGTTATGTTGGCAGCAATGGCAGCACTGGCTTGTCAAAGTCAAACGTCAACAAGCATATAAAGTGCTACAGATGTAAACAAATCGGGCATTACAAGAACCAGTGTACAAATACAGAAAATAACTTGTCAAATCAGATAAATAAGGAGCGAATGCAGTCTAATGCGTTTAGGGCAGTGTTCCTGAGTGGAAATTTTAACAAAGACGATTGGTATATCGACTCGGGCGCGAGTGTACATCTGACAGCAAATGAAAGTTGGATTATAAATGCGCAGTATGAACAAGAAAAAATAATTGTTGTCGCAAACAGTGAAAAGGTGTCAGTATTGTGTTCTGGCGATGTAAAAATCATGACTAAAACAGATAATCATGAGTATGACATCATGGTGAAAAACGTATATTGTGTACCAAGTCTAACAACGAATTTATTATCTGTTAGCCAACTGATTATGAAAGGCAACCGTGTATCTTTCACTGGAAATGGTTGTTCAGTTTATAATAAAAATAACGAGTTGGTTGCTACGGCAGTGTTGGTCAATGGAGTATATAAAGTGAATTTGCTAAAACAAGACTGTTTAGCAGCATCAGTTGTGTCAGGAATGACTTGGCATCGAAGGTGCCACACATAAACAAAGATTATTTGAATCAGATGGAAAAAGCTGTGCATGGTATATCACTTGATAAAAAAGTTGACATAAGCAAATCTTCATGCACAACATGTTGTGAAGGCAAACAATGCCGGTTACCTTTTAAAAGCAGTGGCCAACGAAGCAGTAATCTCCTAGATATTGTGCACACAGACATATGTGGGCCTATGGAGAATGTGTCTATGGGCGGCTCGAGATACTTCTTGTTATTTGTTGATGATCATAGTAGGATGACATTTGTTTATTTCTTAAAACACAAAAATCAGGCTTTGAAGTATTTCAAGATTTTTAAAGCTCAGGTGGAAAATCAAACAAAAAAAACAATCAAAGTATTAAGGAGTGACAACGGACTGGAGTATTGCAATAAAGAATTTGATGATTTCCTGAATAGTGCCGGTGTGATTCATCCGAAAAGCAATCCTTACACCCCACAACAGAATGGATTGTGTGAACGATTTAATCGCACAATAGTTGAAAAAGCAAGATGTCTACTTTTTGATGCAAACTTAGGCAAAGAGTTCTGGGGTGAGGCCACCAATACGGCAGTGTACCTGCAGAATCGGATTGTGGCAGCGGCATTGGAAAATAAAACTCCATATGAGTTGTGGACTGGCTCCAAACCGGATATAAGTCATATCAGAGTTTTCGGTAGCACTGTGATGGTCCATGTAGCTAAAGAAAAGCGAAAGAAGTGGGATAAGAAAACAACCAAATGTATTCTCATAGGATATCCAGATAATATAAAAGGATATAGGGTCTTCAATCCAGAAACAAGGAATGTAACGACTAGTAGAGATGTGATCATCATTGAGAAGGAATCAAAATCTGAAAATTTAATGGAAGTGCAAGGTCAGAATATTGATTCAGTGGGGGATAGTAAGGAACTTGATGATACAGAACAATGTGGTCAGAATGTTGATTCAGTGGGGGATAGTAAGGAACTTGATGATACAGAACAATGTGAAATTGAACCTGTGCCTAGTCAAGAACACTCAAGTTTCATGGACAGTTTTATAGATAATGATGAAACATATGTTCCCAGTGATTATGAAGATGCAGACAGTGAGAAAGAAAGCTCGCAGTGCCGACCTAACCGGGAGAGGAAGATTCTAGAGAGGTATGGGTTATCAAATCTGTGCGTTGACAGTGAAACATATGATAATGCGGCTGGTTTGTCTCTGCATGACGCTTTAAATGGACCAGAAAAAGAACAGTGGGAGTTGGCTATAACAGAAGAGTTGCAGTGTTTCAAAGACAATGATGCGTGGGAGTTAAGTGATGCTCCAAAAGATGGAAGAGTTGTACAGTGCAAGTGGGTGCTTCGTAAAAAGTATGATAGTGAAAATAAAGTCCGCTTTCGTGCACGTTTAGTGGCAAAAGGTTTTTCACAAGTTGAAGGTGTGGACTTTACAGAAACATTTTCTCGTGTAGTGAGACATACAACATTAAGATTACTTTTTGCATTGTCAGTACAACTAAATTTGAAAACAACACATCTTGATGTAACAACGGCTTTCTTGAATGGTACACCAAAATGGTAATACCAAAAGGTTTTTCTGAAAAAACACAAAATGGTCAAGTACTTAAATTAAAAAAGGCCATTTACGGGCTTAAACAATCCTCAAGAGCTTGGTATAAAAAAGTAGATGAATGTTTGTTAAGCATAGGTTATATTAGATCTAAAATAGAACCATGTATGTAAACAAAAATGAAAGATCAGTTTAAAACTATTGTCGCATTGTTTGTAGATGATTTTTTTGTTTTTTCAAATGATACTAATGAAACTAAGCATTTAAAGGATGTCTTAACAAGTCATTTCAAAATAAAAGATTTAGGAGAAATAAAGAAATGTCTGGGTGTTAACATAACTGTTAACAAATCTAAGCAAACAATAATATTAAGTCAGAAAGATTATATTGATCAGCTGTTGCATAAGTTTAATATGAGCCAAAGTAAACCTGCACAGACTCCAATGGAAACAAAGTTAAATGTGTCAAAAAATGAACATTGTGTTGGTAATTTTCCATATCAACAAATAATTGGATGTCTTATGTATTTAGCGGTTCTAACCAGACCGGACATTGCATATACGGTTGGTTTTTTAAGCCAATTTAATAATTGTTATTCCAAAGAACATTGTTCTTATGTAAAAAGGTTATTGAGATACCTAAAATGTACTAAAGATTATGGTTTAAAGTATTCCGCTAGTGGAAGCTCAATATTAAAAGGGTTTGTAGATGCTGATTGGGGCGGAAACATTATAGATAGGAGGTCATACACTGGAATTTGTTTTACTTTATCTGGTTGTGTTATATCTTGGGAAACAAAAAAACAGAATACTGTTGCACTATCTAGTAGTGAGGCTGAATATATGGCCATCACCGAAGCCTGCAAAGAAGCAATTTATTTGAGAAATTTACAATATGAAATAACTCAAAAAATGTATACTATTGATATTTTCAATGACAATCAGAGTGCGCAAAAGTTAACAGCAAATCCAGTTTTTCATAAGCGCACAAAACATATTGATATTAAATATCATTTTTGTAGAGAATGTGTAGCAAATAATATTGTAAATGTTAAGTATTTGCCAACAGCTGAAATGCCTGCTGATTTGTTCACCAAAAGTTTGGGTTCCACAAAACATTATGAATTTTTGGATAAACTAGGTGTGCAAATTGTTTAATTTAATTGTATTTATATTGTTAGTTATAGTGGGGGTGTTGAAATGATAACAACAATATAAGACTAGTGCTGCCATCTATGTATTTAATATGTAAACTTATATGAAATAAATGTTAGTCTATTCTCCATCTTTGATCAAACAGCGTTTCATTACACATTCCTACACAAACCCGAGATGACAGGAACTCACCTTACCCGGAACAACAAACTATTGAATAATACTCGTACTCCTAAACTTGACGACATCAAATCCACCTTCAATATAATGGCATCAAAACGTACAATGCATTCGAAATAAAATATATTCATTCATCCATTCCTACACAAACCCGAGATGACAGGAACTCACCTTACCCGGAACAACAAACTATTGAATAATACTCGTACTCCTAAACTTGACGACATCAAATCCACCTTCAATATAATGCATCAAAACGTACAATGCATTCGAAATAAAATATATTCATTCATCCATTCCTACACAAACCCGAGATGACAGGAACTCACCTTACCCGGAACAACAAACTATTGAATAATACTCGTACTCCTAAACTTGACGACATCAAATCCACCTTCAATATAATGCATCAAAACGTACAATGCATTCGAAATAAAATATATTCCTACACAAACCCGAGATGACAGGAACTCACCTTACCCGGAACAACAAACTATTGAATAATACTCGTACTCCTAAACTTGACGACATCAAATCCACCTTCAATATAATGCATCAAAACGTACAATGCATTCGAAATAAAATATATTCATTCATCCATTCCTACACAAACCCGAGATGACAGGAACTCACCTTACCCGGAACAACAAACTATTGAATAATACTCGTACTCCTAAACTTGACGACATCAAATCCACCTTCAATATAATGGCATCAAAACGTACAATGCATTCGAAATAAAATATATTCCTACACAAACCCGAGATGACAGGAACTCACCTTACCCGGAACAACAAACTATTGAATAATACTCGTACTCCTAAACTTGACGACATCAAATCCACCTTCAATATAATGCATCAAAACGTACAATGCATTCGAAATAAAATATATTCATTCATCCATTCCTACACAAACCCGAGATGACAGGAACTCACCTTACCCGGAACAACAAACTATTGAATAATACTCGTACTCCTAAACTTGACGACATCAAATCCACCTTCAATATAATGGCATCAAAACGTACAATGCATTCGAAATAAAATATATTCATTCATCCATTCCTACACAAACCCGAGATGACAGGAACTCACCTTACCCGGAACAACAAACTATTGAATAATACTCGTACTCCTAAACTTGACGACATCAAATCCACCTTCAATATAATGCATCAAAACGTACAATGCATTCGAAATAAAATATATTCATTCATCCATTCCTACACAAACCCGAGATGACAGGAACTCACCTTACCCGGAACAACAAACTATTGAATAATACTCGTACTCCTAAACTTGACGACATCAAATCCACCTTCAATATAATGCATCAAAACGTACAATGCATTCGAAATAAAATATATTCCTACACAAACCCGAGATGACAGGAACTCACCTTACCCGGAACAACAAACTATTGAATAATACTCGTACTCCTAAACTTGACGACATCAAATCCACCTTCAATATAATGGCATCAAAACGTACAATGCATTCGAAATAAAATATATTCATTCATCCATTCCTACACAAACCCGAGATGACAGGAACTCACCTTACCCGGAACAACAAACTATTGAATAATACTCGTACTCCTAAACTTGACGACATCAAATCCACCTTCAATATAATGCATCAAAACGTACAATGCATTCGAAATAAAATATATTCATTCATCCATTCCTACACAAACCCGAGATGACAGGAACTCACCTTACCCGGAACAACAAACTATTGAATAATACTCGTACTCCTAAACTTGACGACATCAAATCCACCTTCAATATAATGCATCAAAACGTACAATGCATTCGAAATAAAATATATTCATTCATCCATTCCTACACAAACCCGAGATGACAGGAACTCACCTTACCCGGAACAACAAACTATTGAATAATACTCGTACTCCTAAACTTGACGACATCAAATCCACCTTCAATATAATGCATCAAAACGTACAATGCATTCGAAATAAAATATATTCCTACACAAACCCGAGATGACAGGAACTCACCTTACCCGGAACAACAAACTATTGAATAATACTCGTACTCCTAAACTTGACGACATCAAATCCACCTTCAATATAATGCATCAAAACGTACAATGCATTCGAAATAAAATATATTCATTCATCCATTCCTACACAAACCCGAGATGACAGGAACTCACCTTACCCGGAACAACAAACTATTGAATAATACTCGTACTCCTAAACTTGACGACATCAAATCCACCTTCAATATAATGGCATCAAAACGTACAATGCATTCGAAATAAAATATATTCATTCATCCATTCCTACACAAACCCGAGATGACAGGAACTCACCTTACCCGGAACAACAAACTATTGAATAATACTCGTACTCCTAAACTTGACGACATCAAATCCACCTTCAATATAATGCATCAAAACGTACAATGCATTCGAAATAAAATATATTCCTACACAAACCCGAGATGACAGGAACTCACCTTACCCGGAACAACAAACTATTGAATAATACTCGTACTCCTAAACTTGACGACATCAAATCCACCTTCAATATAATGGCATCAAAACGTACAATGCATTCGAAATAAAATATATTCATTCATCCATTCCTACACAAACCCGAGATGACAGGAACTCACCTTACCCGGAACAACAAACTATTGAATAATACTCGTACTCCTAAACTTGACGACATCAAATCCACCTTCAATATAATGCATCAAAACGTACAATGCATTCGAAATAAAATATATTCCTACACAAACCCGAGATGACAGGAACTCACCTTACCCGGAACAACAAACTATTGAATAATACTCGTACTCCTAAACTTGACGACATCAAATCCACCTTCAATATAATGCATCAAAACGTACAATGCATTCGAAATAAAATATATTCCTACACAAACCCGAGATGACAGGAACTCACCTTACCCGGAACAACAAACTATTGAATAATACTCGTACTCCTAAACTTGACGACATCAAATCCACCTTCAATATAATGCATCAAAACGTACAATGCATTCGAAATAAAATATATTCATTCATCCATTCCTACACAAACCCGAGATGACAGGAACTCACCTTACCCGGAACAACAAACTATTGAATAATACTCGTACTCCTAAACTTGACGACATCAAATCCACCTTCAATATAATGCATCAAAACGTACAATGCATTCGAAATAAAATATATTCCTACACAAACCCGAGATGACAGGAACTCACCTTACCCGGAACAACAAACTATTGAATAATACTCGTACTCCTAAACTTGACGACATCAAATCCACCTTCAATATAATGGCATCAAAACGTACAATGCATTCGAAATAAAATATATTCATTCATCCATTCCTACACAAACCCGAGATGACAGGAACTCACCTTACCCGGAACAACAAACTATTGAATAATACTCGTACTCCTAAACTTGACGACATCAAATCCACCTTCAATATAATGGCATCAAAACGTACAATGCATTCGAAATAAAATATATTCATTCATCCATTCCTACACAAACCCGAGATGACAGGAACTCACCTTACCCGGAACAACAAACTATTGAATAATACTCGTACTCCTAAACTTGACGACATCAAATCCACCTTCAATATAATGCATCAAAACGTACAATGCATTCGAAATAAAATATATTCCTACACAAACCCGAGATGACAGGAACTCACCTTACCCGGAACAACAAACTATTGAATAATACTCGTACTCCTAAACTTGACGACATCAAATCCACCTTCAATATAATGCATCAAAACGTACAATGCATTCGAAATAAAATATATTCATTCATCCATTCCTACACAAACCCGAGATGACAGGAACTCACCTTACCCGGAACAACAAACTATTGAATAATACTCGTACTCCTAAACTTGACGACATCAAATCCACCTTCAATATAATGCATCAAAACGTACAATGCATTCGAAATAAAATCTTAGAATTAGAAAATATTCTATATGAAAAAAATATCGATGTACTTTGTGTTAGCGAACACTGGTTAGAAAAGGATGAAACGACATCTATTAATTTTAATGGTTATAAATTAGGTTCAATTTTTTGTCGAGATAGTCATATTCATGGAGGTGTCTCCATTTACTTAAACGAAAACATTGTATTTAAAGAACTAGAATTTGTTAAACAAATAACAAAAGAATTTGTATTTGAATGTGTTGGTATTGAAATTCCAAAACTTAAAATGATAATTTGTACAGTTTACTATAATGACTCTGATATTAATATTTTTTTTGAACAACTTCAATCACTTTTACTAAACAAAATTTGCAAAAACAACAAAAAACAAATAATACTCTGCGGTGACTTAAATATTGATACAAGCTACAAGAACAAAAACGCAGATTCACTCACACTAAAAAACTCATCAAAACTCACAAACACACTAAAATCTCACAACATACGCTTGATTATTGATAAACCTACTCGTATACAAGGAAATAAAAAAAGTATAATTGATCATATAGGTACAAATATATCAAAAAGCTCTTACACATGGGAAGTCACAGAATTAGCTGTATCAGATCATATGGCACAGTTAATGCACGTAAAAACAGAATATAATATAAACCAAACGTGGTATACAAAAAAACAATTATTTAACACAGAAAACACAAACTTTTTTAACAATTACTTATCGTGTATATGTTGGGAACCACTGAAATCCTTTGAATCCATTAATGACAGCTACGAATACTTCATTAATGAAATAAATAATGGTATGAAGCTTTGTTTCCCCTTTAAACAGTATAAATATCCCCAAAAACGCAAAATAAATTGGGTAACGACTGGTATTTAGATATCTATTAGACAAAAAAGACATCTGTACATGAAACAAAAAAACACAAATGACCTCACAATCATAAACAATTACAAACAATACAAAAAAATTCTCAGTAAAGTAAAACAGGTAGCTAAACGGAATTACAATAGTAAACGAATTCAAAACGCGCAAAATAAAACCAAAACATCGTGGAACATAATAAAAGAGAACTCAAATAATTCTAATTCTAAAAGTAAACCAAAAATCTGTCTTAAAATAAATGATAACCTGGTATCAGAACCAAAAAACATTGCAAATGAATTTAACATTTTCTTTGCACCACCGCCACCACCACAAAATACATCTCTACATCCACAATCTGCCAAAACAGTCAAAAACAAACAGTCGCGATCATTCTTTATAACGCCTGTAAACAGGGAGGAAATTATTAAAATCATTGTAAAACTGAAAAATAAAAGCAGTGTCGGCACTGACAAAATCCCTATAAAAATTATAAAAGCATGTGCAGAAGCGTTAAGTTACCCATTGGAAATATTAATTAACAAATCTTTTGAATCAGGAACCTTCCCAGAACAATTAAAACAATCTATTATTGTACCTTTGTATAAGAAGGGTCCTAAACAGGAAATCTCAAACTCCAGACCGATATCCTTATTACCAACTTTTCAAAAATATTTGAAAGAGCCATGTACAATCGCATTTATAACTTTCTCGAAAACTTTGAGATAATATGTCCACAACAATTTGGATTCCGTAAAGGCCGTTCAACAACACAGGCAGTATTCAATTTTTTGAACAAAATTCTATAAAATATTAATATTAGTAAAAAACTGTAGGTATCTTTCTCGACCTCTCAAAAGCATTCGACAATGTTGATCATGAGCTTCTTCTAATTAAACTTGAACATGTGGGTATTAGAGGTTTAGCATTAAAATGGTTTGAATCGTACTTAAAAAGTCGTCAGCAGAAAGTTCAAATTTCAAATATCAATGAAAAAATGGTCCAGTACATGGTAGAATCCAAATGGAGAACAATAAACAAGGGTGTGCCACAAGGAAGCATTCTTGGGCCTCTCCTCTTCCTTATCTATATAAACGAACTTCCAATAATTGCTGGCACAGAATGTTCAATGTTTGCTGATGACACCGCTTTGTTGTTTGAATGTAATGGAGACGTTGACGAATTTAACAAACAAGTTAACGAGACTTGCCAATTAATAGCAAACTGGCTGTTATCGCAACATCTATCACTCAACACAAACAAAACCCAAATTTTAAAATTTTGTCCAGTGCAAGCTACACCTATAAATATAAATGTAAACATTAATAATAATATTATCGAACCTTCCCAAACCTGTTCACTACTGGGAATAGAATTAGATATAAACATAAACTGGAAAGAACATATCTCAAAAATTATAGCAAAAATCATTAATTTTTCTTATGTTCTGGGTACCTTGAGAAAAATATTAAACACCGAATCAGTAATAGCCGCATACTATGGTTATGTATATTCAATAATAAAATACGGTATTATTTTTTGGGGAAACTCGGTAAACGCTAAAGATGTTTTCATCATACAAAAGAGATGCATAAGAAAAATTACAAACTCTGATCGTTTAGATTCATGTAGACCTATGTTTAAAAATCTGAAAATTCTGACAGTCACAGACATATATATAATGGAGTTATGCATGTTAGTGCGATCATCTACAGACAAGTTCCCACTAAAAAACTCAACACATAAATACGCTACAAGGCTCACAGAAAACTTACTAATACCAAAAGCAAACAAAACAATATTCCAAAAAGGACCATACTACATGGCCATTAAAGTATATAACAACCTTCCACACAACATTAAACAAATACAAGATACACACAAATTCAAATCGTTACTAAACACTTTCCTTGTTAATAAATGTCACTACACGTTGAGTGAATACCTCACGTAAATGAAACGCCTATTTTTATTGGTATATATATTTGTATTTTTTTATTTTTTCATTGGTTTATTGTTATTTTATCTGTATAAACATTGTAATTATTATAATAAAACAAATAATATTATATAAACATTGTAATTAAATAAATGTGATAGCTGGAAGAAATGGGGTCTACCCATAAGCTACACCTTTTGTAATTTTTATTTTACAATAAATAAATTTGATTTAATTTGATTTGATTTGAATAGTGGATGCCAACTGCAAAATAACCAACATTGTGGCAAGATGGCCAGGTTCTACGCATGACAGCACCATTTTTAACAATTCCAGAATTAAAGGAAAACTGGAAGATGGGCTCTATGGAGCCAGATACCTAGTTGGCGATTGTGGTTATACGGTAAAACCGTATTTATTAACCCCACTGGCAAATCCTGTTTATGATGCTGAACTTTTATACAATGAAAGCCAAATTAGGACCAGAAATGTTGTAGGAATGAAATTAAGAATCGATGCCACAAGAATGGAAGCCGTGATCGTTGTCACAGCGGTGTTGCATAACATATGCACTGACAACAATGGCAGGACAGAGGGGAAAAATCAACAACTTCAGAAATGTCCTTATCATTGAATCCCGTATGGCTCCAGGATCGAGCATCGAGGAGCGCTGGAGAAAGATGTTGGCCCCCCATAATTAAAACCCCCTCGAACCGCCCTAATAAAAACCAAGGTTTAAGGGAGAGGACAAACAAGCCTGAAAATGTCCTTATCATGGAATCCCGACAGAGTCCTGACTCAAGCATCGCAGCGCACTGGAGAATGTTGTTGGCCCCGTCAATCTAATGCTTAATGTCTTTCTTGGTGTTGTTCTTATTATTGTATATTATTGTAATATTATTGTATATATTTTATGGGATGTGTGGGATTGCACAAACCTCCCCACACTCCGGAATAAACTCGTTATTATTATTAAAGAAAACCTGATATTCAAAAAAGTTGGATGAATAATTTTCTCATAGAAAATATAGAAACAAGGGATAAAGAGCGAAATAAACAAAATATTGGGGAGAAAAACCAATCCAGCTGTGACGCAGTTATATCTAAATAAAATGCAGAACATTTTGTTTTTTTCTGTGATGAAGGGGTAAGTTATCACACTAATGTGATATCCGTGCATCTACATACATGCTAGACGATTTACCGCATACGATGTACCTACCCAGAGCTAGCGTACAACAAATCGAATCTATTATCGGAAGATTAAAAAACTCAAAATTACCAGGATTGGACCAAATACGTATGTATGATATAAAAAAAATGCTAAAATACTGAGCCCAGTAATTACTCATTTCATAAACATAATAATTGATTCTGGCCAAATACCTGAACGATTAAAAACTAGTATCGTTAGACCTATTTTTAAAGGCGGTGATCATTCAATTATGAATAATACAGACCCATTTCCTTATTACCTGCTTTGGAAAAAATTCTTGAAAAATATTTAGCGATACACTTAGATGCATATTTAAATAAATTTAGTAATCTCAGCACACAAGATGCAATTGCTAAACTAATATCGACAATAATGCAAAAGTTAGATAATGGAGAAAGGTGTGTTGTCTGAGTGGATATGTTTTGAAGAATTATTTAAATCGCTAATTGAAAACAACCGTGAATTATCCACAATTAAAAAATTTCACTATCTCAAATCATCTTGTGTGTTATATTTTAAGAATAAATTTCATATTGTTTTTGTTTTATATCTGACGCAACTGTGTTATATTTGTAGAATTAAATAAATATTGTTTTTGTGTATAATGTTAATCCGCGGATGTGACATTAATAAACTATTTGAAATTGTTTAAACATTCGCGGAACCCTGCATTATGTACTTAGCTATAAGATTGACACATTCCTGAAAATAACTTGTAAAAAATAAACAAATGGCTGGCAGGCAGTGGGTCCGAGGCTAGCTCGTATGCTCCAACGGCAATGGAAATCCGAACAATGAGAAGCCATAAACGGGCCGCCGGACCTTGGCCGACCTTTTTTTATGTGCCGTTGTAGAGTCGCTATTTTAACAAAAAGCAGCTATTATGTAGCCTGAACCGTCATTTAAAACCTTTATTGAGAGAAGCATTCTCAAATTCCCTTTCGCGTGGCCCTTTCCCCGCTCTTTTTCAGCACCTTGTGTTGGTCAAGTGGTCACCAGATGCTACACAAAAGTAAAGCGCCACCTATGTGACTTTTGTCTACGCCATTCTTCCTCATTAGCGTTTTAAATTCCGTCGCTGGCGTTGTCGTTGCGAAGTAGCTCCGAATTTATAATGATTTTTCTCGTATATAATTATTTTAAGTGTATAATTATTTCAAAATAATACATTGTGGCGCGCGGCATTTCGACCGACGCACGAATCCGAATACTTTCTCCCTCACACGCATAGCGCCGTCTCGCTCGGCCAATCACAGCGATTCCCCGTACAGGAAGACACCCCATTGGCCGAGCTACCCCCACCCCTCCGTCAGCGGCCGATACTGCTCCGGCTAAAGGGTATATAACGCCGTGCAGCTCATTTTGACGGCAGAGTACCCAGTCTCCTGGTTAACTAAGCAACAGAATCCTAGTGGTCATTGCCCAGTTAAACACTCCCCAGTACCAAGTCGAGAGAACCCTCCGGGTCCTCCTTGGGAATTCAAGTAACAGCTCCCTCGGGGACATTACTTGTTGGGAGAAAGTTAAACACTCCCCAGTACCAAGTCGAGAGAGCCCTCCGGGTCCTCCTTGGGAATTCAAGTAACAGCTCCCTCGGGGACATTACTTGTCGGGAGAATCTCCACCCAACTAAGAGACCCCCCGGGTCCTCTGTTGCGGCTTTACGTTGTGCTTAAGTGATATTTGAGAACTTTAAGTGATCATTGTTTTTTACCATAAGCTGTGAACCCTTTATGTAAGATAAATAAACTGACCGACGATAAAAGCTATTTTTCTTACAAACACCCTGACACAACATTATATTATAACAGCGAGGCTGTTCGAAGTATTTTTAAAACAAATTTTTTTTTAACTGTTTAAAAACGGATAAAACACGTGGTGAACACAACGGAAAAGTTCATCTGCCATTTTGTGTTGTTTGTTTATTTACATTGTGTTTTGTGTTTTGGTTTCTTTTCCAATTAACAATGAGTGGCTCCGAGATGTCATCATCCGATTCGGTAGAGATGACGGTAGAAGAAGTGAACAAGATTATTTTGCCAAAATAAAATGAGTCGAAACGAAAGTTGAAAAAAATCGACGAAATCTACGAAAAGAGATCGCATTGATAAACTCACGGCTCAAGTGGAGCACATTAGCTAGTTTATTCAGGATTTCATGGCGTCTAAAACATACGAAGATAGGAGAAACGTGGATCAAGATCAAGAGATGCACGTGGAGAGAAATTCATCATCTTCGCTAGGGATGGGATTAGTAAATCCTGAATGAGTTCAAGGAATAAAACCTATCGATGGCGGAAACCACGTGTAAGGAACCTACAGTTCCTACGGCTGACGCAAACCGCGTAAAGAAGATTTACAACACTTCGGTTCGCCTGAATGGAACGAAGTAAGGTATGGGGATGTCGTAAGGAAATACCTGGCCAACCCCATGTTCAACCAGTTGGAGGTTAATGGAGAGTTTCTGCATTTGAATAAGGCAGAGCAATACACGGGGTCACTTGACAAATTTTGCGGGTCACTAAGCCATGCCCTGTTGCAGCAAAATGAGTGCCTCAAGAAATCTCTTCAGGAACTGGTAAACTGGAGTGCAGAGGAAGGCAAGGAATTGTCAGCAGGTTCCCTCTTCAAGAAAGTGGAGTCGCTATTTGCCCCGGATACGCAATATCAGACAGTGACCAAAGATGTCCTGCAGATGGTCTGTGGAAGGAGAGCAAATGCGATCCAGCATCGCAGGGACGCAATCCTTAACGAGATAAAGAGCCGCTACGTACGGGAGGCAGTCAAAAATGATTGAGTGGAGCTTGATCCCAAACACAGCAACCTCTCCACAGCAATGTCAAGGAAATGCTCGCCGTGCTGGCAGCACTTACTCCTCACGGGCCAGAGCTGTCAGACTCGGGTCTCCTGATCCAGTCAGACAACAAATCGGTGGTCGCGTACCTTCGCAACGAAGGCGGCACACGATCCAAGACATTGCTCGAAGCGACTCGTCAAGTCTTTCAGATGACAGACACGTATCGCATTTCACTGATTACCTTGCATATACCTGATTGTAGCCCCGAGATGGAAGAAAGTATTCCTGAAGAGATTTCTTGAGGCACTCATTTTGCGAAAGGGAATTTGAGAATGCTTCTCTCGAAAAGGCTTCCTCACTGGCACTTTCTTGGGCATCTGCGAGCTGGTTGATGGCTGAGGGTCGAAGCTCGAATGTGGGAAGCATTTATCAAGTCCTACAAGATACCTTGGGAAACACAAAAGTTTCCAAGGAGTAACAGCTGAAGATTGGCAATAATATAGCCTACGTCCTGGGATCTGTTGGTCAAGTTATATTGGAGATAGAACCTTAGCGAAAGCGCAAAACAAAGTAATACCAGCAGAAAAGATGGCGATAAAACCGGAAAACAAGCAATTGAAATCCAAAATAATTCAGCTAGAATTAGACCTTGCCCGGGCGATGAAAAGAGTGGCAGATGTTACAGAGGCGAGTCTCTCTTTTGTTGAGGTTGCGAGTAAAAAAGTAAACTTACCTCCACCATTATCGCGTTCGGACATCCTCATAGTAAAACCGAGGTCATCCGTTTGTTTCTTTCCCAAATTACCATCGGTGGAAGACAGCGAGAAAACAAATAAATAAGGGAAGCACTGAAGCCATCTCAGCTAGGAGTGAGAATTACCGGAGTGATAAACATTAGAAACAAAGGCGTCATCATCCATATCTATTGTTGTGGATCAAGAGAGGCTACTAAGGTCAGAAATCGTAACCGGATCTGTGACCCTGAGCGCCCGACTCCCAACAAAAAGGCTACCAAGGGTCATCTTCTTTAACGTTCCAAGAGAGAGTTGTCTGATGAAACTTTTCTCGAGTGTGCACTAAATGGACTACAAAACATTGAGGAGACAAACGAAACCATCAAACAATGTAAACTCAGTCATTTAGCTGGCCCCCGAACTGGACCTGCATGCCATAAAATCTATGTGGTCCCTACATACCTTAGACATGCAATGGTAAAGCAAGGACGCGTATTTGTTGATTGGACAGTTTTCGGTGTTCGTGATTTTATTGGGTTAACTGTGTGCACAAAGTGTCATTCGTGTGATGACATTCCTACAAATTCTGCAAGGAGAAGACGAGATGTGGGTACTGTGCCAGGGAAGGACATACCAGTGAGACATGCCCTTCGGCTGCAGCGGAGCCGGTCTGCGCGTCATGTATGAAATTTCACAAGCCCGCAAACCACCGGTCCGGAGATAATGAATGTCCGGCTTACAAGACAGCCCTTTAAAAGGACTTAGCAAAAGTTGACTTTGGCATCTAATATTGATTTTGAGACCTCAGATATAGAATATGAACAGATTCAAAAGTTCGAAAACTGGAACCAATCCAAACATGAAACAGGTGATAAAACAATAACTGCAGTTAATTTGAAAATTAGATCTATTTCCTACAAGTACTGGGATACATTCTTACTAAGTATTTATAGTGAACTAAATAATATTGATATTATGTAGTGCCGTTCCTTCTTCCGTGAACGGTACTTAGTTGCAAAATCGCGACTAAAAAATTTTATTTCTTCTCCAAACAGAATATTACTATCATTACGTAATGACGGAAAATGTTGTGTCTCTCGAAGCGGTTGACATTCCTTCGTCTGCGAGTGTAAATCGTAAAAAAATACGAAATAAACGAAAGCATTTGAATTCTGACAGTTCCTCGTATGAATCCGTAAAGTGTAACAAAAAACAAAAGAGGCGAAGGCGTCGCCAGTTCCTTTTCCGTCAACTCTCCAAGCAGAGGCTCACGCTCCAGAAGGCAGAAGAAGGGAATGACGCATTCTATAAAAAAGCTAACTGAACAAGTAAACAGGCTTCAAGATTTTGTTTTGTGCAAAGCACAGAGGTCACAATTCGCAGAGAATGCAGCCTCCGAGAATATGTCCACTGGTGAAACTGAGTGTGTGTGTTCAATTGTCGCCGGGCATAATCCCTTATTTTTCAAATGTCGGCTCCCGCCATTTCTCTTAAGGAACCCTTAATGCCTGCACCTCCTCGAGACAGACTCGAAGTGTTAGAGCACCTTCAACGTTTTAATCAAAAAGATTGGACCAATGTAAGATATAACAAAGTCATTAAGGACCACCTAGCCGATCCGGGTTTTAAAGAGCTCGAGGTGAACTTTGAGTTGCAGCCATTCGATTCTGCGTGTGTTCAGCATGCCACAATTGAAAGATCCTTTGCGGCGATAACGCATGCAGCTCTCAAGCATAGGGAGCAGTCTCTGCAGCAACTCGTCAAATGGGGTTTCGATGCACAGGATATTTCCCCGCATATTTCCACATACAAGTCGCAGAGACTCACCGTCGTTTTCTAAGAATTATGTACAAAGGTCAATCTATAATTCAATCAATAATTACAGACCAATATCTTTGCTCAATACTCTCTCAAAAATAATAGAAAGACTGGCTAAGTCAAGATTAGTATCATTTTTAGAAAAATACAAAATACTCTCCGACAGCCAATTTGGTTTCAGAAGTACGAGTGATGCTATATTAAAGGTATTGACCAAAGTTATAAACGCACTGGACTATGTCAACAAAGCTATAGCGGTATTTTTAGACTTATCAAAGGCCTTCGATACGGTTTTCCACGAGTTGCTTCTTAAGAAATTATTATCTTTAGGCATTAATAATACAGCTATGGGTTGGTTCAGATCTTACCTTAGTGATAGAACACGGCAAATAGAAATAAATAAAATGTTAAGCGATAGTAAATCTATCTCATTTGGAGTACCACAAGGTAGTGTACTCGGGCCAATATTATTTCTTATTTATATAAACGATATATGCAGTCTAAAAATTCCAGGTAACATTGTTAGTTTTGCAGATGACACTGCCTTAATATTTGAGGGTAAAAATTGGAGTGAAACTTTTGAAAAATGTGATACAGGTTTAGGAGTAGTTAATAATTATCTGAGTAATAATATTTTAACTTTAAATACACAAAAAACAAATACATCACTTTTAGCATTTCTTATAAAAGTCAGCCATCTACCTCTCATAATTTGATTATTCACAATTGTGTGCAAACGTGTAACTGCAACCCCTTGGAAAGTGTAGACAGCCTCAAATACCTGGGGGTAAAAATTGATAAATTTTTGAGGTGGAATGATCATGTCGAAATGTTAGTAAATAAAGTTAGGAGACTTATCTATATTTTTAAAGATCTCAGACATGTACTAGACAAGGAAAAATTAAAAACAGTGTATTTTGCTATAATTCAGTGCCTACTTTCGTATAATATAGTGTGCTGGGGTTCCTGCCTAAAGACTGTAATAGAACCACTTAATATTGCCCAAAAACTGATTCTCAAAGTTATGTACAAGAAAAAATTTACATATCCTACACAGTTACTTTACAAGGAATGTAATATCATGAATTTAAAACAACTATTTATCCTACAAACGCTATGCAGATTTTTTAACAATATTAGTTTTGCGAAAAGAACGCAACAAATTTGTACTACAAGAATTGGCTCTGGTCTGAACTTAATGGCAATTCACCCTAAATCCTCATTTGGGCAGAGACATTATTTGTACCAGGCTCCACTTCTATTTAATAGCCTTCCAGATCACATTAAATCGTGAAATTTCTTGTGTACATTTAAAAATAATGTTAAATTATTTCTGCCATCCGAGGATTTCCAACATATTCTTTCATCTTTGACCTTTTAAATTGTGGCATAATATTTTGAATAAGTTAATTTTTTCATCCTTTTCTTTTTTAATGTAAATTTTTTTTTCTCTCTTTCTTTCTTCTCTGTTTTAAAAAATAATAATAGTTTGTTACATTTTTATTGCAATTAAATATAATGGTCACCCTACATGTTTACAGCATTATATTGTAATGAATAGGCTGATAGGTACCATGTAGGTATCCAATTCGCAGAAACGTCAATGTAACAATATTGTTATCTTAATATTTGAATTATTTTTTTTTAATATTTGTACTATTTTAAATCTCTTATAATCTTTGTACTATTTTTTTTAGTATTTTATAAAATTATTAACCTCAACACAGGCTTGTCCTATTGACGTTAAAAATTATAACTTTAAAAAAAAGATACAATGTAAAGAAACGATAAATAAAATCTTTACAAATGACATGCCTTCCCCAGGGCTTGAGCAGTGCTCCACATGCCTTTGCAAAGGTGACCAATTGGGTTGCAGAAACCCTACAATATCAAAATGTGAGGACCATTGTGTACCTGGACGATTTCCTTCTGGCCCACCAGGACAAGGAAATTCTAAATGTCCAAAAAAAACTGTTTTTAGACCTACTAACGCTCAGTTGCATCGAAAATAGTAATTTCTTGCTTAAATGGGTTGCTTCAACTTCGTTTAAATAAAATTTAACTAAATTGTTACAAAATAGTTACTTGTTATTTTTCAGAAAGCTTGCTCCTCGGGTTCTAAGGAAATTGTTCTTAAAATGCTTAAAAAAGGTAAAGGAATAAAAATTTCTTATCTGGTATTTAAAAATATTTCCCTTGTGGGAGCTGTGAAAATATTTTGCAGAGTTTCATAATAAGTTCTAATAGGTACGTAAATGTTGTGCTTAGATGCCGGCAATGTTTATCATTTAAATATTTTTAGGTGCGGATATAAATAATTCAACATCAAGGGGAGAGACCCCATTTTTTCTTGCTGCGTGTGCCGTCATGAATAAAAACATTATTGATTTCTCGATTTTGGATTTTTTGGTTGTAGCCGGTTAGTACTTATATTTACTTAACGTTTATTATAATTTACCGACTTGCAAAAATATATGGCAATATATTCCTTAAAAGAAACCATCAGCTATTATAAACAAAGGAAAAAGCCAATCTATACGCCCTTGAGGTGTTTTTGCACAAAAACGGCGCTAATTTCAAAAATCCTGGAGAAAATTGCTGCCGCACAAATAACCAGTCACTACTTGAATTCAAATAAATTATTCGCAAAACGTCAATCTGCGTACAGAAAGTTCCACTCAACTGAAACCGGACTACTTCGTATGCTATCAGACATAACTCTGGCCATAGAGTCAGGTAAGTTATCACTTATCTCACTCCTAGACATGAGTGCAGCGTTTGACACGATTGATCATGAATTCCTCATTAGGAGATTAGAGGAGACATTTGGTTTGAATTTCGACATAAAAAATTGGCTGGTATCCTATTTATCCAATCGCTTACAAGCCGTGAGGGTTGGAAATAAATTGTCCAACTTCGCAACACTTTCTTCAGGGGTACCCCAGGGATCCGTTTTGGGTCCACTTCTCGTCATCCTTTTTACAAATGATGTCGCCAAAATAATCGAGTCATTTGATCTCTTGTCTCACTGCTACGCTGACGATCAGCAAGTTTATTTCTACTGCGCTCCAAATGAAATCAATAGTCTCAAGATCCGTATAACTGAATGTATAGAAGCAATAACTCGTTGGATGTCTTCAAACAAGCTGAAACTCAATCCATCTAAGACTGAGTTTCTCTGGGCAGCCACAAACAGACGTCAACATTTCATAGACAATTCACCTATTACTATTTCTGGCAGCGATATCATCCCAAAAACAACAGTCAAACTTCTCGGTGTCAATTTAGATTCAGACTTTTCGTTTAAAAGTCAAATAAATAGGACTGTAAGCACCGGTTTTTTTCACTTAAGACAACTCAAGTCTGTCCGAAGAAACCTTCCTTCAGAAGCAACAAAACTACTTATCAACTCTTACGTAGTCTCACGTCTCGATTACTGCAACGGCATTTATGCCTGCCTTCCAAAATATCAAATTGACAAACTTCAATCAGTGTTTAATGCAGCAGCACGGCTCATAACCGGGGTTTCAAAATATTCGCACATTTCAGAACACCTTCGTAACCTTCACTGGCTCAAGTGCCCTGAAAGAATCCAGTACAAACTGTGCTGGATGGTGTTTAAACCCATCAATGAAATGGCCCCACCCTACATCTCTGAACTATGCTTCCCGGAAAACACTGGTCTGAGGCAGTCAACGCTTAGATCAGCAACATCAGCAGCTGTAGGCAGACTGATAGAACCTATGCGCAAGCCAAATACTAAGTTTGGTGATCGCGCTTTCGGAGTATCTGGGCCGAAGGCTTGGAATAAACTCCCTCCGGAACTAAGATCCATAACAAGTCCAACAGAATTCAGGTCTAAGCTAAAAACTTACCTTTTTAAGCTGTCGTACCCTTAAATTAAATATACCAATCCTAAGAGAAAAACCAGTTATATTCAATTTTTCAATTAAATCCTAAATCCTGTATCTAAATTTCGCCAATAAACAATTAGATAATGTTAATTAAGTGTTAATCTCAAGTGACCTACCAGGTAAGTATTGTACTGTATATTTTCTCCATAAATAGTTAAGCAATAACATAGATCACTGTAGAAATGTATTATAAGTTTGTACAGCGCCCTTGAGGTGTTTTTGCACAAAAACGGCGCTATACAAGTCATCCAAGTATTATTATTATTATTTATTTAACCCAGCGATGTTGAGAGTTTAAAGTTAGATTTTGGTCAATTTTAGTTCAGCTGTCATCCGTCACCATCTCTCAAGGAACGAAATATTGTTTGAAGAGAAAATAGTTGAAAAAATGTCCGACAATCCGGGTTTTGATAATCGATTGATTTTAGAATATGTGGGAAATAGAAAAAAAAAACAATTTAAACCACGAACCAATCATTTTCTGTGGGAAGAGTTGGATTTTATCACCAGATTTCGGATGTCGAAATGTATGGTTAGGCAATTAACATCACTCATTGCTAATGACATCACAACGTCTACAAACAAGTAGGTTTATTTAAACTAATGTATCTACTGAGTTCTACATATAATATACTAGCATAGTTATATTGTATGTAACCGACAAAATATTTTTTTAATAAATGCAACAGCACTAAAACAAAATATTTTTTTGTCATTTCAGAAATCATGCTGTTTGTGCTGTGGACCAGGTTCTAATAACATTGCATTTTTATGCAACAGGAACGATGCAAAGATGCACAGGAGACATCTCTGGGGTGCATAAAAGTACTGTCTCGCGTGTAGTAGACAGGGTTAGCAGAGCAATAGCCCGCCTTTGGTCACAATATATTGTATTTCCTCAAACAGAGAATGAAATTCAGCAGTGTGTCAACCAGTTCTACAGCATTGCTCGATTTCCCAACACAATTGGTGCCATCGACTGCACCCATATAGGAATTCTCTCTCCTGGAGGGAACAATGCTGAGTATTACCGTATCGAAAAGATTACTTTTCATACAACGTGCAAGCAGTAGTGGATGCCAACTGCAAAATAACCAACATTGTGGCAAGATGGCCAGGTTCTACGCATGACAGCACCATTTTTAACAATTCCAGAATTAAAGGAAAACTGGAAGATGGGCTCTATGGAGCCAGACACCTAGTTGGCGATCGTGGTTATGCGGTAAAACCGTATTTATTAACCCCAATGGCAAATCCAGTTTTTTACGCTGAACTTTTATACAATGAAAGCCAAATCAGAACAAGAAATGTTGTAGAAAGGACTTTCGGGATATGGAAAAGGCATTTCCCTGCGGTAGGAATGAAATTGAGAATCGATGCCACAAGAGTGGAAGCCGTGATCGTTGCCACAGCGGTGTTGCATAACATACGCACTATAATGATAACATAACACACAATGGAAGAAGCGGTTGATCCGCATGCCTTCATAACAAAGGCGAAACAAAACATAAGTGACTTACATACAATCATAGAAGAAAATAAACTTACCAAAGAAACAACAATGTCACCATTCTCCAAGAAATTGACGGAGGACATTTTCCTGAAAATGTTGGACAGGGTAATAATGACATACGACAAAATCTTGTCAACAGTTATTTTGCTCATTAATTGTAAAGAGACCTAGGTTGGACCGTCAATTTGAAAAAATGTGTCAGCGAGCCGACACGGGTAGTGGAATATCTGGGTGTAATATGGGATACGCAATGTGGTCGGAAGTCGCTGAACAAAAGGAAGTGCGAGGACCTTCAACAATCCCTTCAAAGGTTTCAGAAAAAGGGAATGTAAAGGAGGCCCAGAGGATTCTGGGAAGGCTAAACATTGCATCATTTGTCACCCCAAGAGGTCGCTTTCATTCTCGGCATATAAGGTAGTAGAAGATTTCGACTCTGCAGTCCGCAGGTGAAAAGCCGCTCTTTTTAGCTGTTTGTACTACATTGTATACTTGCGAGCTGTAGGCCAACTTCAAAAAGAGAACCATGAAAAGGCTTCGGGTGCGATACAACAATGCATACCGTATGATGTTCGGACTTCCCAAGCACTGCAGTGCCTCTTCGATGTTCACGGAAGGGCGAATTCCCGGACTAGCAGCTCTAATAAGAACCAGGGTGGCAGGACTGAGGGGAACAACTCCAAAAATGTCCTTATCATTGAATTCCGTATGATTCCAGGATCGAGCATCGAGGAGCGCTGGAGAAAGATGTTGGCCCCCCATAATTGAAACCCCCTCGAACCGCTCTAATAAAAAAGCCAAGGTTTAAGGGAGAGGACAAACAACCCCGAAAATGTCCTTATCATGGAATCCCGACAGAGTCCAGACTCAAGCATCGCAGCGCACTGGAGAATGTTGTTGGCCCTGTTAATCTAATGCTTAACGTCTTTTCTTGGTGTTGTTCTTATTATGGTATATTATTGTAATATTATTATATATATTTTATGGGATGTGTGGGATTGCTCAAACCTCCCATTCTGGAATAAACTCGTTATTATTATTATTCCGTCACGCCGATTTGATTTTGACAGGCCGTGTGCTGACGAATAGTATGGTCAGAATTTGAACTGTACAGTTTGAATTAGAGCATCGAAACGTTTGTCTTGTCAAAACCAATGTGTGTACTTTCGCCGGTTATTTATCGGAATAATCCCTTAAACGTATTTTATCGCAACTATCGCAATCCAATTCAACATAACGAGTGCTACCGTACAACGATTACCGTTCCAGTGCTGACAGATGATTCTCGAGATGGAGATTTTGTTTGCCACCCGGTAAGCTGACTGTGAATTAACCTTACAAACTGTGTTATCGCATTCGCCTGTGATAAGCCATAGGCTTTATCCATGCTTTATCTGTGTGGAATAGCCCTTCAAAATACGGCTATACCAACCCTTGTTCGTCACTCAAACATTTTTTGGTGCCGAAACCAGAGAACTTTAAGATTTTTAATTCTATCTATGCCAAAACAGATAGTGCTGTGAAATGTTTCGTGAATTTTGAATAATAATCAATTCGAACAGTTATTAGGTAGGTACCTAGTTCTTGAGTATTTACGACCTACCGTGCATATAATTATAAGAGATTATATTATTATCATTTATTTTCGTTTCTGGGTACGTTTCCACTTGTGTTTATTCTCAAAATGGCCCCAGCGATTCAAACATTGCGCCGGAAATTAGCGAATAATTGATTATTAAAAACGCATGAAATCGCAAAAGGCGCTTTCTACGATGCAACAAAGTGCGACTAACTGTTAGCTCATTATACTACTCTGGAAAAGATAGTTCTTGAATTTGAAACGTCTCATGCGGAAATATTAGCTTTAGATGACACAAACGAAATTGACGAAGATAAAATTCGCGAAGCCTTTGACGAGATGTATTATCAAATTGTCGAAATTTACCAGGAGTTAACCAGTCAGCCTCTCGATTATAAGGCCGCGAATACGTGCACAAACGTTAAATTACCAAAAATAAACATCCAATATTTTCTGGAAATGTCAAGCAATGGCCCGAATTTGACGATATGTTTAACGCTCTGATTCGTGAAAACAAATCGTTATCCAACATTGAACGCATGCAGTATTTGTTCTCATGTTTATCTGGCGAGGCTTTAGGGTTAATTCGGACATTTCCAGTACAAGGAGCTCACTACCCCCCCCCCCATGGATTTCAAATATTTCGTGGGGAGTATCCTTTTTGAAATTTTGTTGTGGGGAATAATGTTTTTCAGAAATTCTGCAACAACGCCCCCCCCACGGAATTAAGCTCAAGGCAATTGAAATCTACAAAAATCCATTTAATATCAATAGAGACGACGGAGCTAAGCTCAACAGCTCTTGGTATCCGGTAATTGACGGCTACACCAAAGCTAAACGTAAATAACATGTCTAAGTATACTCCAATACCATATAATAATACAATATAAAACCATTGTATTTATACCTTGATACTGGGTACATCTACTTTAACCGCTGTCAATCGGTTTTCTAATTCTAGAATTCGCCACAAGATGTCGCCACTTACGTTGGCATTTCGCACTTGGACGGGCCCCAGGCTAACATAAATACTGTGCTTTCAGAATTCGCCACAAGATGTCGCCACTTCCGTTGGCATTTCGCACTTGGACGGGCCCAAGCCACAAACAAATAAGCACAAACTCGACAATCAAAATTTACACATCTTCGGATCTACCGGATCTGCCCTGATGATGGACACTGCAACGCTGTCCGAAACGTCGGCTAAAGGAGTTAGCGCAACATGGCATAACACCCCAAAAACAAACAACAAAAAAGGATATTCAAGGTGAATCTGAGCAAGATTCAATAATTGCAGCTACCTCTATAACTAATGAATCAAAAGCATTATTATCAACTGTCATTCTCAATGTAAAAAATGCGCAAGGACATCTAAATAAGGATGCACTATTCCTGTATAAAGTAGTTAACAATAATATAGTATTCGAATATTCAGATCTGTACGGACGTGTTTTTTTCCGTGCGAATTTAAAAATATTTTTGTCAGCTATTTTGGACGTAAGAGTGTTCTAGAATGGCAGATCTGACGCTCCGTGATTTAATGAATATCATCACCGAGCAGACAGTCCTCATTAAAGACGTATTACGGCGGATAATTAGTCTTGAAAAAAGTGTTTCTAACTCAGTTTGCAATGACAGTGCACAAAGTGTCAATGATTCGTCTTCGGAAGTTCCGAAATTGAACGATTGCGCAAAGGGTCCGCCCACCGCACCCGAAGGGGCGTCCACCGCCGAAACCCCGCGCCCCCCTCGGCCCAACAACGAACTCCCGCCTAGCAATGCACGCGTTACGCTGCCGCTGCCCGCGCCTCTCCTGCCCCTCGCACCTCTCGTGTCCACCGCGCCCGGCCCGTCCGGCATGCGAGACCTACTATTATCCACCATTGTTGATGAAAATCAACGAGTTGTAAATGTACCCGCCGCACCTGCCATAAGTAAACCGTCCAGCAGAGTTACCCGCTCGCAAGTTAAGGGATCGAATTCTGCCGAACTCCATATTGGCACAAAGAGTAAGGAGAAAAGGACAAGGATTCCTGCCAGCCAAAAGGACAGCCAGCAACCTGAAACAGTTACATCTTTGGCAGAAACATCTGTTGGAACTTCTGATGGCCACGAACCAACTAAGGAGACGCAGCCCTCGAGCAGGGTCATCATGCTCGACGGAATCTCTGGCTAATTGTGACCAACCCTGGACTGTTGTTGGTCGCAAGAAACGGCCTTCTACTATAAGAGGAAATCTAAAGGATGAAAGTACAAATTCGTACTTCCACCTGTACCCGTTACATCCTGATACTTTGAGTAGTGATCTATCTGCATATTTACAATCTATTGTGAGTACCGCCTCATTTAAAGTGAATAAAATAAAATCTAAAGGAGAATACGCCTCATTTAAGATAGGCATTCCTATTTCCATTAAAAGTGAGGTACTCAAACCGGAAAAATGGCCCAAATATTCCTATTTGAAAGAATGGGAAAATAAAGTGAATACCCCGCGACTTCCTGGTTTCAAACCCAGTTGACATACAAATAATTTACATTATTTTTACCAAAACGTTCGAGGAATGAAGAGTAAATGCGCTTTATTTTTTTCTAATGTTTTGGCAAACAATTATGACGTAATTGGACTCACTGAGACGTGGCTACAGTAGCGGCGTTAGGGTAGGGCGCGGTTGGGCGACCGCCCAGGGCGCCGGATTTAAAGGGGCGCCACAGGCGCCCGGCGCGCCCCTTTATATCCCTCGTTCTTTGAACGAGGCCTACTTAACTACTTACTCGTAAATTCCCTAAATATAAGGAAAAAATTGTTATGGTTGCAACGCTAGAATCTAGCATGGAACCTTCGATTGCACCGCATGCAGTTCATTTTACCGGGAATCCCCAACCAATTGGCAACCATAGAGAAAAACAATAAAAAACATTATCCATCTCTTTTTAATATTTAATTTTTATTCAAAAAGAGTTGGCGGCGTTGGCGCTTCAAAATAATACAATATCAATGGAAATTAGCCTTCCTTATTGTTATATTTTATTTGGAACATGATAATTAGTTAAAATGAATAAAAGTTTTACCTCCATTCATGTTAAATAATGATCCTAGCCATCCTAGCCAAAAGGCTAAGAAGGGATAACAGATAGGCTTGGGCAAAAAATATCGATGTATCAAAATATCGATATTTTTTCAGGAAAATATCGATATAAATCAGCGATATTTTTTTCCGCGATATATCAACTTTCGATATTTATTTTTAGGCATCAAAATCGATATATTTTTTAAAGCTCTGCTGTCTTCTCATGCGTCACATCATGTCTTTGACCAATCTGATCTCTTAAATTTAATTCAAACGCAAACAAAAATTACACTCTATGACCTGCTTGTCTATTTTGTTCATCTATGACAATGACACTGCTTGTTGGTTTGGTTGGTATCACTGACTGCGTGTGTTGGAGTGTTGGTACTTGGTAGATACGTACGTTGTTTGTTGTTTTTGTGCTGCGGCGGGCGACTGGCGAGTAAGCTAAGCGTAGCTCATTGTTATTTTTTGTTATTTATGATAAAACGTTATGTCTGCTGTGTGGAAGTTCTTTACCAAAAAACGGAACAACGAACCTGTTACTTGCAACTTGTGCGGTAAAACGTATAAAACTTGTGGAAACACTACAAATTTGGCAACACATTTAAAAACGAAGCACCATTATGCTTATTTGCAAGTGGTAAACATACAAAATTCATCGAAAACCGAAAAGTCTAGCAATGAGACTATAGATGTTGCGTCGGCAAACTTTGATGATGATGACACCAGTGTTGATGTAAGTCTCAAAAGATCCAAACTAAAATTGCAATAATTAGTCAAATTTTTAAATAGGTTATGAAATTATTTTTGTTCTGTTGACTATTGTCAGGTTACTTTACTAAGATCAAGTACTCCAAATACGAATACTTCTAATGACGATTCCCAAATACAAGAGATTAGAGAAAATTCTGCACATTCTCCAAAAATCCAATTCTTCAATGAAGCCGTAAAAAAAAGAAAGCAAGAAATGCAACTTAAGCAATCTACATTAGCAAGCTGTTTAGAGAAAAGTTCAAGCTTTGAAGGTAAGTTAGTGCCACGGTTTTAAAAAATAATATTTTTATCTTAATTTTGATAATAATAACATTCATACATTCCGATAAACAAATTAGAGTGATTCACAATATTTTAGTGATGTTCCTCAATCAATTTGCAAATATATCGCTAGTTTAGACGTGACTTTATTTATATTTGTGTTTTCAAACTATTTTTTTTTTCTAAGTACATATCAATTATATTACTTAAGATAATTTATATATTTCAGAAGGTGGACAAAAGCATTGTGAAATTACACAGGCATTAATTTACATGATATGCAAGGACAATTTGCCAATGTCGTGTGTAGAAAAAAAGGGACTACAAAAATTTATTCGCACAGTTTGCCCTCTCTATAAACTGCCTTCAAGAAAAAAGGTTGTCTTTAAATTACTTTTGGTCTAATTTATATTTTTAATATTTAATCGCAGTGAAATAACTGATACTTTTTACTTTCAGGTAACTCACTTAGTACAAAACAGATACAATACTACAAAGGAGGTCATAATAAAAACATTGAAAGAGATATCTTTTTTATGTTTCACAAGTGACATACTTACTATTACTAATTCTACCAGAAGTTTCTTAGTATTGACGGTTCACTTTATTGACATCGTAAACGGATCGCCTGTCCTTCAGAGTTTGAACCTATGCGCCCAGAAACTTTCTCAGGTATATTTGATGTACTTTATAATTTTTAACCCCACCTCTAAATTATTTTGATTTGCAATTATTACATTTTATACAGTGTACAAATATACTTATTTTAGGGTCATACAGGACAGTACATCCAAGAATGTTGGAAAGAAATATGTGAAGAGTTTGAAATTGACAAAAATAAAATTGTATCTATTACCACTGATGGCGGCGCAAATATAGTGTCAGCGGTACGATTGTTTTTAGGTGATAATCATCGGATTCCCTGTATGGCTCACGTCTTAAACCTTGTAGTTGATGGAGTACTGAAAGAAATTAAAAAATTTTCAGCACTTACCGATCACGTCAAAACCATTGTGACGTTCTTTAAGCAGTCAGTCAACGCTATGGATCAATTACGAGCTGAACAAGAATCATGTGGAAAAAAAGAAGGTGAGGTGTTGACATTGATACAAGCTGTCAGCACTAGATGGAATTCTTGCTTCGACATGCTAGAGAGATTCGTTAAACTGTCTGCACTAGTAGCTAAAATTTTAGCCACAAAAAGCCAAACTAACAAGAATACACCAGATATGGTTCCATCGTCGCAACTTAATGTAATACGGGATTTTATTGCTCTTCTTGGCCCTTTCAAAGAAGCTACTGAGGAAATAAGTGGTGCGAATTATGTAACGTCAAGCTTAGCCATTCCTCTTACAACTTTAGTTACCCAAGTAACAGATCAAGCGACTCCATCGACCTCTTTAGGATTGATTGTAAAAAAGGCTTTACTCAAAAAAGTTGAAGACAAACTGGCTCCTTTAGAACGAAGTTCTTTTCTCTCAGTAGCTACTATTTTGGATCCTCGGTTCAAGCGTATCCACTTTACCTCGCCAGTTGTCGTGTCAAATGCTATATCCAAAATTAGTACTGAGATTCAACCAGAACATCGGCGTAGAGGACAACGTTCTCCGGATAAAAATCCTGATCAAGCAGCATCAGAACAAGCTAGTGGGTCCTCTATCTGGTTCAGACATGAGAAATTATTAAATCTGAACATAGCTACGTCAGAGGTTCCAAGCAGTGGCTGTGTCCCCAATGAACTGAAGCAGTATTTGGACCAACCACTTTTAGAAAGAAAATCTAATCCAATCAAGTTCTGGGTAAATTGCCGACACTTCACGCCGGTTCTCTCAGATATCGCTCTAAAATATTTGATTTGCCAAGCTTCTTCAGTGTCATCTGAAAGAGTAGCTTCAATGGTGAATTTGGCTGTGCCAAATGATAGGAGCAGATTAACAGGGGAGCACATCAAACAAAGAGTGCTCTTGATGTCAATATCAGACAAATACTGGTTTGAATAATGTAATTTTTGTTGTGTTTATGATGTTGATTTTTTTCTTGGCTTTATGTACTTATTTTTTTAATAATAAAACTGATGTCAAAACAGCCAGATGTGTATTTGCTTTAAAATTTCGAATATTTTGACAATTTTTATGGATAATTGCTTATTGCGCAGAAAATATCGATATATCATAGAGGTGAAGCGTATTTACTAGAACAGATGTTTGGAACAGATATTTCAAAGAGACTTTCGTACTTAGTATTTGTTCTTAAGTATTACGCGTCTTGCGAGTCTTGCGCGTCTTGCGAGTATTGCACGTCTTGCGAGTCTTGCGAGTATTGTACGTCTTGCGAGTATTGCACGTCTTGCGAGTATTGGACGTCTTGCGAGTCTTGCGAGTATTGGACGTCTTGCGAGTCTTGCGAGTATTGCACGTCTTGCGAGTATTGGACGTCTTACGCGTCTTGCTAGTCTTGCGCGTCTCGCGTCTCGCGTATTCATACCGAGGGCGGGGCATATGTATAGGCATCTCGTTACTCGCTTACATAAGAAGAGTGTTTCCCTAATCTTTGAATATTAGGGAAACACTCTTCTTATGTAGGTGAGTAAGCGAGAAAGGATATGATACTGAATTTAGTAGATCGCGATCAGCGCGATCTCGACTGGTATTGTCAATAAATTCCGACAGTATGCGTCCACCAGTTAAAAAAGGTTTTAGCAAGAGTACAAAAGCATCGCCGGAGACGAGGTCCGGCCGGGCGCTTCCTACCTAGTGCACATAATTAGTGCACGGCTAATGTATTATTTCTCGCTTTCGAAAATTGGAAGCTATCTTGTGCGAACTGTGAACGAAAGTGGCGCCATCTAGAAATAAAATATTAGGGCTTTATAAAAAAATATTTTCACTGTGTTCTTTGTTGGCATTTAAAATCTTTGTTGTTGAGATGCACCACCATAATAAAGCTTGGCTTGTCTATGTGGGGGTGTAATATTATGTTCGTTATTTTTACTATGAGTATTCTGTTTATATTTTCAGTGTATTTTTAAGGTGGTATTTAAAATGTTTATTGTTATTTCTAATACTTTCTGATAATGTATTAAAAAAAATTCACTCCAAGATATTTATAGTTGAATTGCACTGTTTTTTTAATTACTTTTTCGAGTTGTGAGAGTTGATGTTTATCTGGGTTTTCTATTATTTTAAAAGGTGCAGTTTTATTTAGACTATTTTCTTTGAAAAATTTGTAAAATTACGTGACATAAAAATAATGCATTTAGTTTTCTGACTTTAAATTCTTTAAACAGAAGTTCTGATGAATATGTACCTATATGATTTAAGTGGAATTATTTTTTAATTATTATTTTTTTGAATCTGTGATGTATCTTAGTTTCCTCACTCTGTCTTTGAGTACGTTAATGTGTGTGGACGATTTTATCCATTAATTTGTCTACTGTAATGTATAGGTATTTTATTTCTGTTTGGCTTTCTATCACTAAACACAAGATATTGCAGATATGTTGTTGTGTATTTGCTTAGAGTAGATTATAATTTATTTTTCTTTAGTGTTCCCTCTTTTTTATGCAGAATTGTATATAATAATTTTTTTTTTAAACATAGTGTTAAGTAGTAAATTTATGAAAAACCACTTCTTTTAGTTCATTGATGTATCTGTGTTGGCCATGTTGTTTATTTCCGTCCATGTTTATTAGTAGCACTGTGTCGTCCTTTTGTTTCACCTTAATTACTATAAGTCGGGGACGCCCGAGGAAGACATGGCACGACCAAGTGAATCAGATACTCGAGTCGGGCCATGTCAAGAGTCAGAACAATAGAAGAGTATGTATGAGACGATGTATGAAGGTGAATGAGGCAAGGAATGTGTGCCAAGACCGAGTTGTTTGGCGGTCCGTCCTCTCTGCCTACCCCTGCGGAGAAATGGCGTGATGGTTAGTTAGTTAGTTAGTTAGTTACTTACTATAAAAGGCAATCTGCATCTGGGAAATTTAAATTTTAACATTCTAATTTTCATTATAAAATGAAAATTCGCTTTCGTTGTATGGGATGACAGTCATTTAATAATTTAACTTCTTGGGGCCTCTTATTTAGGTAGCAAGTTCTCCGTGCTAAGACTCATTTATCAAATTAATTAGGTTAGGTAAGATGAGAATCTCCGAAACCGGTTCGTTCGGAGAGTCCATTGAAATTGAAAACCTCTAGCAACCCCCCCCCCCATAATGGATTTGAAAAGTCGTTGTGGGAATCACATTTTTTTGTGGGAATTACTTTTTTAGAAATTCTCTAACAATCCCCCCCCCATGTAATGAGCAAGTGAAATACTAGGGAACAGGTATTTGGACTAGGTATTTATTCATACTTGTACCAATTGTTCCGAGTACCAAGAAGAGCTAGTACGACTCACATCTAATATATCAACATATCGATATTTTTTAGTCAATATTTATCGATATATTTTAAAAATATCGATACGATATATATCGATATTTTTTCCCCATTTGCCCATCCCTACGCTAGAATCTAGAATGGAACCTTCGTTTGCACCGCATGCAGTTCATTTTACCGGGAATCCCCAACCAATTGGCAACCATAGAGAAAAACATTATCCATCTCTTTTTAATATTTCATTTTTATTCAAAAAGAGTTGGCGGCGTTGGCGCTTCAAAATAATACAATATCAATGGAAATTAGCCTTCCTCATTGTTATATTTTATTTGGAACATTATAATATTTATAATTAGTTAAAATGAATAAAAGTTTTACCTCCATTCATGTTAAATAATGATCCTAGCCATCCTACCCAAAAGGCTAAGAAGGGATAACAGATAGTCGGAAAGCCGAGCTTATACTAAGCTTTTGAAAGCGTCCGCACGCGAACTGCAAACTTAAGTGGCGCCATCTAGGAACAGCGATATGTGTTATAATTTTTCATACGATTTTGAAACTAAACCATTTTTTAACGTTTCTACGATTAAATAGTCAAATTATAAATAATAAAGGTTGCAATGAATGTGTGAATTCCGATATTGTTATATTGTATAGCGGTAAGTACACACACACTTAACAGCAACTGTACCGTGCGCCGTTGCAGGCCACCGTGCAGAAAAGTCTCACAGTGAACTGAGCTGTAAACCGTTACCTTACTTTCGAACTTTACTTTTCTGCGCGGCGGCCTAGTGAACGAACGATCAACCCGGCTCAGTCGACCCTTTGAACGATGCGCGAACCGCGGGTCACTCGGTTCACGGGTCAAAGTGTCAAAGGATTCCCGGCACACCCGCTCACTCGTTCGCAGTGTTCGCACAGGTCCGTGAACGACTCACTTCTAGTTTCTAGTTGGCGTTATTATTGACGAAGCGGAAATAAATTCAGCTCATTCTCATTCTTTGCATAAGTGGACGCACTTAAAACAGTTATTCCAATTATTCTTAAATCAAACAAACGCAGTAATCAGACGTTCCACGCTACGTTGCGATGCTCTTGTTCGTCACTCGTGGTTCCGACTAGCGAGTGACAGTTTTATCTAAAAAGTTGAAATATAAATAGTGTAAAGTGTTAAAGTAGGAGGTATCTGTTTTTGACATTTTGACGGATCATTTTATTAGGTAAGTACAAATTTATTTTAACTATCGAATCTAAACTATCGGGGCGGGGAAATCTTTGGAACTAATTATACTATTATATAGTCTTTTTTTTTTTTTTTTTTTTTTTTTTTCAGTAATACCGCACAAGAGTCCCAACTGCTCCCGTCTGGAGCCAGTGAGACTATGGCATCCCCAATTGGGGTATGTTGTGAGGCTGAGGGTATTGGGGAGGGGAGGGAGATGGGGAAGAGGAAGGTGGGGAAGTACCTGGCTATTCAGATCTGGTCACCAAACACGGCTAAAGCCATTTCAAGCAACGTTTCAATTCTGAATGGTGGTCTTACACCAGGGCGATACTGAGAGTATCTTCCACTCTGGAACGTGCCGCAAATATACTATATATTATTTTAAATTAATTAATTGTGAAATAACACAAATTAATCAAATAAAATTTATTTGCGCACGCCGGGTTCGAACCCGCGACCTTCGGATCTGTAGTCAAAAGCGTATACCACTAGACCACGCCGGCCGTCAAAAGTCTAAGCACTATTGCGAAACACAAGCTAGTAAATAAAACATTTCACAAATATTCTGCTGCCATGTCAATGTTACTAGATTTTTTGATCTTCCTTCCCGTGTTTAACGCTATCCCAAATGTAATGCGTTTTTGGTAGTCCTCGCTGGATAGCGTTATAATGAAATTTTATTGTAATCAATTTATTTTTAGAATAGTTTCGACTTTCAGAGATTTAATTTGTTGCAGATTTTATTGATTACTACTTACCTGATTGGTAAAAAAAATGTCTGAACACGTTGATCTTATCAAAAGAAAACCATCTGGGTCAAAATATAGAAAACGGAAAGCAGAAAAAGAAAAGGAATTTCAAAAAACAAAAAAGTTTATGAATATAGATAAATATATCACAACAAAAATCAAGACCTGAATGTGGCATCTACATCTGGAATACAAACGAATTCATCGGTAGTGGAGCCTCTGTCTGACAAGTCAGATCAGATAGCTGCTGAAGAGATTGTGAACGAAGTTTCCCGAAGTGAGGGAACAAGTTGTGCTACAATTACAGATGCTGCTCAGGATGACTCCATTGGTGATGTACAACAAATACAAATGCTAGATGACGTTAGTACTGTTGTCCCGAATATAGCGGATCCAGCCACTTGGCCACTCATTCGAAATAGCAAATTAATTGATCATATAATAACAAGTGGCCCAGTGCAAACTCACATTGATAATTATCCGAAGAACGATACAGGGCGACATTTCTCTAATTCTCATTTCATAAAAAAACTAGCGAACAATGAAACAATTCAGCGTCGTTGGTTAATATACTCCGTTTCTAAGGATCGAATTTATTGTTTTTGTTGCAAGCTATTTGATAGTAGCTCAACGTCGAGTTTAGTATCTGAAGGATATAACAACTGGAAACACTTGTCTGAAATGTTAAAAAATCATGAGAATAGCACTTCACACAAGAAGTTTTACCTTTCATGGGTTGATACTGAACTACGATTAAAAACGGGAAAAACAATAGATTGCCAAGAGCAACATTTGATTAGAAAGGAAACTACCAGATGGAATAATGTTTTGTCTAGATTGATGCATATTACACTTTACTTAGCTGAAAACAATATGGCGTTCAGAGGTACTTCTGACAAACTATATACGCCAAATAACGGAATGTTCTTGGGCTTAGTACAACTACTAGCCAAATTTGATCCAGTTATGCAGGAGCACTTGCGATTAGCTATGAAGGGTGATGTTTCAGACCACTACTGCGGAAAAGACATTCAAAATTAATTAATAGAGTTGATCGGTGAAAAAATAAAGTCAGAAATCATATCTCGCGCAAAGAAATCAAAATATTATTCTATTATAGCTGACTGTACTCCGGACATTAGTCATGTAGAACAACTTTCACTGACAATACGATTTGTTGATTTATCATCAGATGACGATAAAGTATCAGTAAAAGAGCATTTCATAGAATTTATACCTGTAAATGAGTCGACTGGTGAAAAACTGACTGAAGTTATTATTGATGTTTTAAATAAACACGGACTGGAATTGAACGACTGTAGGGGTCAGGGTTATGACAACGGAGCGAATATGAAAGGGAAAAATATTGGGGTTCAAAGGAGGATTCTGGACATAAATCCCTTAGCTGTTTATGTACCTTGTGGTTGTCATAGCTACAATCTCGTACTATGCGATGCCGCTAAGTCATCCGTAAAATCAGTCACTTTGTTTGGGGTACTTCAGAGGTTGTTCACATTGTTTTCAGCTTCTGTTCATCGATGGAAAATTCTAACCGATCATTTGGGATTATATACTATAAAAAAGCTCAGTGACACACGTTGGGAAGCAAGAATAAACAGTGTTAAAGCAGTCCGTTATCAAATTAGTGCCATCCATGACGCTTTAATTACTTTGGCTATTGAAACTCAGAAAACTGATGTTCAAGTCTCTCATGAGGCTACTACTCTAGCCGAACAGTTAAAGGATTTCAGCTTCATAGTTTTGTTGGTTGTTTGGTATGACATACTTTTTCAAATTAATGTCGTTAGTAAATCTCTACAATCAACAGATATGGATATCAGTAAATGTACAGAAATGTTGAAAAAATGCTGCACTTTCTTGGAAGAATATAGAAATACTGGCTTTAAAAGCGCCATTTTAACTGCGAAGGGATTGGCTGAAGAACTAGAAATTGAACCTGTGTTTAGAGCCACAACAAGAATTCGATTTGTTAAGCGTCAAGCTGGTGAAACTGCCCACGACGAGCCTATAACTTCTCCAGAAAAAAAATTTGAGGTTGAATTTTTCAACTCTCTCTTGGACACTACATTAATTTCAGTTAATGAAAGATTTGAACAGTTAAATGAGTACTCGGAATCTTGGTCTTTTTTGTACAATATAAAACAGATTCCGGAAAAACCCGACCTTGTCAAACTCTGTGGTAATCTCCAATTGAAATTAACTGGAGACTCTAAATCTGATATAGATGGTTGTATGTTGTATGATGAACTCGTAAGCCTGAAATCTTTTTTGCCTAATCAGAATGTGGTTACCCCTGCTTATGTTTTAAATTTTATCAAAGATCGCAACCTACAAGAACTGTATCCAAATGTGTGGATAGTATTGCGTATATTATTGACTATACCTGTAACGGTTGCTAGTGGGGAGAGGAGTTTTTCTAAGCTTAAGCTGATTAAAACCTATCTGCGATCGACAATATCACAATCTAGATTGACAAACTTGGCAACTTTGTCAATCGAAAATGAAATTGCTGAAAATATCGATTTTGATAACCTTATAAAAGAGTTCGCCGATAGAAAGGCTAGAAAAGTGAAGTTTTTTAAATAAATAGTTTTTTTTTTAATAAACGGTTATTCCATTATACCCATTGCCTTTTTTCGTATGGAATTGAATTGCAGTTAGGGGGCGCCGTAAAAATCTCGCCCAGGGCGCTGATAGTACTAAAACCGGCCCTGCGTGGCTTAACTCAAGAGTGTTCAACCCAGAGCTCTTCGATGACAGTTTCATAGTATTTAGAAAAGACAGAGATTGTGGTAGTGGCCGTAGGCAGGGAGGAGGCTGTCTATTAGCCGTGAAGAGCGAGAATGGCCTTATTAAGGCAGAGCACTTACCTGCTCTAGAAACTGTCAACGAGGACTTATGGGTTAAAATTACATTTAATTCGTGTGTAACTTTTGTATGTATTGTGTACTTTCCACCTGCGTCAAACTTTGACACATATCAGTTGTTTTTCAACAAAATACATCAAAATGTAGATGTTATTGGTGGAAAAAATGTAATTGTGCTAGGAGATTTCAACCTACACTCCTCAAGAGGTAGCAAGGATATTGAAAACGACCTGAATTTTTTATGCGCTGTTTTCCGTCTCTCCCAATTCAATAACATTCTAAATATAAATTCAAGAGTGTTAGATGTAATTTATTGCAATACAGCCATACATGTTATTTATAGCACTTCTCCTCTTTTAACCGAAGATCAACATCATCCTGCATTAGAATTTATTTTTTCATGTAAAAACAACATCAAGGCTACAACAATTCCTAAAAATGACAAGCGTGCTTTTTGTGGATGGAATTTTCAACAGGGTGATGTTGATAAGTTATATAATATGATAAGCCAATTAGATTGGCAAGAACTTTATAATTATTGCACTATAAATGAGGCTGTACACCATTTTTATGTTAGTATTTATAGTATTTTCGATGCCTGTTTTCCCAGAAAACCTCCCAGTAGAGGTGGTCGTCGATATCCGAAATGGTTCTGTCGAGATACCATCGCGAGCATTAGAGTGAAACATGCTCTCCATAAGAAGTGGAAGGCTTCTGGCTGTCGATGTGACTATGATCTGTTCAGTTCGCATAGAGCCGTGGTCAGGTGCAACATTCGCACTGCTTTCCAATCATATATAAATTCCATTGAACACGATATCAAACATGATCCAAAGATGTTCTGGGACTATGACAAATCGCTACGTAAAGATGGTGGTATTCAAGACACCATGATGCATCGTGATCGGGAAGTTCGAGGAGTGGATGTAGCTAACGCATTTTCAACACACTTCCAATCCGTGTATAGTAATGAGTCTCCAATTCTAAATATTAATACTGCTGCAAAGTCGAATGTAAAGGGAGCCCAAAATATCGATATTGGTCAAATTGATGAATCGGATATAGAATCTTCCATTCGGAACTGAAAAATACACATTCACTTGGTCCAGATTTTCTTCCGGTATTCTTCTTAAAAGGTTGTGCTGAGTTTTTAAAACTGCCACTAAGCTTCTTATTTAACCTTTCCCTAGAAACTGGTGTATTTCCTGATTTGTGGAAAATATCAAAAATTTGTCCGATTTATAAAAGCGGCATAAAGATTTCTGTGGAAAATTACAGATCAGTAGCAATACTATCTGCACCGGCTAAATTGTTCGAATCGATTCTTCATAAATTCACACTACCACAAGTTGAACCGTTTCTAATTTCTGAACAGCATAAATTTAGAAAAGGTCGATCGACAGAAACCAACCTATTGGTGTTTACGGATTTCGTATCTAAATCATTAGACAAAGGCCATCAAGTAGATTGTTCATACAATGATTTTTCAAAGGCCAATGATACTGTAAATCACGACGTTTTACTCAATAAACTGGCTACAATAGGATTCTCCATAAGACTACTTACTTTTTTGCTAGCTATCTTGCAGACAGGAAACAGTTTGTGTCTCATGGACTATTCCAATCTAACCATTTCTTTGTACGATCGGGGGTACCCCAAGGCAGTAATTTAGGCCCACTCCTCTTTTCCACATTTATAAACGATATTTCAGAAGTAATTCTGCATTCTAGGTTTCTTCTCTTTGCTGATGACTTAAAACTTTTCTTAGAAATACTAACTTTAGAAGACTGCAATCAACTCCAGTCAGACATTAATAGAATTGTTCAATGGAGTAAAATAAATCGGATTGAGTTAAATGTTTCTAAATGTTTAATTTTGTCATTCACTAGGGCGAGTCATACCTGGTATTACCGGTATACAATGGACGCCCGTGTAAGCGTGTCTCGACAATGAAGGATCTTGGAATCATGTTTGATAGTAGACTGACATTTCATGCTCATATTGAGGCGGCATGTAGCACTTCACTTAGAATTCTGGGCTTTGTTCTACGCACTGCAAGGAATTTTAGAGATAACCGGGTGCTTATAGTTTTATTTAATTCCTTAGTAAGGAGTAGACTTGAAAGTGGGTCGGTGATTTGGAGTCCACACCAGGTAAAGTATTCTCTCATCTTGGAGAGAGTTCAGAAGAAATTCTTGAGATTTCTACACGAGGGAGTATGGCTACTACCCGTGGCTCTATCCCACTGACTTTCTTTTGGGTATGCTCGGAATGAACTATCTACGGGTCAGGAGAGATGTGCGCATTGCTACACATTTCTTTAGACTGATTCGTGGATGGTTTGAAAACTCGGTCATCATGGAGAGCATTCATTTTTATGTTCCCGATGGTTATCTACGTCACCGACAACATAGACTATTTTATCTCCCGGCCTGCAGAACTAACTTGCCAATGGTCATGCCTGTGGGGAGAGCAATCTTGCTGTTGAACAGAATCAATTCGGATATCGACATGTTTTGCATTAATGAAGCTTCCTTTAAAAGGCAAGCTCTATTATCACTTGTATAGTTGATATACACCCTGTAAATATTAATCTTAGAATTCTTATTATAAAAATATTTTAAAAACGCTTTGAAATGAACAATTTTGTAATGTTTTTGAAATTAATAAACAAATTGAATATTCAATGCCCAGAGTTGCTAAACAAGATTCCATTCAATGTACCTGCGCGTTCAACACGCTCTTGTGTCCTGTTCAGGGTTGATCAAAGCAAAACGAACTCTAAGCAGAATTCTTGCCTGAACAGACTATAAGAATATTTCTCTGATGGTTTGTGAATAATGTTCATGTCTTTATTGTTTATATCTCTATTATGATTTGATTTATACCTACAACCTCTCTCCATAGCTATAAATGCATTGTTTTGTAAATTTTTTGTTTTATATAATCTTTGTTTTGTATAATTTATTTAAATAATTTATTCCATATTATGCTGTCTCAGTAGAGGTAAAGTCACAAGGAGGAAATCCATAATAGGTTTTATTTTACTATATAATACTTAGTAAACTGTCGATTTCCCGAAAATGAATAAATAAATAAATAGTCCAGGCGCGTGCCGTGCTCAGGAAGTCAAACCAATTTCATTACTAAAGAATTAGCTACACAGTTAGGAGTTCAGCTAATAAAGTCTGATACTCCAATAATCGGAATCACCGGTACCTCATTTAAGGGTCAATTCAAAACTGATATTACCATTGCTTCAAGATTCAAAAGACGTTTTGTAAAACAAATATCGTGCATATGTCTAAATGAGATCACTCCAAACATTCCAGCAAACAAGATCATCAACAAGGTCGCAGCGATGCTTCCGTCTCAAATGAAGCTAGCAGACCCTACTTATCATCAACCTGCATCAGTCGACATACTTCTTGGCTGCAACATGTTCTGGAGTTGCCTAGAACGCAAACGAACAAACATTGTAGGAATGTAACTTCAACAAACCGCATTCGGCTGGGTAATTACACACACCAGCTGGTACAAGGTATTTCACTATTTTCCATTAAAGACAACAATGCCCTTCATGATCTGATGGTTAAATTCTGGCATTTAGAAGAAAATCTTTCTCATCCACTTCAGTCTTTAGAGGAAAAGGCAGCCGAATCACATTTCATTGAAACATATTTGTAACGATGCTATGAGAATATTCTGGAACAATCGCCAATGCAAAATGCATTGTAGCGGGAACACTGTAGACGCAATGCGAGCATTCGGCGTTCCTACCTACAGTTCTGAAAGTTCTAGTGCACCTGGGCGCCTGTACAATGAGGCGTGCCGAGATGTACTTAGTCAGTCATTAATTAGCAGTTTTACGAGTGACCAACAAGCGAGCGCTGCGACTGCGTACTGAGGAGTCGGCCGCTATGGCCGGTTCCCCCCGTGTCGCGCCCCGATTTTGCTTCACCGCGCCGCTATAGGACCTTATCTACTTACACCCGGCTCTGCACGGACTACGAATCAATATGGACTACTCGGGATCAGCGCCCTGGCCCCAGCTATCATTCCTGGCCAGCGCTGACCTCACGTGCCCCGACCCTGCGATATCTTCGCCTCGGCCCCGCGGCATCGTTGCCGGCATGCATCTCCCGACCAGGTCCATCGCACCTTCGGCTACCTTGTTCAAACTGAAGTACCCGGAAGACTCCACGTCTTCACCAGTGCTGACATCCACGAGTCCGGTCTCCACCAACGCGGTGTCGACCTCATCGGTCCAGAGTCATCTCTCAGCTGCGCAATTCTACTGACTCAAAATAAACGCTGTGACACAACACAACTATCTTTTTCTTTGTCTCCTTACCAGATCCCCAAATATTCAAGAAATGAAGATGGTAGCTTCGTCGTGGAGCTTCCGCTCAAAGGAAACCCGCAAGACTTGGGTTCATCGCTAACCACTGCTACGAAACGATGGCTCTCCGTTGAACGGACACTCTAAATCACCTTCATTACAATCGCAATATTCAGAATTCACGAATGAATATATTCAACTAAAACATATGTCTGAAATATCTATCAACAATGATTCATCTCTTAATCATCAATTTTACTTACCTCACCATTCTATTCTACGTGAATCTAGCGAAACCACCAAACTAAGAGTCGTGTTTGATGGATCTTCAAAAACAACCTCAGGATCGTCTCTAAATGACATCCTCATGGTTGGACCAACCATTCAAGATGATCTACTCTCAATAATACTTCGTTTCAGAACTCATAGATATGTCATATCAGCGGACATAGAAAAAATGTACCGTCAGATTTTAATAACTCGCAAACATCGTGATCTACAAAGAATTGTTTGGTCAAACCCTTCTTCAAACAAATTATCTCATTTCAGCCTTAACACCGTCACATATGATACAGCATCAGCTCCATATTTAGCAACGAGATGTCTATGGCAACTTGCACTTGATACACAAGACCTCTCCAGAAGCAATCAAGCTGATCCTGCTTGACTCTTTTGTAGATGATCTACTCACAAGAAGTAATGACTATAAAACAACGTAACAGCTCAAGTATAGTATAAATTCTCAATATAAGTGACTCGACATTATTGGGAAAATCTGAAAAATGATACACCTAGCACCATCTAGGGTAAGTTATAGGAAACTAAGTGTACTTATATGCTCTTGTTTTGAGAAAATAACATTTTTGTCTGTTCAAAACTACCAACCGTGTTTCATTAGAATCCCCACCAAACACTAAGCATGGAAACCAAACACTAAAAAAACTGTTAAGGTTATTGACACCATCTCTACGCTCCAGGAGGGCGATTCTCGTTCTTTTAGCCTTAAGCTAAATGATAGCATTCGTCAACGACTGCTATCGTTTGCGAAAGATAGCTGTCCGTCGCTTGTAACATCTTTTCTTAACTATTAAGCGATTCTCGTTCTTTTGATATCCTTACAAGTTCGATTTTGGAGAGACCTAGTAAAAAATCCTAAAGAAGCGTGGTTAAGAGCATCTACGAAATTGTTAAGCGATTATTGAAAACACAAATTGGTGAAATATAATTAAGTGACGCAAGGTTTCTAACTAAAACTTAAAAAAACAAATACTTTGTATTACAATGCATTTTAATAACTGCTTATTGTATTTATGAATGACATAAATAAGCCATTTATCGAAGATTTACGTTTTGTGAAAAGGTACTTACCTCGCTGGATAGTAATGACTTTGTTACAGATTCACCACTTCTAAAGTGACGTTTGCTGTCAAACTAACGCTGCCGAATGGCGCTAACTGTCACCCAAGTTGATTTAAGAATGAAAGGGATTCTTATTTCGTTGTGGTTAACTTCAAAACCCACAATTTCGAGCGCCAGCCATTTTATCTGAAACTTATTATTATTTATGTAGAAATCCTCAATGGTATGTGTAGTTTATTGTAAATTAAATCACTTATCTGGCTTTCGACATGTTACGTACTTTACAAACATCGCAATTATGTTATTCAATTCATTTAATAGCATCATTGTGCCACAAACAAGTCACTAATCATGTTTACAGTCAATACTTACGATAATATTAAGTTTTCTCTTGTTAAAACTACGCAAATATTGCTAATTGTCAAAACGTCACAATTAAATGAAGCAAATTCTCCGCGAACGCTAGCGTTCGGCCGCCGAAAGACAGGTCTAGGGGTACCCTTCGCGTAAGGCTAAAAGTTTTGGGGGCAATCGAAAATCTAAGGATTCCATCTGTCATCGAGAGAACCGGAATCGCTTCATACGAATAAACCGAGAAAAATCGTTAATTTGAATGTAAGGACGATTTTAGTGTCGTTAAGTAGAACGAGAATCGCCCTCCTGGAAGAGTACATTGGAGGGAGCCAGACAGAATGAGTCACAAGCCGCTGGTAGTGCCCCTTCCCCTGCCGGTCCCTCTGCAATTCCGCTGCCTGCTAATGCTCCTTTCCATAACCGCAGTGACAGAAGGACGTACCGTAGCGCGATGACTTGTAACGCGTGCAATGTAATAATAAATGAGTCTTGCATTTATGCAAAATAAAGCGGACACTCTAGATGAAGTGTCGATCACACAACTGTGCATTTCCGCCTCCACCGAGGAGGATATAAAGCGAGATACGCGTGCGCGTCGGCGTGGCACACGGAAGGTCTGATTACGCATTTTTTTTAAATCGTATATTTTAAAATTAAATAATTGATTTAAACTAAACAAACGGCAAACGCACGCAAGTGATAAATAAACATGGCAAATCTATGTAGTTGTGGATTCGTCGTAAACGAAGTTCTGGCTTTCATCATGCAACAATAATCACAGTGACAACTGTTCGTGTTTTACTTTGCTCTCGCAAAAAATCATAAAAAAGCAGAATAATTCGTGTGAAAGTTGTGTTTGTATGGATGATACAAGTGCCAGAGGTTTTGCGTTTTTGAGTTTGTGAAAAAAAAATATCTGTTTCACTGGATTTTAAACATTTTTAACAACATTTTGCAACTTAACCTAGGATCGTGTTCTTGTGTTCTTTGAAATGTCCAGCCCAGTGCAACCCTTGCCTGATGAGTGCAGCCATCGGCGGAAAAAACGAATCATGATGTCCTCAACGTCCTCATCACACAAAATAGCCTCGGAACTGATTTCTCCAGTGTCTGAAAACGAGGAATCTGACGGCGAATCTGATTATTCAGACGTATCTGAAAAGGAGACCCATAGTATCCCAGTGTCCTCAGTGCAGATACTAAACGACACACAAGCCAGTCTTAGAGCACTCCAAGATGTCCTTGCGGAAAAGCAGTCTAGAGTGTCAAAGGACCAACAGCTACGGATAAGCGGATACATATCTGAAGTTTTCCGATCAGTATCACAGCTGCTGTTAGAAAGAGAGGCTTTCAAAGCTGATCTGGCAACAGCCAATGCCAACTTAATGGTGGCAAAAGGAGAAACTACCATTGAAAAAGCCGAAAACCAACATAGGCTTCAAAAAATCTTGCAGCTGGAGTCGGATCTGGGACCGGTGATGCGCAGAGTAGCTGATGCCACGGAGGCAAGCCTTTCATTTGCGGACATGGTCAAAAATGATCCTCAGAAGACGGCACCACCAATCAACCGCTCAGGACCTAAAGTTGGGACCCCCAAACCAGCTGTATGCATCTTCCCAAAGTTGGACTCTATAAAAGACAGTGAAGGTACAAAGCAGCTTCTAAAGGACGTGTTGCGACCATCAAATCTTGGGATACGCGTTACGGGTATGAGGAATATCCGAAACAAAGGAGTTGTGATCCATACTGCCACTAAAGAAGATCAAGAAAAAATTTTGAAAACCCCTTGCCTAACTAACTCGGACACTCTGAGTGCCAGATTACCTACAAAACGGCATCCACGAGTGATTTTTTTCAACGTTCCTCGTGATTTAACAGACGAGTGCTCCCTGAAAAGTGCTTTAGCAGGAGTACAGGACAAAGCAGACCTAGAGTCCACAATCAAAAATTGTAAGCTTAGTCACCTAGCTGGCGCTCGAACAGGAACAACTTGCCACAGAGTCTACGAGGTTCCTGCTCGCACACGACATGTGTTGGTGGAGCAAGAGAAGGTTTTTGTGGACTGGAATGTGTGCCGAGTCCGCGATTTTATTGGCCTTACAATATGCTCCAAGTGCCAATTGATTGGACATTCTTTCAAGTTTTGCAAGGACAAGCAAAGATGTGGACACTGTGCAGGCGAAGGTCACGCCAGGATAAACTGCCCAAAAGCTGCCGCCGAGCCAGTTTGTGCTACCTGTACCAGGTTTGGGAAGCCCGCAGCACATCCGACTGGAGATAAGGACTCATGCCCGGCCTACAAAGCTGCCCTTTCCAAGGACTTTGCCACTATTGATTATGGCCGATAATTATGTTGAAGAAGATGACTAGGTAGAATTCGATAATACTAATGATTTCCAGGATTGGCTAAATGTTCATAGTAACTATAGTATGGAAAATATTAATATTGTTCAGTTGAATATTAGATCGATTTATAAATACTGGAATACTCTGAATGTCTACTTAAATTCTTGTTGGAAACATATTCATGCGTTAATGTTATGTGAAACGGCTATAACATCAGAGCTAGTCTGTCTGTATAATATTCCTGGATTTAAATGTTACAATTATTGCCGAAGTAAAAAATCGGGTGGAGGTATATTGTTGTACGTTCGAGATGAACTCACATTTCAACAGAAGTCAATAGAAACAAATCATTTTGAATGTGTGCTTGGCTCTATGATACTTCCAAACAAGAATATTTTAAACATCATAGCAATATACCGCCCCCCCCCCAACTCCAACAAAGTTCAATTTCTCAATGAAATATCTTCCATTCTGTCTAATATAAGACCCAGAGAAAATATTGTACTTATAGGAGATGTTAACCTAGACCTTTTAAATTATCAAAACCCACTTATTATGTCCTATTAAAATATAATGTCTGACAATTATTTAACCAAATGCATTTGTAACGTAACTAGGGAAGCGGTTTTAGCAGGAAAAATTACTCGTTCCTGTTTAGACCATATATTTGTACGTTTTAACAGTGGATGTCAACAAAGCAATACTCTTTCTTCAGGTGTATGTAATAATATTAACATAGCGGATCATTTTTTAACTGCAGTCAATATTAAATATATTGAAAGGACAAAAGTCGTAGAACACGGGGAAAAAATATCGATCTTATCCCAAAACAAAATTGACAAAAATATTTATAATTTTAAGTGGCATACCTTGCTTGAGGAACAAGATTGCAATATGTTATACACTAAAATTAAAAATAATTTTCAGGATTTGTATGAACAAAGTAAAATCGTTATGTATTATAAACCCAAAAAAAGACCCCTCGCAATAAAATCTTGGATAACTTCTGATATTTTAGAAAACATTAAAAAAAAAGATTTACTGTACAGAAGGTGGAAAAATACTCCTACCAATAAATTCTTTGAATTAGAATATAAAACTTACAGAAATAAGGTTACAAAAGAAATCATTAAATGTAAGTCTATCTTTTTTAACAATAAATTTAAAAATTATTTCGGAAATACCAAAAAAACTTGGGATGAAGTAAATAAAATATTAGGACGCAAGTCTAAAAGTAGTTGTGTCGAAATAATCTCAAAATATATGTTAAACACGCATAATGAAGAAACCGTAGCAAATAATTTTGTTGAATATTTTACGAGCAGTGTTAGCTCTATGATACATAAATGTGATTATATAGCTTCGACCGTCAGACCGACAGAAGTTCAACATAGTATGTACCTACCAAGAGCTACCTGCGAAGAAATTAATATCATTGTTAGCAAACTAAACAATTCAAAGTCACCAGGGATTGACAACATTCGAATGTTTGACATTAAGAAATATATTCATATTTTAGGGCCTGTCATAACTCATTTTATTAATATAATTTTAAAACAAGCAGTGATTCCAGATGAACTTAAAAGTAGTATCATTAGACCGATTTACAAAGGCGGCAAACATACAGATGTACAAAATTATAGGCCAATTAGCATTTTGCCAGCCCTAGAAAAAATACTTGAAAAATACATTTCTACATAACTTAACAAATATTTAGAATCCTTCTCCTTGCTAGATCCCAACCAGTATGGTTTTCAAAAGAAAAAAAGTACGGAAATGTTGCTTCAGGAATTTTCAAATCACGTAAATCATGAATTAAATTTAAAAAAACATGTGTTGGTTTTATTCATAGATAACTCGAAGGCGTTTGATACCATTGATACAAATAAACTTTTAGAAACAATGGATGCAATAGGAATACGAGGAAAGCTACTAGTTTTGTTAAAAAATTTATTATCAGATCGACAAATAACAGTAAAAATTCTAAAAAAATTTAGCAAAAGAAAATATATTTCAACAGGTGTTGCACAAGGGTCAATTTTAGGGCCAACCCTGTATATTATATACGTCTCAATTATGAGTAAATTATTTTCTTTCGTTAAACATTTTGTGTACGCAGACGATGCGGCTCTCGTAATATCACACGAGGATTTGATTACTGCAATGAACCTTATGCAGCTTGATTTTATTGCTCTCCTAAAATGGTCTCATGACGCGGGTCTCATAATAAATGCCAAAAAAACTAAAATTATGCACATAAGATCACCACACGCGAGATACAATTTAATCCCTTCGTTATATACACATACTTTTGACTGCTTACATAGAAATGTTGCACAGCCCTGTTCATGTGAAACCATCGATTTCGTCAAAAATTATGTATATTTGGGCGTTTCTATTGACTGCCACATGAAATGGGATGTACACATTACTAATGTTTGTAAACGTCTACGGTCTATTGTGGGTAGAATTTATAAAATAAAATATTTTGTGCCTGTAAGTACTTTAAAATTAATCTATCTATCTCTGGCTGAATCCACAATCCGTTATGGAATCACTTCTTGGGGACATTCTTGTAAAACTAATATAAGTTATATCCAAACATTACAAAACTCCCTTACAAAATTGTTAATCCATAAATATACCAGTGCACACAGAAACGACACTAAATTAATATACAAGTCTCTGAATGTTTTACCTGTCAGAGGATTATTGTTTTATAATATTGTAAGTCAACATCTTATATTGTCTGATTCCTTGTATAGGGAAAGAGTTTTACATAAACATAATACAAGATTCACCCAAAATGAAGGATTGGTGGTCCCGAAATGTACCAATAAATACGGTGAAAGAACCCTAAACTTTATTGTACCCAGAATATTTAATAAACTACCAAAGACAATTAAAAATATAAACGTTTTTACAGCCAAAGTCAAATATAATCTAAGGAAATGGCTATTAGATACTGAGGATTTATATTGATGCAATACTGAAGACCTTGTTTTCCTAATTGGAATTCACATTCTAGGGAAATGAAAAATCGTTATAATTTTGTATTACCTTATGTATATTAAAACCATAGAAGTACTTGTTGATTATTTCACTTGATATTTTCATTTTGTTCATATTAATTTCATTTGTGCTTGTTTTTGTTATATGAGGCTTATACTGCTTCTTACATATTTATATTTATACAATTCTGTAATTTAACCAACTTGTCATTTATTGTTAATTTATCATCAACATTATACATACCTACATACTGTTTTACCATTGTACCATGTTATTGCAAAAATGTTGTCATTATGTACCTGCTGACAAACTACATAAGTAGTTTAGCAGGTTTGAATGTTAATAAATAAAAAAATAAATAAAAAAAGGTTGAAGTGATGGATGACATTAGTCTAACCCAAGTGTGTAACGGAAGTACTGCTCCGGGCTCGGCCGCGGTCGCCCAAATTAAAATTGTTGTTTTCTCTCGCCTTATTATCTTTGCTCATTAAATTAAATAAATTACTTAGAATTATGTAAACGAAATATGTATGTAAAATTGTGTAAATGTATGTAAGCCTTGTGTTGGCACCTAGCATCGTGCTACCTACCTTTCTATCCTTTGTAAAATTATTGTTGCCTATCGACCCAACTCCTCTCCTCACCTGTGCCGACTTAGTAAACTTTAGTTGAGTTAAAATATTCGTCCTGTCAACATCGTTTGATTACGGAGCCCCCTTTATCGACCGTGTCGAAAATCAAAGCCATCGTGAGCTCGCGCATTGTGAAATTTGTGATTTGTTGTGAACCACCGCAAAGAAGGATTGAAAACCGTGGAAGAATAGAAAAAAGGTGAGTCGGCATTCCGAACCTTTCCAATCCCATTATTCCGCGTTGTGACGGTGCTTTCCGTCCCCGACATTGGTCATTCGAGCCTGAATAATCTTTATTAATTGAGAAAATTGTTCTTAATTTAATTATTTCAAGGTTAAATTGTTCATAAAAGTTGATCTATGTGTGAAATTCGCATCAGCCGTGATCTGTTAGCGAAAATTGCCTGTAGGTAGTAAAAAATACTAACTGGTGACAAATTTGTTAATATTTAAAATAAATTGTTGTATTCTCGGCATTGCTTGTGCAAATTAATTTCTCAATACAATGGCTGAAAAAAAAGTACTTTTGTTGCAATCCCGACGTGATCGAATAGTATCTCGTATTCGTATCACGCAAGAGCTCATAGCGAGCATTTATGATGATAGTAAGAAAAAAGATACGTTTCTTGCTAGATGTGAAAAGATAAAAGATTGGTTACAAGAATTTGAATCAGTTCAAAACGAGATTGAGGACCAATTACTGTCGTTAGACAAGATTACAGAAATGTCAGAACTAGGAAACATTGCGAATAATGTTGATTCAATGTATTTCGAGATCATGCAAATGAAAAGCGTTATCACTAGTAATAATGAAAATTCAATTCCTAAAACGGCAAGTAATTCGGTGATTCGTGCACCAGTGATAAAGTTGCCCACTTTTGATAGTAACATTAAAAGTTGGTGCTCATTTCATTCATTATTTAAAAGTCTTATACATGACAGCAATGCATATACTAATGTAGAAAAATACCATTATCTTTTATCAGTAATTACAGGGCCGGCACTGGCACTTATACAATCATTGCCTCTTATCGAAGAGAATTATGACATTGCCTGGAATATTCTGGTAAATCAATACCAAAATTCTAGAATTCTTTTCACGCATTATGTTGATGAAATTCTTAATTTCAAAATTTTACAAAACGAGTCTGCGTCAGGTATAGCGCGGTTACTCAGTACGTTTCAAGAGAATTGCACCGCTTTAGAGGCGATGAAGATAGAAAATATCTTTGATAAATTTGTTGGTCATATTATGATACGATCGATGGATCTGACAACTAAACGTCAATTTGAATCCAAATTGCCCGGTGAAGAGATTCCAGGGTTGGATTCAATTTTCGAGTTTCTAAGAAATCAAATGCGTATTTTAGAAATGTTATCTCCACATACAATTGTCTATGGTTTGTCAATGACAGTTGTCAAGTAGTGTTCTGCTCCGTATTAAAATAGCGAAATTGAGTGAAAAAAGTTTATTTAATCAGTATAAAAAGTTTATTTAATCAAGTATAAAGTAGCTGCAGAGTTGAAGAAGTTGTCAAATGACAAGTTGAAGCAACGAAATTTCAGTCAATGTAATTTTTGTATTGCCTATGCCGGACTGTCTACGTACATTAAAACAGTGAAATAAAGCATTAAAAAGTCTACTAAGCGTAATCAGTTTACAGTTGCGCAGTGGTGCGGTACACAGAAGTGAAAAGTACTTTAAATTTGAACAAAATTTAACAAATTTTAAACGAAAATAAATAAATTTGAACGCCACAACTACACATTGTACAGTTATCGCTACTTAACCATAGAGGGCAGAAAAACGCGCAGGAATTAAACAAAAAATAAAATAAATAAATGCGTTTCGCTATTCGTCAACAGATGGAACTAAACACATAAATTGTTTCAAACTAATTGCGAAACATATATATTTTTATTAATCCAATAAAATCAAGAAACCTCGCATACAAGACAAATATACAGAAACTGAATAAATAAATACATTATTGAAATAAACGTAAATAATTACAAAAATGGACTGCTATAGTTGCGATAATATTATTAGTCCAAACAAGAGCATAAAATGCAGCATATGCTTAAATGCATTTCATTACACCTGCATAAATAGCACCGCAGAAAAATTTAAAAAAATGTCTAAAACACTCAGAGACAACTGGAAATGCAAACAATGTAAAACATTGGATCCTAAAATTCAATCACAATCCAATTACACTCCTTCTTCTTGTAAGAACTTTCGGCCTACCGACTCAACGTACACTGAAAACCCAGAAAATATGAATTACACTATAAATTACATCGACAAAAAATTCGATGAAATGAAAACAGTGATTTTAAACAAGATAGAAACGGAATCTGCGGACAATAAAAAATCGCTTCAATTTATAAGCGACCAATACGATACATTAATAAAATCTATTGAAAAAATTCCACAGTTATAAAAAGAAATATCGGAAATAAAAAATGAACTAGAACAAAAAAACATAGAATTCAAAAGTATTGTAGTAAAAACAACAGAGATGGAACAGGCGACACTGGAAAAGTACATCGAAATATCAGGTATCCAAAATCATGATCCTAAAATGACAAAAAACATAATAAAAGAAATAACTGCTGCGTGCGGAGTTCAAACTGAAGACACAGAAATTTCGAATATAAATCACATCCAAGATCCCCGACCAAACCATCCACCAAAAATAACTTTCAAATTAAATAACAAAAATAAAAGGGATGCTATACTATCATCAAGAAAAGGTCTCACCACGGAGGCAATAAACCAGCCCGGAAAACAAAACATCTACATTGGAGAAGTAATGACGCCATACTACAAGCAACTGATGTGGAAATTAAAAAACCATGCAAAAATAATCAACTTCAAATTTGTATGGTTTCGTAGAGGCCATTTATTAACCAGGAAGACCCCGGAAGGCAAAATTTTCAATATTAAACATTGTGATGACATAAATAAACTCACATAAACACAACTCCACACGTAACTACACTTCACATCATATACTTACACAATTAATCACCAACATGGCGGATTACATGGAATATACAGACTCGGACAACCAACACTACTGTGTAAGTACAAACGATTTTAATCTATGGACAAACATCACAAAAGAAAAAAATAGAATCAAAATATTACACCAAAACATTAGGTCAATTAATAAAAATTTTGATGAATTTACGATATACCTGCAACAGTTTGATTTTAATTTTGATATAATTGTGCTGACAGAATGCTGGTTGAACGATAAATATGTACCAAAAACAATTGAAAACTATAACACACACCACACAAAAAAACACAAAAATCAAAATGATGGTATAGTTATATACATCAATGATAAAATAAACACAATCGTCAAAGAAATACACATAATAGACTCCAACTGTATACAAATAACATATGATAAAGAAACGTGTATTCTTGCGATGTACAGATCTCCATCCAAAAACAATATTACACATTTCCTAACTGCACTTAACAACACTTTAAAAGAAATCAACAAAAATAAAAATATCATCATCATTGGAGACGTAAACATAAACATCTTACAAAACGGACACCCACAAAACATAGAATACCTAACACTACTAGCACAGCATGGACTGGAGCCAACGATAAAGGTTCCAACACGAGTCACACAAAACACAAAAAGTTGTATAGATCATATAATGATCAAAACAATTCTAAAAACCAAAACCGTAGTACTTGAAAGCACTATCACAGACCACTACATGAATATGATAGCAATAGACACCGAAAACACAAAACCCAACCAACATAAAATATTCACAAAAAAAATAATTAACTACTCAAACTTGAAAGAAAAACTCAAAAAAATAGACTGGAGTACAATATACCAAATAGAGAACGTGGAAGAGGCCTGGGATAAATTTATTAACATGTTTGCACAAGAAATAAATAATAACACTATTATAAAACAAGTAAAACTCACACACAAAGCAAAAAAAATTAAACTATGGATAACACAGGGAATATTAAACTGTATTCGTAAACTAGACAAAATTCACAAACAAATTAAAAATACACCCTACGACATGGAACAACTTAACTACTATAAAAGATATAGAAACATCTGCACGAAAATTATTAGAGTGGCTAAAGAATTGTACTACAGAGAAAAACTTAAAAAAGAAAAAAATAACCCAAAGGAAATATGGAAAATATTAAAAGTAGTTACATACACACAAAAATACAAACAGAAAAATACTTTTGAAAATCTAAATATTAACTGAAAAAAATTAGATGCCAATACAAATACAGAAACTATAGCAAATCATGTGAATAACTTCTTCGCAAATATAGGAAAAGTTTTAGCAAACCGCAAATTGCATAACACAAACACACTACCACAAACAAATAGATCAAATATCAATAAAAACCCGACACAACACAGATTTACAATAAAAACAACCTCGGAAGAGGAAATTAACAAAATAATAAACACATTGAAAAACCGAATTGCTACTGGATTAGATGAAATAACAACGGATTGCATTAAGATATTAAAAAATGAAATTTTAAAACCTATAACACACTTAATCAACCTTAGTATAACACACTCCTGCTTTCCTAGTACTCTTAAAAAAGGACTAGTGATCCCCATTTATAAATCCGGAGACAAAATGGAAATAACTAACTATAGACCAATCACTCTGTTAAACTCGCTTTCAAAGATTTTCGAAAGAGTATTAAAAAACCAAATTATAAAATACCTAGAAGAAAACAAATTAATTTCGGATAACCAATATGGATTTAGAGACAAAATAGGCACAAAAGAAGCTTTGGAACGTACAATAGATTATATACATAGCAACTTAGATCAAGGGTACAAATGCATAGCTATATATCTAGATTTAGCTAAAGCCTTTGACTCAATCTGCCACAATTCACTTTTTAAAAAATTAGAAAACATGGGTATCAAAGGCAAGGAACTTCAACTATTAAAAAGTTATATGAGTAACAGAACACAACAAGTCAAAATTAACAACCATACTAGTAAACCACTGCCGATTACATATGGAGTTCCACAAGGAAGCATACTAGGGCCCGTTCTTTTTACTATTTACATAAATGAACTTTGCAGCATGAAAATAGACGGTGAAATAGTTAGCTATGCTGATGACACAGTTTTACTCTTCAAATCTAAGGATTGGAATAATGTATATAACATTGCGAATTTGGGAATCTCGCAAGTGAAAACATGGCTAGACTCAAACATACTTACACTTAACATATCAAAGACAAAATTCACAACATACAGTATAAATAGCACGGAACAGCCAAAAAACAACACAAACACCATAAAAATACACGAATGTTTAAACACCAACATCTGCGATTGCCCTCCTCTAGAAAAAACAGAACAAATAAAGTATCTAGGAATCGTAATTGACCATAACCTTAGATGGACACCTCACATCAAACAAATCACAAATAAACTTCTCAAAACAATACACATTTTCCTAAACATAAGAAACATATATAAAATAAAACAATATACTTTGCCAATCAATAATAGAATATGGAATTATTGCTTGGGGAGGAGCAACAAACTCGGCAATCAATTACATAGAAACCGCACAGAAAACCATCTTAAAGGTAATACTAAAAAAACATAGACTGACTGATACAGACCAAATATTCAACAGCTGTGACGTACTAGATATACGCCAATTATACGTTAAAACACTACTAAACTACATTTTTGACAAAAAAAATAAATTTCAACATACACAAAATAACACTAACAGACCAGTTAGACAAGCGTACAAAGAAAACATAAAAACTCCGACAGTAAATTCAAGCTTTGGACAAAGACACTACCAATACCACGCAATAAAAGCTTTCAACAGTTTAAAACTTGAAATTAAAATTGAGGAAAATAAAAATAAATTCACACACAAAATTACAAAATGGATTAAAGAACAAAAAAGACAATATTACCAAAATTTCATAGCATAAAATAAAAATAAAACCTACACGTAACACACAAAACCAATATAAACATACATCACTCACAAACACACAAGATTATTTTCAATGTACTATTTTTTTTTTATATTTTAAATATATTATTATGTATTTTTAATTTTAAATGTATAATTTTTCTCATTAAATGTATTATGTAGTTTTTTTTATATTATAAAATGAAGGCCTCAGCACGGGCAAGCCACCCAGTGAGGCCTACATTACTGAAAACCTTGAATTGTAAAAAATATTGTACCTAATAAAAAAAAAAAAAATAAATAAATAAAAAAAAAAATACAACAAAAGAAAAAAAAGGTACGTTTAAAACGTTGTTATCTGCCAATAAGAATAATAATAACGTTCATTGTCCATTATGTAGAGGTGCACATTTTCTTTACAAATGTGCATCTTTTATATCTTTAAGTCCCCATCAAAGAAGGGACAAAATTAAAATTTTAAACCGTTGTTTCAATTGTTTGAAACAGCACCATGTAAAAGATTGTGTATCAAAATTCACATGCCAGGTTTGTAATAAAAAACATCATTCAATGTTGCACATTGCCGCCAAACCATCGGGCGAAAATGAACTTAATAATTCAAGTGCAACCCTGGCCGCAACAACGATTCCGAGCGTTTCTACCGTTTTGTTAGGAACTGTACAACTTGAGGTCCAAAATCAATATAATGATTAGGTATATACCTATCCGCGCCGTCGTGGATTGTGGGAGTCAAGTCTCTCTGATTACTGAAAGATGTGCTAAGCTCTTAGGTTTGTCAATTAAAGCACATCGTATTTCACTGAACGGTTTAGGAAATTCTAGTATAAATTGTTGTCATGGAAAAACAAAATGTTTTATAAAACCTCGAAATAAAAAAGGGCCTATTCTTCAATGTCAAACTGTCGTGATTACAGAAATCACTTCTAATCATCCGTCATATGATTTCCCATCGAGTGTGACGTCACAATTTAAAATTAGCTGATGAATCATATTACATGTCGGGCAAAATAGACCTTTTGTTAGGAGCTGACGTATACTTGGATATATTTAATAGTGGCCATGAAATAATTCACGGCTATCCATGTGCTGTAAACAGTGTATTCGGTTACATTATAATGGGGAAGATGGAAAATTCGTCATTTCAAACGCCTTCATCTTTGTTTGTTGAAACAAATTCGTTAAGCAATACGCTTAGAAAATTTTGGGAAATTGAAGAAACACCTTCAATTGTGACGAGTAATCCGGACGACGAATTAGCCGAAACAATCTACGCTTCGAATCACTATCGAGAATGTGATGGTAGATATGTTGTACCATTATTAACAAAATCTGAAATTATGCCTTCTCAAAATTCGTTAAAACTTGCGGAATCGCGATTGAACAAACTAGAAATTCGTTTTAAAAGGGATCCCATGTTAGCAATTAATTACGGAAATTTTATACAAGAATATGAGGGTCTGGGACACATGACACGGGTACCTCGGAATTTAGATGCATTCTGTTTACCTCATCATTGCGTTTTGAATCCTGACAGTAAAACTACAAAACTACGTGTGGTTTTTGATGGGTCGGCCAAAACCTAACTTATTATTGAACGGTCCAAAATTGCAAACTGAAATTCCACGTATGATTTTAAATTTTCGTTTTCATAAGTATGTATTTACAGCTGATATTTGTAAGATGTATAGGCAAATATTAATTATTCCATCTCAGCGTAAATTCCAAAATATTTTATGGAGAGAATCTCAGAATGAACCGGTTATTGATTTCGAGTTACAAACTGTAATGTACGGGTTGTCTAGTTCACCATTCTTGGCCATTCGTACCCTTCGCCAGCTAGCACAAGATGAAGGATCAAAGTATCCTGATGCTGCCAAGGTTCTATGCGATGAGTATTAGATTTATGTAGATGATTTGGTAACAGGGACAGAAACGATTAGCACAGCCCTCAGACTAAAACAAGATATCATTGGATTGTTAAATCTTGGGAAATTAGAACTTAGTAAATGGAAATCTAATACACCTTCACTTTTGGATCACGTTTCGCAAGAGCACCAGCAAGATGGTCATTCTTTCGATAACGCCGGAACTGATCAAATTGTTAAAATATTAGGCATTCAGTGGAGTCCAACGACTGATAATTTTACCTACAAGGTCGATCTACCTTCAAGTGAGATATGCACAAAAAGAACAATTTTATCAACGGTAGCTCGTTTATTCGACCCACTTGGGATCATCACCCCAGTGACATTTTTCGCAAAATGTCTATTACAGGAACTATGGAAGTTAAGTGTCGATTGGGACGATCGTGATGTTCCGACACATATTCATAATACGTGGAGTAAATTTGTAAGTCAACTTTCATTACTTCGAACATTGAATATTCCTAGATATTATAACACGGTGATGACAAGTCGTCTTTTCCTCGTAGGGTTCTGTGACGCTTCACAATTAGGTTATTCTGCAGTAGTATATTTATTAGAGCATAGTAGCAATACCACTCACATCTTAATGGGAAAATCGAAGGTCGCTCCTTTGAAAACCCTGTCAATTCCACGACTAGAATTATGTGGGGCCGTTCTTCTCACGAAACTTGTAAAGTATATTATGTCATCTGTAAAGTTTGCCGAACAAATAGAAAACGTTTTTCTATTTACAGATTCGACTATTGTACTAGCGTGGCTAAAAACGCCGCCATATTTATTGAAAACATTTGTCGCTAATAGGGTTGTACAAATACTGGAAAATACACCAATTGCTGTTTGGAAGCATGTTGTCTGGGAGGAAAATTGTGCCGATTCTGGTTCAAGAGGGCTTTTCCCAGCAGACATTATATCACACCCTTTGTGGTTTACGGGACCAAAATGGCTTCATCAACCAATATCACTATGGCCTTGTTCAGCTGTGTACAATCAATCTGACGGAGAAATACCAGAACTCAAAACATGCAACCTTAAAACGTTTGTATCATCTCAAATAGTACCTAATTCGATTATTAGTAAATATTCTTCATTTTATAAATTGCAACGCGTCGTCGCTTGGATAATGCGTTTCGTAAATAATTGTCAGAAACGTCCTGGTAGTGGAAATTCAAACTCGACTTATCTAAGTTCTCGCGAATTAAATGATTCGCTTATGAAAATCGTACGCATCGAACAGGAAACGTATTTTTCTGTTGATATACGTAATATGCAAAATGGCAGTCCATGTTCAACGCAAATTCAAAACTTGAAACCGTTTCTTGATAGCCACGGTATTATCAGGGTGGGCGGTCGACACAAGTATTCAAATTTGTCATACGAAAGTAAATTTCCGATCTTACTTCCGAAAATCTGTCATTTAGCTTATTTAATTATAGATTATTATCATAAACTATATCTTCATGTTGGGCCACGAAGCCTTCAATTCACTATTCAGCGTAAATTTTGGATAGTGGCTGCACGGAATAAAATTCGCTCACAATTGTCGAAATGCATTGTCTGCTATAAAATGAAATCTTCGGTGCTACCTCCCCTAATGGGTGATTTACCTCCCTCTCGAGTGCAACAAAGCCGTGCTTTTTCTTGAGTTGGTGTAGATTTCGGAGGACCTTTCACTTTGAAAGATCACAAACGTAGGGGAGCAAAAACGTCAAAGGGTTATTTTTTTTGTATTAGGCAATTCACCCTAAAAAGAGTGCTATGTGTCAAAGGGTTATTTTTTTTGTATTAGGCAATTCACCCTAAAAAGAGTGCTATGTGTCAAAGGGTTATTTATGTCTATTTGTATGTATGGCGACGAAAGCAGTTCATTTAGAGATCGTGTCTGATTTATCTTCTGAAGCATTTATTGCAGCCCTTAGCCGGTTTACAGATCGTCGAGGGTTATGTTCTGAAATCATAAGCGATAACGGAACCAATTCCGTCGGTGCAAATCGGTATAAATAAATTCTTGGCATCACAGCGTGATGTTATATCTAATCATCTAATTCAGAGCGGCATTATTTGGTCTTTTAACCCTCCAGCAAGTCCTCATTTCGGAGGCTTATTTGAGGCAGGGATAAAATCTGTAAAATACCATTTAAAACGGGTGATAGGTGAGACCGTTCTAACTTTGAAGAATTTGCGACAGTTCTCACTAGAATTGAGGCCATCCTCAACTCCCGCCCTTTGTGTTCAATGAGCTCAGACCCCGAGGATGTGAATGGACTCACCCCGGGCCACTTTTTAATCGGTGGATTCCTACTAGGTTTGCCTGAATATGATTTTCTTGACACCACGTCTAATCGTTTAAGTAGGTGGCAACATCTCCAAAAGATGTCGCAACATTTCTGGAAACGTTGGCATTTAGAATATTTAAATACGCTTCAACAACGATCAAAGTGGTGCAAAATTAATCCAAACATTAAATTATGTCAATTAGTGTTAATAAAGGAAGATCGTCTTCCACCGATGAAGTGGGTATTAGGACGAATTATCCACGTTCATCCCGGTAAAGATGGAATAGTTAGGGTAGCTACTGTTAAAACTAAAACTGGTTCCTTGGTTCGACCAGTGATAAAGCTTTGCCCGTTACCGGAAGAATAAAATTATTATTAGTGATAAATCTTAAGATATACATCTAAAATAGAAATACGTTTTCATTTTACATATTTTTTTTGATTTTTTTTTTTACCATTGGGATCTATATTTTCTTTTTTTTGTGTTATTTAGATGCCTATACTCTGATTCTCCCTTTGTTTCTTACTCAGATTCTAGACCAAAGGCATATTACCAATAATTTTAAATATTTTTTCATGGTCCAGGAACCATTCTTCGAAAAGTTATACTTAATTTAATAAAAGTTTTTTTTTTTTTTTTTAAATTGTTTTCTGCGAGGCATTACGGATACAACTTGAATGAACAATTTACCTATGTATTTTAAAATTTACCTATTATTAAATTTTGTATCATAATTATTAATTCGTTCAAATTAGGTGGGCGGAAATGTTGGCACCTAGCATCGTGCTACCTACCTTTCTATCCTTTGTAAAATTATTGTTGCCTATCGACCCAACTCCTCTCCTCACCTATGCCGACTTAGTAAACTTTAGTTGAGTTAAAATATTCATCCTGTCAACATCGTTTGATTACGGAGCCCCCTTTATTGACCGTGTCGAAAATCAAAGCCATTGTGAGCTCGCGCATTGTGAAATTTGTGATTTGTTGTGAACCAGCGCAAAGAAGGATTGAAAACCGTGGAGGAATAGAAAAAGGTGAGTCGGCATTCCGAACATTTCCAATCCTATTATTCCGCGTTGCGACGGTGCTTTCCATCCCCAACACCTTGTATATCAAAATAAATGAAACGTCAGAGCTTGGCTGGAGGAATACGGGCAGAGAATTATAGAGTGTGAGAGCTGGTGAAATAAATGATAATGGCATTCAATTCGGGCACGATTATGAGAATCGTGCCTATACGCTGAGGGAACGTACGGCCACGGCCCGAAACAAGCGGCCGTGCGCCGTCATGCCGTTACAAAATGACCGGTGATACGCCGCCGTCATTACGTTCCACGGGCATTTTTCTGAGGTTCGTGCCTACACAAAGGAAAGCCGTCGTCACGTTCGGCCACGGCCCGAAATTACTGGCCGAGCGGCAGTAAAACGCCATCGCGTCCCAACACGGCTCTCGATTCCGAGAATAGAAGAGAAAGTGGGACCCGTGGGAACGTGGGGCCACTGCCCGCGTACTATAAAACGGGCACAAACCCCTTAGAAAGGCAGATCAAAAAAGGTCAACAAAAAGAAAACAAAAAACACCAACCAGACCAACAAGAATCACAAATCACAAAAGCAACAAAAGCAACAAAAACACGGAGTTTCTTCGTGGTTTATGCCGCGTCCAACTCAGTGATAAAGTGTTCGTGCCCCATCTTCATGTTTCGCAGGGCATGTGATCTAGTCAGAAACAATAAAGTGCCATCAAACAATAAATAGTGCAAACAAACAAAACCGACCGCGCGGCGCACAGTGGGGCCAAATCGCCAAAACGTGGCGGAAACCCCGAAAAATGAATGTTCGATTCGGGGTATTTCAAGGAATGAAGCGGGTGGGGGAAGGGTTCGTGCATCTCACTCCGAACGGATAGGTCCCTACCTTCGGGATCTGTCAAACCATTTCAGTTCGAAGTTGACCTTTGTCAAGAGCACACGTGTCGCTGTCGAAACTAGTCAAATTTACCCTCGATTAGTGAGTTCATAATTAAGTAGTGAAGTAAAGAATTACAATTCTACAAAATGGAAACGATTGCCTCAGGTATGTAGAAAATATTCATATACTAATAAGTTTTAAATCTAATGGTTATCCTATTTATATTACACATATTTCGACGCTTGTACAAAAATAGCATGATTTTCTGTACTTGTATTTTCAACTAGAGCAAAAGTAGCATTTTTTGCAATATCATGCGGAATTACAACTCCCAGACTATAGAATAATCAATTATCTGATGGAATTGACAAAAATCAGCTGCCTAAATCTGCCTATTCTCTTGTATAATGAATTTTTCTTCGAGCGTGTGCGTCCCAAATAACGTATCACAACATGGCGGTGCACCGCGGTCGATGTAGCGCGCGGTGCGGCAGGCTTCAGAACTATTTTTCCCATGCAGCACGCTTACGATATTTGATTATTTTTCTGTAATTAATTTGTTGCTAATGCTAAAGTAATATTTTTCATACAGATTCGGATGAAGAGTGTGTGAAATTCACTCGGCAAGAAATATTCAACATCGTTAAACACCGGTTGAATGATGGCCTACCTGAAATAATCCCTTTTCTGGAGGAACAACTTTCCGGAAAAATTGATCGACCGTTGCAGGTACCTGAGGACATGAGAGTCTCGCTTTCTATATTGTTTAATCAAATGAGAACAAGGTGGCAAAAAGCTAACAGGACAGAGAATCCCTTTTTGAAACGGAATAATGAATGGCTGAATGCATCCGTTTCATTTCCGGCACCTATTGTTAGTGGTAATTATCAAGCTGACTGTGATCTGCCATCGACTAGTACGTGCAGTGGTCGTCCTTCTGGGGATTTTGAATTATTGAGCAAGAGGTCGAAACGCGAAAGAACCCAATCAGTTCGCGAAACTTTGACGCCACAAGAGTTAGCTTATGCTACTCAAATGAGCCTGCGCTCTGCAGGTAAATTGGATGCTTCAAAGGTTCTTTATGAAATAACAATGACAAGTCCATCGAGAGCTTTGAAGTATCGACAGGCTTTCCAATTGACCGCGACAAGCGAGAAAACTTTGTCCTCCGAAGCCGCACTTTCGTTATATATTGAGTACAAATTCACAAAGAATCAATATCAGGGATTGAGAATAACAAGTAATGAGAATAACTGCAAGCTGTATCCTTCATACAAGAAATTGGCAGAAGCGAAAAAACGTTGCTATCCACCTAATACTGCTATCACCATTACAGAAAGCATGGCAGAAGTTCAGCTACAAGCTTTATTGGATCATACAACCGACCGTATTTTACTATGCCAAGAAGATATCATTCGCAGTTTGGATCAAGCGAATGTTAGCCACATGAAATTCATTTTCAAATGGGGTTGTGACGGAAGTTCAGGACAAAGTGAATATAAACAAACATTTGAGGATGAACGCGTATCAGATGCGAATGTATTTTTTACATCGGTAGTACCCTTACAACTCATTTCTGTGGATCCAAAATCAGAGGCAGTAGTCGTGATTTGGAAGAATCCTAGACCATCGTCTCCTCGATTTTGTAGACCACTGAGACTACAATTTTTGCACGAAAGTGCAGAATCTACGGTCAGTGAGGTGCAATATATTGAAGAGCAGATAAAGTCACTTGTTCCCTTTGAGAATATAATATATGGGAAAGAAATCTCGGTTTCGTACAATATGGCGTTCACAATGATCGATGGCAAAGTATGCAACGCAGTCGCATCCATAAACTCTACGCAACGATGCTATTTATGTGGAAGTACTAGCAAAGATTTCAATAACATCGATGCTGTTTTGCAAAAAGAAGTCAAAGAAGAGAATCTGAAGTTTGGACTTTCAATATTACATGCTTGGATAAGGTTTTTTGAATGCTGCTTGCATTTGTCGTATAAACTTGGCTTAAAAAAATGGCAAGCACGCAGTGCCGAAGAAAAAGAGATGGTAGACACGCGCAAGAAGATCATTCAAAAGGGATTCAGATCAAAACTGGGACTTATTGTCGATCGTCCGAAACCTGGTTACGGAAATACCAATGATGGAAATACAGCTCGACGCTTTTTTGAAAATTCGAAGACATCTGCTCTCATAACATCATTGGACATAGATTTGATAGAACGGTTTCACGTCATCTTACAAGTCATTTCGAGTGGACATGAAATCAATTCTGATAAGTTCCATAATTATACGCTGACAACTGCGAGGAAATTCGTTGAGCTGTATCCATGGTATTATATGCCTACTTCGGTGCATAAGTTATTGATTCACGGTCCACAAATTGTAGCTCACGCATTGCTACCAATCGGTCAGTTATCCGAAGAAGCACAGGAAGCGAGGAACAAGGATATTAAAAGATATCGCGAAGACTTTTCCAGAAAGTGTTCGCGAGTAAAAACAATGGAAGACGTTTTCAAGCGGCTTCTGGTAACTTCCGATCCATACATCTCCAGCATCAGAAAACTGCCACAGAAGAAAATGAAAAGTTTATCAAAGGAGGCAATAGGATTATTACTTTCTCCTGAAATTCAAATCGCACCACGACTGAACACGGAAGACTCTGATGTGGATTCTGACTCTGAGGACTTCGAGAGCGATACTGATTCGGATAGGGCATAGGGTTAATCAGATTAAGTTTTGAATTTTAAGACAACAATGCTTCGATATATTTTCGACTGATATTCTGTTATTTAGTTTAATAAACAATGACGTTTTCAGTATGTTAATTGTTGTAATTATTGATCTCCTACTGTCTATATATTTTCGGGTTTTCATGCGTCTCGTTGCTATATTGGATCCACCATTGTGTTTGGATAATTTTTAACTTCAAATTCGTAATCAGCGACCTCAAAAACCCCTGAGTGATGAGTTTTGTTTGAATTAAACGTCGTTTCGGGGTTTCCGCCACGTTTTGGGGGTTCGGCCCCACTGTGCGGCGGCCGTGCCACAAAACAGTTTTAAAACATTTAAAAGTGCAACCCAGACAAAGTGCTAACTTCATGTAAAAGACTTCTATTATTATTATTATAAGTGTAAGAAACAATCAGTGAAAAAATGGAACAAACAATGGCCGGTCTGAGGAACCTCAACCCATCCAGAGAGGCCCTCATCGAATACCTCACTACCGTACACAAAAGGTACACAAGCCTCGCAACAAAACCCTCGCTCCACCGCCAAATCAACAATTTATCAAAACACCGCAGACGACTTCAACATCGGGGACGTAGCTTCCCGTCCCAGGCGTCGCCCGTCACCACCCAGGATGACTACGAACCGGACCCAAACTTCCCGCCGCCACACTGGATCACGCCCTACCCCCTGAAAACAAGTAACAACAAAAGGAGGAAGGCAAACTCTCCTCGCCCCACCTCACCGATCGCATCCACTTCACAAAACCGTTTCGAAGTCCTCGCGCCCCCAGCCTCAACGACAAGTGACACGATCTCGACAGCAGGATCAAAGACTACAGACTCGGACCCCACGGCCGCCCCGAAAACTTTCAAGGCGAAAATTCCGCCTATAATCATCCGCACTACGACAAACTGGAACTCGATGCGCCAGAAACTACAGGCAGCCGGGGTTAAAGTAGCAAACTCAAAAGCAATCCCGACAGGCTACGTCCTTAACACGGAAGACTCTGCCAGCTTCCGTACAGTCACCCATCTCCTCGACGATTTCCAAGTGCCCTTCCACACTTTTCAACTGTACGAGGACAAGACAACAAAAGCAGTCCTGCGCGGGATACCTCCGTCTACCTCCACCGAAGAAATAAAAGAAGAGCTAGAAGAGCTAAACCTCCCCGTAATCAGCGTCACCCGCATGCGCTCAGGACCAAACCGATTTGCGGCCCCCCTGGTTCTCGTTCAGCTGAACCACGGCGAAGCCGGACGAAAAATTTTCGAACTCGAATCACTTTTCCAGCTGTGCATAAAAGTGGAATACCTCAACCCTAAAACCGCCCCCACCCAGTGCCACCGCTGCCAGCTTTTCGGGCACTCCGCGATGGGCTGTCACCTGCCCCCCCGCTGCGTAAAGTGCCCCGACAACCACCTCTCAGCCACCTGCTCCCACAAGCGGGAGGACGGAGACGCCACATGTACTAACTGCGGCGGACCCCACCCCGCCAACTACCAGGGCTGCCCAAAGCGCCTCGCACCTTCCACCCGCCACGCTCGCCGACCTGAGGTAAACCCACAAGTCACCTTTACATCCAACCCCACCAACCCCTCCATCTCCTACGCCCGGTCCATGAACCCGCCCGCACCCACAAATATCCCCACCCCGGGGTATGGGGGTATTCGGGAGGGCAAGATTGCCATAGCCGCCAATATAGAAGAAATGTTCCTCCGCATTAAGATAAAAGCGGAGGACCAAATGGCCCAACTTTTTCTGTGGCGAGCTATGCCACTAGAGGCAGCGGCTACCTATAAGCTGACCTCAATGATGTTCGGTGCTACTTGCTCTTCTAGCAGCGCCCAGTATGTTCGCAACAGGTTGGCTGAACAAGGCACCGCGGAATTCCCCGCCGCCGCCGTCGCAGTGCGCGGCAAGTTCTATATGGACGATTACCTGGACGCCGCCGACACCGTGAGAGAGGCTGCGGCGCTGGTACGAGGCGTCAGCACCCTCCTATCCCGGGGAGGCTTCCACCTGGCAAGCTGGGCCTCCAACGCACCCGCCGCAATCCAAAGCGTGCCGGCGGAGAAAAGAGCAAAGGCGGCCGTATCCATTGGCAGCGGCGCTTGTGACACCGAGAAGGTGCTCGGCCTGTCGTGGAATCCCATTGGCGACATATTTATGTACGAGTTCAAAGAGACTGCTCGTTCTACCCCCCCACGCCACTGAAGGACGACGTCTTCCGGAGATAACAAGATATCGACTCTGCAAGAACTCTACTTACGAGTATTCTGGGCAAACCTCCAGGCCCCTCGACGAGGAGAATCGGTGAGGGAAAATAGAAAAGGTCAATTACTGATTTGATTAAATACTTGAGAGAAACTGACAGCAAACTTCTGCCAAAATTTGTTGTTTTAGACATTAATAAACTTCCACCAGTAACGTTTGATCATGTAGATGTAACTACTTAGTTAAAAGAAATAATAATGGTGAAGAACGACATGCATAATCTAAAACTGAATGCATTGAACGATAAGTTACAATAATAATACAATAGAGTGATATCGTGTTTTGCTCATCTCCCGAAATAATTATAAAAAATATTTGTTAAAAAGTGTTCTGTGAACCCAGAACGGATTAAAGTGGCGACTGTGCTTCATCCTACGTATAATCATCCAGCCGTCCCTAATCAAAAATACACGAATCTGTTCTAAATGATCTATTTAAAAACATCATTCAAACTGTGACATTTATTTTATAAAGTGTAACAAAATCAACCCACATAAAAATATTTCCCTATAGATATTTAAATCAAGACAGTGAAAATTAAAATATATAAATGAAATAAATTAAATTGTTCTGTCCAGTGCATACCAGATCAGTTAAATAAGTTAAAAAAGCAAATTTCACTATAACCTTTATTTATTTATTTTCGTTTTTATTTAACGCCATCTGTGTCTGCGAGCAATAACAAGAACATTATTACAAACATTACAAATCTATTAGCTCGATCACCACACAGAGGCCGCACTAACCACCGAATCCTACTCTATTCCGAATATTTATTTAAAAAAATTTAAAAAAGCGAACCAACAATGAATTGCGAAGCCTGCTAAACCTTATCACCAAAAATGACCATGCGCTCACGTGTGCCACTTGCAACATCGGTTTCCATAACAATTGCTTAAATATCTCCGACATCAATTTCAAAAAAATGTCATTAAAAAATAAACAATTTTGGAAATGCCCAAAATGCAAAAGCAGACCTAGCTCACCTTCTACGTCGGCCGCGACATTCGGATCAGAAGCCGACTCCTTATATAATCGTCTCACTAAACATTTTGATGACAACATTTTTGAAATAAAACAAATGTTTGAGGAGGAAATTAATGACCTCAAAAGAAGCAGTGAATTCATCTGTAAACAATATGAAGACCTGCTATTAAACCTCAAACAAGTACAGGACATTCATAAAGAAGCAAAATTCCTACGTGAGGAAAACGAAAAAAAAACAACAGAATCTCTTCCCTGGAAAGTCGACTCGCGGATTTAGAACAAGTCAAACTCTCCGACAGCGTGGAAATAGCGTTCTTCGGGTAGCTGGCTCGCTGGGACTGCCCCTGCAACTACAAGACATCCGCATGGTGACCAGGACCCAAGATCGCAGGCGGAACACCCCGGCCAAACTACACATTGCCTTGTACAGTAGGGTGTATCGATTTTTAACTTTTTTTTGTTTTCAAATTCCAAGTTGAAAAAAAGTTGCTACTAGGTACCACAACATACCACAAAAAATTTTGGATTTTTAAAAAAATGTTTAGGTCTCCCGCACAAGGCTTAAAGTTTTAATATTTTTCAAAAAATATCAAATTTTTTTTAAATTTAAAAAAATAAAATCGTAACCTTTGTGTTTATTCCAAGTTAAAAAACAGTAATATTAGGGCATAAAAATAAGTAAGAAACGATTTTTTTTATAAAAAATGGTTTTTAGGTCTCCCGCACAAGCCCTAAAGTTTGTTAATTTTGATGAAATTTTGTAATTTTGTGTACATATATGAACCATGTTTTTTTTAAGTTGTTATGAAGCGGTGTTAAGTCTTATTTAAAAGTAATTATTTAAAACACCTCTTCAGAACAAGTACCATTCATAGCATTAATTTTGATTAAAATTATAGAGAGCACGGTCTGGCAACAAATAGACCGCCGGGCAGTCTATTGTTTGTTTCCGTTTCCTTTCGCGGGGCACTCTGGAATTGTTACACGAGCGGGGCGGCCGTGTAATGATCGCACAGTCAATGAGATTATAATTCATTTTTACCCTGGATGGGCGATCGTATTAAAAAGTGTACATCAGTATTCCTGATGCGGGTTATTCGGTTCTTTTTTACAAAAACCAAGTCGGTGCAGGTTCTATTAAATAAACGTCCGTATAATGGATGACCGTGTGTGTGTTCGTGAAGATCACAAATAATGTTCTACTGAAGTTTATATACGCGATCCCTTGCAAATCGTTATTCCACGGACTCCGGGAAATGAAGCATTCACCTCAAGTGGCGCGATACAAGCCGTATTTTTCTTAATAAGAAACGGATAATAAAATCACAAGCCCGGACGGCACCCGCTCAAGTAATCTGCCGATCAGCTCAATGGATGGATTCGCTCCATTAATGTTACATAAACGATAGACCCGATACGCTCCAGAACCGCTTATCAGCCACCTTGTCGGAGACGCTGGACCCGTCTCCTGGACCAAAGCCCTGATGGTGCCAGCTCGATCTGTCGGGGACAGACCACCGCCGGCCGTATAGAAGCTCCCCGCTCACTTCCCGTAATTAAGTGGTTAATCAGTTTTAGATAGAATTAAAAAACCAATTATTGATCCCTGGGGGTAAGTGCCGAGTCATAATATGTAACATGTTAACTTAAATATATTCTCCATGTTTTATAATGTGCAAAAACAAAACTACAGCTTTCATTTCACTACAATCAGTAGAACCTGTAATCCTTTGTATGCCCATGCCTTGGCGACAGTTTCATGCTCTGCCCATCCCGAACATTACTCGAGGACCGAGTATTGGCGCGCAGAAAATCTGCAAAGTTCTGGATGGCATTTAATATAAAATATGGCCGGTAACAATTGGCGCCTCAACGTGTTTTGGCTCGTGGTGATTGCATGTTGTGCTGATTTTGGTGAAATGTTTCATGATTAATTGACATAATATTGTATCACTTATGTCTAGTGATTTGAATATTGTTTCATAACCTCAAATACACTCAGTATTCTTGTAACGATAATTCATAATTTGCGTTATTCTATGGTAAAATCTTGCGTAAACTTTCATCTTTCATGAAATCTATGATTTATCTATGCTTTTGTAGCTGTCAAATTTTATGTCAACACTAATTGGTAAACAAGATGATTATATGGGAGGTTATGTCAAACTGTCTAATTCATAATTATTTACGATTATTTTACGATGTCATTCACTTGTTTGATCAAGGCATATTTGCGTTTTATAATATTATTAGATTTTTACGCTAATATACATAATATTAAAAACATTTATGTCGGCGTTCTACAATACAAATTGTAAGTCCACATTACAATCGATATGCGTTTTAATTACTCGTAAGTCAACAAACACTCAATATTATTTATATACATACCTACGTCATTTTTTTTTTCGCCCAAATTAAATGATATCTTTGATTGACAATTACATTAGGCCGACGTTTAATAACGTTTCACAATATAATAGGGTGGTCCATTTTTCGCAATTCTCATTAGGGTGGAGCATATTTTTTTTAACAATTTTTTTTTGTTTTTTTTCACAATTGTACAATAGAAGTTGAGCTAATATTACGTCTAATGATACTACAGCCGTCAATGAAGAGTTTCTTTTGTTTTATAAACAAAAAAAATTAAATATTTATTTTTCTCTTCTTTTACTTCTTTCTTCCTATCTGAACATCAAAGAACGTAATCATGTCTTCACCAATACCAATACCAAATATCAATGGGGCTTCGAAGGAGGTTCTCATTAAAGAACTTAAAGACAGGAATATTGATCCATCGTCGACTTCTCATGAGTTACGTTTACAGGCGCGCGCTTATAATAAAGAGATTAAAACACCTGCTATAAGTGAAGTGAATTCTGAATCATCGGATTCTGAATTAGACGACACAACCATTAAGAAAGCCCACATAATTAAACAAACGAAGATTATTTATAGGGACTCACACTCAAATAACGTAGACGGTTGGAAACTGAAATATGACGGAAAAAGTAGTGTAAGGGAATTCTTACTATTAATTGAGGAGAAATGTAGGACAAAAAATTTTAACCAGGATCATCTTGTACGCGTTTTTCCTGATCTTTTAGAAGGTTTAGCACTCCTGTGGTTCAGGTCTATTTACACTCAGGATTTGAAATGGGACGATCTTTCAAAACTTTTGATAAGACAATTTGAAGCAAACGACCTTCAAACAGATCTTAAGGTAAAACTATTTAACATGACACAACCTAAAGGTATGTCAGTGCTAGAATTCACTCTCAGAATGAAATCATTAAACAATATGCTTGAAGCTAAACTACCGGAATTAGAACTTTTGCGGTTGGCAAAAAAAGCTTTATTGCCTATGTATACAAATTTACTAGTCTCAAGAGATATATCGACATTCGAGCAATTGACTACTCATGCAGGCAACTTGGAATCTTATGCATCACTGTCGGATGATTTCGTATCTTTCAACGTTTCTCAACCAAAAGTAGACTTACCTGTCACTAATAAACCGGAGAAATTTGATAGTACTGCTAGACAAACACCTAATTTTAATAATAATAATATTCATAGACACCAAGGTTATAGCCAAAATCAGTACAGAAAACCAAATAACAACAATTATTCCAACAACTATACTAAAGTTAGTCTTGGAAACAGAGATAATAATTATAAATACAATAAACCGTCTTCTTCTACTTCTAACACATATACAAAAACTGCACACGAAAATTCTAGAACGTTTTACAATAAACCATTCTGTTCATATTGTAAACTATCGGGACACGTTATAGAAGATTGCAGGAAGAAAAATTCAAGGTCTAACAATCCTAAAGTGGGAGCTATCAATGACAAAGCTCATAAAAAGTCAAAAAACTAGGTCGGAGTCTCTCTTGCTACAAGCCGTCCTTGGCGCAGAGGAAAAGCGAGTGGGAGAGTTGGCTCCGAATAGTTGATAAATTTCTTTCATCCCCATCAACCGGAACAGTGGGCCCGCTGCCACGGGAGATGGCTATTGAAAATGATAACCGTCCTTATACTTATGTACATATTATAAATAATTTCTACAGTGGAATGCTAGACAGCGGCGCTTCATTGTCATGTCTAGGAGGCAATAGTTATAAAATTTTTAAGGAATTAGGTATTAAGTTAGTTAAAGTTAAGTTTAGTGTTTATACAGCGGACGGTTCAAACCAACCAGTCTTAGGGACAATGTCATTGCCGGTCACGTATAAATCATCCACAAAGGAAATTCTTTTCTACGTCATCCCGACATTGTCGCCTTCAATTATTCTAGGAGTTAACTTTTGGAAGGAGTTCCACATCGCACCGGAACTGTTTTCGAAAGCTACTCTTCCTGTTTCGGAAGGAAATATTAGTGGGTTGCGGGCTATTCGGCCAGCCTCATCCCTAACTATTGAAGAGAACAGGGAACTCTCTAAAATAGTTAAAAAATTCGAGTCAATTTCTTTTGAAAAAAAGGGGTTAGGTCTAACACACTTAGTTAAACACAAAATAATTACAACAGGACCACCCATCAAACAGCGGTATTACCCTCTTTCACCCGCACGGCAGAAACAATTAGAAACAGAAGTTGATGAAATGCTAAAATTAGGGGTTATTCAACCTTCTCGTTCACCATGGTCCAGTCCAGTAATAATTGTAACAAAAAAAGACGGAACAGCTAGATTCTGCCTTGATTCTCGAAAAATTAATAACGTCACGGTACGTGATAGTTACCCTCTTCCCTATATTGCGCGTATCCTAGATAAACTGGGCGGTGCCAGATATGTTTCCTCGATTGACCTCTCCAAGGCATTTTGGCAAATAGCCTTGGACAAAAAATCATGTGAAAAGACAGCATTTGTTGTTCCTGGGCGGGGCCTCTTTGAGTTCACTCGCATGCCGTTTGGTTTGAAAAATGCTCCTAGCGAATTACAAAGACTAGCGGATGCATTGTTTGGACCTGATTTCGATGATAATGTTTTTTGCTATTTAGATGACCTTATATTAGTATCGGAAGACTTGAAATCACATTTAAACTTGTTAAATCGGGTGTACGAACGTCTACGAGACGCGGGTCTCACCATTAACTTAAAAAAGTCAGAATTTTGTAAAGCCGAGCTTAAATACTTGGGCTATATGGTGGATTCCCAGGGACTTCGCACTGATCCAAGTAAGATAGATAGTATTAAAGATTTTCCTATACCGAAAAATGCTAAACAAATTCGGGCATTTGTTGGCCTGTGCGGTTACTTTAGACGGTTTATCAAGGGATTTTCAAGCATTGCAGCTCCTTTAACAAGTATTACTGGTTCAAAAAAGGGAATTAGTAATTTTAAATGGTCACCGGAAGCTGAATCCGCATTTATTGCACTAAAGCAAGCACTTACTTCTGCCCCAGTCTTAAGTTGTCCAGATTTTTCGAAACCCTTCGCTATACACTGTGACGCAAGCTCCGTAGGCATTGGGGGGGTATTAATTCAAACTATAGATGGACAGGAGCACCCTATAGCTTATTTTTCGAGATGCTTAAACGTTCACGAACGTAATTATGGAATAACTGAGCGCGAACTTTTAGCCGTACTAGACTCCGTTACACACTTTAGACCATACATTGAAGGAACTCATTTTACAGTTGTAACCGACCACTCAAGCCTAAAATGGTTAGGTTCTCTGTCCAACCCCAGCGGTCGTCTCGCGCGTTGGAGTTCACGCCTATCCCAATTCTCGTTTGACGTAATCCATCGTAAAGGTACTTAACACATAGTCCCAGATGTCCTTTCGCGAATGGATCTTGCCGAAATCTCCATTATAGATTCAGGAAATATTCAAGATGAGTGGTATCAAAATATTTGGAAGGGTTGTCAAGAATTTCCCCAACGTTTTCAGAACTTCCAAATTCGGGAAAACGAACTATTTCGTCACACGAAAACTCGTTTAGCACTGTGTGAAGACACTGCGTGGAAAAAAGTAATTCCTCAAGAAAAAAGATTAGACATTTTAAGTAGTGTTCACGAGTCTATTCGATCTTGTCACCCCGGCGTTTTTAAAACTTATAAAAAAGCACAATTACGGTATTTTTGGCCAAATATGTACAGAGACATTAAACAATTTGTAAATCGCTGTACGGTCTGTAAGGCCCACAAAATCAGTACGGCCTCACCTAACGGTATTTCATCACATCCAAAAAAAGTTACACGTCCAATGCAAATGTTATCGTTGGATTTGGTAGGTCCATTACCGAGAAGTTACTCTGGTTTTACCGTTATTTTATCCTGTGTCGATGTTTTTTCAAAGTTTACCTGGCTGTTCCCGTTGCGCAAAGGTACCGCGCGAAGCATTGTGAAGAGTTTAGAAGAAAGTATCTTTCTTGTACATGGCGTACCGCGCACCATTGTTTGTGATAACGGCCGTCAGTTTGTATCCAAAGAATTTAAGGACTTATTAAATAATTATAATATACCTCCTCCGTTTTATAACTCTTATTATACCCCTCAAAATAATGTGGTAGAGAGATATAACCAAACTTTGGGCACCGCATTATCGATATTAGTTGAATCAGACCACCGTAATTGGTCAAAATTTTTACCACAAATACAATCAGCTATGAACAATTCCGTAAATTGCGCTACGGGTTTTACACCTTATTTTCTAATGCATGGTCGGGAGCAAATATTAGACGGTGATTTGCATCGTAACCCTATAGCTGATACGGAATCTAATTTACAAAATTGTACTAGTCAGAGAATCTACGCACAAAAATTAGAAGAACTGTCATCAGTTTATGAGCAAGTCTCAGATGCTTTACTAAAAGCTTATCAAAAAGGAGCAAACCATTATAACCTGCGGAGAAAACATGTTAGTTTTCAAGTCGGAGATAGGGTTTGGCGTAGAAATTTCGTCCAATCAAACGCTTTAAATTACTTTGCACAGAAACTAGCTCCACGCTTTGTGCAAAATATAGTCGTGAAGAAAAAATCAGACTTAATCTATACATTAGCAGACCTCAAAGGTAAGGAAACTGGTAACTTTCACGTGAAAGACATCGTCAAGTCAGAAAATATACCGGATTAATATGTTTCTGATAGTGCTTTGGTGGGTCTGGCCACCCTACCAAGTACTCTCAATTAATTAATATTTCAAATATTTTTCAATGCACGGGAGCACAAAGCGGCTTGATCACCCGAGTTGGAGCGACCCAGCATTATGACAGTCCTTAGTCCTGTCCTAGTTAATTTTCTTTTAGAAAATATAGAAATTTCGTAAAATGGTTAGTATAATCGGTAAATAATAGAAAGAAACATAATAAATTTAGTATAACACTCTAGTATCCTACTCGAGTTTGTTACACGACAATGATGTTGTTCAGATAAGCTTATAGGAAAATAATTTAAAAAAAAAAAAAAAAAAAAAATGACTTGAAATATGGCTTTGACTAAACAAGTGAAAGTTAGGTAGCATGGGATATATAAACTGCCCAAATCTTGGAATGCACGGTGATACTTTTCCACTATCCCCGTATATTCTAGGTTTCTTAATATATACTTATGTTCATATTGTATACGTTCGCCCGTTACTTAGAAAGTGAAGATGTACCGGTCCAGTACATCTTTGTTTTCTAAGCAGTTTTAAAAAATTTTATTATTAAGAATTGAATTTTACCAAATATATTTTTGTTTACTTTATTATAATTATCTTGTCATGTTTGAAAATGGTATACTTATGTTAGTACTCTTGATATTTTGTTTAATAATTTCATAGTAATTAATGTTACAATTATAAGAGCTGGTTCAGCATATGTCTTTTCCTTAAATTCCTTCTATAACTTTAGTTATATTAAGTAAAAGTAGGTTTTATCTATAAATTAGTACAATAATACAATTTTCTACAAATTGCACCATTTACAACAATGGATGTATACAATTTTCTACCAATTGCACCATTTACAACAATGGATGTATACAATCTTCGACCAATGACTCCATTTACAACAATGGATGTATACTACTACTAATTGCACCACATCTATAAGATTGGTTGTTGACAGTTCCACTCGATTAAACCACCTTACACACCTGCGTGTGTGTAAAGGTTAAAAGTTTTTTCTACTATTACGAAATAATGCTTTCCAAGGATGATTATTTTGTCTTATTGTATAAATTCTCTTCGAAAAACTTACCCAATAACCAGGTCAGGTAGAGTAGATAGAATTTCTTCGAAGTGTGTTTTATCTCCAACGGAGAAGTAGACTCAGTGAAAAGTGAGGGTTGGTTTACCTCCCTAAAAAAGTGTTGCCTGAGTGGCTTATCGCCCTATTAAAGGGCCAGTGAAGCTTTAACGCTTAAGTTGTTTAGATGTGTTGAGAAGAACAATAATATTTTTTTATATACCTACAGGTTTACCTACAATTTTGTTTAAGAATATTTTCCGTCACAGATGTAACGCTAACGGCAGTCTTCGACAATCGTCAATTTATCATCACCCGGTATTCCGATACTGTGGGTGCTTGCAGACTCCGTTCACGTAATATCTTCTAAAATTTGTAATTAAGTTACATTAATCTTAAGTTATCTTTAAGTTCTAGAATGGATGAATCGCAGGCTCAACCATCCGGCTGCACGCTCGATGGGTGCGATTGAAGCTGCGGCACACCCATTCATCATAAGTTTTGCTATCCAAATCGTAGATTTTGTCTTATTCCTTACTTATCTTACAAATTATGATGCTCATGTATAATTGTTGATTGTTTTTTTTAGAAACCCAGAGGATCTTTTCAAGCTTAGTTATTGCAGTTGTAGTTTTTTTTAGAGTTGTATTAATGTTTGGGGACAAACATTTGTGTGGCGCGGGGGGTAATGTTATGAAGCGGTGTTAAGTCTTATTTAAAAGTAATTATTTAAAACACCTCTTCAGAACAAGTACCATTCATAGCATTAATTTTGATTAAAATTATAGAGAGCACGGTCTGGCAACAAATAGACCGCCGGGCAGTCTATTGTTTGTTTCCGTTTCCTTTCGCGGGGCACTCTGGAATTGTTACACGAGCGGGGCGGCCGTGTAATGATCGCACAGTCAATGAGATTATAATTCATTTTTACCCTGGATGGGCGATCGTATTAAAAAGTGTACATCAGTATTCCTGATGCGGGTTATTCGGTTCTTTTTTACAAAAACCAAGTCGGTGCAGGTTCTATTAAATAAACGTCCGTATAATGGATGACCGTGTGTGTGTTCGTGAAGATCACAAATAATGTTCTACTGAAGTTTATATACGCGATCCCTTGCAAATCGTTATTCCACGGACTCCGGGAAATGAAGCATTCACCTCAAGTGGCGCGATACAAGCCGTATTTTTCTTAATAAGAAACGGATAATAAAATCACAAGCCCGGACGGCACCCGCTCAAGTAATCTGCCGATCAGCTCAATGGATGGATTCGCTCCATTAATGTTACATAAACGATAGACCCGATACGCTCCAGAACCGCTTATCAGCCACCTTGTCGGAGACGCTGGACCCGTCTCCTGGACCAAAGCCCTGATGGTGCCAGCTCGATCTGTCGGGGACAGACCACCGCCGGCCGTATAGAAGCTCCCCGCTCACTTCCCGTAATTAAGTGGTTAATCAGTTTTAGATAGAATTAAAAAACCAATTATTGATCCCTGGGGGTAAGTGCCGAGTCATAATATGTAACATGTTAACTTAAATATATTCTCCATGTTTTATAATGTGCAAAAACAAAACTACAGCTTTCATTTCACTACAATCAGTAGAACCTGTAATCCTTTGTATGCCCATGCCTTGGCGACAGTTTCATGCTCTGCCCATCCCGAACATTACTCGAGGACCGAGTATTGGCGCGCAGAAAATCTGCAAAGTTCTGGATGGCATTTAATATAAAATATGGCCGGTAACAAAGTTTAAGCCACCAGAATTAATTGTACTTTTCTAACAGAAGGCATAAAATGAGACAATATATATATATACATAATTCATATATACATATATTAAAAATATATACCACATATATACTATATATATATAATATGTTTTTTACCTGAAAAAAGATAGTTGGACGGTGTAAATTGTATGAGAAAGGTGTTGAAAGAAACTAATGTTATTTGCTATTACTGTTGTTTATTACAATTGTATAAAAGATTATAACATGTCATAAAATGTAGTATAATAACTAAGTACAAAATGTTGCTGATTACTTTCCATACGACATGAGTGGGAGTTTTCTTTTTCTACTGCAAAATTACTTACTTGTTTAAGTATTCGTCCTTTCATCTAGGCTTCAAAACCTTAAATCAAAGTTATGTATAGTATTTACTATACAAAATAACTAACGTCATTTCATCTAGGCCTAGTGAAAAATTTATAAATGTTATTACAGTTTCCAAATGAAATTTCAATTGAATATGTAAGACGTTATTTAGAAACATTATAAATACAAAATAGTCGAAAAAAAACTTACTTAAATTCTAATCCTTTGCAGAGGTTTTGTACTGGCTCTTGGTCTCGAACGTATTTAGATCTTTACGGTCTACCAGTCTGGCACGGATAAAACCATCTCTTTCGATCAGCCCACATACTCGCTTCGAAGCTTCTGTGACTTCGTTGACAATTCGTTCCACCGCTTGAGTGTGAGAAGGAATTCTAAATTCAACCCTTCTACTTTTGCCAGTTTCCGCAATTGACTCCAACTCTTCTAGGCTCATATCAGTAACAAGAGGGGGTTCGGTTACTGAAGTGGATTGCCAGTCAATCATATCTATATAGTCTTCGGCATCAAAATTGATCTGAGGGGGTTTAAATACCCTTACCCCTTTCCTTTCGGTTGCGCAAGCTTTCTGGATTCTCTTATAAGCCAAGGCTCTGATATGTTTTCGTTCATCGAACAGCATAGCTATCAAACATGCTCTGGGTGAGCCATGAAAGCATTTCTCTGTAACGTTGCATGGACGACTTTTCTTAGCTCATCTTCCAAGTAATTGCTGAAAAGAAACATTTAAAAAAAATTAATGGAAGCTTACGGGATTTGGGGATTGCACTTAATTGAGAACCATGATGGTATGTAGACCTTCATTATGAACTCTGCAAGCTTTGTTAGCTGAGGGGTCGGATCATCGGTGGCAACATACAAACGACGGACTCGATTTGCCAGAGTAAGCCACCTGGCGTGCGAGATGTTGCTGGGGTTTCGTTTGGCCAACTCTTCTTTATGGAAAGTAATCAGCAACATTTTATACTTAGTTATTATACTTCATTTTATGACATATTAAAACCTTTTATACTTTTGTAATAAACAACAGTAATAGCAAATAACATTAGTTTCATTCAACACCTTTCTCATACAATTTACACCGTCCAACTATCTTTTTTCAGGTAAAAAACATATTATATATTATATAGTATATATGTGGTATATATTTTTAATATATGTATATATGAATTATGTATATATATATATATATTGTCTCATTTTATGCCTTCTATAAGAAAAGTACAATTAATTCCGGTGGCTTAAACTTAAAAAAAACATGGTTCATATATGTACACAAAATTTCATCAAAATTAACAAACTTTAGGGCTTGTGCGGGAGACCTAAAATCCATTTTTTATTTTAAAAAATCGTTCCTTACTTATTTTTATGCCCTAATATTACTGTTTTTTTTAACTTGGAATAAACAAAAAAGTTACGATTTTATTTTTTTAAATTTTAAAAAAATGTGATATTTTTTGAAAAAAATTAAAACTTTAGGCCTTGTGCGGGAGACCTAGACATTTTTTTAAAAATCCAAAATTTTTTGTGGTAAGTTGTGGTATCTAGTAGCAACTTTTTTTCAACTTGGAATTTGAAAACAAAAAAAAAGTTAAAAATCGATACACCCTATTGTACAGCCAAAAAACAAGGGAATCGTTGCTCTCGCTAAAGAAAGAAGCCAAAACCTTAAACCCAACCTCTCCTATCTTCATCAATGAAGTACTCTCTCCTTACTTCAAGGAACTGATGTGGAAAACGAAGCAAAGGGCCAAAGAAACCCTTTATCAATTCGTATGGTTCAAATCTAATAAATTGCTTGTCCGCAAAGCAACTGGGGAAAAAATAATTGAAATAAAACATGAAAATGATTTGAAAAAAATGGGGATTCAACTGTAGATAACTGAGCATTCTATTATAAACTTCCTGTATTGCAATAAATCATAATGGCAGAATTATTTAACACATTGCAATCATTGCAACTATATTATTCCCCTACAAGTCCCATTTCATTAATTATTTCTACCGATTTTGTTTACAAAAATCTTTCTAATTCTTTTTATTATCCAAATTATTTTAACACCAAATTTTACTGCTCTAAATGTTTTTATTACTAAAACCATTTTAATTATTTTAACATCAAACCATCATTCTAAATGTTTTTTTTACCCAAATTATTTAAGTTATCTTATCATAAAATTTGATTGTTTTGAATGTTTTTATTACCCAAATTATTTTAATTATTTTTCCATCATTTTCTATTATAACCCATATTATTTTAATTATTTTTCCATCATTTTCTATTATAACCCTAATTATTTTTCCATCATTTTCTATTATAACCCAAATTATTTTACCATCATTTTCTATTATAACCCAAATTATCTTTACATTTTTACCTTCAAATTTTATTGTTTTAAAGGTCTTTTAAAGTATTTTAATTATTTTTACTCCAATTTCTATTTTTCCAATGGTTTTTATTACCCAAAGTATGTTAACTATTTTACCATAAAATTTTATTATTTTAAATGTCTTTACTACCCAAACTATTCTGATTATTTTATCATCAAATTCTATTATTCTAAATGTTTTTATTACTCTAATTATGTTAATCACTTTACCATAAAATATTATTGCTCTAAAGGGGTTTATTATCTAAAGTTTTTTAAGTATTTTACCATAAAATTTTATACCTTTAAAGGTTTTTATTATCCAAAGTATTTGAATTATTTTACCAACAAATTTATACCTTTAAAGGTTATTATTATCCAAAGTATTTTAAATTATTTTACCATCAAATTTTATGGTTTAAAAGGATTTTATTATCCAAAGTATTCTAATTATTTTAGCATGAAATTTTATGTTTCTAAAGGTTCTTATTATCCAATGTATTTTTATTATTATACCATCAAATGCTATTGTTTTATATGTTCTAATTATCCAAAGTATTTGAATTATTTTAACATCAATTTTTATTGCTCTAAAAGTTTTTATAACCTAAATTATTCAACTTATTTTTCCATCAAATTATATTGTACCAAAGGTTTTTATTATCCAAAGTATTTGAATAATTTTACTGTCAAACTTTATTGTTTTAAAGGTTTTTATTATTCAAAGTACTTAAATTATTTTCCTTTAAAATTTTATGCTTTTCAAGGTTTTTATTATCCAAAGAATTTTCATTATTTTACCATCAAATTTTATGTTTTTAAAGGTTTCTATTATCCAAAGTACTGTTATTATTTTACCATAAAATTTTACTGTTATAAATATTTTTTATTATCCAAAGTTTTTGAATTATTCTACCATCAAACTTTAAGGTTTAAAGGGATTCTATTTTACTATCCACAGTATTCTAATTATTTTACCATGAAATTTAATGTTTTTAAAGGTTTTCATTATCCAATGTTTTTTTATTATTATACCATCAAATGCTATTGCTTAAAATGTTTTAATTATCCTAAGTATTTGAATTATTTTACCATCATTATTACCATATTACTTTATTGTTCTAAAAGTTTTTATTATCCAAATTATTCAACTTATTTTTCCATCAAATTATATTGTACCAAAGGTTTTCATTATCCAAAGTATTTGAATAATTTTACTGTCAAATTTCGTTGTTTTAAAGGTTTTTATTATTCAAAGTACTTAAATTATTTCCCTTTAAAATTTTATGCTTTTCAAGGTTTTTATTATCCAAAGTTTTTTCATTATTTTACCATCCAATTTTATGTTTTTAAAGGTTTCTATTATCCAAAATACTGCTATTATTTTACCATCAAATGTAACTGTTTTAAATATTTTTTATTATCCAAACTCTTTGAATTATTTTACCATCAAATTTTATGGTTTAAAAGGATTTTATTTTATTATCCAAAGTATTCTAATTATTTTACCATGAAATTTTATGTTTTTAAAAGTTTTTATTATCCAAAGTATTTGAATAATTTTACTCTCAATTTTTACTCCTATATTACTCTTTATTTACCACCACTAGCAAAATGTGTGAACTTTGTATGGATCAACTTATGTATCTTCGCAACCGCAACATGATCACTCAACTTAATATTGATACAGAAACATTTAACAACTCAGAACACACTTTTGACAAAGCGACAGAATGTAATTCTCTGTTCACAGAAAAACACAACTTAAACATAATTTCCCAAAACATTAGAAGTATTCGAAAGAACTTCGATAATTTCTCGATCCTCTTAAACGAAATAAACATAAGCTTCGACATTATTATCTTGACTGAATGCTGGTTAGATGATTCGTACACAAACCTAAACTTAAAAGACTATACAACTCTCCATTCCACTAAACATCTAAATCAAAACGATGGTATAGTAATCTTTGCCAAAGATTCACTAAACCCATCAATAACATATTTTCAACCAAAGTTTCAGCCTCGGCATTGTCCCCGATCACCTAAAAATAGGTTGTATTACTCCAATACATAAATCGGGAGACAAAACGCTGATCTTAAATTACAGACCAATCACTCTGCTAAATTCGCTATCGAAACTACTAGAAAAAACTATGAAAAAAAGACTGCTCGCATACCTTGACAAACACAAACTGATCTCCACCCGTCAATTCGGGTTTCGAGCGAAAATGGGAACAGAAGACGCCTTATCGGAACTAACCACCTACATAGTGAAAAACCTAGATGGCGTTTCAAAGGTGTTAGGAGTGTTCTTAGACCTAGCAAAAGCTTTCGACACCATCTCACACAAATTACTCCAACAAAAACTCAAAAACATTGGCATAACAGGTCCACCACTAAAATGGTTCATTAGCTACATTGAAAATAGACAACAAATTGTAAAAATAAATAATCAAGAAAGTGACAAAGTAGGCAACAGGTATGGAGTACCCCAAGGCAGCGTCTTGGGTCCCATACTGTTTCTCATCTACATTAACAGTCTAACTGAGATAAGCCTAGGGAACATAGAGTACAAAGTAATCAGTTATGCAGATGACACTGTAATTTTATTCAAAGCCCAATCATGGGAAAACGTCTTCAAACACACGGAAACAGGGATGACTGAAGTAAATAGATGGCTAATAAATAATCTACTGACACTAAATATTTCTAAAACTAAATACTTAACTTTCAGTAAAACATTAGCTGGTCAGCCAGATAGTCGCCCACAACTTCATCTTCACCCCTGCACAGTTACCTCATTAACTAACTCACGCTGTGTTTGTGACAAAATTGATTATGCGCAAAATATTAAATATCTCGGTTTAACTGTTGACAATAACTTAAAATGGGATCTCCAAATCAACCTAATTACAAAAAAATACGGAAACTCTCTTACATCTTCAAAACAATTCGAAACATTATGTCACTACCTCAGCTAAAAAATATATATTTTGCACTCTGTCAAAATATTCTTATGTATGGTATTTCAGTATGGGGAGCAGCAGCAGAGACTCATCTCAAATCACTTAAAATTAATCATAAAACAATAATCAGAATTATGTTTAGAAAGCCTTACCAACATCCGACAGAACAGCTAATGATCAACAATAACCTATTAGACATAAATAAACTATTCATAAAGAAGATCATCTACAAAAACTGCATAAAAATATCACCACACTTCATAACTCACTCGCAAAACACAAGAGCAAACACACACAATCAATTACAAGTACCATATATCAAATCAAATTTTGCAAAAAAACATGAATCTTACTTGGCACCACATATATTCAATAAGTTTGTAGCCCAAACAAAGACCTACGTCGCATCTAATAATTTGAATTGGGTATTCAAAAGATTTTTAAACTGGTTGAATGTCAAAGAAAGAAGAGAGATAAGTAATATTCTTAATATCTAAAATTATATATTTTCTTTTTTTCTACTCTGTTTTTAAATTCTGATTTTCCTCTTATTTTATTATTATTATTTTTACTATAATATATATATATATTTCTTTTTTTTACCACTTATTTGTTTTTATGTAATTAGAAATTGTTAGTTACCAGCCTCAGAACAGACTTTGTCTAGTGAGGAGGGTAAGGAGAAAAATCATGTATGTACATAACTAATAATAAATAAACGCCCGGGTTGCCGGCACTGAATTGACAAAAAAAAAAAAAACTTCGCAACTTGCGAAGATGTTACAAAAATTTGACCAGAACTGCAAGATTTTAAAAACACATTCATTGAAAATAAACAGAGATGATACAACGACATCTGTTGACAATGCGACAAAGTTAAAGCCCACCTGTAGCAAACTAAATCATCAGGCGAACATCAAGCAAACGATGCCATCTACCGATAACGTCTCAAACAATGTTAAATTAATAACGTTTATATTAACGTTTCGCTACGTCCGGCAACGCGCACGCAGTTTCGTCGAACTCACTTAAATAACTAACTATTATATTAAATATGTCTAACAAACAATTGATCGCGATTCTCAACGATTGCTACGTGCAAATAACATCTATGAAAACTAAAAATATCGATCAAGCACGATAAATTCGTCAGTTATCCGACGAAGTTATTTCTCAAAATAATACGATTTCGCGGCTCCTTGCGAGTATTGAAATATTTCGGAGTACCGACAGTACCGACGCTAGTGATAAGGTAATCACGACGCGATCTAAAACAAAAAAGAACGCAAGTGAGAATCGTGATGCTGTCTTGCTTCAACCCGAAGTAAGTAGCGGTCAGCCTGTTCCATCCAACGGTAGTGCAGTTTCGGCCCCCGTTCCCCCCGGCCCCGTGCCTGCCCCCGAGCCGGCTAGGGCTCCCGCCGGCGCCGGAGCAACCAGCGACAACGCTACGGGCGAAGAGCAAGCCCCGCACACCCACCCGCCCACCCGCCCGCCCCTGTCCTACAGTTCAGCACTGAAGAATAAAAACAAAGTTCTCGTCACGGGAACCAACGACACGAGCGCTATTAAGGTAATACCGAAACAGAGATTTCTAATAGTTTCGCGACTAGATCCTGGCACAACTAAGGAGGAAGTGATTGCCCACATCAAAACGAATGCGGATTTAAACTGCAATGCCGAAAAATTCATGGCTTTCTCGAAAGAATACTCCACTTTTAAAATCGGAGTTAACGAGCAGAACATAGATTTACTACTAAAAGAAGAACTATGGCCCCGAGGAGTGGTTGTCCGTCATTTTAGATATTATAATAAACGCATTTCAGGTCAAGAAAACGCGAAAAAGCCGACCGAATCAAAATGACTGCTACTATACCAGAACGTGCGAGGACTCAGGTCAAAGATGAATCAATTTCTAGAAAATGTTCTTAACCAAGAACATAAATTCATGGTGATTACGGAGTCTTGGCTAAACGATTCCAAATTTAACGCGCAAATTTTCGACAGCAGATACACAGTTTTCCGAAAAGACAGAAGCACTCAACAAACACAAGGTGGTGGACTACTGCTCGCTTTACTAAACGAAGAAAACATGCGAGCCGAACGACTTTCCCATCTGGAAACGGGAGATGAAAATTTATGGGTCAAAGTCACAATTCAAGGCTTATGTTTATTTATTTGTTCTGTTTATATCCCACCCAGTTCAAAAACGCATGTTTACACGACTTTTTTCGAAACTTTAATTAGTAACTTAACTTACCTTGTTGATAAAATTTTTTTAGTGATTGGTGATTTTAATATCAATTCTTCACAAAATCCACGTGCAGTGAACACGGAACTTTTATATGTTATGGAACTTTTTCAATTGAAGCAGTTTAATACAGTACTTAACTCATGTAATCGTACTTTGGATCTAGTATTAATTAACTTTAGTATGTTTACAAAAAAATCCGATTTCTGTCTTGTTCAAGAAGATAATTATCACTTGTGTCAGAAATTAGTCTTGGTCATGACAGACCGTTGAAAAGTCATTGTTTATATTCAGAAAATAACTTTCGTGGTTGGAATTTCCGCAAAGGAGACTTTGAGAAGCTGTACAGCCAATTGCGTGACCACAATTGGCTGGCTATCTTGGAGATCTCCGATGTTGACGAAGCAGTTAAGTACTTCTACGATACCCTATACGCGTATTTTGACAAATGTTTTCTAAGAAAAAAAGCGCCGCGAAATGAAAACTATCCTAGATGGTTTTCGCGTGAGATTATCGGGGACATAAAGACGAAGCTTGTATACCATCGACGGTGGAAACGATCAGGTTTAGATAGTGAACACGAGTTATTCAAATCTTATCGTACAAAAATTAAACGTAGCATTTCAATAGCCCACAAAAAATATATTTTGGAGGTAGAGAATAACTGTAGTATATCGTATAGCGTTCGTGCACGGCCGGAGATAGCCGAGGTTTGTCGAACGCTTCAGACTCTGCTGTGAAAACGCGGGCAGCGGGCAGTGGGGAGCAGTGTTGCCAACTTAGTGGATTTTCCACTAAAACTGGTGGTTTTCGTACTTCACTTAGTGGCGAAATATTTCATTTAGTGGCTAGTGGATTTTTCTAGTGGTTTCGAAAATTTTTGTTTCATTACTAAAACTACAATGACTCAGCCACTTATATGTTTAATCTTATACATACTTCTTCGTTCTACTTTCTTTAATTTTAAATGGAATTTACGTAGGTATACTGTGTAGGCAACACATCTTACTAAAAAGATGCGCAGTGTATATGGGAATCCCCATGTATTTGTACATGGGGATTCCCGTAAAACATTTTTCAGTCAACTCTTTTATTGAACTGTTCCGAGCAGCTCAGTTTATTGATTTATTGTGTTATCATTTATCATCACGAGTGCGCAACTATGTCGAAACCACAATATACGCAACATTTTCGGGATTCTTGGCTTCAAGATCCACATTTAAAAGATTGGCTACAAGTTATTGAAAGTACCACGGGTCAACTAGCGAAGTGTAAATTTTGTGGAACAACTTTAAGGAGTCACTATGGAGACTTAAAGTCTCATGGGATGTCAAAGAAGCATCTACAAAATAAAAAGGTAAACAACTGCTTTTTATTAATTGCTTATTTATTGGTCAGTTTTAAGTTTTTACACAAAAAAAAGAATAAAGCGTTAATCTACTCATTTACTTAACGCTTTGTATGTTTTAATTTTTTTTTATGTAGACAGATTTTCGTTTTTATTTATTTATTTTGACATCTTAATTTTGATAAGTGAATGGTTTCAGGTTATAATTGCGCAGCCTAAAATCCTGTTCAAGCCCAAGCCCATTGGAAGTAAAAAAAAGGAAGAAGCCAGACTTGCATTATTCACAGCCATGCATACTAGCATACGTGTAGTTGACCATTTAGGAGAGGTAATTAATCACAATCATGAAAAAGATATAGAAAAAGTTCAACTGCACCGTTCTAAATGCACCTCGGTTATAAAAAATGTGCTAGCAATGCATTTCACTGACGTCCTAAAACAAGATTTTAAAGATCAACCATTTAGCGTATTAATTGATGAATCTACAGATATTGCTGTGCATAAATACTTGGGTTTGGTTATAATTCATTACAGTAATTTACACCAAAAAATTGTTTCCACGTATTTAGACCTCGCTGAACTGCATGAGTGTAATGCTGAAGGTATTGTTTCTGCTATAAAGAAGACGCTATTACGATTCGATCTCAGACTTGAAAATTTAATGGGAATTGGTACAGATAACGCTTCTGTGATGGTTGGAGTGAATAACGGAGTCTATGCCAAATTGAAAGAAGAGGTACCACATCTGATATTGGTGCGTTGCTTGTGCCATTCCTTGCAACTGGCCGTTTCTGCTGCTGCAAAAGATTTTTTACCAAGAAATTTGGAGTTCTTAATAAGGGAAACATACGATTGGTTTAGTCGCTCGTCTTCCAGACAATCGCTTTATAAAGAATTATACAAAACCATCAACGATGGACAGAAACCGTTGAAAATAGTTCAAGCATGTCAGACAAGGTGGCTTTCAATAGAGTCCGCTGTATCGAGAATATACACGCAATGGCTAGAGTTAAAAACACATTTTTCCATAGCTAAGGTGCATGAAAGGTGTCACACAGCTGAGGTATTGCACTCTATGTACGCGAACGAGTTAAATTACGCATATATTTCGTTTTTATATCCAATATTAATTGAAATAAACAGAGTCAATAAAATGTTCGAGTCTAAAGATACGGACCACACCAAATTGTGTGAAGAGTTGACCGGCCTGATAGATATGCTTGTCTGCAAGATTACGTTGCCTACAAATAAAGTTGATATTTTCACTCAGAATATTCGATCATTCTTGGATCAAAAATGTTATCTTGGATTCCGATTTGAAAAACAAATAACGGAAATGAAAGAAAAAGGATTACCAAAGGAAGAGGAAGAAATGATGCGGCATCGGTGTATAACGTTTATAGTCAGTCTAATTGAAGAAATAAAAAATAGGTTACCAGAAAATTTGGCACTGATGAAAAAAATTTCCCGAATAAGTGTTGAACAAGCACTTAATCACAATAAAGAACCACTAATTGACATAATGGCTCAGTTCAATAAAAATGCAGAATATATAGCAAGAGTCGATGATCAGTGGCGTCAAATTCATTTATTGAAATGGAATGAGACTAAAAACACAACAAAATTTTTGGAACGAAGTTTTGAATTTCAAAGATGCTCAAGGAGGGTCGAGGTTTAAGGAATTAGCAACTTTTGCGATTAGTCTCCCAATACTGCCTCATTCTAATGCCGATGTTGAGAGACTATTTAGCAGTATGAATATAATAAAAAACAAACAGAGGAATAGAATGAAGTTAAATCTTTTAACTGCTATATTGAGAGTACGCTGTGGTTTGAGGTTAGAAGGAAAATGCTGCAATGATTATGAAATTCCAGTAGCCGTTGTAAATCAAATCGGTACCAAAGAGTCATATCAATCTGAAACCGACGATTATGGTGCAGGCAAAAATGATTCGTCTGAAGAAGACGACTTAATTTAGAATTAGTCATTTCTTAGTTTCTTCATCTTTAAGTCTACTACCTATTATATAAATCTTGCGTTCTTTCTTACATATTATTTACTCACCAATTACAATAGTTTTTGTTACAAACTTACATGGTTCATTAATTTATAATGATTTTTTAATTTATATTATGATTTTTTAAACTTATCATGATTTTTATTTTAAAATTTATATACGATTTTCTAACCTTACTTATTACTTAACCTTACTTATTAATAGTCGTTATTACTAACTTAAACGATCTTTTAATTTACGAGTACTATTTGAATTAGAATTCCCTCACCAAACACAAAGGCATTATCTCTTTATGGTGAGGAAAGGCAATTTTTTGTTTCTTTGTTAAAAATTTATGTAACTATGTTATGTAACGGATGTAACTTTATATGTATTTTAATCAGTATTGCCAAAATAAATATTAAAAAAAAAAATAATAATTGAATAATTTTTATGTTGATTTACCTACAAATGTTATGTTGGTTACCAATGATTATTTTTGTAATAATAAAGGAAACTAATAATTTCTAAACTTGTTTTCTTTCATTAAAATTTTTTTAGTGGATAATTTAGCGGAGAGTGAGTGTAGTACTATATTTTTTAGTGGTTTTCTGGTGGATTTAAAGGTTGAATCTGGCGGAAACCTGGTATAACTGTTGGCAACACTGGTGGGGAGCGCATTCTTCTAGATTCCTTCCTGCACTGTACTTTTTAACAACTGAATTATCAATAAACTAAACTTCGTATAAAAGAACCTTTTATTTAAAACAGTAAAGAACATTACAAATTGGCGCAGCCGAAGTGAATTATACGTTGCTAAGTGTTCAAGTCGTTTAGCACACACAAATTACTTGGGTGTGCGGGTTACTCGACAGATTTTCTCAGACGGATATTATTGTCGTGTACATTTGAAGGTCGCTTCCGTGGAAGGGCTATCCGGAGAAAGGAGCATCAGTTGTGAAGAAGTTACGGAAATTCAGGCCAAGGTGGGTGGATCTTAATATCTAGAAGGAAGGAAGACTTGCCATCCGGTGGAGGAAGTTTCCGGTCTTGTTATTGAGATCAGAAGGAAGGAAGACGGCCAATCCGACCAGAAGGAAGACGGTCAATGCGACCAGAAGGAAGACTTTAAAACTAGCCAAGCAGCCCATCGCCGTGGACCCTGGTTGAGTTAAGTAGTCTTCTCTTTTGGAGGTTATTGTTGTCGAGTTGTGTTGGTGTTTTTGCTGTGTCATTGCTGGTTCGGGTGTCGGTCCAGGCATCTGGCAGCTATGGAGTCAGGTGGAATCCCGCGGTTTAGCCACTTACGTGATGACTGGGGAATCTTCCGCCTGAGGATTGAGCAGTTCCTGCTGATCCGTGATGATACGAAAACCGTCAAACTCGATGCATCTCAAAAGAGAGCATATTTGTTGAGCTCTCTCGAAGCTGAAACGCTCACTTTATTGATCAATCTATGTTTTCCTACCAAGGTCACAGATACGTCATTCGATAATTTATTGGAATTATTAGAAAAACATTGTTCGAAGCCAAAGTCGGTTTTTAGGGAACGAGAATTGTTTTTTTCAGCTAAACAAACGCAGGGGGAGTCGTCTAAGGACTTTGCTGTGCGATTACGCGGTCTTAGCACATTTTGTGAATTTGGGACGCGTTTAGAAGCGAATTTAGCGGATGTGTTTGCTCTGGGGTTGATCCCTGGGAGGGCAAAGGAAAAAATTTATCTGGAGGGACCTAGTCTGTCTTTCATTAAGATGGAGGAACTGGCAATTAGTATTGCGGGGTTGGACCATCTAGGGGTGAAAGTCAAGGATGAGGGTTCTGTAGGTAGTTTTGTGAGTACAATCAAGAAAAAGACGAACACATGGGGGGATCAAAGGTCGCGTTCTAGAGGGAAACCGGAGTTTTCAAGAACGGATTCACGGTCGGGAAGCCTTAGTGTAAGGAATTTCTCGGGTTTTAAGAAATGTACTTGTTGTGGAGCGAATCACGCGTTAAGTGATTGTAAGTTTAAAAGCGCAAAATGCTTCATCTGTAAACAAGTGGGTCATCTTAAAAATATGTGCAAGAATAATAAAGTGTCTCCGTTGTTTGTAAAAAAGGCAATTCATAAAGAGCACATTGCATTTATTAGTCCGTATAAAGTCGAGATTAAAATTAATGAGATTTCATGTTCAGCTATGGTGGATAGCGGTTCGAGTGTATCGGTGATTCCTGAGATTGTTTTTAGAAAATCGTTTAAAAATATAGAGTTGTCAACTGACAAGCGTACAATTTCTGGTTACGACGGATATCCATTAAAAATCGTGGGTAAATCAATTTTTTCGGTAGCATACAACAACACTAAAAATAATATGTATTTTATAGTTGTCGCTAAGGGTTCAGAATTAATTGTGGGTCGTGATTTCATGGAACTTTTCGACTTGGGAATTGCGCCGATTAATCGTGATTCAGTTTTTACAATGAATGAAAAAAAAGAGGAACTTTTTAAGGAATTTCCAGAAGTTTTTTCTGACAAATTAGGGAAATTTAACAAACATAAAGTATGTTTTAAAGTCAATTGGGATTCAAACCCAGTGTTTCATAACGCGAGACCGGTGCCGTTCGCGTTAAAAGATAAAATCGGGAAAGAACTTGAATCTATGGTGGCGGACGGAATTTTATCTCCAGTGTCCAGTAGCGAGTACGCGTCACCCATTGTTCCGGTCATTAAGAAAAACGGGAATATTCGTATATGTGTAGATTATAAGAGGTCCTTGAACATCATGACAGATTTAGAAAGATATCCTCTGCCTACGATTAATGAGGTCATTCATAAAGTTAGCTCAGGCAAACTGTTCGCTAAGCTCGACCTTAAGCAGGCTTATGCACAGTTGGAGTTAGCAGAGGGTTGCAAGAAATATACGACTATAAATACGCACCTGGGTCTTTTTCAATATAACAGGCTTGTATTTGGGTTCAAATCTGCGCCTGCAATTTTTGCTAGGACGATTGCGGGTTGTCTGCAAGGTCTGAATGGTGTTGCGTTCTACTTAGATGACATTATTATCGCTGGCATTAACGAGGCAGATTTAATGGCGAATATTCGCGCGGTGTGCAATCGCTTGAAAGAGTGCGGTTTGCGTGTGAACACGGAGAAATGTGATTTTTTCGTAAAGTCAATTGAGTTTTTAGGCTATGTGATATCAGGGGAAGGCATTCAACCTCAACCAAACAAGTTGGAGGCGATTAAAAGGGCACCATATCCAACGGATGTGCACCAATTAAAAAGCCTTTTAGGGTTTTTAAACTTTTACAGGAACTTCATTCCCAGAATGTCTTCGATATTAGAGCCGTTACATAACTTATTAAAAAAAGATGTTAAATGGGATTTTTCTGACAAGTGTAAAAAGGCTGTCGATACAGTAAAGAGTTTAATGAGTGACAACGCCGTGCTCACTAATTATTTTCCCGAATTACCGTTGAAGCTATATACGGATGCGAGTACATCCGGTTTGGGGGCGTGTCTAGTTCATGTTTTTCAGGACGATTCGATTAGGCCGATTGAATTTGCCTCACGTAGTCTTACTAGCGCGGAAAAAAGTATTGCATTTTAGACCTTGAAGCTTTAGCAATCATGTTCGGGCTGAATAGGTTCTTTCAGTACCTGTTCGGAAGAGAATTCCGAAGGAGAAGGTGATAACTTACCTTTATTGAGAATTCTTGGGGAACACAAAAACATACCTGTTTTAGCGGCCAACCGCTTGCAGAGGTATGGTATTGTCTTAGCGGGTTTTGCATATAAGACGGAATTCGTTAAATCTGGTAATAATCAAGCGGATTTCCTTTCACGCTTGCCGTTAGAAAATGCGGTCGAGGAACACAATGATGATTTTAGTGCAGATTTTATGAGTTTTATAGAAGAAGGAACACAATTGGATTTGCGTTCGGTTAGAGCAGCGACCGTTTCAGACACAGTTTTACAGCTTGTAGTCACTCATCTGAGGCAGGGCTGGCCTAAGTCAATGAAACGTGACAATATTTTATGGAATTTTTGGGTTAAGAGAAACGAACTTTCTATTGTAGATGATTGTTTGATCTGGAACCATAGGATAATTATTCCAGCTTCTTTACAAAATCATGTGTTAACCTTGTTACATAGGTCGCACTTAGGTATAGTCAAGATGAAAGGCGTTGCGAGAGCGTATTTCTGGTGGTCATCGTTGAACAAGGATCTAGAAAAGACGGTTCAATAATGCCAGGATTGTGCTGTTAATAGGCAATCACCACCAAAGAGTCAATTAATTGTTTGGCCGAATTCAGGGAGAGTGTGGAGTCGTTTGCATATAGATTACTGTGGGCCTTTATCAGGCAAGATGTTCTTAGTAATTTGCGATTCATTTTCTAAATGGATAGACTGCATCGAGGTTACAAAGGCAGATAGTACTCATACCATTTTAGAATTAAGAAAAATTTTTGCAATTTTTGGTAACCCTGAATTGATTGTGTCAGACAATGGTACTGCTTTCACGAGTGAAGATTTTAAGGAATTCTTGAATGAAAATAACATTAAATTTATGACGTCACCGGTAAGGCACCCGCAAAGTAACGGACTAGCAGAAAACGCAATGAAAACTGTAAAAGGTTTTCTTAAAAAGGTGATGGTTGGTCCTAGCTTACACAAAGATTATAGAATATTGTCGCATTGTCTTCAGTATTGTCGCATGTCTTGCGGCGAGCGGTCGCCTAACGAGACGGACTCTGTAAAACTGTCTACAAATATAAAATTAACACCTTCGGGACCATGTTCCAACATGGAACTCAAAATTCATATTGAAAAAATACTGTCAGAACTCAACAAAATTGGCAGTACAAAAGCTGCCAAAGAAGCTAAAACTGAAATTGAAGCTATATTAATCAACATCGAAGATTCATGGAAGCTTGAGATAAAGTCACTACAAAACACAATAATTTGTCTACAAAATAAAGTGATTCAAGATCAAGATGATTATATCAAAAAATTAGAAAAATTAATAAAAAAAGGAACAAATGAAGAAAATAAAAATGAAGTTAAAAGCTATGCAATGGTGGTAAGGGAAAAATTTCACCCAATACCGAAAGCAAATTTTGCTTTACTAATTACATCAAAAGAAGACAAACCTGCAGATGAAATCGAAAAAATATTAAAAGACAAAATAAAACTATCCAAACTAGGAATAGGAATTTCTGGACTAAAAAAAACATATCAAAACAAAATAATACTAACATGTGAGAAACAAAATGACACCGAAAAAATAATAAACGAAATCAACAAAAACCCGGATATTGGAATACACGCTAATGAAATAAAGAAAAAAAAACCATGCATTATCATTAAGGGTGTTGATGCTGGCTACAAAGAAGAAGAACTCCTAACAGATTTGATAAATCAAAATGAAGACCTAAAAAATGCCATGACCTCGGAAACAGACAATGAACCAATCGTTGTTAAAAAAAAGCTGAAGAATAAAAAATCGGAAAAATTAGCAAATTTCATCATCCAAACAACTGCAAAACTGAGAAAAATAATAATATCTAAAGAAAGAATTAATATTGGATATACAAGAGCACACGTAGAAGACTGTGATCCACTGATGCAATGCTATCATTGCCTTGGATACGGACACACCTCACTGAGATGCCTCGACAACATGAAGAATCCCAGATGCCTCCACTGTGCAGAAGAGCACAAAATACAAAACTGCACCAAAAAACAAGATTCTGCCAAATGCCACAACTGCACTAACAGAAAGGGGTATCAAAATGATCACGCTGCCAACAGTCACTTATGTGAATTCCGCAAAAAAATGATACAAAATGCCCAAATGCGAATTGAATATGAGTGAGTTGTATTTCGTATATTTATTTCTTTAAAAATGAATGATTTCTTCACTGAGGAATTAGATAAAACTCTTAATATTTCGGAATATATTTGTCACACTTTAAATGATTGTAATAAAGTCGTGGATAAAATATCAAATTCATTCTCAGTACTCCATTTGAATATCAGATCGATGAAACAAAATTTCAATGAATTTTTACTCTCAATTAATTTACTAAATCATAAACCGGACGTCATAGTGTTAACTGAAGCATTCACCAACGAATACAATAAATTTTGCATTCCAGAATATAGCTACTTCGTAACATCTTGTGCTATTAATAGAAATAGTGGTATTGTTGTATTTGTTAAATCTTGTTATTCAAACATCGCAGTGGAAGAAGTACCTATGCAGCGAGTTAATTGCTTAGATATTAATCTAAATGTAAATAAAATATGTTTTAATATTATTGCAATTTACCGAACACACGGATCAAACGAGTATACATTTATGGATGAATTAAGAAGCATTATATTATCAAAAAAAATAAACAGAACATAACAATAATCGGCGATTTCAACATAGATGTTTCAAATGAAAATAGTAACAAAATAAAAACTGAATTTATCAATTTTATGTCGGAAATGAATTTTATATTATGTATAAAAAAATATACTAGAGAAATTACGGGTCAACGTCCATCTTGTATCGATCACATATGGAGTAACACTAAAGATACTGACAAATTACATACGATAATATTAAAAAATAATATTACTGATCATCACACTTGCATCTATATACAAAAACTTAATATTAATAATCATATTGATTCAAAATGCAATACTTTTACAAAAAAGTCACTAAACCATCATAAATTAAGCCTAAAAATAAAAACAGAAACATGGCGTTCCGTATTAGAATCAACCTGTGCTGAAACATGCGCAAATATTTTTGATAATATTCTATGCAATTATATTACAGCATCAACAGATGTTAAAACTATAAAAATTAAATCAAAATTCAAAAAAATAAAACCATGGATTTCACATGGCTTAATCGTGTCTATTAGAAAAAAAGAAGAGCTATATCGCTTGACAAAGAAATTTCCCTTAGATAAAAAAATATACACATATTATAAAAAATTTAGGAACAAATTAACCTGTTTACTAAAAACCACTAAAGAAAACTTTTACAAAAATGAAATTGATGTGGCTAAACAAAATGTAAAACATATATGGAAAACAATAAATGAAATAAATAGTAGAAAAAACAAAAAAACTCAAATTAAAAAAATTAATATCGGAAAAAATTCTATTAATGCCTTAAAGGAACTGGTGTCGCGAAGCTGCGACTCCACTATATATTTTAGAGGTGGTGTGATATGCCACACGCCCAAAGGACCAGTCCCAAACTACTCCGAATGATAGGTTATGGGACGATTTATGCATCCGACAAACCCGATGGACAGTGCAATAATCAAAGGTATAAATCTGGGCTTCTGGAGCACAAGATAAGCCCAGATTGGAAAGCAGGAAAGATGGACTCACCCGTTGATGACTATCACACGTCTCCAGGAGTATTTGTTGATTTAACTTCACAAAATATACGTTTAATCGCCCTGTCTGATATTAATTATCACTCCGAACTCTGATAAGCAACTGACACCACTTGTCAGATTTTACATGTCGCAACAATATTTTTATCATGGTGACATTTTGGGATGGGTAAAAGGGTAGGTAGGACATTTGCAGGATTTTGTATTGACATTACACTTGTCCATTAAGCCTGTGGATGCATACCTAACAATCCCCTATATATTGCGCGAACATTCTCCCGGCGTTGAAAGTACCTTCCGAAATTTTAAGTACTTTCAAATAAAGTAAAGAATTAAATGTAAAACGAAGTAAGATGAAATATAAATATTCTTATCAATACGCTATTAAAATTACAAAGTTAAAACGAAAATTAAAAAAAATAATGAAATAATAATTATTGTGTAGGCAAAGGACACAATTTTACGACTGGTCGTTTAAAGTTCCCGGAAGGGGTCCTTACGCGTGCGACACGAACCACTCCGTCTTTACCAGGGAACACCTCCTCAACAACGCCCACCGGCCAATAAAGTGGAGGCGCATCCTCTTGATGCACCAATACTATGGTACCTACTAGAATGTTATTCGCGGGACTATTCCATTTTTTTCTCATCTGCAGAGAGTGAAGATACTCTATATGCCACTTCTTCCAATAAGATTGAACGAGGTGGTCCAAAAGCTCTTTCCTTTTCAGTAGACTAATGCGTTCATTAGTCAAATCATAAGCAGGTAGATGCTGAATCGGGGTAGACATCAGAAAATGAGCCGGAGTAAGAGCTTCTGGATAATGAGAACTGCTTAATAAACATAATGGCCGTGAATTAAGTACAGCCTCTATTTGTGTCAGAACTGTGAGAAGCTCTTCATAACATAAAAGTTGAGTACCCACAACCCTATACAGATGCGATTTAATGCATTTAATATTTGACTCCCATAATCCTCCAAAGTGAGGAGCGCGGGGTGGAATCGTCTTCCATTCAATTCTCCGAATGTTAAATTCATTGCGAAGAACTTCTTTTGTTGAATTTGCCTCTAAAAAATTATATAAGTCATCCAGACAATTCTTTGCGCCTATGAAATTTGTCGCATTGTCACTGTACATACACGAAACCGGTCCGCGTCTGGATAGAAAACGCTTAAATGCGTTTAAAAAATTGTCCGTGCTTAGATCTGATACCACTTCCATATGTATAGCCTTCGTTGTTAAACAAATAAATAGACATATATATGCCTTTTGACTTTTTACCCCACGACGCCTAGAAAGGGTTATATTTATTGGTCCGGCAAAATCTACCCCCGTATGTGTAAATGCCTTTGCTTCCTGAACTCTAGCTGTAGGTAAATTTGCCATTAGCGGTATAATATTAGAAGGTGCAGTTTTAAAACAGAAATTACAAGCATGTACTCTTTTGCGTATTAGATTTCTCCCCGATAAGATCCAATAACGCTGTCTAATTATTGACATAAGGAGATGTGCACCAGTATGACAATTCACACGATGGTGAAAGTCTATAATTATATCGACAATATGATCCTGTCTTGGCAGAAGTACTGGATGTTTGTTTTCAAAAGGTATATTCGCGTTTATTAATCTACCACCTATACGTAACAAGCCATTATGATCTAGGAACGGGTTTAGTTTTCGGATTGAAGGTGAGCATAATTTATCCCTCTGTATTAATTGTATATCGGCACTAAAATACCTATTCTGTAAAGCTTTTAATACATTCATTTCAGCAATGTTTAATTCCGTGGAATTTATAACTGTTGAGCGTGATAACTTTCGCATAAATCGTAAAATATATACCACAATTCTCAGCAGTTTTGGCCATGAGGAAATTTTTAAAGCGAGATTATATATCGGAGAATTTTCCTCTATTGACGTTATTGTAAATGTATGCGATTTTTTCAATTCCAAAGCATTCTCCTCCTCTCGTGAGGGGGAAAATCTTTCGACAGGCCACTCGGATACTGGGTTCGCAGCCCAGGGCGGACCGTGCCACCAAAGAGAATGATCGACCAGCTGAGCAGGCAGTAGTCCTCGTGATAAACAATCACTAGGATTGGTAACGCCATCTATGTGATAAAAATGTTTCGCGGGTAAATTTTCCTGAATTTCACTAACTCGATTAGCTACAAAAGTTTGCCACCGGTGAGGGGACGAGTGAATCCAAGAAAGTGCTATTTTTGAATCTGAAAAAGCAAATATATCGTTTATCGAAACGCGATTTCTATAAGTATCTATAATAGATCTAACGAGTCTAGATAAAATAAGCGCAGCGCATAATTCCAATCGAGCGAGCGACACTGTTTTCAGAGGGGCCACCTTGGATTTAGAACATATCAAATTCATTGTAGTGTTGCCACCCTTATCCGTGACATGAAGATATATTACACAACCGTATGCTTTCATACTCGCATCTGCGAAGGCGACAATATTTATCGTGCAATCCTCCTTTACTCCCAAATATCGAGGTAAATTTAAATTAGAAAGCATCGGTAATTCTTCCTTGAATTTGACATATCTATTAACAATACTTTGGGGTAGTTCCTCGTCCCATCCTACTTTCTCTAACCACAGCTCTTGTAAAAGTAATTTGGCATATAAAATTACCGGAGCAACCAAACCTAATACATCGAATAAACGAGCTATTGTGGAAAGAATTGATCTTTTACATATAGTTTTTTCCTCCGTCGGACATATCATAAATCGAAAACAATCAGATATCGGATCCCATTTTAATCCTAAAATGCTACATTTATCCGAAAAATCCATTGTCGCGCGGTGCGACTCTGGTAATTGGGCCAGTAAATGAGGAGAATTACTCGACCATTTGACTAATTCAAATCCTCCACACTTGAACATCGCCATTAAATCTGTAGCCAAAGTGATGCCTTCACTTATAGTATTTACAGAATATACAAAATCGTCCATATATAAATCATTAATTGCAACTTCCGCCGCTTTCGGATAACGATTTCTTTCATCGCTCGCTAGCTGCCGTATAGTTCGCATTGCTAGAAATGGTGAACAGTTCAACCCAAACGCGAGTGAATCAAATTGATAAACTCCAATTTGTTCATCTTTGTGAAATCTATAGAGAATTTTTTGATATTTACGATGGCTTTCCGTTACCATTATACGTAGATACATTTGCTTAACATCTGCGGTTAATGCTACAGCGAATAAGCGAAATTTAATTAAAAGTGTAAACAAATTAGATTGCAAATTTGGACCTGTATACAAAGTATCATTAAGTGACAACCCTGAACTGGTCTTTGTACTTGCATCTAATACAACACGAGTTTTAGTTGTTGATTTATCTTTACGAATTACTGCGTGATGAGGAATGAAATATCCCTCATCAATATTAGATGAAGACGGAACTTCAACCCTCATATATCCCTTTTCCAGATATTCAGAAACTACTTCATTATAACTGCAATGCAATTCTGGCGAAGTATTAAATTTCCGTTCTAAATATTCATATCGACGCTGCGCGACACGGCGCGAATCACCTAAATTATTAGGATCTATCTTAAACGGTAAAGATACAATATACCTTCCCGATTCATCCCGTTGGACTGACTCGAGGTACATTTTCTCACATTCTGCATCTTCAGCACTCATCAACGACTTAATAGGCATGTCTTCCATCGTCCAAAACTTGGATAACGCATTATATAAATCTACATTGGTTATGGGGCCGAACGTCCACGAAACCTCCGGCGTACACGTAGGTATTTCACCCATTACAATATACCCGAATACTGTCTGTATAGCCGGTGGTGCATTCGTATTATGTTTAGATAAAACCTTATTCCCCAGCAGAATATATGGAAATAACTGTGCACCTAATAAGATATCAACATCGGATGGAACGTTCCAGGATTCATCCGCTAAGTTTAAACCCACTAAATGCTCACATGACTTTGTGTCAACATGTTGTGTAGGAAGCTTATCAGTTATTTTATCGACAACTAATAGACTAATTTTATAAGTATCTTCTGAAACGCGGGATTTAATTTTTAACGCAACGTGTCCCAATATTGGTGTCTCTACTGAACCAACACTTTTAACTACTGAATTATTTAAAGGAAATATTTTAAGATTTAATTCATTACAAGTGTTTAAACTGATTAAATTTTGTTGCGATGCGCAATCAATTAAACACCTTACGCTTACTTGATTATTTTTATTGTCATAAGCAAATAACTGCGCGGTTGACAGTAGTACATTCGTAGCTATATTACCCGCAGAAAAATTATTATGATGTTTATGACTACGCGCTATTAATGTAATGGCTTCGTTTTTCGATTGACTTTCAGTATTCACCGTGCTCTCAAAATGCAGAGCGGTGTGATGTCGTTTTTTACAAATTCTACAATCCGATTTAGATGGACATTTCACAGTTTTATGTTTATCGCTTAAGCAGTTTACACATAAATTATTTAATTTCACAAACTGAAAGCGAGCATTTGGTCTTAATTCGTTAAATTGTTCACATTTAAACAATTCAACATGATCAGAATGATTACATTTCCGGCACCTGTTACGATTATTATTACTTGACTTCGGTTCGACCACAGCGAATGAATGCGTAACTTTGTTTTTATTATTAACAACTTTATTATCATTTTGCCCAGTTCGTTCTAGGATTTTGACATGCGACCGAATGTATTCTATTAAATCGCTATATGTAGGTATAGCTTTCTCCCGTATAGACATTTCGAAATTTTGCACCAACTGTATATCTAATTTTTTCAGTGCAATATGTAATATTATAAAATCGGTTAGGTCATCAATACCTAATTCCTTGAGTGCAGCTATGGAAGACGCAAACCGTTCAATAAAATTATTTAACTCATTTGGGTTACTAGGTGCCAATAATTTTAAATTCAAAATATTGTTCAGATAAAAGGTACCTAGCACGCGTTTGTCCTGATATTTCTTTTCAAGAGCTTCCCAAATTAAAAAATAATTTTGTTCGTTCGGAAGTATTCCCGCAAAAACTGATAACGCCTTTCCTTGGAGTTTCCCTATCAGATATTGCATCTTCTGCGACGTATTCAAATTTTCATTTGAGTGAATGTTTAATTTAAAAGCTTCATAAAATATCGACCAATTCTCTTGATTACCATCGAACGATGGCATCTCGATCGGTGGGAGCTTAATTAATGGTAAATTATTTAACTTCTGTCGATCACGTGATGAATCTTGCTTTGCTATAATGCTTTCGCGTATAGAAACTACAAAACAGTACTTATTTTCGAATTTACTCCATAAATCGAAATTCATATTGTAATTTGAATCCTTTTTCAACTGAAGTGTATGAAATTCATCACAAAATGTGTTAAATTGTGCATAATATGTAGCTATATTAACCGTTTGTTTAAGAAAATCCTCCGAACTTCTCGTCTCCCTGTCCGCAATACTTTTCGCTTTCTCGTATAATTCATTAACACGATTATGCATCAAATTAATCTTCGATTCTACTAACTTGATTTTAATATCCTGAGTACTATCGCTAGTCGCCATGATTAATTGTATGTAGGAATTTAAACACAACAATAATTACAAATGCAACCTAGTACATACAAATTAACAAAGTATAAAGAGGAAATAATATTTATTTATAACTTTAAATACCCCGTTGGTAATCCGGCTCGAAAGAACCAAAAATGGTGTCGCGAAGCTGCGACTCCACTATATATTTTAGAGGTGGTGTGATATGCCACACGCCCAAAGGACCAGTCCCAAACTACTCCGAATGATAGGTTATGGGACGATTTATGCATCCGACAAACCCGATGGACAGTGCAATAATCAAAGGTATAAATCTGGGCTTCTGGAGCACAAGATAAGCCCAGATTGGAAAGCAGGAAAGATGGACTCACCCGTTGATGACTATCACACGTCTCCAGGAGTATTTGTTGATTTAACTTCACAAAATATACGTTTAATCGCCCTGTCTGATATTAATTATCACTCCGAACTCTGATAAGCAACTGACACCACTTGTCAGATTTTACATGTCGCAACAATATTTTTATCATGGTGACATTTTGGGATGGGTAAAAGGGTAGGTAGGACATTTGCAGGATTTTGTATTGACATTACACTTGTCCATTAAGCCTGTGGATGCATACCTAACAATCCCCTATATATTGCGCGAACAGGAACCGACAAAATGTGCTAATGCCTTCAATAAATATTTCGCTAACGTCGGTCAAAATTTAGCTACACGGATCGATGAAAATTATAAAATAGATAATTTCGAAAAGGACTGCCTTAAGAGGAACGGCTGCGGTGCCTGTTTCATACAAAATTTAAATTTGGATTTACGGCTAAAATACTAGAGTAAACTGTTTTTTTTTTTTTTTAGTTAAAAGACATGGTATATATAAAGTACGCATATGGATCAGATTTTCGATTTTTGCCTTAAATTATAGAATATAGGCCCCAGAAGATGACGATTTTACATGATTTTACGAGGCATCTTTGGCAATTTTTTGTGACCAAATGAAAGATATTTTTTGAAAAAATCTCACATATCCCGTCTCAGGCATATAATGAACTATACAATAAAATTTGAATCTTCACTGAAAAAAGTTTTATTTGCTTCAAAAGCCGAATTTGGTGGCCACAAATTCAACGTATATTTAACTAGCTTTTTTGTTATTGTCTCATTCGCACTTTCTTGAGTCGGGCTGGCTAGGGTAGGTGGAGCACGGGCCGGGGGGCAGGGGCTCGGGAGAGATCGCCCGCCTAACAAATACATGCATACGTCAATCGTCCTTCATTTTTTATTATTATTGCTAGTGTATGTATATGTGTTAGTCGGACATTCGCTCGCAGTCAGCCCGCGCGGACATATAATTGACGAATTTGTTACTTTGTTTACGAATAATATTATTTTTAAACTCCACAGTTTTTAACCGAAGCATCCCCAAATAATTTATTTCATTCAACATGGATAAGTAATCATTATTTGAGCATTTTTAACAATGATAATTAGGTTATGAATTAGGGTACTTACGTTATTGATTTTTATAAAATGTTATTTGTGTTTTAGGTCGAAAGTGGATACGTGGTAAGCCACCCAGTATGCACCGGAAAAAGAGTTTTTATTTATTTATGTAATTATTTATTTGCTTATTTATATTGGAGTCTGTTCTTACTATACAGCTACTACCTGTCCGACTTTATTTTATTTTTACCTTGTGCACATGTATTGTGTAGATTATAAAATAGGATTTTTTTCAGTATAAAAAATCTGGGACTAACTACCATAAATGTATTTCTCACTGCCTAGAATGGACGGAAATAATTATACCGATTCATTGAACATTTTTAATAAAATATGCTTGATGCTATTATTCTTGCTGTTATTGTTTTATTACTGTGCTGCTATTTTTATGGTTATTTTTATTTATAGTTGTATTACTTAATTTTTTTGTTCACATAATATTCTTCTTACACAACACTTAAAAATAATCTCGACCAAAATCCCAGTGATAAAGTCAGTGCGTGTTCGGAATTATATACACAGCGACACGACTTTATAACTTTCTTCCAGATAAAATAAAGAAAAAATGTGATTCACAAAAAAATTTCAAAGGTAATGTAAAAATTAAAAAATAAAAGATTATGTCAACAGTAACGGTAAGGCCTTTACCGGTGCACTTACACAAATTTTAAGTAAGTGTAAATTTCTATTCTCTACAATTATATTACTTACTATTCATATAATATTATTTACTGCTGTTAATTCTATGTACTTATCTAATTTATAAACTTATACACCTATTATTACTATTATTATAATTTCGTCTGTGGCCAGCTGCCACAGTAGCACGTGTACAATTTCCGTATCTCCTACAATAATACACGTATCGGCTAATTTAAATGAACTAAACAAAAGGGTGATTCCCCGTTTTGATGCAAATATATTCACGCACAAAAGAAAAAAAGCATTTTCTCTTTTACTGGCCTTCAATGCGTGATATTGTCAGTGCCTAACGTGTACATGCGCATATACCAATACTATTAAAGAATAGGTCGGAAGCCCTTGTATGGCTGTGTCTGCTAATGGAATGAACTAAACGAAAGGGACATTTCACCGACTTCGTGCAAATATTCAAGCATTGAACTTAATTTCTTTTTTATTTAATCTCATATTATCTAACTTTTTTTGATCGCTTGCAACGTCAGCCGTACTAAAAGCCAGGTACTCCCTCTCCGTTCCCCGCTGCACGCTCCGTTAGAGAGGGACACAGGACAATAATTATTTTTGCGGGAGTCGAAATTTCGTCCGCGAAAACAACGCTCTTAAACAAAATAATCTGTCAGTTTTCAAACCGGTAACAACATATGACATAAAAAATATTATTAGTGAATTAAAAGGTGCATCTGCACCAGGGTTTGATGGAGTCACAGTAGAAATATTGAAAAATTATAATGAATTATTAAGCATTCCAATTACACACATTGTAAATATTAGTTTAAATAGTGGAATATTCCCTTCCGTTTATAAAAAATCTATTGTAACACCTGTTTTTAAATCTGGCAACCCTGAAGAAATATCAAATTATCGACTAATATCTCTTGTCTCAAACATTGCAAAAATTTTCGAAAAGATCGTAAAAAAGCAACTTTTGTACTATATTGAAAATAATAAAATAATTAGTCCTAGCCAATTTGGATTTAGAGAGAAACTAGGCACTCATGATGCCATTGCAGAACTAACTTCAACTATATACCGTGCATTAGATAAAAAAAATAAATGCCTTGGCATTTTCATTGATTTACGTAAGGCTTTTGATAGTATCTCCCATACAAAACTAATAAATAAATTAAATGATATCGGTATTATTGGTAAGGTAAGGTATTGGCTGAAAAGCTATCTAACTCAAAGAAACCAAAAAGTAAAATTAAATAACTCACTAAGCGTGGATGAAACTTTAGAATTTGGAATTCCCCAAGGGACTGTTATTGGACCAATTTTATTTATAATTTACGTTAACCATATGTTTAAATTATCACTTAATGGTAAACTTATATCCTTTGCTGACGACACTGCAATAATTATCGAAAAAAAGACATGGAACGAAATTACCAATGCAGCTAATCAAGATATGAAGGTTATAAAAAATTGGTTCGATGGCAATTTATTATCACTCAACACAGAAAAAACATATTGTATTCCTTTCACTCTACAAGAAGATGTGCCAAATAACCAAATTAACATAACAATTCATTCTAAAAATTGTGTAAATAACGGTACATGTAATACGGACTGCGCGAAACTAAATCATAAATCTAATATAAAATATCTTGGTATCTAAATAGATAAAAATGTTAAATGGAAAGACCACATTAATCTCACTGTTGAAAGAATAAGAAAACTTATCTATATTTTCTATAATATTCGAAATATTTTAAATAAGAAAACTATCAAAATTGTCTATTATGCATTAATTCAGTCCATATTGCAGTACGGGATTATCGGGTGGGGAGGGGCTTTTAAGGCTTCTTTACAGCCCATAATTACAATTCAAAGAATAATTATAAAAATCATCCTTAGGAAACCATATGACTCCCCTACTTTAGAGATATTTCGGGAATTTAATGTACCATCTATCACAGAATTGTATAAGAGAATCACCTTATATCAAATTTATAAAGAATATTTTATTTATAAAATTCACCCCTCAGATAGCATAAGCAATAGATTCAAAACTAATGGCTTAATAGCCATTCCTATGCTTAGAACGACCACGGCTCAGCACCACTATTCATATTTAGGTGTAAGATGGTACAATATATTATTGTCCAAAAATAAAATTAGTGTAACCGAAACTGTGAATTATGAACAATTCAAAAAGTTAATTAAGTCCCTAAAATTGGATACTGATATATTGTACCCCTAATTTTCTTACACTTACTCAATTTGTACAAAAATACATATTAATTTAATTGTCGTTAAAAAACTATTTTTCTAATTTGTTTACCTGATATATTGTACCCTTAATTTCCTCACGCTTTCTTAATCTGTAAGAAGATATATTATTTTAATTATCCTTAAAAAGACACTTTTCTAATTTGTATACCTATGTTAATATTATGTTTGTATTTATATCAAAAGTTATGGATTATTGTTTAAAAAATCATTAGAACTAAATGTAAATACTCCTCCCATAAACACGAGCTCCTTGAGCTCAACTTATGGAGTAGTAGAATAAAAAACGAAAAAATTATGTATCTGTCTGCATATTGTTATCATTTATAATGTTAAATAATTTACAAGTAATAAATAAATAAAAAAAATAAAAAATAAAACTACTGAATTTTCTGTTAGATTATAGAAACTCGCCTCACTGTTCGACGGGTGTTGAACCCGCTGTTTTGTTAGTAGGCAGGAGGCTTCGTTCCTCGTTTGACGGGTTAGTTCTACCCAAGGTGGGAGAGCTACAGCTAGACTCAGAGTTGGTTAAGCGTGCGAACGATAATATTGCGAAAAGTCAGGATAGACAGATTAAAGGTTTTGGTGGAGCCAAGGCTCGCAAATTTAGGATAGGTCAAAAATGCCTTGTGCGAGATTATCGCCAAAATAATAAAATATTATGGACAAAAGCTGTGATTTGTAAGTCTCTGGGAAAAAAGGTTTTCATTGTAAGAGTGGGAGATTCGAATGTGACGTGGAAGAGACACTTGGATCAAATCAGGGAGCTGTCAGTAAGCTGGGGTGAGGAGTTCAACGGGTCGCAGTCCGCGTCTGAGATCAGCTGGAATGACCCTCAGGAGTTGGAGACCTCGGTTTTGCTACGTGGTTTAAAGGGGTATTCTCCTGATTTCAGGTTGGCAGATGTAGAAGGTGCCGGGCCAGGACCGTCAGGGGCAGCACCAATACCAACACAAAGGAGTCCGTGGGCGAATCGACTTCGGCCCAGACAAAATACCCCAGAAGAGCAGGCTACTTCTCAAGTCAACATTATTGAAGAATTATAAATTATGTACTTGTTATTAATTGTGTGAAATATTTAGTTTAAATATGTTGTGTTGTTATATCAGGTCATTGACCTGGGTGTGGTATATTATATATGTTTTTCAAGTATATTGTTGACAGTGATAAGTGATAAGGTTTTAGCCGTAGGGTTACCACATAGGGTTACCACATTAGGGTCATCACTCACTTCCTAACTTAATATTACGAACCTCTAAAATAAAAATGGATGCTAATCAATGTATGGCGAAGGCTCAGGAAATTATTAACCAAATACATTTAATAATTACCGACTCATCTAATAAGTTCAATAAAGAACAACTTGCAAAAATAATGCCAAAAACTACCGAGTTACTGGGCGTCGCGGGACAGATGGCAGTGAAGATGGGGACTATGGAGGGTGAACTATCCGCATACAAAAATATTATTAATAACCAACCTGCAATAACTGGAACTACTCAATCTACTTCAATGGAAATATGTGACGCAATTACCGAGATAACAGAAAGGAATTTACGTTCGAAAAATCTAATTCTGCTGAACGTACCTGAAAGTAGAGACGAGAATCAAACCAACAGGATATCTGATGACAACAACAAAGTATGTTCAACATTGAAAATTATCGATGATACATTACAGATAAATATTTCTAAAATATATAGGCTTGGCGTAAGAAAAACTGACAAGATCAGGCCCATAAAAGTAGAACTACAAGATTCATATCAAGCTAAGCAAATAATCATAAATAAATATAAACTGAAAAATGGCATCAAAGTTAAACAAGATCTCACGGAGCTGCAAAGGAAACAAATGACGGATGTTTGGAAAGAGTTTGAAACGAGAAAAGCGGATGGGGAAACAAACATAACAATTAAGTACATAAACTCTGTTCCAAAAATAATAAAAAACGTGCCAAAAAACTTAAACAGCACCTAAAATTGTTTGGGTACTACCAAAATGTTCGCGGAATGAGAACCAAATTACAACAACTTAAAATAACTTCTCCCACATTCCCACATGATATTTTGTCATTAACAGAAACATGGTTAAATGAGGACATCAATTCATCGGAATTAGGTCTCAATAAATACAACATCTATCGTCTTGACCGTGACCCCATTACAAGCAACAAATCAAAAGGAGGAGGTGTAATGGTGTGTATATCAAAAAACATTTCATCTAAAAAATTGCCAGTTAAACACAAAAGCGTTGAACAGATGTTTGTAATGCTAAATATTTCATCCACAAAAATCATTATCGCTTGTACTTATATTCCACCAATGTCAGATCTGCAAATATACAAGAACCACATCGAGGATGTAGAAACACTAAAATACAAATATCCTAAAGCCAAATTTATAATTGTAGGCGACTACAATCTTCCGAAAATTGACTGGTCTTTCGATAAGAACAATGAAGTGATTATTAACGAAACAGAAGTGCAATGTGTCAAATCTAAGGAAATGCTTGATATGTCTTTTTTCCTAGGACTAAAACAGTTAAATAAAGTGCATAATTCTTATAACCGTATGCTTGACCTAGTATTTTCTAGTGACTTAAGGACAGTGGTTGAACAATCGGATGAATTGTTGTTACCTTTAGACCAACACCATCCGGCGTTAGATATTATTATCACAAATGAGTCTAGAAAATTGCAGAAATTAAAAACTTCATCGTACAATTTTAAAAAAGCTGACTACCCAAATATAATTGATTATCTTGACCATATAGACTGGTCATTTCTAGAAGATGAAAACAATATTGTGAATCAAGTCCAACAATTTTATTCAATCCTAAACACTTCAAAAGAACGTCATGTTCCAAAAGTTAATTTTATTGCATCCCTTTACCCTACATGGTTTTCAAAAGAATTAAAAGAATTGATTTATACTAAAAAACAAACTCACCGAATATATAAGCAATCTAGAAACGTCGAAGATTATATAATGTTTACTAACATAAGAAAGCAGTGCAAAGAATTGTCTAAAAAATGTTATAATGATTATATTAGTTTAATAGAAATGGAGGTTCATGATAATGTTAAAAAATTGTGGAACTTTTCTAATGCTCAGCGTAAAAATGATTGTAGTTTACCAAATATTATGTATCTGAATAACAATTGTGCGGATAATACCGAAGGCATTGTCAATCTTTTTGCAGATTTATTCAAAAGTGTTTATGATGATAATATTACTGATAATGAAATCCCAAATGATATATCACTTGAAGAATCACTCAACCTAAACCATTGTTTTATTGAAATAAACGCTATAGAAAAGGCTATAAAAGCATTAGATACTAATAAATCCGCTGGACCGGATGGCTTCCCTCCAATATATTTAAAATCTTGTGTTCGCAGTTTGACTTATCCATTATTTTTACTATTTAATAAGTCTTTGTCGTCAGGGTGTTTTCCAAAACAGTGGAAAAAAAGCTATCTTACGCCTATTCATAAAAAGGGAGATAAAAGCGATGTATCAAACTACAGACCAATATGTATATTATCCGCTATTCCCAAACTATTTGAATCGTTAGTCCTAGATGTAATATGTAAACAAATTAATAATATTATTGTACCCAACCAGCATGGCTTTATCACAGGTAAATCCACCCTAAGTAACTTGATCATATATGAAAATTACATAACTGATTCTCTTGCCTTGAAGCATCAAGTGGATTCAATATATACTGATTTTTCCAAAGCTTTTGACAAAGTTAGGCGACATATCCTTGTACAAAAATTAAGTATGTTGGGTATCAAGGGTAATCTGTTAAGTTGGATTGATAGCTATCTTAGTAAAAGAGAGCTATGTGTCAAAATAAAATCTGTGGAATCTTACATTTTCGAAGCCACAAGTGGGGTCCCTCAGGGGTCTCACCTGGGACCAATTCTTTTTTTGTTATTTATTAATGATATTGTTAGCATATTTAAAGATGTAGAAGTTCTTCTTTTCGCAGATGATTTGAAAATATATAAAACAATACGCAGTTTAGACGATTGTTATACTTTGCAACTTAATTTAAATAAACTATATCGTTGGTGCATCATCAACTCTCTGTTTCTTAATATTAAAAAATGTCAGGTCATTCGTTTTTGTAAAATACGAAATCATACAATTTATAAATATTCTCTTAACAATGTAAAATTGACAGCTGTCACTCAGATCAGGGACTTGGGTGTTATATTTGATGAACATTCAATCCGCATATAAATGAAATCACAAATAAAGCCCTAAAAATGCTTGGTTTTATATGTGTTTTAGCATGTGACTTCAAGTCACTAGAATGTTTGAACACACTGTACACATCTTTAGTAAGAAGTCAAGTAGAGTATAATTCGCCTATTTGGTCCCCGTTTTATAAAGTACATTCCAACAATATTGAAAAGGTACAACACAAATTTTTAAGATTTATTAACTTTAAACTGAATATTCCAATCCAAAATATAAATTATATCCAACTCATGCATCAACTAAATTTGATTACGCTGTCAGATAGGCGAATTATCTCCGACCTTGTTCTACTAAATAAAATTATTAATTATAGAATCGACAGCCCTGAAATTCTTGCCACAATAAAATTATTTGTACCTTCCAAAAATACGAGACAAAATTCCACCTTTTTCTGTGACAATTTCAAATCTAATTATCAAGCGCACATATCGTTAAATCGAATACAAAAATTTGGTAATAAATTTGGTAATGTTGTTGATATATTTAGAGATTCCGTAGCAGTGCTTAAACGAAATCTACATAAACACTTTGCTGAAATGTATGACTTCTCCACTCCATAGTGAAAAACCCATTTTTTAGCTTCTGTTTTTTCACTCTTTTCTTTTATGACTTTTAACTTTAATATATATGTTTTAACTTTACAAATTAATATTGTTATTAAGTCTCTATAAATGCTGATTAATTTCAATCCATTTATTTTTCTAAGTAAGTAAAAAAAAAAAAAAAAAACTGTTCTCCATAATGTTATTCTGTATTGTTTGTAAATCATTTTGTATATATATTTGTAAAACATTTATGTACTACAGATATAATAACTATTTTATTTATATATGTACGTAAACTTTTAAATGTCACATAGTTAATGTAATAACACTAATAACAAAGTATGTAAAAGCCCAATGGGCGTTTAAATAAATAAATAAATAAATAAAGCGGTAACTAGGGACCTTATATCTCTGTTTTATAGTAGTCGTAGCGCTGCAGTTAGAGAGGGAAGGGTGTAGTATATCGTATAGCGTTCGTGCACGGCCGGAGGTTTGTCGAACGCTTCAGACTCTGCTGGGAGAACGCGGGCAGCGGGCAGTGGGGAGCGCATTCTTCTAGATTCCTTCCTTGCAGTTAGACTGTACTATACTTTTTAACAACTGAATTATCAATAAACTAAACTTCGTATAAAAGAACCTTTTATTTAAAACAGTAAAGAACATTACAATAATGTTAAACACGATCCAAAGTCATTTTGGAAATATGTTTCTGACAAGAAAAATGACAGAGGCCTCTTAAATCATATTATTCTGAATGATTGTACTTACAAAGGAACTGACGTACCGGAAGCTTTCGCAAAGTATTTCCAATCTGTCTATAATCCAGAAAAAGCTGATTTTGATTCTTACGTACCAGGACAGATTGGATTGACAAAAGCCCAAAACATATCTATAGAAAACGTTAATAACATGGATTTCAGTTTAGCAATAAGAAAATTGAAACCAAAAACATCGTTTGGCCCTGACTTCATTCCACCCTTCGTCATTAAGGGTTGTTCTGAACCACTGTCTAATCCACTTCTACATATATTTAATCTTACGATTAAAAACGGAATTTTTCCTAAACTGTGGAAGCTGTCAAAAGTTACCCCTCTACATAAAGATGGTGACAAGTGTCAGGCAACCAACTACCGTCCTATAGCGATTCTTTCCGCACCTGCCAAGTTATTCGAAATAATTATCCACAAATATGTATATGCCAAGGTTGAACCATTCTTGATCGAACAACAACACGGATTTCGACGTGGCCGATCAACCACTACAAACTTGATGGCATATACTGATTACGTGGCGAGAGCGCTCGATAATAATGAGCAAGTCGACACGTCATACCATGACTTTGCGAAAGCTTTCGATAAGGTTGATCACTTAGTGCTCTTAAGTAGGCTTGAAGAAATTGGTTTTTCCGAAAACTTAATAAAACTCTTTGCTAACTATTTAAAAGAAAGGGAACAATTCGTTTCCTATGGTGGTTTTAACTCTAACGCGTATCCTACAAACTCTGGTGTGCTGCAGGGTTCCAATTTAGGACCCTTATTGTTTCTAATTTTTATAAATAATATTCGGGGAAAAATCAAATTCATCCGTTTTTTACTTTTTGCAGATGATATTAAACTGTTCTTAAGAATAAGATCTTTAGAAGACTGTAAAAAGCTCCAGGAAGATATAAATGCAATTATTGACTGGAGTATTGACAGCAAACTCGGTTTCAACTTCCAAAAATGCTCAGTTATGTGTTTTACGAGGTCACAAAAGATCGTATATTTTAATTACAAAATGAAAGATACATCACTGAAGCATACGGTGACTTATAAGGACTTAGGAATTGTGTATGACGCTCGCTTAACATTTCACGCTCACATCGAAAAGATCTGTAAATCAGCTACAAGAATGTTAGGTTTTGTCATACACAATTCAAAGGAAATGACAAACCTTGCAGTCATTAGGCTGCTTTACTTTAGCTTAGTGCGTAGCATTCTCGAGAGTGGATCTCAGGTATGGGGGCCAGAGGACACTGTCTACGTACTAATGGTCGAGAAAATACAAAAATTTTTTTTACGATACCTCTATATGAGAGAGTTTGGTTTTTACCCATGGCTGTTTCCAACAGCATTTATCTCGGGAATGCTGAGTATCTGCAGCCTGAGTTCCAGACGGGACGTCGCATTATTGTTGATGGCTTACAAGCTTCTGAATGGTTTACTATCAATTCCAGACATTCTGTCAAAAATAGGACTTTATGTCCCGGATAATTTCACGAGAGGCCGCCAACACAGGCTTTTAATTCTTCCCAGGTCCAGAACTAACTTACCAATGGTGATGCCCCTGGGAAAACTCACTAGGTTAATTAACTCCCTTCCAGCTAACTTGGATATTTTCCATATGTCCTACAACGACTTTAAGCGCGAAATATTGTATTTGTTTTAACTGTATGCTTATGTATAATTTTTTTTCCATATTTTGTTTACCGCTTTTGCATATGTTTTAACTGTAAACTTATGTATAAAATTTTCTTCCATAATTTGTTTACCGCTTTTGCAATGTATTGGTTTTTGTACTGTTTTTGCAAATAAATAAATAAAATAAAATAAATCAAACGAGCCAACCCCAAAAAAATGTGTGGAATAAATCTCACAGAGGGACAAGTATACTGGATAAAACCGATCCGATGACAGCAAATAATGCGCTTCCAACAGAGGGACAAGTATACTGGATAAAACCGATCCGATGACAGCAAATAAGGCGCTTCCAACAGAGGGACAAGTATACTGGATAAAACCGATCCGATGACAGCAAATAAGGCGCTTCCAACAGAACAAAATAATCTGAAGAGCCCTGTTAATCAAACATCAGAAACCACGAATGATTGGAGAGAAATTACCTACAAAAAAAGATAAAACTTGCGTATTTTAATAAAAGGAAAAAACGAGAGTTCCGGGTTGAAAGTGCTTCCAAAACAGAGGTACATAGTTACCTCCCGATTTGATCCGGAAACAACTACCGATGAAATAAATGGGTTATTGATCTCCCACAATATACATTGTAAAATAGATAAATTTCTGGGAAAATCAGGCGAGTTTGTAACTTTTAAAATTGGAACAGCGAAAAATTTTCAGAAAGTATCAAGGAGGAAATTTGGCCACCAGGTATCATAGTCCGAAACTTTATTTAAAAAAAACCATCTCCATGCTGAACAGAGAAGATAAAACTTCTAAAAATGGATCCACATAAAATAACAAATTTTCTACGGATCGTATCTCAGAACAGATCGGTTCTACCAACAGAAACAAACATATTTTCAAAAATTCATCCCCAATTTTCAGGATATGGAAATTCAGCCGTAAATCTAGCTGATAGCCCTTTAATTGGACGACCTTATAGTGGGGTCGCAATCCTATGGCGGGATTCTCTTTCTGTCGACATAGTGGAATGCTCTGAGCCAAGACTGGCGGCAATACAAGTAACTGTAAACAGTGGCAAAATATTAATAGTTAATAATTAATAGATATAACCGCATCAGTATACGTATCAAGGTTTGCGATTGATAGGACAGAGAATGACTTAACAACTTACCTAAAAGATAAACGCCTAGATAGAAGCCTAGTAGAACTAATAAAGCCCTTCCACACAACTCCATTTAATTCATTTGAACTGCGGTTAAATCAAATTAATTAAAGAAATATCTGGAGGAGGAACTGTGGCCGGAGGGGATTGTTCTAATTGATCAATAATCACAATAATGGCTGCTCCCGTCGGACTTCCTTATCCCACATACACCCAGAATACAGCTTGGGAACCTCTGTCATCAATAAATCGATAGGGCCAGTGTTGGGCAGGCCGCTCGGAGGAGTGGGGGTGCTGCACAGGCAAAGTCTCAGAGCTGCCACGATACCGTTGAGTAACTGCCGATTAGCGGGTATCGAGGTAAGCCTAACTTCCGAAACATCTTAAACAGCAGATCACACAGAGTACGTTGACTGTCTCGCCACCTTGCAAGCGACTATTAACAAAAAGGATTACACCAATTATTGGAGATTTTAATGCAAATCTAGATTCACTTTTCGGAATAGAACTTAAATCTTTCTGTCAAGAATATGATCTTGTATGTGCTGATACCGAAATGTTACCAGAAAATTCATATACATATATTAGTGACGCACATCACACCACCAGGTGGCTGGACCACCGCTTAGTGACGAAAAATATCTTCAAGCAGATTCTAGACATGAAAATATATTACGACGTGAACTGGACAGACCATAGGCCTCTCGAACTTACCCTACAAACGGAAGGAATACCAATGACCGAAATATATATATAACGTATATTATATCGCCCGGAACGCACATCTTTTTTGTCGCGCTACAATTTTGTTTCTGTTTCCTATTATCAGCGCTTGATAATAACCGAAATGGGTGACAGTAATGAAATTTTGATTGGGCTTCACCTACTAACGAAAACGATTGAAAGTTTGAGTGACAAAATGTTGTTTTTTGAAAGGGAACAGAATTCCCTTAAAAATTTACTGACAACGTATGTCGGTAGTGTTAAAATGTGTACATGCAGTGTCTCTTCGTCGAACGCCACAGGTCCGGTCCCCCCAGACCCGCGCGTCTTGCCCACAGCGCCTGCCGCCGCCGCACAAGCGGCCACAACTTTACTATGCTCGTCCCCCTCCGCCCCTCAGCTCTCAACGGGGCCCAGCGACGTACAGCCAAACAGAGCGGCTAGCCCACCGCCTGCCATCACCCAAGCTGCCTTAGTCAGCCGCCCCAACGCTCGTAAGATTACCACGAGATCTGCTACAAAAAAAATTACAAGTTCGAATTGGCAACCAACTTGTCATCTGAGCGAAATGTGACCAGTGGTGTCCCTCAAGGATCAGTTCTCGGTCCAGTTCTGTTTATTTTGTACATCACGGACCTGCATACTATAATAAAATCAGACTCTAGCTGCTTTGCAGATGACACAAAATTCTTTGCAAACCCACACACTCATCACAACCAACTGCAAAACGATTTAAACGAAATATATCAATGGACAAATGATTGGCTTCTTAAACTCAATGTCGAAAAATGCACTGTCCTACATGTTGGAAAAACTAACCCTACACTTGCCTACAAACTTAATGGAACACCTCTAAAAGCAGTGACATTACAACAAGACTTAGGAGTTACCATATCACAGGACTTGAAATGGGAACCACATATCGCTGGAATTGTGAAAAGAGCAAATTCACTAACATATCTAATCAGGAAAACCTTCCTTGACCTAACACCGGACATGATGTTAAAAATATATAAAACATATGTGCGACCTCTCCTGGAAAATGCTTTCCAAATATGGAGTCCTTACTTCACAAAGGATATAAATCTGTTAGAGAGAGTACAGAGACGTTTCACTAAAATACCAAGACCTCTGAAAGATCTACGATACGAAGATAGACTCAAGGAATTGAGATTACCAACCTTACAAGAAAGAAGAGAAAGGGGTGACTTGATCGAGACTTTCAAAATTTTATCTGGACATTACAGTTGCCCTAGCATCCAAGAAATCTTCACTACTAATAAAAATATAAATCTCCGTGGACACTCAAAAAAAATCACCAAAACGCCTTTTGCATCTAATCCTAGAAAACACTTCCTTGCAAATAGAGTAGTGGATGCTTGGAACAAACTCCCACAACATGTCATCGATGCAACAAATATAAATCATTTCAAAGCTCTATTGGATTCACATTTGGAGAGAAGAAAGGACTTAGTTCAAACTTAAAACACTCAATTGCTGTCAAACTAGTTGTGAAACCAGATATGAGCGCATCAGCAGAATGCTGCCTGCTCATTACATAATAATAATAAAAAAGGGCAAATCGGAAGTAGACCCTCAACCTGCTATAACATCTGCTTCAACGGCATCCTCTGTTCCAGATCCATCGGTAGGGACTCAAACTACCGAAATGGCCTCGACCTCTTCCTCCTATGTTAACCGCTCCACCACCGGGCATACCTCCTCCACCTCCGAGCCGCCAGTCAACAATACCAGTGATAGGAAGAAAGTGACGCATAGGAATAAGAGACGTCCTATTCTACGAGGTACCACTCGAGAACCTACCGGTCTGGTTGCCGTCGAAAGGCTGAAGTACATTCATGCTTGGCAATCACCTCAACCAATGACATTGAAAAATTCCTGCGTAATACTGACAACACTTTAAAGTGTGACGTTACCAGACTACCGTCTCGGTCTGAGTACGCTTCGTTCCGTATCGGGATCCCGGAATCAAAAATTCGCCACATTTATGGATCCAAACTTATGGCCAAACCATATTTCATTCAACGAGTGGTTTTTTCGCAGATCAAACCATACCAACAAACCATAGCCCTTCACGCACAAGAAAGGAACGGAAAGTAACATCTACTCTATCCGTTTACTATCAGAACGTGAGGGGGTTGAACTCGAAAATGAAAGTATTTAAGAATAATCTGTTTTCTCGATGTAATTTCGATGTACTAGCAGTGACCGAATCCTGGCTAACATCAAGCGTATACGATTCTGAATTATTCCCCGAGAATTACATCGTCTTCCTCAGAGACCATGGTACACGTGCCGGGGGTGTTCTTCTGGCTGTGCGCTCAGAATCTGTTCTGCGCGCTGAACGAATATCTTCGATGGATCTTCCTGACGTTGAATCGCTTTGGGTCAAATTAACATTTAATTCATCCACTTTATATGTATGCGTCATTTATATACCACCTCGTTCATAAGTCTCAATTTATTCAAGCTTTTTTGATAAAATTGAAAGTGAGTATAATCTTCTAGATGGAAAAAATATTTTATTATTAGGTGATCTAAATCTTCCATCTTGCAACCCTAGTGTCTTAAATATATATGACTATTTTAAGTGCTTTTATGGTCTTAAGGAACACAATACAATATGTAATGATTTTAACAACACTCTAGACGTTGTACTATGTAGTGCTGGAAACTTTATAAATTCTGTTGAAAAATGCTATGATCCTATTGTAAATGAAGATAAATTTCACCCATCGTTAACTATAAACATATGTTATGCTCCTCCCTCCTCTAATCCGGGTACAGATTCTCCTCAGGTCAGGGCAGGGGTTGGGAATACCTGGTGCTTTCACAAAGGAAACTACCAGGTATTACACCAATTGTTATCGGAATGCTCGTGGCAACCTGTCTACCAAAACTCAACAGACGTGGATACTCTAAGTGAAATCTTTTACAATCTAATATATTTGACAAATGTATACCGACTTCTACACCCCGCACTTCATCGCTCAGAGTATACCCTAAATGGTACTCTCATAACATTATTAGTAATATAAAAAAAAAATATATGCTACATAAAAAATGGAAAAAAAGTAAACGCAAACAATACGTTTTTTATAAAGGTTCTCGCTTTGCTGAATTCCTGGTTTTTTCTGGAGTCCCGCAAGGATCAATTCTTGGACCGCTATTATTTTTGTTGTTCATCAACGATATTGGCTCAATCATCACTCATTCCTCTTATTTATTGTTTGCTGATGACCTAAAACTCTACCGCATAATAAAAAATCTCGCTGACTGTGTCCTCCTACAAATCGATGTGAACTCTGTCGCAAACTGGGCAAAAATTAACTGCTTCAGTGCACCTAAATGCAATGTAGTCTCTTTCACAAGGGCAAAACAGACGATCATATTTGAATATTCAATTAACGATAACATTTTTCATCGCTTTAGTCAAATAAAAGATCTAGGGGTTACTTTTGACAGCAAAATGACATTCCACCAGCACACAAATGACTTATGACTATGCAACAGAGCATATAAACTGCTGGGCTTTTTCATTCGCAATTCACGCTCATTTCAAAACCCACTAACAATTAGGCTACTTTACAACTCACTGGTGCTAAGTGTACTGGAATCGAATTGCATTATCTGGGCCCAATTTGAAGCATCCTATATTTTAAACATTGAAAGAGTTCATAAAAAATTCCTACGTATTTTATTTTTACGCCTCTATGGAACATATCCATATTTATATCCATCGAGATTTATTCTAGGTATGACTAACTACCATTCTCTAGAAATTCGTAGATGTTTTGCGTTGCTAAAATATTTCTTTCAATTAATCAATGGCCTCGTCTCTAACGGTGAGATTCTGGCGCAAATCAATTTATTTGTCCCAGAGTCTCACTCTCGGGCACGTCACCATAACATATTATATTGCCGATTGAGTCGTACAAATCTGTACCCGAATTCGCCCGTGGGAAGAGCGATACGCTATTTAAATATATTAGATAAAAATTTCGACATATTCTTCGGAAAATTCAATGAGTTTGTAAGGTTTTTGGCGCTACATTCTCACTGTGAAAATGGTACTTTTACAATTAGTTAGATAAAATATCTGTAATGTTGTAAAATTTTTTGTACATAAATAAAATAAAATAAAATAAAATTCCGGCTCTAAACTGAGCAAGGATAAAGCAGATTCCTGTACCGACCGGAGCAATGATAAAAGCAGATTCCTGTACCGACCAGAGCAAGGATAAAAGTAGATTCCTTTACCGACCCGAGCAAGGGTAAAGCAGATTTCTACCCGGACCTAGCGGCTAACTACGGACTGACCGGCCCCCTATCATACAGTCTGTGTAAAAGACCTAGCTGGTCGATTACATAGTAGTCCTTCGAGCCGGATCCAGTCACCAGCCGCTACGATGTCCCGATCGCTCGCCCGTGAGGAGGGCGCTACCGAACGAGACGACACACGCCGCGGCCCCGAAGTGCCCGGCCCAACCCCCGCAGCAGCTCCCGGCCCAGATCATGCCGGACCTGCTGCCCATCAAGCTGAACTGCCGCGCTCGGAGTTTCAAGGCTGCCGCCCGAGAAGCCGACCGCAGCATGCGAGCCGCCTCGCCTGGAGGCCCAACCCCGTGCGTTCGAAGCACATCTCCCGCCAACCACTCCAGATCTTACAACGCTAGCGGGAGGCGGGCCATTCCCTGGAAACCCGATGGCGGATGAGACTGCCGGCCACACGCAAGATTGGGTAAACTCCAGACAAGACCCGTTCGCACACTTCACCGCGGCTGTGGTAGACGCCATCCGCAGCTCGCAGTCTGGAAGTACCCCGAGAGCCCAGGAGGAAGACAACCGGATGGTTTCCCTCATCGCCCGGCAATCTACAGCCAAGGACCTGCCGACATTTTCCGGGGACCCGGTTGAGTGGCCGACCTTTCATGCACAATACCAACAATCGACAGCGACATGCGGGATGACGACTGCTGAGAATCTAATAAGATTACAGCGCGCGATGCCGTCAACCCTCTCCTGATGGACCCCACTCAGGTCCCGGAGATTATCGACGTCCTGAAGCACCGTTTTGGCGGCGCCCAAGCCATTGCCGCCGTGATGTCCGAAAAGGTCAAGAAATTGCCGCTCGTGCCTGAAGACGCCTCCAACGAAGCAATAGTTGAATTTTCGGGAACTATTCAAAATGTCGTTGCCTCGCTAGGTAACTTGTCGGCAAAATATTAATACTTAATAGATATAACCGCATCAGTATACGTATTAAGGTTTGCGATTGATAGGACAGAGAATGACTTAACAACTTACCTAAAACATAAAGGCCTAGATGGGGTCAGGGTAGAACTAATAAAGCCCTTCCACACAACTCCATTTAATTCATTCAAACTGCGGTTAAATCCAATCAATTAAAGAAATATCTGGAAGAGGAGCTGTGGCCAGAGGGAATTGTTTTCAGAAGATATAAAGAATCACGCATACATAAAAATTACCAAAATGCATAATAGAAATTTAAAAATCGTATCGGTGAACTGCAGATCTGTCCGCAGCTCAGAAAAATTCATCTATGATCTGTGTGATACACATAATATTGTTCTAATTCAGGAAACGTGGCTACTCCCGTCGGACTTATCCCACATACACTCAGAATACAACAGCTTGGGAACCTCTGCCGTCAATACATCGATTGGGCTAGTGTTGGGCAGGCCGCACGGAGGAGTGGGGGTGCTGTACTGGCAAAGTCTCTGGGCTGCCACGATCCCGTTGAGAATCTGCCGATTGGCGGGTTGACTGTCTCGCCACCTATTAATGAAAAGGTTGTAACGATTTGAAACTACTCGCCCCGGTGTCAAGCGCTTGAACTTATTAATTTAACAAGCGTGCAGTTATGAACACAGCGACGGCCGAGTGCATAATCATAGATTTCGAGCAGTGATGGGATGTCTAGGGAAATTTCCCTAGATCTAGGGGAGAAAAATATTGTCTAGGGAAAAGGGAAATTAGCACAAAATGTTACGAAATCTAGGGAAATTTCGAACTCTGGTAAAAAATTTTTTTACATATGACAATATAGCTGGGATTGCTAGTGAAAATGGTTTTATTATAATTTTATATTATTGGGATTCCCATTATTCTTAAATAATATTTTTTTAACACTGACAACTCAAAATAATGTGTATTTATGAAAATAAAAACCATTAATGGGGATTCCTCAAAGATATTTATAGGTTTCCGATTACGTTTTTTTCTATGAATATTGCAAGAAATTATCTTGTCTTTCGGTGATTGCAGTTAATTATTTGATTTTTTATTACAAAGTTAGTGGTTTTTACTAGGAATTCTGTGGTAAGTACATACATAGTTTGAAACTATTAATTGGCAATATTATTACATTAGCAAACACTGTTTTATTTGGAAAGCACAATATTATAAGTACATCTACTACGTTCCAATCATTCCAATCTCTTTCCAATTAATAAACATATAAAACGGTGTTAGGTGTTAGTGTAACACAATATAAGTTCAATGTTGAGCTGCTACTTTCTAATATATCATTAAGACAACTTAAAAGTGCATCCTGAATATAATGTAGTATTTATTATAGGCCAAAACGATGGATTCAACACCTTCTACTTCTGGCTTAAGGAGGAACCTGTCAGATGAGGAAGACGCTTCGTCAACTTCGTCTTCGGCCAAGAAGTGCAAGAAAACTTATTATACCCAAAAATATCAAGAGAAGTGGGAGACTGATGAAAGTTTTAAAGGGTGGTTAAAAGAGAGCAAAAAGGGGCCAACATTCTTCTACTGTAATGCCTGCAATAAAGATTTTGTTTGTGGAAAGTCAGAGATTCAAAAACATGCGAAAAGTATCAACCACACTACGAATATCAGAGCTGCCGCTTCCCAGCCCACATTATTTGGTATGCAAGCTATACAGAAAAGGACAGCAGAAGTTTCAAAAATAAAAGAAGCTGAGATAAGGTACGCTATTGGTTCTAAACTGTATTTTTAAATTATTTGACATTAATATGAAAAAAATCTACTCTATTTTTATAACATTTTTTGAAATGTATAATATCTACTATTTTGTTAATTATTTATTTGTAATTTCAGGTTGGCCGCCTTTGCTGTAGAACATAACATACCATTTAATGCCGTGGACCATCTGAGCAAGTTGGGCCAAGCTCTTTTCCCAGACTCGGAAATTGCCAAAAAAGTTACATGTTGCAATGCACAGCAATTGTCAATAACGTCACGGGGAAAGTTGCTTTTGACAAAGTGTGTCAATTATTAAGGGAGAATAAATTTTCTTTGATTGTAGATGAGTCCACTGATATTAGCAGCATTAAGCATTTAGCCTTAGTAAGTAGAGTTTTTGATAATAGCGTTAACAAAGTAGTAGATTTATTTTTGAATTTAGTTCCCGTGCCTTCTGCAACTGCCGATAATATGTATAGTGAAATATTAAAAATAATATCCCTTATGCTGCTAATATGGTGGGCTTTGCTGCAGATGGTGCCAATGTGATGATGGGTTCTAGGCATTCGCTTTCTTCTCTTTTCAAAAATGATATTCCAGGTCTTTTTATAATGAAATGTGTGTGTCACTCTTTTCACTTGTGTGCTAGCAATGCATGTGAAAAGATTCCATCCGGTGTGGAAAATTTAGCAAGGGACATATATTCCTATTTAAAAAACAGTTATAAGCAACAGTCTGAGTTAGTCGAATTTCAGGAATTTCTGTCGCTCAAACCACACAAACTTCTCCACCCATCTCAAACCAGGTGGTTATCCTCGATCGCGGTTGTGAAAAGGTTGCAAGAGCAATACGAAGCACTCGTATTATTTTTTACACATGCTCATCTTCAGGAAAACATTCCCGCAGCCGCATCTATTTTAGACAAACTCAGAGATCCCGTAGTCAAAATGTATTTATATTTTTTAGAATTTTCTTTACCTTTTTTTTATGATCTCAATTTAGAGATGCAGTCAGAAAAAATTAAAATCCATCTCCTATATAGCCGTGTAGAATCTACTCTAAAAACTATTCTAGGTTGTTATATTGAACCGAATTATTTGAACCGGACCCAGCTAGTAGATGTTGAATATAATAATCCGCGCTATTTTCTTACATTAGAAAATGTGTACTTGGGTGGTGTACTGGCTGGCAAAATATCAAACGGACTGATTGAAATAGATTCTGAAAGTCTAGATAATTTAAGAAAGAGATGCTTAGAAATTTATATTGAAGGCGTTAGCCAAATTTTACAAAGATTTAACTTTAGAGATAAAACAGTGAAAATATTAAAACATTTGAAAGTATTAGATCCGGTTAATGTCAAGTCAAAACAATGCAGGTCGATCGCTCCTCTAGCAATGTTATTTCCAAATCTGGTAGGAGAGAGAGATTTAAATGACCTTGATAGAGAGTGGAGAGAGTTGCAATGTTTTGATTTTGGCCCATCGCTCGACCATTCGATTTTACAATTTTGGATTAGAATCAGTCAAACAAAATTGGGCGATGACACTCTTAAATTTCCTAAGCTTTCAAAATTTATTTTAACAATGCTGTGTTTGCCGCACTCAAGTGCAACAGTAGAGAGACTATTTTCGCAAATTAATCTAAATAAAACTAAAATTAGAAACCGTTTGTCAACCAAAACATTATCCGGAATATTACATTCCAAAACATTAATTTCTTCAAATACCTGCATAGATTTTGAAATAGGGAAAACACCCCCCCCCCCCCGACAGCAGCAGTTTTTGCCATATCAAGGTGCCAAGGTGATACCACTGTCATCTAGGGAAATTTAGACCCGGAATCTAGGGAAAAATAAATTTTGGACATACCAACCCTGATTTCGAGCCAGTTCTAGAGAGGTTGGACAGCTATCAGGGTGTGCATCACGGAACGGATTCCCAAGAGGTTTTGCGCCATTAGAAACACGTGAGCGATTGTCATCATGTTATTTTAGAATTCACAATGTGGTTTACTATAATTATAAATTTGTTCTTCATATGATAATTAGGAAGAACTGGCGCCCTATGTATTTAAAGCAAGATTACTATTTGAGATTTGAAACTTTAACCTTTTAATTTTTTATATCCACAGATTAGCATATTAGAATTGTAAATTCGCATCACTAGTCAGATTTAGTTTAACGATCTGAACATGCCCTGATATTCATAGTAAATGTAGAGTCTCTTGCCAACTAACTTGATTAATATTGTAATTTAATGGATGATAAAGAATTATGGAAAATAACCTCAATAAATTTGTTCTTAGCATTACACACAGCTCTTTAATTTCAGATTTCCTTACTTAATTTTGTACTACACTTGAGATGTATGTTTTACACACCTTTTCAGAAATATTACACCAAGAAACAATGGTACAAGGATTACACCAACTCCATAATTATCGGAGATTTCAATGCAAATCCAGATTCACTTTTCGGAATAGAACATGAATCTTTCTGTAAAGAATATGATCTTATATGTGCTGATACCGAAATGTTACCAGAAAATTCATATACATATATTAGTGACGCACATCACACTATCATGTGGCTGGACCACTGCTTAGTGATGAAAAATATCTTCAAGCAGATTCTAGACATGAAAATATATTACGACGTGGACTGGACAGACCATAGGCCTCTCGAACTTACCCTACAAACGGAAGGAATACCAACAACTGAAATATATACATGTATGAATACCGAACAAGCAACTTGGAATCCAACGAATGAACGCGACATTCATTTGAGTTATAATGTAACTTCACAAGATTTTATGTCGAACGAGCAGTAGAAGTGGCAAACCTGCAATTGCGAACATCGAGGCACTATATACCCACATAGTGGACGCATTGCAACACGCTGCGATTGAAGTATTTGACAATCGTAAACAGTGATTACAACGACATAAACAAATATGTGGTTGGAATGACTTCGTCGCGCAAAAATACGCAGAATCGAGAAGCGCTATGATGATCTCGATTGAAAATGATAGGCCCCATGAGGACTCCATGGCGGTTGAAAGAAAGTTAAAGCGTGCAGCGTTCAAACTAGCATTGAAAAAATGTCAAAAGGACTCTGAATAAATTCAAATGGATAAAATAGCTGGAGCTTTACATAGCCGTGACTTCAAACAGTTGTGGAATAAAACAAATAGACACTGCAACATACGATGTAAAATTCCATCCAATATAAATGGAGAAACGAACACTAAAGCAATTGCTAACATTTTTGCAGAACACTTCGCAACCTCTTCTCCGAACTCTCCGATCCCTGCAAACGAACCACCACTTAGTCCTATAACAAATGAAGACATCGTCCTTTTGATCACAGCAGACATGGTCAATACAGCCCTGAGACAAATGAATAATCATCATAGCGCATCTCGATTCTGCGTATTTTTGCGCGACGAAGTCATTCCAACCACATATTTGTTTGATTCATTGTACAGAAGGTGGAAGAATTTTCCTAGCAATCAATTCTTTGAATTGTAATATAAAACTTTCAGAAATAAGGTGACAAAAGAAATTATTATGTGTAAGTCTACCTTTTTAACAATAAATTCAAAAATTATTTTGGAAATACAAAAAAAACTTGGGATGAAATAAATAAATTATTAGGACGCAAGTCCAAAAGTAGTTGTGACGAAATAATCTCGAAATATATGTTAAATACGAATAATGAAGAAACCGTAGCAGATAAGTTTGTTGAATATTTTACAAATAGTGTTAGCTCTATGATACATAAATGTGATTATTTAGCATCGACCGTCAGGCCGAATGAAGTGCAACATAGTATGTACCTACCCAGAGCTACCTGCCAAGAAATCAATATTATTGTTAGCAAATTAAACAATTCAAAGTCACCAGGGATTGACAACATTCGAATGTTTGACATTAAGGGGGTATTTCACAAACGTCCAAGTAAACTCCGAGTAACAACTTGTCTGATTAAGATAATCGAATGATTAAAATGACAAGTAAACAACAAACTTCCCACGACCTACAAACATCTTGCAAGCACCTATCCGACAAATATTCGATACTTCGTGTGGCAACGCTGCATTTATCCCGTCTGCGTTCACGCCGCTCTATCGCCCCGCCGCTTGTCTATGCATATTTACAAAACACCGGAATATTGTTCTCGCTCGACAGTTAATAATGTGATTATCTATCTAAACCCGCGCTACTGACTACATCGAAAATGCCTCGTGCTAAGAGTGGAGTGGTTGGACAGAATGGCCAATCAAATAAAATAAGTGCGATGATTCAACAGTTAGCCGCATTTCTAGGTTTATTTCATTTTCTAGTTGACAATGCCCGGGCTTCAATGCGACCAAGACCGGAACAAGTATTTGCGAACTATGCTCATAGTGATACGGAGAGCGAAAAATGTGCATAGTGTTCAAATTTGCACAAAATTCGAGAGTGCCTGGTGTTTTGTGGAAAAGTGTCCGCGGACGATGAGTTAGAAATGCCCGTCTTTGCCATAAATGCCTAGACGTAAGCCACCACACGAGAACGTGCAAATGTGTGAGGTGTGGAGTGGGTGCATCTGCCGATACCTCGCGCGATGATGTAGATCAAACTGTGACAAATACCACATGGTACGGACACGAATCCATGCTGTTAAAAGTGGTACCGGTAACATTTGTGGCCCAATTGGGCAAGTACCAATTCATGTCCTACTAGACAAGGGGTCAACAGAGACCCTTGTAAACATTGAATTAGTGAACAAAGTGGACGCAAGCGAGCCAACCCGCGGGCTACGTAATCATGGGGCAAGTGGAATGATTTTGTTAGATAGTACATCCCGGCGAGTTAAGCAATCAGTGCGCGGAGACGGTGACGAGTATGGTATTACGGCAAATACAGTGCGAAGCCTGGACCTACAGCAACAAACCATACCCGGTCGGCACCAAGTAAAATCACAAATATTATTGGGACAGGACGATGCGAATCTTATCGTGTCAAGAGAGGTGCACGAAGACACTGAGAAAAGAATGCTGTCCCGTACTGCAGTCGGTTGGAACGCGCATGGAGGCATTCATGCCGAAGAACACATAATATACATTAGAAGCCCGCAGAAAAATATTTTTAGGCAAACACTTTTTTAAGTTAATCTCTGGTACTATACACAATCCGCCTATGTTGAAAGAGGTTAACTTTTATGTCCCTAACAATTATACTCGAGGGAGATCCCATGCACTATATATGCTCCGAAAGCGAGGACTTCTGCCTATCAGAACGCGCCAATAAACAGAGCGACTCAACTGCTTAACGATTCTGCATTAGCCATCGACATTTTCAATGTCACCTACAGACAATTCAGTAACTATCTTTTAACACATGTCACAAAATAGTAAAACTGCCTCTGTAAACTTTTTAATTTGTAATCTTCTCCATGATATATTGGTGTATAACCGTTTTATGGAGAACATGAAAAAATAAATAAATAATGCTGAGCATCATCGGCGAAGTCGAGAGCGGAGACCAACAGATCTCAGAGCTAATAAAAACATTTGCCATCGATTCACTTGGTCAGTGACACGCATAGATGGGACCACACAGCGAGTAGAGGCCCTTATGGAAAACACCACTCAGCCGTATGACACCGACCTACTGTGGAAAAAAGACAATACGCGCCTGCCTGACAACAAACAGTGCACGCTAAATCGATTGTACTCATTGGAGAGAAAGCTAGCAAAGAATGATACATTAGCAGCTGCGTATAAAGTGAAAATAAATTCTCTAATTGAACGTGGATACGCGCGCAAATTAAATACATAAGAGGCGGCCATTCCTAGCACTCGAAAATGGTACCTACCGCATTTCGCTGTAGTAAATCCCAATAAGCCGGGAAAGCTAAGAGTGGTTTTCGACGCAGCAAGCCGCTGTCGAGGTGTATCACTAAATGATCAGCTGTTTACAAGGCCTGATCTGCTCTCCTCGCTATCGGGTATACGGAGAGGAACGCCAAATAAGGAGCCCAGCACTTACATGCTCACCTCGATGATGTTGGGGGCAACATGTCCCCAAGCAGCGCGCAATTCGTGGGAAACAAGGTGCTGAGCAACACAAAGTAAAAAAGTAAAGTCTGCTAAATCAAAAGAAAGGACATTTTTTTAAGAAATACTTATACCGGTTTTAAGTAGATAAATGATTGATAGATTTTTATACATTGAAAAAAATTTTTTTTTGTTCCTTTGTATATTTAAAATAATATCAAAGTACCTACTTGTTCGAGCAGAGATATTTTGTTGAATCAAAATATGGAATATTTCGTGGTGCAAATTTAAAGCATTTGAACTAGTTTATATATAGCATATTATATATCACCGAAGAGGTTTTTTCTTAAGCTTTAATAATATGTATTTTTATTATTTTATTTTTAAATAATAATGATCTATAAGCTCCCTTTAAGCAAATGATACCTAAACCAGATTTTGACAAAGTTCAGGTGAACTTTTAACTGGTCGCAGGGTTTGCCACTGTGGATATTAATTATTAAAAAATTGGATCTGAGTAATAGCCACAACAATAAAATTCAAAATGAACTTGAAAATATAAAAAAAGATCAAGAGGGAAAAAATGCTACAATTAAGAAACTAGAACTCAGACTGGATGAAATGGAATTCATCTCAAAACTTGACAGCCTGGAAATAGCAGGAATCCCAGAAAAAAACGGAGAGCAGCTGGTAGAAATTGTTAAAAAAGTCGCATCTGCAGTAGGACTAACATTTAAACAGCAGTGCAACCAGATCCACGGAACGAAGAATTAATGCACCACCTAAAATCCTTGTAAAATTTACAGACATAAAACAAAAAGATATTCTTCTAACTAAAAAAAGGGAACTTGACCTCGATATACTAAAAGAATTAACCACAGAAAAAGTGGTCAATAGCAGGGAAATAATAAATCCCTATAGAAAGGAGTTGCTGTGGAAAACCAAACAATTGACAAAAGAAAAAAAATACGAATATGTTTGGTTTAAATATGGTAAAATAATGGTTCGTAAAGGTCTAGACCAAGGCTGCCCAACCCCAGGCAACGAATTATAAGTGGCCCGCGTGAAACATTTTCAAAAAACCCGCCAATCCGCCAATTTGAAAAAGTGTCGTGGGCCCGCGGTAAAACAAACAATGCAGCTTGCGCGCGGTCACCAGTGTTGCCAACGACGGCGATTTATCGCTATTTAGGCTACTCAGAACGAGAATCAGCGACGAAAAAATCTAACCTGTTGAACTTACTTTTGAAACAAAAATACACCGGTTTTCGACATAATATTTTTTGCGTCGAAATGGAATCCTGTAGCCACCCCCCCCCATGGAATTCGAAAAATTGCTGTGGGGTATCACATATGACGTTCGGAATTTTTTCTCAGCGAAGTTCCGTAACAACCCCCCCCCCCCCCCCCCCATGGATTTCAAATATTTCGTGCGGAGCACTTATTTAGATTTTATTTATTATTATTATGTAATGAGCAGGCAGCATTCTGCTGATGCGCTCATATCCGGTTTCACAACTAGTTTGACAGCAATTGAGTGTTTTATGTTTGAACTAAGTCCTTTCTTCTCTCCAAATGTGAATCCAATAGGGCTTTGAAATGATTTATATTTGTTGCATCGATGACATGTTGTGGGAGTTTGTTCCAAGCATCCACTACTCTATTTGCAAGGAAGTGTTTTCTAGGATTAGATGCAAAAGGCGTTTTGGTGATTTTTTTTTGAGTGTCCACGGAGATTTATATTTTTATTATTAGTGAAGATTTCTTGGATGCTAGGGCAACTGTAATATCCAGATAAAATTTTGAAAGTCTCGATCAAGTCACCCCTTTCTCTTCTTTCTTGTAAGGTTGGTAATCTCAATTCCTTGAGTCTATCTTCGTATCGTAGATCTTTCAGAGCTCTTGGTATTTTAGTGAAACGTCTCTGTACTCTCTCTAACAGATTTATATCCTTTGTGAAGTAAGGACTCCATATTTGGAAAGCATATTCCAGGAGAGGTCGCACATATGTTTTATATATTTTTAACATCATGTCCGGTGTTAGGTCAAGGAAGGTTTTCCTGATTAGATATGTTAGTGAATTTGCTCTTTTCACAATTCCAGCGATATGTGGTTCCCATTTCAAGTCCTGTGATATGGTAACTCCTAAGTCTTGTTGTAATGTCACTGCTTTTAGAGGTGTTCCATTAAGTTTGTAGGCAAGTGTAGGGTTAGTTTTTCCAACATGTAGGACAGTGCATTTTTCGACATTGAGTTTAAGAAGCCAATCACTTGTCCATTGATATATTTCGTTTAAATCGTTTTGCAGTTGGTTGTGATGAGTGTGTGGGTTTGCAAAGAATTTTGTGTCATCTGCAAAGCAGCTGGAGTCTGATTTTATTATAGTATGCAGGTCCGTGATGTACAAAATAAACAGAACTGGACCGAGAACTGATCCTTGAGGGACACCACTGGTCACATTTCGCTCAGATGACAGTTGGTTGCCAATTCGAACTTGTAATTTTCTCTCAGTGAGGAAGGATTTGATCCATTCGAGAAGTCGTCCTCTTATGCCTAGGAATTTAAGTTTAGCCAACAGTCTATTGGTTGGAACAGTATCGAAGGCTTTCTCGAAGTCGAGATAAATTACGTCAGTGGGAATCCGTTTGTCCCACTCGTTTGTCCAGTAATCTATGTTAAGAATGAGATTGGTAATCGTGGATCTTTTTGGCACAAATCCATGCTGTTTGTTTGAGATTATGTCAAGTTTGATCAGGAATGAGCGTATCTCGTCCACTATTATTCTTTCCATGGTTTTGCAGATAATACTAGTCAAGCTTATAGGTCTGTAATTTGCTGGTTTGAGTTTATCACCTTTTTTGTAGATGGGTGTAATTATAGCTCTCTTCCAATCTTTAGGGAGTTTCCCATCTAAAAAGGATTGTTGCATAACCAGAGCTATGGGATGACTGAGAGTTGCTGCACACTTTTTGAGAACAATAGCAGGAATATTATCAGGGCCAGTAGCGCTATCTTCTCGCAACCCCTTCAAAATATTCTCAACTGCTGATGGAGTGAATTCTATTTCGCATAGTGAACTATCTACATACACATCTTGACTAATAGTTGGTATACTGGTGTCTGGTTCATTGACATAGGTTTTTTCAAATTGTGTTGCAAGGATGTTCGCTATGTCTATCTCGCTGGTAACTGTTTCGTTAGAGAAGTTATATAGTATGGTTGGAGTAGACACTTTCGAGGCAATCTGTTTCCTTATATAACTGTAAAATGGTTTCTGTCCGCTGTCAATCAATTTTTGCTCAAACTTTTTTCTGGTATTTCTTAGTTGCGATAAAAGGTAGTTATTTTTCAGTTTATATTCTCTGTAATACTCATTTTCAATCTCATTTACATTCCCCAGGTGTTTTCTGGATAATCTATAACCATCCCAGGCTTTCTTTTTCTCTTTAATCAATGCTAGTATGTGTTTGTCGATCCAAGGTTTGTTCTTATTGTGGTTTTTATTGCCTTTGAATAGTGGTATTTTTGACACAATCTTCTCTTCAAACATGTTCGTAAAAAAGTTCCACTTTTCTTCAGTTGTAGTGGTTTCCATGAGAGACCACATTATATCATGAGTGCTTAAGGTTTCATTTATTTTATCATAATCTGCTATGTGATAGTTGGGTCTCGGCTTCTTGCCTCTCGGGCCGGAGGATCCGTTGTTATGGCTGGTACTTACTTGTAGAGTTGACAACAAACATATATGGTCACTTTTGCCTATAGGTGCTAGATATTTTATATCAGTAATGAGATGTTCATCATTGCACAGGACTAAGTCCAATAGAGATGGGGTATTGTTGTCCCTGTATCTTGTAGGTTTATCTACCAATTGCCAATAGTTACTGTTCAAGTACATATCCTCAAATAAGGCCTCGGGGCTGTTTGAATTACGCACTTCTGTAATGGGCCATACCAATTTGGAATAATTGAAGTCTCCAAGGATTATTACGTTTGACACGTCAGCTATTATTTTTAATTGGTGTAATAGTTTTTGGTGGTTTTCGTACGATGCATTTGGTGGGCAGTAGACACCAGCTAGTATAGTTTTGAGATTGTGTATTTGCATGTCAATGAATAATGCGTCAATTTGTGGGTAATTACTAGAACTGTTTTCCAGGGCTTTGTTCACCTGGGCTGAGATTGTCAGGCCTATGGTCCTTTTCTTTACATATATTGCTACACCACCTCCTCGTTTTTCAATTCGACGGTCTTTGCGGAAGAGTGTGTAATCCGGAAGATCCACTAACGTATCTGGTATTTCTGCCTTTAGCCACGTTTCTGTCACTATTAGTACTGTTGGTTTTATAAGGTTTATTTGTGCAAGAACAAGATCAAATTTCCGTGTGAGAGAGCATAGGTTCGTATACAGTATTGAGATATTGACTATGTAATTATTTACATGTTTTTTGGAATTTTTTATAATTTTAGGGCATCCTTTGATGTATTTGATTGTCAATTCCTTCTCCCCCTTTTCTGTTCTTTGATGCAGCTCATTCCTTAAATCAATTAAATGCTGCCGTTGCATAGGAGTTTGATCCGATTTGATTGAGTTTGGTTTTTTTAGTTTATTTTTATTTTTGAGAATGGCCAAAGCTTCACCTCGTGTTTGGAAGATTATTTTTATCGGGCGAGGGAATTTTTTTTCTGCAGAAGGTTTTCCAAGACGGAGCACTTTTATGTTATTTTGACTTGTGCTGGTGATGCTTCCTATAACTTTCCAGCATTCGTCGGTGTCTCGTAATTTGCGTTGTTCGGGATCTGGTAAGTCACACTCAGGGATATCAAACATAATTATGTTTTTTGCTCGGGATTGCCGATCGCTAAGTTCACTAATCATGTCTTCTGTGCATCGCATTTGTTGCTGTTTTTTGCAGGCGTTGACTTCTTCTTGGAGGTCCCGAATTAGTTTGTGTAGTACAGGTATTTGTTGAAGGCCACTCTCACATTCAGGACACAAGAATTTCATTCTGCGGTTTATGTTTTATAGAATTGTTCTTCTCAATTATGTTTTATAGAAATTCTCTAACAACCCCCCCCCCCCCCCCCCATGGAAATAGGAACCGTCAGGTATTCAGTGGCCCGCCAGTGATTCAAAATCGTCAATTTCGCCCAACTGCCAAAAAGGTTGGGCAGCCTTGGTCTAGACCAAAAAATTATTTATATTATGTAATCATCTAGATGACTTGGATAAATTAAACAAACAAAATACCTAACTGAGCCAACAATAATTATTATGTATCTTATTATCCCGATAATATGGATTCTTTATTGGATCGAGAACTAAATGACAACAAGGTTTTTGAAGTGACAGCTAGGTCGGAGTGTCTCATCACCACATAAATCAAACCAAATCAAACATATTAGTTATTTTAACCCATTTAGTAATTTATTCTTTTGTAATTTAGTTTGTGTAACTATATTTGTGTTAATTGTTAAATATTGTGTTGTTTTTATCTGTTTGTCGGTAAGTTACTTCCCCACCTTCCTCTTCCCCATCTCCCTCCCCTCCCCAATACCCTCAGCCTCACAACATACCCCAATTACACACAATTTGGTAGGCGGGAATGGGTACCGCCGCCCTGGGAACCATTTATTGGATGACCAACACCTCTGCCACAGGTCACCCCAAGTGGTTCACTACGTTTGGTGACTTAGCAGGGGTGCCCGGGTTCATGGGTTAAGGTTTGCCCGGGTCTTGGTGGCGGGTGCGTCGGCCCACCTTCTGCGTGGCGGGCCGGTTGGGAGATGCTGGTTGAGGGAGACCCTTTACAACCGGTTACCGCTGTCCGGGCCGCTCGATAGTACAGGGGCCCGACCCTCAGGCTCACGACTAAGGGTGGGCTGCCCCATCAGCGAGTGAAAAAACCCCGCCACTGCTGTTGTGCCGGTTCGTGACCGGAGGGGACCCAGCAGCAGCGTTTGGGGCGCATTGGATGCCCTCTCCAGCCGGACTCTCCCGGCCTATCGCCTAGCACCGCAGTGGGTGGGCTGGAACCAAACGCTCATCACTCCTAGACAGCCTGAACCCCAGATTCCTACCCACCCCTCATACCTTTCCTTTCCAGACCTTTCCTTTCACCTCCTACACCTACAAAAAAAAAAAAATTAATTAAATTCATGAACATACAAAACAACAATCTTAACATCATTACAGCGGCGAGTAGCAGGCGTCCCCGGTGCGGGCCAAAACTGTTGGTAAATTTTGCCAACATTCGCGGCCTGCACACAAATTTAAATTCCGTCCATCACCATCTTTTGTCCCAACGTCCCAACCTTCTTTTCCTATCCGAAACTCAGATAGCCGAGCCGCCAGACTCCTCCTATCTGGACTGCCCGGGCTTTACCCTCGCAAGCAAATTCCGGCTGAAAGGAGGAGTCTGCCTCTATAGTCGAGCTGACGTCAACTGTGTGCGACTATTGAGTCTGGAAAACTCCAGATTCGACGTAATGTGGGTGCGCGTCAATCTTGCCAGTACGGCAAGATTCTACGCATGTCTATACCGCTCACCGAACCATAGCGAATCAGACACTTCCGAGCTCTTCAAACATTTGAGCGATACTATTGATGATCTCTTGCCCCGCTACCCTTCGGCCGAGTTTGTTGTTCTGGGGGACTTCAACGTTCATAACGAACCATGGTTGAAGTTCTCAGGCCCAACGGACTCGGCTGGCCGACAGGCGGAATCCTTTGCCATTTGCTACGGATTAGAGCAATTGGTTCAGGAGCCTACAAGGGTTCCTGATGTCCAGACTCACCGCTCCAATCTGTTAGACCTATTCTTAACTACTGTGCCACACGGTTATAAGATTGACGTCACAGCGCCTCTGGGATCATCTGACCACTGCCTAGTGACGACATCAATCCCCGTTAGCCTCAGACCAACCAATGAGAGGCTGAGGAGAAAAGTGTGGCACTATAGGTCAGCAGATTGGTTCGGTATGCGGGCCCATTTCAATGCTTTTCCGTGGTCAGCTGTTTGTTTTCGGACTTCGGACCCTTCAAGATGTGCCCAGGAGATTGGTGAAGTCATCAAATCGGCGATGGATGGCTTCATACAATCGACTACTAAAGAAACTGGTGTGGGCTCAAAGCCGTGGTTCAGTCGACAATGCTCCGAAGCAGTTCGACGAAAAAACGCGGCTTACCGAGCCTACAACACATCTCGAACGCCCGAAAGCAGATCAGCATACAACAAATCGGCAAAGGAATGCAAGAGAATCATCAATAGATCAAAATTCGAACACGACCTGCAGATCAGCAAAAAGCTGGCTGCCTGCCCGCATGGCAGCAGAGCATTCTGGTCGCTTGCGGGCTCAATAGGTCGAAATTTTTGCAAACCCAGTTTGCCACCTCTTACCAGACCTGACGGCTCACTAGCAAACACCGCCACCGAAAAGGCAAACCTTTTAGGGAAAATGTTTGCGGAAAACTCGACCCTCGACGACGGGGGTGCTGTTCCGCCGTCGGTTCCTCACTGCGGCTTCTATATGAAAAAGCTGAGGATCCGGCATCGGGATGTACTCCACGTCATACGGGGGCTCGATGTTAACAAAGCTAGTGGACCTGATGGAATACCTGCCTTGGTATTGCAGAGGTGTGCTGCGGAAATAGTTCCAGTTTTGACAAAGCTCTTCAAAATGTCCCTGAAGTGTGGCACTGTGCCCTCTGGTTGGAAAAAAGCGGTCATTCACCCTATTCCCAAGAAAGGTGACCGCTCCAACCCGGCCAACTACCGCCCCATAGCGATCACATCAGTTCTGTCCAAAGTGATGGAACGTGTGATCAACGACAAACTGCTCACATACCTCGAGAAGAACAAAATTATCAACGACCGTCAATACGGATTCCGGCGGAACCGCTCGTGCGGTGATCTTCTCGCGTATGTGACGCATGTTTGGGGGCGGTGCCTGGAACGTCACGGTGAGACCCAAACGGTCGCACTAGACATATCCAAGGCCTTTGACCGGGTCTGGCACCGAGGACTTGTCAACAAATTGCATTCTTACGGACTTCCCGCATCCCTGTGTACGTGGATTGCTGACTTTTTAAGGGATAGGTCGATTCAGGCGGTTGCTGACGGTTTCACCTCTTCCTCGCACTCCATAAATGCTGGCGTCCCACAGGGATCGGTTCTGTCTCCGACTTTGTTTTTGTTGCACATCAATGACCTTTTGACATGTGCACCGATTCATTGTTACGCGGATGACAGTACAGTTCATGATAGCTTTTTGTTTGACAAGCCCCCAAAGGGCACACAAACTCCAACGGCTCGGAGGGCTTTGAAGCAGAGAATGGACGGTTATCTCGAGAGTATTTCCTCCTGGGGTAAAAATAATCTCGTCGAATTTAATGTTTCAAAGACCCAATCCTGTCTGATTACGTCTAAAAGGGATCCAAATGATAATCTAGTCTCCTTCAACGGAAGCAATCTTCCGAACAGGCCTTCCATTGATATGCTTGGTGTAACTATAAGTGACCAGCTCAGGTACGGGGGCTCCATCGAAGCCAGAGTAAAGTTGGCCTCTCAGAAGCTGGGCGTACTGTACAGGGCCCGCAGATACTTTAATAGTACACAACTGCTCACCCTGTACAAATCGCAAGTGCGCCCTACTGTCGAATTTGGCAGCCATCTCTGGTCTGGAGCCCCAAAATACCTGAAAAAAACCCTTGACTCTGTGCAGAAACGGGCGGTCCGTTTGATAGATTCCCCAATCTTAACAAACGGACTGCAATCTTTAGAGCACAGACGTCGGGTAGGTATGCTGTCCTTGTTCTATCGGTATTACAATGGAAGATGCTCTGAGGAACTAGCGTCATTGATCCCTTCGGCGCCGGTGCGTAGTCGAGATACACGCCAAACACGCGCCCAACATTTGTACACAGTTGACACTTGTCACATGAGAACGGGTCGCTTCTACGATTCGTTCTTAAGTTCAACAGCTCGGCTGTGGAACGAACTGCCGGCCTCTGTGTTTCCTCCCTCCTACAACATGGGACTCTTCAAGACCCATGTTCACTCCTTCCTTTCCACAAAAAGACCCTCCACACAGCATCCCCAAAGATGACATAGGCCCTGAGGGAAATTATTTTCTTCAGGGCCTCCTGTGTGGAGTAAATATAAAAAAAAAAAAAAAAAAAAATTGGGGATGCCATAGTCTCACTGGCTCCAGACGGGAGCAGTTGGGACTCTTGTGCGGTATTACTGTAAAAAAAAAAAAAAAAGTCTTGTTAAATACTTGATGTAGGTAGGTTAAAAATATTACTATAGAGATGGAACGGGCTAAACCTCCTGATCCCCCGGACGAAATCAACGATGGCTCTTTTTCAGACTCCTCGGTGGGCTCAATGGAAACGGTTGCCACCGATATTCCAGAACCCTCAGACTTCATCACAGTAACGACTAAAAAAAGGAAAAATTTAAAGCTTGTGCGAAATTCCAGTACAGATTCCGAAAAAGTACCCCACAAAATTCCTACCCTTGATAAAAATAGAAGCTTTGTAGACAATGGTATTCTTCCGTCTAATCAGCAGAGCCCATCTATCCAGCCACTCAACTCGTCGATCACAACGCCAATTGCTAGTCCAACTACTCCTGTCCCCATACCGACACCAGCCCCTACACCCTCACGAATTTACAACAATTTAGACAGGCCTCCATACATCACACATGTCACTAAAATTTCAAAGGAAGGAGGTCCAACAACATTGTATGACATTGACTTTGGTCACTTTCTCCACAAAAATAAAATCAGTCCTGTCTGGAATGGAGTTAAGTCGGTTGGTCGTAACCGTCTTTCCGTCGAGTTTAAGACAGTGGCTGAAGCCAATAATTTTGTTAAATCAGCGGTTGCCAAGGAAAACTCCTATAACGTATTCATTCCTTCTTACCAGGTTACTAAACTTGGAGTCACTGAGGGGATTCCTCCACACTGGACGACAGAGGACATCTTGGAGAACATTAAGGTTCCCCAGGGTTACGGAAAGGTCATTAAAGCTCGCAGACTAAATTATCGTTTTAACACTGGAAACGCCATAGAATGGAGACCCTCTCAGTCTGTTGTCCTCACATTCGACTCCAAAGATCTCCCTCAAAATGTCACCATGTTCAACGTATCCCTACCAGTGGATCTCTACGTGTTTCCAACTGTGCAGTGCTACAAGTGCTGTAGGTTTGGACATACGAAGACCCTCTGCAGATCAGAACCTCGATGCTATAAGTGCACTTTGTCTCATAGTGGCGATAGCTGTAACTGAACGGAGGAAAATTATAAGTGCTTAAACTGCTCAGGAAACCACTTGTCGACCAGCAAAATTTGCCCTGAAATGTCAAGGCAATGCAACATCAAACATACAATGGCTGTAAAGAACATTTCGTATGCGGAAGCATCCAAAATGTTCAATAAGGCTGTCATTTCTTATGCTGAAACTGCATCCAAAAATATTTCCTCCCCTCATCAATCTTCTTCTTCATCAACGAAGAAAACAGTTTTAAAGTTCAGTAAACCCCGAGTTCTCCCAAAAAAGAATGCCACTAGTCACGAATCCTTGTTATGGTTCCCCAATGGACAACTCCCTCCCAACTCTGATAGAACAATACCCAAGTCACCTGTCAACGCAGACCCACATAACATTAACGATCTTAATTCTACACTTATCACGTCATTTTTACACATCCTTCAGACTTTAAATAAAAACAATATACAAATACCGTCCCACGTTGCCAAACAGATTGTACAGATTATAAATACCTCTAGAAATGGCCCCTCTGACGAGGATTCTTCAGTGGAATTGCCATAGTTTCCGAAACAAATCAGTAGACATCTTACACACATTAAACTCACTCTCCATTGCAGTAGCTGCCGTCTCTGAGACGTGGCTTGAACCGGACTCTCATTTCAGAGTTCGAGGATTCCACTGTCTTCGTGACGACCGCCAAGATGGGAAGGGTGGCTCCGCTCTTCTCATTAAAACATCCTTACCCTTTTCCCCAGTAGATGTTAAGCCAGCCGGTTGCCCTTTTCAGGTGACGGCCGCTAAGGTTTTTGGCACTACAATCCTTTCCCTGTATATATCCCCTTCTAATAAACCCTCTAAATCAATTCTTCAAGCAATGCTTTCTAAGATAGAACCACCTTTCCTTGTTCTGGGTGACTTTAATGCTCACCACGGATTATGGGGCTCTGTGTCTTGCGACAGATTGGGCAGAGACATTGTTGACCTTCTTGACGATCTTGATCTTTGCATTATGAATGACGGTTCCCCTACCCGTGTTCAGGTACCAGGTCAACGACCCAGCGTGGTCGACCTTACCATTTGCAACTCAAACATAGCCGGATCCTTGTTCTGGAAAGTTCTGGAGGACCCGCACGGGAGTGATCACTATCCAATCCTCATAGAATCCTCCAACATGCTCCATACCAACAAGGCTTTCACGTTTCGTAATCGTAAACCGAGATTTGTAACCTCGAAGGCCAACTGGACTGATTTTTCAAAGCTCATAAAGCTCTCCATGCTTAGTCTGCCCTCTCCAACTAAAGATAATGTCACGGAATGTTACGAGTTGCTAGTTTCATCAATCATCGCGGCTGCAGAGACATGCATTCCTATCAAATTACCTGGCAATAAAGGAAAACCTCCCCCAGCCCCGTGGTGGGATAATGAATGTGCAGACGCAATAGATTCCAGGAAGAGGTATGCTAAAATATATTCTTTGAACATGACCCTTGATAATTTCCTGAACTTCAAAAAGATTGAAGCTAAGACCAAGCGATTGCTCAAAAATAAAAAAAGGCAAGGATGGAAAAACTTTTGTTCTTCCTTATCTCCCGATACCCCACTCTCAGCTGTTTGGAATTCAATCCGCCGATTCAGAGGTTCTTACGTCCCGCCCGTACCTCATCCACTCTCTTCAGAGTGGGTGAAGGAATTTGCCGATAAATTAGCTCCTACCACTGCGAGTAACTGGAACGAAACGGAATTCACATACTCGTTTCGTACGCAAGGGTGGATAGACTCACACTTCAATATATTTGAACTAAGAGAGGTTTTAAACGACCTTAGAGACTCAGCTCCCGGCGAAGACGGTATTCCGTATAGCCTCATTAAAAACTGTGATGTTGCCATACATAATTATTTTCTTACACTTTTAAATTTGATGTTTGACACAGGTAAAATTCCAACCTCCTGGAAAACCCAATTAATTATCCCTATTCTGAAACCCCAAAAGGACCCCAGTTCTGGTCTTTCGTACAGACCCATTGCTCTTTCTTCTTCTTTAGTTAAAATTGCAGAACATTTGATAAAAAGACGACTAGACTGGTATGTTGAAAGTGAGAAAATTCTTCCCAGCTCACAGTTTGGATTTCGAAAATCAAAAAGTACAACTGAAAGCATTTCAATTCTCACTTCTGATATACAGATGGTCCTAGCTGAAAAAAATATTCTTGTCGGTGTCTGCGTAGATATTACCGGAGCTTTTGACAATGTATTATTAAACGTTCTACAGAGAAAATTATTACAAATCGGCATCCCCCGTAAGCTTGCCAGTTTCATAATCAACCTTCTTCTTACCAGAAAAATTCAAATACAGGTTCTGAATTCCCCTTCTCTGTTGAGAACGGTAAACAAGGGTTTGCCTCAGGGTTCCGTCCTTAGCCCTATCCTTTTTAATATTTACACCTCTGACCTGCATCAGAGTATACACCCATCATGTAAAATTCTTCAGTACGCAGATGATTTTTTTATCTATATATCGGGACGAATTATTGCTTTTCTGGAGGAAATGATCAACCTTAGCATGAAAAATCTTTGCATTTTTCTAAGAAATCACGGCCTGGAAATTTCTCCAACCAAAAGCAATGTCATCGTTTTCTCTAGGAAACGTGTTGCCCCATGCATTTCAATCCGAATCGATAACATAATCCTCCCCGTCCAGGTTCAGATAAAATTTCTGGGGGTCATACTAGACTCTAAGCTAACGTGGAACTCTTACGTAAATCTCATTATTAACAAAAGTCAAGCTGGCCTTAACGCCCTGCGCGCCGTGTCAAGGGTCTGGTGGGGAAGCCATCCATGCTCGCAAAAATTGTTTTATAATGCTTATGTTAGAAGCCATTTGGATTACGCGTCATTCCTTATTGAGCCCACTTCGAAAAAAAACCTTACAAGGTTAGACCGTATCCAATCTCAAAGCCTAAGATTAATTATCGGAGCCATGCGATCTTCCCCAATTAACGCTTTGCAGGTGGAGGCTGTCGACCCTCCTCTCCATTTCAGAAGACAGTTCTTGGCAGACAAGTTCTTATTCAAATGTTTCAGACTGTCTAATCACCCACTGATGGACAAAATTTCTGCTCTCTCTGCTCAAGTTAGATCACTTTCATATTGGAGGAACAAAACAATCCCACTTCTCGTCAAAAGCCTCCATACTTACAATGCTTATAAACCTATTTTAAATCCCCATGACAGACTTCCATTATATATAAATTCCTTTCAAATTCATTCGCGCAAACCTAATATTATTTTTTCACTTGGCTTTCCTGGCAACCACGAAGCCCCAAGTAAATTTATCCATATTTTAAACTTGAAATGGACCGGCTGGAAAACTATTTATACAGATGGTTCTAAATCTTCCTTATCTAACCATGTGGGAGCGGCGTTCCACTGCCCAAGAGACCAAATTAGTAAAAAAATAAAACTTCATAAAGAAGCCTCAATTTTCACAGCTGAATGCATAGTAGTTTTAGAATCCTTAAAATACATTGAAAGTATTCAAATTGAAAAATTTTTAATTCTCTCCGATTCCCTGAGTGCTCTTCAAAAACTAAACTCCTCCCCTTTCCACTACCCGGAAGATGATTTGTGTATTGGAATCCGCTCCTTATTACATACGTTAGCTATCTCTGGCAGAGAGATCGCGTTGGCTTGGATTCCTAGCCACTGCGGTATCCCTGGTAATGAAAAGGCAGATTTATTGGCGAAAGATGCCATCGACACCGGAGAGTTTTTGTACAATTTCTTAAACCCTGACGACCTTCTAGTAAAACTGAAAGAAAACATGATCTCCACATGGCAAAATCATTGGAATGAGTCGAGTAAAACAAAGGGTAATCATTTTTACAAATTACAGCCCACGATTCCTTCAAAACCGTGGTTTTCTGGGCTCTCTTTAAACAAATTTTCAACTTCTTCCATTTGCCGTATGCGAATAGGACATTGCTGCCACAATGTTCACCTGACAAGAATTCAGGTTAAGAATTCTGCCATGTGTGAGTGTCGTCTTGAAGAGGAGGACCTCAACCATATTTTTTTCAATTGCCCTTTAAATAATAATTATAAAAATTTCATACCTGATCTGATCAATACAGGTATATTGCCCCCCTACGACATTGCATTTTTGTTATCTTCCATTGACAAACGAGTATATAAAATCATTTCTTATTTTATTAAAGTTAATGGCATCAACTTGTAAATTTACTTACCGAATTATTCATATGTGTATGTATATATGTATGTATGTGTATGTATGTGCGTATATATGTATGTATGTGTGTATAGATAATATATATATATATATATCTTTTTATTATTATTATTTATTCGTATTTAGTGTGTTTAGTGAACTGTATATTATATATTTATGTTGTGTATTTGTAGTTCTTTGGTAAATAAATATTAACCTACACATACACAAATACAAATACTCCGCACACTCTCTACTTAACACTGGCCAGAACACTCCACTGGGGTGAAAAGCCATTTAAAAAAAAATAAATGACAACAAGGAAATCAATATCAACATAGATGACCCATCAATATGTAATGAATTTCTTAACCATTCTGCTCTCTATAGATATTGTATGAATATAAGATGCATAAAAAAAATTTTCGATGACACTATAGCTGTTCTCGACGCAATACAACATAGATTTGGCATTATCGTTTTTAGTGAGGCTTGGTTGAAAGATTCAATCTACGAGGCGTATCCAGAAAGTAAGTGTACTGAGGCTCTCACGACCAAATGAATTTTATTTTCGACATGTTGGCTACACTTACGTGTAGCCTGACTCTTCCCCTCCGCAACGAGACCGGTTAAAGGTCAGTACGTTCAGAAGTGTCGACTCGACAACACGTTTCGTGAAAAATGTCAATCCAATCTCCCGCCAAGTGCGGAATACGCGGCATCATCCTTTATCACGTTTGATAGGGAAAACCTCCGTTTGAGGTTTATAATGAGGTGAAAACTGCATATGGTGATAAAGCTATGAATCGTACGAGTGTGTACAAGTGGTCTCGCGAGTTTAAAAACCGTTCTCACCTCTTCACCCCCCGCCAAAAAGTTCAAAACCGCAATTTCAGCCAAGAAAATCATGGCATCCGTGTTTTGGGACAGTCAAGGCATAATTTTGAATGAGTATCTGCCTCAAGGGGAGACCATCAACTCTGCAAGATACTGTGAGACCCTAAAAAAATTGCGGAAGGCGATTCAAAACAAGAGGAGAGGTATGCTGACAAAGGGAGTCAGCCTGCTGCACGACAATGCCAGACCACACACGGCCAACGCCACGAAGGAACTGCTTGCCTCGTTTAAATGGGATATTCTGAACCACCCCGCGCATTCCCCTGACATAGATCCTTCAGATTATTATCTCTTTACCTCCCTGAAGCTGTACACGGGTGGAAAAAGGTTTTCAACCGACGAGGAGGTAAAGGGGGAGGTGGAGAAGTGGACGAAGGGGTTGGCGGGAAACTTCTTCGAGGAAGGCATCAAAAAGTTGATACCCTGCTTCATCACCTGCATTGAGAGGAATGGCGACTATGTTTAAAAATAGCTTACATATGTACTACGGTAACCATGTAATTTTTTTGTTTCAATAAAAAAATATGTAACCTACAAAAATTCAGTACACTTACTTTCTGGATATGCCTCGTATATCCCAGGTATTACTGGATATTCATCACATAGCACCAAAAAAAAATATTTACAAAATGATGGAGTTGTCGTTTACACTCGGAATGATGTCATAGTTTCTGTTGAAGAAATAACTATTCCACATGCCAATTGTCTTAAATTACAACTACCTTATAATGTATGTGTTTTAGCAGTTTATAGATAGTTCACATCCTATCTAAGTGATAGAACGCAACAAGTAGAGATAAATAATCATTTAAGCAATAGCAAACCAATCTCTTTTGGGGTTCCGCAAGGTAGTGTGCTTGGACCAATATTGTTTTTAATCTACATTAACCCTTTCACACCCACATTATTGTTTCCACACATATAAAATATGTAATGCTTGATAATACCTCAGAAAATTATTTGAAAATTTTTGGCATTTAATTTTTTTTTTTTTTAGAAATTTTTTCTATGTTAATTTGGATTAACATTGGGCGTCAGAGGGTATTTTTTAAATAGTAACGTAAAATAAACATAACACAAAAGTAATACAAATAACCGTTTCATGTCAAAAATGCACATTGACAATGTAGTGATAATCTCTAAGGTACAAACAAATAACATTTTAATTAAAATTCATTCATAAATAAAGAAATAATCTAGGATAATAAATATTTAAAAATTCGCCATACTAGTCGAAAACATGTCCGTCACTACCAGTGTTAATTTGAATGAACATTGAAATTCATTTTCATTATTCTGGGAAATTACTGTTATCAGTGAATTGAACTGATGTTATTATTATAGAACACATCTTAATGCGTTAAAGTATTTGTAATTCGAGTATAAAATATTGATATCTCACCTTAAATTAAGTAATTAATGACGGCAGAAATTCGATGAAACTCACAATCAGCAGATGTCAAAATATTTATCGTTGTTGTGGCGGGAATAAGGATTTCAACCGAGCGGAAAAAATAGACGCCACAGAAAAGACTACAAACTATAAGAAAACGAAAACATGGCTTTTCTAAATCGCTACAGTTTATTATTGACGGCCGGCATAGTCCAGTGGTAACGCATTGGACTGCCATTCCGAAGGTCGCGGGTTCGAACCCGGCGTGCGCAAATAAATTTTATTTGATTAATTTGTGTTATTTCACAATTAATTAATTAAAATAATATATAGTATATTTGCGGCACGTTCCAGAGTGGAAGATACTACCAGTATCGCCCTGGTGTAAGACCACCATTCAGAATTGAAACGTTGCTCCAAATGGCTTTAGCCGTGTTTAGTGACTAGATCTGAATAGCCAGGTACTTCCCCACCTTCCTCTTTCCCTTCCCCACTTACCTTCAGCCTCACAACATCCCCCAATTGGGGATGCCATAGTCTCACTGGCTCCAGACGGGAGCAGTTGGGACTCTTGTGAGGTATTCACTATAAAAAAAAAAAAAAAAAAAAAAAAAAAAAAAAGTTACGGTAAAAAAAATCACAAAGTTCATGTAAATTTGAATTAACACTGGGGCTGAAAGGGTTAATGATTTGTGTAATTTATATATTCCAGGTAACATTGTTAGTTTCGCAGACGATACTGCTTTAATATTTGAGGGTAAAACCTGGAGAGATGCTTTTAACAAATGTGACTTAGGATTAAGAGCAGTAAAGAGTTGGCTGAATAATAACATCTTAACTTTGAATACAATAAAAACTAAATATGTGACATTTAGTATATCATCAAGAAGTCAGCCTTCTGACACTCATAATCTAATTATACATAATTGTCTGCTAAATTGTAATTGCCACCCCTTGGAAAGTGTAGATTGTATCATGTATCTAGGTGTAAAGATTGATAAATTTTTAAGATGGAATGATCATATCGATATGTTAACAAAGAATATCAGGAGACTTACATTTATTTTTAAAGAACTTCGACACATATTGGACAAAGAGAAATTAAAAACTGTCTATTTTGCCTTAGTCCAATCTCGACTTTCTTATAACATAGTATGCTGGGGATCATGTCTAAAGTCCAATGTTGAACCACTAAATATTACTCAAAAATTGATCCTTAAAGTGATGTACAAAAAAAAATTCTGTTATCCATCCAACCTACTTTATAAGGAATGTAATGTTATGTGCATAAAACAGCTATATATCACTCAAATACTTTGTCGATTTTTTATCAATATTAAATTTGCTGAAAGAACACAACAAATGCGTACAACTAGAATTAGCTCTACATTGAACTTTGTGGCGGTACATACTAAAACTTCTTTTGGTCAAAGAACTTATTTATATCAGGCACCACTTATGTTTAATATTCTTCCAAATCATATTAAGTCTACCAATTCCTTAGTTAAATTTAAAAAGTTACTTAAGGTTTATGTATTGACAGACGATTGTCTTAATATTTTTTCATCCTTGTCCTTTCTTAAATAATAAGATTTTAAATAAGTCCCATTTACTAAAAACCGAATGTCACCCTATCTGTCTTTATTATCTACTTTGCTTCTTATTTTGAATAATGATTAGTTATGGTTCAAATATTGTTACAATATACTGTCAAATTACCCATCTGGTAACACATCTAATACTCATTTTTTCTTTAATTTTGAAATATTTTGTGTATTTATGTAAAATTACTTCATGTTTGTGATACTCTTATGTTTGCTTCACTAAAATGTAAATTGTTAACCTCGATACAGGCTTAGTCCTAGTGAGGTTGATTTTTATGTGAAAAAAAAAGTGTTTTATGTATAGTGAGATGCAATAAATAAATAGATCTCCTTCTGAAGCACACATTGATACCTTTCTTGACCACCTAAATGATTTACCACGTTCGGTATCAACACATAACCATGAAGTGATTTTATGTGGTGATATAAATATAAATATTTTGGATATGAACAACAGAAAAAGTGAACAATATCTTTCACTTTTGATTTACCACGGTCTAAAACCATTTATTATTTCACCGACTAGAGTAACATCAAGTACTGAGAGTTGTATTGACCACATTACGGTTAAGTCAAAAGACGATCCTCAGAGTGCTGTATTCAGGACCAGTATTACAGACCATTTTGCTACACTATTGAAATATCCTAAATCCACAGTAACAAAATCAAAAAAAAATAGACGTAAAGCTTAGACTAACTGTGGATAATGACCTACTAAATTCGACACAGTCTTATCTATCACTGATGTCAATACTGCAGCTGATAATTTCATAAGGCGTCTAAAATTACATATTGGAAATTGCTCATCAACTAACAGAATCCATTGTAATAAAAAGCACTTGAAACCATGGATAACTTCTGGAATTGTTAACCTTTTCCACTCTGTAGGCCACACATTCTGGCCCATACGATTTCGGTATACAGCTCCGTCGGCCAGAGGGTCTGGCCCGGTGCAGGTATAAGTTTAATCACCAATTTCTATGTACCTAAGTACATTCTACGAACTATTATTTCCGATAAGTACAAAGAATGGTCGCAAAATGTTGTCTAAACCAACATTTATTCATTTAAATTTACCGTTAATTAGATATATTCTTGGAAAAATAGATGCATTATTTTAACGTACTTAATGCTTGTTTTATTCCAATATTTTCGGAACAGTCAGTTGTTGTACTGCGTTTACGACGGTTCTCCGCGATTACTCCCACTTTTTGTGACCATATTTTTTCGTTTTGTGGAACTATTATATTTCTATATAATTTACGTATTTAAAAAATATATTTATTTAACCGTCATGGAAAATAATGATAGTTTTACTGCGCAGTTCAGTTATAATCAGGAATGTGATTGTATCGCTAGTAGTGATGATGAGGACCTTTTTACATTTAATAATATTGATTGCAATGACAATGGTAATGTGATAATAAGTGATAATGAAGAAGTGGGTAACAACCCAAGTGATACAGATAGTGGAAGTGACATTATGCCGCCCAAAAGAAAGAGATGTGCTTATTTCAGTGAAGATAGTAATGAAGAGAATATTGAGATTCCGCAACAACCTTCTATACTGCTTCCTAGGGAAAACATTAAAATAGTGGGGCAATCTCTTTTTTTGGGGCTTAGAAGTTTCGGTGGTAAATGCTTACATCTTGTACAAGGAAAAAAAGTTTAAAAACAATGAAAAGCCAATGAGTCATCTTCGATTTGTGGATAGGCTAATAATTCAACTGGTTGGAAAATATAGAGAAGGTGTAATACAAGGAAAGGAAGACATTCGGTAGATCCAGAACAGCGGTTAAATCACGTGAATCTACATGTGATAATGCCTAATGCGCAGAAAAAGTACAGGGATTGCGTCGTGAGTGGTTCTAATAGAGAGGGAGGGCAAAGAAAACAAACAATGTATCACTGTAAAAATTGTGATAACAAACCGGCACTTCATGTGGGAGAATGCTTCGAAAAATATCATACTTTAAAAAACTATACATAAGTGATGGTGATTTAGTAATAATATAATAAGTAAGAAAGATAAATTTATAATGACATTGGACCGAATCGTGAGTTTTTTATTGTGATAAATATACTTAAAATGTGACATAATCATATATAAGTCTTAAATGTAAGTCACTAGTAAAAATTAGTTGTAAGCCAGTAATATAAGTCGTAGATGTAAATTACTAGTTATAATTATAGTATGTACAAAACTCTAACTTGTAATCACCGTGTAGAATGTTTGCCAAATTTATTATCTATTTTATGTGTTGTGGGCTGGTCTATCTTTTGTTTCCTGAATGAGGGTCGGAACCTAAAATAATATAACCAATGCAAAATAAGAAACCGTGTACTAGCCATAAAACCTAAGCCAATCGGGTCCAGCTAGTCACCGGTCAACCCCCGTGCGGTACAGGACAATTAGAAAGGAATTTCTACAAGGACTTACATTGGATTCTTTGTATATTATTCCCATATTTTACATAATTATCGCTACGCAATAAAAGAAATTATGTTAATAAAACATATTGAAATCAAACGTATTATCTTTTAGTTACTTAAGGTGTGATTTAACAACTATTTTATGCAAAATGTACCAAACATATAATGGTCACACAAATTACCAGATAGGGTGCCGCGAAAATATTGAACCAAAAATTTCACTTTTAAATTAAAAATATAACATTCATTTTTAATCAGAGTAGCCAATTGGTTCTGAGAAAAAATGGTCAGAGTGGAAAAGGTTAACTGCCTCATTAAACGTGACAAATTACACAAGAGTTGTTGTAAAGAACCAAATAATATCGAACTGTTTGCACCAAAGATATTAGAAGAACGAGATATGCTATGTTGGCCGCCGGACCGTAGGCGGAGTACTACCTAATTAGGGTACTTTGAACGGTATCGGGACGTGTACGCACAGAAATCTGTTCTATGTATTAGTGCGGATACCTTAGCGTAAGCGAAGGTGTGCAGTAGTATTGGTGAACAAAACCGGCGACACTCGGCAAACAATTCCACACAGTATGAACTGCTCATAGCACATCTCGTTCTTCTAATGAAAAAGTTTTACCTTACAATAAAACTTATATTATGTACTTAGCTTTATTTAAAACCTATAAAGTGAGATAAACATTACCATTTTGCAGCCAAATCGACGTTTCTTACCAATTTCGTGTGTAATTCTTAGTTTAAATCTCCCACCAATGTCACCTGCTAGTTCCAAATGCATCCTTGAGGCGGCGCCAGTAGTGGGACGCCACTAGTGACGCTATAATTTCAAGCTTCATTAGATCTCATCAGGCAGCCCTTGCCTAGGTTTTAAATAAAGCTAAGTACATAATATAAGTTTTATTGTAAGGTAAAACTTTTTCATTATGTAGCATAGGCTTTATTTAAAACCTATAAAGTGAGATATTGTTTGTTATCGCCTGGTGACATTATGCTAATGTGAATCAAATATAATATTTAAATTTATTTGCTAAAAAGAAAATAGGGGCAAGATTTCCAGAAATCAGCTAACCAGTTACAGAGGTTGAAAAAGGTCAGCAACAGATGGGTCGGTGTTGACTCGGCCAGCCGATTCTGCAATTTCCCTTCTATAGAACTTGGCAAAGGTATTGGGACTTCTCCAGTTACCACGCGACAGTATATCGTCCAGCTTATATTTCTGCAGCCAGTTCAGAGATGCCACTGCTGAACGGATGCTGCCAGGTGGATCCTCTACACCAGCATCCCTGAGGACTGCCCTAATCCAACCTGCAATTACTGCCCTGGAGGCCGCTTTCACTGTCCCACAAGTTGTAATAAATAGGCTAGGTAGTATTGCCTGCGCTCTCCGTTCCTTAGACAGTTCTATGACCTTCTCCGTCCAATAGACAGGGTCTATGTTCCTAGACTCCGAGCGAGCCAGTCTCCACCCTGATTGTTGCCAGTCTGCCGAATCTGTCTTGCCACCAAACACTGGCCAAATGGAGATGCCTTCACTGTCCACTGACAATCTTTCAGCTGTGCAATGGAGCAATGTGAGATCGTGGACTCGGCGCCCTGATGCCAAAAGCAGGATGGTGGCTGCTCTCCTTGATGCTTCAAAGAGAGTAATATGTTGAGGCAAATTCTTCTCCAGCCATGATGATACAACCCTCGGGTCCCAAATGGGGGGTTTTGAAGGCCTTAGTCTAGCTAAAGATATCCCTTTTAATATCTTCTTCACTATCGGATTGGAGCTCAGCTCTCTATTGTCTTCGGGAGAGCCTAAGGTACACACCACTGACTTGTGAACTAAAATGGTACTCAGCGATAGCTTTTCTCTGATGTGTAGATCGGCTAGGAACCTGGCTAAGTCTTCAGCTTTGGGACGCGTGGCATCAAGCTGATTCTCTGACGCCCAGCGCTGCCACCTCCGCCATGCCGGAGCATAAGTGCGAAGGGTAGAACTTCTCCACCCGGATCTAAGAAGTTCCTTCTGCTGACTTGACCATCTTGTTAGGTTTTTGTCCCACCCCCACAAAGCCAAATCTCCAGAGTGAAGGACTCTACTTGAGGAGGGGGTTTGTTGGTCCTGGTGTCTATCAGTGCTTCTCCTAGATTGTGAATCGTAAGAGGTGGACCCAAGGCCCGACACTTCAGATCCGCTCTCCAAAATGCCCTTTCCCAACGAGGAGCCACTACCAAGTATAATCCCCTTGCTCTGTTCAGGTGGCAAAGAACCCTCGGCATGAGGCACGGGGGAGGGAAGATCCAAGCCAGCTGATAGTCCCAGTCCCTGCTCCAAGCATTGTGGTAGTCTGCCTCGTCGTCCTGAAAATCAAGAGAAACATACCTTTGAACCACATGCGCTGTCCTAGAGCCAAATAGGTCTATTTCGGGTCGTCCCCATTTCCTGAATGCTACCTCTGTGAACGAGGGTAGCAAGTGCCATTCGGGTATAGCACGATGACGAGATAGACAGTCCGCTACTTCATTGAAACGACCGGGTAAGTATTGTGCTGTCATGGAGACACAGTGTTTATCCAAAACATCTAGCACTAGTCGAGTACAGCTCAGGAGTTGAGTTGATCTGGTACCACCCTCCTTGCGGAGATAAGATACGACAGACCTGTTATCCGACTGGATCAGAAGACCCGAGCCAGATAGCTCAAGCACGTGAGGAGATAAGGCAGCCAACACGGCGAGTATCTCCTTTACATTGGAGTGAAGATTCAGCTGGTCATCAGCCCACACACCGCTGAGAAGCTTTTCGTCCAGCTGGGCACCCCAACCCTGATCAGAGGCATCGGTTGTTAGGTAATGCTCAAACAGCGGCAGATGTATAGGTGACGTCAGGGTGAGCGATCGAACCCACCATCTCAATTCCCGAGCGGTAGCTGCCGGAATTGGTGATGACTCCCAAGGGTGGTAGTGTCTGAGTCCTAAGCACCCTTTCTGTATGTGCCGGCTGTTGAGCCTGCCTCTTGGAACTGCAAAACTAGCAAAGTTTAAAGAGCCCAAGAGGCTGCGCCCCTTATCTAGTGACCACCTACCTGTCTGAATAAAACCCTTTAACAAATAAGATAGGGCTGAAACCTTGTTCTGAGGGAGAGACTTTTCATTAGTTAGAGTATTCCAGCTGATACCAAGAAATTGAACTTGTTGTGATGGTTCTAATATTGACTTATCAAATTGTATATGCCATCCCAAGCCTTGCAAAAACTCCACCATTTCAATAGCCTGCTGTTTTAAAGTAGGCAGGCATTGGTTTACTAATAAAAAATCATCCAGATACACTAGAATTCTCATCCCTCTCTTCCGCAGTTCCTGCGCTACCCAGTTAGTGAAGGTTGCGAATGCCTTAGGTGCGGTGGCCAAGCCAAAGGGGAGGGATGTCATCTGCAAGAGTTCATTCCTATAGATAAGTCTAAGGAAACATCTATGCTGCTCACTCACAGGTACATGAAAGTAAGCATGTGTGAGGTCCACTTTAACCATCCAGTCATTCGGTTGTAGAAAAGTAGGAACTCGATAAACGTTTACCAGACGAAATTTACTGACAGTCAGAAAATTGTTTAAATACTTTAAGTTAAAGACCGGCCTCTTTGAGCCATCTGATTTGGGGACCAGAAACATGTTAGAAATAAATGAGGGAGTGGCAGGTGCCGACTCTAAAACCTTAAGGGCTTTGAGTTTTTCTATTTGTTCTGTCATTGCCACAGAAGTCTTAGTGGCGAAAGGGGAGTTAAATAAATCAATATTATTATTTAGTGGAGGTTTTGATGAAAATGGAATTCGGTAGCCATCTAACATCTTAAGGATGATAGTAGGGGCGCCAAGGTTCCTCCACTTACCTGCGAATGAGCGCAACTGACCCCCTTGAAAAGAGGGCCCACTGTTAAAACCTCTTACGGTCTGGCTTCCCTGCTCTTTCCTTGGGCCGGAACCTACCTCGGGGAGGGAAAGCTTTAGCGGCTCTACGGGCTGGTTCCGGACCTCGACTCTCAGGGTGCTCCCTTCTCGCGATGGTTCTTCCCTGCTGTACTCTAGGACGAAAGGGCTGCGAGCTCTGCACAGTCACAGGTTTAACGGGTGGAGCTGGTCGCGAAGTGCTAGGCTGAGGAGCTAGGCACTTCTTCACTCCCCCCAACTTATCCAGCTGGGCCGACAGGAGGTTCGGGTCAAAGAGATATTCCGATGTGGGCGGAATCTTCCGTAAGGCATCTCGGACGTATCCGTCACTGATGCCTCGCAATGCCCCCTCTCGTCGATACTCAATGTGGCTAGCCCGTTTTCCGCAGACCATCTGCATGATGTCTTTGGACACCTTCTGGGACTCAGACCCCGCCGCGAAGAGAGACTGCACCTTCTCGAAGAGAGTGGAAGTGCTCAGCTTCGTGCCTGGTTCCGCACTCCAGTTGACCAGCTCCTGCAAGGAGGCCTTCAGGAGATCAGCCTGCAGGGAAAGAGCATTGGTCAGGGAGCCGCAGAAGGAGTCCGTTGACGTACTGGCCGATTCCTCCTGAGCTAGGCGCTTCAATTCAGGGTTCAATGCCAACATTGAGAAGAGAGGGGTTGCGGCATACGACTTCTGGATCTCGAGGTAGCGGACATTGTTCCAGTTGGCCGTCCCCAGATGCTGAAGGAGCTCCACTTTTTTCACCCTCCCTGGGTCGGCCGATGGTATCTTCGGCTGCTTTAGGTCAGTTGTCCACTCCCCGAGATCCAAGTCACGAGACGGCTTATTCGGATGGACGAGTCCCATTCCCAAATCTCCTGCCAATTCCTCCCGAAGCGACGCAGGGGTGTCCAGGGAGATGCTGTCCTCGTCATCGTCATCCGAGGCGCCACGGACGGGAGCCTCCGAACGCTTTTCCAGCAGCAGACGCAACATTTCCTGCATCTGGGACATCTGCTGCGTTAATACGTCAATTCGCGGGTCGGCGGGAGCTAATTCACAAACCCTCTGCCTCTTGGCTTTGCCTTCGCCGTAGACCCTCGGACGCTTCCCCCGCGTGTCCGTGTGAATCACCTTCATGACTTCCGCCCTCGAAAATTCGGCTTCCCCGCTCTCGGAACGTTCGGAATCCGACATAATCACGAAAATACAAAAAACACTAAACAAAAACACACGAAACTCTATAAATCGCAATTTTACGGAGTTCGAACAGTCACACTGTTAATAACCTCGAAAAAAATATGTAAATTTTGCGCAAATACTGAAAAACAGGTTATTTTACGGTATTTGATGTTTGTAAACAAACCAAACGTGTTTGACCTTCGCAAAATAAATGCTAATGAAGCTTGAAATTATAGCGTCACTAGTGGCGTCCCACTACTGGCGCCGCCTCAAGGATGCATTTGGAACTAGCAGGTGACATTGGTGGGAGATTTAAACTAAGAATTACACACGAAATTGGTAAGAAACGTCGATTTGGCTGCAAAATGGTAATGTTTATCTCACTTTATAGGTTTTAAATAAAGCCTATGCTACATAATATCTTTGGTTTGCACATTGTAAAAGAAACAGAAATTGGTGTTCTAAAATTATAAAAACGACCAAACAGACATATTATAAAGGGAAGCTTCATGAGGTAAAAGGAAACATAAAGCAAGAATGGAAAATAATAAAACAAGAATTGGATTTGCAAAAGGAATCAGTGCCCATAAATAAACTGAAAGTAAATAATAACATTGTATCTATAAATGATAATCCAACAGTCATTACTAACCATGTGAATAATTTTTTTAGTGATATAGGTCAAAATTTTGCTAATCTTTTGTGTAGTGCAAATAACACCAGCGAAGAATGTTTAATAAACAATTATAATCCAACACAATCTATGCAAAATGCCTGCTTTGAATTCAAACCAACGAATTGTAATGAAGTTTTAAATGTGATTAATGAGCTAAAATCAGGTTTTTCGAGTGGAAATGACAGTATAAGTGCAATGGTCTACAAACAAAATGCTTCTGAACTAGTTATACCTATTACACACATTGTCAATGTTAGTTTTGAGAATGGCTTCTTCCCTAATCATTGCAAAAATGCCAAAGTTATTCCTTTATTTAAGGGGTTATATACAGTTAGAATTTTCAAAAATACGTTTTTTTTTAAATTTCATTTTAGTAATGAACATTTATTTAAGTACACACACAAAAAATTTCAAGTCAATCCGGCTATTATTTTCGAAGTTACACGCATATTTGTAAAGGAGTGTCAGAGCGGAGACGGTGACTCCAAAGCATATTCGGGGGTTTTAAAAGTTGCACCTGACGGCGATAAAGAAGTTCTGAAGAAAGAATGTATTGGACACGTACAGAAGAGAATGGGCACGTGACACCGAGATTGTGTGAATAAAAATGTGGAAACAGTTGATAATAAAAATGAAAAAAATACAACAAAAAAAACTTTCGGTGGAAAAGGCAAACTTAGTGGTAAAATTATCGACAAGTTAACAGTTTATTATGGCTTAGCAATTAGGAGAAATTTTGATCCCATCGAAAAAATGTATAATGCTATCTGGGCCACATATTATCATTATTTCTCAACGGACAAAAACCTCAACACGGGAAGTGCCCGGTCGGACCAGAGTCATGGTGCAGTTGGCAACGGGCAGTAGCTGCCAATGAATTACCCACTTTCACGCATGATCATCCGTCATTACCACAAGATTTTGCTGAGGCTATAATTCCCATTTATACAGATCTCGGCAATGAGAAATTATTAGAAAGATGTGTGGGTGGTTTCACCCAAAACAACAACGAGAGCTACAATCAACTGATATGGAAAATCTCTCCAAAAATAGTTCAGGCCGGTTCCAAAACTGTAGAAACGGCTGCATACATGCTGCTGGCATATTCAATGAAGGTACAACATCATTATTATATTACATGAATGTAACAGGGGTTTTACTTGGGCCCAAAGCGCATTCATACGCCGAAAGAGAGGATAAACAGCGCGTGGCCGTCTCCGACCGCAGAGCACATGATAGCACACGAGAGGGAAGAATGGTCCGCAGACAACACCAACTCGAGTTACTTGAAGCTGCCGAAGGGGCCGAGGGTGTATTATATGGCCCTGGAATAGACGACTCGATGTAATTTGAAAAAATATTTTTTTTACTCTATGTAAAGTACTTTTCCAACTTTAAACGCGTTTTTCTCAAAACTGTGTTTTTAAAGTCGGTGATCAAGATTACTCGGAAACGGCTCAACCGATCAGTCTCAAATTTTAACACAAGCTTTTTAAGTATATTTTAGAGTTATTAATCGAAGGCCTGTTCTCACCGATAAATACACTTTTTTTATAAACAATATAAGGCCAAAATTTTGGTAAAAAGTTGTTTTTTTTTTTTTAAAGACGCCATTTTGTCAAAAAAAAATATTTTGCTCTGTCCTTCAATCAATTAGAGGAATTCATTTTAGATAATCCAGTCCAGAGATATGATGGTCACCGCAAAATGCCTTTTTTGAGAGGAGCTTCTGGAGAACAGCTATAGCAGCTATCAAAATTATTATTTTTACAAATAAAAATTCTTAAAATACTGTAACCAGTCAACTGTGGTTCGACCGCCGGCGGGCTTTTTTGAAATCCGGCGGTTTTTTTTTTTTAAAATGCGATTTTAACCCTTATGTATAAAGAATTTGTATGAAGTAAAAGGTCAGAATCGCTTGCGCCAAGTTCGGACTAGAATTAGCTTTTTGTTTGATGAGGCTACGAGCCCTGTACATGTAAATATAAATTATCTATGGTAAAGTGACGTCGCTTGTTTTATGAGTTTCTTTCCAACGGTCGGTTTCTGAGTGAGCGTTAGCTAAAAACGAGATTAATCAGTTAATTCAACAAATAAACGTAAGTAATTGTGTTTTTATACATAGTTCATTGACCAAGTAATGTGTTTTGATAAATATAAATCATTTTTGATATTGTAAATTTATAAAAGATGACGTAAAAGTTCGCAAAAATTTTGCAGGAACAATTTTTACTTTTTGGATGGAGTTATGTACATGATATATTACATTATTTGGAGTTATTCGTGTATCATTGTATGGATAAAACAATTGTTATTATATATCGAAGCTCTCTTTTTGTCAATACTTCGTGATTATTTTTAAAAAAAATGACATGTCATGTCATGTGTCAAAAAAATAGCTGCGCGTAAATATTTGATTTTTAGATGGGAATATTTACGTGATCATTATGTTATTTTGAGTTATTCGAATGTCATTATGCAGGGAAAACAATTGAGATTATGTAACAAAGCCATTATATAGTCGATATTTAGTGAAAATATTTAAAAAAAATAAGTTGTGCATCTCTACCGTTTCACACAAATACATCGAGATTACTTTACATGTGTTAGTGTTTCAACCGACAGCGCCACTTTTTTTACTGCTAGCGGCAGATTTTAAAAGTTGTGTTATCAAGCAATTCGCGTAGATTGTACAAGCAGGTCCAAGAAAATGTAAACTATTGTTTACGGAAATATTTTTATTGGTATTTATTATTTATTATGAAAAATAGTAATAAATATCACAAAAGTCACAGTATTAGTAAATATCACAGTTGTATAGGGTGTCCCAAAAAATAATAAGAAAAAATATTTTTTGTTTATTATTATATATACAAAATTTATAAATACTAGTATATGTCTGATTGTTCCTATTATTATAGAATGGAGACTAATACTGGAGAGGTACGCGGTAGAAGGACTGGTGAGGCAGCGCCGGACGGAGAGGCAGCGCCGGACGGAACGATGGTATGTTTTTTATTGTTATTATTTGTGTATTAGTAGTAGTTATATTAGGTTGGTTGTTTGCTTTTTTTTTTTTATAGTGAATACCTCACAAGAGTCCCAACTGCTCCCGTCTGGAGCCAGTGAGACTATGGCATCCCCAATTGGGGGATGTTGTGAGGCTGAAGGTAAGTGGGGAAGGGAAAGAGGAAGGTGGGGAAGTACCTGGCTATTCAGATCTAGTCACTAAACACGGCTAAAGCCATTTGGAGCAAAGTTTCAATTCTGAATGGTGGTCTTACACCAGGGCGATACTGGTAGTATCTTCCACTCTGGAAACTGCTTAATTTTTTCCAGAATTGAAAGACATTAGTGTAACAATAAATGTTTATTTTTTCAGGTTCCTGGAGCCGACAGAAGAGGCGGCAGAAGCACCGAAGAGGCAGCGCCTCTAGCAATCACGGTATGTTGTGTATTAGTAGTAGTTATATTAGGTTGATTGTGTGCTTCATCTTTTCCAGAATTGAAAGACATTAGTGTAACAATAAATGTTTATTGTTTTAGGTTCCTGGTCAGCCAATAAAAAGGAGGAGGCTAGACTTGGAGGAGCCCTCGGATGATCCAACCCCTTCAACCTCTACAGCTCCAACGACTCAGGTAATTATAATAAGACTAGGCTAACTTTTACAGTGCAATTTTTGTATTTTTCTTCCTCAAGGGCGCTTTTCAATGAAAATAAAATAATTTCGCATAGCTGAATATATATTTTTTCTTTCTATATATAGGTAGTCGACAATATCATCTTCGAATTTATCGGCTTCGATAGCGAAGATGATGACGAAGATGATGTCGACGTAAATCCCGATTGCGGTGGCGATCCCGAATATATCCCGCCCCTGGGGATCGAAACGGATGTGCCTGAGGAAGAGTTGGAGCTGTTGGGGGAGGAGGAGGAAAACCCCGAGGAGCAGTCCTTCACCTGGTCTGAAGACTTCTCTTCGTTCACGGGTCAGCGGGAAAATTTTACCGTCCTTCAGCCTGGCCCATCAACAGAAGTGTTCCCTCCGACAGTCGCTGCATCTGCCTATGATGTTTTCTCCAAAATATGGGACTTGGAAACAATGTCCTATATTGTAAAGGAAACGAATAGGCATGCATGGAGCGCACTGGACGAGATAACTACCGAAGATGGGGTATTGCACATGGCCGCCCATTCCAGGCTGAGGGAGTGGCGAGATGTGACGGTCCCTGAACTGTATTTGTTGTTCGCAATATTTATGATAATGTCCATTTGTTACAGAGCTGCCTTACCAGAATACTGGACAAAAGATATTTACTTAGAGATGCCTAAATTTAGGACTCTAATGTCTTATGATAGGTTTTGTCTGATAATGCAGTTCCTCCACTTTAGTGACAATAATGTCGGTTCCCAAGAAAAGCTTGCAAAAGTTAAACCACTATTGGACATAATGAATGAAAAGTTTTCCAGTCTGTACACTCCTCGTGAAGACATTAGCATAGACGAGTCCCTGTTGCTCTGGAAGGGTCGCCTAGGTTTCAAGCAGTGCATCCGCACTAAGGCGGCTCGGTTCGGCATTAAAACCTATGAGCTGTGCGAATCAACAACAGGCTACTTGTACCGCTTTATAATGTACACGGGAAAGGGTACAGAAGTCGAAGAGAACCACCTTGGGTTTTCGAGTAAAACTTCTAAAGTTGTACTTAAACTCATGGAGGGGTTCTTTGACAAAGGGTACTGCCTTTACATGGACAATTTTTATAATAGCATGCCATTGACTAGGTACCTGAAACAAAGGAATACCGATGTTGTCGGTACCCTTAATCGCCGCCGAAAGATGGTACCTCAGGTTATTAAAGCCATGAAGAAGAGTGTGCCACGGCATACGATTGTCGGTAGACACTGTGGTGACTTTTCAGTCGTTGCTTGGAATGATATTAAAATTGTCACCATGGTGTCTACCTTCCACAACACCGAAACGGTCATGGGTCAAAGAGGGTTAGAGAGATACCAAATGCCTCGATCTGTGGTCAGGTACAATTCCTTCATGGGTGGAGTGGATACCAAAGATTCGCTGTTGTCCACTTACCGCATGGAGAGAACGCGAGGTCACAAATGGTACATTAAGGTATTTCGTCGCCTGCTCAATGTCAGCATCCTGAATAGCTTGGTGATCTACAGGCAACTTCAACAAGACGCTGTGCCCATTCTTCACCGTACATTCAGGAAGCAATTGGCATTTGAGCTTATAGCGCGACACTCTCCCTTTGTGACAGCACCCAGACCGATTTCTTCTAACGACAGTCATATTCTTCCTGTGCACATCAGATTAGAGAATTTTTCACATTACCTAGTTGAAACCACAGAAACGGACAATAGGAATCGCAAAATACGCAAAAGGTGCGTACTTTGTACAAGGCGTAAAATAAACAAACAGGTCGATTCCTATTGCGTAAAGTGCAAAGTTTTCCTTTGCATGGCGTGTTTTGTGGTGTATCATAGAGTTGCAGATTTATAATTTTTTTTCATTACTTGCTAAAATCGCTTTTTTTCCATTTAGATTATATTTTTTCTCTTTTGTTTAGACTATTTTTTTACTTTTTTTTTTAGTTTTTTTTTTTTTCTGTTTTCATTCAAAAATATAAAAATTGCCATGACGAGGAAATTCATTATACCTAATAGTGGCAGTCCCATAATTACAGTTCAGGGAGTGTGTTAATTGTTGCAAGGTGTTGTTATTTATGGTGTTTGTTATTTATGGTGTTTGTTATTTATGGTGTTTGTTATTTACGGTGTTTGTTATTTGCTGCATTGGTGTTTTTATTTTTTTCTTGGATGTTGGTATTTGTGGTTGTTTTTTGTACATTGTGTGTTTGTTATTTGTGATGTTTCTTATTTGTTGCGTGGATGTTATTTGTTGCTTGGTTGTTATTTTTTGTATGGGTATTTGTGTATTGAATTGAAACGCAAGTGCATTGGTTAATATTTCATGTCCATTCATTGTATCTTCCACTTTTTAGGAGGATAGAAACAATGTCTAAAAATTGACATATTATCATAATAAATATGTATATGTAAAATAATATTTTTCGTAGTCGAGAGCCTGGCCTCTGGACCAAAGTTTGAAAAACACATATTTCATATAATATAAAATGAAATAAATATGATGAAACATAAATCTCCGACTTTTATTTTTATTGAACCACCCAGTACTTGAAATTGAAAAAATGCATTTTATGTTATATAAAATTGAAATAAATATTATGAAAAAAAATATCACTAAAATTTATTTTTATTCTCCTTGAATCATGATTCTTTGAACCACTCTGTATTTCGATTGTAATGTGTATACAAGAATGACGGCCATTTTGGAATTCCAGATATTGAAATAGACTTCAAATTGGTGAACTGTCTGAGGTAAATATTCTACATATTAGCATTGTTTTGGATATAAATTCATTATCGAAATAATAGGTGTTAGGTACCATTAGAAAAGTAATTCTATCTAGTTTATTTTGATGTAATTTTTACAATATTTCGCAATATAATTGTGTCAAAAATCAGGCTGGTAAAGTGACGGCAAAAATGTTAGAAAATTTACATCATAGTGCATAAATATATTTTTAGCATTATTTATTTACAGGTTTCTAGTATAAAAAAATATTATTAGTAACAACAATAGTATGAACTACCAAAAACTGAAAGAATTGCTTTCATAACTTTATACAATACGACACAAAAAAATTCTAAAGTGCACGCTTGGCGTGAGATTTTTTTTTGAAAAGCCTAAAATATTTTACATTTTCAAAACAACGTAAATGCCATTATTTCTTTGAAAACACCTTTGGTTTGTTTTTTTTCATATAGGCTATTTATTCAGGTTTGTGTGGAAATAATAAAATCCGTTTATATTCATAAACATAATTTTTTTGACAATTGTTTCCCGAACGGGGGAATTTTTTATTAATTTTTCAGATAAAGTTAGCTATTCTGGGAAAATGTCTTACGATATAATCATGAACTATATATGAATAATTAGCTACATTATCTGGTAAACAGAAAACAATAAAAAAAAAAGCAAATACTTAGTTTTTTTTCCGAAATTTGAGAAAAAACTCATCAAGGTAATTTTCGCGCTGTTTCCGAAATCTGCCCCACTTTCAAGAGGAGTTGCCATAATATGTGTACGAATTTTTACTTTAATAAATTAAAAATTCTTGAAAAATCCCGTTTTTTGGGCCTCCTGACTGTATATAACCCCTTAAAATATGTATTTTTATTATTTTAGTTTTAAATAATAATGATCTATAAGCTCCCTTTAAGCAAATGATATGTAAACAAGATTTTGACAAGTTCAGGTGAACTTTTAACTGGTCGCAGGGTTTGCCATTGTGGATATTAAAACACCATTTTATAAAAGCTCTTTTTTTTTAAAGTGTTAAAAAAAAAATCTCAGGATTTTTTGCGCAACAGCTTCAAAAAACGGTTTTGACGCTGCACTTTTTTATCAGAAAATTAACTTGTCGCAGTAAATTAACTTGTCGCAGTTCCTACAAAGGATGAATTGTTTTTAAATGACATGGTTAATATCAAAATATTTGGAATTTTTTTTTTTTTAGGTGAGGAACCTACATAAGGAAATTTTATTAGTTATTAATTGCCCTAAAAACAAACGTATTCGTAAAGCGTTAGTGAAAATGATTGTTACGGAATATCATCCATTACACCTTGTAGAAGAGACCAAATTTATAGAATTTGTTAATACTTTATGCCCTGAATATCATTTACCGAGCAGGAAAACGTTAACTTGTACTCTTATACCAAAGATGTACAGTGAAATATACGCAACTGTTCAAGCAAAAACAGCGAAAGCTTCGGGTGTTTGTCTTACCACCGATGCGTGGACCTCTTTAAATAATCAAGGCTTTCTAGCTTTAACTGCTCACTACGTTGATGAAAATGGCAAGTTAGCATCAAATCTTTTGGGCATAGTAGATTTTAATGAAAGGCATACCGCTGAAAATTTAAGCTCCCTGCTGAAAAGTAAAGTGAATGAGTTTAATTTAGGTTTATTTTAAATTGTAACAGATAATGCCGCAAACATGATTGCGGTTGTTCGTTTGGGTGGTTGGCGGCACGTTGGTTGTTTTGCCCATTCGATTAATTTGGTTGTGCAGACATCCATTAAAGAAATACAGCCTACTTTAAGTAAAATTAAATCAGTGGTAGAGTATTTTAAACGGAGCTCTCACGCCCTTTCCAAACTTCAAGAAGTACAACGTCAAATGGGACTTCCTCTATTAAGGTTAAAGCAGGATGTCCCGACACGCTGGAATTCTACTTATGATATGTTGTTAAGGGTAGTGAGAGTTAAAGACGCTATTATTTCAACATTGGCTTTAAATCAGAGTCGAATTAATGACGATTAGTCCACGAGAATGGGACATGATTATAAAAACCGTGCCTATTTTAGGAGTATATGAAGAGATAACCCGAGATATGTCCGCAGACACTAAAGTCACATCATCCAAAATAATTACTTATTGTGAGGTGATGGAACGACATGCCAATAGCCAGGTTGTGGACGCCGATTTGTATCCAGAGCTTTTTAATTTAGTTGAAGTCTTGAAAAGTCAAATTAAAAAACGTTTTTGTGATGTTGCTGGTCCAGGCTTAATAGCTGAAGCTACCATTTTGGATCCAAGATTCAAAAAGATCCCATTTAATGATACCACAAAATTAGAAAGGGTCGTCAACAGTATTAAATCAAAACTTTCCGATTTAATATTCAATTCCGAACAAGTTCGTCCGATAATTATTGAACCTGAACGTCCAGAACCGTCTACTTCCAACACCACGTTAGAGTGTCAGTCAATTTTTTTATGGGCAAAGCACGACAAGAAATTTACAAGCTACCAAACCGAAACTATGTTTAACCCCACAGCTGCTGCAACTATTGAATTTGACCAATATTTACAGGAAGAGATTCTACACAGAAATTGCGATCCACTTGAATGGTGGAATGAAAAGAAATACAAGTTTCCAAATCTGTATATTTTATCAAAAAATGTTATTTGCCTAATGGCCACCTCAGTACCATGCGAGAGAATATTCTCAAAAGCAGGGCTTACTCTCACTGAGAGAAGATCACGTTTAACATCTTCAAAACTAGCCGAAATATTATTTTTAAATTGTAATTTGGAATAACTTTTTTTCTTCAACTTTTCAACTTATGGATCCTATTTTAATTTCAGTACTATATTAACAAGAGTAATCAGTAATAATACTAATAATGATATGCGCAAATTATGTGGCTTTTCTATGTCTTTTGTGTGTGTAATCGTAATGTTATGTTATGAGAATTGGAGTGTCTGTATGTTTTTTTAATTTTAAATTTTGATCTGTTATTGAGTATTCTGTTATCTACGTGAAATTTTCTTTTATTTTATGCACGTGATAGCGTTAGTAAAATGCTTTTTTACTCTTCTCCTCTGTCTATAATATAAAGGCAGCAAGATTTTATAAACATTTTAAATTGATATTATTTAGTATAGACACTTGCCTTTCTGGTATATAATTTTTGTTTAATGTTTTTTGTATTTAAAAATGGTTTAAGTATTTTTATTTTCAGTATTAGGAATATTTGTTGGTGGTTATTGTTTACGTATACACACATCACAATTTTATTAGTGAGTTGTAATTACTATTTTATTTTGTTCGTAAAATAACATATTTATTAAAAAGTTTGTAACATGTTTATTTTTTTTACTAAAGTTACGCCAAAGCTATCCTTGCCTTAAGAACTCTGTGCTATAAAGTGTAAAGCTTATAGCACAGAGTTCAATACAATATACAATAACAGAATATAATACAGGTTTTCTAAGTAAAGTTATAAATGTACTTCTGCAATGAAAATAATAAATCCCTGTATTTGATATTTTTGTGTGTTTATTTAAAATGTTTTTTTCAAAACGAACACATTTATTTGATTGCGAAAAAATCCTTCATTATTGCTTTCTTTGAGGTTCCTAAATATGAGCATTCTAGGTACAAAACCAAAATGAAGTGTCGAATCAAGGAATTAAATTCCGGCACTATCTGCATTTAAAAATATACATTCAGTGACAAAACAAAGTGATTGTTCAATCTTATGATTGTACAAAAAACAATTTAACTCATATCAGTGAAGTACCTAGTGGACATACCATTTCAGTAGAACACATAATTCAAAAAAGAGTGCTCAAATCGATAAAATAATTAAAATATCAAACATTTAAATTTCGAAGCGTATCAAGGCGTCATTGTTTTTGTCAACACGCAAAGTACCTCTATACGTATCTCCAGGCTGACCGATAAGTTAGCCATATTGCCTACTTGCCAGTTGACAGGCGCAAAATTTCTAAATCTAAGTGTGATTACAGTGCATTGAATTATTTAATTGTGTCATTACAAACATCATGTCAGCAACAAGATCCGCAATTGAACATCAAAAAATCATGGACTCGCTCAGCGAATACATTGATCGTAAACTGGGTGAGTTGAAATCACAATTGTTTACAAAATTAGAGACGGAATTAGCCGATCTAAAAAAATCAACTCAATTTGTGAGCGATAGATATGATGACATAAATGAAAAATTAAATAAAATTCTCGACCTTCCGAAACAACACCAAAAAATAATGGAAGATTTGGAAAACAAAGAAAAAAGAATAGTTGCTCTTCGAAACAATATCTTGAAACAAACCGCATACTATCTGAAAATCAATACGGATTTAGAAAAAAATATGGGAACTTCCGATGCCATCGCCTCTATTGTAAAAAGTATAAAACATAGTCTCGATAATGGTAATAAGTGTATCGGAATATTTTTAGATCTATGTAAAGCTTTCGATACAATTGATCATACATATCTTCTAGAAAAACTCAAAAAGATTGGAATCGTAGGTCGTGAACTGAATCTCATTCAAAGCTACATGTCAGAAAGGTCACAGCTAGTCAGGATTAAAAATGAATCAAGTCAACCAATACCAATTCAATACGGAGTTCCACAAGGCAGTGTCTTAGGGTCGATTTTATTCCTGATATATATAAATGATCTATGTAATCTAAACTGTCACGGCTCAGTAATTAGTTTCGCAGATGACACAGTTCTTCTCTTCCATGGAAAGTCGTGGGAGACTGTATTCGTAAAAGCTGAAGAAGGGATGAATCAGGTAAAACAATGGCTTGATATAAATTCACTAACATTAAATGATACAAAAACTAAATATATTAAATTCAAAATTTACAACAAACAGACAGATAATGTCAATTCAAACCTAAACATAAAAATTCATAAAAACTGTTTAACCGCGAACCATGAAATTCCTTGCAACTGCCCAAAATTGATTGAAATTCAAACCTTGGGATAATTATTGATCAAAACTTAAATTGGAACTCCCAAATAGAAAAAGTGAGCAAAAAATTAAAAAAACTAACCTATTTCTTCAAAACAATAAGAAACATTTTAGATAAAGAACAACTAATTCAAATTTACTACGCACTAGCCCAATCTCAACTACAATATGGTCTTATCGGATGGGGAAGCTCATGCGATTCCACTATAAAACCAGTCCTCATAACACAAAAGGCAATTCTAAAAATTATACTTAGGATCCCCATCAGAACTCCTACCGACTATGTTTTTAAAACCCTGAATGTAATGACACCAAAACAATTATACGCAAAAGATATACTAATTTACGCATTCAAAAACCAGGACAACTTTACACAGACAAACTCAGACAGACTCACAAGATCCACATTACAACATATGTTACACCAACCTACAACTAAAACAACTTTTGGACAAAGAAATATGCAGTATTATTCTATAAAATTATTTAATGTCCTCCCTTTTGAAATAAAAAACATTAAAAAAATAACTGACTTCAAAAGAAACATTAAGAAATGGTTTATGGATAAGGGAAGGATGAATATAGATATAATTTTGCAACCCAACAAAGACTAAAGCTTGTAGGGTAAACGGTACTATCTCTGGCACCCCCCCATTGATTGGCACTCCTGAATTGAAACAGTAATATTAGTGGCTACGGCGAGAAATATATCCCAATTTTAGACGTATTGTGTTCCCACACTATCCTATTTTTAGATGGGCATAATTTATTTCATACATAGGGCAACATTTTTCAACTGTCAACTGATCCGTGGACGCGGGTAGTGCTCATCACGTTTTATCAAAATTTCTTATTGTTTTCATAAGGTAAGTGTTCCATTATACTGATAATTATTTCAAGTTTTTACAAGATATTGATATATTTTAGAGTATTGTGTTGTAAATAAAGATGAGTTTCTTTGCCATCCTTATTTAGTTTAAGCGCCTGGATAAGATAATTACCAGGTGCCAATGATTGTGTGTGACATTTGTATGGAGGTCTATTCATTGGCATGCATGTCAATCACTGTACTTTCATATAATAATTGATAAATTGTGTTTTTTTAGACAATTGATATGTAGTTTTGCTTAAATTCAGCAGTAAAATTTAGAACATACATTTGTTTAATTAAAGTATTATTATTAGCAGTGCCAATCACTATAACCTGCACATGCCAATAACTAAACTGATAGGTGTGCCAATATTTACACTGCCAATGATGCACACTCTGAAGTTTACACCATTAATTGATTTAAAATTATTTATTAAAGTTAGTTTTGTTTGTGTTTTTTACAGATATCGAATTAAAATGCCTAAAGTTCCTGCTGATTTAAAGTATTTCAAAAAATACAAGGAGAACGACATTCAGAAGGCTTTAGATGCTGTGAAAAGTGGTATGTCGAAAAAAGCCGCTTCTAAACAATTCAACATTCCACGGTCTACTATTCAATTTAGAGTAAGTGAAAAATATGTTAAGACAAGACCCGGACCAGCAACAGTTTTAACAGAAGAAGAAGAGTCTATCCTCGTTCGGTGGATTAGTAGAAGCAGTCAGAAAGGTTTCCCACGAAGAAAAGAAGATATTCTAGAGAGCGTGCGATATTTTCTCAGTAAAAATCCTCGACCAAATGCATTTATTAACAACAACCCTGGGGAAGGATGGTATAAATTATTTTTACGGAGACATCCTGAAATTTGTATCCGAACTGCTGAGGCAGTAACTTCAGCAAGCTCGGTTGTTTCAGAAACAAACATAAGACGCTGGTTTCAACAAATCTACGACTACTTACATGAAAACGATTTAACTGAAATATTAAATGATCCAAAACGTATATTTAACGGTGACGAAACTAATTTCCAGTTATGTCCCAAAAATTCTAAGGTTCTGGCTATGAAGGGTACAAGGAATGTTTACGAAGTAGAACACGCACCAAGTAAATCATGTCTAACAGTAATGTTTACTTTGTCAGCTTATGGTGAGATAACTCCACCAATAGTAATTTTTCCTCTAAAAAGAATGCGACAAGACATCATTCGATCTATACCAAGCGAATGGGGAATAGGATTGTCTGAAAATGGATGGATGAAAGGGGACATCTTCATTTCATACATAAAAAATGTCCTTCATCCGCATCTGTGTAGATCACACGTTAAATTTCCTGTAATTTTGTTTCTCCATGGTCACAAGAGTCACACAACTTTTGAATTAAGTCAGCTGTGTCAAGAATTGGGTATAATATTAATAGCTTTATATCCAAATGCAACCCGTATTCTGCAGCCTGCTGATGTTTCTGCATTTAAACCAATGAAAAATGCATGGAAAAGGGCCGTTTTGGAATGGAGAAGAACTAACGTTTCAAAAGTTCTTACTAAAACTGACTTCGGTCTGATCCTTAAGATTGTTTTGGAAAAATTTATTAACAAGACTGTTGTCGTTAATGGTTTTAAAGCTTGTGGACTTTTCCCTTGGAATCCAAATGCATTGGACTATTCCAAATGTTTGGGGAAATCTAACCATCCTCTCACTCGATTAACCTCACCATCACAAAAACCACAAGAAAATACAAATTTATTGAACTACGAAGACTTTAAAAGGATTGTTGGTGATGAAAAAATTAAAATATTTGAGAAACACCAATTTGACAATGAATCATCAGATTTTTTAGCACTGTTTACGATTTAAAAAAAATTAAATGATCAACGTTCACTAGTTTCGGACAACGAAGAAGCTGAAGAATTTGCCGGAATATCGGATGATTTCTTATGCTTTGATTCGGATGATGAAGTACCTTTGAACACAATAATTGCCAATGATTTGCAAAAACGAGCGAATGACAGCCACCTTTTGTCAAATGACATGCCAGATCAAGAATCGCCTCAATTGGAGCTAGCAGATAGCATCCCTTCTTGCAACAGTGCAAATAATTATTCACAAAAGTCCACAGAGATGAAAATAATAAATAACGACTTTGTACAAAACCAGCGCGTTACTCCCACAAAGCACAATACTTCATTAAATGATATCGTCGCTTAAGTTCTAACACCGCGGAAGTCCAAAAAATGCCATTTTAACTTTTGCATGTCATTCTATAGAGAATCGAAAGGCGCACCTCCTAGATCAATCAGAAACAAGGATTTTAACCAAGAAAAGCGTTTTATTTTGAAAACAAATACACAGCGTATCTCCGTGCCGCGGAAATCGTCATGCAAACAGCGCGTAAGTCAGTTTGCTTTCATATTGTGACAGGTCGCGAAGTGTGCTCCGAATATATACATTGTAAATCAAGGTAAGTTTAAATCATATTACTAATATTATGTGTTCATAAAAGGGATAAAGTCTTTATATTTGGTTTTTAAGTATAGTTAAGTCTAAATATTAATTACGTTTTTGTAAAAAATAAGATGAAAATTGTTATTTTACTTACGCGGTGTTCTGCTTAATGTAGAAGTGACTTACGCGGTGTTTTATATAACGGTTTTTAATACAAGGTTTTAAATTTACAGATATCAATGCCCCATGGATTACGACAGCAGTGATGATGAAGAGATCGATGAAATATGTAAACAACTAGGAATAAAAATACCACCGAAAAAGAAAAATGAAAATATCACACCCAAGGAAAATTTGGAAAACCTCGACATTAACAACTTGCCTGTTGTTATAATTCCAGATAATGCCAATATAAGTGTAAAGAACCCGTCAGCCGATGGTCCTTTGACATAATTTTTAAGGAAAAGAATTTAGCTTATTCCAACCAAAAAAATATCAATATGACACAAGCTGTGCGTTCAAAGCATGTAATATAAGTGAAGATATCTATCGCAATCACGTCATTCGAAAAGAAGCAGCTAGAGAGGAGAAAAATAAAGACAAGGACCGAGCATTAGCAGGAGAAGCACACGTATTTACGCACGATTTCCAATCGGTAAAATTATGTCCGATGTTGCAGACTAGTGCTTTGTATCACAAAACAAAACTCTGTGTTCACAATTTCACAATTTTTAATCTAGCTACAAAAGATGTCCATTGTTACTGGTTTGACGAGCACAATGCAGGATTAGTGGCTTCTGTTTTTACATCATGTGTCATAGATTGCCTGAGAAAATCACTTTCTGAAAAACCTATGCCAATTATCCTATTTTCTGATGGATGTACATCCCAAAACAGAAACGTTGTTTTAGCTAGTGCTCTTTTAGATTTAGCCATGGAATATAACGCAAAAAATCCTTGACAAGGGCCATACACAAATGGAGTGTGATTCTAGCCACAATGCAATTGAATGTAGGCTTAAAACAAGGAAATATACTTACCCTCCCAGTATGCCTCGATTTCTAAGGAAGCCCGAAGAAAACAACCTTTTATCGTTCAGTTTTTTCTCTTTTGACTTTTTTATGACTACTCAAACAAAAATGATTTCTTGTATGAGTCAATCCGGCCTGGCCGAGTCGCAAACGATCCTACAGTCACAGATTTGAGGGTTTTGGAGTATAACCCTAATGGCCTTATTAACTACAAGTTGAGCTTTTAGGATGACTACAAGAATTTGCCTAGATGAGCTTAAAATTAAAGGACAAGACCAGGCCCAAGGTCAAAGCTTTATAATAACCATAAAAAAATAAATGAATCTAAATGGAAACATCTTCAAGAACTCAAGTCAGTTATTCCTCCTGACTGTCACCATTTTTACGATGCTTTACTTCATTAAGATTTAATAATTACTAATTTCTATTGTATTTTTGTTATTTTTAATTATGTTTGTAAGGTAGAACTGATTTGAACTTTTTGATGTGATTTTTTACCAAATAAGTATCAAGGTTGAAAAACAGTGTAATAAAGCTAATTTGTTAATTATTTATAACGAAAAGTTAAGAACATCTGTTAAGATAGTTGTAGAAGTACGTTTTATGTTTTGTATTTTTTTATGAGATAAAAGTCTACCCGTTATTTTTGTTTTATTTGAAATGAATATTTCAAGACAATTACATAGTATTTATAATAACTCCGCGTAAGTCCCCCTATTTTATTTATTATAATGTGGTAACACCGCGTATGTCAAAAAAATAATCCAAATAATGATTTTTTATAACAACCGTTACAAAAATCTTATTTAAACCTTTATTTTATAAATTTTCGTTAAAAAATATATGTACTATGATCGCGATAAATAAAAAGGCACGGTTTTTTTGCTTTCCTGAAAAGTTGTTATTTTTGACTTCCGCGGTGTTAGAACTTAAGCGACGATATCCTGAATTGGCCAAAGACGCCAGAGAGGAAAACCAAAAATATGACAATGAAAAAAACTTTTGTTTTGACTAGTAAAGAGTGGCTTGATATTGAGGAGGCAAAAATGAATGCAAAAAATAAATTGGTCTTAGAAAAAGCAGCTAGAAAAACTCAAAGAGAACAAAATTCCAAAGTTAAGCTGAAAGTTCTAAACTGATTAACAAATCAAGAAAAATATTGCAAAAAAAGAATAATAATACTGCGATTGAAAATTTGCCCGTTCAAAAGCCAAATGAATGTTTGAATTTTGAAGATACTCTTCCACCAAAGATAAACAAGAATGGTTCGACTTCAACACAATTTCATTCCAAAACTTCTTGTAACCTCGTGCAAAAACCTACAAAATTACAAATAATTACTCTTCCTGAAAAGGAAAAATCAATAGGAAAGGAAAATGAACCATCAACATGGAATAATATTTTCCAAACCAACAGTGCAAGCGTACATAAATCTGTTGAACCTAAAATAAAAATCATTTCATGCGTGACACTCAAAAACCCATTTAAAATTATAGTTAAAAAACCCGTTTCTGGAAATGACAATAATATTCAAAGTCTACCAGATGACACGAAAAATCTTTCGAAAAGCGAAATGATTGAAGCTTTGCTAAAAGAAGATTGAAATTTCTTAAAAGAAGTACGTAATACCCACCTACCGCAGTTTTTTTTAATATTAGAAAAATATAATTTTTTAGTAAAATGTATCCTCTTTGTGAATTGTATCCTCTTTCAATAAAGTTTACTGAAAAAAAATGTTTTCTTTACAAAAATAATATATAACACAAAGTGCCAATGATTATACTTCTTGCAATGCCAATTAATGTATCGTGGGTGCCAATAATTGTACTTTTTATATGTTTGCGATTTGATTCACTATAGTGAGAAACGCAAGCAAAATTAAAGACAGGCAACATTGAAAATGTGTACTCAATTGTTGAACAAGTCAACTGTAATAAATATATTTTAAAAAACTTGCAATGGTAACACAAAATCGGGTAACAAGTTGGAAGTTTACCATAAAGTGCCAACCATTGTACTCCTTACCCTATTATGTTTTATTTTTCTCTAAATATTGTTTTTTTAATTTTCTATATAGTATTTTAACATATGTACTTATACTATTTCAAACACATAACCATGTACAATGCGTCCTTAGAACGGGGTACCCCAGTAAGGACACATTATCTTATATAAAAAAATTGTTAAATAAAAAAATAAAAATAAATAAATAAAAAATGAATTAGTTCACTTGACCAGGTGAATAAGACAGAATTGTTTCATTATTGTAAATTAAACTGCCCATGTCTACTATAAAGATCTAAAATGACACTATCTCTCAACCAGGCCGTAGCTTAGTTTGTTAAGCGGTCGATTTTCGATTCAGTTCGTTATAGCAACGGCGCGTGTTCGATTCTCAAGTAAACCAACAGATTTTTTTTTGTATTTATTCTCCCTCTGTGCATCAGTCGCGATACTGTGTGATTACAGCTACATTCAAACTCAAAATAAATATTTAAGTTCCTCTAAACAGGAGTCGACAGAGAAATGCACAAAAGAAATCAATGACATCTAGTGACGCTGAGGAAGATGACAATAAAATCATTACTTATATCGAGAAAAATTTCGAGTAATGTACGAAACTATTAATACCAAACTAAATATTCTGCCAGACATAAAAGACTCTATCGGCTTCATTTCCACCGAGTACGAAAACCCGAAAAAAATGTAATCCGATTCTTTGGGCACAATAAAAAGTCTACAAGCTGAGAATGTTAAGCTGAACACAGAAGTGCGCGATCTTAACGCGCGCATGTCCCACATGGAACAGACAGCCAGGGAAACCAACGTCAAGATCCAGTGCGTACCTGAGCATAAATCTGAGAACCTGATATCGATCGTAAAACAACTTGGAACCGTGATTTCCTGCCCCATTGCCGAGTCGGAAATACTTAACATTCATTGAGTCTCCAAGATTCCAGAGGCTCAAGTCAATCGTCGTGAAGCTCCCGAACGTGAGGGTAAGGGATGAAGTCCTGGCTGCAATCGTCAGCTTTAACAAGGAAAACATGAACTCCAAGCTAAACTCAACACATCTAGGCATTGACGGCATCAAATCACCGGTATACGTCAGCGAACACCTCACACCAGCAAACAAGGCTCTGCATGCAGCCACGAGGATTAAAGCTAAAAAAGCTAATTATAAATTCGTGTGGATCCGTAATGGTAAAATTCTTGTTCGTAAAGATGAACACTCAGCGCATGTAGTGGTGATCCGCAACCCGGACTCGTTAGCTTCGCTTGCCTGATTCCTACCGTATTTTGTCTAAATTTCAATTGGTATATGTGTATGTATGCTTGATGCATACTGAAGCGGTCGACACTGACCGTCGGTTCCCCCGCGTCGTGTCCCGCTCTTTCTTCACCACGTCTCTACAGGACGATCACATACCCGGCTCTGCACGGACTACAATTTATTATGGACAGCTTGGAATCACGTCAGCGCCCTGGCCCCGGCTACAATTCCTAGATGAAGGCAATATTATTGTTCCTTACACGAAGGAAGAAGCTTTAGCATTATACATCGATTTAAATTTATCTATGTACCAATATCGATGTCTAAAGCTAAATTTGGAAAACAAAAACAGTAATGTGTTTCCTGCTTATGAAAAAATATTAGATGCCAAAAAAATGTGTTACCCAGATCAATCAGCCATAATGGTGACAGACACAAGTGCTCGAATTAAATTACAGGCACTTTTGGATCACACTGCCACCAAAATACTTATGGGCAACTCTACCAAAAGCCTTGATCGAAACTTAATTTTGTATACTATGTGAGGATGAGACGGATCTTCTGGGCAGAATGAGTACAAACAGATTCTTTCGGGTGAAAGTACTCTAATTTCAAACGTGAATTTATTCATTTCATCACTGGTTCCACTTAAACTTACAAATGAAGACACGAAAGCTGTGTATTGGGAAAATCTGCGAAGTTCTTCCACAAGATTTTGCATGTCTATATCTATTGAATTTGCTAAAGAAACTTCAGAGACAACTAGACACATTGTTGACGATATAGAATCTCAAATTCGTGAGCTGGTGGAGTCTAATATTCGACTGGACGGGAAAGAATTTTCGGTCAAACACCAACTATTTATTAGGATGATTGACAGGAAGGTTTTCCAAGTTTTAACAGACACACCATCTTCTTCTACGTGCGTTGTATGTCTTGCAAAGCCCAAAGAAATGAATGATCTTGAACGTGTAAGGCAAAGAGTTGACCGAGAGGAAACTTACAGATTTGGCTTATCTACGTAATATGCTTGGATTCGCTGTATGGAATTGATACTCCACATATCTATAATTTATCATTTATGAAGTGGTCCGTGACAAACAAGAGAGAAAAGGCTAACAAAAAAACATATATTCAAGAACGATTTCGCAAAGAGCTCAGTTTGATTATAGATCCCAGAAAATCAAATTAAAATATGTGCTTGCAACCTGACAAATACGATAACATGTGATTGCCTTTATTTAGAACATGTTCCTAAAATTAAATACTTAGGTATTATTTTTGACAGCAATTTGAAGTGGAAACAATATATAACCACTACAGCAAACAAACTTAGAAAATTCATTTACTTTTTTAGACAAACTCGCAACTTTCTCAACCTAAACCAGCTCAAAACAATCTACTATGCACTTAGTCAATCTTTAATAGAGTATGGTATCATAGCATGGAGAGGAGCAAACGATGCCGCCATTGATCCAATCTCTAAAGCTCAGAAACTTATAATAAAGATTTTCCTCAAACTACAGATCACAAGCAGCTCGGATGAAATCTTTAGGAAAATCTGTGTTATGGACATTAGGCAACTTTATGCCAAAAACATACTAGCATACCTCTTCAAACACAAAAACTACTTTTGACAATGTCCAAACTGCTTGTGATACATTTTCGAAATATAAAACAGACATCAAGTCTTGGATCATCAGCCAAGACAGATCCAAGATCAAAAATTTTTTAAAAATCCCCTCATAAGTATGTACTAGATGCTGATTAACCAATTTATTATTATTTATTATTTTTTATCATTTATCATTTTCACATTGTCATTTATGTTATGAAATATTATTTGTATCAAATAATATGTAAACATTAATTTATGTACTCAATACGTCTGTCTCAACACAGGTTTATCCTAGTGAGACAGACATCGAAAAAAACCTGTAAAAGAACTTTATGTTGTTAATAAAAAAAAAAAAATAAAAAAAGATAAACCAAGACAAGGTACTGGAAATAGTAATGACGGAAACACGGCTAGAAGATTTTTTGCTAACACTTTTTGTACTGCTGATATAACTGGAGTAGACGAAGAGATAATTTGAAGGTTTTCTATAATTTTACAGACCATGGCATGCGGAAGAATCATAAATGCAAATAAATTTGGAGAGTATACGAATAAAACCGCAGAGTTGTATGTTAGCAAGTACACCTGGTATTACATGCCAGCTTCGGTGCATAAAATATTATTGCACGGAGAAAATAATATTAGGTATAATTCAATTTTACCACTTGGACAGTTATCTGAAGATACTCAGGAATCTAGAAATAATGACTATAAGATGTATAGGTTACACCAGTCGTACTCAAATGCGGCCCGCCAAGCTATTTTGTGCGGCCCTCAATACATTTAATATGAGGAACATTATTTACAAAATCTGGCATTCTATATCACGTTAATTTGAGATTAATTGCGACTTTAACGTACAGACATTGAAACCCGAAGAGGATAGTCGTTGTCGTGTCAACATCAGATCTGGTATAAGAGTGTTGCTACTGCACACGCTAGATCTCTCTCCAAAAAACGAAAAAGACGCTGGAGCTAGATGACGAGGGTAAACACCTTTTAGAATAATAAAGGATACACAATACATGTTTTACTTACTATTACAAGTGAATTTTTTTTAAGTAAAAAAATATTTTTGTTTTTCAGACCGAATATATTAAAAATGCTTATAACAATTCACCAAATAAAAATATGAAATATAAAGATTGTTTAGTTTTTAATCAGCACACCAAATTTTATTTTTTTATGATAAGCAACAAAGAAGTTACAGATTTATCAGACGATAACGAGCATTTGCAACCACTGTGCCCCGCGGCAACAGCCATCCAGAAAAAATTCTAATTCTATTCGACGAAGCCGTCAAGTTGGTACGGGAAGTGAGCACAATCCTCGCAAATGGGGGTTTCCTGCTCACTAATTGGGCTTCAAATGACCCTGCCGCCATTGCAGAAGTACTTTTTGAAAAACGGGCGAAATCGGCAATACCTATTAGCAGCGGGGACCACGAAAACGAGCACATACAAGGCCTCGTATGGGACCCCACAGGTGATCACTTCCTCTAGTTTCAGGGAGGCAGAGGCAGCCGAGATGATCCCACACCCCACGAAAAGACAATTACTTAGTATTGTGATGAAGATTTTTGATCCTATTGGCTTCGTATAATGCTTAACAATATGCTCAAAAATACTTGTACAAGCAGTGTGGAGATCAAATATAGGTTGGGATGAACCAATAAAACCCGAGCATGCAAATAAATGGTCGGAATGACTACAACTTCTCCGCCAGAGCAGCGTTTCTATACCACGAAGATGCCTCATTAATAAAAATGGCAATTTTGAACCCCACCTGTTTTGCGATGCATTGGAGTCAGCGTGTTGCGCTATTGCATATTTAACTGAAAACTCCCAGGAAGGCACGCACGTACGCACTCAACCTTCCTGGATAGTAAATGTAAAATGGCACCATTAAAACCCCGTGTCTATACCGCGCCTGGAGCTACAAGCAGCCCTAACGGTCGCACGATTGGCGGCCACCATCAAAAGGGAAAGCCAAATTCATATAAGAAGAACAACATACTGCACGAACTCAACGACCCTCCTGTGTTGGCTTCGTGGCTAACCGGCTAGGAGAGATTGATGATTCAAGCAAAATCATTAATTGGAGATGGGTACCTACTAAATTGAACCCGTCGTATTTACATCTTATCCCCTTCCCGACCAGGGAAGACCAAATAGAGCGAGCGCTGCGGACCCAGTATTTACGTTGCATACCCTTTCCTTTGTCCAAGCGCCAGGCCAGGCGAAACACTGACCGGCGACCGCCAGCCAATCACCCTAAAGAACGAACTAACAAGTGCACAAATTAATGTCAGATTTGCGTGAGTCTAGCCGCAGTTACGCAAAATAAAAATATACAGATTGAAAGGCTGGACTCGCGTCTATGTTGTAAAGTGAGATTTAAATATGTAAACATTAATATTAAGTAGTTATAAGGATTTCCTCACACCAATGTCAGGCTGAGGACCCACTGATTCAAATTGTACAATTTATTATTAACATTGAAAATGCTGGGGAAAAGCAGTTTTCATGAGATGAAGCAGCATAATGAGTACTATTAAACAAATAATTTTAATATTGACAGTTAGTCACGTGAAAACACATGAAGCTGCACAGAAATCGGTGTGCACGGTCAAAATGCACGGTCCTGACGCGTGCACACCGATCTGTGCACGGTCCCGCTTTGCCCATTATTTACATGCGCTAAAAGGGATCTCAAGTCTCTCTCTTCCGCAAATCTACTCTGAACGCTTCACTCTGGACTGCTTCTTCCCGCTGGAACCGCTAAAACCGCCTTTGACCTTCCGACCTTGTCCTTCCTTGGACTACCGACTGCTCTCTCCTTGGATATACGACTTCACAGAAAGCGGACCAGAAACCCTGGACATATAGCAGCTCGCCGACTAGAAACTCAGCACTCCCTATTAGCAGTTAAGGCGATGCCATACGTAGTAATGCAAAATCATGTGTTTTTGGTTTGAAAATTTGGTCGCCTAGATAATTTTTCTATTGCTTTAATTAAATACTGCGAGTAGAATACATCTTGGCCTTTGAAATAATTGAGTATTTTTTAGATAAGTCTTTTTATGAGCCCAGAAAAAAATAATGTATAAGGCGTATGAAAACTGCTTTAAAGTTCATAATATCCTACTTACGAACCCATTTTCGGTTATGATTTTATTGTATAATGTGGCAAATTAAGTTATTTATAAAATGATCGAAAAAAAATTAAATATTTATGCCTGAACATCCAAAAAATAAAATAATAGGCACTTTTTGGCCATGTTTTTTTCTTACATAAATCAAAACAGGCGGATGGTGTTAAGCGGGAATTTAAACCTTATCGCCATCTACGTAAGGGTTGTTTATTGATAGTGGCTCAATTTAAAATATTACATTTTTTTTTTTTTTTTTTTATAGTGAATACCTCACAAGAGTCCCAACTGCTCCCGTCTGGAGCCAGTGAGACTATGGCATCCCCAATTGGGGGATGTTGTGAGGTTGAAGGTAAGTGTGGAAGGGAAAGAGGAAGGTGGGGAAGTACCTGGCTATTCAGATCTAGTCACTAAACACGGCTAAAGCCATTTGGAGCAACGTTTCAATTCTGAATAGTGGTCTTACACCAGGGCGATACTGGTAGTATCTTCCACTCTGGAACGTGCCGCAAATATACTATATTATTTTTAATTAATTAATTGTGAAATAACACAAATTAATCAAATAAAATTTATTTGCGCACGCCGGGTTCGAACCCGCGACCTTCGGAATGGCAGTCCAATGCGTTACCACTGGACTATGCCGGCCGTCAAGATGCGCCGTAGTGCATCGCCTTAATGTAAAGGACTCCGGTCTAATACAGTACATATATATCATGCAATCTACGTTCCTCCAAGGTTTAAACATCTATTCAAATAGTTTTAATGACTTAAATAAGACGTCTGCGTAACAAAACTTTAAAAATACAGCAATAGCGTTTATATCTACGAACCTCCAAGGTTTAGATACCCAATTGAATAGTTTTATTAACTTTCCAATAAGACACTTGCATTACAAAACTTGATACAATGCAGTACAATACATAGACCAGACAAATGATTTGTGTAATATCGGAGAGTTTGAAAAGCATCATCAGGTTAGAACAATATTTTAATGATGGTAGCATTAAAATAAATAAAGATAAAAAAAAATATACTGGACAATACAGCACCATTCTCGTCCCAGGTGGTTCAGTCGAGTGTGGATTTGCTGCAATGGCATTCTGAAAAAGAAAACAGCGTATTAATGTTTTATTTCAGACGTATCTTCAGACACCATTTTTTTTTTTTTACATTAACCCCACAAGGAGGCCCTCAGGAAAATAATTTCCCTCAGGGCCTGTGTTATCTTTGGTAATGCTGTATGGAGGGTACTTTTAAGGAGAGGTTCAGGGAAGGAAAAATGTATGAATCTAGGGATCAGTTTGTCCAGGAGTGACGTATAAATATATTCCCCCCCTATGGCGCAAGGCGATGGGTTGAGAGACCAGTTGGAGATGTCAAAGGGTCTCCGCAAACCAGCCTCTCCCGATCTGACACGCCACGCAGTGGGCAGGCACGTCCTGAACATACCTCACCCGATGAACCCGGGCACCCCTGCTAAATCACCAAATGTAGCGAACTACTTGGGGTGACCTATGGCAGAGGTGTTTATATATTGTATAAATATAATAAATAATTTGTTGTAATATTTTAAAGCAAAACTTGCAATAAGTGTGTTTTCATAAAATAATGAAATCAACGACATCTATGAATGCGTAGATTATAATGTACATTACGTTCAACCTCAAGTGACATGATGTTAAGATTGATGAAAATTTAAACAATTACCAGTTTCTATATTTTTTAGAATGGTCTCCTTGCTCTTTTTCTCCTTCTTCAGTATATCCAGTCGGATCTGCGACAGAGCTGCTTCCGCAGCCATCTCCTCATTAAGGATTTTTAGTTGTAGTTTGGATAGGTCGGCCTGCTTAGTGAGAATGTCGCCTTTCAAAATAGCGTGAGCTTTATTCAATTGAAGGATCTCAGCATGCATATTAATCTGGGCGATCAATGCTTGATTTTTATCCTGTAGGTCTCTAATATCCTCTCTACTAGATTCAAGTTTAGCGGCTGCAACACTTTGGAATAGTGAGTCCTTTGCTATTTTCCTTTTGAAAGCCTTCCTAGGAACAGGAGTTGGGACATTTGGTTCCGGCATCTCTTCAGTCACAGGAAGTGTAAACCTTGGATTTTCACCCTGAAAAAACGTAAAAATATCCACGAAATTCGTTTTATAACTAGCAATGAGAAAATTTTTTAATAGTGTACATATCAATTATTAAAAAGATCATAGGCATGCAAATTGATGGACTTGTCCTAAGATAAAATCTGGGTATCATTACGACGAGCTGGAGGCAAACCACGTGACCAAATTTTAGGTACCAGGAGAGTTCGAGAATGCTTTGAATAAACTAGACATCAGTCATTCATTGACTGCCGAAGAGCGCACATTGAAATAACCAGACACTGAGCAGAAAAGCAAAAGTAAAAAAACGGTTTGCAGCGCAGTTCATTGTGAGATATTTCTGAATGTTTGTTTTAAACCGAATCGTACAAATCAATGAGTGAGGTGGGAAAATTATAACACATTTATATCATGTTGCGCAAATTATTGGCTGCGTAAAAAATCCCAAATAGGGTAAACAGAAATTAGAGACATTTTCGTCTTTTTTAGTTTTATTTTCCAATATACATTTGTTATAATAAAAATTTACTGATATTGCATAGCGAGAAATCAATTCGAACGTGTCGAAATTCACTTGTACATAACGGAATTGCGGTATAAAATGATAATTAATACTACCAACGTGTTAATTACATTTGAATTCGAAGACGACATAATATTATACAGGACATCACATAAGTTTAGAGACGAACTGCCAGTATTCAAATAAAAAAAAAATTTTCATGACAGTTTATTTTAATTTATCCGTCAAGCGAGATGACGTTACCAGCTCGTCGACCTTAATTTTCTCGTTTTACGTGAATTTTTTGCTGTCCACGCTTGTTTCGTTTGAACGCAACACACTTGTATTATTGGTATTATTTTTAAATCTTTTATTAATTTTAAAAACCAAACATTTTTTTTATCAAAAATAAAATAAAGCGCAAAGTTTGATGTTGTAACTTAACACACTTCGGCCGGGAAAGGTAGTTGTACCCGTTCGGTCGATTGATGCTTAACGACGGGAAGGGTGGTTCTACCTTTTACGCCGGCCTCATTTCAATGGCAGAAAAATGTTTTATATTTATTTTCATGCCTTTCGTTTACATCGGTATTTCAACAAAAGGATAGTATAGTATTTAGATATTTAATTGAGTTGCATTTCAGATAATATTCAATTTTCGTTTAGTACTTTTATAGCTTGGGCATGCTGAGTTACTAGGTAGAAATTTTTATTAAAATGTTTTAGTTATTTTCGAAGATATAGCGATTTAAAACAAATTAAAGAAATTCGCGAGGGACCTTTAGTTTCGTCCGGAGATAGCGTAGTGCCAGTGCAAAAAATACCCGCCAGAAATGTGTAAAGAACCCAACTTCATGTACAACTCTGTCGCTATGCTTGTACATAAGAGTTGAGTGGAGCAGAACAGAGAAAGAGATTCGAATCGGGTTTCAGGTTAAAAACCCTCATTCCAAAAATTGAATTATTTCAATAACAAATAATATACTATCCTTTTGTTGAAATACCGATGTAAACGAAAGGCACGAAAATAAATATAAGAAACCGACTTGCATTACGATTCCATAATTATGTACATATAGTTGGAACCTTTAAGAAGAGATTGGTATATAATACTCATATAAAAACCTTGAATAATTCCGTCTTTTCTGCCATTGAAATGAGGCCGGGGCAAAAGGTGGAACTACCCTTCCCGGCCTTAAGAATTAATCGACCAAACTAGTAGAACTACCCTTCACGGCCAAAGTGTGTTACCTAACTAAACAAACAAACTTGTTAAAACAGAAATTTAAAATACGCGTTACTTTAGCAGCAAAAAAATTATAAATACTGACTTCTATTTTAGTCTTCCGGGTTGGTGTGAACCTTTACAAGAACAAATATGATAATAATATTGGTACAAACCATATTTTCGTTCTCTTCTTGAAAATACTTCGAATCATTTTCAGAATCATAATATGATGAATTCTCGGAAGGTGGCTAGAATTAAATAAAAGTTGGTGTTATAATCATGTTCATACATTTAGAAAAACATCCAATATTTATATATTAATTAATTATATGTACATCAGAAAATCCTTTTACCTACTTAAAAAAAATTAAGGTAAATATACCTACACAAAAGTGTGACAATACGCGCTTAACATCAGTTAGATAATAATGAGAAGTAAGTAGTATTTCAGTTTCCAAATATAGAAAATAACAAATTTTTAAAAGTTATTTCGTTAAAATTAAAATCGACAATAAGGAAGTTGAGTCCATTTTTTTTTTTTTTTTTATCAATGTTCGCATTCAAACTTAAATACTGGTATTTTTTTTTTTTTTTTAAAGTTTGTTTTCATAATTAAATTAATTCTCAAAGTTTAAATTTTATTAAGCCCGCCAAAACGAGCGGAATCCGAGCGGTAAGAGGCGGGGTGTGGGTGTGACGTCATTCGAACTGTGAAAACCACGTCGCTTAAGCATTTTGTATGGAAAAAATTTTAATTCTTCAATAAGGAATTCCAGTAATTTTTTTACCAATGTTAACCGTCTATTAGAATTGATGTTATTAAAAAAAAAAGAAAATTGATTAAGATTTCATAGTTAAATTAATATTTTAAGTTAGAATATTTGCTTTTCCCGCCCGGTACGGTATTGCCGTCGCTATTTGTTGACGTGCCCCGCGCGAATTCAGGACCACCGCGCAGAAAAGTAAAGACCAAAAGTAAAATAACGGTTTACAGCCCAGTTCACTGTGAGACTTTTCTGGGCGGCCGGCGGCCTGAAGTGTATCACATGTTATGTGACATGTATAATAATGAAAACTTCTAAGTTATGCAATAAACAACATATTATTATAAAGCACTATACGAATATGTATCTTTAGAAATCCATTTCATATAATAATAACAACAAATACGTACATATATTTGACAAACCCAAATAAACGTTTGGCCTATACACCTCTCTCATCTAAACCGACCATCTCTCATGCAATAGAAAGAGATGCACCATAAGTGATCCGTTGTACGTACAAGTCACGACACATGTGACGTCAGAATTCTTTCGACCAATCGTGGAGCGTATACAGTCTATTGCTATTGAATGCTTTTTCAAGAACGTTTAACTAATTCTAAGAATAATAATATATTTATATATTTAGAATCGATATTTTTTGATCTACATGAACATATTTTTTATAAGTCAAAATATTTTTCACTCAACTTCCTTATTATTTCGTTAAAATTAAAATCGATAATTATTTCGTTAAAATTAAAAGCGATCATTTTTTTCGTAAAAAATTTAAATCCATAATTGTTTCGTTAAAATAATTATTTCGTTAAAATTAAAAGTGATAATTTTTTTCGTAAAAAATTTAAATCGATAATTGTTTCGTTAAAATAATTATTTCGTTAAAATTAAAAACGAAAATTATTTTGTTAAAATTAAAATCGATAATTATTACGTTAAAATTAAAATCGTCCACATGGCGGCTATTGTTTCTTCTCTTATTTAACCCAAAATATGATCAAAATAACCTAAAATGTACATAATTTCGGTTTAAGTTTTAAAAAATTAAAAAAAAAAAACTATTTAATATTATTATGTCAAAACATGGCGTGAAGAAAAGACGTCATATTATAGTTTTTTATTTAATAATGAAAATGCTATTAAAATGAATTATTTTCGATTTTCGGTTACCGAAATAGTTGTTTCTCATTATTATCTAACTGATTCAATGTGGTTTTTTAAATTAAAATTTGCCTATTAACCGTGTTCTACTTTTATGGATATTTACCAAAATTTTGTTAATATACCGTCAGACTTGGTTATAACGAGCACGAGGGTACTGACTAACTTCCTCTACTATCAATATATTCGCAAAAGTACAGTATATTTTCAAAATACGAGTAGGTATTACTTATATAAAAAATAATTAGAAAAATACACTTTTATTACTCAAATTTATAATCATTTAAATTTTATTATCGTTTTAAAGATTTCGGTTTCATGTTTCTTAACTTCCTGGTTCAAGGCTTCCAAGAAAAATATCACTACCTTGTGGGAACTGTAGCTACTGCTTGTAAAATCGCACTTGTCATAAATAACTAGCTTGCGGGATTGTTTTGGTTTTCGGCTGTAAAATTTTACTTGTCACAAACCAGTAATGCACAACCCGTAGCCCCATTCTTGCGGCTCGCATGTCAATTTCATAATTTAATTAATTTACGCTGCATTGGAACTAAATTTGAAGAACGAGTTTGCTTAACACGAAAATCAAAAAAAAATCAATAGAAACCTTAACTCTTGAATTTCGCTGTCAACGAAAAACGAAAAAAAAAAAATAATCCTCTTGTAAATAGGCAAAGCGGCCCCTCAGCTTAAAAAACTGTGCATCATACATTTACCCCATGCAAGGATGTGGGTACTCGTTACTAGGTACGTTCATAAACATATATATTTTTTTTTAAAACAAAATTGACGATGAGTTGTAATACAAAAGAAGACGTAAAAGGGGAACAAATTTGCAAGCTCAAATTTCGCAGATTTGATGACAATTTGTGCCCGATGGATAGCAAATGGTTCCCATAGTCGACAATCAATAACAGGTAGTGCCATAAAAATATGAATCCGTCCCCAACGGGATAGAAAATTCTTCAATAATTCCCAACTATTTTTTCGGACCGAATGGCCCATTCACGTATTCAGAAATTGTGTTGAAAAAATTATTCGCTCGTTATAACATTGAATCGACCTCGTTATAACAGTCAAAAATTACATGAAGATAAGGCTGAACTAAAATATTATTTTGTAATTGCTCATTATAGGCGTGAACTCGCTATTGCCGTGATCGTTATAACCAAGTTTAACTGTATATACTTATAAATATATGTAAACAAAGGGCATAAAAAGTTATTGCATAAATTATATTTATTAAATAAATCTATAATATCTTCTAGAAGATAATTTTGGTAGTTCTTATTCGAAGTATGATACAGTTAAATATGACCGAAGGAAATAGGGTCCCATTAGCTCAGTTGGTAGAGCAGAGCCCCGACAAGACGAGGATCCTGTGTTCAATCCTAGATGCGACCGTATATATTCTGATTTTTCAGTTTCAGATTTTCGTTTAAGAATCGCTAATATTGTCTTCAACAATTAAATATTACAATTTGAGGTTTTACTTGTCAAGTTATTCCAAAAATAACAATTTTTCATCCTAGACTTGCAATGAACAATTAAAATAGAAATAAATAGAAATGGGATGTATTTATCCAAGAGACTATCTAGATAGAATTTAGTTTGAGCTGAATCTTGCGATCATACATAAAGATAGCAGCCAATAATTGTCTAATTAAATGTACTAGATGTCCGACAGTGCTATATAAAAAAAATTGTAATCCATGTTCATAAAAATAAAAACAAAATGAAAACAGCCGAACACAAACATCAAACCAGAAGTAAGGGAAGGAATGACCTTTCCGTTCCAACAAGCAACAGAGCGGTTTATCAAAAAATATTCTCATATCTCGATCCTAAAATATATAATAAAATCCCATCTCAGCTGAAACTGTGTGAATTGTCATCCTTCGGTCCAAGAGTGACAAAATGGTTGTTGGATCTAGGCTGGACTGATTCCGAAATGATACTAAAAAATGTAATTTGAAATCACGAACGCCTCTATGTATCTTTATGTATCTTCGTTTTAACATACTTATTTTAGCTAGTCTTAAATCCTGTATTCGTCTAGGATAACTTGAAACTTGTAAACGCAACACATGCTTTTTTTCTTTATCTGCACAGACAGACTGAGCCACAGTAATGCGTGGCAATGTTCATCTAGTATAAAATATTTGTTTGCAAATTTACCCGATTCAGATGAGATTCTATGACAAGTACATCTCCTTTTTTGGTGTTTGATGGGCGGCATTCGTCGGCTAAAAATTAAACAAGATAAAATTTAAATCATATTTCATAAAATGTTGTTTTCATTTCTTAATAAGCACAAATTATTTAAATAACACTTTGTTTCAACTTAATACAAGAAACATTGACATAAATACAAAGACGCGTTATGTTCTTACTAATAAAAAATATAGCACATTCCAGTTTCTAGATGCAAAGCGAATATAGAAACGCATAAGAAAAACATATCCAATAAAGATGTGAATAGATGAAATAGCTACATGTAATTGCCTGTCTAGCATAGAACAAAATGCATTAGAAAGGTATAGCTATATGTGTGTATTAGGGTTTTCAATCCCAGGAATTGTTTTCAGAACCGTGATTACAGTACCAGGAGTTTTCAATCGTTGAGGCGTTGTCCCGTTAAGACAGATATCCTGGGTTCAATTCCCAGTTGCGACTGTTACCTTTTTATTTTCTGTGTCATGTTTCGTTTAGATTTTTTAGTATTTCTTCTTCAATTATTGACAAATTAAAAATATAACACCACTGCGATAAGTCAGAAAAAAATTATTTTTAAATATTGTTCTTACCAATCGTTTTGTGAAAATTTTCAGAGCATTCTTTTTTAATGTCTGGCATTTCGATATCAATTTCCGTGTATGAAATATCAACTCTGCGTTCTTCTCGAGTCCCAGGTTCTGTCTTTAGGGTAACTTCCCCCAGAGTGGAGTGATCCATTTGTCCTACAAACATGAAATAATGTCAGTTCTTGGGATAAATTTGTACATACTGTGAATGGGACACTTTAAAATATAGACAGCATTCTTTCTGACAAATGTACATTTTTGTTAGGTTAGGTAGTTATTCGGCTGATTAATCCTTGCTCTATGACAGATTGGCAAATATACAGAAATTAGGGACACACAGAGTATAGCCGTACCGTGTATGTCCGTAAAAAATATGCAAAAATGAGTATGGACGTACATCTTGCGGCGGTGTTCGTAGAAATTCTCCTATTTATTTTTAATAACAACATTAATGATGCATTGTTTCAGAGAATTTGAACAATTCTTTAAATTTCAAAGATAATTTTCAAGTTCTGTGAAAGATTTTTTCAAGTTCTGTTACTATTTCAGTTCTGTCAAGCAAGTAGCCTAAAATTATATAAAAACAGAACTTGAATAGGACTTTCACAGAACCTGAAAATTAATGTTGAAATTTGATGAATTGTTCAAATTCTGTGAAAAAACTGATCCATTTTTTTTTTTATTTCTTATTATCACACTTCATGCGAAAACAAGGATCCCATTTGTGAAAATGGATTTTGTTTTAAACAGCTATATCTTATATCAGCTATTGTGGTTAGACAGAAAAAAAAAATATTTTTAACCTTTGGAACACCAGACTCTTTTTGATGGAAATCAAAAATGAACTCTAAAGTGTTTCAAGTGCAAGCGATTCTGCTAAAAAAATGTATACACTTTATCATGACATAAAGGTTTAAATCGCCTATGAAAAAATTCCTACTAGGGCGAAATTCCAATGCCAGCAGCGCATGAACGGTTTGCGAGCGGAAAAAATTCTTGTTCGTTTATAATGATAAACTAATGTTTATAAGACAAGGTTATTTTATACATAGCACAAAGGATAACGTATTATTTTTTAATAATTATTAGCCTGAAACACAAATACAAATTTAAAAAATCTTCCGAGAAAAAATACATGCCGCCGACGGGAATTGAACCCGCAGCCTTGTGATTGCCGGTCAGGTGCTCTACCGATTGCGCTACGTCGGCTTATTCAAAACCCGCCAAGTCTTTCAATATTTACTGATATTTTTCATTCAACAATCATTGCTTATTAGATTTTTCACTACAAAACAGCCAACGTTATTTTTGTATTCATACCAGTACATATTGAATAATTTGGCGAGTTTTGAATAAGCCAACATAGCGCAATTTGTAGAGCACCTGACCAGCAGTCAGAAGGCTATGGGTTCATAATTACTGCTTAAAAATAATAGAAAAAAATAAATATTTGAAAATTTCTTTTTACTGGTCGTTTTGTAAAAATTTTCAGAGCGTTCTAAGCATTCTTTTTTGATGTCGGGCAGATCGATATTAATTTCTGTGTGTGTATTATCAACTCCGCCTTCTTCTCGAGTCCCTGCTTCTGTCTTTATGGGAACTTTCCCCAGAGTGGAATAATCCATTGTGCTGCCTTGTCCTGAAAATAAAAAATACTCAAAATAGTCAGATCGTGGCATAAATTTGGGGGTTCCATGACATTTCATCAAAATGAAGTGATGAATATCCCACTGACTTTCTTTTGGGTATGCTCGGAATGAACTATCTACGGGTCAGGATAGATGTGCGCAATGCTACACATTTCTTTAGACTGATTCGTGGATGGTTTGAAAACTCGCTCATCGTGGAGAGCATTCATTTCTATGTTCCCGATGGTTATCTCCGTCACCGACAACATAGACTATTTTATCTCCCGGCCTGCAGAACTAACTTGCCAATGGTCATGCCTGTGGGGAGAGCAATCTTGCTGTTGAACAGAATCAATTCGGATATCGACATGTTTGCCATCAATGAAGCTTCCTTTAAAAGGCAAGCTCTATTTTCACTGGTATAGTTGATATACACACTGTAAATATCAATCTTTTAATTCTTATTATAAAAATTATTTTAAAAACGCTTTGAAATGAACAATTTTGTAATGTTTTTGAAATTAATAAACAAATTGAATTGAATTGAAACAAAAACTAGGTTAAATAGTTATCTATGTAACCTAGTTTTTGTTTCGTGAATTTACATCACTTGTTGTAGGTGTGTTGAACTGTCATTTTGTTGAGTTACCCGGTCACCAAATTTGGGTACTTAAATATAGAGGAAATAGAGACACGCGATTAATCTTTATAACGAATTGGTGTATATTATGAAAACCAAAAAATATGCTGTAGTTAAATTGAAGGTTTTCCTATCGTTTCGCTTGAGTAGAATACAAATAAAAAAATAAATTATTCAATAAAAAATATAAATGCAAACTACTACAAAAAATATTTTTTCAATAGAAATATATGAACGCGTAAAGGAAACAACTTTTAAAAAATACGGTATTATAGCTAAAATTATCTGTGACTGTTTCTATTTGATTAACTTTTTTGCTTGAAATCGAATGTTTCTAGACTCCGTTTGTCAAGCGATTTTAATGCCTATTACCTACAATACAAGGTATACCAAGAATATACACATTTTTGGCTTGTAGCTTCCTCTTAAAAGTGAATGTTAACCATGTCCCCAGTGGCGGCTCGAACACTTCTTCGATGGTGGGGACCGGATTTTTTTTATGTGTACTGAAATCTCACTATCCTAAAAATACAAACATTTTCTCAAACAAAAATGTTCACGGACAAGTCATGCACCTAATCAGCTGTCTAAACACAAAGTATTAAAAAAACATCTCTCTAGATATACTGTACAAATTTGTAACACAGAATAATAAAAATAACGCCATATCTTGCAAGATTATCATCGAAATTAATTTGGATATGTGCTATTTTCGCCCGAAACTAGCAAACATTCCAATTCTAGAATTCTGGGGGATTTTAAAGTCTGACCATAAGCTCTATGAGATTCGCATATAGGAGCGCTTAAGCGGTAGGGCTTAATTCCTAGGGAACCAATCCAAATGCACTAAATACGAATTTAAAGCGAAAAAACTCGGTGACGTTCCCTGATTGAGCTCAAGTAGTGTGTTGTGTATTAAGTCTTACTTTTGGGCGTGGCATATACGTAATATATGTTGGGGTGACATTACGCTATAATCTTCCTCGGGAGAGGGCGTCAGATCAATTGGGGAACTGCCGCGGAATATCATTCATTTGTATAGGATCTGTCACTTTGACAGATGACAGCCGCGTAATTACGGTGCTCCGTAAATTGTTCTAACCCCTTTCCTGCATAGCCTAGCTAGCAGATCACAGCGCTTATCGTCGCCACGCCCACACTTATAACACATATTTTTTTTAGTTGAGAAAGGTCTGTATGGGATTGTATCGCGAGTAATATGGAGTTATATAAAACGCTTTGACTTATAGCGTAATCTGTCACCCTTTTTATTGTGTACGTATGCATATATGCTTTAGTAAAATACCAGGCGCGGAGGGGACGCCAGTTCTTCCATAGGAATTATTCTAATTTCAACCTTGAAAAAAATATAAACATTTTTTTTTTTATATTTGTGCAAACAATGTTAATTGCTTTTGGTGTAGACAAAGTAGTAGTAGTAGTAGTGGTGTAGACAATTTTTCTTCTTTGGGAATATCTGGTGGGGACAAACCCCAACGTCCCCCTATGAAGAACCGCCACTGCATGTCCCTATTTTCTGTATATTTACCAAAAAGAGTAACCATTCAATTGAGTCTTGGTACGGTTTATCGGGAGTCGTACGAATGCAGCTCATAAAAAAGAGCTAGCTCAATTGTGCGGCTCACTTATGAAGAACTCATTGCTTATGAAGGACTCATCGCTAATGCTTTCGTCTCGTCAAAATATACATAAATTACTATTACAGTGGTACCTCGACATACGAGTTTAATTCGTTCCGCAACCTTGCTCGTATCTTGAATTACTCATATATCGATGCAGATTACCCCATACAAAACAATTAGACTATCATTAATCCGTTCCAACCCGCAAAATGTCGCCCCAGTTATTTTTGTTACGTGGTTTTGAATAATAAAAACGTATTTATAAATGACAAATATTTGTTGTACAAAAACAAAAAAGAGAATGTAAATAAATAAATTAGATATCCTTACTGGTCTTTGCCTTTGTCGCTACATTTTTCTCGCTTTCACCTGTAGGCCGTTTAGAAAAAAACATGTCCAAGGAGGTTTGTTTCTTCCTCCCTCTCAGAATGTTCCGGAAATGAGTTAGGCAAGTGTCATTAAAAAGATCAGATGCACGACCTGTTGCAACTTTTTCTGGGTGTTTCTTTTCCACGAACTGTGAAACTCTCTCCCACATTCCTAAGATCTCCTTTATCTCACTTGTAGAAATAACCTCCTCCTCCTCTGACTCCTCGAAACCAATTTCTTGCATAACATCCGTATGCTGCTGTGACTGTAACTCTTGTATCTCCTCAGTCGTCAGTTCCTGGGTGTGCTCCTCGACGAGTTCGTTCACGTCTCTCTCTTCCACCTCTAGACCCATGGATTTCCCCAGAGACACAATCTCCTCCTCTACTGACATACCGGGTTCCAATTCTTCGTAGATCCTTTCAGCTACAGCTTCAGGCCACAGCTTTTTCCATGCAGAGGTCAAGGTCCTCGTTGTAACACCCAGCCAGGCCTGATCGATAATTTTTAGGCAAATCGCGATATTAAAGTGGTCCTTCCAGAACTCTCGAAGGGTGAGGTTTGTGTTCTCCGTCACTTCATAGCAGCGCTGAAACAGATGCTTGGTGTATAGCTTCTTAAAATTAGAAATCACCTGCTGATCCATGGGCTGCAGGATAGGAGTGGTGTTGGGTGGTAGGTAGAGAACCTTTATAAATTTGAACTCCTCGAGGATGTCATCTTCGAGGTTTGGTGGATGAGCAGGGGCATTGTCGAGGATGAGAAGGGCTTGCACGGGTAGGTTTTTTTCCTGTAGATATTTCTTAACAGAAGGGCCGAAAACCAGGTTTACCCACTCCACAAAGAACTTCCTGGTGGCCCATGCCTTCGGGTTCGACCTCCACATAACTTGCAGTGACTTAAATGCTCTGGGGTTTTCCGAATGGTATACGAGCAGAGGCTTGATCTTGCAGTCGCCACTCGCATTGGCGCACAGTGCTAGAGTCAATTTGTCCTTCATAGGTTTGTGGCCAGGCATCATCTTCTCCTCTGCCGTTATATATGTTCTATTCGGCATCTTTTTCCAGAACAGTCCTGTCTCATCACAGTTGAAGACTTGCTGAGAGATATATCCTTGGGCTTTTATTAGATTGGAAAACGTTTTAATGTAATCCTCAGCTGCCTTCATATCTGAGCTTGCTGCCTCACCATGCCTGACAACGGAGTGAATACCGGTCCTCTTTTTGAAATTCTCAAACCAGCCCCGGCTGGCTTTAAATGACTCTTCCGATGCCTCGTCGATGGAAGTCTGCGGGGTTTGCTTCAGCAAATCTCCGTAGATCGCTCTTGCCTTCTCGCAAATGACGGTCAGCGTCAAGGTATCTCCTTGGAGCTGCTTCTCTGTCACCCACACCATCAGCAGTTTCTCCATATTTTCATGAAGGGAGGTTCGCAGCTTGGAAATTATCGTAAGGCCTTTAGCCGTCGTTACACTCTTTATCGACTCCTTCTGTTTAAGCACAGTACATATCATGGACGTACTACGCCCATACTGCCTCGACAAGTCAACAACTCGAACACCTTGCTCATGTTTTTCTATAATTTCACGTTTTAATTCAATACTCATCATCTTTTTCTTAGCACTTGACTTTTCACAAACTTTCTTCCAATCCATGGTTATAAAAATAAATGAACTACAACTATAAATGTAAACGCAACACAGATTTAACGCGAACACAACTTATCACAGCGGGAGCACGCTGCCATAAATAAACCAATCACCACGCTGCTAACTGATTCACTGGCCGTGGTGGGCGTGGCCGCGCACGCGCGCTACCGGCCGACCTGCTAAACCGAACTCGTATCTCGAATTTCGCTCGTAACTCAAAGCAAAAAATCACTCGCTCGCCGGCTCGTATCTCGAAAAGCTCGTATGTTGGGGCACTCGTATGTCGAGGTTCCATTGTATACACATTTTTGGCTTGTAGCTTCCTCTTAAAAGTGAATGTTAACCGTGTCCCTATTTTTTGTATATTTACCAAAAAGATTAACCATTCAATTGAGTCGTGGTACGGTTTATCGGGAGTCGTACGAATACAGCTCATAAAAAAGAGCTAGCTCAATTGTGCGGCTCGCTTATGAAGGACTCATCGCTAATGTTTTCGTCTCGTCAAAATATACATAAATTACTTATCAGTTTCGATGACCGACGAGGTATGTCGGTGATATTGATAAATGATATTCAATGTAAAACGTCGGTTCAGTAATAAGTACAAGAGTGATTTGAAAAGTTCCAATGTGGGAAGTTAGTTTTCAACGGTTAATTCGTTATTACTTCGTGAATAATGCACCACTTACACAAAAAATAGTATTTTCAATTAGGTTCCCAGCTTCCAGCATATAGCACCATGCGGATTGAAGTGTGGGACTTTATCAAAAAACAACTTTTAAATTAAAAAACCCGAACAATGATAAACAGATTTTAAACATCGTTATGACCATAAATTGAATAAACCATTCTGTTATGACAGATAGAAACGATAGACCAGAGATAAACCACTCACCTAAATTGCTAAAAAACACACAAATAAATAAACACTTTGGTGTGGCAAAGAAACATAACACCTTCTGGCTTCTGCCCAGTTCAGACAGAGCGATTTTAGTTGAACGACAAAATTAAACAAGAATTCGTTCAGACGTTTCAGTGTCGAACCGATATTCTTAATCAAGATGGCGTCAAGTGAAGTTATCGCTGCGTGCGTCCCTATAATATCTGACTTTTTACGGAACGAACTTGGGAATATAAGTTCCTCAAGGGTCTCATCTTGGCCCACTTCTCTTCGTATTGTTTATAAATGATCTATCTTTATGCTTCGAAAATGTCAAATTCATTCTATTTGCAGATGACCTAAAGCTTTTTAAGATTATAAAATGTTTAAATGATGCACTTATCCTTCAGCATAATATAGATAGACTTGCTAGCTGGTGTGAAATAAACAAATTATTCCTAAACGTAAAAAAGTGTTTCCACTTGTGTTTTTACCGTTCAAGGACTCCAATAACCATATCGTATTCAATTAACAATAATGAAATTGCATTAGTACCATTTATCAAAGACCTTGGTGTTATTTTTGACAGAAAACTTACCTTTGATCGTCACTGTGAAACAATTTCCAATAAGGCCATGCAAATTCTAGGTTTTGTAATGCGTAACACAAGGAGTTTTCAAAACATTGAGTCAATTAAATTACTCTACTGCTCTCTTGTGAGATCGCACCTAGAATATGCATCTCCCGTATGGTCTCCGATTTATACCTGTAACTTACACCGCTTGGAGAAAGTACAAAGAAAATTTCTTCGATACGTTCAATTCAAATTGAGACAGCCTGTAATTGATATCTGGTACAATACTTTAATGTCTGGTCTAAATCTACCACTTCTTTCTACCCGGCGAACTATTAATGACATTCTTATACTTTTTTAATTACTGAACAATCTCATAGACTGCCCTCAAATGTTAAGTGTTATAAATTTTCGTGTCCCTGTTAAATCAACTCGACTCCACCACCTTTTCCACAGTGACAATCATAGCACTAACTATTTGTATCATTCACCGTTGGCGCGTTTTCACCGCACTGCCAACACGTATACAGACCTTTTTGATATTTTCAAAACCTCACCGTCTTGCATCTAAGCAAAAATACTTGGTTGTGAATGTAACTGATATGTTTGTGAAATGTTAAATGTCTGTTTGTACTGCATCATACTGATATGTTCTTCTTTATGTGTAACATATATATGGTGTTCTTATACATATACATTCCACATATATACATATATGTGAAATGTATATGTATAGTCATATATACATTCCACATATATACATATATGTGAAATGTATATGTATAGCATCGTATAGAATATGGAGTGTGTATATGACTATACATGTATATGTATAGTCATATATACATTCCACATATATACATATATGTGAAATGTATATGTATAGCATCTATATAAACTGCTTGCTTCAGATGTCTTATAGTGTTGGCTAACGGATGTATTATTTTAATAAAAAATGTTATTTTTAATTGTCAAGTCTCTGTCAGCCCTGAATTGTTGAAGCTACTTTGCCATAGTGCTATAGCGTCGAGATTAATACATTAAATAATTAATAATAAACCGCTCGACCTACTTAGTATCTACTCCCGGATTATGTACCTGCAGTCCAAACCGCAACGTAAACAACCTACGTACTACAAGACCTACTTGCCTACTCGCGACAATACTAACGCGCACTCAGTCCGGGATACTACGAGAACTCGCCAGAAGGTTCGAGTCTACGGCCTATGCTTAATCGCCGCAATGTCGAAGGTTCCCGAAACACACAGTCCGAGCGAGTGGCCTCGATTTAATTGCAATTTACTACCTACTGTCGCCATCGGCCGGGTAGTATAAATAATCCCGACGCAGCGAGCCAGTCAGTCAGTTAGTTATCTATCTGCCGTCAGTCTACAAGGTTCAACGAGTGATCACCCGCGCTAATCTTACTAGCGCGAAGGACAACGTACCCGGCTTCGCCCGTACAATCATGGACTCTATCGGGACATCATCATAGCGCCTCGGCCACGTCCGCGGCCAGCGCTACTTGGATTACAAGCGCCCTGGTTCCAGTGTCTCTGACCAGCGCTTCTTCCACGCAACCATGACCACCACGAGGACACGCAGCATCCTCACTGGTCACGCCGTTCCCGTTCAACCGCCTACAAGGTCCGCCGCACCTTCGGCCGTCTCGTCAGCACTGGAGTGCCTGAAGACCTACGTTCTTCGCCAGTGCCTGACCTTCATCGAGTCCCGGTCACCAGCGCCCGGCGTCGACTCACTGACCCGCGCTTGACCAGCACACCACCGCAGCGTCCGGAGTATTCAACTTCTGTCCTACGTCGTCTCCTCGTCACGGCAACTGACTCACCAATAAACACATGTGACCTTCAACAACCTTCTTTCATTTCGTGCCTCACCATTGATCCCCAAAGTGCCATAGCCAAGTGAAGATAAATTTGATTGTAACAATAAACTCACTACTATTTGCGCTGTTATAATATTTAGCTAGATTATATCTGTTGGCAAGTCACCTTTTCTGTATATTTTATCCTGTTTAAATGAAGTACTTTCTATTATTGTAGCATTCTATGCCTTAAGAAAATTTCAGCTGTATCACATTCAATGTCGTTTTGTATACATATTGTTGTGTTCTTAAATGTAATACTAATATTCGCTTATGTACCACTGTGTACTTATAATCTATGTATCACATTATTGTAAAAGCCTTTTATGGCGTTTAATAAATAAATAAATAAATATGAAAAAGCAAAAAACGCCGTATGTGGGCCAAAAAATGGATTATAAGGAGAAACAAATTGGGTGCTTCTAACACTATATTGAGAGAGATGGCGTTAGAAGATACCGAAGGCTATCACAATCATTTGCGAATTTCGGAAGAACAATTTGATGTACTGTTGTCTAAAATTCAAGAAAAAATCCAAAAACAGCGCACAGTTATGCGCACGTCTGTCCTAGCAGAAACTAAGTTACAAATTACGCTGAATTCTTTTTCAAGTATGGCTTATATGTACAGAGTTCCAAAAATATGACATCATTGTTTATAAAAGAAGTGTTCGTTGCAATAGTTAATGCCCTAAAATTTATTATGAAGGTAAAAAAATATAAATTTTGAAACATTCAAAGACGTGCTATTTAATAATAATAACTACTAAGGTACAGTAACATTTCAAAAATAATATTATTGATTGCAGTGTCACGGGCATTCCTACTTTTGTAAACTTCTTGCTTCTGATCAAAGGCAGAAATGGCTTCACACTTGTCGATTAGCTTTCAAGTGTCGTTCTGCAGAGTAGATCAACAAAAATCGCCCTGTCGGAACGGGAGAAAAAAGTGTAATATTGTTGGCATTCTAGGTACATGATACGACCGGATGTTTTTTTATGAATATTAACACACGGGTTATTATCGGGTTATTTTTTTCGCCGGCGGACCGCCGAAAATGGGCGAAAATAAAGGTCCCGCGTGAATTTCTTTAATTTGTTTTAAATTGCTATATTTACGAAAATATTTTAATAAATTTTATACATACTAACTCAGCATACTTAAACTATAAAATTTCTAGCCGAAAACTAAGTATTATTTCTAATTCAACTTAATAAATCGAAAACAAAGTCATTGTTGGGTCATTAGGGTTCAATTTTTTAAGTATAAACTAGGTTTCAATTTTATAAAATTACAAATTATTATATTTTCACCAAGCCCAAATCATTAAAATTGCCACATCTCTAATATGGTCAGAGTAACACATTATTGCCCATTCAAATACCACGTGAGCAATTCCCCTCGCACTGTACGGCGGACTAAAGCCATCGGAACGTGCTAATAATATTTATTTATGAAGAATAATTTATTTATTATTTTTTGGTAAACTAATGTTTTTAAGACAAGATTTTTTATGCATAGCACAAAGGGTAACAATTATTTTACAAGCAATAATTGTTCGCCTGAAACACTCATCCACATTGAAAAATCTCCTGATAAAAGATACATGACGCCAACGGGACTCGAACCCGTGTCCCTTCGATTTCCGGTCGACAGCTCTGACCACTGAGCTATGGCGGCTTATCTCTTACCCGCGAAATTATTCAATATATACTAGTGTTTTATTCAACAATTACTGCTTGTTACATTTTTCACCTGAAAACAACCAACTTTATTTTATATGAGAAAGGCATTGTAAGTGCTAACTCTCTCACTAGATGGCGTCGAGACAAATTGTCTACATTTTTAGGTGAAATACTTGAACTTGTCAAATATTAATTATTATTTTTTGGTAAACTAATGTTTTTAAGACAAGATTTTTTATGCATAGCACAAAGGGTAACAATTATTTTACAAGCAATAATTGTTCGCCTGAAACACTCATCCACATTGAAAAATCTCCTGATAAAAGATACATGACGCCAACGGGACTCGAACCCGTGTCCCTTCGATTTCCGGTCGACAGCTCTGACCACCTAAAGTATTTCACCTAAAAATGTAGACAATTTGTCTCGACGCCATCTAGTGAGAGAGTTAGCACTTACAATGCCTTTCTCATATAAAATAAAGTTGGTTGTTTTCAGGTGAAAAATGTAACAAGCAGTAATTGTTGAATAAAACACTAGTATATATTGAATAATTTCGCGGGTAAGAGATAAGCCGCCATAGCTCAGTGGTCAGAGCTGTCGACCGGAAATCGAAGGGACACGGGTTCGAGTCCCGTTGGCGTCATGTATCTTTTATCAGGAGATTTTTCAATGTGGATGAGTGTTTCAGGCGAACAATTATTGCTTGTAAAATAATTAATAATTTATTTATTCATTTCACGCCTATTAAGGCTTTTACATACATATATATATATATATAAAATATTTACGAAATTAAACACGAAAATAGTGCAGGAAACGACTATTTAAAACAATTGCAGAAAAATAAATATAAAGTCAAAATATCACTGAACTTGATCTACACAGCATGCAGGCACAAAACATAAAAAATCCAAAATATTTTTTTCTGTCTCAGTTGACAAAATTATTATGTGTTAGTCAAATCAAATTAAATACCTTTATTAAAATATTCCACTACTTGATGAAAAAAACTTCAATAGGGTAAGTATGCTTATATATTGAAATTGATGTACTAAATATATCAACAACATCGTAGTATTTGTTTCCTAGCTGTTGAATCCGTCGCATAGGAGTGTGTTATGTTATATTGGTTATTTTTTCAAATGAAATTTAAAATAATCACCGTAGAATGCTTCTCGTATTGCTCACGTAATATTGTTTTTCACCATACAATATTAGGTTTAAGTTTCTAACCACCTTTATATAATCAGTTACAGTAGTACAGTAGTTCACGTCTAAAAATTATTCATCTAATATTTCATTGTTCTTCCTCCATATCACTTTCTTCAGAATTACTGAACTGTAATGGCATCACTGACATTCTTCTCCTACAAGGAATTTTTTCACTTCCACTAGATTCTTCACTTTCACTATCAAATTCAGGCAAATAATTACTAGAACAGGCAGATAAATTATCTACAACGATTTAAACGAAATTAGCTAACTGACCAATTTATGAATATGAAAGAGAGCTGAGATTAATACAAATCGTACTTATATAGTAATGTGTGCATACTTAATCTTATTCTCTCATATATAGTCACCTACGCATCCCTTAAATCCTATTTTCTTATGCGTACACAATAATGAGATGTAAATATATCAGTTTCTGGAAATTCAAAATAATGCATTTTTATAGTTATTTCGTTAAAATTAAAATTGGATGTTCACTCATCGGCCATTGTAATAGATGTGAAAAGTTTAAGGTTAGCTAAGAAAATAGTAAAATTATCTGTTTTTTGTTTAACGAAATAGCTGTTAAAATGAATTATTTTCCTTTTACGGTTACTGAAATAGTTGTTTCTCATTGTTATCTTATTTAAATTTAAATATGCCTATTAACTTTTCTCAACTTTTCCGTATATAAAGTGTCAGCTACACTACTCGCTTCGACGCTTCGACGAAGTCCTCGACGAAGTTAGCCGAAGTTCGAAGTGCGTGCCCACACACTCGTGCAACTTCGCGAGTAACGCTTCGAGTCCTTTGACTCGGGCGCATTTAGGCCTCATTCTCACGGGAGCTTTTTTAACGTCCGTTAAAAAAGCGTTCAAATAGAACAAATGCATTACCAAGTATATGTTCATACGTCAGCGCTTTTGAAACGCGACGTTTTTTTATCGAGCAGTGTTGCATTTTGAGCGCTGAGCGTTGGGCGTTAAAGGGAATAGATCATATGAAACTTCGTATTATTATTCACACGAGCGGTAAAAAAACGCCGGCGCTTCACTCAGTACGCCACGCGCTCACACGGCAACCGGACGTGTTTGTTTTGTGTTTATTTAGCAGATAGCTTTTTTATCACTTTCAACCCAAATATTATTTGCCCATCTCCATCCAACACTGACCAATCAAGTTCAATAACTGTTCAGAGCCCCTTGACCAATATTATTTCACCAGAAGAATTTTACTTATCTCCAGATGATTGTTAAATTTTTATACCTAAGTTTTTAATAAATATAAATTGTTTTGTAATTTTGTAATAATTGTTTTATTTACCCCAGTGTAACAGATAGTCGTTGTGCAGGTGGTATCGCCAAACGCATGTTGGTATCTTGAAGTGTTGTTCGAGGGCCCACTATCGTCAACAGTTCGTCAAATGTTGTAATAGACATTCGAAAATAACCAAAAATTTTATCGGGGTATTGCCTCAATTCTTCGTACAGTGTTACAAACTGCCCTTTCAAGTATCTCAGTTCATTCAGAGGATGAACCCAGAATGCCTTTTGTTTTCTTTTTCGTCTTCTAGCAACACAAATCGCTATTGCTATTAATATAGCAAAAACCATTTCCACGTCTTGCGGAAGCGAGAAACGAAACAAGAGTGATTTTTAAGCGTTCGTATGAATAATCATATCGAGAACGTTATAAAAGCGCCAACGCCGAGTTTTAACGCTACGTTTTTTTAAGTCTCGTGCGAATAACGCCTTACCGACAACAATCGGAAGTCGGGCGAAGCGAAGCGAAGCGAAGTTGCCCGAAGCGAAGTGAAGTTCGTGCCCACACTATCGTATTCGGTCAACTTCGATCAACTTCGCGAGTAGTGTAGCTGGGCTTTAAAAAACGATGCAGGCGATCTGCAGCACACGGGGCAGATAGCGAACTCACTTATTCAATTAATTCAACTAATATTTTTCCCCTGGCAACTTTGTTTTACAAGAATTTTGACAGATGGAAATTATCATGAAGTTATCCCTTCAGAAGAAAAACTTTTGCTATTTATTTAGTTTTTAGCAAGATTTTCAACAAATTCCACTAACAAAATGGAAGGGTAAGCTGCGATATACATTATTATTGATATATTTAAATATATTCATAGACTTCACGACATTATAGCAATGTTATTTGAATAATATTGATCACCTAATTCTAACCTCAACTAACAGTGATTGATGGATTTTTTGTATCTGTGTTATCGGGTAGATAATTTGTCGGAAATGTTGTGTTAAATTCCTCAGCAAATTGTTTCCTTTAAATGAAAAATAATTTAAATCCTATTATTCAAATTGGAGTCTTATTTTGGAAATTTAAAACGGCACACCTATTTTTCTTATGTTTTTTCATAATAATAATAACATAATACAAACAGTAATATTATGCCAGTATCAATTTGAGTAATTTATTATTTCAATCATTGTTTTCAGCATTTATTTTTTTACTTTGAGAGATATTGTTAAGTGTTGTAATAGTAAAGTTAGTTAATAATAAATATTTTGAGAATAACAAGAGTTTGGTGAAAGACTACCATTTAGAATCGAAACACTTGCTTGAAATGTCTTAACCCGCGTTAATGACCAGATCTAAATAGGGTAAAGGTTACGAATTCCGCTTCACGGTAAATATGGAATGTTTACTTTGAATTAATACTTGAATTTAGTTATATTATTACTAAAAGTTACTATAAATGTTGGGGAACTTTTAATAACGCCTGCTCGCGTCCCCTTTAGAGTTATATCCCAGTTTTCAAGTAGTTTGTGGGCTACGCTAGGTTTGTATAGACTGGTTTGTGATTTAATTCTAATACGATATTATGAATATAATCCAACTCTTGATATGAACATAGTCGCCGTCGGCTGCGACTATAACGGCGTCGCATACTAATTGACATATCGCGTAAGTGACTTAATAAACGAAATTAAAATTAAAAGTGCGTATTTTTCCGTCTCCCCCGACATAATAAATCATGTTTTGAATTAATAAAGCTAAATCCATTTATTTGAAAGTGAAATATTGCGTATTAAGAGTGAAGCGGAATAAGAGAAAAATAATCTAAATAGCCAGGCACTTCCCAACCTTCCTCTCCCTCATCTGGGCAGTTTGGATTATTGTTTGGTATTAAATAAAAATAAAACTTTGTACTAATTATTACTTATTACTTGATGATAATGAAATTATATTGGTAAATTCCTGATATGAACATATTGTTTAAATTAAATTAAAAAAAACTTTTCGCATAAATATCACCACTGTGTCTCTTGACCCAGTCACATTTAAAAATGAAACTTTTTAGTTTAAGCTAGGTTAGATTAATAAAATATGTTTTTAATTTAATTTAACCCTTAGGGGCCGGACCACTGCATTTGCAGTGTTGAAGAATTGTGCCCACGCACGGTACGAAGCACTGCAAATGAAGTGTCCATCGGCATACTCATTTTTATCTGTCACATCTGTGCGTACTTCAGACGGATTCTTACTGTGCATTGATTACTGACTCTTATTGCATTCTTACTGTTTCTTATTGCACCTCAAACGAAACACTTTTCCTCCTTTTATATAGATTTCATAAAAATTGTGATTTTATTATAATCTACCCAAGTAAGTGGGGTGATTTTAAGCGGCCGCATAGCAGCTCAATATGCCGCTGCGAAAGAAATGCAGCCGCCCAATCTTGGCGGCGGTTATGCCGATGGGTTAAAGACAAAAATAAAAAAAAATCACTTGGTTTTGTTTAGGTGTTGATTTTGACGAAATAATATGTTTTTGCATTGAAATTTCAGTAAATAAGTACACGGTTAATATGCACATTTTATTTAAAAAAACACTTTGTATCTGTTAGATAATAATGAAGAGTAAGTATTTCAGTTTCCAGAAATGGAAATAATACATATTTTGGGTTAAATAAGAGAAGAAAAAAATTAACCTTAAAATTTTCACAATCAACAATGGCAGCTAAGTAGATAACCGATTTTAATTTTAACGAACTATAAACCGATATACTCACTTCTCACTAAATCTAACTATGTATTGCAAAGTGTTTTTTTTTTAAGTGCGTTCTAAGCGTATCCCTATTTTGTATATACTTACCGAAGTTTCTTGATAGCCCCTACGGTTTAAATGATGTATTCATACAACAGTAAAGAACCGATATAATGGATCTTGAGATTTTATAATAACTTAAACATTTAACATCATACTGAAATAATTTTTTTTTTTTTCATCAGCGGGAAGATGTATATGAATGCTCAAGATTTTAGCGAACTAGAAAAGATGATTCAAGAAGATAGTGATGATGAAGATGGTGGCAGTCAAGGAACAACGGAATCATCTCGACATAATGACAGTGAAACCATCATCAAATCGGAACATGAACAAACAGTAAGCATTTTAAATAAATATATTCAAATACATATATATATTGACGGCCGGCGTGGTCTAGTGGTATACGCTTTTGACTACAGATCCGAAGGTCGCGGGTTCGAACCCGGCGTGCGCAAATAAATTTTATTTGATTAATTTGTGTTATTTCACAATTAATTAATTTAAAATAATATATAGTATATTTGCGGCACGTTCCAGAGTGGAAGATACTCTCAGTATCGCCCTGGTGTAAGACCACCATTCAGAATTGAAACGTTGCTTGAAATGGCTTTAGCCGTGTTTGGTGACCAGATCTGAATAGCCAGGTACTTCCCCACCTTCCTCTTCCCCATCTCCCTCCCCTCCCCAATATACCCTCAGCCTCACAACATACCCCAATTGGGGATGCCATAGTCTCACTGGCTCCAGACGGGAGCAGTTGGGACTCTTGTGCGGTATTACTGTAAAAAAAAATAAAAATATATATATACAGGGTGTCCGGAAACTCGTAGTACAAGCGGGAAACTGGTGAATCTACATCACATTTGGAGTCGATTTTGTAGTATATTTTTTTTTGATTTGAGCTTTCGTTATCGAGTAAATCGAGTTAGAAGTTCATTTTTTTTTTTTTTTTTTTTTTTTTTTTTTTTTTTTTTTTTTTAATCAAATTCTTATAAATTATTACTGAAGATCAAAGTACCCAACTAATTAAAACTATTTGAAAGTAAAACAAATGAAGAAACTCGGATTTGAAGCATTATTTTGAAATCACCCTTCATTTAATCCGGTGTAATCATAAAATATTTCTGCTCTGCAGGGTTAAAACATCTGTTGTTCAACCCTAAACACCAGAAAAAACTTTAACCCAAAAATAGCCGAAAAATATTTTTTTTTGGTTTTTTTTTTTTTTTTTGTGAAAATGCTCAAATCAAAAAACTTTATGTTTTTTTGGGTTCCCCATGTGGTGTAGATTCTCCAGTTTCCCGCTTGTACTACGAGTTTCCGGACACCGTGTATATAAATAAAAACTTGGAGACGCTTAGACGCTTGGTTTGGGCATGTAGAGCGAATGAGCGAAGAAAGGAGTGTAAGGAGAATATACAATGCAAATGTGAATGGTAGCAGAAGTCGGAGACGTCCGAGAAAGACATTATCAATAGCGAAGCGTTGCGGGGTTCACTAGTAGTATAATATATAATACTTGACCTAGGCATCATTTTTGACCGGAAAATCTGCTTTGTATCTCGTATAACTTTTATTGCTAACAGAGCTAGAGTTTTGTAGTAAGAATTTCCAACAATTTTTGAAAATATTCACACATAAAAAATTCTGTTAGTTACATCTCTTGTTGGAAACATTCCAGAAAGTAACTCTACAATTTGGTCGCCTGTCTTTAATAATCACATTAATATCATTGGAAGAGTCCAATGCAAAGTTTTCAGGTGTATTTTAGATTTGAAATTCCTTTAGAATCAATATATTATAATTTTTTTATTAAATTCATTGAAATTGTGGAAGTTAGGGACAGAAGAAAATTTTTTGATCTTTTATTTTTATATAAAAAATAGTATTGTAAATTATCAGTTTTTATTATTGTGACGATTATACTATGATTACAATTCTGTTATAAATGGATTACACGCCATTGGTAACTATTATGCTATGTTAGCTGATGTTTTTAATATGCCTCTATTGAAGTATAAAGCTGTACTAATTAAACATTTTAGCTGTGCACTTTACGAGGTCACTTCATAACAGGTTTTTTTGTTTTTGTTTCTTCTTCATTTATTTCATTAACTTTGTTCTAGTGTTTATTCTTTTTTCTCTTTTTCTAATAGTTTTTTTCTTTCTTTATTGTACTACGACTGTCAATAACTATCATGCATGTAAATGACATTTGTATCGTTAATTCTAAATTTCAGATAATCAACATATGTTCTGCTTTAACATACAAACAAAAAGATCCATAATTTTACCGATTCTTATGTATTTTGTTTATGAATTGATTATTTTATTGGTTTTCAGTATGTGAAAAATGGTGATGCCAAAAAAACTGTTGAAAATCACGACGAAGTGCAAGAAAACTTATTTAAAGATTTACGATATCCTTTGATATGCTTCATCTGTGACTATTCGTGCAAAGAAGTCGACGAAATTCAGCAGCAAGACGAACTTCAACAGCATGATCAACTTCACCTCGGCCAGCAGCATTTCGAATGCACCATGTGTGACTTCAATGCCAAGAAGCCAAACGCTTTAAAGAAGCACAAATTACTTCACTACGACCGCAAACCATACACGTGCCAACTTTGTCCATATTCCACCAAATTTCCCGCCAGTTTGAAAAAGCACAATATGACCCACACGGGGGAGAAACCTTATGCGTGTAATTTGTGCGAATACTCGTGCGCAGAACTCGGCAATCTACGCAAGCATCAGATGGTTCATTCGGATTTGAAGCCGTATGTTTGCACGCTGTGCGCGTTCTCATGTCGGCTCGCCAGTGATCTAACGAGGCATAAATTGTTTTGTAATAATCTGTTTATTCAGACAAACGGGAATGTGTTCTGTCCGGAGTCGTTTGCAGAGGAAAAGTTTAAAGACAATAGTAAAGTGGCAGGGAAAAGCAAAAAGAATGTAAGTTTTTTTAAGTATGTATTTTGAGAAAAACATCATTTTCCATTTCTGCTATAATGTTATCAGAATGCCCTAGTATACACTACAATTGGGGGTATTTTATCATCTCTGAGTAAACTGTCAATTAGCGCTTCTCTTAAAGTAGCGTATATATTATCTGTTTCACCACTTCTGAGTAATGCTACCCGTCATGTAGATGCCTGTTTTTACCGCCATGTTAATCCAGTGATTAAAGTTTCTTGACGAGTAGTTAGTTAATTAGATGTTGAAATACCCCCTTAGAGGATAATAAGAAATCAAATTAACATCATGTAGCAAAACATAATTTTTTATTTTTTTTTAAATTTCCGCAAATAGCTTAATAATAAACAATGAAATGTAGGTGATTCATTGGATTTAAACCACATTTAGCAGTTTATATGTTTCCTTATTAATATTTTGAGGTAGGATTTTTTGAATGAGCGCTACCGAATGCCCGAAAATCTCCATCGCTCAAGGCATTTATTTTGTATACACCCCGTCGCTTGAGTGGTTAATGATTGTTTTATTTTTTAGACTACAAAGAAGAAAAAACATTCCTCCAATAAACAAGAAGAAACCTGCGAGAATGATGAATTTAATTTAGCGGATCAAATTATTAAAATGGAGCCAGTGGACAATGATGACGACCAATCTTATTTGGTAATTAAAATTTTATATATTTGATATACACACTATTTTGGTTCATACCAAGAAACTTTTTAGAGTATTTACTTTTAGTGATCTTACACAAAACATCGCATTATCTTAATATATAAAAACTCAGCCTGCGTATGTTTGCGCTCGCAAAATTTGAAAAGTCGTCCAATATTGCTAAAATTTCAAAGTTTGTTCTCATTAGTGCCAGGGCCTCGATTCTCGACGTCATTCCACTCGAACAAAGAGTGGTTTGACCCACTCGTTGTTCGAGTGGAATGACTTTTGACGTTTGGAGTATGTAAGTGTGTATCTTCGACGATACTCAAGAATAAGAATGTCGACCAATGTACGTACTTTCGTCGACGATTGAGAGCGACCTGGATTGGAGAATCGATACCCAGGAGTATTTAGAGAGTGGTTTGAATGGTAGAAGAAGTCGGGGACGCACGAGGAATACTTAGCGCAATATCTCTTAGAATTAAAGTCGATGCAATGAAGTTTTTTAACAGTAACATCGTGGTACACAGTAAGACTGGTGGAAGAAGATGGAGACGACCGTGAAAGACATTAGCAATAACGAAGCATTACACCAATTAGTAGTAACCACTAGTAGTAATTAATTTTGTTTGTATGTCATGTATTTCAGTTCACGGAGAATGGCCACACGTCATCAGGTAATCAGGACAAGAGTGACGAGAGTCAGGAGACCTTGGTGCTAAGTAAAGATGAGGATATTAGGAAACTTTTAATCAAGATGGAAGACGACTCTGAGGACCCTATCAAAGTAATTAATTCATTCATAGTTTTATTATTGCACATTATGATAGAGAGAGACAGACCGAGGACGAGGTGGATGGACTGTGTGGAAGAGGAATGGAGCAGGACAAGCATAACTGAGGACTGGAGGCGAATAGTCTTCCAAATTATATTAACCCAGTGTTTCCCAGCCTTCTTTATGCCATGCCCCACCGTAGTCTTTTCAAAAGTCAGATGCCCCACCGGCATTTTTTTTAATTAAACGGCAAGTAAATTTTGAAATCTTCTTGTAATATGTTTGTAAACACATGAACCCCTAATGAAATTAAATACAACCTATTCTAATACATATATTATAACTGAAATTAAATTTCTGTAAATGTTCGCAAAAGTCAAACTTAATGGCAAACATTCGCATTCATACTAAGGAAAAACCATTATCATGTTCTTACTGTAACTATTCATGTTCACAAAAGACAAATTTAATGACTCACATTCGCATACACACTAAGGATAAACCATTTTTATGTTCTTACTGCGATAATTCATGTTCAAAGAAGTCACGTTTAATGAGACATAATAGCTCACTCATACTAAAGAAAAACCATTCTTACTGTAATTATTCATGTTTATGGAAGTCAAATTTAACGACACACATTATCACTCGTATTTAGGATAAACCATTCTTATTTTCTTAGTGTAACTATTCATGTTCACAAAAGTCAAGCTTAAGAAGACACATTCACACTCATACTAAGCAAAATCCATTCTCATGTTCACGGATATCCATCTTATTGTTACAAATTCGCACTCATGCCCAGGAAAAATCATGTATCATGTTTTTATTGTAATTATGTATATATTTTATTTTAGGAAAATTAACAGTTACTTGGTTGGTTTGTAAATATGTGCAATTTACTTAACTGATAAACCAATTAAAGATTTCCTCATTTTACTTATATATTATGTATAAAACAATTAAGCAGTATATTGTCTAAATCCTGCACAGTTTCTGTGTTTTTAGATAATTATTGAAATTGTAACGGGTTTCATTATATTTTAAGTACAATTTGGCGTATATTTCAATTTTGTACATCTCAGGCATTTTTTTGTATGACTGATGAGTATTCCCCTATATGTGGAATGCCTACGTGTCTCATCTCTGAAGCGTGGTGCCCCACCTCTAAGGCGTTTTGCCCCACCGGTGGGGCGTACGCCCCACTGTGGGAAACACTGTATTAACCCCTCAGGCGTCTGACATATTCTGTCAGAATCAGTGGCGGCTAGCCCTAAGGGGCGAGAAACAACGCACTCCCTGAATTTCTGGCAATCTAAAAATTCCCCAGCGCAGAACAATATGCTAAATTTTTGGCTCGCCTCATCACAAATAAACCGCAAAACTCGATTTGGTTATAACATAACGCGTCGGTACAAATAAGTGTCTACGCAATGCGTGCTATACAAAAGCAGAGCGTTTGTACCTATATTCAAAGCAGTAGTTCGTTTCGCGTATCGCTCAAAGAATTTACAAGAATGTTCCCATATATTGTTATCTAGTCGAAATCGTTGAAATTCAAACCTTTTTTACCATAATTTTTATTTTTATTTTAGTGTATTGAGGAAACAAACAGTTTTACAATTTCATACAAATAATTACATTTTACATGTTGCATTAAAATTCATGTTACATACAGAAAATAATATAAACAGAAAAACATAAAAACACCTTGATCAACACAATGAAAATAACTGAGATATTTTAGATATCTTACACACCTTAATGAAAATAACTGAGATTTCTTAGATATCTTACACACAGCAGGGGGATAAAGTACGTAATTAAAAAATTGATTTAATTTTCTCCAATATGTATTATTGCAGTAAACTTAACCAAGGACAAATGGAAAATATCGGTGTCGGATAATATATTATTGTATTTTGTGCATGTCCTTCTGAAAAATGAATGTTGTGTGTAGTTAGATTTTGAGTGTGGGATGTGAAATAGTTTGTTTGACCGTGTGTTTCGAACTGGACACTGGAAATGAAAATTTTCTAGAAGGTAGTCATTGTCAACAGCGTTGTGGACAATTTTGAATAAAATTTTTTGGTCGGATATATCTCTTCTATTTTCTAATGTTGATAATTTGTGGAATGCTAATGAGTCTTTTAAATGTCGGGGTGGTCGGAAGGATTTAGAGTCTTAAGTGTTTCAGAACTAATTTATTTATTTATTTTATTTTATTAATACAAGACTTAGAGGGTACATATGGTTTTTGAGATATTTCACCCTCCATGCTAGGGATGACCCTGTGTTATGGAGGGTGAATTTTACAGTTCTTGAGAGAATAACATTAATTAAACAAGTAAGTATACATAGAAGATCTACAATCGTAATGGTTATTAAATGCAATTAAAGTATAAGATTTATTTGTTTGATTATAACTATGTGGATAATTATAATGGTGGAATGGATTACATGTATAATCACAGTTACGCAAGTAAGGAGCGTAAGCGATGGTGTTGAGGGTAAGTGGTGTACATATAACTTGTTGTGGTTATGAGCACTGATGTGTGAGGGGTTAGTTTCACTTGTGGTTATAGCTATGATGTTTTTGTATTTATGGATGAACCTGGTAAAATGATAGGAATAAGTGGTGCCATAAGTGGTAAGTGGTGCCATAGGTGTTTAAAGATGGTAATGGTAGTGAGAAATTTTTACAGTATCTAAACATAGTTCTGTCATAACAGAGTTCAATGACATTTTTATTGGTGTAGGTCAGCCCTGGCCAACCCAAATTGCACCCCGGGCCGCATTGACGACCTAAAATTTACAAAGGGCCGCACGTACAGACATTATACAAAAATAATTTCATTTTTTTATCACAACAAATTTCATACTTAATTCTTTTTTTGTGAGTATTATAAATAATTTGATTGCAGAGGTAATCTGAAAGTACAATCAGGTAAATGTGAAGAAAACAATACTACAGCCAGATGTGAAAAGAAAACACACATTGAACAAACAAAAAATGTATTTTTATAGTAATCAACATGTTTAACAGGGCCGCACGTATGGGCGCCGCGGGTTGGCCAGGGCTGGTGTAGGTGGTGACTTTCTGGTACTTAGGGGGTATTTCAATATGTCGGGCTAAATATCTGACTAGCTATCCGTTGGCTGGCTTTAAAGATCAGAATAACTTCGTTATTCAACGGCGACCGTTTCACCATTGTTTCGAGCTTCCGGATAGATAACACTCGAAATAGTCTGGCAACATCGCAAAATGTTTGCAGTTACTCCATCTACTGCCACGGCTGTCATGCGTCACAGTCCGCACACCGCGAAGTGTGCATTTTTTTGGTTATGTTATGTTGATTATCAGGTCATTTTAGATAGATTCGTGTCGAATTAATACATTGTTTCTTATTTTGAACGCAATCAAATAATTCAGGATGGATCATACAAGCATTCAAATTCATTCAACAAAATTCGACTCACTTCTCAGCTGTCAAACTCGGAATGTTTTGACGCCATCTTTGATTCGAGGAATAGCGCCTAACGTGAAGTTCGAGCACTGATTAGTCAAATCGAACTTTAACCCGAGCGTTAGCGTTATTCAGATATAGTGAAAACGAAAAAAATGACTAATCCGCGGATTAGTGCTTAGTCAGAACATAATCAGAGATAGTGAAATACCCCCTTAGGGTCAAATTCAATTGTATATAAATAATATTTTGGTATTGCAGGGTAATAAGCAATGTTTACATAAAGACTGTTGTAATAGAAAGATATAATCATTAAGTAATATTTAGAGAGAAAGTAAGAATTGTGGCTATAGTATGCTGTTTTTGTATATTTATAGATAATGAGAGTGGTGTGATTGAAGAGGATTACGATGTTGGCAAGACTAGGAAAAAATAAGCCTGGATATTTTGGATTTAGTAAGTTACAGTTACGTGTAATGATAGTAATGCTATTGTTAATTAAAATATGTTTTTAGTGGTTAAAAAGGTATAGAGTGGCGGTACTTGGAAATGTGTGCATGATGACATTAAATATAGGCATACCGTGTATCATTAGTCATATAAGTTGGCGTTTCACTCGTTCAATATCTCCTTCATTGTGTATTGATATTATGTTCGAGCCGTCGGTCTGCCTAAGTAAGATACGGCCAGATTTTACCCATGTTTTTTTTTTTTATTTTATTTATATGTTCTTTATTCAGTAAAGTTTATACATTACAGTAAACGGGTAAATTTTTGGCCACCACACTAGGCACATGCCCGTGTTGTAGTGGTCAATTTTATGTTAAGAGTGAGTTATAGGGCATAATGGTGATTTGCTGGAAAACGGCTCCCTAAAACGGCTTAATACTACCTTTCGTATGTCATTCTCAGACTTCATATTTTTTAATACCAATTAATGGACTATTATTTTTCAGTCTGCCTATTTTTTTTTGTAGTTGTTGTAGGCATTCGACTATAAAAAATAAAAACATTGATACACCATACAACCCACTTTTAAAACTTGGATGTATGATTATCGCGTTAATAACGGCTTTACACTATATTTTTAATTTAAAATATGTATATAATACACACATCTGTAGAAGTACGGCCTCTTATTATCGTTATGATATCTGTGGATATTAACAATTAAATAAATACTTCATCTTGCACCAAATTTTCAACACATTTACACTGTTTTACTTATTACGGGTGAGAAGCCCCCGAGAGCGGTAGTGGGACTATACGCTCCTTGTTTTACGGCGTATATATTTCTAAAATGCCATCAAAATGTTTCATTTCTGGGTCTAAAAGTAGAATACCGACTCACTTGAAGCATTGCAATAATTTTAGGAAGCTACAAAAACGCTAAGTACTCACAAATACTCTTTTTTCACGTAAATTTGTCGCATTGTATTTTTTGAACTGTCATATTCTTTGAAACGAATAAAATGCAATATTCCATGTGCGTTGTGCGTACCTTTTCCTAACGGTTAGCACGAACGTCACGATGTTGATTTGCGTGCCCTTTATGCAAGTGTGTGTGAGAATTCATTGTCGCTCTGACTCAGTTGTGAGCGCGTTTGGTAATCAAACCAAAAATTACCATCTCACGCCAAATCATTTTTAGTTTGGTAAAATCGGCAATTTTAAGTGATAACATGTCAAGTTTTTCACTATTCCGACCTTACATGGTAAGGCGTATTCACATAAGGAGTAAACAAGTTTATTACCGTTTTTTTATCTTTAGATTAAACAGACAAAAAAAACTTTATAAGTAAATTTACGATTATATCACCTTTCTGCGTATACACACGTAACCATTCACAATTTGTCAAATCAAAGATATTCTATCTACGTATTGTGTTGTAAAGTTCCAAATAATAAGGGTTTTTTAGCAAACAATTTTTTCCCTACCGAGAAAACACAAGGCCTCTAAGTCTATAATAGCCAGGTAACATTTTAAACACCCAAATGCGGCAAAAATTGTGAGGCGCATATGTCGCCGTTCTATTTGTATAAAGAACAGTAACTTTAAATTCAGTAAATTTAAATGATTCACCATTTCATATATTTATTACGCGTCAATACATCTTAAACAATAGGTCGAATCGTGGATTCGTTGAATAATATTTGTATTTAGGTATTATATTTCAACCCATTGACGTAATTTTTTTCAATAGCGTTGGTCGTTAAATGAATATAACTATTATTTCCAACGGCTAGTTATATTTTGATACAGTACTAGTATGCCTTGCACGATACTGTCATGGTTAAAACAGATTATTGTTTAGTTAACACTGAATAATTTAACAAATATATAAATTAAAAAAAAACTTTCTTTTATTTTTCGAGGTCAATATTATTAATATGTATAGATATTCTATCAAATATAAAATTTATAAATCTACCAAATAAATCCGCCTTCGATTTTCTCGAAAACGAAAGCTCAAATAAAAAAGATCATAACCCAAAATTGACTTTAAATGAAAGGTAGATTCATTCACAAGTTATACCGTTTATACCACGAGTTTCCGAATACCGTGCAAAACAACCTTTCTTTGTATAGGAAATGTTTCTGAAATGCGATTCGTAAAGCCAAAAGCCGTTCAAATCTAATTAGATTTAACAACAGCAAGTGAATGATAAACATTTATAAAAAATGTCAAAGTAAATGCTTTACCAAAATAGTAGGTTCTGCAAATAAGTCATACCTTTTTACTAAGCTGTTTGTTTTACTTAATATTTCCGATTTCCAATTGCGTACGTGATGATGCGGGACATGATCATGACGCACATTTGACGTTGTATTTTGACAAGTTCATTAATGTACAACTACCGCCCTCTAGCGACAAAAAAATGAAGAGATTTTGACAGTTTGAGAAAATCCGCTGGCATATAACAAGCGCTTAAGTATAATAATACAAATTAAAAATAAGTTGAATGAAAACAAAATAATATAAAAATAAAATAAAATAATTTATACATCTAAAACAAGTATGAAGTATAAAGGAATTAAAAATAATGCAAAATATCTACATAAGTTTAAGATATTAGATGAATATAAAAAATAGGTGTGGAAAACAGAAAAATTTAAAATAATATAAAAAGTATATCAAAGAAAATACGTATTATTGAATTAAAAATAATACAAGGAGCATGTATCAAAAAAAAAGAAAAAATACAAGTACATTTGTGTAATTAAAATAGAATTAAAAGTGTAGTAAAAATACAAGTACATTAAGTACAAGTGTATTTCTAAAAAAAGAATACAAATACAATATAAAATCAAAGAAAGTACTATTTGGTAAGAAAGTAGGGATAAGTTATATCTTGATGAGCGATTTGCATGTGCGTGTTATGGTAATATAGGTGTATAGATATATATCGGCAATTTTTGTGTAAATCCACGTTTGAGCTACGGCTAAGGATATGTACACAAATGTGGAATTATTGTCACAATATTTTTCGTAATAAATACTAGAGTATAAGAAACATATCAGTGGTGGTAAATATATATTTTTTTTAATGATGAATATGAAAAAGAAATATATTGTTTAGTAATATACAAGTTATTTAAATTATTTACTGGTGATATAGGTTCATATGTTCCTTAAAGAAATTTCGCCCCTTTTCAGATATCCATTTATGCACACCGGTTGCAAAGTGAGTAAGTGTTTTTGATGTTTTGATGTCGTTTTTTAACGTGTTGAATATTTTAGGTACGATGTATGAGTATTGCCTTTGTGAAAAAGTGGTTTTTGTTACAGGAATTATGCATTTTCCGTGCTTTGAGTAGCGTGTATGTATGTCCGTTTGTGTAGAGTTTATCAATCCATTTTTCCAGTTATGGATAAGAGCTATCTTGATATACAGTTGGCGAATATCAAGGGCTGTGAGTTTCTTGAAGAGTGGCTCTGATGGATGAGAGGGGGAACATTTGAAGATGACCCTTAGCAAAAGTTTTTGAACGGTCACTAGAGGGTAGAGGATGGATGCTGCACAACCTCCCCATCCTATAATGCCATACGTTGCTATCGATTGAAATAGAGCAAAATATACAGTTCTTAGAGTGTTTATATCATGTGTATTTGAAGTGATGATATCTAGCAAATTTTTTTGTCTGGGCCAGTAGAAATTTGCCTTTTGGAGTTATGTGTTCCGAGATGTAGATTCGATTTCTTTCCTGCGAGAATCCAAGATCTACTGTGTTAAGCTTGTTAAGATTGCTATTAGTCTATTTTATATATGATTTAATCTTGTCTTAAAAGGTGTCTCGTGCTTGGGTGTTATTGAATGTCGCTATAATGAATCTCGTTGTTTTTTCGGATGTTTTTTGTCCCAGCCTGCAGATTTTTATGATTTCGGTATTCAGAGGAGAAGAGGTGTTATTGTGGTTAATAATTTTTGATATTTTCTTCATTAATTCCATGTTGTTTTCAGCGGTTGTCTCGGGAACGCCTCTTATATCGATGTTACAGAGAAGGCTTTGATACTCCAGTCGATCAATTTTTTCATCTTGTTTGGAGATTATGTTTTGTAAGACAGCATACTGATTTTTTAATTCGATTGCTTCAGAGTTGATTTTAACATTTGATTTTTCGACAGTATCTAGACGGTTCTTCATTTCTTGTTGTTGGTCAGCAACAAATTGAATGGATTTTATGATTTCGTTGTTCTGTTGGACGATTGCTTTATATTTATTTAGAAAAAAATCGAATTTTTGCTTTACAAGATTCATTACTTCATTTTTTAATGTTTGAATTTCTGTTGTGAATATTTCTGTAGTTAGGATGGTGCGGTGAGCGCCATCTGTGTTTGTGGGTATGATACTTTCTGTGTTATTGGACAGAGCAGTTTCCAGTTTCTGTGGTTGGATTATCTGTTTTGGTTGTTTGGCAATAGATGGCAGGTCTTCGTTTTTTGTTGTTTTGTTTGGGAATTTTGGGTTTTTTGTGTTTTTTATGCGGGTTTTACATTTCCACTGTGAGCTTCTTGCAGTGCGGCGAGGTGTTTCAGAGATATCAGCACAGGCAAGGTGGAAGATGCCTTCGCAGATGCAGCATGAAGTGCAGTCTGAGGGGTTATCGATGTTTATTCCACAGGTAGAGCACTTAGTATTCATGGTAGATGTTTTTTGATTCAGGCTTTGAATAAGAGAGAATCCACTAAAGTTTTTAACTGAATAATGAGGAGCACCACTGAGTTATTTTCACTTTTTGATAGCCGAAACGTTTAGATCAAGTGACAGTTGTAGAGGTGTTATGATGAGGTTTAAGCACTAAAGAATCCACTTCTTGAGATAAGAATTACGCTGGTTTGTCGCGCAATATCCAGTTTAGTCTAGTTATGCACTTTTGATTTAGTTCACTGTCTTTTTGATTATTTTGATGCGGGCATAGAGATGCGTCAAGACTAGACTAGGGTGTAGGTAGGATATATGTACAATTCCTTTCAATATTAACTTTATATTGGGGATTCCATATTACTGATACGAATTCTAATATTGAGCGAAAGAGACATGTAGTATTTTTATTACATGAGGTTATTTTTTAGTACAATGGTTTCGTCATTCTTATGATGAATCCTAGAATTTTTTGATTTTGTACGGGAATATTAGAGGGTTAATGATTTTGGTGAATGATATGGTGTTATATTTTTCCAGGTTAAGGAACAGTTGGTCGTTCGCACAATATATTCCAAGACTATTAATATCCTCTTGCAATTATCATTTTTACAATAATCATTTTTTGTTCAGACCTTTAAAATTCTAAACACCACTTGGGAACTATATTCGTGTTAATATTATATATTTTTGTTTTTTTTAGTATACAGAGACGGAGATCCACCACGTCATGGCCTTTTTCCCCATGAAGAAGGATCTCATCTCCGACATGCAGTACCCCTTTGTGTGCTACATCTGCGACTTCTCCTGCAAGAGCGACGAAGAGTTCAAACAGCACAAAGTCGTTCACCGCGGGCAAAAACTCTTCCCCTGCACGCTCTGCAACTCTACGTGCAAGAAAGCCAGCGACTTCAAACGCCACAAAATGCTGCACTTTAATCTTAAACCATACATTTGTGACGTATGTCCGTATTCCACGGCAGTATCAACGAACCTGCGTAAACATAAAATGATTCACACGGGAGAAAAACCTTATGCCTGTTCAACATGTAGTTATTCGTGTTCGGAACTCGGCAGTCTTAAAAAGCATCAATTAATTCATTCCGGCGAAAAACCGTTCATTTGCAGTCATTGCGATTTTTCGTGTCGTTCATCCAGTGACCTTACCCGACACAAAACAACGCATTTTGAAATTAAGCAGTATTCATGCGACGAATGCCCGTATACCTGCGCTAGGTTAGACACGTTACGCAACCATCGCTTTATGCACACGGGCGAGAAACCGTTTAGTTGCGAGTCGTGTTCCTTTACGTGTAAAAGTCACGGTATCCTGATCAATCATAGAAGAAGACATACCGGGTTGAAGCCGTACGGATGCGAAGTTTGTCCGTTTACGTGCGCCCAGTTGACATCTTTTCGAAGACACATGCAAAATCATTCTGGCGACAGGCCGTTTGCGTGCGAGTTTTGCACGTTTGCGTGCAAACGGAACGAAAACCTAAAAAAGCACATAGCGCTGCATGTGAACAAGTCGAAACCGTTACAAAATGAACTTCCAGTAAAAGAAGAAAACGTCTCATGAAATAAATTTAAAACTTTCATATTATTGTTGCTAGACGAGTTATTATTTTTTTCTATTGTTTATCTTTGCTTTTACAAATAGAATTCATCACAGCGCTTTTTTAATTACGGTGAATTTTATTCACTTGAATACCGTACCTATTTTTAAAATTTTACTACGTTAATTGAGAAGATACACTGAATTGATTAATCCCTAGAAATGTGAACTTTACAAATTTTAAAGAAAACTGATGTCGAAAATTTACACGAGAGCATTTTACTTCTAAAATCCCAGACGGGCCAATGCAATTCATTATTTTCTCAAGAAAGATTTAGTTTGAGAATATTGGCAAGAAATATTGAACAGTTTCGATATAAAATGATATTACATTAAAAAAAAATGTTTTTTGTGATTTTTTTGCCGACGTCACATAATTTATATTTTATGTTAACATGTTTTTAAATATTTATGTTATTTTGTTAATCTCTATTGGATATGATGTTATTATTTTAACTGTACTGAAAACTAAAAAATCCGCATTATTAATGACTGAATTCTTGTTAAATTTAAGTAGATATTTAACAAATTAAAGGAAAAAATTTATTACCATATACAGGATTTTCAATAAGAGGTGTTATTTTGAATAGCCCGCTATTTCGGTAGATGTTACTTTTGAAGCTGTCATTTTTTGACATTTGACAAGTAGAAACTATGTCATTAATAAAAATGGAACGATACACGCTTCAACAACGCATTGAAATTCTTAAAATTCACTTGAGTGAATCAAATGCAAATCATCTTGAGTGATGAGGCCCATTTCCACCTCGGTGGCTTCGTCAACAAGCAAAATTGTCGCATCTGGGGCTCGGAAAACTCAAGCGTTATTGTTGAAAAGCCTCTCTATCCTCAACGTGTGACTGTTTGGTGCGGTTTATGGTCCGGCGGAGTCATTGGACCTTACTTTTTCGAAAATGAGGCTGGAGCTACGGTGAATGGATTGCGCTATCGAGAGATGATTAATGATTTTTTATGGCCGGAATTGGATGGTATTGATTTGGACAACGTTTACTTTCAACAAGACGGCGCTATGTACCGCACAAGCAACGAAACCATTGATCTTTTACGATTGAATATCAAAATAACACCTCTTATTGGAAAACCCTGTATAACAATTTTGCTGAAAAACACTATTAACATTAAATATAAATAATAATATACATACATCATCCCTATTAATTTTACGACCAACATTTCATTGCACTCTTAATTAGATTGTTACGTATTAGGTTTGTTGTAAATTACTTAACCCCTTGAGTCTAGACAAAATAATATCATGTCATCAAATATTCCCGATTGAGATACAATTTCAAATGGATTTGCTGTATTTCATATCCGAAAATATAATACTGTTTTTGAAAGCGGATTATTTACTCTTTTCAGATTTTAATATTACAAACGAACGTAATATGCAATACAAATTTTAAAAATTTTGAACGCACAAGTTTTAAAAATCGCTTACCTTTGGTTTTTTTTGTTATTAACTTTATTTACCACTTTATACGAAACTAAATGAACACATTTAGTTAAGGCGATGGCATACGTAGTAATGCAAAATCATGTGTTTTTGGTTTGAAAATTTGGTGGCCCAGAAATGTTTCAGATGCTTTAATTAAATAGTGCGAGTAGAATACATCTTGGCCTTTGAAATAATCGAGTATTTTTTAGATAAGTCTTTTTATAAGCCCAGAAAAAAATAATGTATAAGGCCTATGAAAACTGCTTTAAAGTTCAAAATCTCCTACTTACGAACCCATCATTTTAGGTTATGATTTTATTGTATAATGTGGCAAATTAAGTTATTTATAAAATTATCGGAAAAAAATTAAATATTTATGCCTGAACATCCACAAAATAAAATAAAGGGCACTTTTTGGCCATGTTTTTTTCTTGCATAAATCAAAACAGGCGGATGGTGTTAAGCGGGAATTTAAACCTTATCGCCATCTACGTAAGGGTTGTTATTGATAGCGGCTCAATTTAAAATATTACACGACGTAGTGCATCGCCTTAAACAAACATCTTATAAAGATTACTGTCACTTCACTTTTTATTCAGTTATAGAATTATTTCAAATTATTCAGGAGGGTCTATGGTAAACTTTTAAATGCAAACATAAAGCTTGGTGTTCTCTCTTTCTAAATCTGTTTTTATTATAATGTCTGACTGTAATCGAAGAAGAGATACAACTACTTTTATTGGAACGCGAATTTTCGTGACAGATATAGCACTACGTGACTCAAGGGGTTAATGCTTACATATTAGTTTTTATAAATTCCAATATTTATCCAAATTATATCATCACTTATAAATGTTATTATAGGTATTGCCGCCAGAGTTCACTCCAAAACAGTGCCTACTCACGCAGATGGATTACTTGCATATTTCACATCATATTTCAAACATCACAAAAGAAAATTCCAGTGAAATTGAAAAAAAATAATTTTTAGTACATATATCTAAAATAATACATTGTAAATTTTTGTTGTTTCTTTTCAAAGATATTTTTTCTCAGTGACTTGGCAAGACTTCACATCACTATCGCAAGTGTATATATAATAATATGCACCAATACGCACAATCTCAAGGGTGTGTTATTTGAGTCAACTTTAATTGCGCTACCTATAAGTAGGTACTTATATTATTTAGGTACAAAATTTAATTTTGTATATTATTATTTAAGAATTTGTGTAGGTAAATATACACCATTATACCATATTTGTACAAATAAAAATCATGATGTTTTCATCGTATATAAGAACTTATCATCACATTTTATGTATTTTTCTTTTTTTTTAAGTTTTGCTTATCTGTCTCAATTTCATGAAAAATGTGTTAAAATCAAGGTCGGGTTATTTCATGTTTAATTTGACGGTGATCAAATACGACGAGATGTTGAAACAACCCAACCTTAATGTGAAAATCATTATTTGAAAAAAATACCTAATAATTGATATTGAGCTATAATTCCGAATGGAAACTTTAGAGGATCATAGCTTGAGATGGAAATGACATTGTGAGCTGAAAATTGTTTCATTGAACTAGATATTTACATTTGCAAGAGTTTAGTTGGACAGACAAATTTTCTATCTAGTGTAAGATTGTCCTAAACTATAAAACTAGTTCCAAGCTTCGCCACTGGGGGTGGAGAATGGCGCTAGTGTCCAAAACCATACAAATATTGTCTTAGGTGTAAAACTATCCTATACAACAAACAGTAAATTGCCCAAGAGAGCATTTTTTTCTGATTTCGTTTACCTTCAAGTGTGATACAGAGATATGTTACAAGTAATTTTTTTTCTAACGTATCATTTTATGTCTAAATATGTTTGTATCTATATTTTAACAGTGAAACATAATCCTTACCCCAACATTGTGACGTTTGTGATTGTTTTTCACATACAATTTCTCCACTAACTTCAAAATGAAAAAAATAGGTTTCTGTAATCAAAGACCCTATAATATTAATAATACCTTCGACTACTGCGTTTTGCTCATGCGTTCTAATGGCAACATGTTACACTAGCGTCTCCTAGCACTTGTTTTTCTTTCATACATTTGGATTTTATGTGAAATATATTCTTTATTTTATGTTAAGGCGATGCACTACGTAGTAATACAAAATCATGTGTTTTTGGTTTGAAAATTTGGTCGCCTAGAAATGTTTCAGATGCTTTAATTAAATACTGCGAGTAGAATACATCTTGGCCTTTGAAATAATCGAGTATTTTTTAGATAAGTCTTTTTATAAGCCCAGAAAAAAATAATGTATAAGGCCTATGAAAACTGCTTTAAAGTTCAAAATCTCCTACTTACGAACCCATCATTTTAGGTTACGATTTTATTGTATAATGTGGCAAATTAATTTATTTATAAAATGATCGAAAAACATTTAAAAATTTGTCCCTGAACATCCACAAAATAAAATAAAAGGCACTAGTTGGCCTTGTTTTTTTCTTTCATAAATCAATACAGGCGGATGGTGTTCAGCGGGAATTTAAACCTTATCGCCATCTACGTAAGGGTTGTTATTGATAGCGGCTCAATTTAAAATATTACACGACGTAGTGCATCGCCTTAATCTTTAAATAGTATAAAATAAAGTGTCTGTTTGTGCGCTTAATTCTACTAAACTACCCAACTGATTTTGATACGGTTTTTCACTATCCTTTTGAGAATTTCTTCCGGAAGGTTTATATGTATAATACATGTAAATTATATTCATAGAAAGTAGAGAAAAGTCAATGTTTGTAATCAAGTCGTAAAAATATATTTTCGGGCGCTTACATTGTTAACGCTGTCTAAACCTTATGAGATAGATCAAAATAATGTACTACGGAATTGTACATCTTGAACAGGCCTACAGAAATGCATGCGATGGTATATGTCTATCTCCTAAGGATAATCCCTGGCAAGGCCGGGTACACCAGCTAGTAAATTATAGAAATTTTAAAAAAATAGCTAACCTACGTACTACTAACTTAATACTTTTTTGTATCATGCATAAAAAAAATATAAACTCTGGTGAATGTGAGAAATTTTCTTTTTTTGTTTCTTGTTTTTATGTAATGAAGAACATTTTATTTACTAGGATTTCACAAACTCATTTCAGCAACTAACCTGTCAACGTTTTTAGGAATCCTGAAAAACGACTTGGAGTGTTTTTGTTGTTTGTAATTATTACAAACAACAATTTGTTAACCTCGATACAGGCTTAGTCCTAGTGAGGTTGATTTTTATGTTAAAAAAAATTGTTTTATGTATAGTGAGATGCAATAAATCAATAAATTACGTCCGTAAACTGCACTCACGAACCTACTTTGTGGGACATTTTTATATATATATATAAATATATATATATTTTTTTATCATTATTGATCAGAACACAAATTAGAAAGTTCAAAACCGCCATTGAAAGGAATGTCAATGTTAACATCCTACACTAGCACCTCTAGCGGCCAGAGTTGTTGATACGGCAAATATTTTACTGGAGTTGGAATTATTATTAATACTATAGGGTTTTTGCCATAATCGATCGAGAACCTAAGACTATAATTATCAATGTAAAACTGTACCAAATACCCACATGGATAGCTTCGCACTAAAAAAACAAGGTAGAAATACAATATTTATATGAATGTAAAACTGTGCTACGTACTTTTATACTTACAACAGTACTTGGTTTATCGTTTAGGACTAATTTACATTACATTTAACCTAAAAAAAATGGGTAAAGTTTAATACAATCCTACTGAATTTGAAAATGAAAAAAAAATGAAGAATGTCATTTATGACAGTTTTACACTAGATATACAAACAATCTTTGATAAATACAGCCGGTATACAAATTATTTTGCAGTCGGGAATATATATCGTTGTTAATTATATATCATTAACCCAACCACTACGCACATACTATAATGTACGATTGACTCATGCGCCGATTGCCACTTCTGTAAATTTATGTTGATTTTTTTTTTTTTTTTTTTTTTATAGTGAATACCTCACAAGAGTCCCAACTGCTCCCGTCTGGAGCCAGTGAGACTATGGCATCCCCAATTGGGGGATGTTGTGAGGCTGAAGGTAAGTGGGGAAGGGAAAGAGGAAGGTGGGGAAGTACCTGGCTATTCAGATCTAGTCACTAAACACGGCTAAAGCCATTTGGAGCAACGTTTCAATTCTGAATGGTGGTCTTACACCAGGGCGATACTGGTAGTATCTTCCACTCTGGAACGTGCCGCAAATATACTATATATTATATATTATTTTAATTAATTAATTGTGAAATAACACAAATTAATCAAACAAAATTTATTTGCGCACGCCGGGTTTCGAACCCGCGACCTTCGGAATGGCAGTCCAATGCGTTACCACTGGACTATGCCGGCCGTCAACGTTTGTACGTCTGTCCAAACGAATGCATAACAAGCCTAAGTTGTCCATATACCTATGTTGGAAACGCAGTTATAATGTTGTTAAAAATACTAACAACTTAAAATATTGTCTTTTGGCGTGCAATAGTTCATATGCAACAATTTTTCAAAAAAGTGACGTTTTAATGCCATTCGAATCGTAATCATTAGACATTGGATTGTACGCACTATCAAAATGGCGATATATGCATATTATGTACTATCAAAGCTAAAATATGCACTTACCTTGCCAAAATATATGCCTAAAAAAATTGATAATAATGCAAAAAACGAAAATATATCTTGAGATTGAATCTCCTGAAAATTGCATATCATCCGGTGATAAATAGTTATCATTTTTTCTGATTATGTTTATGAAAAGAATGCAAAATATTCAATTTTATTGACAAATTGTTCTTGATTTCCAAGGAGAATACAGCATACATGTTGTTCTTTTTTTCTCTTTCGTGAACAATTCGATTATGCGGTTTTGTGTGCTGAACGATGATATATATATATATATATTTTTAAAACACACATCGAAAAAAGAAATATTTAATGACATTTTTTTGTTATGTTTATGATTCACTCTCTCTGTAATCTGTTGCTGAATTATCCAACAACATTTTGATAGTGCTTACAATCCAATTTCTAACGATTACAGATCGAATGGCAATAATGACAATCTGCCATTATTTTTACTAGTTGAAAACACTTTGACTGGTATTTATGTGTCAAATTCAGTAGTTCGTAGCGTGTCTAGACTCGAGCGCCAAGTTTTGTACACCGACAGGTTATCTTACTCTCACACACTCAGTTACTATACTGTCATCTAGCTTGCTAGAGCTAACCATTTTATAAGTAACCAGCATTAATTATTTTTTTTTTAGGATATTACCGTTAGTACTCTGTGTATTCTAGCAACTGTCGCATGTGTTTCTGTTTTTTCGTTCTGCCACATTTTTTTGTTTGAATAAGTTTGCAAAATGAAATAAACATGACACCGTAACTTTAAACCAAAAAATAGAAATTTTACGAAAGATGGATATCGGTTTTGTTTGTTTTTACCACAGACTTCAGAAGAAGCAGACTTGCCCTAGCATTAAATTCAGGTATCGACAAGCTGACCATATTTTTGGTACCGTAAGGGTTTGAGAATGCTTTGAATTATCTGTCAGTCGTATGTTAAACACCAAACAGCACACATAATGAGACCCTGCGCAGAAAATTCAAGTTCTATAGGCAACGGTTTGCAGCACAGTCGATTGTAGGACTTTTCTATGCAGGATCTGAGTGTTTGTTCTAGAACAAAGTTCTGTAAGGCAACGGTTTGCAGCACAGTCGATTGTGGGACTTTTCTATGCAGGATCTGAATCTTTGTTCTTGAACAAATTGTCTGGCGTAGCGAAGCTAAAATTGAGTACGGCTGGTAAAATATAACACATGTAAAAGTGTCTAAATAAATAGTATAACAAAATATTAAATTTTGGAAAGAAGCCCAAACTTTGTTTACTCGATTTGAGATATGTGGATTTTTATGCAGCCAGCAATTTGCGTGCCATTGTAAAAAGAACTAGTAATTAAACGGATTTTATTTTTGCTCTCTAAATGGTGATATTAAAATGCGAGGTGCATGTATACTGACCACGCCATTCCCGTTGCTTTAGCCCACTTGGTTTGTTCCCCTCGCCCTTATGGGCAGCTCTGTCTAATCCTTACTCTGTGGTTTTTACAAAATACCTGTTTAATTACTTTTTAGCGTGTTTAGTATGTATGCACTATAAACTGCAGCATTCACTAATTGGACGTTAACCAGGTTTTCGTGGTTGCGGATTAGTGAGAGGTAGCTACTGTTCCACTTGTATGTTGTTATTTTTTTTCTTTTCTGAACAATGTGTTTCATATCACTTAAGCAGTTTTGCGTGCTGAACAATGATATATATATATATATTTAAAACACACATCGAAGAAATATGTTACATATTACAATTTATATTTTCTGTATTATGAAATAATCTATTCTTTAAATTGTTTAAAATCTATTGTTTTAAACAGCTTGTAAAAATCTGTCATGTAAATAAGTTATCCATCAGATTTTGGATTTCAATATGTATTGCGTTTGATTCTTGTACATACATTTTTTACTCATTAGTTGTAAATGAAAAGACATCACAAATTGAGATATTTTTGTGCACATATTTGCAGAAATAAAGTGAAAATATTATATGAAACATTTCTAGACTAATTTATTATTTCATATCATTTTCAGGGTTTTTTTAAAAATACATACATCTATGTATTTGAATTTCGATTTGGTTTTTATTAATGAATGAATGGAAATCTTGGAAATTAACCCACTTCTCGACATCCTATCGAGTTGATACTCGGCGGATGGACTCGTTGTCGATGACAATGCATTCCATCAACTTTTGGTAGTAATCACGCGGACATATACGCATTTCTCTGAAATTGGATAACATTACAACAGTTAATATATAAAATAAATGTCAGTCGTACCCAATCGGAATTTGGCTCAGTTGTTAGCGAGGTTGGCTCGAGTCCCTGGGGAGGAAGGTTCAGTCCTCAGTCAAACCAATAAATAGCTACATGGTTTCCTAGCGTTGCCCGTTTCTGGGTGTGCGACTAAGTGCCACAAATTTTAACAATGTCGCATGCGGTTTTGACTGCCCGCATCGCATGCGGTTTGTCGTCTATGCTTATAGCATTTGTCAAAATGATTCTATGGAGACAACATCATTTTGGTGAAACATATCTTTACGAATGGTCGCGGCGGCTGCATATTTCAGTTATAACTATGAATCGTAGAAAGCCACGGTGGTAGAGGAGTTTTTTTTCAACATTCCAAGGTAAAAACCGCACCGATCAGCTGACTGTTGTATAATGGCATTGTTCGACACGTTTTAACGTGTCGAGAGGTGACACGGTGACCGGGTATCTCATCGAAATGACATAGGTTAATAGGTTACATAGGTAACTATTTCACCTAGTTTTTGTTTTATCACTTTTAATGACTATATCGCTTTTTGTAGGGGTGTTTAATTTTCATTTTGATAAAATATCATGGAACCAGGTGACATGTGTCCCAGCAACAACAATACGGCAAAGAAACTTGCTTCTTTTCGCTTTGTCTCGCTTCGATTGAAAGACTGTGCGTAGCATGCATCATTGCCGCATGCTACAATGTTGCCTCGGTGGAATAGCACCATAAGATTCTGTAAGTCCCAAAGACTGACCCAAGAGCTGGACATGCATGAAATAATGCCAGATGACAGGACACTGGAGTCACTGAGTTTTTGGGTGCCCCAGTGGAAGACCGAGGAGGAGGAGGTAGGTAGACTGCATGGGAGAGGATTGTAGCAGGACGGAAAGGACGGAATGAAGCCAGTGGAGATCATTTTCAGAGGAGGCCAAATCCCACTCTGGGATATATGTACATATTTACATACACTGGACTCCCTGTACCAAATAATGACAGTGGATAATCTTTGTTACGATTTTAATGAAGTAGTTTTTATTTTAAATAAAATTAAGATACAATATTTTATATTTATAGAGCGGAGCCGGTTTACTATAATTTATGTAGTTCCCGTGAGCACTTAGGCCATTGTGCTATCTCCCATTTTACCTCATTCCTTTAACAGTAATCCGGTCCCTTTTGGTTGTCATTGTATATGTGGCTATGTCTTCTGGTTCAACAATGTGTATTCTCAAGTCAGTAACTATCAACTATCTCTCCTCTCCAATCCCCCTTGGTTGCCTGAAGGTGCCACAAGGGAAAAGTTCGCGGAGGTGGCTTCATCTCTCCTCCTTGGTTCCCTAAGACCCCATAGGAGAAGAGTCCACTCCCCGTTGGTACCCTGAAGGCCCCATGATGGAAGAGTCCACTCCCCCTTGGTTCCTTGACGGCCTCACGAGAGAAGAGGGCCTCATCTCTCCTCTTCACTTCTTCTTAGTTCCCAGAAGGCCCCACGACGGAAGAGTCCACTACCCCTTCGTTCCCTGAAGGCCCCAAGAGGGAAGAGAGCCTCATCTCTCTTCTGCACTTTCTTTTGGTTCCCTTAAGGCTCCACAAGAGATGAGTTCATGGAGGTGGTCTCAGCTCTCCTCTCCACTCCTCCTTGGTTCCCTGAAGTGGACTTCGTCCTTCCTTTCCACTCCTCAGTTCCCTAAAGGCCCCACGATGGAAGAGGGCTAAGATCCAACAAACAATAATGAATTTTATTTTTATTCAAGGAAACCTATCCACCATTATTTTAGTAACCTTTTTTTACAAGGTATTGTGTGGAAGTATCCACAGTGTAGAATAGGTAGTCCAGTGTATGTATTATGAAATATTTAATTAGAATATAATAAAATACCAAACATGATGATGCAAATACTTTTATTTGTGATATTGTTTGAAATTATTAATGTTCATCTTTACATCAAGCGTTTTTTCATAATAATACTTCATATCGCAACAATCCTCATCCGAAAAGGCATTTTTTTATAAATATAATGTAACTCTAATATTATATAACCAAATGAGAATATTCAGATATGTACCCAGAGTCAAAATAATTTAATGCAGTGTCATTACTAATTTGACAGCAAAAAATTATAGAAAAATGTATTAAATTATGAGCAGCAGGGGCGCTGTGAGGCGTGCCGCCGTCTGTGCGCTAAAACAAAAATAAACGCTCAATAATTTTTTTTTTATTGTATAAGCACAATTTTTTTGCATTTAATTTGATATACCTACTTATATGCTGTAATAGGACATTTTAAAATCAGATTTAGATTATTCTTCTACGTAAATAGATAACTATTACAATAATCTACCGAATTGCGCATCTGGGTGCGGCGACCCTTGATTACAAGATATTTTAAAGAAACATGTTTCAACAAATAGATTTTTATTAGTGAGATCGTTAATAATTTATGTAATAATACCCTTTTTCTGTTTTGTCCGCTTAGTTATTTATTGCTTTTATAGTCACATGATCGTTATTATTTTTTATTAGGACCCGAATGCCTGTCGCAAAAACAGGACCTTTAGAGAATAATAATTAAATTTTTTAACACATAATAACGTTGCAATATGTAAAACACTTTGGGGTGTCTCAAAGAAACTCGAATTTAACAATGTCAACAAATTGCCGATAAGTCATTTTTTTTTTTTTTTAATAAAGCAATATAACGCATTACCTAGTAATCTAAAACTTCCGGCAATGAACAAAAAAACATTGGCAAAAGCTCTTAAAAGCTATTTCCTCAGCAGTTTTATCAATGACTGACATATTCTTTCTTTGGAACTCCAAAATAACTTCTGTGTTTATTTATTTTAATATATCTATGTTGTTGTGTCTTTAATCTAATGTTGTCTTTCCCGAAATGAGTTTCGTAAACTCACTGGGAATAATACATTATAGCTTATTATTTTGTAATAAATAAAAAATAATATTTGAAAGGTTCTCGTTAAACACAGATTCTAGATCCATTTAAGCCTTCTATCAAATTGTAATCATCTGAAAAACATAACAACTTGACAGTTGTACTTCTGTTCTAATCACAATTTGTTCAAAACCTGAAACGGACATACAATCGTCCTTTAACGGGGATCTTTTGAATGTCAAAAAAACAAAATGGCGTCATTTGATGACAATGTTACATTTAAATTTCTGAGACAGCCTCCATTATTTTTCTCTAAAGGTGAGGTCCTGTTTAGGCTAAAGAATCCGGTTCCTAGTTATTATATTTTAATAAGCTGTGCATTATTAAATAACTACCGTTTACAGTTCTACAAAAGCTAAAATTATGTTTTTGCATTTTTTATTGAATCTACAATATTTTTTTTTAAGTGATACTATTATTGCTTTTACTTTGTGACCGACACATATTCCTACCCAAGGAATTAGATTTAATTTAATTCACTGGCAATACTTTTTTATATGGCCACACTCAGAGAATGCATTTCTACCTTGCAACGGTCGGCCATATTTATCGTTGTTTTCATATTTAAAATTTGATGACTATCAAATTGACGATCGATCCTATTTTAAATTTAACATTTTAACACTTCACATTAAATGCCGATTCACAACCCGTTTCAGATTTTGATCCAATTGCGACATGCCGTGAAGCATAACAGTCATGCTATTATGCTTGTCAGCTAATCCTATGTTCCTGTTATAAGTCGATTCTCGGTTCGTGTCAGCGTTTTATCAAATTGAAAAAAACGTCTAAAAATTAAAATGTCGCCGATCGTCTATTTAATTGTCACCAGTTTGAAACAAATTGAACTAATTTAAATCAATTTTATAACAACCCGATACTACGATTTTGACAGTGTTTTAAAAAAAATTATTTTAGTTTAAACTTTTTACATAAATCAACTTACAAATATTAAAACAATATTAATAATAAAAGTTTATTCCAGTTAGTTACTGTAATAATAGTGTTTGTTTGATCCCCCGTTAAAACATTTTCAAATTAATAATAAGTACTTATAACAATCAATTTTGCAATGAACAGGAAATTTTTTACAGTTTATTTCTAAGTATAATTTTATAAATAATAAAACGATATATTGAACTCTGGATACAAATCGAACGAGACTTATTTGTGTGACGAGAGATTGATTCGTTAGGGAGAAGAATCATTTTAGTTTGATAAGTTTTAAACTTTATACGATAAATGAGATTTCTAAGAAATTTACAATAAATCAATATTCAACAAATGCAAGAAGTCTTAAGAATGTAAATTGTCTTAAATATTTGATCTCACAGTAGACATTTTACTGAAATATTTGTAAAAGATAGATTTCAAGAATCTCGGCAATATATTTTAACTAAGTATTTATATTTCGTCTAAACATTTATTTATTTATTCATTAAACACTTACTAAGCAATTATAATCATGTACGATTTTAGCAAACGTACAGAATGTTTAATTTTTATTTTACTCTGTATGTTTATTTTGGTGTTTTTTTTTTTTTTTTAATATCTGTCAACAAAAATCTCCCCACAGCAACCAATCTCACCTTTAGCAATTTCAACATTATCTGCTGAATGTGACCACACGTCCAAAATATATCCCACTTATGTTATTACATCCAAAAGTTGCATTTGTAAATTACCTACAGCAATGCAAACACAGATATATAAATAGATAGGCCTCTAAAAGAGACAGGTCTAAACAAGCATTGGTAAAGTTTTCGAATTCCGCTTCATGCAAAGTCTCTTTCCCCTACAGGATGGCTAATATTTTGTAAATATCTCAAAGCCAAATATAATATTGAAAAATATATTTGAAATAAGCGACAGTCATCTACAATTAGGAATTTTCATGGACAATATTGAAATGCATTCAAAACTTCTAAAACCTAGCTCTATACACTGCACATTGCAGTGCACCTGGAGGTAGTCATGATTTCACAGAACTGCTATTGTAGTTGGTCGTATCCGAAGGGTTAAAAACACAACACTTGATTTCAACTTAAATGTCTAATGAATACAACTATTGAAGTCGGGGGTTTAAGTAAAGATGCACAAAATAGATTTTTACTTTGGATTATTTTTCTAATTTATTCGTATTTCCTAACCTTCAAACTTAACTTTGATTGAAGAAAAAATGGAACTTTAATGCATCTTTTACCATCTCCCCTCACATAAATAGTTGTTTCTTGTAGTAATTAAGTAGAAACTGAGTGCTATTTATAATTTTGTTGCATATTAAGCGTGAAATGGAATTCGACAAGTTTATCCAAGCGACAGAGGCTGTTTCAAGACCTGTCTAAGAGCCAGAGGAAGAAACAGGCATTGAAGATTACTGTTCCGAGACCCCTTCAATAGCCAGATACGTATTATGATTGCCTGAAAATCAGATGTCCTTGTGACTTTCCTGCCTGTTATGATGCCTGGAATATATCTGCGATATAAAGCTGCATTGGATGACATTCCAAGTTGGATACAGAAGGACAAGTGTCAACTCGGCTACTTAAAATTCTATTCCTTTGATATAACGTATTATTTATCTAAATTCTTTACTAAAATATCTGAAATATATTTTTTTATTATAATTATTCATTTTGAATGTTAGTAACACTGTGTATAATTTTATTTTTGATTAAATTCTCACGCAAATCTGTAGAACAACATTGTAAATATTAAGCTTAAAACTTGTTGATTTGTTTAAAAATTTTGCTGCATCATGCGATTATTTGTAATACATAATATAATACAATATATTTGCAATACATAATACAATACAATGCATTTGTAATGCATAGTAAAATACAATGTATTTGTAATACACAGTACAATACAATGTATTTGTAATACATAATATAATACAATGTATTTGTAATACATAATATAATGTATTTGTAATACATAATATAATGTATTTGTAATACATAATATAATACAATGTATTTGTAATACATAATATAATACAATGCATTTGTAATGCATGATAAAATACAATGTATTTGTAATACACAGTACAATACAATGTATTTGTAATACATAATATAATACAATGTATTTGTAATACATAATATAATACAATGTATTTGTAATACATAATATAATACAATGTATTTGTAATACACAATATAATACAATGTATTTGTAATACACAATATAATACAATGTATTTAGGACTAATAATATAATACTTATTATGTTTTTGCAGAATTCTTCAAGAACGAGAATGCATCAGATAAAAGCTAATGAACATTGTAGATTTATAGATAGTATTCGAGAAGTTTTCAAGTCAAATTTATAAATAATGTCATTTATTACAGTTACAAGTGAATTTGAAGGAATTTTCAAAAATCTGAACATGATATCGATTGAAGCAAAAATCTCAAACAAATAAACAAAAAATGAACATGGCGCTTTTGATATGTCTGCTTGAAATTAAGACCAGTACACGAAACAATCTTTGTTTTCATTTGTTTGTCACCCCTCCACGCTAAAAACCAAATTCTCGTAAAAATATTAACAAATCAATGATTCAACAAAGATCTAAACCATAACTTACAAAAAAAATCTAAAAACCATCTCCAAAATACATGATAAACATACTTGATTCTGAACTTGTTGTTAACAGACCGATTGCTATCGCAATGTAGGCGTGCTGCGTCTGTTCTACAGGTATTTCATAGGAGCCTGTACGAAAGAGCTAGCAGCATCAATCCCCTTTGCACCGGTGCACGTACGCGAAACTCAACGGACATGAGCAGAACACAGAACACGTTGAACATGTTGACTTCATGAGAACAGGTGGTTTCTTCGACTCATTTGTGAAATTAGATACTGGTATCTGTTTTCCTCCTTCATATAATCCGGGCCTCTTCGAGACCTGCATTAAATAAATAAATCTCTTCCCACAGCCCTTAAATTAACCCGCCACACAACGCTGTCCAACCGGGTGGCAATATAGTTTCCCCGTTTTTACACTGTACAGAGAGGGGCGCTCTTGTCAAGTGTAACATAAAAAAACAATCTTAATTCAGTTGGTTATCCAAGGTAGAAGGGAAATGTCTAGATGTTCATCGGCAAATATGAAATGAAAACATGGAAATCCATAGAAAAATGTATTAATGTTAAAATAGCCTTAATAACTTGTGTGATTTATAGTTAGATCTTTAATTGAATCTCAGATTCCGTAATTTGTTAGTGTGAAGGGGCGTTAACATGTTAGTTTGTCTCTAAAAATAATTGCGCTGTACATTTCCTTCAAAATATTTGATTATTTATCTACGCGTTACTCTGTAATATTTCCGTGATATTTTTAAATCATGTTTCTGTACTGGCGTATTGAACATCCTAACAAAAACGACATGTTTTGAATAATATACTTGATCCACTATCTAAAGCCTTCCAAACAATCAGATTCTTCGTATCTTTCTCCAAACAATCAGATTCTTCGTATCCTTTTCTGAACAATCAGATTCTTTGTATCTTTCCCCGAACAATCAGATTCTTCGCATCTTTTTCCGAACAATCCGATTATTTACATCTTTCTCGGAATAATCAGATTCTTTGTATCTTTCTCCGAACAATCAGATTGTTGGTAACATTCTTTACCTCGTCCAGCAGCAAGTAACAAGTAAATTAGTAACCAAATGGCACCCAGTCTCCAGTAGCAAAATCATAGGAGTATCAGAAAATCTAAAAAACACAAAAACAGTCAGAAGGTGTCAGCGATCCAATATCAACGACTTTTTCTATTTTCTACAATTCTAACATTGGCCATTGAACAAAGGTTGTCGCGGTTTTTCTGACAGATCTTATACAAATTAAACTGTATTAATTAATGTTTGAAAATTTCAAAGGTCCTCTGCAATGCTTTAAATGTTGTAATGTAAACATTACTGTTTAAAAAAAATATTGAGAAATTCAACAAACTTCTCCCATTAAAAAAAAACGGTTTTGCATTGCAATACACAACATCCCAGAGGAGTTGTAAAGTTAACAATGTTCCAATATGTTTGAAACAATGTTGCCATGCTTTTGTTGCATCATATGACCCAGAGGAGTTGTAAAGTTAACTACAATGATCCAAGATGTTCCAAACAATGATGCTGTGCTTTTGAGGTATCATCATTAAATTATAAGTCACCCAGAGGAGTCGTTTACATTATCACAGTGACCCAGAGGAGTTGTAAAGTTAACAATGTTCCAATATGTTTCAAACAATGTTGCCATGATCTTGTGGCATCATATGACCCAGAGGAGTTGTAAAGTTAACTACAATGTTCCAATGATGTAGATTATTGCAGTCATCCAGAGGAGATGTAAAGTTAACAATGTTCCAATACGTTTCAAACAATGTTGCGATGCTTTTGTGGCACTACATGAGTTGTAAAGTTAGCTACAATGTTCCAACATATTCCAAACAATGTTGTTATGCTTTTGTGGCATCATATACATGATCACCATGCTCCAGATGAGTTGTAAGTTAACTAAAATGTTCCAACATATTCCAAACAATGTTGTTATGCTTTTGTGGTATCATATACATGAACACCGTGCTCCTAAGTTAACTACAATGTTTGAAAATGTTTGCTGTGATTTTGTGGCACCGCTGACATTTTAGCAATGTCACGAACATTGTCACAGCACTGTTAATGACATGTGTACATTGTTTGTGCTTCTTCATGCTATTGGAGCCTCTGTACCATTTAGAATTTCACTAATGAATTTTATATCTAGTCAATACAATTTTTAAGATTTAGTAAATATATAGAAGAAGATATAAGGTACTAATTTAAGTTAAGCGCATAAGCTGTGAGAAGATCAATAATTAATTCATTAGACAATTTTATATTATTAGTGTAGAAGAAAATACTTTTTTTTGATTTGTAACTTTTAGAATCTTGAGCAATCGCATTTGTCATATTTCGTTCAGTTTGCAAAACTAAAACAATCATTTTCACTATCTAATTAATAACAGCTGAAGGGCGTATGGGGGAAGGAGATGGAGTAGAGGAAGGTTGGGAACTACCTGGTTATTCAGATCTACGGTTAAAGCCATTTCAAACATAATTTCGATTATTAATGGTGGGTTCACAAAATTCACAAATTATTGCTGTATATTGTACAATATTGTTTTTTTTTTTTAATGTGATTACCGCAAAAGATTTCCAACTATGTTTACAGCCAGTGAGACTATTGCATCTCCAATTGGGGCATGCTGTGATGCTGTGAGGGTTATGGGAATGGTTCTAAATGGTGGTCTTTAACCAGGACGATAATGAGACCACATATCCGCAGCTCATCTTCTGCATTATTGTTGTAAATAAAATATAGTTTGGGGGAATTTGTAATGTGAGTCCCACCTGTTTCAAGCCAGTCATCCCCGATTGGGATGGGGAGGGGAAGGAGACGGGAAAGATGAAGATTCAAATGAATTCCGTTGTAGTCTGATTACAATATTTTTTGATTTTCGCCTCATTTTTGCAAACCTCGCCAAATATGACAGCAAAGCAAAAAAAAGACGGACTGCAAATTTTTCTTCGTGTCTTCTACAATGTCTCCGTTCAACTTTCATTACGTTAAATTTTACAGTTTTAGAGAAAATTTTTTGTAATTATTTTCTTTTGTACGTGTCGAATCGCAGAAAGTGAAATACAACCCATTTTAGCAGTGTTTGGGAAAGTACCTACGAAACTAGTTGTTTTCTCACAAATTCTCTCAATCAATAAAACTCCGGCCTAAATAAAACACTTGGACATTTATTGTGATATCTAGACCTTGAAGTTATCCTTCTATTTATCATCCTATTATTCTTGACAGCTAATGCCATCTATGGGTAACCTAATAGACTAATCTAGTGCCATCTATGGGTGAGCTCATACACTATTATCAAGGTAATTACACCAGACTTGTAACTTTGCATTTCTTAAATATTTATAATTAAATATCTGATATTATTTGAATAACGAACGCAATGGTTGAAAGAGTAGGAACAAATTGTTTGCAAGGCAAATTCTATAAGGCAATGTATCCTAAATGTTCCCTGTGTGTTTTATAACTAGCAGTGAAACAGTTTTCGTAAGCTTTATTAAAATGTAAATACTGCGCAAGAGTCCCAACAGTCCGGGTTCAGTGGGACTAAGACATCAAACATGGCTAAAGTAATTTCAAGAATTGATTTTTAATGGTGATCTCTCATCGGGGCGTTACTAAGAGTATCTGACACTCTGTAGGAATTTTGTGACACTGTAAACCAATCAGACAGTTTTTACAACTCCATTAAGACGTCATCTTTGGGGTTGCTGTGTGAAGGTATTGGTACTAGGTTAAGTTAGGAAAGTTTAGGTTAGGTTGGAACTCTTTCAAAGGCTTATAATTTTACTCATACTTTCATAATCATGGTGTAAATATTACACAGCGCATTAGGTTAGAATAGTAAAAATCTCGACTCATTAAAACAGCCTTAAGCTGGGCTTAAAGCCAGCGTAACCATACCAATGCTGAACCAGCGTGTAAGAATTTAATGAGTACGAGAGTTAGTTAACCTGCTGGGGAAATAACACAACTATCTACTAAATATAGAAAATGATTCCAGTACAATAATCGCAGTTGAAACGCAACTTTTCTACATAGGAATACTTCAAAAACTACAGAAAATATTATCTATTAGTTTTCTACAAGTTTAACGTGGCTATTCAAAAAGATAACCATCATTTAAAACAATGTTGAAAGTAAAAAAAAATTAATTATCATCTTTTTTTTCGGAATTTATAAACCTCCTACTATCATCGTTTTAAGCAGAAAATGTTTCTTGTGCAATGATGGAGGACTAGCGGACGAATTGAACCCATGACGCCGCAGTGGGAAATAAGTACCTAACGCATTTATTCACTCCACTATTAACTTCTCGAATGTCAAAAGTACCAATTGAATACAAAAAAAATTGCATCCGTAATCTGACATTAACACATTTTAATCATTGAAGAATGAGATAATGCTAAAAAATCTAAACATGAAATAAAAAGGTGACGTTTGCAAGTGGGAATCGAAGCCAGGATCTGTGTCTTAACGAGACAACATCTATATCCACTCGGCCATTGTGACCAAATTATTTTTTGCAATTTTTGTCAATCTCATAGTTGAAACTCAGAATTAACAATATTATCTAACTAGTTATTTAACTACATTATGTTCGTGGGATTTTTACCCTCGGCACATTACGTTGCAAAGACTAAACAATCGATTATCCTAGTCAAAGTTGTGATTCGTAACAGGTTATTAAGTTTTTTATAAGTTTTTGTCGCAATTAATAGAACCTTCGCTAAATACAGGTACAGCTAGCAAGTCTTCTATTGGACTGCCGAACAGTGCTTATCGTAGGTTGTATTCCACTCCCTGAGAGCCAACGTTATATATGTATATATATCATATAAATGTTTGAACATCGTCCATAAGCTTGAGTAAGATATATAATATAATATATTTGTCTTTAGCAACTACGTTAATAAGTGTAACAAAGGTTTTTAGCAAGAGAGAAAAAGTAAGTTAGGAATTAAGAAGTTTTCGAATAATATCCCTTCAGTGTTAAGTGTTTTATTCATTTTTGTTTTAGTAATATATTAAGTTCGCTTGCTGGTGCCGAAGTGCTATCGATGATTACGTGTCGCCTTTCCTATATTATTGTTTGTGGTTATATTTTGCGTTAGTTAATTTGCAATTTGTATCTATAATAATAATTATGGAAGCATTTGTGGTACAAATTATCAGAGTCGTTGAAAAATTGGAATATATTTTATCGAGAACATATTATATTTTATTTTTACCGTCTAAATTACTTACTATGTATTCGGGGAGAGTTATAATGAATTATTTGCGTGTTGAATACTCATTTGTTTTATTTATCACTCGTCGCCGAAATGTACGACTACTCCTTCGGTGCCGGAGCGGAATGATTTTCTTATAAATATTTTATCATTCCATGCTTATATAGATATACTTTACATAGCTTTCCACAATATTAATCTTCAATTAACTCCTCGTGCTAATTTGTTCAGTTTTTTTAACAAACAGCTATTATCCGTAGAATAATCAAAATGTGTACATCAACGAAACCGAATGTTCCGACCGTAATTTGAAAAAAAATTTAAGAAACTTTGTGATTTTTTTAAAAATAATTTATATATGAAGCTACACAAAAATTGAGGTGACAGTAATGTTTATAATACATTTGTCTAATAAAATGTGTTTTTTTTGTAGTTTTCGTTATCAGTAATTTTATTAGAGTTTTGACAAAAAAATTTAAGGTGAGCCATTTTTATAACTTTATGTTTGATTTGAAAACTTTAATATTTAAAAAAAATTAATGTTTATTTCTAATAATAAAATTTGAAAACATATAACAGTTTTTGGATACGTTTAGAAATAGCCCATTTATTTGAATTTTATCGAGAAGCGTAAATACACACAAATTTTCAGACTTTCTGACAGCATCTTTATGAAATGTAACGGTCAATTTACCAGACGCCTGAAGGGTTAAATATTATAAATATCAGACATGGAATGAAAAACTATTTCATATGAATATCATTCCGCTATGGCATCGAAAATATATATATTTTCATACAAAGATTTTTAATTTGACAACTTCACAGAATAAAGGATCAAAATTTATGATTAGCTATGGAGAAAACATTTGCCCAGAAATATGATTATATTCTTAATTATCATTATTAATTAATTAACATGTTAAAGTTCACTCGTTTGAACCACAAATACTTCCAATAATAAATTGTTAGTCGTGAAATTAACTTTCCCGTTGAAATTCTTTTCACGCTCAACTGAACACTGCTGCTACCAACTCTCGCTTCCTTACACAACTAATTCATAATATATTTAAGCCAAGGATTGTGTTACACTAGGATAACGATAAACCAGGCAGAAGCACGCAATTCTTCATTAATAAATGTACATCGTGGATCTTGATCCACGTACAAATGACTGACCCCTTTCATCACCGCTTACGCAATATTAAAATATATTAACAAATACTTAAGATATCACTTGTTACAGCTGTGTTTGGCCCTCAGTGCTCAGATCATGTTGCAGCATCTCAGAGACATCATCGCAACATCTCCGAGTCTGAATTACAACATGGAAATGTTGAAGAAACGTTTTTATTCACAACAGACCACAATAAAATTGATCAAAATCAACTGTAAAGAAATTGTGTCATCCAGGTGATGCAAAGTCTTATTTTTTTGTTATTCTTCTACCAAAGTTAAGTGTTTGAGATGTAATTTAGACATTCCTTTGTATTTTTTGTGGGAAAGTGAATCGATGCACTATAAAATAGGGCCAAACGCAGTGACATCTATTGCTCCTCCGACAAACATGTATATTTCAAGTCTCCTAAATATAAGGTCAACACATCGACAACGGCATCCGACGGATTGCGTGGCCAACGTAGCTGCTTCTCTCTTCAATGGAGCTGGCGGACAGTGGAACATTGGCGACCAGGTCAGATCAGCAAACCGGCAAGGGGCTCGACAGCTAGAACCAGCTCGAGGCACCTCCCAGCTTCGTCGACAGCTCGCCGATGCCTCGACCAAACATGTTGCCAACCTGAAAATTAAAATTAAGACAACTTGTGATTGCCTCTCTCTCACTTTGATTGTCCTTTTATCACTAACCTAGGTAAGAAAAAAATATTTCACCGAAACCTTATCAGGGTTCAATTGCTGATCTTGTCGTGTGTGGAACAATGGTTGTTTTTCAATAAAGATTAGTCGCACATTTTTTAAAATGACCTACCACGCCTGGATCTCTAGAGCCGCCTCTGGTAATCACTGTTCATTTATTATTTTTAATGATAAACTAATGTTTATAAGACAAGGTTTTATACATAGCACAAAGGATAACAAATAATTATAAACAATAATTAGTCGAGTGAAATATCATGAAAATACCTCCCGAGTAAAAATAAATGCCGCCAACAGGAATAAAGTTGGTTGTTTACAGGTGAAAAAAAATATAATAAGCAGTAATTGTTGAATGAGGTACTAGTACATATTGAATTATTTGGCGGGTTGGAAATAAGCCGACATAGCTCAGTGGTTCAGAGCACCTGTCCGGACATCAGAAGGTACGGGATCAATTCCCATTGACGGTATTTATTTTTACTCGGGAGATATTTTCAATTTGTATTGATATTTCACTCAACTAATTAATGCTTATAATTAATTAACTGTTCATTTAGCTATATTTTTTGTTAGTTAAAAAAAAAAGTCATTTAGTTAGGGTGTAAAATAATCAATGAAAGATAATTAATCAATATTCTGCCAATATTTATTGTTTTGTAATTCAAAATTTCGTTAAGCGGGCAATCGTTAACTATTAATTGAATGGATTACCTTTCCCACGACCGCAGTGACGTTCCCCAGCTTGCCCTCCTCGGCCAGAGACTCCAGTCTTGATTTACCCTTCGCCCCGTCATCGGAACCGTCTTCCCCACCACTGTCAAATACAAATAATTATTGCAGTCACACATCTTTAATAATCAAATACAAATATTAGAGACATCACACACTGTAGACATGTTGTTAAATCTTAAAAGCGGCAAGCGAAACTTACGCTAATTGTCGTACATTCGATTTAGCGGTTTTAGTAGTAAACTGACGTGTCGCGTAAGGTTTGTGCTATCTCTAACTAAATTGCGTAAAAAGTGTCAATATGTACTTGTGTATGATGAGAAAGTGTTTTATTTTTACACTAACCCCACGTGATTGTGATATAAAAAGTCATTAAAAGCGATGAAAAAACTAACTTACGTAACCTATTTTTTGTTTCATCACTTTTCATGACTTTATATAACTTTTTAAAGGTGTGTACCCCACAAGGGAGGAATGGGACACGGTTCCAGGCCCTACCCACAAACAGGAACTAATCTGGTTCACAGATGGGTCCAAGATGGAGGAGGGAACAGGGGCTGGGGTCTGTTTACAAGGTTCCAAGAGGGAACTTAGTATACCTCTAGGAACACATTGCACTGTATTTCAAGCTGAGATGGAGGCCATCTTAGCTTGTGAACAGGAGAACATATGAACATAGATACAGGAATAAGAACATAGGCATATGCTCTGATAGCCAGGCAGCCCTAACGGCACTCGAAAGTAACCGATGCGACTCCAGACTGGTGATGGAATGCAAAACCATTTTTGAAGAACTTGCTACCATCGATAAAATAACCAGGAAATAAAGGAATTGAGGGCAATGAGCGGGCTGATGGACTAGCAAGGAAAGGGGCGAAAGCACCACTTGCGGGATCCAAGCCGGCCGTAGGAGTAGCAGCTTGTCACACTAAAATACATATTGAAAGGTAGGTCAAATTCCGGCACTTGGAGGAATGGGAAAGGGCACACGGAATGAGGCAATCCAAAGTACTCATAAACGGACCAGACCCAAGGCGAACCAGACAACTACTCAATATGGACAGAAACTCACTGAGGGAACTGGTAGGACTACTAACGGGACACTGCCATCTCAGGAGGCACATGCAGTTGTTGGGTGGAAAACACCAATAGATGCAGGAAATGTGAAGAGGATGAAGAGACTCCAATTCACCTTTTGTGCCAATGTCCCGCTCTGTTGGGAATAAGGCTCAGATACCTGGGAAGACACATTGTAGAACTAGAAGACATAGCCACAAATCCAATGACAACCCTGGTGAACTTCATTAAAGCGACCGGATTGCTGTTAAAGGAATGAGGTAAAATGGGAGATAGCACAATGGGCCTATGGCCTAAGTGCTCGAGGGAACTACACGTAAACCGTCTCCGCTCTATATTTTCATTTTGATGAGTTATCCGGTCACCGTTTGCAATACACGGCAAACACGGCAAAAAGCCAAGAAATAACATTTCATTTGTAAATACAAGTAATAAATAATACAATTATTTTTAATATTTCCTGAAGTTTATCAACGCTATCAAAGAAAGTGAGATAGAGAATGTGGAAACACATAAGTATAAGAAGGACATCCTACTGGCAGTAGGTTATCTCTTTCAGCGTTCTGCATTTGTCATAACGTAAGGGAGTAAGTGCATCTTGTCATCTCAGTCATACACATGATGTAATGTGTAGTAGTGATTGATTTGTAAAGAAAAAGTGAAAAACAATTTATTTGTAAATATGTACAATTTTTATACATAAAACATCACTAAATGGCCTAACACTGACTTTAACTTCAGTTTATGGAGTCATATTACAAGAGTAAGCTTTAATCTCAAACGGGATCCTTATTTCACCCTTGTGGAGTGTGTTATCTTTGGGGATGCAGTGTTTAAGGTAAGAAAGGAGACCAACTTCTGGAAAGGAAAAATAAATGAGGGGTGGGTAGAAATCTGGAGGTCAGCATGTCCAGGAGTGATGGAAGTATGTATCCATCCCTCTAACTTCGATGCAAGGTAATGGGTTGAGAGAGTCCTGCTGGAGAGGTCAAAGGGTGGCCTCAACCAGTCAATAGGTGGGCAGACAGACCTAGATAAACCTCACCCCATGAACTCGGGCGTCCCTGCTAATGTTAGATGGTTAGTTAGTTGGTTAGTCTTACTCGTCCCCCCGCTGTGCCATGATGAGCGAGCAGGTGGCTTCTTCGGCCTGCATGCGCGTGGATACGGTGGTGTACGATTTGATGTGCAGTTTGTCGTCTATGACACCCTGCAGCTCGAAGTCGCTGTACATTTTCTGGAAACATATTTAAAATTCGTCAAAACAGTAAGAAAGAAATGATTGTTTGCAGAAATATGAAATAATTAACAAATTTAGGAATAAGTAATATAAAGTAATCTACGCGTTCATCGATAGCGTCAATTTAATTATTTTACTTTTAATACTTTTTGCAAGTTATGCTTTAATTCAATATGAATATGAACAAATAGTTTTCTTCGTATAAAAACACAATTCTTTCTAGAAAGGCACAGAAATACAATATTGTATTTGTATGCCTACTGGACTTAGCAAGTCGAGGAATTGAACTCACGACACCGGGAAGCGATGCCACCTCAACCACTGATGGGTTAATCTCTTACCTTCATAATAATAGAGAGACAAGCGCATTGGTGCGGGTGCAAGGCCGGCCGCTCCGCCAGCCAGGTACTGATAAGATTCAGCTGCGCCGCGTACCACTGCTCAAACAGCGTCAGAATCCAAAGCTCGTCTGTTACCTGCAAAACATTACCAAATACAACATTGATCAATGTCTATTTTTACTGATAAATTGTGTGATGTACTGATTCTAAAATACATATAATATAATAGATGTATATAGATATACAAATATAGACGATGTATGAATGAGAATGGGGCAAGGAGTGTGTGCCAAGACCGAGCTGTTTGGTGGTCCGTCCTCTCTGCTTACCCCTGCGGAACGGCGTGGTGGTTAGTTAGTTAAGTATATATAATTAGAACAGTCCAATAATGGACAACAATATGTAATAATAAAGCAATAATCTTCGTACTGATTAAAAATTTTACACAACTGATAATCAACCATTTATGATACATCAAAGATTGTTATCAGTTGTGTAAAATTTAAAAGATGTTTATTAGTAAGGCTATTCTATTATAATTAAAATTCAATGAAAACAACAAATTCTGTGATGTTCCGGGGGCTATCGCCAAATATGTACGGATTCAACTACAGTGGATTTTATTTAGTTGACACATTTTCAGAAGAGTTTGGGAAAGGTTAAGTTGGTTCTTCGTAAAGGAATATCGAAAGTTTCTGAATTTTTTAGTAGACTATGAGTGATATTGGTTTTGAATGTGGTTATTTATAATTTTGAAAAGCAATTAGATCTACTTTATGTCAAGACGTTCATCTAGGTTCGATTGTTGCACAGAACTTGGACACAAAGCTATGTTCAAGTTCTGTTATTATTTCATCCTCGGTTGTTTCACAGTTCTTGGATAATAAGAGAACCTGAATAGGACTTTCACTGAACTTGAATAGTAACTTTGAAATTTGGTGAATTGATCAAATTCTGTGAAATAACCCGTCCTTAATGTTTCTAATATGAAATATTCTGGGCGTTTCTTATAATCGTTAACCAGTGTGGACAACTCGGTTCTACGGGATAATGCCTGAGTTAGTCTCTTCGATTCGATCCTTACTTTGTGAATCTCATATGTATATTGATCATAGGCATTGACCGACAAAGTCTAGACAGGGCATGTGGATGTTAAAAATGTCACCGAAACTGTTGGGAAGTGAGTTAGCTAAGAGCTTCACAGATGTAATCATAGAGGGCAGTGCAAAAAGCTTGCTTGGAAGTCCGCAAGATGGCAGCTAGTATTCATTGGTCACTAGGGCCAGTTAGGCTGCTTCCAGACAAACTTGGTGTTTGCAGATCTCATTTATCCAGCTCCTAGTTAGGTCGACCATCGAAGTCACTCGTAATACGCGAAGTATTGAATAAATCCCTGATTTAATATAAAGAACTTATTCTCTAAAATCTCCTTCCACGACGAGTTGAAGAACTGTTTGTGGGAACACAAGAAAATAATTGGTCCAAAAATTGGGTTTCGAAAACATTTGTCAAAAAGAAAGTGCATTATCACGTGGTGCAAGTGCATGATTCCAAGAAGCATTGATTTTTACCTTTCGTTGGCCTGCGAGGAGAAAATTTGTCTCCTAAGATATTATGCTTTCAAAGTGAGGCGACGGAATTTGATGGGAAGTTTTGCAATGAAATTACTCATTGGTGGACCGAATTATTCGACCGAATTTGTAAGACAGGCCATATCTAGAGTTAATAATATATCGACGATCATAGGGAATTTGAGAGAGATAGCAGGAGATTGGCTGGAGTAGATAAGCCTCTCAGAGTCAACCAAGATTCTCCGAGGGTTATAGAATCAATGAAATTTATAAGCAAGGTAAATAAACAAACAGATGTGTGTGATGATACGTACCTTAGATCTAATTTGGTCCATGCAGTTTCTCATGAATGTCACATAGCCTTGTCCCATATCTTTGCCAGATCCGGAGACATTCTGAAAAGGAAGATACAAAAAAACCACTGTAAAACGGATACAACAGATCACACAATAAATTTTTCTAGTGTATCCATCCTTGTTCTTAACAGCGATGCTTGATTTCAACACCTTAGAGACCCGCCGAAATCTCTGGGTGTATGTATATCCGTTTTACGGAGACCATGAAGAAATAAATAAACAACTGATCTGAGAAGCCCTTAACTCATACCACTCCTTTGTCGAGTGTGGCTCGACATTATATTTCTTACACCAACTCCTATGTCGAGTCATACTCGACATTATAGTAACGCAATTTCGAAAAATAATTTAAATTATCAAATGTATTTTTTTTTCTTTTAAACACTTTATATCTCATTCTGAATATTCCGAATACGCAAAATACATATATCTCGTCAAGTTTCGCCTTTTAGATAATTTTTAAAATCGTATTATTTTTAACCTTGTAAATGCACTGCGCAGTTATTTGGTTGCGACGCATGTAAGTAGGTAGGTACTTGCCTGTCTACCTGCGTAACAATAGGAAGCGCTGAGGGATTTCTCCCAACACATAACAAAGGATTCTTATACCTATTCACTTGTTATCACATAATATTTTGTTCTGTTTGTGTATTTACATTTGTTTTTACTGTTTTTAGTAGCAAATATTTCGTGGCCGAGAAAGCACATGTGTCGTTCGGTCTTGAAAATAATACTCAGTAATTAGGTGAAAATATAGTTTTACATTTCTTTTTCTTCATAATTAGTGATTTGTTAGTAATAATTTAACGTGCTTTATTATATACCTTGAATAAAATAAAAATGCCCCGGATAAAAAAAAAACAATCTGTGATCAATGAATATGAAAGTGGTGATGACCAATACATGCTTGAAATAGACAGTGAACTTCGTTTACTTGTTTTTCACATAAGAAACATAAAGACTGTATAGTGTGTTCCAATCGGAAAATTCGGGGAGGGAGAAAAGAAACAACGTTCTATTGTGAAACTTGTGATAGGAAACCTGGCCTCCATCCAGGAGAATGTTTCAAGAAATACCACACACTGAAAAAGTTTAAGTGAATAAGGGTTTATTAAGTTGTTAATTTTATATATTTCTATGTTTTTTGTACTCTATGTAAAGAAAGAGTAATAAAAATTACATATTTTAAAAATTTTTGTTTAACTTTTTATTGAGGCCACTTTTTATCCCTTTTTTGTAAATTAATTAAGGAGTTGGTAGTAGGTAATTAAAAAAAAAAATTAGGAGTGCAAAGAGTTAAGGATAAATCAGGTAAAATAATGATTTTGGAATAATTCCTCCTAATTTTCTTCCCCTTGTGTTGAGTAGGATTGGTGAATTTATCACTTCGACAATGCGCCTCCAGAGTATCTTACAAGGTCGTTTGATAAAACTTTATCAATAATGTCAGTAAATTGTCTGTATCAGACCGGAGTCCTTTACATTGACTGTAAATAGTGGGTACTGGGTTTTCTAGTCGGTGAGCTGCTATATGTTCAGGGCCTGATCCGGTAGCTGTGATGTCGTATATCCAAGGAGAGAGCAGTCAGTAGTTCAAGGAAGCGCAAGGTCAGAAGTCAAAGGCAGTTGTAGAGGTTCTAGCGGGAGAAGCAGTCCAGAGTGAAGCAGTCCAGAGTGAAGCGGTCAGAGTAGATGTCGGAAGAGAGATACTTGAGATCGCTTTTCGCGCAGTATATAAAGGGGATAGCGGGACCGTGCACAGATCGGTGTGCGCGCATCAGAACCGTCCCAAGTTAACGAGGTGCATTTTTGTGCAGCTTCGTGTGTTTTAACGTGACTTTAACTGTCAATATTAAAATTATTTGTTTAATAGTACTCATTACGCCGCTTCATCTCATTAAAACTGCTTTTCCCTAGCATTTTAAATGTTAATAATAAATTGTACGATTTGAATAAGTGGGTCCTCAGCCCGACATTGGTGTGAGGAAATCCTTATAACTACTTAATATTAATGTTTACATATTTAAATCTCACTTTACAACATAGATGCGAGTCCAGCCTTTCAATCTGTATATTTTTATTTGGCGTAACTGCGGCTAGACTCACGCAAATCTGATATTAATTTGTGCAATTAAATGTGAATAGAGAGATATTTTACTATCTATTTCGCGCTTTGCGGTGATTGGCTGACGGTCGCCAGTCAGTGTTTGGCCTGGGCAAAAGAGAGGTGATGCGATCTAATACTGTGTCCGCAGCGCGCGCTGTACTTAGTACTCCCCGGTCGGGGAGGGGATATGATGTAAATACTAGCTTTCTTATCCTTCTATGGTCAGAAAGTTGCTTTATGGCTTTTGGGTAGCATTGCGTTGACATTGTTATTGTTCCAAAGGATGACTGCAGATCGCCATCGCACAAAAAAACAGTTCACAATGACTAAGTGTTCTTAATTTATTCAATGTGAACTGTTGTTTGTAGGTTAGAAATCTGCAGTGGTGGTTGAACGATGACAAGTTACGACATTATCGAAAAAACCTTTATCGATCGACTGTACTAGATACCCAAGCGTGCCTATCCTGTGCTGCTTCAGCGGCCTACATTCACTACAGGCCCAGCGCCTCCTAGCTCAACCTTAGCTAATTCTCCCAGCTTTGTCTGGAGTGACTTATTAGACGTCTACCCTTGGAATAACAGCCAGTATAGCTGCGAATTCATTATTTTGACTTACCGCAATTGTTAAAATAGATCCTATAAGACTTCCTTCATCAAACCTGGCCAGTTTGGCCATAACAGCTTCTAGAACTGCAATCAATCGCTGACATAGTTGTGTGGTCATACCAGTAATGCAGGCGTCTATCTGGGTGTCCATCTTACTGTGGTAGGAGTGCTGGGAACAGAGAAAAAAGTCATTAGCAAATAAGGGCTACTTTCATAGACAAACAAAACAATACATCTGCCCATGAGGGAAAAGTAGTGACATCAAACCAAAGAATCACCAAACCTGGTAAGTGCAGAAATCTGGAGATTACTTTGTGGGTTGGTTGGGGTAGCACAATCTCCTGTCGAATTACAAGGATAACGCCTTTCTCTGGCCCAAGTTACGGTGACACAATTACAGCATCATCACACACGGGTAAACAAAAGAAAAGTTGGGGCTTGTTTCCAAAACCGAATATTTTGTTACAATATTTAGCTTGACACTTTTACAAATTCGTTATTTATTTATTGATTATATTTTACGCCCAAAGGGCTTTTACATATATACATAAAGGCAGTACAATTTAACATGAGAAAGAAATATACATACATACATAAATGAATTAAAAATAAATGCATTAAAAATTTAAATTTAAAGTTCAGTGAAAAATAAAAACCAAAATTTAAAGTATGTGATCAGAGAATAATTTCTTCACGTCGTTGGTTCAGTTAAAAATGAACATTCAGACCCTGCGCAGAAATATCCTACAATGAACTACGCTGCAAACCGTTACCTTACTTTATCAAACTTTACTTTTCTGCAGAGGGTCTGGTTATTTCAATGTGGCGGTCAACTTACAACTTACTTGATGTTGTAATTTATCAAAAGCATTCTCGAACCCTCCTGGTGCCAAAAAAGATGATCACGTGGTTTGCCTCCAGCTCGTTGAAATTATACGCAGATTTTACATTAGGGCAAGTCTACTTTTAACTAACTCAACCATCTTTTAACACTCTCCTAAAAGTATTGGTAGACACATGGCTACACAAGATAGCATGCATTGCACGAGTAAAATTATAGATGCTACTAATGGGCAAATGTTTCAAAAAGTCTATGTAAACACAATGTAAAAAACGTGTTTTTGGACCTGACTGCTTTAAAAAAAAATCATATCGTATTTTCAGACTGGTTCAAGTGTCAGGGCTCCACGGAACCTCGAGTAAATCTGGCTTCCAAGTAACTGGGCGTCTCGTATATGGCTAGCAGATTCTTCAATAGTGACCAGCTGCTAACCTCAAACTCAAGTACGTTCAACTGTTGAATTTGGGGACCACCTCTGGGCTGGAGCACCGAAATACTCGATAAACCTATTTGATTCTGTGCAAAGGAGGACGGTTTGTCTGATTGACAATCCGTTGTTAACAGACCGAATGCCATCCATGCAGGCATGCTGAGTCCGTTATATCGTTTCCCTATCTTTACACTGTACAGACAGAGGCGGGTAACTACCATTTTATTAACAATATTAATGTATGATGGATAGCTTACCACGTCTACGCCATCCACCGTGCACAGCTTAAAGGCTTGGTTCTTAGCGTCTAGTATAACATTCACCATGGCGCATACTTCAGAAGGCAGGATGTAGTCAGTCGATATGAACGTCACACTCTTCTTCAGGCAAGACTGCAAAAAAACATACAAATCAGGTATTGGTAACAATATTATATACATACATGCAAGCGGTTGCATAGTGGTATATGACCTGGGTTAGTAAATCACGTAACTTTTCAAATCCTGCAGGGATTGCGGGATAGAATTTGGTAATCCTGTGGGATTTTCGGTATTATTATTATTAAGGGGTATTAAATTGAAATAATACCAACAAAAAGATTTTTTAAAACTATTTGTTTTATCAATTAAATTTCAAAAGGGGCTTTTCGTATCAATTATCTTTGGAACTACAGGGTTTTCCAATAAGAGGTGTTATTTTGATATTCAATCGTAAAAGATCAATGGTTTCGTTGCTTGTGTGGCACGTAGCGCCGTCTTGTTGAAAGTAAATGTTGTCCAGATCAATACCATCCAATTCCGGCCATAAAAAATCATTAATCATCTCTCGATAGCGCAATCCATTCAAGTAACTGTTGCTCCAGCCCATAGACATATGAATATTAGTAGACCTGCCCTAAGTGATTAAAAGCGTATTATCCCCACTCCCCATACCGGTTCCATTGAGCCGGCTGGGCTCGCGTATGGCCTCAAATGAAATTTGAAAACGTGACGTCATCATTCTTGTGCGAACTATGGTCGAGGCATCATCGGTTCATTTTACTAAATAACACGGCAAAATTTTGACTTGTACTATGAAAACTGGTAAAAATAGATGTGAAAAAAGAGAATAAACCCAATTGTCGTATTACATTCCATATATAAGCATTATTTTACTTTATTTTAAGCATATTCACATCGTATAATATGAATCAGTTGTTACTATCACATCGAGAAACGTCTGGACGCGAAACACAAAGCTGGTTGGTTGCTGGGAAGTAAATTATGAACATTTATAAAAGTGTCTTAACTAAATACTCTGAAACTAACTACGACTCTGAAAATAGAAGCTGCCTTACTTTGTCTAATTTGCGCTCCCATGTAAAAATGTCTATTCATTCAAAGCAGATTTTACTTTTAAGAAGTAAATGGTGATATTATAATGCGAGATGCCTATTTACTGTCAGATTGATTTATTGACGAATCACAGTCAGCTTCACTCCCTTCGTTCTTCAACAGTTGATTTTACCCCTCGCCCATATCTTCTCGTCTATTAATTCCTATGTCTGTGCTCCAGCCTCATTTTCGAAAAAGTAAGGGCCAATGACTCCGCCGGACCATAAACCGCACCAAACACGTTGAGGATAGAGAGGCTTTTCAACAATAACGCTTGGGTTTTCCGAGCCCCAGATGCGACAATTTTGCTTGTTGACGAAGCCACCGAGGTGGAAATGAGCCTCATCACTCAAGATGATTTGCATTTGATTAACTCAAGTGAATTTTAATAATTTCAATGCGTTGTTGAAGCGTGTATCGTTCCATTTTTATTAATGGCGTAGTTTCTACTTGTCAAATGTCAAAAAATGATAGCTTCAAAAGTAACATCTACCGAAATAGCGGGCTATTCAAAATAACACCTCTTATTCGAAAACCCTGTATATATATTATAAAAATTTATTGAAAAGGAATTATAATAACTACTTGTAGAAGACATTGATTAAAAAAAAAAAAATATATATATATATATATATATATATATATATATATATATATATATATATATATATATAATAGTCACCGACAGGATTCTCCATCTTTGAATTATATAAATGGAGTTTACGTTCCTTGAAAAATTAGTGTAAAATATTGTTCCCGCGGGGGAAGTAGGAAGGGGGTGTGGCGGCTGTCAATGTTGCCCGAATCCTTCCGACCGCGAACAAACTCAACGAACTGAGTCGCCAATGACAGACTGCCCGTTGCGCCGCGACCCGGAACACTTGGGTTACCGGCACGCCAACTTCAAGTGCCAATTTACATAACTACTGATTATGGTAAAACCTTATTTACTAATGAAAGGTCATACCATGACTTTTTCTATTTTTTTCAGAGCGATTTGTGCAGTATCTTCTGTATCCGTAGGCATTATACAGTAATCGTTAAAGACCCGTACCTTGCGAGCGCTTGTAACCGACTCAAGCCCATGTTATCTCTACGATGTCAATCAATCATCTTCGGCACTAATCTAGATAAATAAAAATGTAAATGTTCGTTCGTTCAAAATCTTAAATTTCCGAAATTTATTTGCTAAACATTTTTTTTTTTAAACTACGACATCTGTTAGACGTAAAAGCAACACGCGCTATTGTTTCTCTATCTACACAGACAGACTGAGTCACAGCAATGCGTGGCGGGGTACAGCTAGTAATATTATCAAAAAATACATTGAAAACGTAACGTAATAAGTATTTTAAGAAGACTGGTAAAAATAATCACTCGTATGTGAAGGGATATTTGTACACAAACTCCAGCAGCGAAAAATGCTCTCTCTGAATCCACCCAATTCAAATTTTTTGCAAGTCCGTGGGATCTAATATTGCTGAGATTGCAAACCCTATATATGACATGGTCAGTTATGGTGAACGAGCAAACAGCTAATTGTTAACCTGGAAGGCAGACTCAGTCCTCTGAACACAACTCTCCATCATATCGGTCGCCATCAGCTTGAGCCTCTGCTCCAGGTGCGTGCGGAACTCCACATCAGGCCAGTGCAGGTCCCGGATGAAGCACTGCAGCGCGTCCAGCTTCCAGAATAGCTCCTCGGAAGTCCCGCACCCGTTTCTGGAACAAATACAGTCCTATTCTGAAGGAATGAAATAGAGAAGATTTGAAACAGTAAAGTTTATACCTCTAACTCTTTAATGGGAACTTAATTCGTTTGATAGATTTCGGCATCTTCATTTTACCTCCAAACACAAAAAAGGGCTTTCAATAGTGTGCGAAAGACAGAGATAGGGATATCTTTTGGCAAAATTCTACATAAATGTTCTTGAAATGAAGTATTTAAAATTTATGGGGAGTGTTCATCGTAAAAATTTTAATGCGAACTGAGAGTGCGGTATTCTATCTTTCTAACACGGTTAAAATCATATTTCTCGCCATAATACAACATGAGATAGCATAACTTTTATGAGACCGTGTCAGGCTGGGACAAATATCTCGCAATAAGATGGTGGTTTGGTTGTCTATAAAGAATGTCTCCCAAAATTGTCCAATGGGTTAATATTTTCTTCAATGATTAAATATTGCAATTTGAGGTTTTACTCATAATGTTATTCCACTGTATAAATATTCATCCTAGACTTGTAGATAAGTCAATAGATGTCATACATTAAATAAAAATGGATATGTTTAGAGGGAGGTACGATGGACTATGTGTAAGAGGATTAGAGCAGGACCAGAATAACTGAAGACTGGAGGCGAATGGAGAGGGACCGCAGCCAGTGGAGACCATTTGCAGAGTCCAAATCTTACCCTGGAAAGTATCGCCGTGACGATGATTGTCTTCATCAAAAGTTGTTTGTTTGTTATTGTTACAATAGTTGTTTGTTTGCCTACCCTTTGATCTCCCAGCGCTCCTTCTCGAAGCCCTTGTGCAGACTCTGCGCGATGGAGGACTCCATGAGGTCCACGTAACGCACAACAAGCGGCGCAAACGTCTCGCGCAGGTGCTCGTGGAAGCGCCCATTTTTCAGGTTATCGGGCGCGCACAGGGCTGTGGACAGATATACGAATTATTCAACGCAGAGAACGAATATCACACAGGGCTGTAACTAGACTAACTCATTATCTGTGGCACACAGGACTGTGGAGAGATAAACTCATTACACTGAGAACGAATATCACACAGGGCTGTAACTAGACTAACTCATTATCTGTGGCACACAGGACTATGGAGAGACAAACTCATTACACTGAGAACGAATATCAAACAGGGCTGTAACTAGACTAACTCATTATCTGTGACACACAGGACTATGGAGAGACAAACTCATTACACTGAGAACGAATATCACACAGGGATGTAACTAGACTAACTCATTAATTGTTTGTTAATTAAGGAGTGTAAGGAGAATATATGATGCAAATGTGAATGGTAGCAGAAACCGGGGACGCCCGAAAAAGACATGGCACGACCAAGTGAATCAGATACTTGAGTCGGGCAATGTCAAGAGTCAGAATAATAGACTATGTATGAATGTGAATGAGGCAAGGAGTGTGTGTCGAGACCGAGTTGTTTGGCGGTCCGTCCTCTCTGCCTACCTCTGCGGGAAACGGCGTGATGGTTAGTTAGTTAGATCGAAGCGGAACCTTTCGGTAAACGTCACATCATTCTAATAAGATCGAAAAAACTTTAATACATCTTTTACCATCTTCCCCGACGTAAATAGTTATTTCTGGTAGAAATTAAGATGAAACAAAGTGTTATTATATATACATATTATTACAATTTAGTTTACAACGAGAATATATTCCTAGGATGTTTAGATTAGATTGGTAATAGGTTAGTGCTGCCTCCCTCCTGAAATTAACCTGCAAGATAATAATGCCTACCCGCTTGTCTTTGTTGTTGTCCAGCCATTCCATGCGAGCCGGCTAAAGGGAAAATACAATGAAAAACAAATGTATAAGATTAGTAATGCATAATACAGCCTAAATCCAATGTTGCCCGACAATCGTGTTGGGAAAAAATTTAAATGAGTAATCCATATACTAGTCTTGGCAGCTATGCAACATAAACAACTATATAACGGTTATTTAGAAATACCTGCTACTACGCTTGCGACAGCTCAGTTATTCGGTTATGACGGATATTTCATAAGCTAATCGAACTAGACAACTATATAGTAGTTTTGGCAGCTATGTAACATAACTAACTATATAACGGTTATTTATATATATCCGCTACTACGCTAGTGACAGCTCAGTTATTCGGTTATGACGGTTACGGTGGTTATTGATACCCACTCCCACTGACAAAACCTACTAACCTGCAATAATTGTATAGCCGTTATCATGGTTATGTAGTTATAGCTGACTGATAACTAGACAAGTAGCAGCAGCAGCAGTAGTCGACAATCACATAGCCGACGTGCTATTTTATTATATAGCAAAATAATCGCTTTATAACCAGTTATTTAGATTAAAATTGTGGTCGGTTACCCAAGACTACCATAGAATAAAGTATACAGTAATGCCTTGTGGGCGTATTCGCGATCCAAATAGAATTTCCAATACAAAACTGTGTTTACGAAAATCAAAAGCACAAGGCTAAATGGAACATTTGTTTTCATTCAAATTTGTATGTAAGCCACTTCTAGTTTTCTTCTATATTTTTGATTTTTTTAATTTAATAGCTATATACATATATATGTTAACGGAAATGTATGATATCTAGTATATATATAATTCCGAAGCTATTTAGGAAATGTATAAAATATATTTTTTAAATTATTTAATACAAATTTATCCTGGGAAATGTATACATTTCCTAAGAATTGTATATAATTCCAATATTGTGTTAGGAAATGTATAAAAAGAATGATTTATGTAATAAAACAAGTTGTTTTATTTGTTATATTCTTATAAAGTTATCATCAGTCTGTTATTTAAGTAATTATAAATGTCACAATAAAAGTTAAAGTCTTTATATTCTTATATTAAGTTAAATGTAAACAAGACAGTCCATATGGCTATTTATTTTTGCATGGTAAGCTGGAATGGCACTTGGAAGTACTTTCTGAATGATGCTAAAGTACTATAAAATCTCTCTTTCATAAGCGTGATTCGGCAGCCACTTTGAACAACAGCGACGTGCGTACGCACTGACTGTTTACGCGGCACTAGTGCGATCGCCTGATCAGACGATGCAATACCCTCCCCTTGCCCCGCTATCCCCGCGCACCCATTTATATCTGAAATGTTTTACATTTCCGATTGCTATTTAGGAAATGTATAGATTTCCTAGGAAATTTGTCACACATTTCCGGGCGATTTTAGGAACTACATACATTTCCTGGGAATTGAATACAATGACCGATTACCTACATTTCTGTTAACATAAATGTTTGTTTTTTTCATTTTTACAAGAATATGTATAAAATATATATTAAAATTAAAATAAATAAAGGTAAATAATCTACCATAAGTAGTTTACCTAGAATAGCTACTTATATTAAGAACAAAAGGTTGAACAATACATTTTTAGAGTATTTCAGCAAAGTACCTTCTGATCTGAGATAGTCATTGAGGATCTGGAACAGCGGGAAGGAGTCCCAGGTATCTGGTGGCTGCTCCGACAAGACACGGTCCATATCCACTCCGAACAGGGCCCAGAATATCTCAGCGTGTTCCACCAGCAGGTCGGAGAACCAAGCGAAGGCCTTGGGGCAATCCACAACTGTTAGCTTTTCTCTATTTTAGTATGTTTTCAGTTAATAAGAAAAACTAATATTCCCTGGTTATGAATAACCTGACAATATTTGAAAATCTTCTACTACCAGCATCATAAGCGGAAGACGTTGTTTGGAGGATTACTTACCCAGGCAAGGAATTGAACTCACATGGCCTGGATGGAAAAGCGGTGCATTTGCCAACTGACCAGATATTGTCGCATATAAAATGTTATTATTTTGTTTAATTGACGGGCCCTCACAGCAGCGAACGATTTCTTGTAAAAGTGTTATGAATTGTGAGATTTAATTTAAAGTCTAAAGCTTCGTGCACACGACTCTCGGAAAATTCACCGAGCCGCTTCTAACTATCAAATGCATAATTGTCAAAGGAGTAAAATAATTTAGTTTATAAAATGAATTGTGACTATAATAGTGTAAGAATGTATTTTGTATCAAAAGGTCATAATTATGAAATGATCTGCGACCGATAAAACTTTATTTTGTCATACGATATGGTTTGCGACCGAGAACACTTTATTTTGTCATATGAAATGATCTGCGACCGATAACACTTTATTTTGTCATATGAAATGATTGCGACCGATAACACTTTATTTTGTCATATGAAATGATCTGCGACCGATAAAACTTTATTTTGTCATATGAAATGATCTGCGACCGATAACACTTTATTTTGTCATATGAAATGATTGCGACCGATAACACTTTATTTTGTCATATGAAATGATCTGCGACCGATAAAACTTTATTTTGTCATATGAAATGATCTGCGACCTATAACACTTTATTTTGCCATTGTGACCTCTTAATTTAATTATTCACTTGCTAGTCGGGAGCGACTCAGTGCGTTGTATGGGCGTCGTGTGTACGAAGACTAATATACGAACCTCAAAAAAAATATTATCCAAACGTTTGAATTTATAGTTAATAATATTTGCTAAATGCCAATTGAACATCTTAAAATTTATCCATTAAACCAGGCTAAGATGTTTTTATAAGGTAATTTTCCCCTTATCTTGAAAGTCAAGTGTGCAAAATTTCATCAAGAATTATCAAAATTCTGCTTTTGGGGTGGGTAAAAGGGAGGGGGGTGATTTTTTGAAATCTCATGTAGACCTCTTTTTTCGAAGGTCGAAAGGTGCAAAATTTCATTAATCTCATAAAACTGAAGATTTTTATAAAAATCAAATCTAGGCTGTCCGCCCGCCCGCCACAGACACTCTTCTTTATATAGTATAGATAGATTTAGCGAATTTAATTGGCCGAGGCAGCTAAGTTTTGTTTTGACTCTAACGTTTTGTATTTTATCTCTCTGTAAATTTGTTTGTGTGTTCCGTGTCTGGTCAATCCAGTCGAGATGGGAGCCGTGGTAGATTGTACCTTTTTACTCCGCCAGAGTTCGCACGAGGGTTACGAGCTGTCAAATGGGGATAAACAACATTATGTGAGGTCTACTGTTCACAGAGCTACTAGTTTGTAAATTAATTCATGGAAGTCGACAGAAAATGGGATTAGATTAATGATAGAGATTTGCATTTATTTTTTCTTTTGTGGTGTATAGATTAAACCGTTGATTAAATATCTGATTTCATAATACTCTACAAAAGAATTCGTTCACCGGTGGGGAGGGCCAACGGGACCCAGTCGTTTAAAGCTCCGTAACATTCTTTGACATTGTCATCAAATCAGCCATTTTCGATTCAGCAACGAACGATTTTCTTTTTTTATTTATTTTTTATGTGAGTTCCGCACAAAGGCCCCCAACTGCTCCCAACCGTCTGGAGACTACGGCATCCCCAATCGGGGTATGATGTGAGGCTGAAGGTAGTGGGGAGGGGAAGGAGATGGGGAAGAGGAAGGTGGGGAAGCATCTGATGAAATTGTTAAATATTACGAGGGTTCAAACAACTGGACCTAAGTGTGATGCAATAAAAACAACACAATTAAATTTTTGCTTTAAAGCTTTGTCCCACACCAAAATTAAGCGTACTTACAGCATAACTAAGTGAGAATATGTCAGTTTTGTTTAGACTTAAATTATTATGTTTTGATTTGACATAAAGTATTCTTTTATTTTAAATTGGATATAAAATACTAAGACCACTGTCAAATTATACAATTAACGTTATGACTTCTGTCAGATTTGACATGAAATATTATGACTACTGTCAGATGTTACATAAAATATTATGACTTCTGTCAGATTTAACATAAGATATTATGACTCCTGTCAGATGTTACATAAAATATTATGACTTCTGTCAGATTTAACATAAAATATTATGACTCCTGTCAGATAAAATATAATGTTTTTTCAAAAGAAGCAAATACTTTGGGGTGTGACATTATTGATTAAATGAAAAATCACACTCTGTGATACACCACTATTGAATTTAATAAAAGACAGTCAACTGGGTTTCGTTTACTTCAAGCTTTGTCAGGGCTTATATACATAACTGTGAGTTAGTTAATTTTTCGGGAACCTGTAGATGTCACGAAAAACTGTTTGGAACACTTTGAATATAATTTTTTTTTTAATTTTTCAGACTTTATGTCCGGGTTAAATCTTCCCCACAGGAAAAACTAAACCCTTCCACAGACTTTTCCACAAATGATCATCTAGTCAATCCACATTATACAAGTTCAATATATAAGCGTAATAAATACAAAACAATACAAGTACAATACGTCAAATCACCAGAGATCAAATGGAAAAATAATTCACCGACTCAAGATATTTTCATATCAGAGGGTTCGGCTCGGTAGAACTTCTAATTGGACCTATAAATCCTACTGATCCCTCAATATAAATATTTAAAAAATCTTTCGTAATCCTACATGTATTTAAAATGACTGATTTTTGCATTTTTATGTATAAATTCTTTGACAGATCTAATACGCCTAAATTTTGAATGAGTGAGCTAGGTATAATGCCAGTAGCCGAAATAACAAATGGTAAAATTCTTATAGTCTGAGAATGCCAAATTCTTTTAATCTCATTTCCTAAATCTGTGTATTTTCTTATTTTTTCAGAAACAGATTTTTGAATATTACAGGAATTTGGAATAGCGACATCAATGATATAAGTTATTTTTTTAAATTTTGTATACATTATTATTTTCACATTTAAATTTATTTATTTTCAATTTACTTTTTGTGAATGTATCAGAACCAACGAGAAATTCCCAGAGCAGGTTTTTCAAGTTAAGTATAAGTGAAACCTGGTTAGCCGTCATTAATTCAATGTGATGTATTGCAAAGTGTTTTTTTTATTTAATAAAATATAATGACTTCTGTCAGATTTATGTTCAAATAAAATCACTTTTTACGGAGTGTTGGTGATTGTAACCAACCAGTTGAAAGCTGAACAGATATAGCAATGTCGGAATAATGTGATGTAAATTGAATTTTAAAAAATGTGTATAAGATTTGTGTAAAATATTAACAATAAATGATTTACCTTGTGTGGTTAGTACCTACCTATCTTGGTACAAAATATGAAGTAAGTACCTAAGTACTTAAAAATATTATCTGTGGAAGCAGATTGTATTTTACAAAATGTACATTAATTTATACACTATGTTTTAAGTTCATACCGCGAAACTCCAGGGAAAAAACAACACATTATTTACGCTTATAACCTTAGTATATAATTCAATAGAAGTGTATGGTGGGTGTGTCAAGTAGTTCAAATTTCCCTTGTGAATTAGTGAGTGAATTAATCAAACTTTTAAAACATTTAAATCATTTCTTGAATCAATTATTTCCCAGTCTTGTTTGGGGCGTAGGAGTCGAAAAGTAAACTGGTGACAAGAGTTTTCTTTAAAATACATAGATATATACAATAATTAATGTGATGTACGGTAATAAGTTGGGTATTCAAGCGATAGATGGCACTAGTCATAAAGCTTACTCCAGAGTCCAACAGATGTCGCTAGAGTGTAGCAATTGCCTGTGGGGTATTATTGTCAGACAAAAAGCTTTTAAAAACAGACAATTACCTGGGGTAATGAACAGTGTAGCGAAATCCAGACTTATTAATAGTTACGTAAATAAACACAGTTATAGTAAAAGCACCTTTTACTTTATAAAAAAATTCCCAACATAGAAATCTGCAAGTAAAGCAGAGACATAACAAATAATATTGTGACTTCTGTCAGATATAACACAAATATAATGACTTCTGTCAGAAGTGACGTAAATTATAATGACTCCTGTTAGATTTGTGTCCAAATTAATTCAATTACATAAAGGGTGGGTGATTTGTAACCAACTAAGTGATAGCTGATATAAACCACACTACTGATTTTTGAGGATATTCCGTAACTAGGGTCCTTTCTCTTAGACCAAATGGTCACCTCCTGAAAGTTCGCGGTAAGAACGTAAAAACACACTACTTACCTACATTCCGAGATAGTAATAGAAAAATATATAATATATCTACAGACCTTTTGATGCAAACAGCACAATTAAATTTGTTGCACAAATCCAGCTGCTAAATTATTTAACTATAAAACTAAAGCCAAATAGTGAAATTCACAGTACATTAATTTAATTTAATACATGGTGTCCGGAAAATGGTAGCACAAGCGTGAAACTGTTTATTTTCGATCTAAGCATTTCCATTTTCAATTTTTTCTGAAACTAAAGGGTTAAGGGTAAATGTAACGTACATTATAATCTACGCGTTCAAAGATGGCGTTAATGTAATTATTATTTTATGAAAAAACACTTTTTGCAAGTTATGCTTTAAAATAATAAGACGAATTATATGTTTGCGCCTGTACATATGCAATATGAATATAAATAAATAGTTATGCCCGTTTATAACCTCAATTCTTTCGAGAACGGCATACAAATAAAATATTGAATTGAATATATATTAATATATATATTCGGTAATTACCGATACAATATTGTATTTGTATGCCTTTCTTGAAAGAATTGAGATTTTATATGGCGAAATTATTTATCAATATTCATATTGCGTATATACCGGCGCAAACAAATAATTCGTCTTAATATTTAAAAGCATAACTAGCAAAAAGTGAACGCGAAGATTATAACATGCGTTACGTTTAACCATAAAATGTTTTGTAACAAGCTATATGCTTCAATGCATTTTAAAAGACAATAAACAGCTAATATTAACCCTCTAATGATGGATTAAAAAAAAAATCAAATAAATAAAAAATTCCTGCTTACCACAAAATCAACTCCGCTTTTACTATAAGTTTCCAGACACCTTGTATATTAACTACTAATAATAAAATTATTACTCACCATATCTTTTTACTTCTTACATAATTAATATTCTTGTGTTATTTCTAATTACATTTTTTACTTTGCGTTTTTTTACAATAAATTTCTAGATAAATCTATGTGGGTAATTACATTTTTTTTTGTCTATTAAGTAGCATTTTTTTTTCTAAATCGGTGAGTACAACACAAATAGCAAGCAAAACAAGTGATGAATTTAAAACACAAAATAAAAAAAATATATAAGTCCCTTTTAATATTTTTCAATGCATTTTGAAGTAAATGTTGCAACCATGTAAGTACATAATATCAAAATTTCTACTGGAATGATGACAAAATTTCAATAAAATGCAATGATTTAATATTTGAGGAAAAAAATAAAAAATTTGTTGAATTTTTTGTAAATTGTCCAATCTTATGTTCCGCACTGAAAAAAAAAAAAGTCTTTTCGATTCTGTGATTTTTTGTTTATGTATTTATCTTACCTTTCATTTAGTGTATTTGAATATAATTATTATAAATAATTATACACCGCGTTTCACGCTCATAGCGCGAAATTTTGGGTGTGATTATTCACGGTAATCGTAGACGTGCCCTAATATGAAATCTAGGTATCATTTCGACGAGGTGGAGGAAAACCACGTGACTACATATATTTTTGGCATCAGGAGGGTTCGAGAATGCTTTGAATAAACTGTGACATCAGTCGTACACTGACCACCGAAGAGCGCACATTGAAATAAGCAGACCGAGCGCAGAAAAGTAAAGTTCTCTAAATAATGGTTTTGGGACTTTTCTGCCCATGATCTGAATGATCGTTCTTAAACAAATCGCCTGGCGTAGCAATGCTAAAATTGAGTAAGGTGGGTAAATTATAATAAATTTTGGAAACAAGCCCGAACCTTTATTTACCCGATTTGGGATATGTAGTTAAGTTTTTTACCATTGTAAAAAGGACTAGTAATTCGCAAGCAGATTTTATTATCAAGGACCGAATGGTGATATTACAATGCAAATTGCCTGTGTACCATCAGATTCATTGATTGACAAATCATCAAAAGTGGGACGGTCACGCCGCCTCCCACGCTCTACGCCACTTGGTTTATTCCCCCTTCTCTGATTGGCTCGTCGTATCAATTCGAATATGTGATAATCTAAGAAAAAAATCCTAATATAAAGTGTTTTGAACAAAGCAATTCTTCAATGCATGGAAAACATCTGAGAGACATTAGCTACACGTCTAAGGAACAACGGTTATTCATTTGGTAACATGTTCCACTTATCGTAAGAAGGTATCCATCAAAGGGTGTAAATTCAAAATCAATGTATCTTGTTTTCAACAGAACAATTCACTCACCTCCCAAAGTTTCGTAGTATGGGAGTGAAATGTGGTGCATATTTAATATAAATAGAATGACTGGTACTTGATGTTATCTAACTGTTCTCTGCTTTCTTAGCACCCATATTACGTTTAGAATATTCAATTATCCGACAGCTAGCTTTTGACGTTTTCGGTCCCATTGATTACTTTGGTCAAAACAAAACGAAATTTATTTCTAGTAAAAGTCAAGTAAGGATATTCATTTTATGAAGACCTCGCAGAGGATATCATAGATCTCTCGAAAATATAAATTTGACAATATATTATTCACAAAAATGTGCCAATTTTTAGTTCTTATTACAGACTCGATAAAGAATTTTCTTTTTACCTTCCTTATTTGACATGATTTAAAAAATATATGCCCTTTGATAGTTTCCATGAAGTACCTGTCAACCTGTAGGTTTATCATATTGTTTATATCTCTAGTTCGATCCGCTTGAATTAATTGTGCGTGTTATATACTTTTTTGCTGAAAGTATGTGTGAGAGAAAATGTGGCTTATGTGTATTGTTTGTATGTGCCTTATGTGAAAAAAAGTAATGTGGTATGTCTATAATGATGAATCTAAATCTATTTAATCTTTACAGACGGACAAAAGTTCTGCTTATTAAGAAATTCTTATTGTCTACAGTTATCAAAATTGACTCCCAAGTTTAAAGGGTGTGTTTTGTATTTTAATGTTAGGTACATAGACAACAGTTCTGTCGTTGAAACATTATGTTCTAGTTGTAGTCAAGTCTGTTAGAGAAAATAATGTTGGAAGCAGAACTCTTGTCCCATGTGAAACTGTCAAGTGATTGTAGGTTTAGAAAAAACGGAAGTTAATTACGTTTGGCTGACCGCTAGAGTCCGTTTTAGTGTTATACACCTGCAAAACAAAATGGCACAAGGAGCATACACCAAAGAGACAGAGATAGATAGGTAGAGGAGTACACAGATACGACAGAGATAGTAGTGGCACGCGCCAAAGTGCAGATATTCAAGGTTTAAAGATAGGGGTACGGTTTCCATTCAAAACATTTACTAAACTTTAGGACACAGATGTAAATAAAGCACACACAAAGATAGAAGAGATAAAACTACCGAAGTATCATTAACTAGGTAAATCACTGAGATTTCTAAGGAAAGCCAAGAGAATCCACAGGTTTCTCCAAGGGAATATCCCAGGGATCTGTAAGGAGACCCACAGGTATCTCCAAGGGAATCTCCTAGGGATCTCTAAAGAGACCCACAGGTATCTCCAAGAGTACCCAAAAGGGATCTCTATAGGAAGTCTCCAAGGGAATATCCCAGGGATCTCTAAGGAGACCCACAGGTATCTCCAAGGGAATCTCCCAGGGATCTCTAAGGAGACCCACATGTATCTCCAAGGGAATCTCCCAGGGATCTCTAAGGAAACCCACAGGTATCTCCAAGGGAATCTCCCAGGGATCTCTAAGGAAACCCACAGGTATCTCCAAGGGAATCTCCCAGGGATCTCTAAGGAGACCCACAGGTATCTTCACGAGTACCCAAAAGAGATCTCTAAAGGAAGTCTCCAAGGGAATATCCCAGGGATCTCTAAGGAGACCCACAGGTATCTCCAAGGGAATCTACCAGGGATCTCTAAGGAGACCCACAGGTATCTCCAAGAGTACCCAAAAGGTATCTCTAAAGGAAGTCAAAGAAATTTCCAAAGGAATCCACAGGAAAACCTGCAAGAATATCAAATGGAACCCACGGTGACATCTAAGGAAACCCAATGACATCTCCAAGAGGTCCCACAGGATTTTACTAAGGGGCTCCAAAGAGAGATCTAGTAATCTTAGTCAGACATGTTTTAAGAAATGACACAGGATTCTACTGCATTTAATCAAAAACTCAGATCAATGACTTTTATTCCCAATACGTGCCCAATCCATCAAGGATTACAAAATTGATAGCATCCAATTTGTTTTCTGGCTCTAAGGATATAAGCAAAACAATTGCTTGCTTTATAATTTTTTTGTAAAAGTTTATCACAATTTTTAATAGTTACATTTTTTTCAGTACAAACAATAACAAACATATTGTCTGAATGGAAACCGTACTGAGTTAACTCAAATACCATCAGTGTCTTTATAGGCATAATCACAACATTAATTAATATCTCAACACAACCAACGGTAACACAACACCTTAGAAGGAGCACAAACAAACATTATGACAACACCAATATGTTAAATAATTGTGCTGCTGAGAGGATATCACACATAACTCTAGACTAATTTATTCATCAATAAATAATCCTTTAAGGTCACAAATAGAAATTTATTTTTTATTAACTTAAAATTCTTAAAAATTTTATAAATTAAATTTAAATAAAATTAAAATTAATTTTTTTTTAAATTAAAATTAAAATTTTTAAAATTAAAATTAAAAAATTTTAAAATTATTATTTTTTAAATTAAATTTTTTTAAATTAAAATTTTTAAAAATATTTTTTTTTAAATTAGAAAAAAATTAACTGAAATTTTTGAATTTTGAATTTCAAAAATTTCAGAATCTTTTGAAATATAAAAATTTTGAGAAACTTTTGAAATTATTGAAATTCCTTTGAACATTTGAAAATAACTTAAATTTGTTGGCGTCATCAAGGTTATGCGAGATATCTCTCAAAATATAAGGTGACAAACATTTGAAGATAAAAAATACTTAGGTTATAGTAATTTTTATTCTAATTTATAATGGTAGAAAAAATGGGAGATTTTTAATAAAATAACATTTAGATTTAGATTAGATAGGAGCAAATTTAAAATAATGACAATCTATAAATAAACAATCACAAATAATATCATCTTTGTCAAATTACTGGCGGTTGTTATGAAGTGAGATTCGTTCTCAAATTACTATAAGTATATTATAAAAATGTATACCTATATTGTTTCCAACTGAGTATAACTTATAAAAATCAGAAGATTAATTAAATTTCTTTGGATTAAAAATTTATAATACACTGGGGATAAATATCTATTCAAAAGAGCAAATTTGTTTGGTAAAGTATAAGTATTTTTTGTATAGAGGAGTTAGCAATATCAAAAGAAAGAATGCATTGAGAAAAATTTGTCGTTTTTTTACCTCTGCGTAATGTTCCTCATTTTGCTGCAATAGGTCTACACAGAGCTCAGCTAGGTGAATCAGATCTTCAAGTTTCTTGGCTGGAGTCACCATAGTCTCTCCTCTTAGGTCCTCTGTAAAACATAAGAATTCAATATATGTATTATTTATTTATTCATTTTTGGGAAATCGACAGTTAACATCAGTTTGTACATAAGTATTGTATAGTAAAATAAAACCAATTATAGATTTTCTCCTTGTGATTTTACCTCTACTGAGACAGCATAATATGGAATAAGTTATTTAAATTTGTGAGAAAGGAATATGAATTAAAAAATATATACAAAACAAAAGATTATATAAAACGAAAAATTTACAAAACAATACATTTATAGCCATGGAGAGAGGTTGTAGATATAAATCAAATCATAACAGAGATATAAACAATAGAGACATAAACATTATTCATAAACCATCAGAGAAATATTCTTTGATGGACTTCTTGTATTTGGTAAGTTCGCAACTGAAAATATCAACCTTAGATAATACGCTATTGTAATTATTGCATAGTCTATTCAGGCTAGAATGCTGTATTATGAGAATGCACGGCGAGTACCCAGATTAAGAAGATTTGCTCTCTGAGATGCAGTCGAGAAAAAGTGGGACCTTTACTGTAACAGCTTATAAAATAATGCATAATTTGATAGATAGTCATACATCCTGGAATGCTACAATTTGTTTGTACCGAACACCAACTGCCAGGGGCGGCACCCAGATCTGCTATGCATAACATGTGGCAGAACAGACAAATGGATGTAACATGCAAATAATGTATCTAGATTCATGTCCTAATTTTATGTCCATGTATGTATACATATATGTTTTTGACCAGTCGAAAGATGGTTACCCACATTAATTAGGAATTAGAAATTTCTAATTAAATTAAACTTTTATGTTGAAATAACACATTTGTAATTATTTTACAAGCAATAATTGTTCGCCTGAAACACTCATCCACATTGAAAAATCTCCTGATAAAAGATACATGACGCCAACGGGACTCGAACCCGTGTCCCTTCGATTTCCGGTCGACAGCTCTGACCACTGAGCTATGGCGGCTTATCTCTTACCCGCGAAATTATTCAATATATACTAGTGTTTCATTCAACAATTACTGCTTGTTAGTATATATTGAATAATTTCGCGGGTAAGAGATAAGCCGCCATAGCTCAGTGGTCAGAGCTGTCGACCGGAAATCGAAGGGACACGGGTTCGAGTCCCGTTGGCGTCATGTATCTTTTATCAGGAGATTTTTCAATGTGGATGAGTGTTTCAGGCGAACAATTATTGCTTGTAAAATAATTGTTACCCTTTGTGCTATGCATAAAAAATCTTGTCTTAAAAACATTAGTTTACCAAAAAATAATAACACATTTGTATTTTTGTAATTATTCTCATGTGAACCCAGACTGTTTTATCGGGACTACAACAGTTCTATAGATATTTAGCTGAATTTAGATGGTGTTCATCGATTTGTTTTCAAGAATTGTGGACAAAAAAATTGCTGCACTCTTTCAATATTATGATATTTTTAAATCTATTATACGGGTTTTCCAATAAGAGTTGTTATTTTGATATCCAATTGTAAAAGATCAATGGTTTCGTTGCTTGTGTGGCACGTAGCGCCGTCTTGTTGAAAGTAAACGTTGTCCAGATCAATACCATCCAATTCCGGCCATAAAAAATCATTAATCATCTCTCGATAGCGCAATCCATTCACCGTAACTGTTGCTCCAGCCTCATTTTCGAAAAAGTTAGATCCAATGACTCCGCCGGACCGTAAACCACACCAAACAGTCACACGTTGAAGATAGAGAGGCTTTTCAACAATAACTCTTGGGTTTTCCGAGCCCCAGATGCGACAATTTTGCTTGTTGACGAAGCCACCGAGGTGGAAATGGGCCTCATCACTCAAGATGATTTGCATTTTATTCACTCAAGTGAATTTTAATAATTTCAATGCGTTGTTGAAGCATGTATCGTTCCATTTTTATTAATGGTGTAGTTTCTACTTTTCAAATGTCAAAAAATGACATCTTCAAAAGAAACATCTATCGAAATAGCGGGCTATTCAAAATAACACCTCTTATTGGAAAACCCTGTATTATACCACACATTCGTTTCAGATTGGACTGGCTTCAATTTGCTAAAGTCACCTTCAAACTGGTCTGAATTGATTGAAGAGGATTGTAAATGAACACTGAACAAATTTAAATAAGTTTAAATAAATTAGGTACATAGGTGTATATGTATTTTCAAATCATTCCAAAGTCGGAAGTACTCTCTGTATCGTCTTGATAAGAGATCACTATAGAACAGGGCTTCCCAAACTTTTTTCAACTGTGACGCCCTTGGGAAGTTGCCATATTTTTGCGAGCCTGGCAGCCTGAAGTGGCGCGGGACTCAGTCGCTCCGAAGTGTGCGTGTGGAAGACGCTATAAAGATTGCCTCACGACGCCCCTGGGATGATCCCGCGGCGCCCCGGGGCGTCGCGACTCACAGTTAGGGAAGCCCTGCTATAGAAGATAATCAAATCGTTACTAGGTATGAATAGCCAGGTACTCCAAACTTATTCCCCATGTCCCCTTTTTTCCCTTGAATCTTTTAGCGTCACAACATTTCTCAAAATTTCTCCTGTCCAAAATATGCGACAATTCAGAGTCATAATATTTTTGGCCGAATCTCTGATAAAGTATAAAATTGTGATAAAAAAACCCGTTTTAATGGTAGACTTACCCTCGATGTTAGCTTTCTGTGACAGTTGTGTATAGTTCAAGAGAGCCGCTGTTTCTAAGCTGGTCTGGATCATGGCCCTAACCTCTTCGGCTGGAACTGGAGTGGCTATATCCTTCATCAGGACCCTTTCCAGAAGACTGAGTGTTGACTGGAATAAACATTATTTTCCATCAAGCACAGTTTATTAAAAAATGCATTATTTTGACCCAAACCTAGGAAAAATTCAGAAAAAGACGTCATCTGAAAATATGTTACTAAAATTTAGATGGCCATGACTCAAATGATTATAGAAAATTTTTAGAAAAAATACTTCTGTCAACTAATTGAAATAATTGTCAAATTGACACGAAAATTTGCTTTAAAAGTGGCATAATGTGTGACCCTTGTGGTATGCCATGTTTCACAATTTGGAGTAGATATTATTTATCAAGAGATTTTCGATCAGTGCTTTATAAAAATGGTTGTTAATGAAGCACATTACAAAGATGAATTAAGCTATCGTAAGGTAGGATATTTCTTTTGGGTTATAAATGTGGCTAGATTTAAGTTTTTTTTATTATAGTGACTATTTAAACATTGTACATACAAAATATGATAGTGAATATATGTATAGTAAATTGTATTTCTTAGTCCTCTTCACTAGGGTGACCTGTGCTGAGGCTGACTAAAGTTATTCATTTGTATTTTATTTGTTTTCTATGTTGTTTTTAATATTTTTTTTTTAGGGTTTTTTCGTTGATCTCTTTCAGCCAGATTTTTAGTCTTGATTTGTAATCACTAAAGTTTTTTATGCCCTTTATATCTGGGGGAACAATGTCGTGGAAGTTTTGTCGCAAAATAAATGTAATTTCTTTGTCCGAATGTGGTTTTATGACTTGGAATATTTTTTATGTCATTGTTATTTGATGTAGTGTGATTTATACGCGATATTGTAGAGGATTCAGTATTTTTGAATAGTTCAATAGTATATTTTTGGCATATATTTGGTACATTAAAACTATTGAAAATTTCAATCGGAGGCGTTCTAATGAACTTTCAGTATGGTCTTTATGATTATTTTTTGAATTGTATTTAGGTTAAGTGCTAGCCTCTTCTAGATGGTAGAAGAAACCATCTTTCAATAACCCCTCGAGCCATGGCTCTCAACTCAACTAGATACTTCTTCAACTGTCGATTGAAGACAAAAATTACAGTTAGTTATTGAACGCCAAATTGATACAATAATGAAAAAGCATGTTTAATGAAGAGATTTAAGATAAGAGCTTTGTAATAATTATTGTTAATACAATTGGGTTAAGTTAGGTTAGGCTAGGTTGGGTTAGATAAGGCTAGGTAAGGTTAGGTCAGATTAGGGTAGGTATGTCAAGAATTCTGGTCTACTTGATGGTGAGAATAAGATGAAACCAACCTTCAAAGACCCCTCCGGCCTGCCGAACGGAAAGGCATATCTGAAGTTGGTGATCTGGAACTGCAACAGCTCGCGCAGCCGATCCTTGATCTCCGCAAACTTGTCCTTCTCCTGGACCGTGATGCTGCCCACACCATCTGGCCTGGAAGTGCAGTTGGTAGAATTCATCAATAGTCTAATCAGACTGTTTCAAGGGCGGCAATTCTTAGCAATAGCGTGTGTTACTCTGTTTTGTCTGAACTTGCAATGAGTCGAGTGAACCCTCGCAGGACAGCATCAGAGGACTCCCGGAGAGTACTATATTCACCAGGGTTTCTAGCACGGACGATCGAAAAAGTCCTACATCAATACGGTATTGACTAAATCCGTAATCTACGAACAGTTAGAGATATTTGCAAGCGCGGTGAGCATAATATGAGTTCGACAGTCGAAAGACAAAAGCCACCACATTTAGCACGACCTCCAAATTGTTCCATTAACTGTCAATAAACACAACTTTTTGAATAATGTCATTCTTTATGCAAAATAATTTTCATATTAATGAACAGAGGTTATTTAACGAAGCTCTTAGAATTGAATGAAATTGTATACGCGACTTAGAGACTTAATTGAAGATTCCATTCAGCTTGCAGAAACTTGTTTAAATATCACTAGTTACTACTAAATATCTCATTAACACCCTTTTTAGTGTCAAAAAGTATATGCGGACTGCCAATGTTAATTTAAGGTTATTACTTCAATTCGACATTGCTAATAAATTAGCATTTTTAATATTTACATAGCTGTTTGACATTCAGGAATGTCAATTCATAAACAGATTCGCCAGTGTTGCCATCATATATAAATATTTCTTATTTATTTTGTGTCAATATCGGTTCGGCTATCGACAGCGCAACCGTGCTAGGGATGTCGATCCGATATTGTTTAGTTATCAATTTGATCGTGCTAGACCCCTTGGAAATAATCATTTCTGACAGCACTCTCCGTGAAATATCATCTCTACGAGATATTGGTCTCTGCTGTACTGCTTGGGAAGTGTAAAAATGTTTTACGTTTATACAAAATCAAATATTTTCAACACATTTGAATTTCTTTTAACAAAGTTTTATTTGAAAAACTAACTAGATAAGATAGTTAGATAAAATCTTTGTATTTGAAATCGCCTGTATCTCTCAGATTTGAAACTATTCTTGATGTAATTTACATTATTTGGCTTAAAAATCATTCCTAAAATATTGAAACCTAAGTGAGTGTCTAGAAAATATTGTAACAGCTGTTACGCTGTGGAAGGCATAATTAGAATAAATTAAGATAATACTTTGCTTTAAAACATATATTAATTATCGCAGCTGCCGACAGGTGTCAGAAGAATCCTTCCTTCGTCAGGATATAAATTAAACTAAAACTATTCAATGTTTATTTAAATAACTTTGAAAGTTGTACCCATCAATGTAATATATCATTGAAGAAGAAGATAATACTAATAAATCTAAAGGAAACATGAAACAGAACAAGACACAGAAAAATAAAAAAATGTATTTGTCTCAACTGAGAATCCAACCCAGGATCTGTCTTACGGGGACAATGCCTCTAACCACTAGGCCATTGGGACCTAGTATTTTATTATATTTATAAGTATTATCATTTTCGTCAATGATTTATTACATTGATGGGTTCAACCTTCAACGTTATTCAAAGAAAAATTATTTAAAAAAAATTGAGTATTTATTTAGACTTTTAGAAAAAGTCAAAAGGTGTCCCATATAAATAAAAATCGGATGTGTTTATCCGAGACACAATCTAGGTTACAGACCAATTCTTTAGAAATTTGTAATCATTCAAAAAAATAGCTGCCAAAAATATGGGAAAAATAAGTTACAAGATATATTGTTAATTCTGAATATGAAATATGAGATAGACAAAAATGACGTATAATTATTAGGTTCCAATGGTCAAGTGGTTAAAGACGTTGTCCCGGTAGCGTATTTCCTTTTCCGTGTTCAACAGGAGGCAGTACTGCCTTGAAACACGCACGGGTTTTTTACGCTAATTCTCTTTATAAACTCTAGTACCCGGTAGCGTATTTCCTTTTCCGTGTTCAATAGAAGGCAGTACTAGAGTTTATAAAGAGAATTAGCGTAACAAACCCGTGCGTGTTTCAAGGCAGTACTGCCTTCTATTGAACACGGAAAAGGAAATACGCATCCCGGGAAGACAGAGATTCTGGGTTTGATTCCCAGTTGAGACCGTTATCTTTTTATTTTTCTGTGTCTTGTTCTGTTTCATGTTTCGTTAAGATTTATTAGTATTATCTTCTTCAATGATATAAAACTATTTCGTTTTCATCGTTATTAAAAAAGTTGAACTAAAACCAAGAAAACAAGTTTTTTAATCTGATAAAGTAAAGATTCTTATGAAACCGGTAAACAGTTTAAATAAATAATTTTTTTAAACAAAGTATTGTTTAATTTTTTCCAAAAATTCGGATTTATGCATAGTTTAATTACTAAAAATATTTGTTAACCTAATAATATTTGTTTGTAATTTGTTCATTGCTGTATTTAACTGACGCGTATCTAACTTATTATTTGCACGTTTTCAAAATTTAAGCGTGTCTTTTCTGTTTGTGTAAATAGTTTTTTTTTCACAAAACGACATCAACACGAAACCACAACATTGAGATATGTTTTGAAAATCAGGAGCGGATAATGTTATAAAATAAGCGAACAAAACATTGATAGCTTTCACACAATTTACAGGAAATATTGTTGTAAAACTGGGCAAGGTAAGTTTAATATGGTTTCGGAAATGTGTGTAAGATTTTCTAATGGATTGATACTAATGGAAAAGATGGAGGTATTAGATGGAGAAGTACTAAACAAATACCTTATAAATTACGTACATTACAACATTTTGGAAGAGTTAAACTTTAGAAAAACGGCTTTTGTGTTTTTGAAATTATAAATTCGTGGTAGACTTTCTTATGATTTGAATAAATAACTTTGGATATGATTAATTTTTGGAAAATAACACCGTGTTGCGTTTCGGTTGCTCTTCTTTAGCCAACATTTCAGAAACGTTACAGTGTCCATCATCAGAGCAGATACAGATGCGGATACTGTAATTCTGTCCAAAACGTTGGATAAAAAAAGGAAGCGCAACATGGCGTGATACCCCAAAAATAAATCACGATTATATAACTTTGTTTTATTTCATAATTTTGCGAGTAAAAAAATGTAAATCACTGTAACAATGTCAATTTATTTTACAAGCAATAATTGTTCGCCTGAAACACTCATCCACATTGAAAAATCTCCTGATAAAAGATACATGACGCCAACGGGACTCGAACCCGTGTCCCTTCGATTTCCGGTCGACAGCTCTGACCACTGAGCTATGGCGGCTTATCTCTTACCCGCGAAATTATTCAATATATACTAGTGTTTCATTCAACAATTACTGCTTGTTACATTTTTCACCTGAAAACAACCAACTTTATTTTATATGAGAAAGGCATTGTAAGTGCTAACTCTCTCACTAGATGGCGTCGAGACAAATTGTCTACATTTTTAGGCGAAATACTTGAACTTGTCAAATATTAATTATTATTTTTTTGGTAAACTAATGTTTTTAAGACAAGATTTTTTATGCATAGCACAAAGGGTAACAATTATTTTACAAGCAATAATTGTTCGCCTGAAACACTCATCCACATTGAAAAATCTCCTGATAAAAGATACATGACGCCAACGGGACTCGAACCCGTGTCCCTTCGATTTCCGGTCGACAGCTCTGACCACTGAGCTATGGCGGCTTATCTCTTACCCGCGAAATTATTCAATATATACTAGTGTTTCATTCAACAATTACTGCTTGTTACATTTTTCACCTGAAAACAACCAACTTTATTTTATATGAGAAAGGCATTGTAAGTGCTAACTCTCTCACTAGATGGCGTCGAGACAAATTGTCTACATTTTTAGGCGAAATACTTGAACTTGTCAAATATTAATTATTATTTTTTTGGTAAACTAATGTTTTTAAGACAAGATTTTTTATGCATAGCACAAAGGGTAACAATTATTTTACAAGCAATAATTGTTCGCCTGAAACACTCATCCACATTGAAAAATCTCCTGATAAAAGATACATGACGCCAACGGGACTCGAACCCGTGTCCCTTCGATTTCCGGTCGACAGCTCTGACCACTGAGCTATGGCGGCTTATCTCTTACCCGCGAAATTATTCAATATATACTAGTGTTTCATTCAACAATTACTGCTTGTTACATTTTTCACCTGAAAACAACCAACTTTATTTTATATGAGAAAGGCATTGTAAGTGCTAACTCTCTCACTAGATGGCGTCGAGACAAATTGTCTACATTTTTAGGCGAAATACTTGAACTTGTCAAATATTAATTATTATTTTTTTGGTAAACTAATGTTTTTAAGACAAGATTTTTTATGCATAGCACAAAGGGTAACAATTATTTTACAAGCAATAATTGTTCGCCTGAAACACTCATCCACATTGAAAAATCTCCTGATAAAAGATACATGACGCCAACGGGACTCGAACCCGTGTCCCTTCGATTTCCGGTCGACAGCTCTGACCACTGAGCTATGGCGGCTTATCTCTTACCCGCGAAATTATTCAATATATACTAGTGTTTCATTCAACAATTACTGCTTGTTACATTTTTCACCTGAAAACAACCAACTTTATTTTATATGAGAAAGGCATTGTAAGTGCTAACTCTCTCACTAGATGGCGTCGAGACAAATTGTCTACATTTTTAGGCGAAATACTTGAACTTGTCAAATATTAATTATTATTTTTTTGGTAAACTAATGTTTTTAAGACAAGATTTTTTATGCATAGCACAAAGGGTAACAATTATTTTACAAGCAATAATTGTTCGCCTGAAACACTCATCCACATTGAAAAATCTCCTGATAAAAGATACATGACGCCAACGGGACTCGAACCCGTGTCCCTTCGATTTCCGGTCGACAGCTCTGACCACTGAGCTATGGCGGCTTATCTCTTACCCGCGAAATTATTCAATATATACTAGTGTTTCATTCAACAATTACTGCTTGTTACATTTTTCACCTGAAAACAACCAACTTTATTTTATATGAGAAAGGCATTGTAAGTGCTAACTCTCTCACTAGATGGCGTCGAGACAAATTGTCTACATTTTTAGGCGAAATACTTGAACTTGTCAAATATTAATTATTATTTTTTTGGTAAACTAATGTTTTTAAGACAAGATTTTTTATGCATAGCACAAAGGGTAACAATTATTTTACAAGCAATAATTGTTCGCCTGAAACACTCATCCACATTGAAAAATCTCCTGATAAAAGATACATGACGCCAACGGGACTCGAACCCGTGTCCCTTCGATTTCCGGTCGACAGCTCTGACCACTGAGCTATGGCGGCTTATCTCTTACCCGCGAAATTATTCAATATATACTAGTGTTTCATTCAACAATTACTGCTTGTTACATTTTTCACCTGAAAACAACCAACTTTATTTTATATGAGAAAGGCATTGTAAGTGCTAACTCTCTCACTAGATGGCGTCGAGACAAATTGTCTACATTTTTAGGCGAAATACTTGAACTTGTCAAATATTAATTATTATTTTTTTGGTAAACTAATGTTTTTAAGACAAGATTTTTTATGCATAGCACAAAGGGTAACAATTATTTTACAAGCAATAATTGTTCGCCTGAAACACTCATCCACATTGAAAAATCTCCTGATAAAAGATACATGACGCCAACGGGACTCGAACCCGTGTCCCTTCGATTTCCGGTCGACAGCTCTGACCACTGAGCTATGGCGGCTTATCTCTTACCCGCGAAATTATTCAATATATACTAGTGTTTCATTCAACAATTACTGCTTGTTACATTTTTCACCTGAAAACAACCAACTTTATTTTATATGAGAAAGGCATTGTAAGTGCTAACTCTCTCACTAGATGGCGTCGAGACAAATTGTCTACATTTTTAGGCGAAATACTTGAACTTGTCAAATATTAATTATTATTTTTTTGGTAAACTAATGTTTTTAAGACAAGATTTTTTATGCATAGCACAAAGGGTAACAATTATTTTACAAGCAATAATTGTTCGCCTGAAACACTCATCCACATTGAAAAATCTCCTGATAAAAGATACATGACGCCAACGGGACTCGAACCCGTGTCCCTTCGATTTCCGGTCGACAGCTCTGACCACTGAGCTATGGCGGCTTATCTCTTACCCGCGAAATTATTCAATATATACTAGTGTTTCATTCAACAATTACTGCTTGTTACATTTTTCACCTGAAAACAACCAACTTTATTTTATATGAGAAAGGCATTGTAAGTGCTAACTCTCTCACTAGATGGCGTCGAGACAAATTGTCTACATTTTTAGGCGAAATACTTGAACTTGTCAAATATTAATTATTATTTTTTTGGTAAACTAATGTTTTTAAGACAAGATTTTTTATGCATAGCACAAAGGGTAACAATTATTTTACAAGCAATAATTGTTCGCCTGAAACACTCATCCACATTGAAAAATCTCCTGATAAAAGATACATGACGCCAACGGGACTCGAACCCGTGTCCCTTCGATTTCCGGTCGACAGCTCTGACCACTGAGCTATGGCGGCTTATCTCTTACCCGCGAAATTATTCAATATATACTAGTGTTTCATTCAACAATTACTGCTTGTTACATTTTTCACCTGAAAACAACCAACTTTATTTTATATGAGAAAGGCATTGTAAGTGCTAACTCTCTCACTAGATGGCGTCGAGACAAATTGTCTACATTTTTAGGCGAAATACTTGAACTTGTCAAATATTAATTATTATTTTTTTGGTAAACTAATGTTTTTAAGACAAGATTTTTTATGCATAGCACAAAGGGTAACAATTATTTTACAAGCAATAATTGTTCGCCTGAAACACTCATCCACATTGAAAAATCTCCTGATAAAAGATACATGACGCCAACGGGACTCGAACCCGTGTCCCTTCGATTTCCGGTCGACAGCTCTGACCACTGAGCTATGGCGGCTTATCTCTTACCCGCGAAATTATTCAATATATACTAGTGTTTCATTCAACAATTACTGCTTGTTACATTTTTCACCTGAAAACAACCAACTTTATTTTATATGAGAAAGGCATTGTAAGTGCTAACTCTCTCACTAGATGGCGTCGAGACAAATTGTCTACATTTTTAGGCGAAATACTTGAACTTGTCAAATATTAATTATTATTTTTTTGGTAAACTAATGTTTTTAAGACAAGATTTTTTATGCATAGCACAAAGGGTAACAATTATTTTACAAGCAATAATTGTTCGCCTGAAACACTCATCCACATTGAAAAATCTCCTGATAAAAGATACATGACGCCAACGGGACTCGAACCCGTGTCCCTTCGATTTCCGGTCGACAGCTCTGACCACTGAGCTATGGCGGCTTATCTCTTACCCGCGAAATTATTCAATATATACTAGTGTTTCATTCAACAATTACTGCTTGTTACATTTTTCACCTGAAAACAACCAACTTTATTTTATATGAGAAAGGCATTGTAAGTGCTAACTCTCTCACTAGATGGCGTCGAGACAAATTGTCTACATTTTTAGGCGAAATACTTGAACTTGTCAAATATTAATTATTATTTTTTTGGTAAACTAATGTTTTTAAGACAAGATTTTTTATGCATAGCACAAAGGGTAACAATTATTTTACAAGCAATAATTGTTCGCCTGAAACACTCATCCACATTGAAAAATCTCCTGATAAAAGATACATGACGCCAACGGGACTCGAACCCGTGTCCCTTCGATTTCCGGTCGACAGCTCTGACCACTGAGCTATGGCGGCTTATCTCTTACCCGCGAAATTATTCAATATATACTAGTGTTTCATTCAACAATTACTGCTTTATGAAATTGAAATGAAATGAAATGAAATAATTATGAAATAAAACAAAGTTATATAATCGTGATTTATTTTTGGGGTATCACGCCATGTTGCGCTTCCTTTTTTTATCCAACGTTTTGGACAGAATTACAGTATCCGCATCTGTATCTGCTCTGATGATGGACACTGTAACGTTTCTGAAATGTTGGCTAAAGAAGAGCAACCGAAACGCAACACGGTGTTATTTTCCAAAAATTAATCATATCCAAAGTTATTTATTCAAATCATAAGAAAGTCTACCACGAATTTATAATTTCAAAAACACAAAAGCCGTTTTTCTAAAGTTTAACTCTTCCAAAATGTTGTAATGTACGTAATTTATAAGGTATTTGTTTAGTACTTCTCCATCTAATACCTCCATCTTTTCCATTAGTATCAATCCATTAGAAAATCTTACACACATTTCCGAAACCATATTAAACTTACCTTGCCCAGTTTTACAACAATATTTCCTGTAAATTGTGTGAAAGCTATCAATGTTTTGTTCGCTTATTTTATAACATTATCCGCTCCTGATTTTCAAAACATATCTCAATGTTGTGGTTTCGTGTTGATGTCGTTTTGTGAAAAAAAAACTATTTACACAAACAGAAAAGACACGCTTAAATTTTGAAAACGTGCAAATAATAAGTTAGATACGCGTCAGTTAAATACAGCAATGAACAAATTACAAACAAATATTATTAGGTTAACAAATATTTTTAGTAATTAAACTATGCATAAATCCGAATTTTTGGAAAAAATTAAACAATACTTTGTTTAAAAAAATTATTTATTTAAACTGTTTACCGGTTTCATAAGAATCTTTACTTTATCAGATTAAAAAACTTGTTTTCTTGGTTTTAGTTCAACTTTTTTAATAACGATGAAAACGAAATAGTTTTATATCATTGAAGAAGATAATACTAATAAATCTTAACGAAACATGAAACAGAACAAGACACAGAAAAATAAAAAGATAACGGTCTCAACTGGGAATCAAACCCAGAATCTCTGTCTTCCCGGGATGCGTATTTCCTTTTCCGTGTTCAATAGAAGGCAGTACTGCCTTGAAACACGCACGGGTTTGTTACGCTAATTCTCTTTATAAACTCTAGTACTGCCTTCTATTGAACACGGAAAAGGAAATACGCTACCGGGTACTAGAGTTTATAAAGAGAATTAGCGTAAAAAACCCGTGCGTGTTTCAAGGCAGTACTGCCTCCTGTTGAACACGGAAAAGGAAATACGCTACCGGGACAACGTCTTTAACCACTTGACCATTGGAACCTAATAATTATACGTCATTTTTGTCTATCTCATATTTCATATTCAGAATTAACAATATATCTTGTAACTTATTTTTCCCATATTTTTGGCAGCTATTTTTTTGAATGATTACAAATTTCTAAAGAATTGGTCTGTAACCTAGATTGTGTCTCGGATAAACACATCCGATTTTTATTTATATGGGACACCTTTTGACTTTTTCTAAAAGTCTAAATAAATACTCAATTTTTTTTAAATAATTTTTCTTTGAATAACGTTGAAGGTTGAACCCATCAATGTAATAAATCATTGACGAAAATGATAATACTTATAAATATAATAAAATACTAGGTCCCAATGGCCTAGTGGTTAGAGGCATTGTCCCCGTAAGACAGATCCTGGGTTGGATTCTCAGTTGAGACAAATACATTTTTTTATTTTTCTGTGTCTTGTTCTGTTTCATGTTTCCTTTAGATTTATTAGTATTATCTTCTTCTTCAATGATATATTACATTGATGGGTACAACTTTCAAAGTTATTTAAATAAACATTGAATAGTTTTAGTTTAATTTATATCCTGACGAAGGAAGGATTCTTCTGACACCTGTCGGCAGCTGCGATAATTAATATATGTTTTAAAGCAAAGTATTATCTTAATTTATTCTAATTATGCCTTCCACAGCGTAACAGCTGTTACAATATTTTCTAGACACTCACTTAGGTTTCAATATTTTAGGAATGATTTTTAAGCCAAATAATGTAAATTACATCAAGAATAGTTTCAAATCTGAGAGATACAGGCGATTTCAAATACAAAGATTTTATCTAACTATCTTATCTAGTTAGTTTTTAATTATTTACTATTCAAAGCCGGGAGTGAATGTATACTCTGCAGAGAATCGTTTTGAACCATGAAATGGTAAAATGTGTTTGGTTCGCAACCAGACGTGTGTAACGGAATTAATCCTCTACAAGCAGTCATCTATCATTGCAAAAGCAACAATTTTAGAATTTTGTGATGGGAGTAGAGAGAAATCAAAAAAGTCAGGTAATTAATAACCCCTTAAATGTTTGCAAAAAAACATTAATTTGAATTAACACTTGTTGAGACTTAAGCATTTAAAAAACATTGTGAATTTCACATGTATACACATTAAATATTAATAATGTCCCTAAATGAGAACCTTGTGGTATGCCGGAGGGCACTAAAAAATATACAATGAAGTCTACGCTGATATGAAGCGAGTCAATAAATGAGTAAATAATGTCATTTTTTAGTGAGATTTCAAGAATAAGCTCCAAGTCATCAATGGCCATTTGGCAGCGTTTTGTTTTTTTGACGTTTGAAAGAATTTCTGCGAAACAACTGGACCTTAGTCTCAAAAGCTTAAATATTTCAAGTGCCAGTCACAGTATATAATACTAATTTAGTTGTTAGAGGTGTTTGGTTGGTTGATGGCTGGGTGGTTGTTGGTTGGTTGAAGGAAGGTGTGTGGAGTGTTAAAGACAGTAAGAGATAGTAGTGTGCGAGGAGAGGGTTCAGAAGCAAAGATACCTGTTGCCATGCACGTGTGATGCGCAGAAGGCGAACGAGTAGTGAATGAGCGTGGGGTCGATTGTCTGCGAACCAGCCTGGGCCGTGTCCAGCAAATCACATAGGTAGCACAGGTGGCGGTAGCAGCCGCGCACGCCGTAGCGCGCGCAATACTCGTCCAGCACAAACACCTGCCCCGGGGAGAACCAGCCCTGAACAACCAAACAAACAATGTTACTAACAAACAAGCATATGTAGTAAGAATGAAAGATAGACCACTAAGGGGCTTCTCAACTATAATGGAGGAATGTTGGAAGGCAGCACTCGAATCCTTAGTCATACATAATTAGAGGGATACAGTAAAAAAGGTTTAAAACATGTAAAAACTGCTGCAAAAACACATACAGAAAGGATCACTGAACATGAATGTAAGAATGGTCCCTTTCAAGGATTTGTTTTGGTCTCAGAGACTTGCCAATTTAATTTCAGGTGTTATCAACAACATAATTGGCAATCATCATGGACAGATGAATCATGAAATATCTGGTAACAATAGTTTGGAAATGCTTACAAGAGAGCAATAGGGATCGTTGAGTCTGTATTTTAACGTCATTGATTGGAGCAAGGCGAATAAAGACGCATGATCGAAGGTGCAAGGGTCTGCCTGGATGTAGTCCTCCATGCCGTGCTTCCGGGCTTTGTCGGCATCTGGAACATGTCATATGAGTATACAAAATTGACATACAAGGAACTTATCACAAAACTTGTACAAATTGGCTTTTCACTTCTAATGCTAGAATTTTTTGGAAGTTACCTAGAAAAAAGAAAATGAAAACAATTTATCATACACGAAATCTTTCAATACGCTTTTTATGGGGTTACTCAAGGGTCAGAATAAGAGTCCCTTCTATTTTTTTTTTATTTTCACCAATAATGGATTTAGAGCATATTATGAAAGTTTAGAATAACATTATGTTGGGAACTTAACAGATGAGGAATCTTGAGGCATAACCCTCACCTCCCATCTCCAGGTGCGTGTTGCTGGTGATGGGAGGTATGGGCTTGTGGTTTTGCCTTGTGACACTGTTAGGAACTTAATACGTCAGGAAGATAACAAACGGGAAAGTAATATATTAGGAAATTAATACATGACTTAAAGCGCAAGGAACTTGACACGTGAGGTACTTAACATATAAGAAAATTAATATATTAGAAATTTAACACACAAGGAACTTAAGAGATAAGGAACTTAACATAGAATGAATTTAATACACAAGGAAATTAATACATAATGAACTTAACATATAAGGAACTAAATTGATGAGGAATTTAACACATAAGGAACTGAACACACAGGGAACTTAATAGATAAGGAACTTAACACGTAATACAGTTAACATGTAAGAAACTTAACATACAAGGAACTAAATATGTAGGTAGACATAAGGAACTTGACACAGAAGGAACTTAACACATCCATACCTCCCATGATCTTGATGTGCGTGTCACTGGTGGTGGGTGGCGTGGGTTTGTGACTCTGCCCTGTGGCGCGGTACATTGCCATGACCCACAAATGCGACTCATTCTCGTCCGTTACACCCATTAGCACAGACTCTCCATCACGCACGGCATTCATGAAATATTTGGCTCCTTCCAGCTCTGCGGAACAAAAGTAACATTACAGAAAATTCAATAAAACTATTTTCAAGAATAGTTTGTTTTTTTTTTTTCATCTCAGAGCCTGTCATCTTTGGGTATGCCGTGTAGTGGGTCTTTTTGATGAAAGGAAAAAGACTGAATTATTTAAGTGCCTCTATTTAGAAAGAAAGTGTTAAAAAATAGTAATAAATACTTACCCATTCCCACCATGAGTTGCGCTGAAAAACAGACAAAAATATCAGCTTTGAGTAAAAATAAAATTTCACAGTTTTTTTTGCACAAAATGACAAGCCTGGTGAATTTACTGCCTAAGTAAAAACATGGTGATATTATAAACAATAGGCCTTAGTCTTGAGTGCTCCCAGAAGCAATACAGACAATCTTCAGAATTATTAGTATCTTCAAAATTGCAGCAAAAGGTCAAAAGTATGAAGTATGAAATGATTTATGACCTATACTACATTCGTTTCGCTTTTTTATAAATGCACATTAGTGCTTGGTAGCTGGGGTATTTCAAACGGAAATAATAATAGTAATATATTCTATACAGAAACTCGCTGAGGGAACTGGTAGGAATACTAAATGGACACTGCCATCTCAGGAGACACATGCAGATATTGGAAGTGGAAAACACCAATAGATGCAGGAAATGTGAAGAGGATGAAGAGACTCCAATTCACCTTTGGTGCCTATGTCCTGCCCTGGTGGGAACTAGGCTCAGATACCTGGGAAGACATACAGTAGAACCAGAAGACATACCCACATACCCAATAACAACCCTGGTGAACTTTATTAAAGGGACTGGGTTGTTAAAGGATTGAGGTAAAATGGGAGATAGCACAATGGGCCTATGGCCTAAGTGCTCACGGGAACTACGTATAAACCGTCTCCGTCCTTTAAAAAAATATATATATCACTATAGGAAACCTGGTAATGCCGTGAAAGAGCTTATCTAATAATGTTTAAAATTGTAAAAGGTCGTATTTACTTAATCTCATTGAATTTTATATACCAACGAGAGCTACTCATTCCAAAGTGATGTTTAAATGTGACAATAATAGGACTTAAAAATTTAAAAAAAATTTATGTGAATACCGCACAAGAGTCCCAACTTCTCCCAACCGTCCGGAGCCAGTGAGACTATGGCATCCCCAATTGGGGTATGTTGTGAAGCTGATTGTAGTGGGGAGGGAAATGAAATTGTGAAAAGGAATGTAAGTGAGTATGTAGCTATTTCAAGCAACGTTTCAATATCGAATGGTGGTAACAGGGCGATACTGAGAGTATCTTTCACTCTGGAACGTGTCCATTTTATTTTTTAATAATTTACTTGCGCACGCCGGGATTTAAACCCGCGACCTTAAAATTGCTAGTCTAGAGCCTTACCCCTCGACCACGGAAGCCGTCCGAACATTTCAAACACTCAGTTTTAGCTAGATTTCATGAAGTTAGTAATAGATGCGTAGATGTGGCAGATCTATTTAACAGCACAGAAGGTAGGTACAAGAAGGATATACTATCATATATTTTCAATCAATATTAATTTAACCTAAGTCTACTTATAAGTCTTGCATGTACTTGTATCAATTAGTTTTGAATCCTCCTCGAGTTTCTCTTCATTTTATACTTTCTGATGTCATTGTATTTGATGTAATGTTTATGATATATTTACACTGTTGATATTAAATAAATAAATCCTTTGAATTCACTTTTATAGTCACAATTGATTACATACACTAGTTTATTTTGCCATTTTGTCTGCTTAATTATTTGCAAGTTTGGAGCGGTTCAGTGCGTTGTGCATAGCCAATAAGATTAAAAAATATTTTGTCTTTTCTTACCACTGGCAGGTTCAATATAATCTACAGTGAAACCGTCTAACTGCATCATCTCAGCGGGTTCGCTCTTCTTGTCTTTGTAGGAACATAGGGCGAAAGTGTATTGGGAAACTTGGACAAGAACCATGTATCGCTTCTTCCACTTTCTCCATACTGACTTTCCTACCACGTAGAGGTACCTGGAAATACAAAGTATTAATCTAAGGTCTCCTTGTCATCTGTGTCCTGCTATTGGTTGCTGTTCTTGGTAACTCCTCGAGAATCTGTAATCTGATCTAAATTAATTGTGAGTCACTGCAATCTGATCTAAGTTGATTGGGAATCATTGCAATCTGATCTAAATTACTTTGAAGTCACTGCAATCTGATCTAAAGTGATTGGGAACCATTGCAATCTGATCTAAATTAATTTGGAGTCACTGCAATCTGATCTAAATTGATTGGGAATCATTGTTTTCAACTAATCCATCAATCTTCAGAACATTCCTTCCATTGATTTGCTTGGTGTAACTCTAAGTGACCAGCTCCGGCACGGGGCTCCATCCAAGATATAGTTAACTTAGCCTCTCAGAAGCTGGGCGTACTTTACATGCCTGCAACAGCTCTGCAATGTTTTTGATATGTATAAATGTTTGTTGTATCGTGTAGGAACAGTCGGGGGCTTTTAAAATCATTTAATAGAAGCTTAGTTTAAACAAAAATAGAGTCTTGACGTGAGAACCGATAGATGGACCCATCTGGTCCATCGATCATCCCTCGACTGTACAGCCCTGCACATACTGCAGATAGTACACAACTTCTGAACCATGCCCCACTGTTGAACAGCCACCTCCGGTCTAGAGCCTTAAAATGATATAAAAAACCCTTGATTTGATATTTTCCCCTATCTTAAAAAATGGATAGAAATTTTTAGAGCTCTGGTGTCAGGTGGGAACGTTGTACTTGTTCTACTGGTATTTCAATGGAAGAGGCCCCGAGGAACTAGAGTCATTGATCCCTTTGGCACCGGTGCATAAACGGGAAACACGTCACACACGTGTCCAACATTTGTTGACATTTGTCATATGAGAACTGGTCGTTTCTACCTCACATTCTTGAATTCAACAGCTCGGCTGTGGAACAATTTGCCAGCCTCTATGTTTCCTCCCTCCTACAACATGGTCACTATTTCCTCTCCTCAAAAAGATCCTCCACAAACTCCTTTGTGGAATTAACATTAAAAAAAGATTACAGTGATTCTCAAAGTAAGTAATATCGTTGTAATATCCCTTCGCCCTACAGTCATAACGTATGCTTGATGGCTCATCAAAATTTGATTCAACACTGATAAGGATCGAGAATATGTATATTCAACATGGCAATAGGAAAAAACTTCAATTAAAGCTAATCGTCGATTTGTGGCATCGTCAAATATGACGAGGGTTCAAACAACCAGGCCTTATCTCTAAGTAGTATAAAACGAAGTAGCTATCTGCGTCTGTCTGTTTGTGCGCTTAGTTTTTCTAAACTAGGCAATGTATTTTGATAGGGTTTTCACTGTCGTTTAGAGAATTTCTTCCGGAAGGTTTATATATATAATACATGCATATTGGAAAAGCAGTAGACTTAAAATTAGTTAACTTAAAATTATATATATATTTATTTTTTTTATTTAGTAAAAGATTATACATTTATATACATTATTTACGAAATGTTTTGACTGCCCAACTAGGAGGATTCCATTTAAATTAAAATTAAAAATAGTGGACATTATAGACATCTCTGGTCAGTTATTGTATAGATTTTGCTCTGCAGGTGAGTGACAATGAAATTCAGTCATCTGTACATTAAACAGCTGGATTCATCTGAATTATGTTGTTTGACAAAAGAGGGTGCCACTATTCCTGTTTGGTCAATTTACGACTAAAAGATTTAAATATTTTTGTCACAAGAAAGTGACAGTACTTTTTGAATTACAATGTGTTAATTCAATTTATTCAAAATTCTACTCTCTTGAGAGCTTGTCGTGACAGATCAATATTTCATGGTGCAAATGCAAGTTTATTGTGCTGATTGCCATCCGCTGCGGAATTAGGAGATTAACCTTGAGGATAAGGAATTGCTGCCAATCTTAATGCGAGTGATATATTCGGTGAGTTCTCTGTTTTATGTATTTGGTGGCTGGATGATAATTTGTTACGCTGCCTGCAGAGTGAATTTTTGTAATCAACCCATTTTTTCATAGGGAATTATTTAATCCCCTGATGATCCGTGTAGCTTACAATCCAGATCATCACCACATATTATATTTATAAAAAGTAGAGAAAAGTCTCAGAGCAAAGCTGGGTACATGTCAGCTAGTTTGTCATATTATTATTAAGAAAAAGGTTAAAGTTACCCAGCATGTTTCATGTTTAGCGGTTTGTCTATCCTACAGGCAATTTTAATCCTCAAGTCCTGATCCGGAACATTCTTTGGTACTATCATCCGGTGCCATTCTGGTGTCTAAAACATAATAGAACATCTTCTGAAAATCTTCTGCACAAGCAATTAGTGTAACAATGTATATTGATTAAACTTAACATGTTTAAAAATAAGAAAAATAAAGCTGTTCGAATACAATACGGATTATATCGTCGAAGAAGAATATAATACTAACAAATCTAAAAGGAAAAATGAAACAGAACAAGACACAGAAAATAAAATGATTAAATCAAATATTTTTATCCGAGACACTATCTAGGTTACAAACCAATTCTTTAGAACTTTGTGATCATTCAAAAAGATAGTTGCCAAAAATATACGAAAAATTAGTTGCAAGATAATATTGTTAATTCTGAATTTGAAATATGAGATCGACAAAAATGACGTATAATAATTAGTCCTAATGGTCAAGTGGTTAAAGGTGCTGTCTCGGTAGCGTATTTTTTTTTCCGTGTTCAATATGAGGCTGTACTAGAGTTTAGAAAGAGAATTAGCTTAACGGTGGAGACCTCTGTTACCTTTTTATTTTCTGTGTCTTGTTCTGTTTCATGTTTCGTTAAGATTTATTAGTATTATCTTCATCAATGATATAAAACTATTTAGTTTTTCATCATCATTACAGAGGTTGAACTAAAACCAAGAAAACAAGTTTTTTAATCTGACGATGTAAAGGTTCTTATGAAACCGGTCAAAAGTTTATAAAAATTTTTTTTAGAGATCGACAAAAATGACGTATTAGGTCCCAGTGGTCGAGTTGATAAAGATGCCATCCCAGTATGACAGAGAATTCCCAGTTGAGACCGTTATCTTTTTATTTTCTGTGTCTTGTTCTGTTTCATGTTTCGTTTAGATTTGTTAGTATTATCTTCTTTTTAAGTGATATATTACATTGGGTGACCGGATAACTCGTCAAAATGACAATTCAACATACCTATAAATAGTCCTATAAAGTTATGAAAAGTGATGATACAAAAACTAGGTTAAATAGGTTACATATGTAACTATTTAACCTAGTTTTTGTTTCATAACTATTCATAACTTTAGAGCACTTTTTATAGGTTTTCTCCAAAAGTTAAAATACAATATTGACTATCCGCAGTGAAGTGCATTGAACAGATTTGTGACGCCATTTCTCTAAAAACGTTTCATAGATTTTTGGAGCCATCTTTTGAACTCAAGTCAAGGATTTTCTTGAATTTGTCTATTGGTATCTTGTTCAAAACTAGATGCCATGTTTTGTATACTTATCATAGTTGTATTAAACAGCCATACGTACGTTCTGAAACAAATAAACATTATCGTTAATAACATTTTCAATGCGTGCTAAGACAACACACGATCGAATATTGCAAAAATCGAAATTGATGTTAGCGTAGTAAAAAAAGTAGGAGAAAAGAGATGGGGAGGATTTATGACACGGTGACCGGGTATCTCATCAAAATGACAATTCAACACACCTACAAAAAGTGATATAAAGTCATGAAAAGTGATGAAACGTTAAATAGGTTACATAGGTAACTATCACTTTTAATGATTATCTATAATTTTTTAAAGGTGCGTTTAATTGTGATTTTGATGAAATATCATGGAACCGTATGACACACACTGTATGTATCATGTTCGATCGATACCTATATCAATACGATATTGAAAAAACCAATAGACGCCTAGGTGGGCGATCACAGTAATTAATAATGTTAAGATGATTTTTGTATTCTTGTGAAGCTCCGTTTTTGTGAAAAATAATCTCAAGGGCGATGTGTTAGGACTTTGTTAAGACTATTAGGTGTTAGATATTATCAGCACCTTGACAATTCTGCGCCTGGAGCGATTTGCTCCAATTGTGCCAGCATAGGGCCGGCCCTGTTTGCGAGCGAGGTGTTGACCTTGATTGCCAATTGATAACAAATGTTCCAACAACTGATAGAAAAATTTCAGTGTTCGCCTCGGTTAACTGTCAATATACTCGTACACATCTTTTTTAATAATGTCGTTCGTTATGCAAAAGTCCTAGCTTATGTAGGTGAACTAACAAAGCTCTTAGAATTGAAAGAAGTCGTATGTGCGGCCAATTGAATCTGTTTGGGCCAATGTTACATTGGTTAGGGCTTGGAGAAATGAAAGTTGTTCAAAAATAACAACTTGCGAGGTCTTCAAATAATTTACTCCCTTTTTAGGGTCAAAAAGTATATTGCCAATGAATATTAAATTCAGTATTTCAATTCAACATTTGTCAATTTATTAATATTTCTACAAAGCAGTTTGATATTTAGGAATGTCAACCCATGACCAATTTCTCATTTATTTCGTATCAATACCGGTTTGGCTATCGACAGCGCAACCGTACTCTGAATATCGTTATAAAATCGTCGGAAGTTAAGTCAATCGATCCGATATCCGAATTAGATGGAGCCAAGGAGTGAAGGAATGGAGGAAACGATAAGTTGTGGAAGTGCCTAAAAGACTTGACATTATCAAATAATTTCAAGTCAGGGCATGATTTTAAGAATCGAAAATACAAGACTACTTATGAAGCAAGAGATCAGCGCCACAACAGTGTTTTATGGTGTGCCTCAATTAGTTAAAGATTTCAAAATGTTTGATAGCATTCTTAAAATTATTGCACTAGTGACAAAAGATAATCCTGGATCGTTTACCTTTGATGTCTGTGGCGTTGGTCTCAAGATAACCTTGCCAAGTTCCTTGTCCTCTAGAGCTAACATCCCCGGATTCTCCGTGTAACATTTGATCTTCACGGATGGTAGTGGCATAGTTGTACTAAAATCTCCTTGGGTATCCCACCTAATACATCCGAACAATACAAATAAAAATTATAATGAAGAACTTTAAAGTAACTTTTTAACACCATTATTTATTAAGGCTTTGGATGCAGGCCAGATGTCAGTTGTACCCAAACTTATATATTATTTAATAGTTTGTAACGGATGGAAAATAAGTACCCCGTTATAATTAATATTTCGATAGAGCGAGACCGGCCTTATGACTGGCAACACTCATTAGCAGCCGTTCCGATTATTGCTCGGATAGTGAGATTGCGGAGCAAGCAGTATTCGGGGGACAGTGGTTGCAATACTTTATAAGCAAACTTGAACCTTAGCACACGTTTGACGAGATCTTTCAAGAACATGTATGTAATCAAATATAAGGCATCTACTCAAATAAATATTACGTTAATGTTACGAGTTTTTGAAAATATACATCAGTCTTTCTACATACACATATTATTTATTTTAAGTGAATACCAGACACAAGTTTCAACTGTTCCCATCTTTTTGAAGTGAGGGAGACTATTGGATCCCATAGTGGGGTATATAATATTGTCAGGCTGAAAGTAGTGTGGAGGGGACGAGGAAAGTACTCGGTTATCTGGTCACCAAATGCGGTTAAATTCAATTCTTAATGGTGGTCTTTCATCAGCACGATACTAAGAGTATCTTCCACCATGGAAAGTTTCGTAAAAACACAACATATTAAAATAAAAATGTGGAACAGTACAAACGAATTTCCATTTTATTCCAACCATGTTGTGGAACCAGAAGGGATGGCCAACCACCCAATGGCAAGCCCGGTGAACTTAATTAAAGGACAATAAAGAAAGAGTAGATGTTAACGTGAATTTGTTTGATAAGAGGGAAAGGTGGTTTTGGCATAACGTGATCTGTTGGGCAAGTTTACGAACTAAAAAAAGCACACAAAATAAATATAGACATTTTTACATTGGTTTTGATGCTTCGGCTTGGTCGGTTTGAAGTTTTTCTCCTCCGTCCACTTCCATGGTGCAATAGACGATTCGATTTGGAGCCAAAGTCTTCAAACCTTTCACTTCCATCACCACCACCTTAAATCAGAAATTTTGTTTAACACTTTTTTCACCATCATGTTTTTTACAACGTAAACAATGTGTTTCTAAAATTTTTATTATTATTACAAAAGTAAGAGCTAAGAAACTTTCCAAATACGCAATGCAAATAAATCCCCAATACCGGGCATAAAATAATATACAAAAAAAAAAAAAAAAACAATAATTCATGTACCATTTTGATGTAAAACATCTTTTGTCGCGCCTAGGGGGGTAAAAATCAGTGGCGGCTCATGCCTTTTGGGTGTACTAGAGTGTATTTTTTTAATAATATTAGCACTCTAGTACACCCAAAAGTCACGAGCCGCCACAGGTAAAAATATGAACCTAAAAACCCTGGACAGAGCATGAGTGAGATTTCGTATGAATGGTACTGAAGTCAAATCTTGGGTGACGGGAAATTGCCTGGCAGCCATCTTGTATGATATTTGAAATGATTTGTATCCAAAGTTGCATAATATACTGAACTATTTAAATTTAATTTTTGTATTGTTAATGTAATGATAATGTCTAGTTAATTTTTGGGGTATTTGATGAGACAGGGAATGGGATAAATCATAAAAAAAAAATTAAGTATGTTTTTCAGTATTTATACTTCTTCTTCTTCAATGGCGCTACAGCCCATTTCGAGCCTTGGCCTCCTTTAACATGAGCCTCCACCGCCCTCGGTCCTCGGCCGTCGTCTTCCAATCTGCAACATGGAGTAATCCTCTGGCATCTTTCCTGACATCGTCCTCCCATCTCAGCCTAGGTCTGCCCACCTTTCGTTTGCCTCCCGGGTGTCCTGTTAGAACCTTCTATGGTACACGTGTGCTTGGCATTCGGTGCACAGTATTTATACATCTTCCCCCTAAACCCGTGGCATCAAATTGATCTCAAATAGCTCTGTCCAGGGCCTTTTGGGTTCATGGGTAAAACCGAAGTGTGGCTAAACGTGACACAGAATGACGTTTCATTCGGCCGGCCTCGTGACTGCCCGGCTGCCAAAACTCTGTGCGATACATTTGCTTCTATTTTGACTAAAATTGGCAATGGTGTATATTTTAATAATAATAAAATAATTTGTTTTATTATCAAAAATACAAAGACTAGTATATTTTCACTACCTTCAGTAAAAATCAATTTTGATGTTTCACATCTGCCTGGTATCCCATGATGGATATTATTTTTAAAGCAGGTTTATATTCTATTTCTGTTTTTATGAGTGATTTAATGTTGCACGTTATTATGTAGTATATTATTCAGAGTACAAACTTAATAACGTGACACCGAGCAAAGCAGCGTGATAATAATATTTGGCTAATTTATATAGCGCCGTTTTCATGAGAAATCACCTCAAGGGCGCTGAGATGTCCGATTACTAAAAGTATTAGTTTGAATTTGCGGTTTAAATCAGTAAATTATTTAAAAATAAATGCATGTTACATAATGTGATTTAAGATTTTCACGGCCAAAAGTATTATCATATTTATTTTTGGGGTATTATTCCGTGTTTCGCTACCCCCTTCTTTATACAATGTTTCGGACAGCGTTAAATCCGCATTATACAGCGTTACATGTTGTTGTGTTCGTACAAGCAGGTCTCCAACTCGTCTTGGAAGGAGTTTATAATTAAATGGTTCTTTTAGATTAATCAGGGATTTATTAATACTCCACGTATTATAATGTGACTCGATAGTCGACCTACCACAGGGTTTTCCAATAGGAGGTGTTATTTTGAATAGCCCGCTATTTCTGTAGGTGTTACTTTTGAAGCTGTCATTTTTTGACATTTGACAAGTAGAAACTACGCCATTAATACAAATGGAAAGATACACGCTTCAACAACGCATTGAAATTATTAAAATTCACTTGAGTGAATCAAATGCAAATCATCTTGAGTGATGAGGCCCATTTCCACCTCGGTGGCTTCGTCAACAAGCAAAATTGTCGCATCTGCGGCTCGGAAAACCCAAGAGTTATTGTTGAAAAGCCTCTCTATCTTCAACGTGTGACTGTTTGGTGCGGTTTATGGTCCGGCGGAGTCACTGGACCTTACTTTTTCGAAAATGAGGCTGGAGCAACAGTTACGGTGAATGGATTGCGCTATCGAGAGATGATTAATGATTTTTTATGGCCGGAATTGGATGGCATTGATCAGGACAACGTTTGCTTTCAGCGAGACGGCGCTAAGTTCCACAAAAGCATCGAAACCATTGATCTTTTACGATTGAATATCAAAATAACACCTCTAATTGGAAAACCCTGTAGAAGCTTGCTAATTGGAATTTGAGACACTAAGTTTCTCTGGGAGCCTTCCCACTGGCCCTGGCGACTACTGGCCACTGCCTCCATCTTGCGGACTTCCACGCAAGCTCTAAGCACTGCCATCTGTGCGTGCATCTATGAAGCTCTTACTTCCCAACACATGTCCATCATGGTTCCTGTGAGGAAGTGAGTGAAGTCCTGGGAGGACCCAAAACGCACAATTGAAATCCACAAAAATCCTATTAATTTTAATAAAGACGACGGGGCTGAGCTTAATAGCCCTTGGTATCCGGCAATTGACGTCTACACCAAAACTAAACGCTGAAAACCATTTTAAATTAACTAATTATACTGAAATACCAGCGCCTAGAGGATTGGAGCGCGCAATACGTATCTTAATAAAAACACACTTTAACACAATCTTCGATTACACATCTGCCCTGATGATGGACATTCCAACGCCATCCGAAACGTTGGCTAAAGAAAGAGGTAGCGCAACACGGCGTAGTGCCCCAAAAATAAATCACGATGAGATGCACATTATGTTTAAATTACAATAATATCACCTACTGTGCTCCAACGCTAATGATATACAATGGTAATGATGTTATCCTTTTTCAATTTCTTTCTTACCGATTGGGCAAACATTGCAGACTAGATCAGGAGATTTTTGACCCCACTTCTCTTTGGACATTACCATCTAATTGGTCATCAAAGTTATTATGTATGTTTTGACAATAGCCACTTATTTCGAATTATTGTAACATGGTTGCAAACCGCCGAATCTTACCAATCAGTGATTGATAAAAAAAATTGGTGAAGATACGCTTAAAGAACCATACGGACCAATCAATTGGAGCTGTTGTATCAATCTGTTTGAGTTGAACGTAACGTTGAACTATATGGAGATTTGTTGTACGCGATATGGGGGCGTGACTGTCAAGTTTAATGGTTGTACCACCAGAGTGTTCAACCAAGTTGAATCGTCTGTAGCCCAGTTGAACTGTTGAACCAACTTAACAACAGTCTGCTGAGAGAGCAGTTGTGCATAGTTTTTTGTGAGTGTATTTTCAACAAACATGAAGTTTTGACGAATTTTTTCACATTGTACGAGGATTTAAATTGCTTGTAGGATACTTACAAGCTAGTTGTACTGTGATAGAGATGCATGAAGGAAGTTCTTGTGATCCTTTTGGAGCAGTTATAATGTATTGAAAACCGTAAAAAGAGAAATTTTTATTCTTTTAGTAGCATAGACTGAAACTTTTTCATTCCATGAGCCATTTTTCTTTTTATTTTCGTTGAAACAGTTAACGATGCTAGTGAGCAATCGAAAAATTTTGTGTTTTTTTATAGAGTAGAAGGCATGCTGCGCGACGCATGTTTCCCAGAGTAGCAACGGACAAAATTGATACAACCATCGCACTGTCTGTACGCAACTCTCAACGGTTGACACACAACGGTCGAACCGACCAAATCGAGTGGTCTGTAAGGGTTTAATGGATGGCCAAACAACGAACAACCCAATTAAGAGATTTCACCATCACTATTCCACTCTCAACGTATCCAGTTTATTCCGTTATCGGTTTTCGACATATTTTATAATAAACATTAACGCAAGTGACAGATGCAAACTATTTTTTTGTTGGTTGTTAATAGGAAAAGGTGGAATGAACAATATTAATTTGTACCCTAATCAACAAACGCTGACGGGTTGAAAACAGGCGGTTAACGACCTGTTTCAATATTTGTAGTAGCGAAAGTAAAAAAAAAAATTGAACATGGTGTTGATGACCGATTTGCTGACAATGTCAAGCATAGACATACAAATTGATAGATCAGCCCCTCAGGGAATGGTGAACAAACCAAGTAGCGAGGAGAGGGAAAGCGGCGTGACCGTCTCCCTTCCTGTGATTTGTCTATAAATGAATCTGACAGTATACAGATAACTTGCATTGTAATACCACTATTTAATCAACGAAAATAGGAATTACTAGTCCTTTTTACAATGACGTGCAAATTGTTGACTGCGTAAAAACTTAACTACAAATCCCATATCGGCTTGTTTCCAATAATATGTTGTTTAATAAGACACTTTTGTGTATTTTATAATTTACTCACCTCACTCATTTTTAGCGTTGCTACGCAAGTCGGTTTGATTAAAAATGAACATTCAGATCCTCTGTAGAAAAGTCACACAATGGACTGCTTTGCAAACTGTTGCCTTACTTAAGCAAAGTTAACTTTTCTGCGCAGGATCTGGTTATTTCAATGGGCGAACAATGTACGACTGATGTCGTAGTTTATTAGGCTGGTTTTTAAATTTGGATGTCTATGGTCGACAGTGTGACAGTGGTTAAAGCATTTAATATGTTTATATATACGAAACCTCGAGCTGGAAAGTCAGCACTACGTCCATTTTGGTAAGTTGAGTGTCCCCGTCGCCGGACTCGCCCTCCAATTTGGCCAGTGACCCTTGCGACCTAAAACAAAGTTGCTTGCTCAACTTTGGACTTGGATCCCCTCCCCCGTGCGATCTGCCAATAGACCAACCAACCAATGCCACCACCAGTGTGAGCGTTCCGAGGAATTTCAGTGTTTTACACAGCAGTCCATTTGATCCATAAAAGTAGTTATAGACAGTGTAGATTATTACAAAGGTGTGATTTTAGACAATTGTTAGTCCGATGATTAGTGGATCCCAAAATAAGTGTGATCATTACCAATGAAACGGTGTTCGTAAATTGTGTTATTTGTTTAAAATTATTAGTGATTTAGTGTTTAATATTTTTATAAAATAAGTCAAATGCATCAGTGAATGATTTAATCGGTCAGACATCCAAATATCCGTGTTTCGTATTGATTTTTCGAATGCAAAAACATTTAACATGTAATGAAAGTGCAAATAAATGAAAAACATACATTTATAAAAAGATACACATTTAGGTGTGGACAACAAACATTGATTCGAACAGGACATGACACAGTTGACATTTATACACCGATCGTTTCCAGGCAGGACAAAATAAAAAATATATATAGTTTTGTTGTTTTAAAGTGTGGTTGGCATATTTAAGGCAGTCGACCAGAATTCGGAAATACGGAAACCAAAAAAAATATTTAAAGTTTCCCAAAATATTATTTAATTAACGAGTACAAGTAAGCGAGTCACCAGAATCCAAAAGTGAGAAAGCATTAAAATAATTAATGTTTTTTTGCGTGTATTGAGAAGAAGTATTGCGTCAATTTAAAGCAGTGTTATTTTACAAAAGTTTTATCAGTTTGGTGTTCATACCATATTTCTAAATCTATGTGTGATTTTATGCCAGGCTTGAATTTCACTAGGCGAAAAATTTCTTCTATTGAATGATTATTTTTGCATAATTTATGTTTCTATTTTTTTAGGATTTCAGGAATTTTTAGAATTCAAGACATAATTTAGAATTTTTTTTTTAAAAATGGAGAAATGCGGGGAAGTTTTAATTAAACCAAATTTCGTATCTTTAAAAGAAACAAATTTTTTATATCGTCGGCTTAATTCGTTGACGGCGTAACTCCGTTTTTTTTTTGATAAAATTTTAACGCCATTTGGTGTTAAAATTAGTTCCGCTTCGAATAGGAACGTTCGTAAATTCGTAAAAAAATAATTCCCTCTTTGTTTTTATTCGCAAATTAGTAAAATATCCATGGCGCCATTTTGCAGAATTAACTTAACTCCGTTTTAAAATAGAAAGCCGTAAATTACAAATGTTAAATGGTCAAAAATAAATAAAGAAAAATATGGTATATTCTGAACAAAAATATGGTATATTCTGAACAAAAATATGGTATATTGTAAACAACAATATGGTATATTCTGAATAAAAATATGGTATATTCTGAACAAAAATATGGTATATTTTGAACAAAAATATGGTATATTCTGAACAAAAATAAAAACCTGTCTTTAATTTTCTTTTACGAGGTTTTTTGCAACTCTTGTAAAATTTGACAAATGGTAGTTACGTTACATCCTATGAATTAAGTCGACGATATGAATTTTTCTTTCTTATGTATTTTCTGATACGTTATGTTAGGATATTTTACAATGAAATTTAATTACTAGCTTATGGATGATATTTTCAAATTATTATATGCTATTGGTACTTACTAATTGAGAGGTGAGGTGTGAATAATGTGAATGCAATTTGTATTTTGGTAATTGTTGGTGATTGGTGAAAAATAAGAATGACTTACTTAAAATTTGCGCTAACGGCAGTTTGTCTAGAGCTGGAGTGGGGGAGGAAAAACAAACAAAATAAATAAATCAACAAGCGTGATGCTCCAAACATGGATTCTTATTCGTTTATCTCTTTCTTTTTAATCACCGTGTGTTTTTAACATAAACACGGACTTTAAAAAGAAATTAAAATTGCAAAAACAACAAAATTATGTTTCGCCATTTCGACAATTCGAAACTTGAGATTATTCAACTTCATCAATTCGACTATCAGCACCATTTTAATTTTTTTACATTTATAAAAAAAATTCTCGGACTGTTAAAGCTTTTGATTAAATTGTGATCAGCCGTCTAGCAAAACAGCTATGATTTTATGCTGAACAATCTTCTATATAAATAAAAATGTAATTTTTTATTTATTTTTCGAATAACTTAAATGAGTAAAACCTCAAATTGTAATATTTAATTATTGAAGACAATATTAGCGATTCCTAAACGAAAACTTGACACAGATAAATCAGAAAAAGATAAAGTCACATCTAGGATTCGAACCCAGGAACCAGTGCCCCGGCAAGGCAAGGTAAGGGTCCTGGGTTCGAGTCCTAGATGTGACCAATAATAATTAAAAATGTAAATGTTCGTGTGTTCATAATCTTAAATCTCCGAAAGTTCTTCACCGATTGTTTTGAAATTTTGACACAACGAATATGTGTGTGTTTTTATATACCTATATTATTTTTACTTTTTTTGAAAAGCAGTGCCATCTGTTGGATGTAAAAGCAACCAGTGCTATTATTTCTCAATCTGCACAGACAGGCAGAGACCCAGCAACGCGTGGCAGGTACAACTAGTATAAAAAGCTTAACAGGCGATTAAGAATTCATAATCTGCTCTTTCATAGATGGCACTAATTTAATTAGTTCATCTTAATACTTGCAAATTAAATTGGCGCTATCTATGAACGCACAGATTATAACGTGAGAACCGCTCAAATGATCAAAATATAAAATGGCGCTGATCATCAATTAGACTGTCGATCAAATGAGACTTTGGTTCGTTGTTCGTGATTATAGGAATCATGATAATGATTTTTAATATGATAATAAATCGATAAGAATCCATATCAATAAAGCATGTGCAAACTACATCAAATTTTAAAATGTAGTTCGTTACAGTGAACAATCTTTTCAAAATGTCTTTTAGATTAAACGGTGAACACAGCATTCTCATAGATGACATATAGGCACTGAGAGAGTCCCATAAAGTAGATTAAAAAAATATTAGTTTTACATTTAAAACATTTAGAAATTTAATCTTTTGTTAATTGTTTTTGAAGACATTCCAAAAAGACCACTCAATAATCAAACAATTAGAAAAGAAAAAAACACTAAGCCAAAAATACATCATTATAAAAACTAATCATTGTAAAATGCAAAAATTCCGCAATAAACGGTGATACATAATATTACGTTTATTATTGACCACAAATATTATGTTTTTTTACCACAAATATTATGTTTTTTTACCACAAATATTATGTTTATTGACCACAAATATTATGAATTGAGATTTTCAAGGCCAAAAGTATTATGTATAGTGATTTGTTTTTGGAGTATTATGCCGCGTTGCGCTATCTCCTTCTTTAGCCAACGTTTCGGACAGCATTGCAATGTCCATCATCAGGGCAGATAATCAGATTATACATCTGTCCTGATGATGGACACTGCAATGTTGTCCGAAACGTTGGCTAAAGAAGGAGGTAGCACAACAAGGCATAATACCCCAAAAACAAATATTATGTTTATTGACCACAAATATTATGTTTATTGACCACAAATATTATGTTTTTTGACAACAAATATTATGTTTAAACCACAAATATTATGTTTTTTGACGACAAATATTATATTTAAACCACAAATATTATGTTTTTTGACCACAAATATTATGTTTTCTGACCACAAATATTATGTTTTTTGACCACAAATATTATGTTTTCTGACCACAAATATTATGTTTTTTGACCACAAATATTATGTTTTTGACCACAAATAAAATAATCAATACCCTGTTTAAGTAAATCTTATGAATGCATTTAGTCCGGTCGAATAAGAATCTTGCAGTCATACATAAAGATAGCAGCCAACAAAAATAAGCGTCATGAAAATGAAGATTTCTTATTCAAAGTATAATACAGTTAACGAAGGGGATAAGGTCGAATTAGCGCGGTGGTAGAGCAAAACCCCGGCAAGGCTGAAGTTGTGGGTTCAATTTCTGAATGCGACCGAATCTTTTCTGATTTTTCTGTTTCAAATTTCCATTTGACAGTCGCTAATATTTTCTTCAATGATTAAATATTACAATTAGACGTTTAATTTTATTTTTATTTGTGGTCGATATTTTTTTAGTAGTCAGAACATCATATTTTATTGGCGGTTTGCACATTAGTAAAAGCATATGTAATATATTATATTAACATTTGAAATAATAAGTGGTCTAATCAATGTTTGTTTTGATCCTGTGGTTGTCATGTTTGTGAAAGCCTTAATTTAACTACAGGACTTTATAAAAGGTAGAATTTTCAACAAATTAAATTATTTTTAAAAAATCTAAAAACCTCTAAAATAGTGTATGATCAAATATAACAATACAATGTGGTTTGTGGTGAGTTTTAAAGCTGAAATTTGAAAATAAGCAAGTGTGGTAAATGTTTTAAATTTTGAAAAAAGTTATTTAAAAATGTACTTAAATCTTTTGTTGTATATTCTGTATTTTTCCAGAACCGATGTTTCCAATATTTCGTCCTAACATTCTCAAAAAATAATAATCCAAAATGCAATTTTAATGATAATTTTTGTTATGTACCTAATTCAAATAGATTTAAAAAATTTCAGTGCAATTTAAAAAATTATTCATCATAAAATCATTCACATGCATTCCGCTACTAAGAAAATGAGAAAATTGTAAATTTTTTTTAAAAGAAACATATTTCTAAATCATTAATTGATCTTTCAATTTGAAAGAAATGTTTTTAAAATTATTAAAAATTTTCAAAAATGTTAAATTATTTCTGTGTGCATGTTTGCTTTGGATTCAGCTAAGTTCATTCTTAAAACTAAATTCATTATAAGCCAAAAGCTGATAATATCATAAAATATAGCCAAAAATATTCACAGGAAATTGTACACTGTACAGTAGTGCTGGGTGAAAAATACACATATGAAAATGTGTTTTTCGCGCGTCGTAAAAAAACAAGGGAATGAAATATCCTGACAATATTATTGCTGATTTTGGAAATTGCACAGATTTTTTGGTCTGTAATTTTTAAGATCAATAGATTTTTTCACATCACAGTGTAATTTCTATCAGTAGCTGTAGAGCTACAAAATAACATCTAACTGAAAAAAATACCATATTGTTTGCTTCAAAATTACGTTAATTTTAAAAAAGCATGTCGAATCCGGGTAGCAAAATAATAGTTTGAGAATTAGTTTAATATAAAGATGCCCTTGAAGGAAAGAATGGAAGGTCTCTTCACTAAAATATAGATGTAAAGACTTAAAAAAATTATATCATAATGAAAATCCAAAAGAAATTCAAATTTTTTTATTTAAATAATATTATCAACTTTTGACAAAAATTCAAAAACACTACCAAACTGACACACTCTAAAGAAACAAGTGCCAAGACTGAGCACTCACCACCAAAAGTGGATTTCTACGTCCCATACCTGTGATTGTATCTTTTGAGCTTTTGCAGTCCATATTTAGAGTCCATATTCCCCTTGGAGACTGGAAGAGATTCCAGATTGGCCATCAGGAGGTTGATGGATGACTTCAGTTCCTCTATGTATAGCGACTCCATCTCCTTTAGCACGAACTTTGGCATCAGCTTTCGGTTCTGGAATGTTCCAATATGTTTTTAAAAAGGCCTTATTAATTAATATTTGCCTCATCAATGGTGTTGTTATTTTTATCTCTATGTACAACACTACTGTGTGAATAAAAATCTATGTAGCTATTACAGAAAGGACCCCATTTCCTTTATTACAAACTTTGGCATCAGCTTTCGATTCTGGAATTGATCAATATGTTTTCAAAATGGCTTTATTAATGAATATTTGCCTCATCAATGGTGTTGTTATTTTTATCTCCGTATACATTTGGTGTAGAGAAAACCTAAGTAGCTATTACGGAAAAGATCCCATCTCTTTTAACCCGAACTTTGGCATCAGATTTCGGTTCTGGTATGCTCCAATATGTTTTTTAAAAGGCGTTACTAATTAATATTTGCAACATTGATGATATTGTTATTTATATATGTATGTACCTACGATAGTAGTACAGAAAAAAAAACTAGGTACTCAAGAAAATACCCCATCTCTCTCAGCATCAGCTTTCGGTTCTGGAATGTTCCAATATGTTTTGAAAACCATTGTTTGATACATTTTTGCCTTGGCATAGTCAGTTTTTTATGTGTGGTGTCAACTATTGGAACTTTTATATTATTATTATGTCTATGTACACTAGGGTGTTGTAAAATAATCAATATATTATTTACTACGGAAATGGGTTAAGGACTCAATCTCTTTTAGCACCAACTTAAACATCAGATTTCGATTCTGGAATGTTCCAATGTTAAAAATAATTGTTTAATATTTTATCGGTCTACTTTGTGGAGGTGCTCAAGTAAGTAAGTAAGGTAAAGTTTTATTAAGTCACTTAGCTGGTGCTCGCACAGGAAACACTTGTCATCGTATTTATGAAATGCCAGCTATCGTCCGTAAATTACTTATTGAACAGGAGAAAGTATTTGTGAACTGGACTGTTTGCCGCGTCAGAGATTTTATTGGCCTTACTGTCTGCACTAAATGTCATATGATTGGACACTCATACAAATATTGCAGAGATACTAAACCTACATGTGGACACTGTGCACAAGAAAAACACACCCGTGAGTCGTGCCCAAATGCAGCCATCAAACCAGTTTGCGCGACATGCACCAGATTTGGTAAGCCTGCTGACCATTCAACCGGAGATAGGGACAACTGCCCAGCTTACATAGCTGCCCTCAAGAAGGACCTAGCTACAATAGACTATGGAGTGTAATATACAAGAACACAAGTGCCTAACTATCGATGACTATACTCCCATGAAGAACTGTCTGCGAATAATGTATATGAACGCCAGAAGTATACGAAACAAGTTTGACGAAATTGAGGAAAAGGTCAGAAGATTATGCGATATTGTTCATGTTCTTGTCATCACTGAAACGTGGCTTGATGTCGGAGAAGAAAAGTTCTTTTGCTTAAATGGTTTTTACAGTGCTTTTTCTTCTCGCCCAAATGAAGGAGGAGGAGGTGTGGCCATATATGTTCTGGATTCTATGAAGTGCTCTATCATTGAAAATTTTTCCAACGAAAATTCATTTTTAGGTATTAGTGTTTGCAGCAGTAATAGGAAACCAGTCAACATTTATGCCATTTATCGAAAACCTAACCCAAACAACATGCACGATTTCCTAACACATTTTGAAAAAATACTGAACAAAAGCAGACAAGATACATTAATACTCGGAGATTTCAACATTGACACTTCCATAAATACACCTTCTTCTTTAAATTTTATCAACACCTTATTAACATACAATTTCTCAATACAAAATAAATCATATCCCACGAGAGTCACTGATACAAGCAGCACTATTATAGATCACGTTATATCAAACAGACAAAACATTTCAACAACCATATCGAATATAGATGACCCGCTTAGTGACCATAATATACTAATTGTTGACTTTAAGAATAATTTAAAAAAATGGTTTAATAATAGAACTAAACCACGCTTTACTAAACCTATCATCAACAGTATGGCGGTAAAATCTTATATTGCGACTAACAAATTTGCTATCAACTCAACCAAACCCGAAGACGGTTACAAAGATTTTAATGATTATGTCAAAAATGCATTAGAAGCAGGTAAAACTACACCGAACGTAAAAACAGGAAGACGGCAACATCTTAATACACCTTGGTTTGATTCTAAACTGAATTTTCTAATCAAGGAACGAAACCAGCTTCACAAGCAGTGGAAACAAGACCCAGGTAATATTACTCTTGCAATACGTAAAAATAAACTCAGAAACATAATAACTAATTATAGGAGAAGTCTGAAAAACAAATATTACATCAATAGCTTTCAACAAAGCCTAACTAACCCAAGAAAAACTTGGAAAACCATTAACTCAATTCTGTCTAACCGTGTACATAAACCCACCAACACAATTGAATCTCTCATCGTAAATAATTGTGAAATTAGGGAACCCCGTGAAATAGCGTTGGCATTTAATGAGTTTTTCCTGTCAGTTGGAGAAAAATTGGCAGCTGCCACTCCATCATTCCCGGATGACTGTAATACAATATATGTAGAACCAAAGGCACGACAATCCTTATATATGACTAGGACGAATAAGGATGAGGTAATAAAGGTCATCTCGAAACTTAGGTCGAATGCAGCGGCAGGAATCGATGGAGTAACACCGTGCATTCTTAAAACCTGTAAAGAAGAACTAGCGGGGCACCTAACCCAACTTATCAACTTCTCCATAGGCTCGGGAATATTTCCAAACCAGTTAAAGCTAGCAAAAATTATACCAATTTTTAAAGAAGACTGCAAGAAGTGTATTTCTAACTACCGTCCAATATCGATTTTATCGGTATTTTCAAAGGTGTTTGAGTCAATTATCAAAGATAGACTGATAAAATACATCTCTAGCAATGATATCCTTACACCACAGCAATATGGCTTTCGGAAAAACTCCAATACCCAATGTGCCACTTTCGATTTCATTTCTAACATTCAGCAGTACATAGACCAGGGCGAATATGTGGCAGCTATATTTATAGATCTGAAAAAAGCCTTTGATACGGTAGATCATGAAATACTTCTACAGAAAATGGAACATTTGGGAATAGTAGGTAAATCTTTAAATTTGCTCCGAAGTTACCTAGCTGATAGATTTTGCCTTGTCGATATCGGAGGGAACCTAAGCGGCCTTGGAAAAATCACATGCGGAGTGCCACAGGGCTCTATTCTTGGACCTCTACTTTTCTTACTATACATCAATGATATAACTAAATGTGGCATCTCGGGAAAACTTCAACTTTACGCTGATGATACTGTGATTTACTACCATTGTAAAAATCTGAAGGAACTTGAAGCTCTAATGAATAAAGATCTCGCAAAGCTGGCAAAATGGCTTCGATTAAACAAATTAAGCCTCAATGTTAAAAAAACCCATTACCTTACTTTCGGTAAAAAAGATAACATGGGTATGAATATTATTCTTGGAAATGAAAAGCTACAACATGTTCAAGTAACGAAATATTTGGGGTTACTCATAGACTCTAACCTCTCGTGGAACTCCCATGTTGAGAATGTAAAATCCAAAATTTCCCCTATAACCGGTGTACTTTATCGACTCCAAGGTATGCTCCCCACATCTTTACTGCGTGCAACTTATTATGCTATGATTCACTCCCACCTGAGTTATCTAGTTAGTATCTGGGGCACCATTACCAAAAAAAAAAGTTCGGAAATACAAGTAATTCAAAATAGAGCCGTACGTAATATATATAATCTGCCATGGGATACACATGTCAAAGATATATACTCACAGACACAAATACTTCCCTTTACAGTCCTTCCAAAGTATAACATCACAACTGCCATTCTACAAATAATTCAACACTCCTCACACACCAACACTAAACCAGTTTTTAATTCTGACATACACCAGCACAAAACACGATCACAAAATCAAATACATTTATCGTCATCTACTTACACGACCAAATTTGGAATTAACTCCTTACAATACATTGCACATAAACAATATAACGCATTACCTAGTAATTTAAAACTTCCGGCAACAAACAAAAAAACACTGGCAAAAGCTCTTAAAAGCTATTTCCTTAACAGTTTCATTAATGACTAACACAATCTTTCTCTAGAACTCCATAATAACATCTGCGTTTATTTATTTTAATGTATTTATTTTAATGTATTTTATTTATTTGCCTTGTCCTTTCTAATGTTGTCTTTCCCGAAATGAGTTTTATAAACTCATTGGGAATAATACATTATTACTTTGTTATCATTTTGTAATGTATTATCTTGTAATAAAAAAAAAAAAAAAAAAAAAAGTTGTTTACGATTTTATATAATAATATCTGCAAACTATTTACGTACACTCAATGAATCAAATTTTGAAAAACACAGTTGCACAAGATAATTAATATAAGATGGATTGTGCAATTTATAAGAAATGTATTTCGTGATTTATTTTCTGATTAGATTCAATTTAATTTATATAATATTTATAATATTATTTTTTTTTATATTATAATATGCAAAATCATGTTAATTCATGCATGTGCAAAGTATGGTTGTTTGATATGGCAATGTTTAAAAAAGGCTTTTGTATTTCTTGTTTTTGATCCAGGTATTTTAACTGCTTCATTTATTATCTGATGGTGTTACATTTAATTGTCCCTTACTAAAGTTATCACTTAAGAGATTATGGATTTTCTTACAATTATTTTATTTTTCTTTTGTGTCTTTTCTTGAACCATAAAAAAAGTGTTTATTGTGAAAACAGATAGCTATGCTACTTAAGTCACCTGTAATTTGATAATAACCGTTATTTATGGGTTTCTACAGATCGGCATCAATGGAAAATAATTTATTATATTATTGATACTTCATTTTAACTTTTTTTTTCTCTTACCTTTTGAATTTTTATATTTTCTAACACTTTGTACTTGTAACTTTATATCTATGTTAATGGTACATGTTGTGCCCTATGTTTTTTTTAAATAAATAACTCATTGATCAATATCATCTTAGCACAAGCCGTTATACCAGTTGAATTTAAAATTAGCATCATTAGACCAATTTACAAAGGTGGCAAATTTAGAAAAATTTAAAAATTTTAGGCCAATTAGCAAGTGTTAAAACATGCTCTACACTAATTCTCTACATGTTTCTAATTATTTGAACTTTGCACAACTTTTTTAGACAACGGAGGAATTTCACCAAACTTAAAAACATTATATCCTAGCATTATACTAATGATCACAACTAGCGGCTAAATTCACTTAAGTCAAAGTAATTCAAAATCATGTGTTTTTGGTTTGTTTGATCGCTTATAAATATTATAGATTAAATCCTGCGTGTTTGGGTATATAACCGATTGTTGACATTAAGATATGGTTTACTCCCTACCTACCCGCCATACTTCTCCTATCATCTTTGTCACCAGGAGACGGGAAGTACCTTTTCTACAGCGCCACCGATCATCAAAATCGCTTGACAAAAGCAGTCTAGAAATGTTCGATTTCAAGCACAAAACTGGTTTTTATTTATTTTGTAAATAATTTTATAAGAAAGCAAAAAAAGTTAATCAAGTGAAACTGTCACAGATAATCTTAGCTATAATACTGTATTTTTTTAAGTTGTTTCCTTTACGCATTCATACATTTCTATTGAAAAAATGTTTTTTTTAGTAGTTTACATTAATATTTTTTAGTGAGTAATTTATTTTTTTATTTGTATTCTGCTCAAGCGAAACGGTAGGAAAACTTTCAATTTATCTAATGCATATTTTTTGGTATTCATAATGTACACCAATTCGTTATAAAGATTAATCAAAATAGTGATTTGACATTAAACTTCGCCTTTAAGCATAACTTGCAAAAACTGTATTTTCATAAAATAATTAAATTAGAGCCATCTATGAATGCGTAGATTATAACGCACATTACATTTAACCTTAATGTTCATTCAAGAACTTTACAAAACTATCATATAACATGGTGCCATCTATATAAGGAGTGTTATGGTTAGTGTTGCTTTAAAAGTGAGGGGAATTAATTTGTTATGATTACATCAACGAGCTAAGCATTAAAATGCAAAAAAACCTAAAAAAAATGCTGCCAATACAATTTTTGACTATGTCCTAAAACTAAATGTATTTTATTTAGTATGCTTGAGATGCACTTAATTATTCCTAATATTTGCTAGCAGTTTCCACGTCCTAGAGACAGTGATATGATTCGAAAGAAAAACCATATTATGTAGCGGTGGTGCGATATTTACGTTGTTAACCTTCTCCATTTCATTGACTCTCTGCATCCGTCCGTCCAGCTCTCTCCGGATGGCCGCAGCTTGTTCGTCTGCAGAGTCCAACTGGAAAAAGTAATTAAATGGACTTGTAAAATTCTCTGTGAAAGTGGGATTACAAATTTAAGGGAATTTTGTTGACGGATGTTTAAAAAATAATCACTTATATTTTTTATTGTATAAACGGCATAAAAAGTGTTTTTTAAATAATTCTCTACATAAAAGAAATGTGCTTCTTAATCATCGAATCACCTGGAATGAGACAATCCAAAGTACTCATAAAAGGACCAGACCCTAGACGAACCAAGAAACTACTCGATATGGACAGAAATTCACTGAGGGAACTGGTAGCACTACTAACGGGACACTGCCATCTCAGGAGACACATGCAGATATTGGGAGTGGAAAACATCAATAGATGCAGGAAATGTGAAGAGGATGAAGAGAATCCAATTCACCTATGGTACCAATGTCCTGCCCTGGTGGGAACTAGGCTCAGATACCTGGGGAGACATACAGTAGAACCAGAAGACATAGCCACATACCCAATGACAACCCTGGTGAATTTTATTAAAGGGACTGGGTTGTTGTTAAAGGATTGAGGTAAAATGGAAGACAGTACAATAGGCCTATGGCCTAAGTGCTCACGGAAACTATGTGTAAACCGTCTCCGCATTAAAAAAAAAAAAAATAATAATCATCGAATTCTTTCAATTTGGGACAGTTTTTTTGTGGTCCACAGAAAAAAAAAATTTGAATTTCCAATAGAAGTTTTTTCGAAACACCCTTATAATATAATAACAATACTCAGTTAGAAAAATAAAGTAATGTCAGCGGTTCTCACCAAAAGTGCATTGAACAGTAGTTGGTGTTCGAACTTCTTGATGCCGAGGATCTGCTGGAACATGTCGTACAGCTGCTCCTTGGACAGGATGCACTCCGCGTTGAGGCTCTGCTGTTGTAGCCTCGAGGGTCTCTTGGAGTCATCGTCTCCCAGTACTCCTGCACAAGGACACAATAAACATCTTAATACAACACATCAGCCAACCAACTTACTTATAATATAGCCTGTCTTAAATTAATCACTATTAAACAGTTCTGAAACAGTGATTTCGTTGAATTTTTGACTAATGGGAGAAGGACCAGAATGCATTGAAAGCTTAATTACGGAGGCAATTAAAATACACAAAAACCCTGTATATTTTATTAGAGGCTATACTTAATTTAATAGTAGTTCTTGGTATCCGGTATTAGGTCCCTTTGATATATTCCCTGGAGCTCCAAAACACTCGACTGCAGAAACTTGCGGTCTGTTTGACAGATTCCCAATCTTAACAAACGGATTGCGATCTTTAGAGCTCTGGCGTAGGTAAGAGTCCTGTCCTTGTTCTACCGTTATTTCAATGGAAGATGCTCCGAGGTACTAGAGTAATTGATCCCTTCAGCACCGGTGTACAAACGGCGTCTCAATTTGTAAAGGATTGAAATTTATCAAATGAGAGCGTGGTCGTTTTTAGAACTTCTTCTTGAATTCAACTCAAACGATTTGCTGGCTTCTGTGGTTCCTCCCTTCTGGTCTTGAAGAGACCCATGTTCACTCCGTACTCTAAAGGACCTTCTGAGTGGGGTTTATGTAAACAAAAGACGTCTACACTGAAACTAAATGCTGTAAACTACAATAAAAGGATAAACGCTTGCAACAAGGTTTCACTTCTGCATACATAAACACACAATCTACACATCTGCCCTGATATGTAGATGAACACTGTAACACTGAGGAAGCGCAATGAGACGTGATAACCCAAAAATGAATTAAATTTCCAAAACAGACAAGATATGGCAACAACATTCCTCTCCATTCAATTTATTTTCAAAGTTGCTGGACAAGCTCAAGAGCTCACCGGCTTAAACTTTAAACTTTTTATAACCTCTTCTAATTTTATTGTCCTTATTTGTATTATTTTAGTTTTTTGAGAATTCTCTAATGTTATTAAACAGAATATGGATATACAATACTGATTTCTTTCCAATAACATTTGGAAAAAGCAGCAATTATATGACACTTCAAATAATCTAAATATTTTATTGCTTGTATCAAGGATTTAAAAATTTGTTAGAAGCTTTTAACTGTTTGTTTTGAAAGGAGTTTTAAAATAAGAGTATATCACTTACCAAAAACTAAAAATGGGAGAAATACAGACTAAAATACATCAAAACAATATTAAATTGGATTCATGAAAATTGTCAGAAAACAGTTTATCATTATTTATTTAAAGACCAGAATTGTAACCAAATTACGTCACAGGTTTACGAACTTTGGTTTCGAAAAAACTAAAAATTTACCAGTAGTAAAATTAATGTGTGTTTAAAAGTTTAGATCAATTTTGTGGCAATGATGTGGTTTTGTAATTTATGACCTAAAATGTAATGTTATTTCTGACCTGCTGATTATGTTATCAAATGTTGTCAAAAGGTTTGTTAGTAGAATTCAAAACAAAAAAAAAACAAACTACTTGTAACTTTACGATTGTGTTAAGTGATTTTTTTTCAAGATTTCTTATTTTTGCCTTTCTGCGATTTAAAAGTTCTTAAAACAATCACATTTGTTCAAGAAAAGAAAACTTATAATACTTTTTCTAAAGCTAGAAAGGTTTATTGTATACTCATGATTAATTTTTAAAAGTATACATTTGTTCAATTCTGATAGTATAGTTGATTCAACACAATCGTAAAACCAATACAAACAATCATGCAACAGAAAACAGACAACATAACAAAAAAATTGTAGAATATATACAACAATTTATACTTACACTCTTGGTTTTTAGAATTTTGATATATGTCTATTCAAATTGTGACAAAAACCCATAGACATATGAATATTAGTAGACCTGCCCTTAGTGATTAAAAGCGTATTATTCCCACTCCCCATACCGGTTCCATTGGAGCCGGCTGGTCTCGCGTATGGCCTTAAGTGAATTTAGAAAACGTGACGTCATCATTCTTTTACGAACTAGCGTCGAGCTATGGTCGAGGCATCATCGGTTCATTTTACGAAATAACACGGCAAAATGGTGCTTGTGCTATGAAAACTTGTAAAAATAGATGTGAAAAAGAGAATAAACCCAATTGTCGTATTACATTCCATATATAAGCATTATTTTACTTTATTTTAAGCATATTCACATCGTATAATATGGATCAGTTGTAGAAACATATACTATCACATCGAGATACGTCTGGACGCGAAACACAAAGCTGGTTGGTTGCTGGGAAGTAAATTATGAACATTTATAAAAGTGTTTTAACTAAATACGTAAACGAAATATTCGACTCTGAAAATAGAAGAAATTTATTTTGCCGAATTTGGACTTCGCAAATTTGTTCATAACGTGGCGGGTAATTTGCGCTCCCATGTAAAAATGTCTATTCATTCAAAAGCAGATTTTACTTTTAAGAACTAAATGGTGATATTATAATGCGAGATGCCTATTTACAGTCTGATTGATTTATTGACGAATCACAGTCAGCTTTCCTCTCTGCGTCCCGCAACTCTTGTTTTAACCCCTCGTCCTCAACTTCTCGTCTATTAATATTCATATGTCTGTGCAAAAACCCTTCTTTGGCGGTTAATTAACAAGGGCACTAGGGTCTTAATTAAATAATGGCACTCGTAGACGAATTAAAACTCTATAAAATACAAACAATATTGCTAATCTAAGCAACACTAATATCACAGCGTTTGTTAATTATTTTACATTAAAATTTTTGACATATTTTAAAACGTAAAACATTGTCCCTTGAAGAACACATATATCAAATTTAATGTTGGTCATCTCATCTGCCCATTCCGGAATAACACCTCAAACGGGTTGTCACTGCGGTTCCAGTTCCAGTTACTAGATGTTATGTGAAACTTAACCCTTCAGGCATCTGCCATATTGTATGTTATGTTTTTTAAATATAAAAATTGAATTTAATAATAAATAAATAATAATATTTGGATGATTCATATAGCCCCGTTTTTGTGCAAAATCGCCTCAAGGGCTCCAATATGGAGAAGAGCGGAAAAGAAATTCTAGGAGAAGAAGATATTTCCCATGCTGGGGGTAGGGTAGGGAACCAGTTCCTCCAAAAATTCAAAGTCACGTTACTACAATTTTTCTCTTTTCAAAGAGAAATAATTTCGACAGTTCCAGTGACAGCAAGGGAACAAACAACTGGTTTCAAGTAATCAGGACAGGGATATCGAAATTTATTTCCCTTTTTGGGCTAGAAATCACGTCGTCTCACTGGCTCGGTAACGGTACGAAATCTACAAATACCGGAGACCCTGCGCAGAAAAATCCACACAATGCCTGCTCTGCAAACCGTAGTGAACTTTACTTTTCTGTGCACGGTCTCCGGTTTTTATCGATTTCGTACTGTTACCGAGCCAGTACCAACGGGCTTACTTAATAAATAAATCTATTTCATGACAGCTAAAAGTACTGAGAACTTTGTTGTGGATGCACTATCATTGTATTAATTTAGTAATCAATTAATTAGTTTTACAATGCAAACATTAATTTCATGCTAGAGAAAAATCACTATCTAGTGGTGCAGTTTTGCGAGTGGATAGAAAAATATTATTTATGAACTTGTTAGAATCAGAAAAGTTTGACAAATATGGTGACAAATGTTATTAAAATAAATAGGGTTTGTAAAACTCCGTATCTATCGAAGATTAACTTGTTAGTCAGATCTTGCAAATATTTGTGTAGAAAATTATCCTATCTCAGCCGGACCGTTAATATTATTATTATTTATATGGAATATTTTATTATTTCGTAATAATAAAAAATCAGCCCATAAAAAGAAAAGATTTTTTACTAAAAAAGATCTTTCTGATAGATGCCTTTAAAAAATTAAAAAAATGTATAGTATAAAAAAATTAGTTTGACTAAGGATTGCCGAAAACTCTACCAAGCGAGACAAAACTCGATTGGATAAGACCGACATTTATGGTGTATATTAACTGCTGTAATGTCATCAAATTTCAGATAAATGCGTATATTTCCGCGTGTGGGTGCGTAATTGCATTATGCATTGTCATCGAAAACGAGTCAATCTGTCGAGTTCCAGCTCGATCGGATGTCGGGAAGTTTGTTAATTTCTACTTCCAAGATTTGAATTCATTCGCGTAAACAAAAGATGTACTTAAAAAGATTAGAATAATAAAATAATGTGATTTTAGGATAATAAAATAATGTGGTTTTAGAATAATACAATAATGTGATTTTACGATAATAAAATAATGTGGTTTTAGAATAATACAATAATGTGATTTTACGATAATAAAATAATGTGGTTTTAGGATAATAAAATAATGTGATTTTAGGATAATAAAATAATGTGGTTTTAGGATAATAAAATAATGTGATTTTAGGATGATTAAATAATGTGGTTTTAGGATAATAAAATAATGTGGTTTTAGGATAATAAAAAGTGTGAAAAACAGTGACATAAATGATACTGTGTGAATTAGTTAGTAAAGTGAAGATTTCGAATAAAAAAATAACATAAAAGTAAGTAATGTCTGGCAGAAAAGCGAAACAACAAATAACTAAATTGTTTAAAGTAAGCCGAATAAAATGAGAGAAAAAAGGTTAGTTTTCGAAAGACATGATCTGTTCTTACCTGTTATCCCTGTTGGACGTATGGTGTATTAAGTGAGTGCAAGGGAGATAGATAGACACATTTAACACCCAGCATACAGACACATATAACAAGCCAAACAAATATAATTGGGCACTCAAGGGCAGTTTTATCTTCCACACCAGCTTTTTAATTAATAACTTTACTTAAAATCTTAAATTGTTGAAATGGAACTTTTAAAAAACCACAAAGTGTAAAACACATAGTCACTTTTATCGAATCCACCCTAGACAACCAAACTCATCAAGTGAAATTTAAAAAATGTCAATAAACGTTCACATGTTACGAACACTAAAAAGTAATCAAAATTTGTATTTAGTTTTATAAAATTGCTCCAAAATCATCACAGTTATTTGATAATTCAACTATTTGATGTATTAAAAATTAGGGTGGATCGGAAAAAGTTGCTTGCTGCAATCTCGACTATGTGATTTACACACTTCTGTAATTGTTCACTAAAGAATAGTTTGTTTGGATTTTTAAGCTGATGTGGATTTTAAAAATAGTAGCAACAACAATACCGAGCTAGGATAGATGTTTTTATGAGGACATGTTGACAGAATGGTTAGGATTTCATTATGTAGGCATGTCTTTCTTTCTTTGTCAATTTAGGCCACAGACTGACTGTCTATTTCTTTTAATATCGATTCATAAAAACAAGTAATGTTATTTTAAAAAGTAAATTGAAAGTTTATGAAATTGACAAATCGGATAAAATTAATGATTGAATTATGAAAATAATACATTTAGAAGATTCTATGTTTGAATGTACACTTTTTAAACACTATGGAATATCCCACAGTATTGATTAACTAAATTAATTTATGTGAAAGTCATATAAGATGGTTTTTAAAAGTATTTGTGATATTTATGACAGGCGTTTAAGCAGAAATCACTAACTCCATTTTCGACAAAATTGCGATTTTAATGTCACTATTGCTTAAAAATAGACTGCAAAGGTCATTTTCTACATCTATTTAGTTTTTTTTTTAAATATTAGATATTGTTTAATGATTTAATAATCATTTTCAGTGACGTCTTTAACAAACGAAGATCACTTACGGAGATAATGACATTTTTGTATCATTTAATAAATACGTTTTTATAAAAAAATATGGCTGCAAAAAATTCATTTACTTTCCAAATAATATTTATAAAATCTTTGTTAAAATAATTTATCGAGTTAAATAAAAAAATAAAAACTAAATTACTATTTAGATTAAAGTTTAATGTACAAAATGACAAATAAAATAAATAAATATCTCTAAAACTCTAGCAAATAAAACTGTGATTTTCAAAGAACTGAGTTTTTGGAGTTAGTAACTTCTGCTTGCACGACCACGATTTTATGTTTCAAATAGAAATATTCAAAGTAAATAGATTTCTTCTCATTGAGAACACATAGTTTAAAAACCACTAAAAAAAGTCCTCGTATAATTGTTGTTAAACAGAGTTTGACAAATTTCATGTTAAACTTGTGTCAAGTTTAAAATAGTTTTGCAACACTTCTTGTTCTTGAAAGCTTAATGTTAATTGCACTTAAAATTTTTGTAATTAAGTGAATAGTTTAGGTATTATAATGACGGAAATTAGTGAGACATTCCATGTCAGTATTGTTTTTGAATTTGATTTTGAAAGTGGGTAGTTAGAGCGGTCCTATGTTTTGATATTTGGGTATTATGGCAGAGGGATAGTAAGATACACAAGGAAACCAAATATCTATTTGATGCAACATTTATCACCTGCGAACCGTCTTTCTACTTACCAGTTCCTTTCAAAATACAATCAAACTTGGCTAGCCAAGATGTCAGTACTGTTTCTTTGCTAAGTCCGTCGATTTCTGGGAGCGATCTGCAAATAATAAAAAATCTTATTAATTTAGCAAATAGGTTTAAGAAAATAAAGAACACGCATAAAGCATGAAGATGAATAGTTAATAAATATATATTTAAAAGTAAGTGTGTAAAGTGCGTAAGTGCGATAAAGGGAGTTATATGGTGTGGTAGCCCTTTATCCCGCATCCACTAAGAAGATTCCCGTTTTTACCTGAAGGGCGTGCTTTTGAAGATATAAGAGATGGAAGTATCGCCCTCTAGAAATTTCTAGAACAGTCCAGAACGTTCGAGAGTATTCGAGAGCATTCCATAACATTCCAGAACATCCCGAAACATTCTGGAATGTTGTGGACTTTTCAGGAATAGTCTGGAACGATCAAGAACATCCCAAATCGTAATGAGATAAAAACGGGATTATAGGCCGTTTTCTGATAAACTTTTGTTAAATTCGTAGTCGTGACAATACATTGGTATCACTAAATAGCATAAAACAAAGTCACTATACGCGTCTGTCTGTTTGTGCGCTTAGTTCTTCTAAACTATGCAATGGAGTCTGATAGGGTTTTCACTATCATCTAGAGAATTTCTTCCGAAAGGTTTATATTGTTACGTAATATAGTCTCCCTACTAATTAAAAAGATGGTTACCCTACAATTAAAAGGGCTTGGTCACCCCATGCCAGATGGCCGCGGCGTACGTGACAGACCACCCAGGGTGTCCGCGGCTCAACACTTATCGCTACCCGCCACGCAGTCAGTCAAAAACCGACCTCGGGGCCAACAACAGTGTCTCTCGCAGAGCAAACCGCTACGCTCGCAAACCATGGCGCGCAAAATACGCAATTTTAGAAACGATCTCCTTCTGGGATTTAACTAAATGTTTCGTAACCAATACACAAACATGTCTCAACATCCTAAGTTAACCTTTGTTCGTCGGGACCACGCTTCCGTCAAATCATCTTGTGTTTCACATCACCACCACGGTTCCGCGGCACTTTTGGGCGCGGGCAGAACCAGCTCGGCATGATGAACCCTACCTCATCTCAAGGCGAACCGTAAGCTTTCAGTATACCCCTTTCTTGTGTTCAAATCATATAAATTCATCTGAAATCCTCGTTTCATCCGGTCGTCACAGAGGGAGAGAAGAGAGTAGAGATCCAATTTATCCCTGTGTTTCTTTAGAAGATGACTAATATACCTTGTGCCTTTTACTCATGTGTTATTATTGTGCTGGCCCTTCCAACCTCCTGACCGATGGACGAACTAATGAACAAAGAAGTTGCTCACCCCTGATCGTACACGAGTTTCATCTGCTTGCCCTTTCACTGAGCTAGCCAATTTTATAACCTGGTTCGATTCCAGATGGGCTTTAACATACACATAGCAATATATTTAAAACACGGATATTATACTTATTGAAAGAAGAGAAAAGTCGAACAACGCCGGGTACATGTCAGCTACGCCATAAATATATTTGAAACTAGCTGACTAGCTGAGGAGTTATCCATAGGAGATAGACATATACCGTCGGGGACTTTTCTGTAGGCCTTTTTATATTATTTTAATGTATCTCATAAGGTTTAGCCAGCGTTGGCAATGCAAGAAACCGAAAAAATATTTTTTACGATTTGATCGTAAAACATCGACTTTTCTCTACTTTCTATAAATGTAATATGCGTGTATTATATACACAAACCTTATTATTTTGAGATTTTAAGGAAGATCCCAAGAAGAATCTTTGGAGATACGCCAAAAATGTTATCTCGCAGGCAACGTGCCACCATGACCTATTTATACCAAATGTTTGAATAGCAGTCAATGACTGGATTCATAAATCTGGGATAGCTTCGCTGGCTACCTGTGGATCTATCCTAATGACTTTATTTTTGGATATACTCGAAATTAACCATTTACGGGTCAAAAGAGATGTAATGTGTACATCTCTTTTGTTGCGCATTTCTCGCAAAACTCGGCCTCATCTTGAAGCATTTATTTCTATGTTCCCGGTGGCATTTCTATATCTCCGTCACGACAGCATAGATTATTTTGCAGGACTGAATTGCCAATGGTCATGCCGGTGGGGAGGTCAATTGAATTTCAAGTTGAACAGAATCAATTTGGATATCTACATATATTTATTTATTTATTTATTTATTTATTTATTTATTTATTTGTTTGTTCACGCCTTGACGGCTTTTACATGCAAGGTAAATTATACAGGAGCATTATAACAGGTATATAGCATCATAAGAAGTATAACATAGTATTTATGATAATAAGCTGAGCATGAAAGACAAGTTGGCACAACACAGGTAAGTATTAGTATACGATAAGTAAATTGTATATTGTATAGAGGAGTTCAACCAGCAAATACTTATTTGGGCTCAGGCTACAGTACATTCAGCAATTATAATTGTCACAATATTACACAAAACATAATTACAAACAAACTCGAAACATACCTGTTGGCAGTGGTGCAAAACATTTTCTAGCGATTTATAAAAGTAAGTAATATTCTTGTAATTTAAAATATATATATATTTTTTTTTTTTGCTATTATAAATGTACGTAAGTTTTTTTTATTATTATGACAAAAATAAAAGGTACACAACAATTACAAACAAAAAGAAGTAGGTATTATGAAAGTAGTTACAGAGTATTAAGTTTATTATTATTAACAATCAACAGGATTTTTGCTTAATATCTGCATACATATACGCTTTTTAAAGGAGGCGATGTTTTTATTAAAAAATATATCAACAGAGCATGTTTCATTCCCCACACGATGCAATCTCTGAAGACAAGAGTTGATCATAAAATTAGTGCGAGAAGCAACTATATTGAATGGAGCATGAAGTCTAGTGTTGTACTTATTGGGAACTTGATAATTTATCATATTCACTAGTTCGGGGCTGTCCAAATAACCGTTGATAATTTTAAATAATAATAAAGCATCACAGATTTTTCTTCGCTGTGATAATTCAGGTAGTTTAAGCAAGTGCATTAAACAATTATAATTTAAATTTTCTAATGGAATATGTAATTTGTAATTTATATGCCTTAAAAATTTGTGTTGTATTCTTTCAATTTTGTGTGAGTGTACATTGTATAGAGGCGACCAGAGAGAGGAATTATACTCAAGAATGCTTCTGACAAGTGTAATGTACAATGTTTTGAGTGTATTAGTATACATTAGATCTTTGGACGTTCTTAATACAAATCCGAGACATTTAAGGGCTTTATTCGTGATTGCATCGATGTGGGGGACGAATGTCATCTTGTTATCAAAGACGACACCCAGATCTTTTATTAATGTTACTGTAGAAAGATTTACATTGTTAATATGATATTGAAAGAGTATTGGATTTTTATTTCGAGAAAAACTTATAGAATGACATTTATTAATGTTTAAAAATAAATCATTTATGTTACACCAGTTATATAATCGATCCAATTTTTTTTGCAATACAAGACAGTCCATTAAATTTCTTATAATAGTGTAAATTTTCAGGTCATCAGCAAACAATAGGAAATGGATACCTTCAAATATTGTAACAATGTCATTGATAAATAACAAAAAAAGAATCGGACCTAGATGAGAACCTTGAGGCACCCCACTTGAAGCTTCAATTTCATGTGAAATATGGTTAGATAGTTTAACGTACAGTTTTCTAGATGTCAAATAGGTCTCAAGCCATTTTAGTAGATTTCCTTTTATCCCATATACTTCTAGTTTGTTTAATAAGATTTTTATAGAAACTTTATCAAACGCTCTGCTGAAATCTGTGTAAACTGCATCCGTTTGCAATTTTGAATTTAGATTATCAGATATATATTTTTCGTATATAATTAAATTTGTAAGTGTAGATCTACCGGATATAAATCCATGTTGGTGAGGGGAAATAATTTTACGAGCCTGCAACATAAATTTTGATAGAAATACGGATTCAAACAATTTAGGTATTACTGATTGTATGCAAATAGGTCTGTAATTAGAAGCATCCGTTTTGTCGCCTTTTTTATAGATGGGACTAAGGAAACTGGTCTTCCATTTTTGTGGGAAAAGGCCAGATGCTAATGATAGATTAAATATTTTGGTTAGGTGACCTTTTAAGTTAGATACACAGTTTTTTAAATAAATTGCGGGTATGGTGTCCGGGCCAGCGGATTTCTGAGTATCTAATAATGTAATTTTACGCTGAACATCGATTTCATCAATAACAAGGTCGTTAAAATCAATAGAAATATTGGAGTTGAATTGAGGTATCTGGTTATTGGATGAGTTTGCTTCATATACTTCGCCAAAGCATTCGGCAAATAAGTCAGTAATTCCTTGAGGTGTATCAGCAATTTTACCATTGTAGTATATGATAGACGGAATACCAGATTCATTACTATTAAGATTGTTTGCGAATTTGAATAAATTTTGAGGTTTATTTTGTAACGATTGCTCAATATTTTCCAGGTATTCTTTGTAGCAGGAGATCGAAATGTTTTTCACCCTGTTGCGTAATTTAGAAAAAAGTAGATAGTCATTTGGAGCTCGAGATATTTTGAATGTTTTATGTGCAAGTTTTTTTGCCTGGATAGTACAAATTAGCTCTTTTTTAAACCATTTGGGGTAATTAGATGTCCTATATTTTGTAATAGGGACGTAAAGTTCAATTGATTTCTTAATTATGCAGTAAAAAGATTCTATTATATCATTAATATTATTACATTTACTAATGAAGTTCCAGTCTGATTTGGCGAGAAACTCGTTTATCTTGGGATAATCAGCTTTATAAAAATTTAATTTCTCTTTATAAGACTCTAAATTTAAAATTTGTGTAGATATATGCTTAACAAAAAGTGGTGGGTGGTATTTATCAATTGTTGAAACGTTATCATTTGCATGTTTCACATTTATATTGTTGGAGTTGCTGAAAATTAAATCTAATAGATTATTATTACAGTTATATATAAAGTTCACTTGTCTAAGATTTAGGAAACACGACATTTCTATAAGTTCACGAGAACCATTATTGGACGTGGAATTTGTGCAGGTATTATTGTTGTCAATGTCCCATTGAACAGTGGGTTGATTAAAATCACCTGTAAGAATAAATTTAGCGTCTGGGTATTTTCTTCGCAATATTTCTACATCTTGACAGTAACTAGTATAAAGCTGGTCATCAGATGAGGGTGGAATGTACGCACAACCAACTATTATTTTTTCACTTTTGTATGTCACTAAAACAAATAGTTGTTCCACGTTGATATTTGCACATTTGAGTTTTCTTGAGGTTAATTTAGTATTAATAGAAATTAGACAACCACCTCCCCTACTTTTGTTGCTAGTATTATTATCACGGTCCATTCGATAGGTGTTATGGGAGTGAAATCCTAACTCGCCATTTTTAATATCTGGGGTCAACCATGTCTCAGTGAAGCAGTAAACATCATATTCAAGGGTTGGTAGTTTAATTCTTAAATCATTTAGTTTAGTTTTCAGTCCTCTTACATTTTGATAGTAAATATTGATAGATCGTAATGTGGATTTTTGGTTATGGGTCAGTTTTTTGAAGATAATTTGACAATTGTTGGGATGTTGTTAATATATTTAATTGTGATATCTTGCTCACCTGATGATTGCCTATTTTGGAGTTCCGTTCTTAAATCATTTAACTGAGTCCTTTGCGCAAATGATAGATCCGGGTACATTCGGATGTTATTTTTTAGTGAGTGTTTTTTGCTGAGTAAGATTTTAGGCCATTTTGACTCGGGAAACTCAACTTTGATTCCCCTCGGTTTATTTATATCCTTTTTCCCTATTCTGTATATTTTGAGATCGAGAGAATTTGTAGAGTTGTCCAAGTCAGAAATAATTTTTTTAATGCTGGTGATATCATTATTCATATTCTCTGTTTGGGTTAATGCTTCACTTTCAGGTACATTACAAATTATTATTTTTTTTTCTCTATAATTTTGTTCATTTATCTCGGCAATAATTTCACAAACGTTTTTTGTTTGTAATTGTGAGGGAACAGTAGTGGTTGTCGTGGGAGGCATATTTTTATAAACAGACAATTCGCCTTCTAGACTGGCCATTCTCGCTGCCATTTGGCCGATGGAGCTAAGAATGTTATTTGTTTTAGGCATAATTTTTCCAATATGCTCCTTAGTAAATTTATTGTTCGGATCCATTACGATGTTGGTCAATGCATTAATGGCGTCTTTAGCCAGGGAAATGTATGCTTGCGCATCCATAATTACTTCTGGTATTTTGATAAAATAATTTAAATTAAATAAATTAATGGTTGGTTGGACTTCCCTGGTTACTGGCTTGCAGTCTGGTATGTCGTTCACTAAGTTGGTAGTGGTGGATGGACACTAGGCGTGTAGAGTGCAAGTTACCTGCGCCGATGGTGCACAACAATAATTTTAAATATGGATATGTGAAATTTGTTTGTCAAATTTAAGCGAGTTCACTGTTTGTTTTCTTGGTACTTAGACTGTGCTGCTATCGTGCAGTCACTAAAGATGCTAGTTGATTAGAAAAAAGCGCCAAAAACAGATTTTAATTGATGTTTATTGTTATTTTACTTTGGACGAAAAAAGTGCGTGCTCACTGTGTTCACGTATTTTTATATTTAGCATGATTTGATATGTAGCAAGAACGGAAGTTAGCCGACCACCAAAGACGACTACTGCTGAAGTTTTCGGGCACGTATAAGCCATATCACTTCAAGAGGAATAGAGTTAGGCACCATATTATTAAAATTGAGTATCGTAGTTTTACGTCCGGTTTCTAGGCTAAATCTGTGAATTGCCTCAAGTAAGTCCATATGGTGAATGATCCCCGACGTGGAATCGATTAGGCAGCTCATTGTACCAAGTTCCAATCAGAAAACTACGGTTAAGAGCCAGAAAAGACAGTTAATAATCACCAGTAAAAAAAATCCACTAAACAATGTATACCTGATCCTCTTTTCAATATTGTTCTTGAAGACCTCTCTGAAGTCGTGGTGGCTGCAGGCTCCAGACCGCACCATATCCTGGATCCTGTCAGACTTTAGGAACACGTCGTGGTAACTCTGCACCGCGTTCTGGAAGGCCTCATCGGCCAGGATTTGAGTCTCTCCTTTCAAAAAAGCCTGCAATCACAGACATCCAAATTAATAGATCCGCCCTGACATTAAGTTTGGGTATCTAGAGGCATATTTTCGTCACCAGAATGGTTCGAGAACGCTTTGAATAAACTGTAACATCAGTCGTACATTGACCACACATTGAAATAACCAGACCATGCGCAGAGAAGTTAAGTTCGTTAAAATTAGGCAAAGATTTTCAGCGCTGTCCGTTATGGTTCTTTGGCAGGATCAGAATGTTCGTTCTTAAACAAATCACCTGGCGTAGCGAAGCTAAAATTGAGTGAGATAGGTTAATTATAACACATTTATAAAAGTAGACACTTTTATAAATGTGTAACAAAATATAATTTTCTTTAAACAATGCTGTTCTTTTGCAAAAATGATACAGTTTTTTTTATAGTTAAGTATTTACATAGCCAACACCTTGCGCGCCTTTGTAGAAAGGACTAGTAACTCGTTGGCAGATTTCATTTTCGAGGACAATTTCATGAATTATTCTTGTCATCACACTAAACATGTATAATTTTAATATTTTCATCATTTTAAAAACCATCTAAAACGGCACATTTCAAAATGATTCCAACTGGCTACAACGTCATTATGACAAAAACGCCACTGTCTGGTAAGATGGCTGTCACCAACTTCGGCCGGCGTGACGTCAACGATGAAATAAAAACGAACATGTCGTTTTGGCGGCAGATCGAAAATGGCACATTTTAAATGGTTATAGAAAATGTATTATCAACATAAAAATAAAATTAAATAAAACAGTGAAAATACCCCATTGAGATTTGTCGTCTCTGAAAGACGTAAGGTGATAATGACGTATTACCTGAAACCTGGCTTGAATAGTCTCTAGTTGGTGTGGTGTGACTTTTGTGTGCCTTCTGGTCATGTCAGTTGGTTGCTTGGCGTTGAAGGGATACGCTATACAGCGCGACACAAACACATACAGTTGTAACCTTCGCTTCCTTTCTTCTTCTACTCGTTCTGCCCTTTCCTGGAACATCCCAATAAAAATATTATCATTATAGCCTTTTAGAACAAGGATCGTACAAAATGGCCATTTTTGCATAAACTAGCTTACGTAAACAGAGTTAACTACCACCGCCCCGGGAATAATTAATTGGGTGGCCAATATCTCTGCCATAGATCACATCAAATAGTTCATCAACCGAGGGCGGTTCGTTATATTTGGTGACTTAACATGGGTTCATGGATTGAGGTTTGTCCAAATCTTTGCGGCAGATGTGATGCAGCAGTCTTGAACTCTACAGCAGTATGAGAAATAAATTCATACGTCCATCACTATTGGATACACTGATCACCAGATTTATACCCTCTATTCATACCTTCTTTCTTCTTAGAACTTCCTGTCCCCAAAAAGACCCTACACACAATACCCCCAAAGATGACAGGTCCTGAGTGTAGTTGTTTTCATCAGGGTCTTCTGGGTAGATTTAATGTTAATGTATGATTGATTCGATAGATGTTTGATGTGAATATTGGTTGGTAGTTTGTTACCTGAGGATCTTGGCTGTCTTTGTCTGATTGGCTGGCTGCAGAAGGGCTGGGCGAGGGAGCCAGAGGCTGTGGACCTCTGTTGCTGGAAAAGTCACTATTGTTTCAATCACGAAATTATAGCAAGTTACCAAATACCAAAAATAGTCCTTAATGCACGCGAGAATTTTTAAAAATAAAGATAATCTTTCCTGGGTTACGAATAACCTGACAATATTTGAAAATCTCCTACTACCACCACAGAAGGCGGAAAATGTTGCTTGTGTTATGGTGGGTGACTCAGCCAGCCGAGGAATTGTACACATTACGCCTAGGTAAGACCCAAACGCGGTGTCATCTCAGCCACCGACCGGTCTAAATTTTACATTACAAAGGTACTTCCTCTAATTTTACTGGGACTGGACTAGACTAGACGATCTGGGTTCGGGTCAAGTTGGTATGAGATCAATAACAATTGATACTGCATAACAATTGATTGTCTCCCGGCGGACGCACTTGAGATAACCGTAAACTTCACGATAATTTCGCCGAAATGAATAACCTAGCAAGGTTGTTACAGAGCAAAGGGTATTTTATAACTGACTGCGACGACAACATCCCAAGTGCGAATTTGAACAATTGTGTCAAATCCTAAACCTGTCATTGATGCATAACATTTTTAACCCGCCGGGACCACTGGAGAAGTATATCACGAAACAATTACTATTTTTGTATTCGGGTCCTCACATCAAAGGATCAACACTTTTGACGACATCACAGTCAAAAATAATTACATAGCTTAACTTTTTCATAAATTAATAAGCTTTTTAAAAATATAAATATATTTTATTATTTTTATTTCTCGCTAGAGCAATTCCGATGAGTTACAAAACTCACTGTAGGACGAAAGGAACTTACAATACATAGGTCCAAGATAATAGGTACAAATTTACATTGGTATTTTGACATGAAAATTATAATTTTCACATACGAAACAGTACAAAATAGAAAAGTAATCATAATTATAAGTTTCACATACAAAACAGTACACAAATAGAAAAAGAGAGGTTAAGTTGAACAAACAAGAAGTAACAAAAAAGGAAACAGACAGGAATATACACATAAGCAAATTATTAGATATTTAAAAATGATACCGAGTTGTGTGTGTGTGTGTGTTTGTTTTTCAATTATTTCTGTTTTCATATTAATTTACGGAGAAGGAAGTTGAATTTACATATTAATTAAATTTAAATCGGCAAATTTAATAAATATACGAAGGATTACAGTCGAGTTTAGACTTAAAAGAGATGAGAGACAATTTTAGAAAAGACTTGATAGAAGAGATGATATTTGTTTAGAGATTGAAACCAAAAAACATGTGATCCAAAGTTCCCACTTCTAAACCACCCAAAGTACAATCTGTATTTAAATTTAAAGAAAAGTGAGAAGGATGGGATAGTCCTTTGTATTGAGGCATAGCAGGATCTCTTGGATTGACTAGCAATGTGCCAATACTCTGCCCAAACATTGCGGGATCTATCTTTGAGGATGGAAAGAAATGTCAGATAGGGGATGGTGGTTTATGATTATAAGGGTAACAATAGGGTTGAATGCTCCTTGTCCAACATGTCCAGGAATCTATACCAGAGTTACGGTTTCTCCACAGCTTTGAATGGAGGCTCTCAGCACTCGAATAAGGCAAACAAAGTGATTTTGACATAAAATTTTTGGGTGCAACTGATAGAGTCAGCGAGGACATGGGAATCTTCAAAATTATTTGAGAGATGCAATTATAGCAATGAACTGAATGAAATATTCGGTGTTTCATTGGAGCAACATTCCGGGGGTCTTTCCGGGACAACGTCTTTAACCACTCGACTATTGTGACCTAATTATTATACGTCATTTTTTTCGATCTCATATTCAAATTCAAAATTAACAATATTATCTTGGTTACACTATCTAGGTTACAAACCAATTCTTTAGAACTTTGTGATCATTCATAAAGATAGCTGCCAAATATGTGAAAAAAATAGTTACAAATTGTTTTACTTTTGTTTTGTCTTGTTCTGTTTCATGTTACGTTTAGAGTTATTAGTATTATTTTCTTCTTCAATTATAAAGTACACTGATGGGAATAACATTAAAAAGTTATAAATATAAAAAGTTGTTCCAGTAAAACTTAAAATATTCTGTAATTAGAATTATTGTGGAAAACGTCGATGGCTAGATTTTAACTAACTAACCATCACGCCGTTTCTCCGCAGGGGTAGGCAGAGAGGACGGACCGCCAAACAACTCTGTCTTGGCACACACTCCTTGCCTCTACATGCCCAAACCATCTAAGCGTCCATTTCTTAATCTTACTCATTAAACTTACATCAGCCTTGCACTCTTTGCGGATCTCCACATTTCTTACACGATCATACATGGTTTTACCACACATACGCCTCAGGGATCTCATTTCTACAGCATTCAGTCTACTTTCATCCTTTCTATGCCAGTTCCATGCCTCACTTCCGTACATCAGGGTAGGTACCAGCACTCCATTGTGGATTGCTAGCTTCGCTTCTTTGGACATTTTTTTGTTAATGCCAACTGCGTTCAGTCCTCCATTAATGGAGTTACCTGCATTTACCCTTCTTTCAATATCTCTGTCAGCCTTCCAATCTCTCGTAAACATACTTCCTAAATACACAAACTCATCCACCTGCTCCAAGTATTCCTCATTCAAAACTATATTGCACACTGTTTTCGTACTCTCTCTTTCAAACACCATTACTTTAGACTTACTTACATTCATCATTAACTCATTCTTCATGCATACTTCGTTCATCCTAGACACGAGAGATTTACGTCTAGATTTTAATGTCTATATTCTCTGAATAAGTAACTGACCTATATCTGATTTTAAACAAAATCACAAAACATATCACAGAGGAAAAGGTTCAAATGAATAAACCAGATGAATAAGGAATGAAGCACGTTTAGTACATTTCTGTAGAGCAGGTGAGTGATATCGATTCATACTGGATTTGCACTATTTGCAGTTCTACCCTTCTGGCTTTGAGCCAACAAACTTTCGTCGGTTCTGATTTATTATTTATTATCTAAGGCGCCTTGCACTGGCTTTGTATGACGAAGGAGCCATTACCGGAATGTGTGTTTTGCTTTCTTCAACTTGAACGCGAAACGTACGTTTGCTTTTCCATCGATAAACTGAACTGAAATATGCAAGGTTTTTTGCGATTAAAGCAATATAATATATATCAGTCATGAATAGTGGCGGAGCTTATGTGCAATGAACTCCCAATAAAATTGCAACAACGAATAAGAGAAACATTAGGGTTAAAATGTTCACTGTGAACAGCACCAAAAATCCTGTGAATATCTTTCCATTAGAGCGGAATCCAGAACGCACCTATAGAGAAGTTGTGCTGATGAAATATTCCATACAAAAAACCTCGGTCTCATATGGTGAATGGTATATTTTCAGATTTAAAAAACTTATTCGGAGCTTAAACTTATTGCCAAGTTAAGTCAGGTTAAACTAGGACCGATTATGTTAAGGTTAGGTCAGGTTAAACTAGGTTAGGTTAAGTTGTGAAAGATTATACAGGATTTTACAATAAGAGGTGTTATTTTGAATAGCCCGCTATTTCGGTAGATGATTGACATTTGACAAGTAGAAACTACGCCATTAATAATGATGGAACAATACACGCTTCAATAACGCATTGAAATTATTAAAATTCACTTGAATGAATCGAATGCAAATCATCTTGAGTGATGAGGCCCATTTCCACCTCGGTGGCTTCGTCAACAAGAAAAATTGTCGCATCTGGGGCTCGGAAAACCCAAGAGTTATTGTTGAAAAGCCTCTCTATTCTCAACGTGTGACTGTTTGGTGCGGTTTATGGTCCGGCGAAGTCATTGGACCTTACTTTTTCGAAAATGAGGCTGGAGCCACAGTTACGGTGAATGGATTGCGCTATCTAGAGATGATTAATGATTTTTTGTGGCCGGAATTGGATGATATTGATCTGGACAACGTTTACTTTCAACAAAACGGCGCTACGTGCCACACAAGCAACAAAACCATTGATCTTTTACGATTAAATATCAAAATAACACCTCTTATTGGAAAACCCTGTATGAAGGTTAGCTTAGGTTCGCTGTCAAGTAAGATTACACAATGTTAGGTAAAGAAAAGTTGGAAAATGTTAGCTCACGAGGGCTGATGGGGCGGCGGCGCTAGCTGCTGAGGCTGCGCCCTGGGTTGCTGTGCGGGGGGCTGGGCGGCCGGCGAGGCCCTGCTGGCGGCCTGGGGAGGGAGCACCGCGCCGGCCCCCGCGGCCACGGAGCCCCGCCCAGGGGACGCCGCCGCGCGCCCGGCGCCTCCGCCCGCGCCCCCTCCACCTGCATCGTGCCCCCGCGCGCGCCGCCCGTGGCTCTTGTGGCCCATGCCTGCAATTATAACATATACTATAGAAAACATAAGTTAATATAACAGAACTAATTGCAATCAAGGTTGAAAGTGACAGAACTACTTATTATTTTTTCTGTCTTTGTTTAACGTAATGTGAAACTTATTGAACCATTGGACATTCTAACAATATCATTTAAATATAATTAATTAAAACTATTTTTAGTATTTCTTATTTTGTCTTCAATTTTATATAATGACTAGCTGTACTCCGCCACGCGTTGCTGTGGCTCATTCAGTCAGTACAGGTAGAGAAACAATAGCGCGTTTTGCTTATACGTCTTTCAGATGGGTCTGTTTTAAAAAAAGTACTTTTTACCTATCACAGGTAACATCTACATAAATATAGGTATATAAAAACACACGCATATTCGAATGGATTGTTGGGTCAAAATTTCATAGCAATCGGTGAAGAACTTTCGGAAATTTAAGATTTTGAACAAACGAACATTTTTATTTATATAGATTTAAATAATATACCTTAAACTTGAAAAAATAAAATAAATCAGCAAGGTATCAGAATTGCGTTAAAATTCAAATAATGAACACCAAGTATATCCACTATCTAGGAATAACTTACTTACCAAAAATAATTACAAATAAATCTTGCGTTTTTCTTATTTATCTATATAAATAAAAATGTTAATGGTTTTTATAGATAAATAAGAAAAACTTCATGTACGTAAACATTTTAAGTCTTCTGTGGTCAATTTCAAGATTTTAATATAAAGCTTCAAAAATAACATTTATTTTTTATAATATTAAAAAACGCGCTAATATTAAAAAACGATAATAATTAAGCGAAAATGGTGAAAATATTTAATAAAACGCCACTTGAAATAGATAACCTCTCGACAAATGCTTTAGTTTCATTTAAAGATAAGCTGTGATCTTTTTCATACCTATAACATATAAAAAACGTGTTTTAAATAATTTTCGGAGCTTACTTCGCGAATTTTTTCTATCGAGGAAATTTTATATAGTTAACGTTTCGGCATAACAAATGTATAGATATTATCTTCAAAAATAACATTTATTTTTTTAAGCTTAATAACTTAAGGAGTTAACGAGAAACTTGTTATAAATCGATAGAAATTGGTTATGAGGGGTCTTAATACAACATGTATTGGAAGAAAGTTTAGCTATAAACCCGTTGTTACATAAATTGGATGACACCGCTGGGTATTGGCTACATCAAAACCAATAATGAAGATAGAATAATATAATATATTCAATAAGGAATGTCCCGGAGTGATACTTGAAAGCTTATTGTATAAAATCAATAATCGTTTCCATTTGACTTCAATAGAACCACTAAACGCCACCGGCTGTCAATTCAAACTAATGTCATTCATTATCGTTACTGTCAAATAAAATAATTCTTTAAAATTATATGAAATTGACTCAAGAAAACTCCTTTCTAACTTTGTATAATGAATAGCTCTGAGAAGATGATTAATGCCAAGGATACAACAATGCCAAACTTTGAACTTAGCGAAAAGATGGAGAAAGTTGTGAAGATGAAAAAACTACAACAAAAGATGTGGCCTTAATTCTCTAAAAGAGCTTCCCCAAAGATAACATAGGTCTGTAATGAGAAGACTTAAAAAATAATTACAGTTCTTTGTAATTTAGGGTATTTTTTCTTAGAAAAAAATGTCAAAAATATTTCTGCCCCACGTTGGGCGCCAATTAAAAATTGAAAAAAAAAATCGAAATAACCCTATATAAATCTCAAGCACGCCCAACAATTGAATTTGGGAGCCACCTCTGGGCTGGGGCAATACTTGATAAACCTACTTCATCGCGTCGCGTCGTGTACGAACACTAGCAAAATAGTATGGCGGATACTCACGAGCAGCGCATATGCTACTCGTACAAAACTCAAGTCACTTCTAAGTATCTCCGTGTACAAATGGCGTAAAATTTAAGGATCTGTGATTCCTGTGCTGCATCCACTAAACGATTTGAATAGTCCAAACACTTATAAAGTCCTAACAGCTGTATAGTCCAAAGTTAGTTTACTTACCCTGTGGTTTTTTGTGCTCATCGTCACTGTCTTCTTCAGACGAGCTTGGATCTATCATTGCTCCTGCAACAAAGGAAAATATACATTATTATCACCATTATTAAAGTAATTAATTTCATATTTTACACGGAAAATAAATTAGAAACCATAGTGTTTGAAAATATTTATGTAATTTCATTGTCTCTCAATAGATGTCGTTAGGATATACAGTTTTATATAGTTTCCATAGGTGTCAGTAGTAGTAACACATGATAGAGATAACTGTCGGACGTTTGGGTCTAATACGAAGTATAGATATATAATAGTTACGAAGATAGCCGATCTTAGCCGATGGTGGGAATGTTCAGTGAGCGATTCAATTAATGCATCCTATAGAACGATGTAAGTCCAGTTTTATATTCATTGTAAATACGACACGATAATAAACAGATCCGCAATCTTGTAACGAATCAAAGTGTTATTGAAATCTCCAGATCATCCGAGTGTATTAGTAATCAGAGGAAAACAATTTTACACAGAAAACATCAGAAAAAATAATATAATAAATCTCAATAGTTAACCTTTCCAACCCCAAGCACCTCCCATTCCCCATCATCCCACACACTTCCTTAGCCCTCACAAACGTTCCCTGGGTCTCACAATTGTGTGGGATTAGAGTTTTATTTCGATCGCCGTTTTCGAGACCCATTCACCTTTTTTAAATTCTTCTGATGGCACACAATAAGGTTATCATATTTTCTGTGACAATATTCATGGAACTCTAAATTGGGCTACTTTTAATGACGTACATAATTCATCTAAAAGGATTACTCGTATTTCTATGAACAGTTAGTACTCGTAGACCTTGTGTTAAAAGGAATATGTTTCTAAATTTTATATTAATATGTTTGCTAAATTTTTGCATACCTTTTTAATAAATCAAACCAAAAAAAGTACCTATAATTATACACCATAAACATTTTACGTAACATTTTTAAAAATTCAAATAAGGTATTGTACAATTTGTCCAAAAAAGTCACCATCTCAATTACATTTTATTTTTCAATCGTTCTTCAAGCTGGTAAGTACCATAATAATAAATATTCCAATTTGACAGCTCGTAGTAGGAACCACAATCATGCGAACTCTCGACAGAGAATTTCATATAATACCTTTTTCGGCTCAGCAAATGCGCAGAGATTGTCTTAAAAATAGATTTTTTTTTGTATCTTAAAAACTTGAAGTGTGAAAGAGAATTCTCTAAATAGTATAAAATAAAGTCGCTTTCCACGTCTGTCTGTTCGCTTAGTTCTTCTAAACTACGCAACGGAGTTTGATAGGATTTTCAATGCCACTTAGGAAATTTCTTCCGGAAGGTTTATATATTTAATAAATGTAAATTATATTACAGTACAATCTTCTCATTCTCACACTCCTAACATAAAACAAGTCTTAACCCCTCAGACTAACTTGTTAGCTTTTGGGAACATCTCATAGGGTCTCACAGATATCGTTGTGTCTCCCTTACTGTTTATGTGAGAAATATGATCTAAACGGTGTAAGAAAGAGAAAATACCACGCTTTATATTCAAATCTAGAAGTTAAACAAAGAAGAATTAAAATGTGCATCTCTACGAAATCGAAGTTTCTGACCGAAATTTGAAAAAAAAAATGTAATTAGTGATTTTTTTTATTCATTATCTCTTAATAGTATAAAATAAAGTCGTTATTCGCGTTTTGATAGAATTTTAACTATCACCTAGAGAATTTCTTCCGAAAGGCTTACACGTGTAATACGTGCATATTATACTAATAAAAAGTAGGAAAAAGTCGATGTTTTGTAATAAATACGTAAAAATAATATTTTCGGGCGGTTACATTGGTAACGCTAGCTAAACCTGATAAGATCAAAATATGGAACTACGGAATTATTATAGCAAATCTCTTCTGACTCGTAAATGGTTAATTTCGAGTGTACCCAAAAATAAAGTCATTGGTGATAATCTGGCGTGTAAATAGCACAGACCATCGGGGAATATTTTAAATCCCTATGAAAAAAAATGGATTGATCAATGAATTCACTCCGCAGGAGAAGACAACTTAAACCAGCCACCAAAATACATATGAACAGAAAGACTCACCAGAAAATAGCACTCGCAATTGAGTTTTGCTCCTTGATCTTCAATCAGCACAAAATATATTTGAGTTCGCACTAGGAGATTATAATGTGTCACCAGCTCTCAAGAGAGTAGAATTATTAATGATGAATCAGCACATTGTAATAATACGCACTGCCGTGATTTGTGACATTTATTGTGACAAAAAATATATTTCAATCATTTTGTCTTAAATAGACCTCTTTTGACAAATGACACAATCCGGATGAATCCAACTGATCAATGCAAAAGGTGTCGGTAATCCGTTACCATTCACCTGCAGAGCAAAATCCATCCAAAAATGACCAGAAATGTCTCTTTTGTCCATTATATATATATTAAAAATATATTAATTCATTTATGTTTATATTTAAAAAAATTAATCCACACTAATTTAAAATTTTAAATCGACTGCTTCTCCAGTCATTAGGATAGATCCACAAGTAGCCAGCGAAGCTATCCCAAATTTATGAATCCAGTCATTGACTGCTCTTCAAAAATTTGGTATAAATAGGTCATGGTGGCACGTTGCCTGCGAGATAGAATTTTTGGCGTATCTCCAAAGATTCTTATTATTTTTTGGTAAACTAATGTTTTTAAGACAAGATTTTTTATGCATAGCACAAAGGGTAACAATTATTTTACAAGCAATAATTGTTCGCCTGAAACACTCATCCACATTGAAAAATCTCCTGATAAAAGATACATGACGCCAACGGGACTCGAACCCGTGTCCCTTCGATTTCCGGTCGACAGCTCTGACCACTGAGCTATGGCGGCTTATCTCTTACCCGCGAAATTATTCAATATATACTAGTGTTTCATTCAACAATTACTGCTTGTTACATTTTTCACCTGAAAACAACCAACTTTATTTTATATGAGAAAGGCATTGTAAGTGCTAACTCTCTCACTAGATGGCGTCGAGACAAATTGTCTACATTTGTAGGCGAAATACTTGAACTTGTCAAATATGACACGGGTTCGAGTCCCGTTGGCGTCATGTATCTTTTATCAGGAGATTTTTCAATGTGGATGAGTGTTTCAGGCGAACAATTATTGCTTGTAAAATAATTGTTACCCTTTGTGCTATGCATAAAAAATCTTGTCTTAAAAACATTAGTTTACCAAAAAATAATAATTAATATTTGAAAAGTTCAAGTATTTCGCCTACAAATGTAGACAATTTGTCTCGACGCCATCTAGTGAGAGAGTTAGCACTTACAATGCCTTTCTCATATAAAATAAAGTTGGTTGTTTTCAGGTGAAAAATGTAACAAGCAGTAATTGTTGAATGAAACACTAGTATATATTGAATAATTTCGCGGGTAAGAGATAAGCCGCCATAGCTCAGTGGTCAGAGCTGTCGACCGGAAATCGAAGGGACACGGGTTCGAGTCCCGTTGGCGTCATGTATCTTTTATCAGGAGATTTTTCAATGTGGATGAGTGTTTCAGGCGAACAATTATTGCTTGTAAAATAATTGTTCCAAAGATTCTTCTTGGGATCTTCCTTAAAATCTCAAAATAATAAGGTTAATGTCTTTAATACACGCATATTTCATTTACAGAAAGTAGAGAAAAGTCGATGTTTTAAAATCAAGTCGTAAAAAATATTTTTTCGGGCGCTTGCATTGCCAACGCTGGCTATATCTTACGAGATACATTAAAATAATGTTATACAGAATTGTACATTTTAAAAAGGCCTACAGAAAAGTCTTATACGGTATATACGTATATACAGCTAGTATGTTATAAATCATTAACAAATTTGGAATGCGGGTCTAAACATTTTGGTGAAATCTTTCTCCGATTAATTTCTTAGATTATAAAATATAAAGTGAATTATTGAAGTAGTTAAATGAATGATTAATGACTTTGTTTATTTGCGGTGGAATTTTATTTACATTTAATACAAGCGTGCGGGTTTCGACACGTTACTTACATAAGAAGCGAAATAGGACACAGTTGTTAGGGAATCAAGGAAGATGATAACCCGCACGGCCGTATCAGTTAGTTCTGAACGGGTTAAGACCACACATTCCGAATTTCTGCTCACATAACCACTCCGGCGATGGGTGTTCGGATTTAAGGCGATGCCATAGGTAGTAATGCAAAATCATGTGTTTTTGGTTTGAAAATTTGGTCGCCTAGAAATGTTTCAGATGCTTTAATTAAATACTGCGAGTAGAATACATCTTGGCCTTTCAAATAATCGAGTATTTTTTAGATAAGTCTTTTTATAAGCCCAGAAAAAAATAATGTATAAGGCCTATGAAAACTGCTTTAAAGTTCAAAATCTCCTACTTACGAACCCATTTTCGCTTATGATTTTATTGTATAATGTGGCAAATTAAGTTATTCATAAAATGATCGGAAAAAATTTAATATTTATGCCTGAACATCCACAAAATAAAATAAAAGGCACTTTTTGGCCATGTTTTTTTCTTGCATAAATCAAAACAGGCGGATGGTGTTAAGCGGGAATTTAAACCTTATCGCCATCTACGTAAGGGGTGTTATTAATAACGGCTCGATTTAAAATATTACACGACGTAGTGCATCGCCTTAATATATTTTTTCGAGTGTCCATGATTTATATTTTTGTTGTTGGATGCCAGGACAACTAAATATCCAGATAAAATTTTGAAAGTCTCAATCAAGTCACCTCTTTATCTTCTTTTTTTAACGTTGGTTATCTTAGTTTCTAGGGTCTATCTACATATTTAAATGACCTTACAGTCCATATTTCGTAGGTTCTATTGCAAAGCTAGATGTTATCTAAAGCCAGTCTTACATAACTCAGTTTAGAAGTATAAAATTATTACATCGATTTGCGGCCATGGGGAATTTAGGAAAACAATCTAAAACGGAAATAGAAGCCTGGGCACGGTAAGAAGGGGGGAAGGGTGCTTAGAGTCACGTGATTTATTTGCAACCTTTGGTCAATTGAACCTATTCTGGATGTTTTGTGAAATACAGGGTTTTCCAATAAGAGGTGTTATTTTGATAATCAATCGTAAAAGATCAATGGTTTCGTTGCTTGTGTGGCACGTAGCGCCGTCTTGTTGAAAGTAAACGTTGTCCAGATCAATACCATCTAATTCCGGCCATAAAAAATCATCTCTCGATAGCGCAATCCATTCACAGTAAATGTTGCTCCAGCCTCATTTTCGTAAAAGTAAGGTCCAATGACTCCGCCGGACCATAAACCGCACCAAACAGTCACACGTTGAGGATATCTTTTCAACAATAACTTTTCCGAGGTTTTCCGAGCCCCAGCTGCGACAATTTTGCTTGTTGACGAAGCCACCGAGGTGGAAATGGGCCTCAACACTCAAGATGATTTGCATTTGATTCACTCAAGTGAATTTTAATAATTTCAATGCGTTGTTGAAGCGTGTATCGTTCCATTTTTATTAATGGCGTCGTTTCTACTTGTCAAATGTCAAAAAATTACAGCTTTAAAAGTAACATCTACCGAAATAGCGGGCTATTCAAAATAACACCTCTTATTGGAAAACCCTGTACATATATTAATATGCGGAACAATTGCTGCAGAATAATCGAGGTCTCCGTGGTCGAGCGGTAAGGCTCTCGGCTAGCAATCAAGGTCAAATTCGGGAGTGCGCAAGTAAATTTTATTAGATAAATTTGTGTTATTTCACAATTTATTAATTTTAAAATGAATTATTCATATTCATGACTTGGTGTAAGACCATTATTCATAATTGAACGTTGCTTTGACCGTGTTTGGTAACTAGATCTGAATAGCAAGGTACTCCCCACCTCACTCTTCCCCATCTCTCCCCCTCTCACTACGTTTAACCTCACAACATACCAGTGGCGGTCGGTGACTTTTTTGTAGAAGGGATGCTGGACATCAAATGTTTATACTCGTACTTACTACGTACTTGATATCAAATATGCACATCTAGACGCTATCCCACGAACAAGATACAATTAGGTACCGTCTTAAATTATCTCCATAAATCCATTAAGCTCCATAACTCAATATTTCCAGTATCCAGATAAGTTTTTTTTCCGCAAATGGCCGAGACACAAAACTTTTTCGCATTAATGATTCAATTATACAACCACACAATTCACTATTATCATTTAGAACACGCTGGCAAAGTATCCATCTTATTTTGGGTATTCATTTTTATTTATTTAAATTATGATTAAAAAGTAAATCGCAGGTTAATAATATTCAATAAGAATTCGACTTCAGTATTCAAGCTCAAAGCAAACTGTCAAAGCAGCGCGCGCATACAATCCAATGGATTAGTAATAGAGTATACGATTCTGTGCATTATACACATGAGCATTAAAGACGGTTTTTGTACGTTGGATGCTATCATTAAGAGGAAACCCGGGCGCTGAGAAATTTGAAAATAGGTATTTTAAAAATCACTTGCTATTTCACTCTGCTCAGCGAGCGCGCTATCGATGTGTACGTACCCACCCAACTAAGAGTGTGTGTGTGCATGTTACGCTCGACTCCCACCTCTCCGCGGCGTGCGTAAGTAAATTTTATTAAATTAATTTGTGTCGTTTTGCTAAATTGATCCATTAAAAATAATATAAAATACTTGTTTGGACAGATGGTTATCTTTTTTGTTTATCAAAACTTAATTAAACCATTCAAGTTGTTTGAGACAGGAAAAAGTATTAAAATAAAATATTTATTTTTTATTTTAGTAAAATTCCTGAAATCGACAGGTTTTAATTCCCTTGCGATGTTTATTTGGCCAAAATGACCAGTTTTTACCACATAAACATCGCAAGTGACCAATTTTCGATATAATATTTCAATTTTTTGTTCACTATTTTGTTTTACGAATCTTATTATTGTGTTTTTTTAATAGAGCCAACGCCAATTCCATTCGTTGAAATTTTGAAAATGACATGAATTGCCGATCACCACACTGCAAATCGGATGGTGTGGAGGAAACCTCCATTTTTTTCCACTTTACCTCCAGACATGTCGGGGTTCTGAAAATCGGATCATGAGTAAAAATGAACTAGTATTTAAATATCCATGTAACTCGAAAATTATAGAAAATTTCATGACTACACGGCGCAACTTTTCCTACTGTGTTTTGTTATAACAGATCACCACGCAAATGGCATCTTTTTAAAAATATATATTTAAAAAAAAATTCTTTATTCATTGTAAGTTGAGAATTTTTTGACTTTCATGCTAGGTACATGTCCGTGTTACGACTAAATTCTGTATCGGGTTGCTACAGGGTTTTGTTATAATACTCGTCCAAATAAGTCGCGTCTCAACTTGAGCGCGCACATACAATAGTCAGGTGGCTTCTTGCTGCTAACTCATCTTCAGTCGCGTCGCGACTTGAGCGTGCGTTTAGACTGGTCTCCCGATCCGGCCTGCCACGCAACTGGCGGACCGATGCATATATCGCCAAGATCCGGACAATCCTCACCCCCATGAACCCGGGCACACCTGCTCAAGTCACCAAACGTAGCGAACCACTTGGGGTGACCTATGACAGAGGTTATCCAATAAATGGTTCCCGGGGCGGCGGTACCCATAACCACCTCCCAAATTGAAAATTATTATAGTACTTGACGTATACAAATTGAATTTGGTCCAATTTTAGTAAGATCGGCAAGTATGGTATACTCGAAATAAGTCACTAAACCAAAAAAAACTAATAAAATATATCAATAACTCGGGAAAAGACAACGCTAGTGCACCGACACAATTCGATATACTACGCTACATCACTTTGCTGTATATTTATTTGTCGAAATAGAAGTTAAATAAATAAAATAACAATATACATTATAGGTTATTGAAGAATTATAATATTATGCTAGTTACCCAAAAGTTATTTTTAAAAAAATTATCCATTTGAGTGTTTTGTATCCATATTGGCAATACGGAACGAAATCACCTCGGAGTCGGTCTGGCCGTAACGGATGTTTTTTTTACAGATATTATTTTACGTAAACATATGAAATTAAAGTAAGAATATCGGAATACTTCACCAAACAAACACAAAAGTGACCAAACGGAAAAAATAATAAAAAAACATCGATTACTCGGGACAACACAACACTAGAATATCGAATATCGATTTATGACTACGTGACATCACTTCGCACAAATACATACGTATTTATCTAAACCCTGTCCCCCGACCCTTACCTCCCGAATACTGAGCGAAAGGGACACATGCAGCTCGGGCTACAAATACCTAAATGAAATCTTCAAAATCGAGGTTTTGTATTCCCCATTTTTCTCCTCCAAAAGTTAACCGATTTTCAATTTTTTTTTACTAACTACATAAAAAGAAACTATTCTATGTCGGACCGTTATGCTTTTTTTCAAAATATATTGTCTAGTTTGTAGACTGAACGTCTTTTGACTGCGTTTAAATCAGGCAATTTTATTGATTTTTGGAAGGTCATAACTTCTATAAGAAGCAATTTATCAAAAAAAACAAAACGTACCGACACGCAAGTCGCCGATATCTATTTTATGTTGAAAAAATATTTGCTCTAGGGTTAAAATCCAGAAAGATAAATGGGGACTACGTTTGTATGGAAAAATCAACGCCCGGTTACGTCTTAATATCGTATAAAGTTGACGAAGATATTGGCTTGCGGGTCTCAGTGCGCATGCGCGGAAAGAAGTACGTTCTAGCATTCTTGGATACGGTTTACAAATCGCTTCCCCACTAGTCCAGTCAGTGGGGAGTTTTACCTTGCAAAAGGTTAGGTAGTAGCGATTTTGATATATGTTGTTAAGATTGGGACTCTTAGGAAAAAAAAAAAATTTCGACCTTGGGAGAGTCGAGCTCGACCCGCCATCTTGGATTGAAGGTGCCAAAATTTGTTTTTTTCAAAATAATTGTGAAGTGGTCGTTTTTACAACCAAATTGTTGAAGTAAACTTAAAGACAACTAAATTACATACGTTTTTTGAGTAAAGTTTTTTTTTTGTAAGTCTAATAGGTAACGAGTTACAGTGGCGGAAATGTGAATATTTTTCTAAAAAATGTTGAAATTCCCAACTTTGTAATTTTTTAGGGTTATTCATTACATAATTATAATAATTTTGCTAACTCATTTCCACACCACCATGAGGTAGAGAACATGGCGCATTTTTTTATTGTGGTTTTCCCAATATGTCTACTCCACAGATATACCAGCGATGGCAGATTTCGAAATTATGTTACATTACTATGAATTATTATTATTCTTTTTTTTTATGAATTATGTAACAATAAATTATGTTACTTAATAACAGTCTTCGTCATCAATGTCATCATCTAACTCATTGCCTGTGATACTGAGATTCTGGGCTTCCATTGACAAAATCTCTTCTTCTTCGTCCTCGACATCGATGTGAACCTCTGGCGAGTTTCGGCATGTTTGACCATTACAGCACCCACATACAATAGAACACTTCAATCCAGCTTTCCTGCAGCTACATGCAACGCCGCATCCTTTTATACAATTGCATGAAATAAATATTAATAAGGTCTCGGGTGCTGGTTTCTTTGTCATTCTTACTGGAACTAGCCCGTTGGTGTCACGTTTCCAGCCCCAGTTTCCTGGATTTTATTGGATTCCATACCATTTTTGGACTTGATGGTACGTTCTAAATGCATGGTACCGTGCAGCGTCGTTCGTTGGTGGCAAAGAGGCAAGATTGAATTTGTTTTTTGTTCTCGACTTTTCGAAACGTTTGTAGCGGACTTCTTCCAAGGTTTCCTTATCCATGTCACCCCCATACAAAGCAATAAGAAAGCGTGTTCCTGCAACTGCTACGTCTTCTGGTGTTGCATCATGTTGTTTGAAGATTCCTATCATGGCATTGAGTCTTGTGTCGTTTTGCACAAGCAAACAAAATTTTGTTTTTCCTTGGTTGAAGAAGGACGATGTTGTATCGCAGCCTCTAAAGGCATGAAGAAATAGAATATTTTCAGCCGCCTCTTTGTATTTCACACTATTCGCAGAATACAGTCTTTCAAAAGTTTTGCCTCTCCCGGGTTTGCGAAGATATATACTACTTTTGGGTGGTGCTAATGCTGTCAGCAGAACTAGGAGATCAACGTCTTCGCCAATAATGAAAACAGCGTCATATGATGAACACAAGGAAATCGCAGTATTGACAATCAACTCATCAGCATCTTATTCAGCCTGCTTAACTGTAAAATCATCCTGTATAAATTGCTTTGTAAGCATCGAAATCAGACGGACTTTGTTATTTTCATTGGCTAAAAATCGTTCTTGTGAAACTTGAACTGGCATTGTTTCATCGAAAAGAACATCTGCAGACATGTGCTATTTCGATCGGCGAAGTCTTTCTGCGGTTTATTTTTTTCACCATCATCAAGCGGATATCCATCGAAAACAATGACTGCATGTGATCCATAGTGATTTCTTACATAGTGAACGTACTTCTCGCAAATTGACCCAAAATAATCATTCCGATTCCATACAACTTTTTGTAAAAGATATCCTCCATCCACAACTTTAATTTTGCTACCTTCAAGTTGCATGCCTTCTGGAAGTTGTTCGAAAACACCATAAAATGATGATTTCGTACCTTTGCGCATTCCTTCTTCAGTGAAAAGCGACAAAGGAAATGGGGCGAGTTCGAATTCAAGGAAATCCTTCAATTCTTCGTCGGATTTCTTCACAATACACATTCTCTGGAACAACATTAGCGGGTTGATGGAAATAGTTGTTTCGCCGACCTTGATGCTGCTGTTGACTGCAAATGGAATAACTTTGTCCTTACGTTTAAATTTTATAGATTCAAAATTTTCAGACGTGGTAACCATGTTAGCCATCCTCTCGGTACCTATTTCTCTGGATAAATGACAATTAATCTTTTCATCCCCGACAATTCCAGTACTGATAGAAAGAAGTGAATTGATTTCGGGGAAGGGACAATGCTGAGAAAACCAATCCAACAGCTTTTTCAAGTCTTGGTCGTCTCGAGTGATACGGAAAGTTCTCATATCGACATGTTGCTCGGATGTATCTAAATTAACGTTACTATATTCCTCAAAAGTGATATTGTGTAATATGTTCGTACAAAATTTATCAAGAAAACTGGAGTTTTACAATTTTTTGTCAAAATTTTCTTCTTTCAACCGCTGTAACTCGTTACCTATTAGACTTACAAAAAAAACTTTATACAAAAAATGTAGGTAATTTAGTTGTCTTTAAGTTTGCGTTAGACAATTTGGTTGTAAAATCAACCACTTCATAATTATTTTGAAAAAAACAAATTTTGGCACCTTCAATCCAAGATGGCGGGTCGAGCTCGACCCCCCCAAGGTCGAAAACTTTTTTTTTTCTTAAGAGTCCCAATCTTAACAACATATGTGAAAATCGCTACTACCTAACCTTTTGCAAGGTGGAGCCCTTTTTTATCCCCCACTGACTGGACTACACTGCTATTATTGCTAATATTTGAGAATGTATCTGTATTTAGACTCGCCCGCGCTGTTTGTATCGTGTCGTTCGTTGTGCGTACACAGAAACGGGACGATAACAATCACGAGGTCTTTTTTTAAATTTTTTTATTTGGTACAATATTTTTTTACATTTCAAAGTTTTCCAGTAATGTTGGCCTCACTGGGTGGCTTGCCCGTGCTGAGGCCTTCATTTTATAATATGAAAATATAATCTAAATACAATCTACAATATAAGATAAAATAATAAATTTAATATATAATCTTGTGTGTTTGTGAGTGATGTGTGTTTATATTGGTTTTGTGAGTTACGTGTAGGTTTTATTTTTATTTTATGCTATGACATTTTGGTAATATTGTCTTTTTTGTTCTTTAATCCATTTGGTAATTTTGTGTGTGAATTTATTTTTATTTTCCTCAATTTTAATTTCAAGTTTTACACTGTTGAAAGTTTTTATAGCATGGTATTGGTAGTGTCTTTGTCCAAAGCTTGAATTTACTGTCGGAGTTTTTATGTTTTCTTTGTACGCTTGTCTAACTGGTCTGTTAGTGTTATTTTGTGCATGTTGAAATTTATTTTTTTTGTCAAAAATGTAGTTTAGTAGTGTTTTAACGTATAATTGGCGTATATCTAGTACGTCACAGCTGTTGAATATTTGGTCTGTATCAGTCAGTCTATGTTTTTTTAGTATTACCTTTAAGATCGTTTTCTGTGCGGTTTCTATGTAATTGATTGCCGAGTTTGTTGCTCCTCCCCAAGCAATAATTCCATATTCTAATTCATATCATATTATTGATTGGCAAAGTGCAAAATATATTGTTTTATTTTATATATGTTTCTTATGTTTAGGAAAATGTGTATTGTTTTGAGAAGTTTATTTGTGATTTGTTTGATGTGAGGTGTCCATCTAAGGTTATGGTCAATTAAGATTCTTATAATAATAATATTTGTATGATTTTTACAGCATCGTTTTTGTTAAAATAATCACACTAAGGTCGCTGTAGAAATATTAAAATATTTAAATTGCAGTATTGCTGTTTACGGCTAGAAGTCCACTTCTTTTTACTCTAAAATGCAAAGGATGCGGAGCATCCACAGCATTTATGGACGGACTGCGCCTGCAACATACCCCATACCCAGGAAAAATGTTATGCAAGCTTTCCTCTTTTGTGAACTCACACAGATCGACTTAACATAGCCCAAAAAGAGCACTAAAGACAATTCTAAAAGTTCCAAGTCTACAACGTATAAAAACTTTATTCAAAAAGTATTTTATTTAAACTAAAAAAACACATATCTGAATACTCCACTGCCCAACATAAATACTCAACCAGAGCAATAAGCCAAAATAGATGGTTACTTCCAGTTTGAATACATCTTTTGGACAGAGAAATATTAAATTCTATAATGCTCTACCAAATCAAACAAAAAAAATAACGGAAATGAATAATATTTAAAACAAAAGTAAAATCATGGCTGAGAGGATATATAAAGTGATATTTTTGGGTATGTGGTAAGAAGACAATGAAAGATGTTGGCTGTGAGGCCACAGCGTTTATTTGAGTCAGTAGCGCAGTTGCGAGATGACTCTGGACCGATAATGATGACATCAGGTGTAAGCGGCGATCACGGCGGTGGTGGCAGGGTCTAGGTGCATGGGGAGCACAGGCCAGGGATGAAATCCGAGGTTACGGAGCTGATTTAATCCCGCGGAGTCCATGATTATCCGTAGCCTCTCCTTTAAGGCGATGCACTACGTCGTGTAATATTTTGAATCGAGCCGCTATCAATAACACACCTTACGTAGATGACGATATGGATTAAATTCCCGCTTAACACCATCCATCTGTTTTGATTTATGCAAGAAAAAAAACATAGCCAAAAAGTGCGTTTAATTTTATTTTGTGGATGTTCAGGCTCAAATATTTAAATGTTTTTCGATCATTTTATAAATAACTTAATTCGCCACATTATACAATAAAACCATAATCGAAATTGGGTTCGTAAGAAGAGATTTTGAACTTTAAAGCAGTTTTCATAGGCCTTATACATTATTTTTTTCTAGGCTTGTAAAAAGACTTATCTAAAAAATACTCGATCATTTCAAAGGCCAAGATGTATTCTACTCGCAGTATTTAATTAAAGCATCTGAAACATTTCTAGGCGACCAAATTTTCAAACCAAAAACACATGATTTTGCATTACTATGTATTGCATCGCCTTAAGATCTACGTAACGCCGGGAGTAGTGGGTAGTTCCGTGGCCTCTAGCGGCGCAGTGAGATTGGAAGCGGGTAGGAAGGGCCGGCTGGGCGGGAGCCTATTCAACTTACAAACATTATGATTACAATGTAAAGACAACTTGAAACTAAATACAGAAGTTTAAAAAACTACATGCCGCTTACATCATGTACAAACTTTGTCATTGGAACTAATGAGAAGAAAAAAAATTGCGAAATTTTTTACTGTTTTTAGTTTCCTGAAAAGTAACTTCACGTCATTTACACCATTTTGGGTAAATAAGTCGCTATTCACGAAAAATTCCAATACAGTAGATCATATTAGTTAAAATTTATAATGATTTTTAAATTTCATTAAAAACTAAAGTAAATACTTAAATCAAATGTAGTTGTATCACAGAACTTTTTAAAGTGAAAGTTTTATTTGAGTCCTGTTTTAACTCAACCGTTTTGCGTTTCGTCTGTCTGTAAATATGTTTTTACGTTCCATTTCTGTTTTGTGGAAGTTTTAAAATTAATCGATAAATATTATTTTTTAATTTTTTTTTCTAATTCGCATTATTTCAAAATGAAAATTTAAAAAAATATATTTGCTATCGGGATGGTGACATTTCTTTGAACAAAATGTATAATTAATTATTTTAAATTTTGATATTTACGCACCTAATTACAAATCTGATTTCTTCTTCAATAGTTGCAAAAAATACTTTGTGACGTCAGAGGAGCTTACAAGGTATTTAATTTTCATATAACAAATTTTATTATTCCAGAAAGAGAAAATTCAATTGGAATCACCGGTACAATATTGTATTTGTATGCCTTTCTGAAAGAACTGAATTTATTATTTTTTTAAAGATAAACTAATTTTTATAAGACAAGGAATTTTTTATGCATAGCACAAAGAATAACAAATTATTGCAAGCAATAATTAGTCGCATGAAATATCAAGACAAATTTCAAATATCTCCCGAGTAAAAATAAATGCCGGGAATTGAACCAGCACCTTCTGATGTCCGGTCAAGTGCTCTGGACCACTGAGCTACGTCGGTTATTTCTAACACGCCAAATAATTCCATATGTACTAGTACTTCAATAAAAAATTACTGCTTATAATGAATTGAATTTATATACAGAGAAAACTATTTGATCATATTGCGTATGTACAGGGGCAAACAAATAATTGATATTTAAAGCTTAACTTGCAAAAAGTATTGTTTTTCTAAAATAATTAAATTGGCGCCATCCATAAAAGCGCGGATGGCGAATTCTTTTAAGAATGCCCTTAAAAGAATTATAAATTTCTTCCGGAAGGTTTATATATATATACAGTGTTTTCCAATAAGAGGTGTTATTTTTAATAGCCCGCTATTTCGGTAGATGTTACTTTTGAAGCTGTCATTTTTTGACATTTGACAAGTAGAAACTACGCCATTAATAAAAATGTAACGATACACGCTTCAACAACGCTTTGAATTTATTAAAATTAACTTGAGTGAATCAAATGCAAATCATCTTGAGTGATGAGGCCCATTTCCACCTCGGTGGCTTCGTCAACAAGCAAAATTGTCGCATCTGGGGCTCGGAAAACCCAAGAGTTATTGTTGAAAAGCCTCTTTATCCTCAACGTGTGACTGTTTGGTGCGGTTTATGGTCCGGCGGAGTCATTGGACCTTACTTTCTCGAAAATGAGGCTGGAGCAACAGTTACGGTGAATGGATTGCGCTATCGAGAGATGATTAATGTTTTTTTATGGCCGCAATTGGATGGTATTGATCTGGACAACGTTTACTTTCAACAAGACGGCGCTACGTGCCACACAAGCAAGTAAACCATTGATCTTTTACGATTGAATATCAAAATAACACCTCGTATTGGAAAACCCTGTATAATACATGGGTATTATATTTACTGAAAGTAGAAAAAAGTCAAAAGTCGTAAAAAAATATTTTCGGGCGCTTAAATTGCCAAAGCTAGCTAAACCTTATGAGATAAATCAAAATAATTTACTACGGAATTTTATATATTAATAAGGCCTACAGAAAAATGCTTCACAGTATACGCCTATCTCCTAAGGTTAACTCTCAGCAACGCCGGGTACAAGTCAGCTATAGATAATAGAAGAGAAGAGTTTTAGTCATCGCTCTGAAATCTGTCGAGTCTTCGTGACACAATTTATTCCAGGCTTTAGATCCTGACACTCCAAAAGCAGATAATATCTGACATGCCGATTGATTCTATGTCGGTATCTACATATTTTTTCGCAATTACTGACAAATAAACGTCACACATTATTTGATCATGCCAACAATCACTACCCGTGCGCTATACATAATGTCAAGGGTTCTAAATCGAAAGGGCATTATTGACGTTTTGCTACATTTCAGGAGAGCAAAAATATATTATTTATTAATTACAAAATTATAAGTTATAAAGTTAATACTTTAACGCATTGAAATTAACAATTTTGTATGTTTTTGAAATGAATAAACAAAATTCAATTGAATTGAAAATACTAATTTTCGCTAAATTTTCACTAACACACTTTTGGCTTAGGACCCTCGTTGTAAAGGTAGGTTATGTAGTCCGTACATTGCGTGAAGGGTGTGCTAGTAATAAGGGTGTATTATTATACACTATAGGCTGTATAGGGTAGGAACACGATCACGTGAGGGTGGAAACACGCGACTGTCAAAGTGGAAATTCATTATTATTGATGTAAAAATATTACATTGTACATGCTTGGCAAAGGTAAGGAGCAAACCTTCGAACGTTAAGGGATGATTGAACGTTGCAATTTTGTTAATTAAATGCTCAGCCGTTTGGAAAATGTACATGTTAGTTAATGGAAGGTGAGGTGAGGTGAAAGATGAATCTACCTACCTGTTATTTCTACCTGAATAAGCAAACCATTCGACTTTTTGATCAACATTTGAGCCGTCGACTTGCAAAACCCGCTCTGTAATTTTTCGGAAATCTGTAGATGTCAAATACTTGAATATAAAAGTACCTTATATATAGGTAATATAGGGTTTTCCAATAAGAGGTGTTATTTTGAATAGGCCGCTATTTTGGTAGATGTTAATTTTGAAGCTGTCATTTTTTGACATTTGACAAGTAAAAACTACGCCATTAATAAAAATGGAACGATACATGCTTCAACAACGCATTAAAATTATTAAAATTCACTTGAGTGAATCAAATGCAATCATCTTGAGTGATGAGGCCCATTTCCATGCATAGCATAATGGTATTCTATTTTTCTTATAATTAGTGTATGTAACTCGCTCAACAAGCACAAGAACCAGTTTCTTCATTGGTGAGATTGCGAACATAAATATATTTTGTAACCATATGTACTTATATAACATCCTGTACCTACTTATATATACAGGGTTTTCTAATAAGAGGTGTTATTTTGATATTCAAAGAAACTTTTCCCGTAAAAGATCAATGGTTTCGTTACTTGTGTGGCACGTAGTGCCGTCTTGTTGAAAGTAAACGTTGTCCAGATCAATACCATCCAATTCCAGCCCTAAAAAATCATTAATCATCTCTCGATAGCGCAATCCATTCACCGTAACTGTTGCTCCAGCCTCATTTTCGAAAAAGTAAGGTCCAATGACTCCGCCGGACCATAAACCGCACCAAACAGTCACACGTTGAGGATAAAGAGGCTTTTCAACAATAACTCTTGGGTTTTCCGAGCCCCAGATGCGACAATTTTGCTTGTTGACGAAGCCACCGAGGTGGAAATGGGCCTCATCACTCAAGATGATTTGCATTTGATTCACTCAAGTGAATTTTAATAATTTCAATGCGTTGTTGAAGCGTGTATCGTTCCATTTTTATTAATGGCGTAGTTTCTACTTGTCAAATGTCTCAAAATGACAGCTTCAAAAGTGACATCTACCGAAATAGCGGGTTTTAAAAAAAATAAATTATTTAATTTAAATCAAATATAATACAATAATACACAGTTTGAAAATGGCCTTGAAAGCCGAAACAGCTGTAACAATAACAAAAAACCAAAAAATACTAGCAGAACTCAATAATTATATTATTAAATTTGATATTAATTAAATTTAAAAAAAAAAACTAAAAGGAGTTCTACGAATTAAACACAAAAACAATAAAGAAATAGCAGGCTATTCAAAATAACACCTCTTATTGGAAAACCCTGTATTTTCACATTATACTTGTGATCATAATTTTAAAACTGTGTATTTTGTACCTACTTTACAATGGATTACATCTATTTACTGTCAGTATCTCCTGTATAATACAGATATTCTCCTATGTACACTGTATCATGTATCACTTTTATGTAAAATCTTTTTTAGGAGTATATATAAAGGGTGTATCGGCACGTACCCGACAAACTTTAACCAGCTATTCCTTAGCACATTTGGAGTAAAAAATGTTATGGGCACTTTGCTGTCCGGTAACATTTTTTTTTAATAAAAAATTTACTATTCATATTTTCACCACATGTCACCAATGTTTTATCCTTTGTCAAAGTTTGAAAACCCATCTGGCAATATTTTGTTCGAGTTTCGTTGAATAATGTACGTACGTACCTACGTTGGCGCGCTTTTACAATCACAACGAAATGGCACGGCACCATTCGTCTCATTTTTAACTATTATTATTTAGTGTGTACGAAAGAGCGAGGACACTTTTTGACACACTTGCTAATAACAGCTGTTGAACACGAGAAACAATGCAAATGACAGTGACGGAGTGTGGATTTTTTATTTATTTTTTGTTTTTAATGGAAAAAAAATGTTACCGGACAGCAAAGCGCCCATAACATTTTTTACTCCAAATGTGCTGAGGAATAGCTGGTTAAAGTTTGTCGGGTACTTGCCGATACATCCTGTATATAAAGAAATAATACTTTCGGCCATGAAAATCTCAAAATATAGTATGAAACAAAGTCGGTATCCGCGTCTGTCTGAGCGCTTAGTTCTTCTTAACTGTCCTACAGATTATGATAGAGTTTTCACCATCATTTAGAGAATTTCTTCCGGGAGGTTTGAATATATAAAACATGCATATTACACTTACTCGGGAGATATTGTCAATTTGTATTGATATTTCAGGCGACTAATTATTGCTTATGATATTTTGTTATCCTTTGTGCTATGCATAAAAAAACCTGGTCTTATAAACATTAGTTTATCATTAAAAAAATAGTAATATTTGACAAGTCAAAATATTTCACCAACAAATGTAGATATAATATGTCTCGACGCCATCTAGTGGGAAATTTAGCACTAACAAAGCCTTTCCTACAAAAATAAAATTGGTTGCTTACTAATTATTGCTTATAATCATTTTTTATACTTCATATTATTTGTACTATTAAGTTTTAATATGTAGGTATCTGAAATCCTCAGCACGGGAGATTCCAGTGAGAGCATCATTATATCTATTTGTTACTAAAAAGGAAGATAATACATCTTTTATTATTATTATTAAATTATAACAGGCTTGCAGTAAATCTTTTCGAAGCAGTGCATACTGTCGGAACTCATCACATAAAAATATTAATACAATCTGATCAACAAACGTACCTACGTACGCTCACGGATGTACTTTCAGCCATAGATAGCAGGATTCCCCATTGAAGCAAAGTGGTAAATTATTATCAATCTGATTCTGGAGGACTAGAAACAGGATTCAGATAAAACATATACACGTCATCGTGATTTAATTGGATTATTCAACTAAAAAAAGTGACATTGTAAATCAAAACTGTCCAAATATACTATAAAACAACGGCATTGAAAGGTTACAAAGGTCATTTGAAACATAATTACCAAACCACAAAAGTTTGTAAGATAGTGTCCGATACTCCGAGCCAAAAAAAAATTCCTTAGGAGTACCGCAAGGAACTATTCTCGGACCTATTCAATTTATAATATGCATTAATTTCCATGACGATATTAAATAACATACTGCAAAAAGTATTTATAATAATCGCGTTTAGTGAAAAGATCTGAAAGGTATTCGCAAACCTTCCTCTTCCCATTAAAAAAAATTATTAATGTACTGTTTTCTAAAAAAGGCCTAGAATTTTCGATTAAGCTATTGAACTCATTGAGTACTCGGGTGAACAGTTAACCCTTGCGTGTGCGGGCGATTTTGTGATAAGTTGAAATAATGCCATGTCGTGGGGAAATCTAACCTAGCCTAACCAGCCAACACACGAGTGCTTTACACACTTATAGTTCCTACTTAACTGATAAAAAAACTGGTTGATATAGAATTAACTGGACTGGTATGTGCGGTACTGAAAATGACAGATTTAAAAAGAATTTATATAGGTATCAACAGATACCTAATTACTCGAAACCAGTGGAACTATTACAACCTAAAGTTAAAGAATGTCGTAAGGCTGAATCAAAAAGGAAGTTAGTTAGATAGGCCAATCTTATTAATTTTGAAGGATAGACGTCATCCGAGAGTTTTATAAATTTTCTAGCGAACTCTTGCCCAACTTTTATACACGGTGGACATTTTGTGTCACATGAGTCGTTTTTACGACTCGTTCTTGTGTGCTGCTCAGCTGCGGACTACAAATATTACCTTCACACAGGAGGTTCTGAGGAAAATATTTCCCTATGTTTTTATTTTCGAGTATCCCAAAATCGAACCGAATCTATGGACGTCACGTGTGACATCATCAGTCACCAGTCTCAAAAAGCCTACGCTTTTTTTCAACCGGTGCTGCATTTATTATGCGATTCGAGACGTTTTTTATACTTAAGATTACCCGCTTTTAACATTGAAGAATACTAGGTAAAATGTTAACATCCCTTCACTAATATTATTGTATTGAACCAAAGTGTAAAAATACATCCATGGCCGCACCTGATAAAACGATTTACCGTTGTTCAAATACCTGCATTACTACGAAATAAATTGTGTTACTTTGGACCTTGTAGACCATAGATATATTACTCACACAGACTAGTTGTGATGTCAGAACGTGTCGGATCAGCGGATTTTGTGGTACCAACCAATCGATGTGTTTCGATGTGATGGTGTTTTATTTGTTAAATGACGATTATAAATTATACTTATAATAATCAATACATATTATAAAAGTAAGTGTACAAACGAGGGAGTTGTATGGTGTGGTAGTCCTCTATAACCCATCCATGAAGAAGGTTCCAGTTTTTACCTGAAGGGCGTGCTTTTGAAGATATAAGGGCTGGAATTTTCACCCTCTAAACATTTCTAGAACAGTCCAGAACATTCTAGAGTATTCGAGAGCATTCCACAACTTCCAGCAACATCCCAGATCATAGTGAACTAAAAATAGGATTGCAGGCAGTTTCCTGATAAACTTTTATTAAATTTGTAATCCTGACAATACATTGGAATCTCTAAGTAGTATAAAACAATCTAACTATCCGCATCTGTCTGTTTATCCGCTTAGTTCTTCCAAACCATGCAACGGACTTTGACAGAGTTTTCGCTATCATTTAGAAAATTTCTTCTGGAAGGTTTCTATTTATAATACATGGATATTATATTTATTAAAAGCAGAGAAAAGTCGAACAACGCCGGGTACACGTCAGCTAGAATTTAATAAAACTTATGTTTTTGGAATCAGCGTTTATTGATCTACCTACATGAATGTGTTGCTTAAGTTATACTGGAGTTATTGCTTGGTGACAGGGATATCAACCTAGTTTTTGATATTTCGATGTCGTCGGCACAGTCTGTAATCAATATAGCGAAGATAACATAAAACCCTTTGGATAACAAAATAATACTTCGCTGTCACAATATTAAGAGTTTATTTTTAACGGAAATCTACGTCACTTTTCGAATCGTAAATTCGACCATTCTTGACAGGTTCGTTATTTCATAATCTGATAAAACTAACTACATTTTGTGCGAATAAATCGTAAAGGTGACATATTTTTTTATGCGAGGTCAAAAGGTCTCCCTAAAGCAGTCCCTCAGCCCTCGGTCACGAAGTAGGTGGAAAAACCTCTCCCCATGAACTCGGGAGCCCCTGCTAAGTCAGCAAACGTAGTGAACCTCTCGGGGTGACTGTCAGGGGTGTTGTTTTTTTTAATAAATGGTTCAAAGGGCGGTGATACCCACCCTCGTCTCCCAAATTGATTGGCATCTTATGCAATAAATTATCAAGCGTAAAATTATAATATCCCGTGATTTATTGTATTGATTTGGAAGATTTTTGAAATCGTGTTTTTATGTATAATAAATATCTCACAAGAGTCCCAACGACACGCTCCAGAGTGGAAGATACTCTCAGTATCGCCCTGGTGTTACACCACCATTCTGAATCGAAACATTGCTTGAAAGGTTTGGCCGTGTTTGTTGACCAGATCGGAATAGCCAGGTACTTCCCCAACTTCCTCATCCCATCTTCTTTTCCCTCCCCAATAATTTCCGCCTAACAACATACCGCGTTGACCCGTCGGTGGCTGAGTTGATATCGCGTTTGGGTCCCACCCAGGCGTATTGTGTTCAATTCCTCGACTGGCTAAGACCTCCATCAAAACACAAGCGACATTTTCGGCTTACTGTAATGATAGTAGGAGATTTTCAAATATTGTCAGGTTATTCGTAACCCGGGAATGTCTTTTATCAAACATCCAAAAAATATATTTAACAGTTACGCGGTGGCTAAAAGTAGTATTCGAAATCTTCTCAGAGAGGTACCTACCATATACCCTGTGAACCCAGTTTAAAATTAATTCCAAAATGGAAATCAATAAATTAGCAATATATTATTTTTAGATCGCTTAGGTTATTTTAAGATAAATGTTAATGGAGTTGATTAATTATTTCGGTGCTGCCGCAGGTTACAGCATGCCATTAATTTAATTAATTATTTAACATCAAGTGACGTCACGAACGGTCAGGGAATGGGGAGAAATAATTAAAAGAAAAACAAACAAATAAAAAAATTCTTTTCATCAATTTATGTTTTTAAATTGGTTCTGTTCTACGGGTATTTGAATGGAGCTTGCTCTTGGGAGCTAGCAGCATTGATCCCCTTGCACCGATGCACGAACGCGAAACTCGTATACGTACATTAAAATTCATAGAGAAGTCAATCAGGGAAAGGTCAACAAACCATGTTGCGAGGAGCGCGGGAGGCGGCGTGACCGTGATTTGTCAATAAATGAATCCGATGGTATACAGGAAACTCGCATTATAATATCACTATTCAGATCTCTAAAATGAATTCTGCTTACGTATTACAAGTTCTTTTTACAATGGCGCGCAAATTGCTGGCGCAAAAAAACTCGACTACAAATCCCAAATCGGGTAAACGAAATTTCGGGTTTGTTTCAAAAATTGAACATTGAAAAAACTGAAAAATGTGTTATAATTTACCCATCTCACGCATTTTTAGCGTCGCTACACGGTTCATTTAAAATCGAACTTTCAGATCCTATGCAGAAAAATCGCACAATGTATTGCGCTGCAAACCTTTGCTTTACTTTAGAGAACTTTACTTTTCTGCGAAGGGCCTAGTTATTTCAATGTGCGCTCTTCGGCGGTCATTGTACGAATGATGTCATAGTTTATTCAAAGTATTCTCGAACCCTCCTGGTGCCAAAAATATTGTCACGTGATTGGTCTCCGGTTCGTCGAAATGATACCCAGATTTCATGTTAGGGCAAGTTTATAAATTTGGATGTCTGTGGCGAAACTCGACAGACACGAGCACTAGTTTACTGCTGATGTTGGATTCACGAGAACGGGTCGTTTCTTCGACTCGTTCTTGTGTAAGTCGGCTCGCATGTGGAACGAGCTACCGGTATCTGTTTTGTAATCCGGGCTTCTTCAAGACCCGCATTAATAAATCTTTCCTTAAACCTCTAACTTACCTCGCCGCGTCTGCCCAAATGGGTGGCGTTATAGTTCCCTTGTATTTACACTGTACAGACAAGGTGAAGTATCAATTTTTTTTTAAGTCTATACAAGGAAGAGGGCGGCACATTGCTCTGGTTAAAATCTTAACTCATAATAATATTCATGCAAGTTTTTTTTATACTGGCACCACTTTGTTCCAATCCTCAAAAACACGGTCATTGTCGCATTTCGCGTTTTGTTGCTAACTTTACGTTTATTCAGATAACATTTATAATATCATTGACCCGGTCTGTTTTGAATTGCTTTGAAATCCGGTCAATTTGGTAAATCGAGATTTTTAAATTGACTTAAAATATTCCCCTGATATTGCTGCAAATGCGTATTGCTGTTTTTTACATTTGCGTTGCGCGACCAATCGATATTTGTCAAACCAACCAGATTGTTAACAAAGTCCGCAATCTCCGTCTTACTACGATCGTAATACGATCCTATTTATGGGGATCAAGCGGTTGAAAAATCTGAAAACTACGACAGGTATACGCAGTGATTATGAGTAACATTTTCTACTAACCCGTACTTATCCCCCCGTATTATCTGTTGCGACGGTGAAGATATACAAAATATATATTTTTTTTTAAATCGTGTCCCAAAAGTGTCACATTAGACCGGAGCGACATTGTATGGAACTTTTTTTTAGATTTCCGTTTTATGCAAACAAATCTTTCAAAATACGTAAAAATGTTCTATCGAGGTACTGAAATTTTAAGGACAAAATATATTCAGTCATTTTTGACAGATTTCATGAATTTCAGGTACATGTAAATATATTTTTTAAGTATTGTTACGAGAATATGATATGATAAAATTAGAGTTTGTAAACTTTTTCTACTAACTGAAATTTTAAGAACAAAATATTTTCAGTAATTTTTGACAGATTTCGTGAAGAATTTGCGAAATTTATGATTTTCAAACACATAGATATAATTTTTAAGTATTTTTACGAGAGTATGGTTAAATTAGAATTTTCAAAACTTTTCATAAAAATTCTCCAGTCCTAAAGAGTCCTGAATTCTCCAGTCTAAATAAATATCAAATTTACTTTTGCCACTGATCTTCTAATAAATTTAATACCAATAGTAATGGACAGTAATATAGCAATTGAAAAATCAATGTCCAGTGACCCAGTGTTTTACTATAGTGTCACCTGCGTGCAAAGTCGTAAACTTTAATAAAAGTGTGTTTATCTGCCAGGTAAGTATGTTTTCTGTATCTGTTCGTAAATAATACAGTGAGATAGAGCCTATGAACTCGTAATAATTTGTATAGCGCCTTTTAGGTGATTTTTAACAAAAAACGGCTCTATATAAACTATCCAAATATTAATTATTATATAAGGTGTATTTTTTCCGCTATTACAATACAGACATTTGATTTATGAAATATCACTCCAGCCTACTGTGCATTGCCACAATACTGACATTTGATTTATGCAATGTCGCTCCAGCCTACTGTGCATTGCCACAATACTGACATTTGATTTATGCAATGTCGCTCAAGCCTTCTGTGCATTGCCACAATACTGACATTTGATTTATGCAATGTCGCACACGCCTACTGTGCATTGAAAATTGATATGCAGATAAATAAAATAAAACTGAATTATAAACTGGATTATGTTAAGGTCTTCAATTCAATTCTGTAAGCATTTTCCAGGGTAAACAAGTATCAGGGGAAATCTGCTCTTTATTCCGAAAGTTTTTCGATTTGAAAAATAAAAAACGGCAAACATTTGCGTCTTTAACTCTGGGGATGTTTGGGGAGGAAAAGTACAGTAAACTAAGTAAGTTATCACCATATCCTATACCCCCTACCACCCCCTTTAATATCACATACATTGTGTACGTTCGGAGTCGTGATTTTAGGGGTTGATGCAAATTTATATTTGTAAGTTCTTGGCCTTTTATGGTTTCCAAAGCAAACCTTATTTAACCTAAGTTGCTCTTTAAATTTTAAATGGAACTTTGTTATTATAAATATAGATTTTTGTATGTTTATCTGTGAACTTAAATACAAGTTTTTCATATTTTAGATGGAGTTTTAAAGAGAAACAAATTCTTTTCGCCAAAATGTCAAACAGAACCTTATCGTCCCGAGGGCACGATGGATCCTAGAAGAGATTAGGTGGGATCCAGTTTAAAACGAGACAATACCCTAAAATAAAGCCAGAATCTAAACGACGTAAGTGAAGCAGCCGTGCACAAAAATATGCGACGCGCGGTCCTGGTGTATTGGACAGACCTGCGGTTGAATTTACCTTATCAAATCTCTAAAATAAAGTGGGAATATCAACGACATAATTGATGAAGTCACGTGAAAAATAATATTCGGAGCGCGGCTCGGCGTAATGGACGGACCTACGGTCGACTTTGCCCTAGAAGTCCTAGAAAATCGACCTTTCCGTGGTGTTTATTTTAAATATTTCTGATGAATGTATTACTAAATTTTCAAATGTTTCTAGAGGGATCCCTCGGGAAGTTACTAATTCATCGTCAAGAAAAATAAAATTTGGTGCTCAACGATAATTTTATAATTAATAATCAATTTTTAAACCGTTTAACTTAAAATATATTGATGGTGAGGCCCTGTTTTTTTTAATCTTATATTTATTTTAATGTACATGTGGTTTTTTGTGATATTTCACCCTCCATGCTAGGGATGACCCCGTGTTATGGCGGGTGAATTTTACAGTTTGCGGACATAGAATCTATACATTACTATAAAATAAAAAATAAAAATGATGTATAGCTAGTTTGGGTTGCAGAAGAGGATGGAGAAGTTAAAGAATTATAATAAGATGAAAAATTTGAGAAATTATTAGTAAATAGATCACACTAATTGATGATGTGTATACTATACCGCTAAGTTAGGGAATAAGGATTTATTTATATGGGTATTGTAGTTGTGATGTATTCCGTGTGTAAGGATCCATTTCGTAATTTGTTTTTATTGTCACAAAAAATATTTTAATCCTTTTAGTCTTAAATCGACCTCTTTTGACAAACGATATAATTCGGATGAATCCATCTGATCAATGCAAAGATGACTGTAATTCATTATCACTCACCTGCAGAGCAAAATCTATACAAAACTGACCAGAGATGTCTCTTCTGTCCACTACTTTTAATTTTTAATTTTAAAATTTTATTTCAAATTAATTTTAAGTCGACCGCTTCTCCAAAAGGAATGGGGTTGACTCACGGTTTTTAGGTTTTCAGGGATAAGGTTAAAGATTTTAGGAGCTAGGAAGAAAAATTATCTTTGAGCTGACGTGGTATGTAGTGAAGGTACTTTGTAGTGACCGTTGGTTATTGTTCTTACATATAAACGTATTACATCCGGAGAGATCCCTCTAGAATTTTTTTTAGTAATACGTTAATCGGAAATAATTCAAATGTGAGCTTCCAGCAAACCCACGTTATTTAAAAAAAATATATATTTCCTAGTATTCAAAAATACTAGAGAATAGTGCTTACAACAATATCTAAGGACGGGTTGTTTCGAAGAATTTGAACAATTCATCAAATTTCAACGTTCATTTTCAAGTTCTACGAATGATTTTTTCAGGTTCTGTTTTTATTTCAGTTTTGACAAGCAACTAGCCTATAATTATATAATAGCAGAACTTGAATAGGAGTTTCACAGAACCCGAAAATAAACGTTGAAATTTGATGAATTGTTCAAATTCTCCGAAACAACCCGTCCTAAGTAAATAAAAAATGTTCGTTTGTTCAAAATCTAATATCCGAAAGTTCTTCACCGATTGCTTTGAAATTTTAACACAACGTATTTGAATGCAACGTTGTCAAAATTTCAAAGCAATCGGTGAAGAACTTTCGGAGATTTAAGATTTTGAACAAACGAACTTTTACATTTTTATTTATAGACTAGCTGTACCCCACCACGCGTTGCTGTAGCCAGCAGATAGGTTTGTTTAAAAAAAGGATATTAGTCAAACAGATAGCGTTGTTTTGAAAAAAAAACATGTTTTTACCAGTTCTAGATGACATCTATATATATTTAAAAACACACGCGTATTTGAATGCATCGTTGTGTCAAAATTTCAAAGCAATCGGTGAAGAACTTTCGGAGATTTAAGATTTTAAACAAACGAACATTTACATTTTTATTTATATAGATTAAATTTAATATAATATTTGTTTACTGACTCAATAATAACATAGTACAAAGTATTTAATAAGAACTGAAAATCTGAATAAAGTAGCGACAAATGGCTCGGTAGGGCGATACAAATTCACCGTCATACAAAAATGAAATTGCACTACGTTTATTCTTTCTTCAAGGACCTCCATCGCAGCCTGTATCTATTCTCGGTCCAACATTAGAACAACCCGTGGACGCGCATGTCTCCGCCTCTTCTCCCCACTCCTACAAGGACGAGCGTTAACACATTCAGACCCACTATTTTAATAAATTAATTATTTAATTTATTTGTCTACCAGCAAATAAAATATTTTAATACATTCAAATAATGATGATGATAATATTACAATACATATTGTACTTTATTAGGCATCAGATTTATCAAATCGGCTAAGAAATCAATCCAAAGTTGAAAATATCATCATGGCCATTAAAAAAAAAAATTTTTTCCTCAGATGATTCATTTGAAATGTCAAAAGCTAACGAATTATCATTATTGTCCTCGAGTTCATCAACAATGTGATCGATATTCCAATTTTTTTTTTCGATGCCAACAATATGTCGAACAAAGTTACTCCAATGTTCTGGTGTAACTTTTTCGATACCTTCTTGCATGAGTCGTCTTACGTCACTTATTTTGAAGGAGGTATTGTTTACCTTGACATGCTGTTTAACCATTGACCACACCAATTCAATCGGGTTTAACTCACAATGATAAGGAGGTAATCGGAGCACAGTTTTGTTGACTTCGATCGCAGTAACATCTACCACATACTTATCATATATCATCTGCCTGTACAAACTGGCGACCAGCAACAACTCCGTTTTAATCATTCTTGTATCAATATTCAGTTCTCCCTTTTCTTCAAGCCATTGAATTATGTTACCTTTCTTCCATTGTTTCGTTGGAAGCTTGTCCAATTTGACAGAATGATATGGGGCATTATCCATAACTATGCAGCAGTTTTCATCCAGTGATATCAAAATGTTCTTAAACCACTCCAAAAATGTTTCCCCATTCATTTCGTCGTGATAATCCGCCGATTTACAAGCACCCGAGTAGTTAGCATGCCAGCTACTCGCCAAAAGCGTGCTTTTCACTGACATGTGTATCTGCGGCTTAAAAGCTATATTGTTGGGTCGCGGGGTATAAAAATGACGCATAAAAAAGACGTTACAACCGAGTTACGTACGTAAAAGGTTTTCCGATAACTCAGTTAGTTGGCATTCGTGCTCACCGGCTCGAGTGACGCGTGTACATTGTTGGCGCATGATCGATATGTTTGAAATAACGTGTGAACTTTGGTATACAGGGTGTAACAAAACGCGTTTAACAATATTTTTTAGGTGTTTGACGTCATAACATTTGAAATATTCTTTCCAATATCATCGTTATGTAATTTTGTAAATCAACATTTTTAATTCACATATTTGTAGTCCCACGACAACTTCTAATTTTTTTATTAATTTATTTAACTCTGGGCCAAGAGACTCTGATTCAAATCGTTCCCAACTGACAAATTTTTAACCAGCTGACTTGTACCCGGCGTTGCTCTACTTTTCTTTACTTTCTATAAATATAATATTCATGTATTATATACAGGGTATTCCAATAAGAGGTGTTATTTTGAATATCCCGCTATTTCGGTAGATGTTACTTTTGAAGCTGTCATTTTTGACATTTGACAAGTCGAAACTACGCCATTAATAAAAATAGAACGATACACGCTTCAACAACGCATTGAAATTATTAAAATTCACTTGAGTGAATCAAATGCAAATCATCTTGAGTGATGAGGCCCATTTCCACCTCGTCAACAAGTAAAATTGTCGCATCTGGGGCTCGGAAAACCCAAGAGTTATTGTTGAAAAGCCTATCTATCCTCAACGTGTGACTGTTTGTTTCGGTTTATGGTCCGGCGGAGTCATTGGACCTTACTTTTTCGAAAATGAGGCTGGAGAAACAGTTACGGTGAATGGATAGCTATCGAGAGAATGATTTGTTATGGCCGGAACGGGATAGTATTGATCTGGACAACGTTTACTTTCAACAAGACGGCGCTACGATTTTACGATTGAATATCAAAATAACACCTCTTATTGGAAAACCCTATATATACATAAACCTTCCGGAAAAAAATCTCGGAATGATTACGTTAACGTTAGCAATCTAGGCGTCTGAAAATATTTTTTTACTTCTTTTTTTATCTATATATTTGTCTGTTTATGGGCTAAGTTCTTCTAAACTACGGAACGGCTTTTGATAGGGTTTTCATTATCATTTATAGAATTTCTTCCGGAAGGTTAACATATATAATACATGCATATAATCAAGTCGTAAAAATATTTTTTCGGACGCCACATTGTTAACGCTGGCTAAACCTTATGATATATATCAAAATAATGTACTATGGAATTGTATATCTTAAAAAGGCCTATAGAAACGTCCTGGATGGAATATGTCTATTTGCTAAGGAAAACCCCCTGCAACGCCGGGTACACATCAGCTAGTAAAATAGTATAAAACAAAGTCGCTATCTGCGTTGTCTGTTTGTGGGCTTAGTTCTTCTAAACTATGCAACGTAGTTTGATAGGGTTTTCACCAACATTTAGATAATTTCCTCCGAAAGGTTTATATATATAATACATGGATATTATAGTAGATAAAAGTCAAGCAACGCCGTGTACTCGTCAGCTAGTCTTTCATAATAACAGCCTAAATGTGGTCCTTCGAGCCGGATCTAGTACCCCGTCGTGCCGCCAGAGCGAAATGGCCGGCGGCTATCTATATTATATAATATAACATAATGAAGGGAATATAACACCCCGCGGCTTTGCTAAGTATCGTGTGTGTTTTATTTAACGCCTTTCTCAAAGTATTGCGAATTCCTCGCACATTTAAACACAACCCGATACTTGGCATTGCTTGGGAGTTAACTTATGTTAGCTGCATAATTTATAAGAAGTTGTAGTTTAAGAAGGTAGGTGGCGTATGCGAGGCAAGTAAGTTCTGCTCGTAACGAATTATTTGAATGACCAAGACCTGTCCTGCTGCTGTGTTTTTCCCATTGATTATATTATATTTAGATTAGAGATGATGTGAAAAAAGTCAACCCGTTATATAATTTAAAAAAAATACAATTTATTTATTTATGTCTATTCTTGAATACACATTTTACAAATGATTACAGTGGTTTATATTGTAGTACAGAGAAAAAAGTACAGAAAAAAGGTATAAAAAATAAAGAGCATAGGTTGATATAGGTAAAACTGTGTGTGGGTGATATTGTATGTTACGTGAACACCTCACTAGGAGAAACTGTGCTGAGGTGTTAACGTGTTTGTGATTAAGTGTGACAGGTTATTTATGTCTTGTAGAAAAAGTTTTTTTTTTTTCACACAGAAATGTTGTGACTGGGGATTGAACCTTGCTACCAAGGAACTAGAGTTGATTTTGGAGATTTGGCCTTCAACACTCCCAATGCTCCAACCGGCTGCTCGCCGACTGCAGGAAACTACAAAATTCAATATATACGCGCAGTGCGCCAGTGGAAAACTTCACATAACAAGAACGCGATAGCGTCTCTAATCGCATAGCTCTATGCTTTTTACGTAGTTTGTTTTTCCTTAGTCCGCACAACTTAGTCCAGAAATAACAAATAATTTATTTTATAACCCAAATGATACAAAAACAATAACCTTCGCTGATTTCGCTTCAGTTAAGAGGAAGCTACAAGCCAAACATGTGTATATTCTTGGTATACCTTAAATTGTAGGTAATAGGCATTAAAATCGCTTGACAAACGGAGTCTAGAAACGTTCGATTTCAAGCACAAAACCGGTTTTTATTTATTTTGTAAATAATTTTATAAGAGAAGCAAAAAAGTTAATCAAGTGAAACTGTCACAGATAATCTTAGCTATAAAACTGTATTTTTTAAAAGTTGTTTCCTTAACGCGTTAATACATTTCTATTGAAAAAAATATTTTTTTTAGTAATTTACATTTGTATTTTTTATTGAGTAATTTATTGTTTTATTTGTATTCTACTCAAGCGAAACGACAGGAAAATCTTCAATTTATCTAAAGCATATTTTTAGGTATTCATAATGGACACCAATTCGTTATAAAGATTAATCAAAATAGTGATTTAGCATTAAGCTTCGCCTTAAATGAAACCCTGTGTGCTGTTGGAACGTAAATTTAAATATTCTGTGAGAAAAGACAGAAATAAACACTTGGAAAAAGCAACTACCAAACCGAATTGTAAAAACTCGTTTTCGGGAAGATAAAAGAACGAATTTGTAATTTTATTACTACAATAGAATTACTCCATTTACCAAACAATTGTGGAAAACGTTGAATTAACAAAGATAAAAAGAGATCCTAGTGGTAAGATAAATAAATTGGTTGTTAACATTAAGAGGGTCGCTGCGCGTTCTTTTTCATACAAAACTTAAATTTAGATTTGAGGCCAAAATACTTGACCAAACTGAATACTATTTTTTTTATCAAAAGGTATAGGCATCACGAATGTTTCACGAATTTGAATGGATTACTTTATTTATTTATTTGTCTTTCAAATTATAAAAAACTAGCTGACATGTACCCGGCGTAACTAGGGAAATAGACGTATGCCATCTTAGACTTTTCTGTAGGCCTTTTTAAGATATACAATTCCGTAGTACACTAGTTTGATGAATCTTATAAGGTTTAGACAGCGTTAGCAATATAAGCACCCGAATTTTTTTTACGTCTTGATTACGAAACATCGACTTTTCTCTACTTTCGATAGATATAATATATATATATATACCTTTCGGAAGAAATTCTTTAAATGATTGTGAAAACCGTATCAAAATCCATTGCGTAGTTTAGAAGAACTAAGCGCACAAACAGACAGACGCTCATAGCGATAGTTTTATACTATTTATTATTAGAGATAGGCCTATAAAGAAATGTTTTTTTCACGGTTTTAGAGACAACATTGGCAATTCTCGTGAGTACATAATAATTATTTAAAAATAATTTCTTACCATACCGTCTATGTAAATACTTGGTTTTCCAATAAGAGGTGTTATTTTGATATTCAATCGTAAAAGATCAATGGTTTCGTTGCTTGTGTGGCACGTAGCTCCGTCTTGTTGTTGTCTTGATCAATACCATCCAATTCCGGCCACAAAAAATCATTAATCCTCTCTCGACAGCGCAATCCATTCACCGTAACTGTTGCTCCAGCTTCATTTTCAAAAAAATAAGGTCCAATGACTCCACCGGACCATAAACCGCAACAAACAATCACACGATGAGGATAGATAGGCTTTTCAACAATAACTCTTGGGTTTTCCGAGCCCCAGATGCGACAATTTTGCTTGTTGACGAAGCCACCGAGGTGGAAATGGGCCTCATCACTCAAGATGATTTGCATTTGATTCACTCAAGTGAATTTTAATAGTTTCAATGCGTTGTTAAAGCGTGTATCATTCCATTTTTATTAATGGCGTAGTTTCTACTTGTCAAATGTCAAAAAATGACAGCTTCAAATGTAACATCTACCGAAATAGCGGACTATTCAAAATAATACCTCTTATTGGAAAATCCTGCATGTCCACTGGACCTAGTTTAGTGAATTAAAAGTTCTTTGATTTTTAATAATGTTATGCAATTACGCAGGAATATTTCACTATTTATCACTTACCAACGTACCCATGCACCAGCAACCGAAATTAGTATTGTGACGTCTGTTAGTTGTACAAAATAAACACAAATACACAACAACTAAAATGACCAGGAAATTTTTAAGACATGCAATGCCAAAAGCAACGATCAATTTAGGAGGCGTGTATGTTTATTTTATTTATTTATTAATCTTAAGTTAGCTCACATCTTCGTGTGTGCTAATAGTTTTATAAACATATAAACATGTACATTGTTTGGCAAACATAATCTTTCTTTAAATATTTCAATAACGTCACAAAAAAAAGAAACATTAATAATTGAGATAGACATATTTTCTTAATTCATTTTTGAACTTATTAATATTTTCTATCACAGCAATTTCCTTCGGGATTTTGTTATAGAGTTGAACGGCCTGGTACATCAGAGATTTTTGGGTGCTTGTTTTTTTTCTTGTTGGCAATCTAATTTGCTTAGAATTTCTCGTCCCGTGTCCGTGTATCTCGTTATTGTAATTTATTTTTCTTTTCAGTTCCTTAGACATCATCCCTAAGTTAATTTTATGTATAAAAATAAGTACATTCAAATACACAGTTTGCTTCACCGTCAAAATATTCAGCTCCTTTAACATGTCTCTTATCCGTGTGTATATGTTGCGCTTAAGTATTATTCGCATTGCTTTATTTTGCAGTATTTGCATTTTTTTCATTTTCTCTTTATTGCAGAGAAAAAGAATACTTGAACAGTAATTAAAGTGTGGTGATATAATTGTATTGTATATTATCTGGCATGTTTCTTTATTTACTTTGTGCCACAGGTAGGGTTGCCAGATGTCCGGTTTTGGACCGGACAGTACGTTTTTTTGAACGGCTGCCCGGTCTAAAAAAAATTGAAAAACCGGACAATAGAATGTCCAGTTTTTTTTTAAACATACGAGACATATATACCTCACTCACGAGATAATTTACAGAGCAATAGTCGTGAGCGATTCTGGCGGGTGGTAGCAAGACTTGCTCAAATCCGTTGAAAATGGTACAATATGTGTGCAGTGTTCCCGTCTCCAATGCCTTCGTGGAAAGCCCCTGCTACAGCAGGACATACGACTGGTGACCAGGACACAGGATCGGCGACAGAATGCCCCGGACAAACTCCATGCTACCTTCCTCAGCCTAAAAACCAGGGATTCTATTTTATCACTCAAAAACAAGGCTAAGATTTTAAATACAAACTCTCCCATTTACATTAGTGAAGTGCTTTCACCGTACTACAAAGAATTATTATGGAAAACCAAACAATCGGCCAAAGAAAAAAATTTCCAATTCGTGTGGTTTAAAACAGGCAAACTGCTAATCCGGAAAGGTCCGGGAGAAAAAATTATACAAATTAAAAATGAAAATGATTTAAAAAAAATGGTGTAACTAATTTAGGTCACTCAGACCTCATAATAACATTATTCTTATTTAACATACCACCATGGCTGATCTACTCACAATGAACTTAAATAGCACACACCAACATCACACAACCAATGATACAAAACTATGTGATTCTATTATTAACACCCCAGGTTCTCTTACAATATTTAACCAAAATATAAGATCCCTGAACAAAAACTATGATGAACTTGACATACTCTTAAGCAACTTTAAAACAGATTTCAAAATTATAATCCTAACAGAATGTTGGATTTCAACAACTTTTACAAAAAAATACAAAGATAATTATACTTCATTTCACACATTAAATAATAAAAATCAAAATGATGGCATTGTTGTATACATAAATGATAGTATTAACGCTTCTGTTTCAGAAATTGAATTAGTAAATTCAAACTGTATACAAATAATCACCGACTGTAATACGTGTATTCTCGCCCTATACAGATCACCATCCATACCTAATATTACACCATTTATAATGGCTCTGGATTCTCACCTAAAAAAATTAACTTCATTCAAAAACATCATCATAGCTGGTGATCTAAACATAAACATACTTCCTAATGGTCACCCTCAAAACATTGAATACCAACTGATGCTTCTGGAACATGGCATTATAAGCACCATTAATACTCCTACCAGGGTAACCAAAGACTCAGAATCATGTACAGACCACATTATGGTTAAATCAAAAAGACCAATAAGTAGTGCAGTATACGAATCTACAATCACAGATCACTACACAACAATGATAGGCCTGACTTCCCCAACTATGAACTCAACTTTCCAAAATAACACCGCAAAAAAAATAATTAATTACGTAAACCTAAAACAATGTTTAGAAAAACAGACATGGGAACATCTTACAAAAATTAACTCAACAGAAGAAGCCTGGATTTATTTTTTAACATATCTACAAACTCTCATTATACAAAATACCATAAAAACATCCACATCTATTCCACACCGCAAAGTTAGACTTAAAAAATGGATTACTCAAAGCATCATAAATAGCATTAAAAAAAAGGACAAACTACACAAACAAGTTAAACTGAACCCTTATGATACCTCACTTTATTTCTTCTATAAAAGGTACAGAAATATTTGTTCCCTTATAATACGTAAAGCCAAAGAATTATACTACCGAAACAAACTGATAACATCAAATTATGATCCTAAAACCGTATGGTCAATTTTGAGGGAAAGTACGCATTCACAGAAGAACAAAGATGATACCATAAAAAAATTACTAATTGATGATGAAGAACTCCACTTCCACGAGAATTCTACACGTATCCTCAATTTTATAAACAAACACTACACTAATATTGGTGTTAGCCTACCTGAAAATATAAAAACTACGTTGCCTCTCAGAGATATCCAGGAACCTCAAAACAATACAACAAACATCAGTAATGATAATTACAACAGACATTTCAAATTACATAATGTTACGCTAGAAGATACTAATAAAATAATTCAATCATTAAAGAATAACACAACTACAGGACCGGATGGTGTAGACTCTAAAACTATCTTAACACTAAGTCAACAACTACTAAAACCACTCACATACCTAATTAATCTTAGTCTAAAAGAAGGAATCTTCCCTAGCTTACTAAAAAAAGGTCTTATTATTCCAATTTACAAATCAGGACCAAAAAATAATGTAAACAACTACAGACCCATAACGCTACTAAATACCATTTCGAAAATTCTTGAAAAAACTATTAAAATACAGCTTCAACACTATCTAGAATCAAATCACATACTCTCGATCAACCAACATGGCTTCAGGAAAAACATGAGCACAGAACATGCAATAGCTACTGTAACGGACTTCATTACAAAAAATCTTGACGCTAAGAAAAAAGTTGTATCTATTTACTTAGATCTATGTAAAGCCTTCGACACAATTTCACACGAAAAACTATTCGTAAAGCTAAAAAACATGGGCATTAATGGAATAGAATTCGATCTAATTAAAAGCTTCATGTCTGACAGAACGCAACAAGTAAAAATTGACAGCAAGACAAGTCATCCACTTTTGATCACGTACGGAGTCCCACAAGGAAGTGTACTCGGCCCTCTATTGTTCCTCATCTACATAAACGAACTATGTGACATTGAAATTGAAGGTAAAATCGTGACCTTCGCTGATGACACAGTACTTCTCTGTCAAGCAGCCACATGGAAAGATGTATTTATAATTGCCGAAAAAAGTCTATCAGTTGTCAAAAAATGGCTAAACTGGAATACTCTTACCGTTAATACAATAAAAACAAAATACATCACACATAGTATTACACAAAGAGGTCAACCTCCACCTAACATAGACCTGTTTCTACATGACTGTGAACAAACTTCACCCAATTGCCAATGCGAGCGTATAGAAAGGGTAAACCAGACAAAATACCTAGGGGTCATTATTGATTCACACTTACGCTGGACTGACCACATAACTTTCATTACTAATAAACTAAAAAGAGTCATGCACCTAATAAAGTCAATCAAAAATATTTTCCCACATTCAATACTTAGATCTATATATTTCGCACTCTGTCAATCGATTGTTACATATGGCATACTGGCTTGGGGAAGCGCTACAAACACTGCAATCGACCCAATACAAAAAATTCAAAAGGCAATAATTAAAATCATCTTGCAAGTACCATTCCACACAAATTCAAGCGAAATTTTCAAAACATTAGACGTCATGTCAATAAGACAACTTTATGCCAAATCTGCACTACTTAATTTCCTCCAACAGAAACTACACACTCTAATACCACCTCAAACAACAATAAAAACAAGGTCGACAACAAACAATACCCTGAACATACCGATAACATACACCACACACGGACAAAGACACTTCCAGTATTACGCTACAAAACTTTTTAATTGTATGCCCACCACTCTGAAACTACTACTAATGGGAAATACATACACAAACATTCACAAAAAACTGATCACAGCCTGGATCAAAAAACAAGATATCCATTTTATACAAAACATTATAACACCAAACCAAACATAATCATGGATGAATGTGTATGTATGTATGTATACATGTGTTTACTTATATGTGTGTATGCATGCATATATGTTTATTTATGTATGTATGTATATACATGGGTGTATGTATATATGTGCACATAAATAAATATTTTTCCTTTTTCTTTAAATAACAATGTACAATAACCATTAAAAAAAAAAAAAATTTTAAAATCACAATTCACAATTTATATCCAATACACATAAATACATGTACCATTTAATCATAACCACGTAAACACCTCAGCACAGGTTCTCCTAGTGAGGTGTTCACGAAACATATAACATTACCCACCACAGTTTCACCTTCTCAAACCTACCTTACACACAACATATTATAGTTATAAGTTTGAAATATATCATGTAAAAATATAAATAATTGTGTGAACACTGTAAATATTATATAGAAATATAAAAAAAAAAAAAAGGGTTTATAGTGTAATGGGTAATGTATGGACTGACGAAAGAAATCTCCTAGGTGTGAATACCGTAAAAAGCGAATTATATGTTTTCTCCAATTTAAATGTCAGTTGCACTGAATTTAAAGATACAATATCAGTCAATAAACGATTATTTAGAGCAGTATCATCTAGTGGCAAATATGTTAAAAAGTGATTTTATGCTTACTAATAGCAATACTAAATATAACTTTTAATGTGTTTTAAGTATTTCATTGTGTTCACCCTCAGAAATTTTCGGTAATTTTCTCTGTTTGTTTTATCAAAATCAAAGGGTTTTATGATTATCAAAGGACCCTTTGATTTTCAACAAATTGTAGAAAAAAATTCAAAGTTTTTTATCTGAACCATCTGGCAAACCCAGCCACAGGTCACCCCAGGTGTTTTGCCACGTTTGGAGTGAGGTTTGTCTAGGCCTTGGCGGCGGAAGCGTTTGCCGCATTTACTGGTTGAGGATTAGACTGGTTGAAGGAGACCTTTTGATGTCTTCAGCAGGATTTTATCAACCCATCGCCTTGCACCGCAGTTGGAGGGTTGGTTTCATACGTTCGTCACTCCTGGACACATTGATCCCTAGATTCCTATCCACCCTTCATCACGTTTTCCTTCCCATAACTTCCTCACCTTCCTTTCCATAAAAAAAACCCTCAGCATAGCATCCTTAAAGATGACCCTGATGGAATTTTTTTCAACGTTTATGTTGTCCCTAATTGACCTAGTTCTTTATACATTTACATCCACATCACCTCTTCATCCTCCCTCTTTACTTTTGGTCTTTTGACCCGTTTCTAGTTATAGCCCAAGTCACTCAGAATCCAGTCTAGTGTTTGTGCTCTCAGGTCGCAATATTGAATTATCTCTCCTCTTTGGCACTTTCAGCAATTCTCCTGTCCATGACCGAACAATTTATGTAGTATAAACTATAATAGAAACCTCAATGATCAAGTGGTTAGAGGCATAGTCCTGGTAAGATAGAGATCCTAGGTTCAATTCCCAGTTAAGACCGTTACCTTTTTATTTGCTGTGTCTTGTTCTGTTTTACGTTTCGTTTAGATTCATTAGTATTATCTTCTTCCTCAATGATATATAAATAATGTACAGAGTGTTCGTCCAGCCATAACAATCATAACATCTAGAGGTATGGACAAGTGCACCAAAAATATACAACAATCGAATTAAAAAAATGGAAAATATATGCATAATATGCTTGGCTTCATAATTGATATATATATAGATGAAGGCTAGTTCCGAAACCGGTTGGAAAGATACTCTAAATAAAGTTGTGTTTTACGAGAATTTATTTGAATTAATTTACTTGTAGTTTTAAATACTTACACAGTTAACTATGTCCTTATACAATTCTTATCTAATTATATAACTCCATATTGCTAGCCATACAATCCCATACAGACCTGTCACACCTAAAAAGATGATGTGCTATAAGGCAGGAGAAGGGGTCAGAACAATTTACGGAGCGCCGTAATTACGCGGCTGTCTTCTGTCAAAATGACAGATCTCATACAAATAATTGATATTCCGCGGCAGTCCCCCAATTGGCCTGACCCCCTCTCCTGAGGAAGATTATAGCGTAGCGTGTCAGCCCAACATATAATACGTAGATTTCACGCCCAATTTATGCATGCATAATATAGCGTAAAGTGTCTAAGGCATCAAGCACATATTTATGCAATTTAAGTTTAAATTTCTTAATATTTTCGGTATACGCTGACCACGAGTGCCCAATAAAATTTAACACTTTCCAGACATAATTACTAATTCCTGATGATCTCAAACTGTGCCCGTGGTATTGTTCTCAGGTGCAAAGCTTTCACTTAGAACAAATTTCACTTCGTTTCATTTTTACACTCAAAATAAATATGACATATTGGTAAAATTTCGATCGCGCTGGCCTCGCTTATTATGAATATTTTTTAGATAAAACCTTTAGATTCACCTTAATTACTGTACGACACAACTTTTTGCATTCGGGGCGGTGGAAAATGGTTTGAAAATGTGTACACTTGTTGACACTTTCTTTTGAATCACAAACCATGTTACACAAACCTAGCGTAGCCGCTAAACTACTTGAAACTGGGATGTTTTTCTTGCCTTGACGCGAGCAGGCGCTATAAAGGGGGGCACTTTCTTTTGTATCACAAATGCAAAAAGTTGTGTTATACAGTAATTAAGGTGAATCTAAAGGTTTTATCTAAAAAATATTCATAATAAGCGAGGCCAGCGCGATCGAAATTTTACCGACATATTAATCAAAATATCCCACTGGTTAGGTTAGGTTAGGTAGTATAGTAAACTTGTAAAAATAATTACATCATTAGAAATCAACATGGCCGCTTATAATTTGTTAATAAATTTCTATCTCAAACTATTTTCTGTTTTTTTCCATGTTTTTCCTTTATTATTTCAACTAAAATGAAGCATAATATGTTTACCCTAAGGTAAGTTCATAATTACTTCTCATACCGTCGAGATTTGGCTTAATTTGACAATTTTAGCGCAAAAACAGTGAGGGCACTGCTAGACAGCAAGTTCCATATTTTCTTTTAATTCATAATATCATTTCTTTCCCTCGTCTCATGTGTGTGTTTGTGATGCAGGTATTCAATTCTTCTTACAAATTCAATTGATATATGGCCATGAATTATTTTGTGTATTAAAAATATAGTATACTAGCTGATGTGTACCCGGAGTTGCTCGGGATCGTTGATGATTTGGAGTAAAGTTTTGAGATTGTGAGATATAGAACAAACACCGACCTTTCTCTACTTTCTATAAATATAATATGCACATCAACCTTCCATAAGAAATTTTCTAAAGTATAGTAAAAAACCCTATCAAATTCCGTTGCGTAGTTTAGAAGAACTACGTGCACAAGCAGACAGACGCGGATAGATTAGAGATATATATTTTTAACTAGCTGACATGTACCCGGCGTTACTGGGGGTTACCCTTAGGAGATAGACACATATCATCCTTGACTTTTCTGTAGGCTTTTTTAAGATATACAATTCCGTAGTACATTATTTTGATATATCTCATTAGGTTTAGACAGCATTAGCGATTTAAGCGTCCAAAAATATTTTTTTACGACTTGATTACAAAACATCGTCTTTTTTCAAATTTCTACAAATATATTACGGATGTATTTTATATATAAACCTTCCAGAAGAAATTCTCTAATTGATAATGAAAACTCTATCAAAATCATTTGCGCAGTTCAGAAGAACTAAGTGAACAAACAGACAGATGCGGATAGCGACTTTAGAATACTATTTAGAAATGACGAAGATATTTGATGACCGGTCGGTGGCCGAGTTGACATAGCGTTTGGATTCCACCCAGGCGTAGTGTGTTCAATTCCTCGGCTGGCTAAGTCCTCCATCACAACACAAGCACCATTTCCGCTTACTATGGTGGTAGTAGGAGATTTTCAAATATTGTCAGGTTATTCGAAACCCGGGAATGATTGTCTTTCTTAAAAAAAAAAAAATAAAAAAATAAAAAAAAATAAAATTTAAATCCTTCAACATTCCTTGATTTTCGAAAAACTATTTCTCTTCTCTTAGCTTAATTTTGTAGTTTTTTCATTTTTTCATTGATCCATCGTTGGCTAAAAATAGCATGCTGCTACTGGAACGTGAATACATTTTTACTGACGACTTAGTTTAAGAATCCCCTTGAATTTTTATGGCATAGTTTTTCAACATGACGGTTTAATGAAACAAATGACAATTCTACAAAATGAGAACCATATTGAAGAAAAATAGATACCCAAAAATTAAGAACATGTTGAAGGAGTTAAATATCTTGTCATTTAAACAAACTATTTACTTTAATACCATATTTTTAATCTACAAGATAATCAATGGCCATACGTCTAGTGAATTCCTAAGAAAAATTGATATACTACAGAACAAACACACACATGAGACGAGGAAAAGAAATGAATTGAGACTCCCCTTCAGGAAAAAAACACAGAGTCAAAAGTCATTGATGTACGGAGCGTTGAAGATATTTGGAGAGCTACCAGAAGAAATTAAATCAGAAGATAACATAAAAACATTTAAAATTAAATTACGAAAATATGTGATTGATTCATTTTAAATGTGTTACTATAATTATATGTATATGATATAAGGATTGTATTAGGACATAGATATTTATGTACCTATTTAAAATACCGCAATAAACAATAAACAATTTGCTATGTGTTTCGAGAAATTGAGAATCCTCTATTACTTGCAAACATTTCATTTCAAACACTTTTTTGAAAGCTTTACTGTCTATTAATATTTCTCCTTTTGTTAATGCTTATCATTTTCCAAAAATTATAAATTTTAAATGAAATTAACTTATAAAAATGTAAATGTTCGTTGGTTAAAAAACCTTAAATCTTCTAAAGTTCTTTACCGATATTGCTGAAAATTTGAAAGTTTGTCCTTACTAGTGCCAGGAGTGTTTAGTAAGTGTCTTAAATGGTGAAAGAAGTCGGTGACGCCCGATGAATATGACATTGGGGTATACAGTAGTGAATGGTGGAAGAAGTCGGAAACGCCCAAGACATTAGGGATAGTGAAGCATTGCGTGGTCCGCTGGTATTATTAAGAATTATATAAGAATTCAATTTTTCCTAGCTTTTCCATTTTATAAAAATAGAAAAATGGTAAAATATTTTACCCAGGAGCAATAAACACACAAATAATAATAATTGTTTTTAATAAATCCTTACAATTAGGTAAGTTTTTTCGAATTCGCCGTTCGAATTCGTATTTTAATGTGTTCCATTTTTAAATTCTAGCAAACAAAAGGAAAAGCATTGCTTTGACAGTTGGATAAATGGAGGGAAAACACAGTTTAGGCGGGAAAACCGTTAGTAAAAAGAGAAGTTAGAAATACTTTGTAAATTGTTTGGGGTTAGATTAATATGTTGTGGAAATGACGTAATAATTCAATGGAAATTACGTAAAACTTTGCAGAACAAAAAAAGTCGTAATCACTACTAGCTAAAGTCCCCGGCGTTACCCGAGATTTACGCAGAGTTTTTGAAAATTAAATTCCAGCTAGGGCAAAATTCCAATGCCGGCAGTGCTGAACGGTTTGTCGGCAGGAAAGAACTTAAAATATTAAAAAAAGTATTTAACTGAGGATTGAACCCTCTTCCCGGGGGACTGACTAAAATGAATGAGCCTTACTACCACTTAAGCCAAATCTTAATTGCACGCTACCTAGATTTATTTCGCATACTTCTCCGATCCAATTTCAGAGAAATGCGTGTGTGTGCGCGTGAGTGCCACTAAAAGATGATAGAATGCATTGTCATCGAAAACGAGACTTTCTGCCGAGTTTCAGCTCGATCGGAGGTCGGGAAGTGGATTAATTTTCACTTACAAGATTTTATTTAATTCATTCAATCAAGAAAACAAAATCTAAATTAAAATAGATGAGTTTAAAAATTGCAATTCTTTTGGAATCTTCATAAAACTGGCTTTTTGTGTTAGCTTTTTCTAACTCAAGTAATCCAGAGAAGGAATTGAACTGAATTGGTTTGAGTTCTGCATTCAACTGAATATAAGTGATTATTTTGAATTCTCGACGAATGGCAATGTTTGCACTTTTGCTAGACAACGAAACCCTTTAAAATCATGCATAGGCTATATGGCTTCGTATTCTATCGTGGCCTTTGTCAAACGTTTTCCAAGAATCGAATCGTTTCCAAAGGGTTAATTTTCCCAGAACTGCTTTGTAAAGCTACGAACATAAAACAAATTAAATTAAGTATGTTGAAAGAGAAAAATATATATTATTACTAGGCAAGTATATATATATAAAACATACCCCTTTTGGTGAAAATGCGGCGGAGATTGTACAGGGTTTTCCAATAAGAGGTGTTATTTTGATATTCAATCGTAAAAGATCAATGGTTTTGTTGCTTGTGTGGCACGTAGCGCCGTCTTGTTGAAAGTAAACGTTGTCCAGATCAATACCATCCAATTCCGGGCATAAAAAATCATTAATCATCTCTCGATAGCGCAATCCATTCACCGTAACTGTTGCTCCAGCCTCATTTTCAAAAAAGTAAGGTCCAATGACTCCGCCGGACCATAAACCGCACCAAACAGTCACACGTTGAGGATAGAGAGGCTTTTCATCAGTAACTCTTGGGTTTTCCGAGTTTCAAATGCGACAATTTTGCTTGTTGACGAAGCAACCGAGGTGGAAATGGGCCTCATCACTCAAGATGATTTGCATTTGATTCACTCAAGTGAAATTTAATAAATTCAATGCGTTGTTGAAGTGTGTATCGTTCCATTTTTATTAATGGCGTAGTTTTTACTTGTTAAATGTCAAAAAATGACAGCTTCAAAAGTAACATCTACCGAAATAGCGGGCTATTTAAAATAACACCTCTTATTGGAAAACCCCGTATAATCCGACGAAGGATGGAAAAGGATTTCACCAAACTCACCTGAAATAAAGGAGAAAACAACTATTAGTTAAATTGTTTTATTAAATCATTGAAATCACAATATTAAAGACTGTCAAATGGTAAATGTGAAAGAGTAAAGTCAGAAAAAAGATTAAGGACCAGTTGTTTCGCAGAATTTTAACAATTCATCAAATGTTCTGTTATTCTATTCAAGTTCTATTCAAGTTCTGTTCAAAGATGGTTTGAAAGGGAAATATGTATATACGAATGAATGATCGTGAAAATATTTAATAAAACACGACTCGTTTGAAATAGAGCAAAAATCTCTCGACAAATGCTTTAGTTGCATTTGAAGATACACTGTGATTTATTTCATGCCTGTAACATATTAAATAACAGACCAAAACGTGTTTTAAATAATTTTTGGAGCTTACTTGCGATTTTTTTCTATCGAGGGAATTTCATATAATTAACGTTTCGGCATAACAGATGTATAGATATTATCTTCAAAAAAGACATTTATTTTTTCGGAACCTAAAAACTTAAAGAGTTAACGAGAAACTTGTTATAAATCGGTAGAAATTGGGCATACGGGGTCTTAAGTTATTCCACTAACCTACAATAAATGGTTCAATGTATCTAAAAATTATTTGATGTAATTAATTGTTCAATTATGGAGGCTGGATTGGGTACCGCCGCCCTGGGAACCATTATGTATAACCAACACCCCTGCCATAAGTCACTCCAAATGGTTTGCTACGTTTGGTGACTTAGCATGGGTACCCGGGTTCGTGGGGTGAAAGTTTGTCGACGAATGGGTTTGCGCGATGGGTGGGATCAGGAGAGACTGGTTGAAGGAGACCCTTTGATCTCTGCAGACTGACTCTCTCGACCCGTTGCCGTCACTTCTGGAAACCTATTTACTTCTGATTTTTCCTTCCCAGAACTTTCTCTCCTTCCTTTCCTAAAAAAGATCCTCCACACAGCATCCCCAATTATGACAAAGGCCCTGAAGGGTTTTTTCGCTTAGGATCTCTTGTGTGAAGCTAATGTTAAAAAAAAGAAATTGACGATACTATAAATGTACTAGAAAAATTATTTTGCACAACTAGAATTTTTTTTTTTGAAGGGTCCCAACTGACCGCAACCGTCTGGAGCCAGTGAGACTATGGGGTATGTTGAGAGGTAGAAGGTACAGGATTTTCCAATAAGAGGTGTTATTTTGAATAGCCCGCTATTTCGGTAGATGTTATTTTTTAAACTGTCATTTTTTAACATTTGACAAGTAAAAACTACTCCATTAATAAAAATGGAACGATACACGCTTTAACAATTCATTGAAAATATTAAAATTCACTTGAGTGAATCAAATGCAAATCATCTTGAGTGATGAGGCCCATTTCCACCTCGGTGGCTTCGTCAACAAGCAAAATTGTCGCATCTGGGGCTCGGAAAACCCAAGAGTTATTGTTGAAAAGCCTCTCTATCCTCAACGTGTGACTGTTTGGTGCAGTTTATGGTCCGGCGAAGTCATTGGACCTTAATTTTTCGAAAATGAGGCTGGAGCAACAGTTACGGTGAATGGATTGCGCTATCGAGAGATGATTAATGATTTTTTTTGGCCGGAATTGGATGGTATTGATTTGGACAACGTTTACTTTCAACAAGATGGCGCTACGTGCCACACAAGCAACGAAACTATTGATCTTTTACGATTGAATATCAAAATAACACCTCTTATTGGAAAACCCTGTAGTTGGAACAGGAAGTAGACGGTGATGAGTAATTAGTATTTAATTTTTGACATTTTCAATTTATTATGTCCGAGCTGACATTTGCCCAGCGTTGCTCGGGGTTGTATAAAATTTTGAGATCGGGAAGTTTACCTGAACTGGGTGCATTTTTATTTCAAATAATATTTGTGTAAATAATTGATAAAGTTTACTTTTTTACGTCCTTTTCTTCATATACCATTTCATATCAAACATTCTTCTTACATCCCTTCTTCTTTCATCACATACACTACCACACTGTATACTATATTGTTACTATTAAAAAACTGCATTACGTAGACTTTAATTTAACTTCGTATCTCATTCCAGTGCAGAGATAATGTGTTCAGTCTTCCTCGGACGCCCCCGACTTTTCCTACCATTCAAACCATTCTCTAAATACTCCTGACACTAATAAAAACTAGCTTCGAAATTTTCAAGAAAATCGGTTTAGCCGTTCTTGAGTATACAGGGCACGTGTATATTTTAAATGTTTTTTCGTACATTTTTTTTATTTTTTTTATTTTTTATTCTTAAATATATTTGTTATACAATGGTATAGTATATTGTCCTCCACGCTAGGAGTTCACCTGTGTTGTGGAGGACTTTTTCAATTGTAAAGTTATATAATTCTAAAACAATACAGTGGAGTTGGTTACACAGAGAAACATTAAAAATTAAAATATAAAATCGATTTTTCCATAGTTATAACAATAGTTTTTCCATAGTTATTCCAAAAAACTGAAATATAAAAAAATAAATATTAAAAGGATTGTAGCCAGTTCCATATGTGTTTTTTGTATTCTGTAAGATTAGATGTTTTATATTGTGTTGGAAGTGAATTGTATAGTTTTATAGCCTGGAATCTGTAGTGTTTTAGTCCAAAGGATGTGTTGGTTTTTGGTATTAGTAGTTGGTGTGCATGTCTTGTTCTGGTATTGCGAGAAGTTTGTGAAGTTTTAAATGTGTTTAGGTTCTTGTAAAGGAAAGTAAGTATTTATTTTGAATATAGTTTTTGAATCTTCAACACTGCGAATTTTTTAAATATGGTTGAAGTGGGTGTTAGTATTGGTACTTTAAGTATTACTTTTATTAAGGTTTTCTGAGCTTTATACAGTGTGTCTATGTATTTTTTACTGGCAAAGCCCCAGGCAATAATGCCGTATTCCATTATAGATTGTGCTATTGCGAGGTATATATTCTTAATATCAAATATGTTTAGTATATTTCTCACGTTTTTGAAAAAGTAAATCAACATTATCAAATTAACTCATGTTCACATAGATTTTTAATGCTTGTGATAAATAAAAATAAACAGAATTTTTTCAGAGAGACTCGTATCAATTTCTCGGAAGCTGTAACTACACATAAATTTTAATACAGGATGTCCTAATAATAAAAAAAATACAGTGTGTGGCAAGCCTACGCACGACGGAAGTGAAACTTTTATTATTCTTCTCTCTCTCTTTTCATTTCATTCTCTCTTTTTTTCTGTCTATTGACATATTTATAAGTAGCATATGATAAAAAAAATTAAAAGTTATAAAAATATGGGATTCAAACCCGGGTCCTGCATAACGAGTGTCGAACGCTCTGCCTCTAGACCGCGGTTATTACGTATTCGACCAAAATATCATATAGTCAAAATATCTAAAAGTCGCAGCACGAGAGCATTTTATCACTTTAAAAAAAATTATTATTAAAAAAAATCACAAAAAGAAAAAAAAAATTAGTTAAAGCGGGGATCGAACCTCGGTTCTTCACGACGACAATCGGGCCCTCTGCCTCTAGACCGCGAAGCTGAGTTTGGAGAGTGACCTAAAGTAGGTATATAATATTGGCTAGGCTCCTATAGCGAAATGATCACGGTTTTTCATGACGGTCATGAGTTGGTTTTACTCCGGTCCTTGAAATTGCATAACGCGCATAAAGAAGTTTCACTTCAAAAACCTTCGGTTTTAAATTTTACTCGATTGTTGGCGGCACCAGAAAATTCTTACAATCCATCATTGTTGCGATTAATAATGCTAAACAACGCTTAGTCATAGCTCAAACTCGTTACAAATATGGGGGAAGATTTGCGGAAAAAGTTTTCGTGGAATTTCACTCGACAAAATGCTTAAAATGAGTCAACAAATTCGTAGAACTATTAAGAAATTCGAAGTAACAGTTTGATTGAGGACAGTTAATCACCTTAAGGTTTCTAGACAGCATTGCCCTTAATTAATTTTCAGGAAAATCAATATTTTACATCCCTTTTGCTGAAAAACTACGCTATGTGAAAATTAGAATTCTTTTTAGTTTTATATGAATACCGCCCAATATCTGAAGTTTTTTGCGCGTATCAAATAAAAACCCGTGATTTTAACCAACACATCAATAATTATCATGTGCCAGGCTCGTGCCATGTCGTATTATTTATATGTATTCGTTAAAAGTGTATCACAACTGCTCCCAAACGTCTTTTTTTTATTTTTTTATATTAACTCCACACAGGAGGCCCTGAAGAAAATAATTTCCCTCAGGGCCTATGTCATCTTTGAGGATGCTGTGTGGAGGGTCTTTTTGTGGAGAGGAAGGAGTGAACATGGGTCTTGAAGAGTCCCATGTTGTAGGAAGGAGGAAACACAGAGGCCGGCAGTTCGTTCCACAGCCGAGCTGTTGAACTTAAGAACGAATCGTAGAAGCGACCCGTTCTCATGTGACAAGTGTCAACTGTGTACAAATGTTGGGCACGCGTTTGGCGTGTATCCCGACTACGCACCGGTGCCGAAGGGATCAATGACGCTAGTTCCTCAGAGCATCTTCTATTGTAATACCGATAGAACAAGGACAGCATACCTACCTGACGCCTGTGCTCTAAAGATTGCAGTCCGTTTGTTAAGATTGGGGAATCTATCAAACGGACCGCCCGTTTTTGCACAGAGTCTAGGGTTTTTTTCAGGTAGTTAGGGGCTCCGGACCAGAGATGGCTGCCAAATTCGACAGTAGGGCGCACTTGCGATTTGTACAGGGTCAGCAGTTGTGTATTATTAAAGTATCTGCGGGCCCTGTACAGTACGCCCAGCTTCTGAGAGGCCAACTTTACTCTGGCTTCGATGGAGCCCCCGTACCTGAGCTGGTCACTTATAGTTACACCAAGCATATCAATGGAAGGCCTGTTCGGAAGATTGCTTCCGTTGAAGGAGACTAGATTATCATTTGGATCCCTTTTAGACGTAATCAGACAGGATTGGGTCTTTGAAACATTAAATTCGACGAGATTATTTTTACCCCAGGAGGAAATACTCTCGAGATAACCGTCCATTCTCTGCTTCAAAGCCCTCCGAGCCGTTGGAGTTTGTGTGCCCTTTGGGGGCTTGTCAAACAAAAAGCAATCATGAACTGTACTGTCATCCGCGTAACAATGAATCGGTGCACATGTCAAAAGGTCATTGATGTGCAACAAAAACAAAGTCGGAGACAGAACCGATCCCTGTGGGACGCCAGCATTTATGGAGTGCGAGGAAGAGGTGAAACCGTCAGCAACCGCCTGAATCGACCTATCCCTCAAAAAGTCAGCAATCCACGTACACAGGGATGCGGGAAGTCCGTAAGAATGCAATTTGTTGACAAGTCCTCGGTGCCAGACCCGGTCAAAGGCCTTGGATATGTCTAGTGCGACCGTTTGGGTCTCACCGTGACGTTCCAGGCAACGCCCCCAAACATGCGACACATACACGAGAAGATCACCGCACGAGCGGTTCCGCCGGAATCCGTATTGACGGTCGTTGATAATTTTGTTCTTCTCGAGGTATGTGAGCAGTTTGTCGTTGATCACACGTTCCATCACTTTGGACAGAACTGATGTGATCGCTATGGGGCGGTAGTTGGCCGGGTTGGAGCGGTCACCTTTCTTGGGAATAGGGTGAATGACCGCTTTTTTCCAACCAGAGGGCACAGTGCCACACTTCAGGGACATTTTGAAGAGCTTTGTCAAAACTGGAACTATTTCCGCAGCACACCTCTGCAATACCAGGGCAGGTATTCCATCAGGTCCACTAGAGCCAGTGAGACTGTGGCAACCCCAATTGGGGAATGTTGTGAGGCTGAAGGTAGTTGGGAGGGGAAGGAGATGGGGATGACGGTGAGAAAGATGCGGGAGTACCTAATTATTCAGATCTGGTCACCAAACACGGATAGAACCATTTCAAGCACGGTTTCAACGAGTGTTTTCTCAACACCAGAGAGAGTAAATTATCTTAAAAATTCAGAAACAATCGCAAATCACTTCAACCAATTCTTCTCTACAATCGGATCGGATCTAGCAAATAATATTTAAAAAAAAAATAGCAAGTCTGAAAATAATCTTGCAAATACTATCTTTCTCGATAATCTGAGTTATGACCCTTTCAAACTCACACTAACAACAGAACAAGAAATCACTGAAATCATCAATTCACTCAAAAATACACACTCCACGGGAGTTGACAATATATCCACTAAAATAATTAAACACCTTAAACCAATCATTGCCAAGCCCCTTGTATACATCACAAATCTAAGTTTTCGAACTGGCCTTTTCCCAAACACTCTAAAACATTCAACAATTATTCCTATCTTTAAATCAGGGGACAGATCAATCGTCAATAACTATAGACCAATATCTCTACTGAGTCCAATCTCTAAAATAATCGAAAAAACAGTAAAACAAAGGCTCTACAAGTTTCTCGAAGAAAATAAAATCCTGTCAAAAAACCAATACGGCTTCCGCAAAGGTCTTAGTGCATCAGATGCAATTGCAGCTTTTACTAAATTAATTTCTGATAACCTCGATAAAAGTCGCAAGCCCCTCGCTGTATTCTTGGATCTGGCTAAAGCCTTTGACACTGTATCTCACCGCATACTTTTGAAAAAACTCTCACAGATAGGAATAAAAGGTGTTCCTCTTAAATGGTTTGAGAGCTATCTAATAAATAGGTCCCAGTCAACTATTATTAACTCCGCTAAAGAGTATAGAAGTACAAGTTTGCCAATCACATATGGCGTGCCCCAAGGCAGTGTGTTGGGCCCACTTCTGTTTCTAATATACATTAACTCGTTATGCAATTTGGATACTGGTGGTACTATAATATCTTTTGCCGATGATACGGTTATCATATTTGCAGATGAAAATTTGAATTCAGCATTTGAAAAAGCAAATCATGGTATAAATGAAATAAAACACTGGTTAGATTCCAACCTCCTCACTCTAAATATTGAGAAAACTAAATACTTACTTTTTTCCATACGCAAACATAATCTCCCTCAAAACTATCATAAACTTACCATACATTCATGTTCACAGAACTTCAACATGGCTACATCACCTCACAAAAATTGTTCATGCGATAACCTTATAATATCAAACGAAATTAAGTACTTGGGGGTCATTATAGACAATCAACTGCGATGGGAGGCCCATATAAATTCTACAACAAAAAGGCTTCGCAAATTATGCTACATTTTCTACTCTCTCAGATCTATCCTTAACCTACAAACACTAAGATGTGTATACTTTGCACTTTTTCAATCAATTACTACATATGGTATAGTGGGATGGGGAGGTTGTGCAAAAACGATTCTTCATCCCATGGTTTTAATTCAAAAACTGTTACTAAGGATAATATTCAAATGTAAGCCAACAAACCCATCAGAACCACTTTTTAGAAAACTCAGAATATTAGATATTCGACAATTATATGTTAAGACCATTCTCATATACATACGGAAAAATGACTTGGTGAATAAAACACAACAAAAAATTAACACCCGTTACTCGTCACACCTAAAATGTAAAATTCCCCAAACGAAAACAGCTTTCGCCCAGCGGCAGTTTTCTTATATTGCTCCCAAAATATTCAACTCGCTGAGTATTGATATCAGAAAATCAAAAACTCACAATTTGTATGTCATAAGTGTTCAAAATTGGTTATTTATAAAGGGAAGGAACTTTTTCAAGGAATGCCTGCCATCATTAAATTAAGCTCATTTTCTTTATTAGTCATTTTTGTTTTTCATTCAATTCTGTAAAGAAAAAAGTTTAATAATTAATTAATTAATCTAATAAAATAAAATACTTTTTTGTTTTAAAACCACGATATTTATTAATTTAAGAACCGACCGGTTTCGCTTTACTTAAGCATCATCAGGGTACAAATTAATACAGTATTAATTTGTACCCTGATGATGCTTAAGTAAAGCGAAACCGGTCGGTTCTTAAATTAATAAATATCGTGGTTTTAAAACAAAAAAGTATTTTATTTTATTAAATATGTTAAACCACAAAGTGATTGCTTTCTACAATAATAATTAATTAATCTTTATTTTCATTATTTCAACAAGTTCATTTTCATAATTTCTACTTTATTTTCATTATTTTAACAAGTAAAGTAACCTATTTATTTGCTGATTGTGTTCATTTTATCTCATTAATATCAACAGTTTAAAATACGGTTGATGTAGGTACACTTGAGCAATCTACTGAACTGGGAACCAGTAAAAATGTTACCTATTATACACATACATTGCATGTAAGAAAAAAAATACTTAGATTAACAAGTTATCAAATATTACATTTATATAATTATATAAACCTATGTATATAAATTTCGACTACCATAATACGGGCATGTGTCTAGTGTGGTAGTCGAAAAGCATGTAAAAACTGTACACATTAATATTTCATGAATAAAGAAAAAAAAAAAAAAAAAAAAAAACTTCCATTGTTAATAAATAAATTGTGAAATAACATACATTAATCAAATAAAAATTACTTGCGCACACCGGGATTAGAACTAGTGAGCATAATACACATCGAAAGTGATATAAATATATTTATACTTAGTAATAGTAACAAGGTATTTTCATTCTACAACACGTTTTATGTATTTTAATCCAATTTTACAGCGTGTGTTGCTTTTACGCCCAAGAAATGGCGCTGTTTTCAAAAAGCATGTATGTCCAAAGTGATGTCTATATAATACAGGTATATAAAAATATACGCGTATTCGAATACAACGTTGTGTTCAAATTTTTTTATTTATTTATTTTATTTATTTATTTAGACGCCGTAAAAGGCTTTTACAATATACATGATTTATGTTTACAGTGGTTCACAGGAGCGAAACAGTATTATGTTAAACAGAATAATTACTGAGAAATTATGTTGAAAATTAAACAAGAATAACATCTGGTGTACATAGGTACAATAGCATTTTTATTTTCAATCCGTACAGTAGTTTAGTATTGAGGTTATTGTTACCTTCAGTATTGAATTTGGTTGAATTTGCTGAGAACTAAGAGTTAGCTCTATTGAATCAGGGCTGTCAGTAAGACATCTCATAACAATTTTGGGAAAAATTATAGTTTTGATTAAGTATGTAAAATTATTAGATAACACTCTTCTGTCTGATATCTGATGTAAGTGCATAGTTTAGGTTCTGTGATAACTTATGAATAGAATGGTATTATGCCTAATAACATTGATAATTACGACAGAGGTTTGTTATTATAGCCTTCTTATAACTATATTCCGTGCAGTTGAACACATCTACTACTTCTGAGAAAGCATTGCCAACTGCATGCAATCTAGGTATAAGCGAGTTTCTAAATGACTCAGTCCTGATATTGTTATTGAAATTAAAAAGAATTTTGGATCGAGTGGTTCTAGTGGGTATATGGAAGGTAATTAGGCTTAATATATCAGGGCTGTCTATAATACCATTGACAATTTTAAAAATAAAAGTCAAATCGGAAATAAGTCTTCTATCTGAGAGTTTAAGTAAGTTTAATTCTTTCATCAAGTGATTGTAATTTATTGATTCTATAGGTAGACCGAGTTTATAGTTAATATATCTTAGGAATTTATGCTGAATTTTTTCAATAGAGTCGGAGTGGATTTTAAAGTAAGGACACCAAATAGGAGAATTATATTCGATTTGACTTCGAACAAGTGAGGAATATAAGATTTTTAGTGTTGAAATATTTTTAAAGTCTCTGCCATTTCGGAGAATGAAGCCGAGCATTTTTAATCCTTTGTTGGTGACTGTTTCTACATGTGAAAGAAAGTTAATTTCTAAGCAATCGGTGAAGAACTTTCGGAGATTTATGATTTTGAACAAACGAACAATTAAAATTCAATTTACATTGAAGATAGATTACGAGTTTCGAAATCGCTTACCGCTTTGCTTTAAAACTGAATTTTTCAGGATTAAACTGAATTAGATCTCCATATTTTTAATTCTTAACACTTTTTAGGACACCCGTTATTTGTGCTGAAAATAAAGATAAAAACATGATGTCGTATGAAGCTTTTACAAGGTAAAAAAGCTTGTCAAATGACTTGAAAAATTACGCGTCAGTTCCTCGAGGAAACAGTAAAAAGCAATGATGTAACTAAACAGTGCATCCGCTTCCGCAAACGCGGAAGTTCTGCATACTTTTAACTTCAGCCTTTCGCAAAATTATAACAGAAGTTTAAATAAGTATACCTTATATTGTAGGTAATAGGCATTCAAATCGCTTTACAAACGGATTCTAGAAACGTTCGATTTGAAGCACAAAACTGGTTTTTATTTATTTTGTAAATAATTTTATAAGAAAGCGAAAAAGTTTATCAAGTGAAACTGTCACAGATAATCTTAGCTATAATACTGTATTTTTTTAAAGTTGTTTCCTTTACGCGTTCATACATTTCTATTGAAAAATATTATTTTTAGTAGTTTACATTTATATTTTTTATTGAGTAATTTATTTTTTTATTTGTATTTTACTCAAGCGAAACGATAGGAAAACCTTCAATTTATCTAAAGCATATGTTTTGGTATTCATAATGTACACCGATTAGTTATATAATATAGATATAGCAAAGATTATCTGTGACAGTTTCACTTGATTAACTTTTTTGCTTTCTTATAAAACTATTTACAAAATAAATAAAAAACAGTTTTTTGCTTGAAATCGAACATTTCTAGACTCCGTTTGTCAAGCAATTTTAATGCCTATTACCTACAATATAAGGTATACCAAAAATATACACATTTTTGGCTTGTAGCTTCCTATTAACAGGTCCGCACAAAATAGATTCACAGATTTTAAGAAAATTGAGAATGTCGTAGAAATTCTCCGTAACATTTACTCACTGCATCCCGGTGATGAATGGAGCAATGAAGCTGCAAATATTTTCGGGAGTATAATAAAGCTGATCTCCTGATGAAAATGCAGTTTAAAACACCTAAAACATGAAGTTTCTTGGCAAGAGTTTTGATTAAAATTTGTTTGTGGTAATATATACCCAGAATTAAAAGAAATAGACTTGAAACTTCTCACATTGTTTGGGTCAACGTATGTTTGTGAAGCAGCATTTTCCAAGATGAACTTCATTAATAATAAACTCCGGAGCAGACTTACCGATGAACGTCTCCGAGATTTAATGACAATAGCCTGCACAAACTTCAGACGGATAGTCCAAAGCAAAAAATGTAATTTTTCTCATTAAATGTTCTTTTTATACATAAAATTTGTTTATTATTTAATAAAATAATGTTCCGGAACCATTTTTATGTATTTTTAAAAAAACGGACCCCTAATGAAAGCAATTGGTGACCCCTGGTATATAGTATAATAATTAAGCTCCTAGTGAGAATATTGTCTATATAATTGGAAATTCATGTGTCATACGGCATATATTCTTGTCTAGTAATGTGTAATTTCTGTCACCTAAGAAATTCTAAAAATATAGTACTAAAGGATTCATATGTCTTATACTGATTTATAAATGTGAAATTCTAAATATACAATTGTAAATGTTCTCCAAAATGCCCTGGAAAGAATCTCAGACTTGTGATGTCCCGAAAGAAACCATTCATCTGTTCTGAATGCAATTACTAAAATTTTCCAAATTGACCCTGGTAATAAATTACATCTTTGCGATTCTTTCAAGGATAAAGAAACCATCCTGTCACTTCGAATGCAATCAACAATGTTCTCAAAATTTGTTTTGACAGCATCGCCATTCCATTGTAAGAATATTATGTACTAAATACACAATTTGGCTGTCCTGAAACGGGAATCCTTCCCAGTTGAACAGAAAAAGGTTATTTTGTTTTGTATTCTTTGTAATTTATATATATATGAAAAATAAATTAAAAAATCCATGTTTTTTTTAAACCAATTTGTTTCGTATAATATAATAAATTAATATGCGCTTCTGCTTCCGTTAAAACACTCCAGTAACATCTCTAGTAAAAAGTAGTAGAAGTTTGTGTGTTCAAACTCTAGTTTCTCAGAGCAATCTTTCAACTTTAGCTCAGTGCCGACATCACGTGAACTTATGAATCTCGGTGCAAAAACTAACTTAAATAAGGTTACAAAGTTGTTTAAAACAGATATGACACTTTTCAGTTGTTCTGTGTTTTATGCAGGAGGTGGTATTTTAGAATAAGTTATAACAGATTCGCTGTTGCAGCTACAAAATTAGCATTTTTTTCTCATCTTATTTTATATATATATATATATATATATATATATATTATTTTAATTTTATTTAGGAAACAAACAGTCATTTATATATTTAGCATAATCAGCAATTATTTACAATATTAGACCAATAATGTTCCATTAATTCTAGTCGTTGATTCAATATTTGCACCTATACAATATATTTATAAATGACAAAGAAATATAAAGAATTACAAAATGTTATTAAAATAAAATATATTAAGACAGTTAGTAGCAATACAGTTTTCGCATGATTATAATAAAAAAAACAATAAAATAAACTAAGATGATAGGATTATTTTACAAAATAAAAAAATTAAGTTATCAGTTTAGTAAGTTGCATTTTATATGTTTTCAAGTTACGCTTGAAAATGTCTACATCTCTAGAGGCATTGTGAGTTTTACAGATACTTACTTATTTATTTATTTAATAATAACAACGGTATTAATATACATTTATATTATAAACAATAAATCAAATACAATGACATCAGAAAGTATAAAATGATCAGAAACTCTATAATGATATTATAGTAAGAGATGCAGGTACACGCAAAACTTCTAAGTAGACTTTCTAGGTTTAATTAATATTTATTAAAAATATATGATATTATAGCCTTCTTGCAGTTAAATAGATCCGCCACATCTGTTTATCTATTACTAACTTCATGTAATTTAGGTATAAGTGAGTATTTTCAATGATCAACCCTGGTATTGATACATTTAAACAATATTTTGGAACGAGTAGCTCGCGCAAGTACATGAAATTCATTGAGGTTAAGTAAATTAGGGCTGCCTATACTACCAATTACGATTTTGAACATATATATTAAGTCGGAGAATTTTAATTCTTTCATTAAATATTTATTTATTTATTCACGTCTTGAAGGCTTTTACGCGCAAACATTATTGTAGGTAAGTTGTTCAGGAGTACGATAATGTAGGTACATTAAATTTATATTAGGTCAATGGTACGAAGGTCAAAAATCCTGACGACTAAGCGAGTTTAATAACCTACATTATGTCGTTGACTGATAAATACAAGGTACGAGGGTCAAAAATCCTGACGACTAAGCGAGTTTAATAACCTACATTATGTCGTTGACTGATAAATACAAGGTACGAGGGTCAAAAATCCTGACGACTAAGCGAGTTTAATAACCTACATTATGTCGTTGACTGATAAATACAAGGTACGAGGGTCAAAAATCCTGACGACAAGGCGAGTCTAGTGACCTACATTATGTCGTTGACTGATAAAAACATTGATTTATAATTGGTTTCGAAACCACTACCTGTAGGGCCAGAGCCTAGGATTATGCCACTCAACCACAGATATAGTAAAATAGTGATTTTAAATATTTTTCTGCGAATTTCTCTAAAATAATTATACATCAATATATGAATATCATCATAATTTGAATAAAAAATGTTTTAAAAAATTGAAATTTTTTAGTTGGATAATTAAAGTATATGATAGAGGTTTCATATTTATGACAAATAGAAAACAAAAGAGGATATATAAAGCAAAGAGTTCACAAAAATACCAATTTTCTACGTATTTGACTTTTTACGTAAGTATGAGTAGACTTACATTTTATTGGTCATGATTTAAAAGATATAATATTAAAGCCTTTTTGTACCTAGCTTCTGTGCAGTTAAACAGATCCGCTACATCTGCGTACCTATTACTAATTTCATGTAATCTAGGTACAAGCGAGTGTTTGAAATGTCCAGTCTTAGAATTGTTACAATTAAACAGGGTTTTAGAGCGAGTAGCTCTTATGGGTACATGAAATTCAATGAGGTTAATTAAATCAAGGCTGTCTACACTACCATTTACCAGATACGTCTTATTAAAGAGTTTTGCGCATATTTGGATTTACAGTGTGGTGTTATGAATAAGTCGTTCGATCTGGTGTTGTGTTCAGGGCAACGAAATGCAATCTTTTCTAGCAGATGTGATGAATCAACAAGACTGTTCACGATTTTGTATAAGAATAGGGCATTAGAAATTTTTCTACGTTTATATAAAGCGGTAGGGACAAACCGATGATCACTAAAGCGATACGATAGGTGTTTAATAAATTTGGATTGGATATTTTCAATACGATCAATGTATGTTTGATATTTAGGATTCCAAATGACTGAGGCAAACTCGAGTTGTGACCTTACATATGACATACAGGGTGTATCGGCACTAACCCGACAAACTTTAACCAGCTATTCCTTAGCACATTTGGAGTAAAAAATCTTATGGGCACTTTGCTGTCCGGTAGCATTTTTTTTTCAATTAAAAACAAAAAATTTAAAAATTTCCACACTACATCACTGTCATTGGCACTGCGTATTCGTGTTCAACCGCTGTTATAAGCAAGTATGTCGACAAGCGTCTTCGCTCTTTCGCACACACTAAATAATAATAGTTAAAAATGAGACGAATGGTGCCGTGCCATTTCGTTGTCATTGTAAAAGTGCGCCAATATAGGTACACACGTGCATTATTCAACGGAATTCGAATAAAATATTTCCAGATGGGTTTTCAAACTTCGACAAAGGATAAAACAGTGGTGACTTGTGGTGAAAATATGAATAATAAATTTTTTATTAAAAAAAAACGTTACCGGACAGCAAAGTGCACGTAAGATTTTTTACTCCAAATATGCTAAGGAATAGCTGGTTAAAGTTTGTCGGGTACGTGCCGATACACCCTGTATACAGGGTGTATCGGCACGTACCCGACAAACTTTAACCAGCTATTCCTTAGCACATTTGGAGTAAAAAATGTTATGGGCACTTTGCTGTCCGGTAACATTGTTTTTCAATTAAAAAAAAAAATAAAAAATCCACACTCCGTCACTCCTGTCATTGGAATTGTTTCTCGTGTTCAACAGCTGTTATTAGTAAGTGTATCAAAAAGTGTCCTCGCTCTTTCGTACACACTAAATAATAATAGTTAAAAATGAGACGAATGGTGCCGTGCCATTTCGTTGTGATTGTAAAAGCGCGCCAACGTAGGTACTTACGTACATTATTCAACGAAACTCCAACAAAATATTGCCAGATGGGTTTTCAAACTTTGACAAAAGATAAAACATTGGTGACATGTGGTGAAAATATGAATAGTAAATTTTTTATTAAAACAAAAATGTTACCGGACAGCAAAGTGCCCATAACATTTTTTACTCAAAATGTGCTAAGGAATAGCTGGTTAAAGTTTGTCGGGTACGTGCCGATACACCCTGTATAGCAGAATTAGTGTGTGTGCTATTGAATGGCTTTTTAATGCGTATAATAAATCCCAATTGTTTATAAGCTTTTACTAAAATATGTTCAATATGGTCATTAAATAACATTTTAGAATCTAGCAGTTTTCCAAGATCTCTGATTGATTCTACTCGTTGTAGGGGTACATGATTTAATTTGTAAGTATAATTAATCAGCTGTCGTGTAAATGTAATAACGTTACACTTATATAACAGCTTACAACAATAATTTTTACTGATTAGATTCTCATACTCCGGTTTAAAGTCGGCATGGTAAAACTGAGTGAAATTAATATGTAAAAAAAAATAAAAATCAATATGTTTGAAGATAAGTAGAAGCCAACTATTTTGACACATAAAACGACAATTTATGATTGGTAGCGCGAATTATACAGATATTCGCGAGCCACCTCTGGGCTGGACTGAATAATTGATATACCTACTTGATTCTGTTCAAAGGAGGGCGGTCCGTCTGATTGACTATCTATTGTTAACAGACCGATTGCCATCTCTAATGCACAGACGCAATGTGGGCATGCTGAGTCTGTTCTACGGGTATTTTAATAGAGCCTGCTCTATGGAGCTAGCAGCATTGATCCCTGGTGCACCGATGCACATGCGTGAAACTCGACGTACACGAGCAAAACATCCGTTTACAGTTGATATTAGCTTCGTGAGAACGGTCCGGTTTTTCGAATCGTTTTTTTTATGTAAGACGTATGTGGAACGAGCTACCGGCATCTGCTTTTTCTACTTCATACAATCCGGGCCTTTTCAACACCTGCATTAATAAATGCTTCATACAGCCCATACCTTAACCCGCCTCACAACTGCCCAACCGGGTGGCGACATAGATCCACTGCCTTTACAATGTACAAGGAATTTTTTTTTTACTTTTTATTTTTATTATCAATATAAAGATGTTTTTCGATATCTGTCTCACTAGGATATACCTGTGTCGAGAAAGACCCATAGTGAGTAGTCACATAAAATTTTAAATATATGTATATTTTACCCCCCGATTTAAAATTCGCCCCATGTTACGATACCTATTCCGATAAACGTAGAAATAGCAGTAATACAGCAAATAATGGCACCAGAAAATAAAGTAGGAACTTTCTTAGAATATATTCTTAAGACTATTGTTAGAATGTTGCCATTTTTTAAGTGCACTAAACAAAATGTTGACACACCTGACATTATTGGCGGGAAACATCAGTTTAGGCGGCAAAATTGTGATGGCGGAGACGGAAAACAAAAACGATAAACAGCTTAGGAAAGTATATTTACGAGGGTGGTCAGAAAAGTTTCCGACCTCAACGCAAAGATGGCGGTACTCGTCAATAAAAGCTAGTGAATGTAGTTGTGCATCTTTTGACAGTTACTCAAGAAAGTTTCGGCCATTTTGGACGCGCAGTTTTTGTGTGTGTTTTTGTGAAAATGAAAAAAATTGAGTATCGAGCTGTAATTAAATTTTTGTTATGTAGTTGGTAATCGTGGGCTAAAAATATTTACAAAAAATACTAAATTGTAAATATTAAAAAAAAAAAAAAATAACATAGGATATAGGAACACAAATAAATGACAATGTATCAATTTTATCCTCACTGAAAACACCAATAATATAATATCTATATACCTACAATTAAACTGAACAAACGTTTTTAAGGCGATGCACTACGTAGTAATGCAAAATCATGTGTTTTTGGTTTGAAATTTTGGTCGCCTAGAAATGTTTCAGATGCTTTAATTAAATACTGCGAGTAGAATACATCTTGGCCTTTGAAATAATGAAGTATTTTTTAGATAAGTCTTTTTATAAGCCCAGAAAAAAATAATGTATAAGGCCTATGAAAACTGCTTTAAAGTTCAAAATCTCCTACTTACGAACCCATTTTCGGTTATGATTTTATTGTATAATGTGGCAAATTAAGTTATTTATAAAATGTTCGGAAAACATTTAAATATTTGTGCCTGAACATCCACAAAATAAAATAAAAGGCACTTTTTGGCCATGTTTTTTTCTTGCATAAATCAATACAGGCGGATGGTGTTAAGCAAGAATTTAAACCTTATCGCCATCTACGTAAGGGTTGTTATTGATAGCGGCTCAATTTAAAATATTACACAACGTAGTGCATCGCCTTAAAATTCTTATTACGAGTATAAGTTACGCGCTCTGAATATAAAAGCGTTTTGTCTGAGATTAGTGGAACATTTTTGAAGATGAACAAGTTATTTGTTAACTCTAAAATGAATCTCAGACAAATTTCTACAGATTTATAACATAATTCTCATGAACACTTTAAGTTTTAAGTATCTAAAAAACTATATGTTTTTTTTTTAATTTTTAACTATTTTCAAAGCGTCAAGTTTTATTAAATTTTAAAAATGTACATGTTCGTTTGTTCAAAATCTTAAATCTCCGAAAGTTCTTCACCGATTGCGTTGAAATTTTGACAAAACGTTGCATTTGAATACGCATATGTTTTATTTTACCTGTATTATAAAGATGTCACCTGTGTCAGGTAAAACATACTTTTGTGAAAAACAGCACCATCAACAGAAAAATTTGTATATTCACTACGGAACGGAAAACTCGTACATTTCAGAGAAGTATTTATGAAGAAGAATCATAGACTAAATACAACAGAAGAACTCTAAATATAGGACAACAAAATACCCAAATCTATTACCAACATTATGCCGTAGATTTATAGGTTTTGTTTTGAGATTGTTTTGACATTGTCACAGAAAAGGTACCATTTTGTCTTACATTTCTTGTCGGTACATATAATTTTATTTTGGTGAGAATTTCTGGCTTTTCAATACCATCATTGATAATTAATAACAGACACAATCTGCCTATCAGACAGCTTAAGAAGAAGCTACAAGCCAAAAATGTGTAAATTCTTGGTATACCTTATATTGTAGGTAATAGGCATTAAAATCGCTTGAAAGACATAGTCTAGAAACGTTCGATTTCAAGCACAAAACTGGATTTTATTTGGTTTGTAAATAATTTTATAAGAAAGCAAAAAAGTTAATCAAGTGAAACTCTCACAGATAATCTTAGCTATAATACTGTATTTTTTTAAAGTTGTTTCATTTACGCGTTCATACATTTCTATTGAAAAAAATGTTTTTTTTAGTAGTTTACATTTATATTTTTTATTGAGTCATTTATTTTTTATTTGTATTCTACTCAAGCGAAACGATAATAAAACCTTCAATTTATCTAAATCATATTTTTTGGTATTCATAATGTACACCAATTCGTTATAAAGATTAATCAAAATAGTGATTTAGAATTAAGCTTCGTCTTAATTTTTATTGTTTTTTCACATTGGCGCGTTCGTATTTACTCGTACATATCTCCCTTTCAAACTATCTTAGAACGCTTACTACGGGGCCTCAACATCATACGTAGACGAAAAAACTCAACAAATAAACACGTGCTAAGTAAGAACTCTGGATAGAAGTTATATTTAAATATCTAATTGAAACCACAAGCACTGACACCGCCTTATAGCCAGTTCAGGCCAGGTCGAGCAGGTGATTCTAATCGCATTTCTCCTCCCGCAAACTTCTCTGCCTTCATCTCAAAAGATGGAATATTCCTTCCCTCCCTCGGGGTGAACTAGTCGATTAACTAGTGATTGATTACAGGTAATTTCCCTCCGGCACGGCATCCCGATGCGATCACCATTTTCCAAAAGACAACTACTACTACACTACTAGACAACTAACGTGCATCGCCTTTTATAAGATCTTGCAAGCATTCCATCTCGCTTGCACTCATCCACATTCGTACAGACATCACATTCACTAGCGTTATGGATAAAATGCACTAATTATATTCCACTTATTGCTTCTATTTGATAAGCTACTGTTAACACGTGACATTTTTTTAGGTGAAATCATATTCTTGTATTTTTATATGTATTTGTTTCACTTGATCGTGTCATGTCTACCTCGGGAATCCTCGACATTTTGGAGGACTGTGATTATCGCCATTTTAAACGGGTTGTTGGCTGAATGATTGATTCTGTGGTTCTCAAATCCGCAGAATCCAAGGTTGCGTGATAACTCTCGCTGTGCAATAATGAGAATTCGAATATTTTCAATTTAGTTTTTATTTTAACAAAACTCACGTTACAATAGTTTTATGAACAAAACAGATCGCGTACATTAGAGAAGATTTAGGGCTAAACCGGCGGCTAGACCACTGGAGAGAGAATGAAATATTTGCCGCGCCAGGTATCGCGCGCAGGTTTACAGTGATACCAGTCTCACATAAATGTGGGTAAAAGTAATGTTGTCATTATTTTCGGGAGATGTAAACTCCCTATAATTTACCTTACAACATATTGAACCATTCACTTCTATGTCATACATTCTTCTTACACCTCTTTCTTAGTTCATCACTTACGTCTCATTTTACCACGAATTTGATTCATGTCTTCTTCGGACATCATTGACTTTTTCTACCATCGACTTCATGTAGTATCATCATGAAATCAACACTGTTACTGTTTTTAAAAAAAACCATATTATGTCGATTTTAATTCGACTCCGTTTCTCATTGCAGTGCAATCGCAATCGGATGAATGGTATAGTAACGCGTACGGGACAAACAAAGACATATTCATATATATTATTTATTTTATTATATATATATAATAAAATTAAATAAAATACTTTTTGTTTTAAAACCACGAGTTTTTAATAATTTTTATAACCGACCGGTTTGTCTTTACTCAAGCATCTTCAGGGTACAAATTATTACTAGTATTATTACCAGTAATAATTTGTACCCTGAAGATGCTTGAGTAAAGCGAAACCTGTCGGTTATAAAAATTAATAAAAACTCGTGGTTTTTAAAAAAAAGTATTTTATTTTATTTTATTAAATATGTCAAACCACAAAGTGATTGCTTTCTACAATAATATAAATATATATAATATGTTTATTTCTTGCTAGAGCAATCCCGACGAGTTACAAAACTCATTTACGTACATAATTTTCATAACTTACAGTATGTAAGTGGGAAGGTAAAATGTATGAGGGTAGGGTATAATCTAAGGATCAGTATGTCTAGGAGTGACGGAAATATGAACATATTCCACTGCGGCGCTAGGCGATTGGTCGAGAGACCAGTTGGAGAGGTCAAAGGGTCTCCCCAAACCATCCCCTACCGATCTGAAGCGCCACGCCGCACAGTGTTTCGTTTCATACAAGCTAGACGGAAAAAACTCTTTTATAATTATAAAGTGTTTGGAACCCTCTTGTGGGGAGTATTTAATCTGAATGTATTGAAAATTTGGGTTGAAAGTGATTAATTTAATTTTTTTCTTAAAAAAAAAAAAATCGGAAAAAAATCTTTTAAATAATTAATAACAGTATTAATACCGTATTTGAGGTTTTTAAAGAAAACAAATTTAAAAATATGTCTATTTTGAGAATAATAAATATGTAAAAGCACTTTCAAAAAATATAATACAAATCACGAAACAATTGCGAAAGTATAAATAAATGATAAAAAATAGCTAAAAAATAATCAAAACAATCATTATTACTAATCTAGGAAAACAATTTTAGTCATATTTAGCAACAGAACTTAATAAAAACAAGCATTAGTTGCAGAAAGTACAGTCAGAAAATAAAATAATAATATCAAAAGTTATGCAAGAACAGTAACGAAACAAAAAAATTATTACAATAAAGTACTATCTGAGTCATTTGCGGCGAGAGAAATTAACTGCACATAAACATCTTTAATTTTTTTAAGACAGTACAGAACCAATAGATTTGTGAGAAAGTGCTTAAACATAATGCTTATTGAAACTAGATGCTATCTGAGTTATGTTCAGAGGAATCATCAGAATAATGTTCAGAGGAGTCATCAGATCGCAAACATTGTGTTCTTGACTCGGAATTGGGTGGAACAAGTAAATTTAACACTTCAGGGGGAAGTGAGCTCGATTTTTTTCTTGGAACCTCTCTAAAACTATTTATTATTGGATCTGATGTAATTAATAGCATGGTTAACATATCTCTGTTTGTTCATGTTCGGTCGATTTTTCTGGTGTGCAATTACCTAAATCTTCTACAGTCTTTATTTCGCGACTCTTCTGACAGCTGCCCAATAGGTACAATGCACGAACTAATCACGTCAAATGAATGGTATAATAGTTTTTGAACAGTTGTTGGCATGGTATACCAATCATATAGGTTAAGATATAACTCCTTAGTGTCATGCACATACTGTTCAAAATGTTCGATGTTAATGCTATACCCAGAAGCTATTGTACTCAAAATTATGCAAAACCTCTTGATGAGCCCCGCATCTACACCCGTTATCTCGGCACTCTTTTCGTGCTCTCGAAAAAACCAGTGTTTGTGTTGCCAAACCCAGGTTTTGGCTTATCTACAATTAATCCCATTTCACTTTTAAACCGTTCCTGTAATTCTTTTTTTCTAGTACTTAAAATTAGTTTATTTGCATCCCTTCTGACTTGCCAGAGTTGTATTCGGTAAGCGATATGCAAAAAACATTCAAAAGTTTTTATCCAGGCATGCAATGTAGATAAGCCGAAGGAATAAAATTCTTGTGGTGGAACTCTATTGATAACCGTAGTATTCATTTCACTGGGTTTGGCACCACAAATATAACACGACATAGTCGACTTGTTTCCAGTCATTACATTGCAAATTTTGCCATCTACCATAGTTAATAACATTTTAAATTTTACATTCAAATCTACATCTTTAATGTTAATTCTAAAATTTATCAAATCCGAAAAGCTGCGATCCACTTTTTGGTTATATTCAAAGATATTAACTGTACTTGGCTTTTCAAAATTTTTTCACTGCTTGCGCTGAGATTTTGACGTTCAAATTTACTTAAAATATGATTATATATTCCCTGAAACCTTTCTTTCTTGGGTAAACTTCTCCACGTCTCGAACAATTCCTGCCTGGAAATCTGGTATGTGGTGCCTGTGAAATGACAAATTATGACTGGTGAGCATTAATGAGCAAAAATATCGAAACTGATTTGAATAGAAAATTAATTGTTCAATCTACAAAAAAAAAATCACGGAACCTTATTGATACTTTATCCGAAAAAAATTCTCGAGAAGTTAGAAATTGAATATTTTTAAACCACAAAAAAATACACAAGTTAAACATTTATTTTTTTTAAAACTGTGACGTTTTATATTAAAATTTTACAATTATTAAATACTACATACCTTCCAAAGTAGTTTACATTTTTTTTAGAACCAAAACACATTATTTTAAGCACATAAACTACCTCACAGCTCACGCGACAAGATGCGAATAAAAGCAACTGATAATTTATTAATTAATTTACCTGACTTTGGGGCTCTGGTATGAGTCAACCCGTGCATTAATTACCCCAATTACAAAAGCATTTGTCACACTAACTACCTGTTGATACCCCCACGACGTCATTTTTCAAGAATTCCAAAGTGACTTTTTTCCGTCTAGCTGTATGAAACGAAACACAGTGCGCCGCTGCATCCTAAACACGCCTCACCCAATGAACCCGTTTAAGAACCGGAACAAGGTTATTGTTAAAAAAACTACATTACATCGACTTTAATTCTACTCGGTATCTTATTACGGTGCAAAGATATTGCGTTAAGTATCCCCGACTTCTTCTACTATTAAACTGCTTTCTAAACAATCCTGGCACTAATAAGAACAAACTCTGAAACTATAGCTATATCGGTGAAGAACATTTGGAGATTTAAGATTTTGAACAAACGAACATTTTCATTTTTATTTATATAGATAGAAGAGTGTTTGTGCCTGATATAAAACAAAAAGGTTTCCAGTTTCATAAAAGACAAATTCGTATTTGTAAAAATTAATGGTTTTTCGTAACATCGCAAGGTTTGAGAAGTATTTCAGAAGGTTTTTTATATGTAATACAATATACAAGAATTTAAAGATTAAATTACATAACCAATTTTATTTCTGTCTTGGTAAGCTCATTATAGATAACAGGGTCGCAAAAGTAGAGTGGTATATTTCCTTTAAGGGGATTATAGAAAGACACTGTGTTCTAGATACAGGTGGGGTTTAGAACCTTCCTTTTTGAATAATGAAAGAAAATCATTTGAAGAGTTATATCATGCCATTTTAAATGAAACAACCGTGGTCGAGGGGTAATGCTCTCAAATAGCAACCCTAAGGCCGCTGGTTCAAATCCCATCGTGTGCAAGTAAATTTTATTTGATGAATTTGTTATTTCACGATTTATTTATTTAAAATAATATTAGAATCGATTCTCGACGAAGTCATTCCACTCGAACAGCGAGTGGTTCAATACACTCGTTGTTCGAGTGGAATGACTTTTGGCGTTTGGCGTGTGTAAGTGTGTACCTTCGACGAGACTCAAGAATAAGGAGGTCGATCAATGAATGTACTTTTGACAGCGATTGCGAGCGGCCTGGATTGGAGAATAGATACCCTGGTGAAAGACAATTAAAACGTTGCTACTTCTGCTTCCATTCACATATTGCGTCATATATTCTCCTTACATTCCTCTCTTCGCTGATTCGCTCTACATGTCCAAACAATCTAAGAGCCCCTTTCTAAATCTTAATCATTACCCCCACATCAGACTTACATTATTCGCAAATCTCCGCATTTCTCACACGATCATATATGGTTTTACCCCAAGTACGCCTCAGGTATCTCATTTCTACAGCATTCAGTCAAGACTTCTGTAACTTGCTATGAATTACGGTACGTAACTTACTAATTACGTAAACTACTTACGAAAATAAACTAACGTGTGTAAAGCCAGCTTAGTAATTGAACATTATTTAGTGAACATTTCTTGGATATGTGGTGTAAATAGTCTGCATGGTTATTTTTAGCTTTACCACAATTGGTAATACGTCTTGCTAAGGAAATCTGACAAGGCGAGGCCTATAGCTTTTAGCTCAACCAAACCACTTATTACCTAATTAGAGAACCTCCGATCTCAAAATTCCCTGAGGTTTTTATCCAAGATTCCTTTGCGTTTCTAGCCGTGGGAGTTTTAAACGAAAAGCACATTATATATAAACATCTCCAACAAACAACTACAAACACAACATTTGGGCAAAAAAGCTTCCTATGGTACTAAACTCTAAAACAAAATCCCACTTTCATTCAAAACTCAAAACAATAGTTTAACATTTAAATCTCAAAATAAAAAGCTGGATACAAAACATAGGAAGATCAGAATAATAATAATAATTTGGATGATTTGTATAGCGCCGTTTTAAGAGCGCTGTACTTTTTTGTAGACTAGAAAAACTATTCATTGAAGAAGAAGATAATACTAAAAAATTTAACGAAACATGAAACAGAATAAGACAAATAAAATAAAAAAGATAACGGTCTCAACTAGGAATCGAACACAGGATCTCTCTCTTATCGGATTAACTGTGTCTTAGCTATTATCTAATATACAGGGTTTTCCAATAAGAGGTGTTATTTTGATATTCAATCGTAAAAGATCAATGGTTTCGTTGCTTGTGTGGCACGTAGCGCCGTCTTGTTGAAAGTAAACGTTGTCCAGATCAATACCATCTAATTCCGGCCATAAAAAAATATTAATCATCTCTCGATAGCGCAATCCATTCACCGTAACTGTTGCTCCAGCCTCATTTTCGAAAAAGTAAGGTCCAATGACTCTGCCGGACCATAAACCGCACCAAACAGTCACACGTTGAGGATAGAAAGGCTTTTCAACAATAACTCTTGGGTTTTCTGAGCCCCAGATGCGACAATTTTGCTTGTTGACGAAGCCACCAACGTGGAAATGGGCCTCATCACTCAAGATGATTTGCATTTGATTCACTCAAGTGAATTTTGATAATTTCAATGCGTTGTTGAAGCGTGTATCGTTCCATTTTTATTAATGGCGTAGATTCTACTTGTCAAATGTCAATAAATTACAGCTTCAAAAGTAACATCTACCGAAGTAGCGGGCTATTCAAAATAACACCTCTTATTGGAAAACCCTATATTATCGCTTCATTTCTAGGAAATGCGTACAGGTGCAAGCAAATTACGATAACTAACTACAGTGCCATTTCTGCACATATAGAAATGGTGGAACGCCAGACAATGCTGTATAGGCTCACATTCCCGTTTCATTTAGAGAATTACACATGTTTTAAAATTGTGTAGTTGTAAGGGTTAAAAAAATACGTTCGAATACATATTTTAAATTTGTGGTTTATTATTTTAATACCCTACAAGGGTCAAACTACCCGGAGCCGGTGGGACTATAGCAATAGTTCCCCAATAGGGGAAAGATTTCAAATTAGAGTGTGCTGGATAAAATGTAAGTTTGGGAACCAGGATAGTTGTGCAGCTTTTAGTTGACCATTGAGAACTATTATTTATAATATACTGACACCAAAACCACTCAATTGAACAAATTACACATTGTAATAATATATTTATAATTATTTCAGAAAAAAATAACACCATTCAATATATTTATAATTACTTCATATTATCCATACTACTAAATTTTAAAAGTAAATTAAATCCTCAGGACGGGAGATCCCAGTGAGGATATCATTTGCACTTGAAGTGAAATGACACTAAACTGCGCTGTATAAATTCCATGTTATTATTATTATTATATGCATTTGTTACAAAAGATAGATATTAAAACATATTATTATTATATTTCGCAATCTTTGAAATTTACCGAGAGTCAAGGCGAAGTTTAATGTCAAATCACTATTTTGATCAATCTTTATAACGAATTGGTGTACATTATGAATACCAAAATATATTCTTTTGATAAAAAGGTTTTCCTATCGTTTCACTTTGTAATGTTTCACCTTTTCGGGGTGTTTATATTTATTATAATTCTTTTTTTTTTGTTTAAAACAATATAGAATTTTCTTCTCTCTTGGCTATGATCGTTATTTTTTTTTTTTTCTAAGGCTTTACATATGTGTTCGTAGGGTTGGAAAATTCTTCCCCTACAACACATAAGCCTCCATGAAAATTGGACCCTTAACTTCTTTGATAACTACAGAAAGCTACTTAAAGCTCTCTTGTACTATATATCTTTATAGACATATGTACTTAACTAATTTAATACGTTATCTACGGCCTTGAACGCAAATATTTTCGTATTTATATTGTAATTAAATTCCATCAAACGTTGTGTAATTTTTTTGATTTATGATATAGGATTTTAATTACTTTCATTTTGTGGTAACTTTGGTTCTTTTCAGGTTAGTGATTGGGTAAGGAGTTTGGATTACGTCGAGATATTGCGAACGCTGGTATCATTCAACCTAACTAAAATTTTTCTGATAATCCCTATCTCCTAATTCTAATTCCTTTAGAAACCGTAAAGCCTGTGGAAAATACATAACATTTAATTTAGTGTCATAGCATACATATATAGTTAAATCAATCGAATATAGGTTAGTACAATATTAGTTATGAATCATATGCTCTCCAAAATACTCTCCAGTTCTGCGACGACCTGTGGGGTACATACATGTAGATTTAATTTTTGTAAGTATGGTTAGTGTCTACGATTTTGTACGAAGACGAACTCGGAAAGCAATATTGCTGCTAAAAATTTGGCGCCTCCTCCTGCAATGTAACCGGGTGAACCAAGGTCGAATAAGACTTTCACACCGTCGTCAGGTGCCTCTAGTGGTAGGTACTTGCGAGGCTTTCCCACACCTCCAGATCCACAACCCTCTAGCGCTACGATCGAACCTCCCCCGGGTCCAGTACACTCCAAATTCCATCACCTCCGGATTTACGACTACTGAAGCGAACCGGTTTCGTCTTCTGAACAATCATATACTCACGGTTGTTGTAATGACAAGTTTCCTAGGCTTGCCACCACTCCAAGAAGCGATGTGACATGACCATTCTTAGGCCTAAAACGCCAGCTGTAGACGGGTTCACATCACCCAGTGGATTATACATTCAAATACATATATGTATACATACGTTTTTTTTTATAATTCACAATGTAACATTTGCTCACATGAAACATTGGGAACCAAGAATCTCAAATCCCAGGGTTGTGAGTCCTGAGTCCGATATCTCGATACATAAATACTAATAGGAAATACGAATAAATACGATATACTAAGTAATATATTTGTTTGTTTGTTTGACAGTTTTGGTATCGCGGTCTGACAACCACATTTTTTTGTTTTCGTTGATGGGTTTTATAAGGAGTGACCTCCCCCTCCTCTTCTGGTTGAATTTGACTGAGTTATTTGACATTGGGTGGAAATAGGTTGTACTCATATGTACGTACAAAATTATTATGACACTTAGATTTGGCCACTTTGGATATGATCACATAACTAGTATGTGCGACTTAATTGAACCATAATTAACCGAATAGGTACCTTGAGTGAGCTATTCATCTCTGACGTACGTAGTTAGGTATTTAGGATGTTTTCTTATTGGTATTATTTTGACTTCTAACCAGTGTATAAAACACACATGAACATGCTTGCTGTGATTTGGCATGAAGAACTAGCTTTGAGAAACCTGCCCTTATCAGACAAGATGTTTTATTTATTTTAGAGTTGGGCTGGAATGCAGTTCGTGTAATTAAGGGGACTTTGACCTATTTTAAGGTCTTATGAATTCTTTGTGGGTTATATTTGTATCTGTTATCAGTGACGTAATATCTACATCAGCTGATAGTTTAGAAGGCCAATCGTACATTATCGTTTTTGGATTTTCATAGTACATGTTGGTAAATGAGGTTAACCTAATTTTGAAAGGATATTTAGAAGTAGGTATTTGTTTTTGACACGAATGTGGTAATAGGTATTTGAGGTAGACATTTGTGCATGACACAATTGTGATAATAGGTATTCGTGGTATATGCATCATTATATGTGAAATGGTACAAAGTTATACCATATTATAGGTATCATATGTACCTAATTCATGGGATAGATCTAGTCGCTGAAATATCGCAACCAGAGGCTGGACCGAATTATAACCTATATATATAAAATATAAAATATTATAAGATTTCACTTTTTTTTTATTTCTCCCTCATCGGCTTTCAGGAACGTTGTCCCTTATGGCTTTTCTCCCCTCTCGGCTCTCAGGAACGTTGTCTTTTGATTTCTGAATTTTTATTTTATATTTTGATTTCTTTTGACTCACCAACCTTGATCGATCATGCAAATATATCCGTTCGGGTTTACACGAAATTTGCGATCAAGGTTCCAAAATATTACCTACTTGCTGTTTAGAATGTAGTCTTAATTAAATTGATTCGCGACTACCATTTTTTTTTCCATTTGACCGCGGCTTTAAGGTATTGATTTAGCTTTCGTAAGTGTTGATTGACGTAAGGACTGAGGTTAATATTTTCCAAAATATAACGCAGATGATTAGATATTTAATATTATTATTTATACAAAATCTGAAATAGTCATATTATTATTATTACTTTTATCTTGAAACAAAGGAGAGTGATTATTGTTATTTTTCCCGAACCACTGTTTTTAGACAAAGAGGTAACGTTGATTTTAATTTTAAACTTAACTTTAAAGTATCCGATGAATCCTTTATTTTCAAATTTATTTCATTAATACTTTTTTTACAAAGAGACAATATTTATTTTTATCATTTTTACCTTTTTTTTTAATCCTTCCGAATTCTCTACGTACTTATTTTACTGAACAATAAAATCACAAAGGGATTAAATTTAATCAAATCTAATCATTGATATTACTTTTCGAACTGTCTAAATTGTGTTTCTTTTTAAGCTAAGATGCAAGTATTTACTAGTAATAATTTTAAACGAAATTGATTCTAAATTATAATCTATTTTTAAATATCAATTCGCGATCACGTTCACTTTAGATATCCGATAAAACACTTAAATTGAATTTAAATGATTTTCACTTTGAATGAAATAATTAGTTTAGAATTTAAATAATTCACAAATCACTTTTTTGCACTTTTCACTTTAACACTCTTAAACACTGAGTTTAGACTCTATTTTATTATAAGATTTCACTGATGGGATTTTCAAAGAGGATTTAGAAAACTGAATTTAACTATTATTGAAAATCACTGAATATAACTCATTTTATTAACACTGTAATTAATTAAAACTGACTTGTTCAAATTTCACTGATGGGATTTTTTTTTTCAAAGAGACTTAAAACTGAATTTAATACTTTTACTTTTCACAAAAACCTCTAAGTCCAGGGACTTATTAATTACCTGTCTCGACGTACTCACACGCGTAATTCGCACCTCCCGTACTTTCAACCCCACAAAATTTCCGGAGAACTGTCCCGAATCCTGTCGTGCGCTCGCTTTTATACTGTCTTCAATACCAAAATGACTTAAGTCGATTTCACCCTTCAGGCAATTAGGTCACCAATCAACTCGTAAGTTTGAACATATCTCCCACTAATCTTGATTATTTAAATCTGGTCACTTATTCATACGACATAGTCATATCTCGGTGACGCCTCCAAATTTCCTGTCTTTATTCTCTGCAGTTGCAGGGCTGGATCAGCATCCTTTAATTGTTTTCATAGAGTTCGTCGTAAGGTTAAATGTGTTTTTCTAGCTGTGCTTAATTTTGTTTATTTATCTGGGAATATAATCAGTCCATTATCGTACTCCCTACGCACACTTCACATTTAACGTTCCTTATCTAATTCTTTATCTTATAAAGAATTTTCCCTCTAATTTTTGTTCTTTTCGGGATTGCGCTTCATAATTCAGTCACTATTGTTCTTGTCTTAGCAGGCAAGTTCATGTTCGCATTGGATTCCCTCAATCCAATCATGTTTATTAGTGCTTACCTTTATTTCATCCTTCCTCTGGTTATTATGGCACTTTAAATTCGTCTCCACGCTCCTATGATGCCGAAATCAACTTCATAATGCTGCTATTTTCGTGTATATTCCAGTTCTTGCCAATCTGTCGGTCTGTATGCGTCCTTTCTTCCAAGACCAAACTTTCTATTCAAATCTCGCTTGGAAAACAGAGTTCAAATGTTTTCATTTATATTTTTATGCATTAACTCAGTTTAAGCGTACAGGATAGTACTTCTAACCACCTCAATCTTCATCCACCTTAATGTCATTAGACCCGAAATGAATATTATTTTCGCCCCTTTTCACCGTTTCGCCACTGTAAAGTAATTAAATATTAAGGCGTTACCCGTATTGCATCTTGTTCCCTCGAAATTAGTCATTAATTTTTGATTTATATGGAGTCATTATTATGAAATCTTTGTACCTCAGCCATCAATTGTAGCTAATGTGTCTGCCTGTCAATCTAATGTATTTGGTCTTAAATAAACAGTTCCATATGTCCCATGTTAAATTTTATGGCTAATTCCAGTTTAATCGTCCCTCTAATGATCGTGGATCTTGTATTGTTTATTTCAACACAAAATATGTATTTATGAATCAGGCCATTGTATTCAATCTCACCGATCCAAAACCATTGGTTCCTCGGCCGGTAGTTTCCTAGTACGATCCTCTCAAATTTGCATATCGATTACGCGTTTTTCTTGTTGATCTGTAGATGTAGTTTCCCTCCATCATTCCAAACTATAATTAAATCACTTAGTTTTGTTTTGTTTTCACCTCTCTACACAGTTTTTTTCAGGTTCTCCTGAGTCTACTCTACCCTCACGCGTTATTTCACTTATTAAAAGTTTCTTGTTATTTCCAGATAACAGTCTATCATACTTTATTTGATTTCGAATGACAATCAATCCTTTTTTTCCATTTGTATCAATCTCTCTTCGTTTCTTACACCGAAAGTTTATGACCAATGTTTCCCCCGTGAGAACATGTTTACCTTATAGTGCATTACCCTTCGACTCGATGTCTTCGTTCCCAGATTAATAAATAATGTAGATTTCTTCTTTGTCCTGTCAAAAGCCAACTGTGATTGGCTAATTTTAGTAATAAATTTGGGTAGACACATCCTACTAGAACGCCTCTTTTTTCCAATTACAGTCTCCTGCAGTTATTTCAATAAAATTCGCTAGGTGTCTCTAGTGTGATGATTTCTTCGTAATTGAGGTTTAGCTTTCATTAAATACATTTTCTGTTGGAGGAAACCTATCTCATCACAACTTGAGTAGAATACAAATAAAAAAAATAAATTACTCAATAAAAATATAAATGTAAACTACTGAAAAAAAATTTTTTTTCAATAGAAATGTATGAACGATTTAAAAAATACAGTTTTATAGCTAAGATTATCTGTGACAGTTTTACTTGATTAACTTTTTTTGCTTTCTTATAAAATTATTTACAAAATAAATAAAAACCAGTTTTGTGATTGATATCGAACGTTTCTAGACTCAGTTTGTCAAGCAATTTTAATGCCTATTACCTACGATATAAGGTATACCAAGAATATACACAATTTTGGCTTGTAGCTTCCTCTTAATGCTAGCTTCCTGGGTACGAAAATTATGTTTGAGTGTCACTGCCAAAAGGTGTACTTTTTTAAATGTGTATTTTTTAAAATAAAAATACAAATTATTAAAATATTACTCTGTGATAAACAAAAAATAATAAAAGATTTTCCTCATCATAAAGAGAAAAGGTGAGGGAGATCATGCCCAAATATTTATTTTTTAATTATTGTATGATAGATTTTTTTATCCACTTAAAGTGACACTCTTAACATCTGGGAAGATAATCATAAACAAAAGTTTTAAGGCTATTTTAAGAGGAATTAAATACATCCATCGTTTCAGAATTTTCATTCAACAGCACTATTCCTCGTGTCACGCTATGATGTGCTAGAACATCTGTTCTGCCGTGTGTTGTGTTCAACAAGCCATGGCGACGACTACACGGAGAAAAATGAGTATGAGCTGATTTATTGAAATCTTATTAAAAACATAATTGCAATCCATTTCCTAATAAAATATTGGTCAATTCAGAATATATCAGAAGACGTGTTCATGCTGGTGTCCTTTTCCTGTTGAATATAATGACGAAAAGTTACAATATTAGATTTTTTATTAACACGTGTTATGAAATCCTAATAACATATTCGTGTTTATTCCGACAGTTTGTTAGGAAACGTGTCATTTCGTTTAAGGCATGCAGTCCCGTTTTTTACCAGACTTTTAATAAATTAGCAATACTTTATATCAGTAAAATTTCTTTTTGTGGAAGGTTTATACGTATAAAACATGCATATTATATTTATAGAAAGTCGATGTTTTGTGATCAAGTGGTAAAAAAAATATTTTAGGCCGCTTACATTGCTAACGCTCGCTAAACCTTACGAGTTACATCAAAATAATGTACTACTGAATTGTATATCTTAAAAAGGGCTACAGAAAAGTCCACCATGGTATATGTCTATCTCCTAAGGATAACACCCAGCAACGCCGGGTACACGTCAGATAGTTGTAAATAATTGTAATTGTGAATTTTTATTATATAATATTTCGAAAATCTCTGAATAAAGCAGGACAAGGCACAAGGACAGCAAATGGATTCATTAAATATATCAATAGTACCCCAAACTTGTTGCCTAGATCAGTGTTCCGCAAAGCGTGTGCCGCGGCACACTGGTGTACCGTGGTCATCAGTTGGTTTGCCGCGGAAAAATTCAAGGTACTTTGAAGATAATAAGTAAGCAAATGGGAGCAGATCATCAGTCACTTCTGTTCATACAAAAGTACGATGGCTTTCTCGCGGAAAAGTGCTATTTCGGATTTACGAGCTAAAAAATGAGTCCCAGACGTCTTTAGAGGCCCAGGGTTCAGAGTTAGCTTCTGTGTTTAAAAAAGAAGATTTGGTACTAAAACTTGCTTATCTGGCGGACATATTCACTCATTTAAATGAGCTCAACAGAAAAATGCAAGGTAGGAATTCTTATACCACATTATTGAGCGAATACTTCTTAATACAAGTATAGATATGTTCAATGGTATTAGGAACTAACACGAAAAATTCTGCCTCAACACAGGCTAGCCTAGTGAGGCGGTATTTGAGAAACCACAACTGTACTTTTATTTTCTACTTACCTTCACAATATAATGTTTGTATTAATAGTTCTTCATTTTTGTTAATTTTATAACCTTAAATATAAAAGTTACAAATCAATGTACACCATAATATGTATGTATAGTTGTAATGTGTAAACTTTCCTAAATAAAGATATTATTATTATATTTTAACGTCTTCGGACAAAATTGAAAGCTACATTGGTATTATGGATCAGCCACACTTGTCAATGGTAGTAATGAATTGTTTCCAAATGGCATGATTCAGAAAAAAATTGCAGGCTTTGATAGTGAAACACTTGGAGCTATTAGCAGAAAAAATTAACTGTTCTTTTCCTAAGTATGACCTACAACCTGTATGGACTGGGTACGAAATCCACTCTCGTATAACATTTCCCTTGGACACTTATCGATAAACAAGCTAGCATATTTTTGGCTGCATATAAAAAATGAGTATCCATTGCTTTCAAAGCATGCTGTTGAAAATATATTACAATTTCCCACAACCTGCTTATTCGAATTGGGATTTTCAACTCACTACTCACTACTATTAAATCTAAAAACAGAGAACACCTGAGGACGATCAATGAAGAGATGAGAGCAGCCTTATAAACGATTGCTCCAAATTTCGATCGCCTGTGCTCAGTTAAACACACTTAAACACAGTTAAACACACTCACATTTTTAACTAAACATCTTTTTGTATTAGGTATATTGATTTTAATAATAAATAAATATTAAATAAGCATTGCTTTTTTCTTTGGTGTACCTCTAAAATTTCTTGATTTGATAGGTGTACCTTGAACACAAAAATTTTGCGAAACACTGGCCTAGATCATGCATCACATTGATAGTGTGTATGATAATTGGTTGTGTATGTATTACAGAACAATGTTCCATTTTGTCTTGTGTCGCTAGTCGGTACATAGATTTTATAGTGGCGACGATGGTAGGTCTATCAATTAAGTTATTAATGACTCTGTGTAATACAACCATGTGCGACATAATAAATAATAATGGATCATTAATGCATCTTTTACCATCTTCTACGACATAAATAATTATTTTTTGTAGTAGTTAGGTTGAAATCAAGTGCTATTTATATTATTTTTTCGCTTATTATTCGCGAATTCGACAAGCTTACGAATATAAAACTAATAAATCTAAACGAAACATGAAACAGAACAAAATATAGAAAAATAAAAGGTAACGTTCTCATTGACAAATTCGTCATGTATTGTTATTTGGTTACTAGGCGGCGCTTCGTTGGTAGATATATGCGAGTACTGTCAGCAATTCCGACAGCCTCCCGGTAGACAAAAGCCGCCTAAGGTGACACAATACCCTAAAATGTAAGTGAAGACGCCGTTTTGGAGGATTGTGATTATCGCCAAATTAAATGGTTTGTTGGCTTAATAATTCTGTGGTTCTTCCATCCGCAGAATCCAAGGTTGCGTGATTACTCTCGGTGTGTAAAAGTGAGAATTCGAATATTTTTAATTTAGTTTTATTTTAACAAAACTCACGTTACAATAATTTTATGAACAAAACAGATCGCGTACGTTAGAGGAGATTTAGGGCTAAACCGGCGGCTAGACCACTGGAGAGAGAATGAAATATTTGCCGCGAGAATGTGGGTAAAAGTAATGTTGTTATTATTTTCGGGAGATGTAAACTCTCTATAATTTACCCTACGCCGTCTTAAAAAAATATTCGACATCATTGCGCAAGCGACTTTGTGGTCTGGCCCTAGAATATTGGACGGAACTACGGTCGAATTTGTCCTAGCCAATAATGTGGGAATCTTATCGACGTATGTGAAGAAGGCGGCCATAAAAATATTCGTCGCGCGGCCCGGCGTATTGGACGGACCTACAGTCGAATTTCCCCTAGCAAATAATCTAAAATTGATCTTTCCGCGGGGTTTATTTTAATTAATTCTGATAAACGAATTATTAAAATCTCAGACGTTGCTAAATGAATACCTCGGGAAGTTTCTAATTCACCGTCTAGAAAAATTAAATCTAGTGCTTACGAGGAAGCTACAAACCAAAAATGTGTTTATTCTTGGTATACCGTATATTGTAGGCAATAGGCATTAAAATTGCTTGACAAACGGAGTCTAGAAACGTTCGATTTCAAGCACAAAACTGTTTTTTTATTTATTTTGTAAATAATTTTATAATAAAGTAAAAAAGTTAATCAAGTGAAATTGTCACAGATAATCTTAGCTACAATACTGTATTTTTAAAAAGTTGTTTCCTGTTGTTTGCGTTCATACATTTCTATTGAAAAAATATTTTTTTAGTAGTTTACATTTATATTTTTTATTGAGTAATTTATTTTTTTATTTGTATTTTACTCAAGCGAAACGATAGGAAAACCTTCAATTTATCTAAAGCATATTTTTTGTTATTCATAATGTACACCAATTCGTTATAAAGATCAATCAAAATAGTGATTTAGCATTTTCAACTCTTAAATATACATAACTTACATCCGTCGATATCGGTCTGAAAAACGTGATATTTTAGTTACGAAACGGTATAAATAAATTAAAATTTGAGCAGAACAAATCCCTTTTATTAGAATCTTGAGTCGTCTTAATTAAGCGCGGCATGTTGGCTGTTACTGAAAATACACAACTTTTGAATAAAGTCATTCGTTATGCAAAATACTGGCTTATTAATGAATGGAGGCGGACTAACGAAGCTCGTAGAATTGAAGGACGTTGTATACGCGATCAACTGTATCCATTTGAGTTTGGAGAAATGGAATTCAGAAAGTTATTTAGAATAACACGAAATATGGCTAAAGACATAATTAACAATTAACTCAACAGTGTTTATTAAAGTGATTGTATTTCAATTGGATATTGTCAATTTATTATTAACTAGCTGAAGTGTACTCGGCGTTTCCGCGGGTTAACCTTAGGAGATAGACATATGACATGGTGGACTTTTCTGTAGGCCTTTTTAAGATATACAATTGTGTAGAACATTATTTCGATGCATCTCATAAGGTACAGCCAGCGTTAGCAATGTAAGCGCCGAATTTTTTTTTTATTACTACTTGATTACGAAACATCGACTTTTCTCTACTTTCTATAAATGTATTTTGCATGTAATGTAAATGTAAACCTTCCGGAAGAAATTCTCTAAATGATAGTCAAAACCTTATTAAAATTTGTCGCGTAGTTTAGAAGAAATAAGCGCACAAACAGACATACCGTTTATTTAATAATATTTAATTATTTAAAGATTTCACGTGTTACGTTTAATGAGTAAATTCGTGCTAGAGAAGTCGATTTAAAATCGATCCGATATTTTAAGTTATCGATTTGACCGTGCTAGACCCTAAAGTACGTAGTAAATATTCTCAAAATCGTCTTGGTGAAAGAACATAATTCAGAACCGAAATGTTGCTTGAATAACTTTAACCATGTTTAATTACAATATCCGAACCAGATAGTCAGTCACTTTTCGTCTCCACTTCTTTAGCCTCACAATAACTGGTATCGCCATAGTCCCACTGGCTCTGGGCAGTTTGAATAAAAAACTATGGCCCGTTGTTGGGACAAAACTCTTTGCAACGTTTTACAAAAGAGGTAATTACATTTTGAACTAAGATCAGGCTTGGCTAGCGGTATTTGCATTAACAATGCGATGGATCAACTAAACTTTAACAGAAAACTTAAGGCCCCATAATAAGGGTTTAAAGATAGTTTGAAAGGGAGATATTTAAATACGAATATTTGAAATAGAGCAAAAATCTCTTGACAATTGCTTGAGTTGCATTTAAAGATACGCTGTGATTATATATAACATATTAAATAACAGAACAAATCGTGTTTATAATAATTTTCGGAGCTTACTTTGCATTTTTTTTTCTCTCGGGATAATTTCATACATTTACCATTTCGTCATTACAAATGTATCGATATTATCTTAAAAAATAACATATATTTTTTTAGGAACTTAAAAACAAGTGTTCAAGAGAGATATATTATAATAAATCGGTAGAAATAAAATAAAATATAAAGTAAAATTGGTCATACTAAGAGCTCCGTAGTAAACGTTCAAAAATAATAATAAAGTTTTAAGGCGAAGCTTAATGCCAAATCACTATTTTGATCAATCTTTATAACGAATTGGTGTACAATAAGAATACCAAAAAATATGCTTTAGATAAATTGAAGGTTTTCCTATCGTTTCGTTTGAGTAGAATACAAATAAAAAAATAAATGACTCAATAAAAAATATAAATGTAAACTACTAAAAAATATATTTTTTAATAGAAATGTATGATCGCGTAAAGGAAACAACTTTTAAGAAAATACAGTATTATATCCAAGGTTATCTGTGACAGTTTCACTCGATCAACTTTTTTGCTTTCTTAGAAAATTATTTACAAAATAAATAAAAACCAGTTTTGTGCTTGAAATCGAACGTTTCTAGACTCCGTTTGTCAAGCGATTTTAATAACAAGAATATACACATTTTTGGCTTGTAGCTTCCTCTTAAGGACATTTCATATTTACTTCTCAACTCGACAAATCTATAAAAAAAATAAAAAGAAAACAAAATAATATGATTTTTAAAGAGCTTAAAACTTAAAAGTGTTCAAAGCAAAACGTCATTTAAATCGGTAGAAAATCGGAATGCGAGTTCTCTTAAGTTGCTAAATTGTCTATAGTGGTAGGTACTCTCAGTATCGTGCTGGTAGTATGTGAAATCTTAATATATACAAATTGAGCATGCTTATGTTTGTGCTCGCAAAACTCGAAAAGTAGTCGACCGATATCGCTGAAAATTTCAAAGTTTGTTCTTATTAGTTCCAGGAGTGTTTAGAGAGTGGTTTGAACGGTATAAGAAGCTGGAGACGCCCGAGAAATACATTTGCGATACCGAAGCATTGAAGGTTATAAACCCGTAGAAATTCGGAAAGCACGGTTTAAATTCGTAGAACATCATCTTTTTGCATAAGAAAATCAAACATTCGGAGATACGAATAAGCTGACAGTATTTGAATTTCTCCCACATCATTATAGTATGAAAATGTTGCTTGTGCGATGATGGGGGGCTTGGCTAGCATAGGATTGAACCTGCGATAATCTGGGCTAGTACAACCGCTGCGCGGCAAGGATAATTCCGCAGTGTCTTGAAGTAATCAATTTCGTTTCGAGGAAATCTTTCAATCTTCGTGCTCTTGTCAGGACGACAAAATCCGTGACAAAGTGGTAAGATTAACCCTAGTTTTGAATCTAAAGGTCACGAGTTCAAATCCGTTCGAAAACAAATATATATTACAAGTTATATAGTACAAAAGTACATTCTTTGATAGCGTTTAAAAATATAATTAATTCCTCTCAGACAGAATAATATACTTAACCCTTCAGGTTAATTTGTTCGCTTTTGGGAACATCTCATATAGTCTCGTATAAATCATTGTGTCTCTCTTACTGTCATGGTGAGAAATATGAACTAAACGATCTTAGAAAGAGAAAATTCCACGCTTTATACTCAAATTCAGAAGTTAACTAAAGAATAATTAAAATGAAACCAAAGGTTCCGATCGGAATTTCAGAAAAAGTTATGAAGCTTTTATTAATTGCTAACTGACGTGTACTCGACTTTCTCTACTTTCAATAAATATAATATCCATGTATTATATACATCAACCTTCCAGAAGAAATTCTTTAAATGACAGTGAAAACCCTATTAAACTCAGTTACATATTTTTGAAGAACTAACGCACAAACAAGCAGACACGGATCGAGAATTTATTTTATACTAATTAGAGATAGCAATGTATTGTCAAGACTACGAAGTTTATCGGTAAACGGCCTGTAATACCGTTTTTAGTTCATTGTGATCTGAGATGTTCCGAGATGTTCCTGAACGTTCCAGACTATTCGCGAACATTCCGAAATGTTCTGGAATGTTTTAGAATGATCTCGAATGTTCTGAACTGTTCCCAGAAATTTCTAGAGGGTTAAACTTCCAGCCCTTATATCTTCAAAAGCACGCCCTTCAGGTAAAAACGGGAAGCTTCTTAGTGGATGGGAGATAGAGGGCTACCACCCCATATAACTCCCTTGACCGTACCGAGACTGGTTTCTGAGTTTTAGCGGCACGCACATTGTACACTTACTTTTATAAGATATTTTGAATTTTGCATAAAACGATAATATAAGTGACAATAATGTTTTATTTATTTTATTTTATTTGGTACAATATTTTTTACATTTCAAAGTTTTCCAGTAATGTTGGCCTCACTGGGTGGCTTGCCCGTGCTGAGGCCTTCATTTTATAATATGAAAATATAGTCTACATAATACATTTAAAGAGAAAATAATTCATTTAAAATATGATCTTGTGTGTTTGTGAGTGATGTGTGTTTATATTGGTTTTGTGTGTTACGTGTAGGTTTTATTTTTATTTTATGCTATGACATTTTGGTAATATTGTCTTTTTTGTTCTTTAATCCATTTTGTAATTTTGTGTGTGAATTTATTTTTATTTTCCTCAATTTTAATTTCAAGTTTTACACTGTTGAAAGCTTTTATAGCATGGTATTGGTAGTGTCTTTGTCCAAAGCTTGAATTTACTGTCGGAGTTTTTATGTTTTCTTTGTACGTTTGTCTAACTGGTTTGTTAGTGTTATTTTGTGTATGTTGATTTTTTTTTCTCAAAAATGTAGTTTAGTAGTGTTTTAACGTATAATTGTAATTGTAATTTTAACGTATATTTTATTCTACTCAAGCGAAACGATAGGAAAACCTTCAATTTATCTAAAACATATTTTTTGGTATTCATAATGTACAACAAATTCGTTATAAAGATTAATCAAAATAGTGTTTATTAATCAAAATATTTGGCATGCTTCGCCTTAATGTAGACAACAGATATCAATTAAAAAAAAACTGTTAATTCTGTTATATGTTTGACGGCCTCCGTAGTCGAGGGATAAGGCTCTCGACTAGCAAGCTGGAGATGGTGGATTCAAATCCCGATGTCCGCCAGAAAATTTTATTTTATTAATTTGTGTTATTTAAAAAAAAATTAAAGTGGGTGTGTCAAGCCTACGCAAGACAGAAGTGAAACTTCTAGTTTCAGCTGATGCTTGGCGTGGCGCAGTTCGCTGGTGTCTGAGAGAGAGGAAAGAAGAGAAGAGAGAGAACGTTCGTGAGCGGCTCCCCCACCTCAACAAGGTTTCACTTCAAAAATGCCACAGCCGAGAATCGAACCTCGCTTAACTGATTGAAAGCCAACCACGCTGAGCACCAACTGTAAGCAAAGCCGCATAAATTGATTATATTATGTAGGTTCTGAAAATATGAGAGCTTGTTATGTTTTATAATGTTACCTACATCACACCCAAAATATAATATATTTTTAAAAATAATGTACAATGTACAGAAATAGAATCCCACACAAGATCGCGTAGTGCGCTCTAGCGAACGGATATTTTATCAGAGGGAGATAGTTTTAATTTTTTTTTCTGTAAATTATTACATATTATCAAAATAAATAAATTAATTAAATAAATGTAATACAATTATCATAATATACGGATTAGATAATAATTTTAATCCAACACAATAACGCAAAGCGCGCTCTAGCGGAGTAATGTTTTATCACAGTGAGATAAGTGTTTTTATTATTTTGCAATATTATTGAAGTGAAACTTCTTTACGCGCGTCATGCAATTTCGAGGACCGGAGTAAAACCGACTCATGACCGAAACGAAAATGCGGGACCACCGATTAAAGTTCATTTGATCTAGTCAAAGTTTTGAAGTAACATATAAATGCTTCTTAGCTCATCCCGACAACTGGCGTTGGTGGTGTAATGGTCAGCATAGTTGCCTTCCAAGCAGTTGATCCGAGTTCGATTCTCGGCCATCGCACATTATTTTTTTGTTTTTAACGCCTTTTTCATTCAATATCTTATTTTTTAGTAGGTCAGAACATTTTTTAAAAGAAAATAATATTGCAAAATAATAAAAACACTTATCTCACTGTGATAAAACATTACTCCGCTAGAGCGCGCTTTGCGTTATTGTGTTGGATTAAAATTATTATCTAATCCGTATATTATGATAATTGTATTACATTTATTTAATTAATTTATTTATTTTGATAATATGTAATAATTTACAGAAAAAAAAATTAAAACTATCTCCCTCTGATAAAATATCCGTTCGCTAGAGCGCACTACGCGATCTTGTGTGGGATTCTATTTCTGTACATTGTACATTATTTTTAAAAATATATTATATTTTGGGTGTGATGTAGGTAACATTATAAAACATAACAAGCTCTCATATTTTCAGAACCTACATAATATAATCAATTTATGCGGCTTTGCTTACAGTTGGTGCTCAGCGTGGTTGGCTTTCAATCAGTTAAGCGAGGTTCGATTCTCGGCTGTGGCATTTTTGAAGTGAAACCTTGTTGAGGTGGGGGAGCCGCTCACGAACGTTCTCTCTCTTCTCTTCTTTCCTCTCTCTCAGACACCAGCGAACTGCGCCACGCCAAGCATCAGCTGAAACTAGAAGTTTCACTTCTGTCTTGCGTAGGCTTGACACACCCACTTTTATTTTCTTTTAAAAAATGTTCTGACCTACTAAAAAATAAGATATTGAATGAAAAAGGCGTTAAAAACAAAAAAATAATGTGCGATGGCCGAGAATCGAACTCGGATCAACTGCTTGGAAGGCAACTATGCTGACCATTACACCACCAACGCCAGTTGTCGGGATGAGCTAAGAAGCATTTATATGTTACTTCAAAACTTTGACTAGATCAAATGAACTTTAATCGGTGGTCCCGCATTTTCGTTTCGGTCATGAGTCGGTTTTACTCCGGTCCTCGAAATTGCATGACGCGCGTAAAGAAGTTTCACTTCAATTACTCATTTAAAATAATATATAGGTTATTTGCGACACGTTCCAGAGGGGAACATACTCTCAGTATCGTACTGGTGTAAGACTTCGTTTAGAATTGAAACTTTGCTTGAAATGGCTTTGGCCATGTTTGGTGACCAGATCTTAATAGCCAGTTCCATCTACTTCCCCTCCCCAATACCTCCAGCCTCACAACTTACCCCATTGTACCCCAATGGGGATGCCATAGTCTCACTGGCTCCACACGGTTGGGAGCAGTTGGGACTCTTGCGCGGTTTCACACAAAAATTAAACCAAATTGTTGGGTCTTGTCAAGAGAATTATATAATGTATGAATGTGAATGTGGTCGTACATTCTCTCTGTTTAGCCTTTCGGGTAACGGCGTTACGGTTAGTTAGTTGACTGAACCAGGTAAAGTCCTGTTTTAACTCCTACGTTTGACAATTCATCTCTCAGTAAATTTGTTTGTGCGTTCCGTTTCTGGTTTAAGATGGTAGCCGTGCTGAATACTGCCTTTGTATCCCGCCACAGCTTGATTGAACGTGGATGAGCTGTCAAATGGGAATTGATCAATATTATACTGCTTGCCTGAGGGAACTTTGAAAAAGAATTGTCATTGAGATAGTGATGTTTCTTTGGACAAATTATATAATAATAATATGAATTTATTCCAGAATGTATGCAGGGGTAGTGCAATGCAATACGATTAATAAAAATAATAATAAAACATGGGTGATTCCGATAGGCACAAAAAAGCGGAATTTAAGTGAAAAAAGATAAAATATAAACATAAAAATGAGTGTAAGCAGCCGTTTATGAAGGATATTTGCACATCTCCCGTCTCCAGAGGGCCATCAGGGGGGACTCCATCCAGGCAACCATGGCAGTGATGATTTTGTTACTTGATTGGTGTAGTCTGCGCCATAAGCTTGCCACGTGATGGCGGAGAAGCGCTCTGAAAGAGTGTACTCGTCCCTCGTGGCGCTGCAGTATCTCGGTAGGCGGAATAGTTGGCGATAAGCATTATTCTAAGCGACTTTTAGCTTATTCCATTGGTATGCAGTGTAATCCACCCACAGTTCTGACGTGTACAGCGAAGTGCAAAATGCGTTGAAAAGTATCTTTTTCACGTTGAAAACGCTTGGACAGCATACCTGCTCTTCTATGATTGCTGATTCCTTATATAAAATTTTAATAGATGTTACGTAAAATATTCATGATTCATAATTAAGTTTGTAGATATTGAAGTACTTGCTTGCAAACGTTTTGATTGCAGGGGAAATCTCGGTTTTGTTTTAATAAATATAAGAAAATTTGAAAAATACTTTTTGTTTATTTATTTTAATATCAACGGTATAAAATATACCATATGCAGTAAATTATAAACAGTGACATCAGAAAATATACAATTAACAGAAACTCTAGATGGATATAAAAAGTTAGAGATACAAGTACATGCAAAACTTATTGGTAAACTAGGTTAGATTAGTATTTATTGAAATATATGATAGTATAGATACATGATATTATATATTACAATAGCTAAAATGTATGCATTTATTTTCAGGTTTTGGTTGAAAGTAGGTAAGAAGTGTGTTCACAGAACTACTAGTTTAGTATGTTCGTTTTTAAAGTAAGGGGGTATTATTAGTAGGTTGTGTTAGTTAACGTTTCGTTTGTTCCGTTAGGTTGGGTTAGGTTAGAGTAAGTAAGGCTCGGCTACGTCACGGTAAGTTAGGTACGATTACAATGAAAAATTTAATGATCACAAGTAACAAGAATAAAAACCAAATAAAAATAATATCTCATTCCATTCAGCCAACCACTTTTTCATTTGCAGAAAACTCGCAATGTCTTCTTTGTTTAATTTATTCCCTGCGTTCAATCTGCTCTATCCTCATAAACCTTCCCTTTTCCGCTCCTTCGCCAGACGTTTTCTGGCACCATCGCACAAACGTCCGAATCGCTACTTTTGTTGGCCAAAAATTCTATATCCACCACAGACAAACCCATTGTCAAATATCATGAAAGTTCGCGTATATTCGCTGTCGCACAAAGGTCGAAATTGTTATTTCAGCGTAACAAATATACCGTACATACTGTGAAATATTTTTAAATTATTACAAAATGATTTGTATACAAATCTACAGTTTTATTCCTTAACCCTTTGGGCCACGGACGGATATTACTAGCCACAAACATCATATTCCATTATTGCCTCTGAAGGACAGATTTGACCGGGGCGTCAATACAGTATAAAAGTATTTTTATATTTTTTTCTATAATGCGTAGATATGTGATATGTTTGTCATTGGAAATATAAATAGTTATTCTTCACAATTTGCATCAAATATTTATACATTATTACATAAATAAAAAAAAATTAATTTGTAAAAGTGCGTGATTACGAATTTCGACATTTTTTCATTGAAATTTGAAAGTTATTACAAAAACATTATTTATATTTTTTTATTGTATAAACAGTATAAAAAGTGAAGTGACAGTTTTATTTCCTATTACCCACACAAAAGGAATATGTTTTAAAAATATCCAATTATTTCAAAATTATGGATGTTCCGAGTCAAAATGTCCTGGTAAGTATTTTTGTTAACATTTTCATGTTTGATATTAAAAATGTATTTTTTAAAAAGGTCAATGTTTTTTCAAATGCAAATATTTCAAAGGAAATTCAATCTAGTTTCTAAAATAGTATTTTTTTAACGATAACTTCAAAAATAAGTAATATATAGCACATTTAGATACCTCGGGAGCATTCTGAAATTCAAGGAAAATTCACCATGTCGTTGGGACTTGTTTGTAAAAATATTTAAAAACCTGAAGGGTTAAGCAGAATTTTGTTTCTCTTGGTGAAATTTTTGCACACTAGACATTCAAAGTAAGAGGAAAATCACTGTCTACATCTGATTTTTTTAACACTATTGAATCAATAGTGTTAAAAATAATAGTATTGATACATTATATAAAGAGAACTGTCTCGGTGTGAGTTTGTTTTTTAAACAAATCTACACCTTTGTTCTCAGATTGATGAAATTTTTACCTTGACTTTCAAAACTAGAGGAAGCCCTCTGTCTACATGAAATTTCTAAAAACCATTACACCCCATTTTCCTACCCTTTTCGCCTACCGAGATACTGCAGCGCCACGGATATGTTCCTGGAGGGACGAGTAACGAGTACACTCTTTCAGAGCGCTTCTCCGCCATCACATGAGAAGCTTATGGCGCAGACTACGCCAATCAAGTAACAAAATCATCACCGCCATTGTTGCCTGGATGGAATCCCCCCTGATGGCATTCTGGAGACGGGAGATGTCAAAAATATCCTCATTTTTGTTTTTATCTTTTTCTTTTCTCACTTAAATTCCGTTTTTTTGTGCCTATCGGAATTGCCTGTGTATTATTATTTTTCTTACTCTTATTATGTCAAAATATGGAATGTATTGCATTGCACTACCACTGCATACATTCTGGAATAAATCTTATTATTTTAATTATTATTAAGAGGAAGCTACAAGCCAAAAATGTGTGTATTCTTGTTATACCTTATATCGTAGGTAATAGGCATTAAAATCAATCAAAAAAGTGTTTTTTTTTATTTATTTTCTAAATAATTTTAGTGAAATTGTAACAGATAATCTTAACTATAATACTGTATTTTTTTAAAGTTGTTTCCTTTACGCGTTCATACATTTCTATTGAAAAAATATTTTTTTTAGTAGTTTGCATTTAAATTTTTTATTGAGTAATTTATTTTTTTATTTGTATTCTACTCAAGAGAAGCGATAGGAAAGCAATTTATCTAAAGCATATTTTTGGTATTCATAATGTACACCAATTCGTTATAAAGATTAATCAAAATAGTAATTTGGCATTAAGCTTCGCCTTAAAGCACAATCAACATTTATCTTCTGGCAGAGTTTTTAATTTATTTAATCAGTATTTTGTGTCCAGCTTTTGTTACGATTCGTTCCATTGTGCACTCGGTTTGAATTCTGGCATAATAAGTGTTTCGCAGCTTTAACTCACTGAGTCGGGGCTTAGTTATGGTTACTAATTCTCTACTAATACCATCAGTTCTTCTCACTTCTCTACTTCTCCGCTTCCCTACGTCTGGTTACGACAATTTTATTTCCACAAGCCGAACTCATTTCCACCAGAAACACCCCGCGTCCGCCCCACGCCAACTTTGGAATTAATCACCCCCTGATACAGACTACAGCTTAAAAGCTTATGGAGGATGGATTTCGTTATCGGGATGATCTTTATGCCTTATGCAATGTTTTATTGCGAAAGATTGTGCAAGTAATTAAAAACGAACAGTTTTTAATGAATATATTTACTTTTTTTCATACACCCATAGAGCTTTTACTTTGGGTACATGAAATGGTTACAAATCTTTGCTAATTTATTACTAGCTGTACCCCGCCACGCATTGCTGTGGCTCAGGGCGGATAGAGAAACAATAACGCATGTTGCTTTTACGTTGAGACGTACAGATGGCGCTGTTTTTAAAACAAAACATGTTTTTACCTGCCGCAGGGAGCATTTATACGATATATATTTTTTAAAAAAACATAAGCGTATTCGAATGCAACGTTGTGTCAGAATTTCAAAGCAATCGGTGAAGAATTTTCGGAGATTTATGATTTAAACAAACGTACATTTACATTTTTATTTAAATTAAATTTTTATTTCATGTAGTATGATGAAATCTATATTGTTACTGAAGACAAGAGGGATAGACGTTGCCATCATTCCAGAAGAAGTCCTGTAAGGGCACGCTTGGAAGAGAGTGCCACCTTCAATCCAGAGGAACACGCCTGAAAGAGAATGCTACCTTCAATCAAGAGGAACACACTTGGAGGAGAATGATACCTTCAATCAAGAGGAACACACTTGGAGGAGAATGATACCTTCAATCAAGAGGAACGCGCTTGGAAGAGAGTGTTACCTTCAATCAAGAGGAACAAACCTAGAAGAGAATGCTACCTTCAATCAAGAGGAACACGCTTGGAAGAGAATGCTACCTTCAATTAAGAGGAACACGCCTGGAAGAGAATGCTACCTTCAATCAAGAGGAACACGCTTAGAAGAGAATGCTAACTTCAATCAAGAGGAACACACTTGGAGGAGAATGATACCTTCAATCAAGAGGAACGCGCTTGGAAGAGAGTGTTACCTTCAATCAAGAGGAACAAACCTAGAAGAGAATGCTACCTTCAATCAAGACGAACACGCTTGGAAGAGAATGCTACCTTCAAGCAAGAGGAACACGCCTGGAAGAGAATGCTACCTTCAATCAGAAGAACACCAGTTTGTAAAATTCCTTTATTTGTCTCTCTCCCTGGCTTTATATGCCAAATATTCGATAGTTAGATCTTATCATTTTGATCTTATTTTACCATTGATCAAGGATATGAAATTCTCACCCCTTTGACTGAAAGCAGTATCGACTTGTTCCACGAATCCTGAGTTTAATTTGCTCCATGCACTAATTAGATTTGTCTCACGTGAAAAGGTGAGTTACATTATTATACGTCATATTAATATGCGTGAAATTTGGCACCAAACCTGGGTTTTCAACACCGATCAACCAACAACAAAAGAAACAACTGCACCAACTATAGCATCCATTTTTCATCATTTTGGTAGACAACGAGCGCAGGAGATCACGCTATCAATGAGACGAACGATGAACTCTCAAACCTCTGGGTAGAAATAAAACACTCTTTTCAAAATGAACTTGCCATTCCACAAAAACAAGGTCCATCTACATTTCTTAAAGTAACTACGTTACATATTTTGAAAATAAAAAAGAATTTTTTTTTCAGCAATTGTTTTAATTTTCATTTATTCGATTTCGCATGCCAAAAAACATATAAATTTCAAACACTTCAACTTTCAAGAAATGAAATTCGCTAAGGAAGCTACAAGCCAAAAATGTGTATATTCCTGGTATACCTTATATTGTAGGTAATAGGCAATAAAATCGCTTGACAAACACAAAATCGCTTTTCGATTTCAAGCACAAAACTGGTTTTTATTTATTTTGTAAATAATTTTATAATAAAGCAAAAAAGTTAATCAATTGAAACTCTCACAGATAATCTTAGCTGTAATACTATATTTAAGTTGTTTTCTTTACGCGTTTTACATTTCTATTGAAAAAATGTTTTTTTTAGTAGTTTACATTTATGTTTTGTATTGAGTAGTTTATTCTTTATTTGTATCCTACTCCAACGAAACGATAGGAAAACCTTCAATTTATCTAAAGCATATTTTATGATATTCATAATGTACACCAATTCGTTATAAAGATTAATCAAAATAGTGATTTGGCACTAAGCTTCGCCTTAAATCCCCCATCTCCAACAACCACTTTCCCACCCCTAAATCATTAGGACTCTTCGGATTCTTAAACTGAAATTATAAATATGAGTTACAACCAAAGTTTTATGAATGTACCAATTACATTTTATGTTATTCGGAGCTATATTTCCTGTATAATTTGAACTTTTTTTTTTTTTTTTTTCTTTTTTTTTTTTACTAACAAAATTTTTGATACATATACAATTTAGGTACATACATAGTAATATAGAATGAAAGAGTAAAAATAATAATAATACTTTGTTTTTGCATTTTCTGCAGTTTGTTTCAAAATTGTAATATCCTTGATATTAGTTTAAAAGCTTACCCATATACGGCACTAGATTAGTCTATTAAGTTAGCAAATGATGTACGTTTAGCTGTAACCTATATGGTGGGAACCTCAAGAACAGGGTTCTGATTATTTATTTATTTATTATTACACGCCCTAATGGGCTTTTACACACTACAAAGATTAATAGTAGAGTATCACTGTTATTATAAATTCTACAAAATTAAAACAATAAAGGAAACATAATACAACGAAAAAGGAAAATTAAATGTTACAACAAAAGCATATAATAAAATAAGATACATTAGTAAAAATGATAAGAAGTCTCACATAAATAGATATTCAAAATAAATAAAAAAATATATATATTGCGGAAATTATAGATGTCTATTTGTGTCTCGATTTATAAAAGAATTGAAATAAACAATATTTATATTAATTATATTAATCTAACTACCTGCCAATAATTCAGATATCAGAACCCATTGTAAATCTATCATATTAAAGATCAATTTGTGAGACAAACCAGAGATAAAACAACCATTCTTATGACACACGCTCTTGTGTCCTGTTCAGGGTTGATCAAAGCAAAACGAACTCTAAGCGAAATTCTTTTCTGAACAGACTATGCAATAATTACAATAGCGTATTTTCCAAGGTTGATATTTTCAGTTGCGAACGAACCAAATACAAGAGGTCCATAAAAGAATATTTCTCTGATGGTTTGTGAATAATGTTTATGTCTCTATTGTTTATATCTCAATTATGATTTGATTTATATCTACAACCTCTCTCCATGGCTATAAATGTATTGTTTTTTAAATGTACGTTTTATATAATCTTTTGTTTTGTATAAATTTTTAAATTCGTATTCCTTTCTCACAAATTTAAATAACTTATTCCATATTATGCTGTCTCAGTAGAGGTAAAGTCACAAGGAGGAAATCCATAATTGGTTTTATTTTACTATATAATACAAACTGATTAAATGTAAACTTGTCGATTTCCCGAAAATGAATAAATAAATAAATAAATTGACTAGAACAAAAATACTATTAGCGGCATTGGTTTCCATTCAAATCTATATTGTAGGCATTTCTAGGAGTCTTCTTTTTGCTATATATCATAAAAACATGAACATTTTTAAAGCCAATTAACAACAATAAATTGTTTTTAGTTCGTCCTTTAGCCGCCTGCGAAGTTATTCGTGACAAGCTGAATACGAACAAATTTCCACCAAAGCTGTATTGGGTATTATTTTGACCTACAGAGACCTACATAAATGTGTGAGTAAGTACTAAATTGTTACGTTACTGCGTAACTTTATGCAGTAAGTGTGACGTCATCAGATACACAAAGTTTATATTTTCACATTATTTGTCTGCAAATTTTTCTGACCTAGTCAGTTCTATTATTTATTTTTTAATACTTTACGAGATGGAATAATTATATTAACTAAGATCAATTAGAAAGAGTATTTATTTGTTGATGTATTTTTAAATGTAAGTATGTTATTTGTAAATTTCTACATAATATGTAAATATATATGTCGTTAAGACAGTAGTTATAGGCCTTAGTCGTAAGTCACTTGATATAAGTCCTCCGATGTAAGTCACTAGTTATTATGAATACTACTATTCTCTACTTTCAATAAATATAATATCCATGTTTTATATATATATATATAAACCTTTCAGAAGAATTTCTCTAAATGATAGTTAAAACCCTGTCAAACTCCGTTGCATAGTTCAGAAGAACTCAGCGCACAAACAGACAGATATGGATAATGATTTTATTTTATACTGTTTAGAGATAAATAGTAAATATATTTGTACAACGCCCTTGAGGTGATTTTTCACAAAAATGGCGCAATATGAATTAGCCAAATATATATATTTTTTTTTTAATTTTCCAACTTTATGTCCGGGTTAAATCTTCCTCACAAAAAAAAACTAAACCCTTCCACAAATGATCATCTAGTCAATCCACATTATGCAAGTGCATTATATAAGCATAGTACATACAAAACAATACAAGAACAACACGTCAAATCATCAGAGATCAAATGGGAAAATAATTCACCGACTCCAGATATTTTCATATCAGAGGGTTCGGCTCGGTAGAACTTCTAATTAGACATATAAATCCTACTGATCCCTTAATATAAATATTTTTAAAATCTTTCGTAATCCTACATGTATTTAAAATGACTGATTTTTGCATTTTTATGTATAAATTCTTTGACAGATCTAATACGCCTACATTTTGAATGAGAGAGCTAGGTATAATGCCAGTAGCCTCATACAGGACCCCACCGAGAGACAGCCTGGGTTCTCATTGCCTCGCAAAACTTGGTGCGCCATCAATAAAGTTAAAGTGCTCCCATAGCCGCTGTGCCCACATGATGCACAGATGGGGCCTTAAAGAGTCGGCGATGTGTGAATGTGGTGCGGTGCAGACCACCGAACATGTAGTCAACGAATGCCCGCTACATTCATTCTCCGGGGGGATTGATGAGGTTCATGAAAATGAAAACAAAAAAGTCACCTGAGACCAAAATTTCATTTGCATTTTTTTGCAAATGAAATTTTTTTGCAAATTTCATTTGGTTAAAGTAAGTATAGTACGTCCATGAACACCCTGTATAATATATGACTTAATTAGTTTTGCTTTAAATCGGTAAATCACATTTATAGGGAGGTGGGAGTAGGTTTTTGTTCAGTGGTTCTACCCAAGAGCCCACATACAACGTTCCTCTCGATTTAATTCTCTGTCCGTTGGTTTTTGTGCCTTTGTCTGTCTGCTGCGCAATGCACGCTCTTGACATGTGTGTAATTGGTCCTTGAGAAATTGTCAGGATATATCCCCCGCCGAGCTGCAGGGGAGATGGAAACACTCAGACAGATAACTGAAAGGAGCCAGACAAGACTGAGGCCACTATATAATAAACACACTAGACAAACAGAATTACTCACGGGTATAATAATTTTAAAATTTCTGGAGAGTTTGTCGTATTTTTGTGGGGGTAAATACATTTGTGGTGGTACGTACATTTGTGGGGGTACATACATCTGTGGGGGTACATACATTTTTGAGAGTACATACATTTGTGGGGTACATACATTTGTGGGGTACATACATTTGTGGGGGTACATATATTTGTGGGGGTACATACATTTGTGGAGGTGCATTCATTTGTGAGGGTACATACAATTGTGGGGGTACATACATTTGTGGGGTACATACATACGTATAAAATAACGAGTTTTCAATGACCGCAATGTCACCCAGATCGATTACCAAATAACTCGTCAAAATTAACATTCAACACTTCTATCAAAAGGGATGTAACAAAAACTTGATTAAATAGGTTTTGTGGGTAAGGTTTATATGTTAGTTTTAATTCATCGCTTCAAATGAATTTATGTCACTTTATAAAGGTGTGTTAATTTTCACTGTACTGAGTTATCATGGAACGTCATAATATTTTTATAATATAATAATAATAATAAATAACATATTATTATAAGCAATAATTATTAGCCTGAAACACAAATATAAATTGAAAAAATCTTCCGGGAAAAAATAAATGTAGAGACGGGAATTGAACCCGCAAAATAATAATCACGACACCGATGTAAAACAGTCAATTAACTACCGATTTAAAAATATATATCAAATTAGTTTCTCAACTCAATTCTTTCACGGAGAAAACTTACTGATATATAATACCGTTAATTTAATAAAAATCTGGTCAAATTATTCGTTTTCCTGTTAAAAACGGGACTGCAGGCCTTTAACGAATGAATTTACAGAGTTTATAACAAAGTATCAGTTAAAAACGAATGCTTTATAAGGACGGAAAAACACGTGTTCATAGAAATACCAATATTGTCGCATTCCGTCATGATGTTTAATAGAAAAAGAACAAGTGCTTTGATATATTATGTAAGACTAATATTTTATAAGGAAATTGGCATGCTATCACTTTTTTAACAGGATCGTTTTTCTCCGTGTTCGCTAGGCTTCATCACCCTGGATCTTTATCACCCCTTGCTACGCCAGCGTAGAGGGCAGCAATCTCTCTAATAATACGACTTGAATGATAAAACTCATAATTTTTTTTTTTTTAATGAATTATTTCAATTTTTAAATGAAACTGTTATTTTCTTAATTGGAAGTAATCTGTGAGGAAATCAGATTTGAATTAACTTCCGGAAGGAAAAAGGTACGAGGGGTGGGTAAGAATCTAGGGATCAGTAGGTTCAGGAGCCACGAATAAATATATCCCGTTGCGCCGCAAGGCGATGGGTCGATAAACCAGTTGAAGAGGTCAAAGGGACTCCCCAAACCATCCTCTCTCAATCTAGCACGCCACGAAGGTGGTAGGCAGGCGCATCGTAAACACATCTCACCCAATGAACCCGGGCACCCCTCCTAAATCACCAAACGTAACGAACCACTTGGGGTGACCACTTGGTACAGAGGTGTTAATTGTCCAATAAATGGTTCCCGTGCGGCGGTACGCAAACCTGTCTCCCAAATTGAAACGTTTATTGTATGTCACTTTTACGAACGTTATGAAAACCTAATCGTAAATTAGTTTAGCAGATAATAAACAATATAAACATACAAAGCCGCGTTTATACCGCTGCCCAAAGTTGTTGGCTTGGCACTAAAATAGAATTAAGTTCACAACGTGAATTGATAGCAAAATTCAGTTATTTATCCATTAATACTCATTGGCCTAACGAAGGGGGATGTGTATCTAATTAATTTTTATTGCCAGTTATAATATCGCCACGGGAAAGCAATATTGCTTTAACCACTGAATAATACACAAATCTATAGAATTGTGTTGTGATCGAGTCTGAGCTTAATTTTATCTTACTTCTTCTGAAATTTGTAACGCAGTGAAACAACAAACACCAGTGATCGTTATAATAACATCGATACACAGTAACTGCCGCTGTTCCCAATCCAACTGAGCAACTGTTGAGTCGACATTTTGGCTCAACACTGCACAAAAGCGCAACTACGCTCTTTCCAACGGGAGCAATCAACCAATTTAAGGAAGCCAAACTACTGGATTAAGCTTGCCTGAGTAAATGATTAGATATAAAAAGTGTCGACAGGTGGCATTAAAGTCAAGATAATACCTTATTTTTTAAACGTATTAGATAGGTTTGTTTAAAAAATATCGGTTTATTCATCATTAATAATAAATACAATAATTGATTCGTAAATATTAATTTAACATTGAAAGTTGTTACTTTGATGTGATTTTATTGTTTAAGAAAATGGGCGGGGCCACTTAAGATAATCAACGGTAAAGATGTTTGGAAACAGGCGAATCGAACGTTACTGAACAAATCCCTAGGCTGATCGAAGCCTAAGGTTGATCGTTCAAAAAGTTGGAAACAATGGTTGAATATCGATACTACAGCTGTCAGCATTGATGAGAGCGAGACATTATCCATAACTTCAGTCTTGAACGAGCGGTCACAAAGGAAGGTTGAGCTAGTGGATTCTCTGGGAGTGGGCGGAATGCGACCCAAACAAAACATGCAAATTATATATATTAAATTCATTGATCCTATCATTTAATTGAGCATTGTAATAATTGTCCCTCATTAGAAAACGTTGACCATGTAACTTATCTAAGCGTAAAAATTACGAAACCCCGTGAGTACAAAATGAAAACACGTCTGTTTGATGAAGAATCCGTTTATAAACAGTTTTGGTTATTGGTTAGTGAGCTTACAAAGAGTTAGCCGTTAGTTAACATCTGTCTAGGTCCTGTGAGCCTAAAAGATTTAAATTTAAATTGGTGACATCGGTTTTCTTTCAAATCTATAGGCCACACTTCTAGGTATTACCTATTCACTGGCTGAAACCGAATACCAACGAATATTATTCATACTTGTTTAATTTTATTGATTTCTAATCAAATGCTATTTTTTTATTGATTTCTTATCAAATGCTATTCAAAATTTAAATAAATTAAAATGAATCCCCAAAATAAGATGGATACTTCGCCAACGTGTTCCAAATGATAATAGTGAATTGTGTGGTTGTATAATTGAATGATTAATGCGAAAAAGTTTTGTGTCTCGGCCATTTGCGGAAAAAAAACTTATTCTGGATACTGGAAATATTGAGTTATTTTATTTGATTTATTTAACGCCCAGAGTGATATAATGTAGGTGATACAATTTTAATGACAGAAAGTTTTGACACATGAGAGAGAAATAATAAAAATAAAATTACATTAAAAAGTAATGCATGCAAGAAACCAAATTAAAAATAACAAGAACATAAATTAAAAAGTACAGCGATTTGACTGGTTTACAAAAATATAACTTCCATTTAGGAATAGTGTTGAAATAAGTCTTTTACGTAATCCACAAAATTCGCAAAGTTCATATTAAATATATCGACATCACCTAAGTATTGGTTTCCCATAGTGTGAAACCGTTGTATTGAGGAGTTCGCAATGTAATTGCGCTTATGTGTGTTGCAGTGGAATAGTGTATTTTGTCGTGTTGTTATTGTAGGTATTCGTAAGTTTATGAATTGCAGAAGTTCGCAACAGTCGAATTTAGAGTTTAGAATCATAAAATAATAAAAAAGTTAAGTCGTTTATTTTACGCCTGTCTTCCAATGTGTGTATTTTTAGAGTATTTAATAAGAAATGATATTGTGTCTTCTAGTGGGATATTTAGTTATGGAGCTTAATGGATTTATGGAGATAATTTTAGACGGTACCTAATTGTATCTTGTTCGAGCGTCTAGATGTGCATATTTGATATCAAGTACGTAGTAAGTACGGGTATGAACATTTGATTTCCAGCATCCCTTCTACAAAAAGTCACCGCTGCAGATTGGCCACTTGGGCTGACCTATGGCAAAGGTGTTGGTTATCAAATAAATGGTTCTCAGGGCGACGGTTTTCCTTATGTGAAATAAACGAACATTTATATTCTAAAATAAGCTACAGTCTTTAACACGTCATGGTATAGTAATAAACACACATTTCACTGAGCAATATCACGTTCATAGCTTTATATTCGGCATTATTTTCTCCGTTATTATTTTTGGCAGCTTTTTTGTGTTTTTTTATCGGCAAGGCTTTGGAATTCTCGCGAGACATTATTTGCAAATCTGATTTATTCCGAGCGAGTAAATATGTAAAATCAACATTGAAATATTGTCATGACCTTTGCCAAATCTTAAAAAGCAATTGTTAAGGTTAAACGCGACGCTCGTAATATTCTACGTGTTCATAGATGGTGCTAATTCATTTATTTTATTAAAATATGCTTTTTGCAAAGGTATTGCTTCTCCATATTAAGACAAATTATTTGTTTGCGCCCGTACTTGGGCAATATTTTTTAAAAATTATTTATTGAGTTAGTTTATACAACATTTGAATATATACTAATATAAACAAAATAACATATTTATATATTTATACAATAAACATTTCTTATTAAATAATTCAGGCATTTCATCATACATCTTTAGTCCTTTGTACAGTAGGCAGTTTTGTGATTTTAATTTCTTCATATGTGGCACAATCTAATTCTATTTACATTTCTGGTTTCGTAATTATGAACATCTCTATTGAAAACCGGTCGGTGGCCGGGTTGACATCGCGTTTGGGTCTCACCCAGGCGTAGTGTGTTCAATTCCTCGGCTGGCTAAGTCCTCCATCACAACACAAGCAACATTTTCAGCTTACTGTGGTGGTAGTAGGAGATTTTCAAATATTGTCAGGTTATTCGTAGCCCGGGAATGTTTGTCTTTCTTTTTTAAGAAAAAAAAAAAAAAAAAAAACAATTTCATCCTTAAAATATTTTGGCATTTGGTTGTTCATGGCTTTATGCACAAAATTAACACATTAAATAACAGTCTCCTTCTTATTGGAATCCAATATAGCTGCTCTCTCGTTTGATTAATGCTTGCGTATTTACCTTTTCCCAGTATACATCTCATAGCTCTATTCTGTATAACATCTAATTTGTTCAAATTTCCTTCATTGGCCAAATATAACACAGTACAGCAATAATCTACATGTGGAGCAACTATAGTTTTATAGATGAGCTCTGTAGTGTTTCCATTTAGTTTATTTCTTAATCTACTAAGAAAATTGACTTTTTTTGTTACCGTATTTAGCACATATTCAAAATTTGCTGTGAAAGTGAGTTTTGAATCGAGTATGACACCCAGTTACTTTATTTCATTTACTTTTTCAATTTATTCATCATTAATTGTCAATTTTAACTCTGTGTTATGCGTTTTGTTGCCTATTTCCATATATTTTGTTATGTTTACATTAAGTTTTAATTTGTTTACATTTAGTTTTAATTTGTTTACATTTAGTTTAAATTTGTTTACATTTAGTTTTAATTTGTTTACATTTAGTTTTAATTTGTTTACATTTAGTTTTAATTCGTTTACATTTAGTTTTAATTTGTTTACATTTAGTTTTAATTTGTTTACATTTAGTTTTAATTTGTTTCATTTTAGTCATTTCGCTATATTTTGAAGGTCTTCATTTAATTTGTTGATTGCATCTACATATGAAATATAGATTAATGTATTAATGTAATATGAATATGTATAAATAGTCTTGTCTGTAAAAAACTCAATTCTTTAAAGAAAGGCATACTAATATAATCTTGTATCGAAGATTCAATCCAATATTGCATTCGTATGCCTTTCTTGAAATAATTGAATTTGTATAAGGACAAAACTATTTAGATTGACCAATATTTCATGAACATCTTTACTCCAAATAATGTCAGGAATCACTGGTAATACTAAGTCAAGTGTGGCCTTTAACACCCTATATATAACACACAAATTTATTTATTTATTGTTTAGGAACATTTACAGACTATTAACATGAAAAAAAAACATTAGATAAGCGCTGCAAAAAACATATATGTCAACAGTCCACTTAAAAATGTTCACATCATGCACAGTTCAAGTGTCATTATACACTATGTATTAACAAAAAATAAAAACAGCAAAACGTGAACAAAGGCAAAAAAAGAGTTATCAAAAACAAAACATACAGATCAACTATACTATTCCGACAACAAGAACATCAAATTAACAATTTAATTTTCTTGCTCCTAAAACTTCAACAATTTACCAATAGAAATAAAGTCAATTGCCAAATACGACAGTTTCAGGAAGGCGCTTGGGGACTTCTTGATGAGTGAGTGGGATAGTGTCAGTAACCTGCTTCTCGTACCCAGAGAGATGTGTATATATTGTTTATATGTGTGAGGAAGAAGATACATGTATGTAAGTATATGTATGTTGTGTATATGTATGTATATGTATATATGAATGTATGTATCTACATATGTGTACTACTTTATATATCTGTGTTTATTTTATAGAAAACTTTGTGATTTATTGACAACATTTTTTTACCAATTTTCAATTTTTTTTTATAATTCTACCAAAATATGTTTACACTAGACTTAAATTCAAACTAACCATTCCTCCATTGGGCACCATGAAACAGGCAGCTGCCTAGTATGGTGCTCTAATGTATCTTCTCTAAATAAATGTATTAATCATGTAACATGTACTTATAAATAAATTTAAAAAAATATATGATTCAAAAAACAAAAGCAAAAAAAAAAAACAGAAAACAAATAGAGTAAATAAAAAAATAAACAAACCTTCACAATCTATTGCTAATTTGCTTTTTAAATAAGCGAGACTATTTGTATATATATCTATGTAGTTACTCTCAATAGAATTGTACAGACGACACATTCGAGACAATGGATTGAAGTATGCAATATTGTTCTCAAATAATTCTAGATGGAATATATTCTGACTCCTTAGATTACGTCTATTGGGAACCTTAATAAGAATATTGCTCTGACAATGAGTTATTTCAAGCTTGTCATGAATAATTATGTGTAGACATATTAAGTCAGCAAATTGTCTTATTTTATCCAGGGTCGTAATGTTAAAGTATTGGAGTCGTTCCTCATAAGACTGGAGTACGGCATGGAGTCCAAATTTAAATGATAACAATCTTAAATATTTTTTTTGTACAGATTCAATTGTTTTTTTAATATTTCTAGTAGTGTGGGTTCCAGATAACAAATACATAATAAATGTCTTCCGTTCCAGCACTTCGTATCTTCTTGGTTTTACCACGCATACACCTCGGGGATCCCATTGCACTGCATTCAGACTACTACATCCCAGAAAGTAGGTTCTGGTTATTTAAGTTAAATCGAAAAGAGCCTCTAAATATAGGTTATTCCGGTGGGGGAGGGGGCAGAAAAATAGAATGATCACTAACTTCCTACTTCCGTTCCAGAAAATGTTGGCTCGCTTTTCTGTGCCTGTGACATTTTTACGACTTGAGAAAACGTATCATCGGTTCTGGATGAGAGCGGGATAAGTTTGACGATAGTTTTTTCATTAATAAAATAGATGAACTTATTAAAACTCTCAGATAGAATACTTGTTAATGGCATTGTAGACAGCCCTGACTTATTAAGTCTATTTACCTTCCATATATTTCTACAAGAACCAGTCGATCCAAAATTATTTCTAATTGCAAGAACAATATCAGGACTGAGTCATTTAGATACTCCCTTTTAGCTTGCATGCAGTTGGCAATGTTTTCTCAGAAGTAATAGATGTGTTCAACTGCATGGAATATAGTTATAAGAAGGTTCAAAGAATTCATTGTGACGTTTACATTTTTTTAAGGCTGTGAAAGCTCACTGGTCCATATTTTTATCGGTATATACACAGATATATTTTTTTTTGTGAGTTTCAATGAAGTAAGTAGACTTGGGTGAGTCATTTTAAAGTAAGATTTTAATCATGTTTGCAAAAAATATTTAAAACTCTGTGAATGGTTGTATTTTACTAGGGCGATACTGAAAGTATCTGCTGAGCGGGATAATTTTGTTTTATGTTAATACCGCACAAGATCCCCAACTGCCCGAAGCCAGTGTGACCATGTCACCATATTAGGCCATGCTATGAGGCTGAAGGGTTGAGGACGGTAAGGAGATAGGTAATAGGAAGGTTTAAAGTACACGGCTATTCAGATCCGGTCACCAAACACGTCAACATTTCTATTCCGAATTTATGTGGTTAGCGTTTTTGAAAAACATTTTTCACATTTGATATTAAATTTTATTATTTATAAAATAGTAACGTTTATTTTAAAGGCACCAGAAAAATAATTTTATCTAGTTTCTAAAACAGCATGTGTTTTTACGGAAAATTAACATTTGAAATACACAGAAAACAACTGTACAAAAGTGATGAAAGTACTGAAGGGTTAAAGAAAAATTGAGGTTAGTTGTAGCACGAGATAAATTTTACCAGCACTGCCCAGTGGTACAATTGACCCCAATCTCCCGCGAAATTCCATCGAAAGAAAAAAAATCGCACAGTATGTTCCGAAAATTTAAAAAACACAACCGGTTCTGTTATTTAACATGTTATAGGTATGAAATAATCAAAGTGTTTCTTTAAATGCTACTCAGATATTAGCGCTATTAAATATTTTCTAGTCGGGAATTTTTATTTTAATCGTTTTTAATATTTCCGCGCTCCCTCTATCATTCGTATTTACATACCTCCCTTTCAAATCTTCTTCTTCTTTTTGAACCCTTATAACGTAGCCTTAAGTCACCGAATACCCAATTTCTACCGATTTATGACAAGTTTCTCATAAAGGCGATGCCATACGTAGTAATGCAAAATCATGTGTTTTTTGATTAAAAAATTTTGTCGCCTAGAAATGTTTCAGATGCTTTAATTAAATACTGCGAGTAGAATACATCTTGGCCTTTGAAATAATCGAGTATTTTTTAGATAAGTCTTTTTATAAGCCCAGAAAAAATTATGTATAAGGCATATGAAAACTGCTTTAAAGTTCAAAATCTCCTACTTACGAATCCATTTTCGGTTATGATTTTATTGTATAATGTGGCAAATTAAGTTATTTATAAAATGATCGAAAAAAAATTAAATATTTATGCCTGAACATCCACAAAATAAAATAAAAGGCACTTTTTGGCCATGTTTTTTTCTTGCATAAATCAAAACAGGCGGATGGTGTTAAGCGGGAATTTAAACCTTATCGCCATCTACGTAAGGGTTGTTATTGATAGCGGCTCAATTTAAAATATTAAACGACGTAGTGCATCGCCTTAACTATTTAAGTTTCAAAAAAATATATGTTATATTTGAAGATAATATTTATACATTTGTTGTATTCATACAAATAATCGCAAAGTAAGCTCTGAAAATTATGAAAAACACGTTTTGTTCTATTATTTAATATGTTATAGGCGTGAAAAAAATCACAGTGTATCTTTAAATGCAACTAAAGCATTTTTTGAGAGATTTTCGCTCTATTTCAAACGAGTCATGTTTTATTAAATATTTTCACCATTTTTGCTTAATTACTATCGCTGCCTCTAACATTCGTATTTACATATGTCCCTCTCAAACCATCTTGAACGCTTACTATGAGGCCATAATCTCAAAACATTGATTTATTGAAAGCCATAATGTTTGTACAAAGCGTATTGCGTCTAAACACGTCTCATTAGTGAAGAAATAAAACTCTTTTTTCTAGTGGCGTAACTGATTGAAAGGTTTGGCAATTTGCCCAAATGGATTTTGAACGACGCGCCACTGCAACCCTAGGAGAAATCTCTTAATACAGGGTTTTCCAATAAGAGGTGTTATTGGATGGTTGATTATTGATTAGGTGGAATTGGATGGTATTGATCTGGACAACGTTTACTTTCAATACGACGGCGCTACGTGCCACACAAGCAACAACACCATTGATCTTTTACGGGAAAAGTTTCCGGACCGTGTTATCTCTCGAAGAGGTGATCACAATTGGCCATCGAGATCTGGTGATTTAACACCTTGCGACTTCTTCCTTTGGGGCCACGTGAAAGAGAAGGTCTACGCCAACAGCCCAGCGTCGATTCAAGACCTCAAAGATGGAATTCGTGAGGCTATCGAGGACATAAGGCAGCCACAGCAGCGATTTGGTTATGGAAAATTTCATGAAAAGGATATGGTCCTGTAGGCGTGGTTGTGGTGGTCATTTGACTGATGTTATTTTTCACTATTAACGGCATACCTTCCTCTTTATAATGAAATAAACATTCGATCATTTATATTAAAAAATGGCATTTTTCTTTGAATATCAAAATAACACCTCTTATTGGAAAACCCTGTAGTATAATATAAAGTCGCTCTCCGCGTCTGTCTGATTGTGCGCTTAGTTCTTCTAAACTACGCAACGGACTTAGACTTACAACGGATATTCAATCGTAAAAGATCAATGGTTTCGTTGCTTGTATGGCACGTAGCGCCGTCTTGTTGAAAGTAAATGTTATCCAGATCAATACCATCTAATTCCGGCCATAAAAAATCATTAATCATCTCTCGATAGCGCAATCCATTCACCGTAACTGTTGCTCCAGCCTCATTTTCGAAAAAGTAAGGTCCAATGACTCCGCCGGACCATAAACCGCACCAAACAGTCACACGTTGAGGATAGAGAGGCTTTTGAACAATAACTCTTGGGTTTTCCGAGCCCCAGATGCGACAATTTTGCTTGTTGACGAAGCCACCGAGGTGGAAATGGGCCTCATCACTCAAGATGATTTGCATTTGATTCACTCAAGTGAATTTCAATAATTTCAACGCGTTGTTGAAGTGTGTATCGTTCTATTTTTATCAATGGCGTAGTTTTTACTTGTCAAATGTCAAAAAATGACAGCTTCAAAATTAACATCTACCGAAATAGCAGGCTATTCAAAATAACATCTCTTATTGGAAAACCCTGTATATTTAATACCCTTTTCACTTCGACATAAATATCATTAGAGATAACACACTTAACCCTTGCTTAGCCAGTCGTTCCCTTGGAGCAACAAAGTTATATCTAGCATCAATATGAAACTGTGATATTGAGGTTCAAAGTTTGAATTCCTAATTAAAATCTTCAAATTTATGATAAAAAATTATATAAGCTTCACATTAAATTCCCTGAGGGCATAGGCATCTTTGGGGATGCTGTGTGAAAGGTCTTTTATGGAAAGGATCGAGAGAAAGTTCCGGGAAGTAAAAAGGTATGAGGGATGGTTATGACGGACATATGAATCCATCCCTCTCACTGCAGTGCAAAGTGACGGGTCGAGAGATCAAAAGATCTTTCTCAGCCAGTCTCTTCTGATCCGACCCGCCACGCACCTCACCCCATGATCCCATGTGTCCCTGTTTAGTCACCAAGCGTAGCGAACCACTAGTGGGTGTTGATTAACCAATAAATGCTTCCCGGGGTGGCGGTACCCATACCCGCTTCCCAAATTTAAAAGTGAATATTCAGCACATATTGTGAACGTATTTGTGAAGATTCTATACAAATAAACTTGGCATTTAGACAAATGAATGCAGAAAAAAGAACCAGAATTTTCTTATAGAGTTCACATGATCGTAGTTCCTACAGCGAGCTGTCAAATCTTAATAATCAATATTGTGGTACCTACCGGCCTAAAATAAGTTGAAAAAAATTGAACGGCAAAAAACAAAGTTTCTTACAATATAAATAAATGACTTAAAAAATAATAAATTGATGATTAAATCTTTCTACCCAGGAACTGGAATCGACGACTCTACCCGCCTCGCCAAATGACGATAGTGTAGGACTGACATTTATGTCGTAGATTAACTGCTGTAATATCACCGATATTAGAGAAATGCGCGTGAAAGAGAAGTCCGCGTGATAGTCACCAAAAGATAGATTGATAGAATGCATTGTCATAGGACATCGAGTCTATTTGTCGAGTTTCAGCTTGATCGGATGTCGGGAAGTGGATTAATTTCCACTTCCAAGATTTGCATTCATTCATTACCGAAAAAAAAAGTTAAATTCAAATAGACGTGTTTAAAAAGAATTGTCATCGAAATGGTGACATTTTGGACAAAATGAACTATTTTAAAATGTTACGCAAAATATGTATAATTTATAATTATTAAAGTAGGTATATATATTTATATTTATTTATTTTTTATTTTTTTACATTTGTTGAAGTGACCTTACTGGGGTACTCCGTTGTAAGGTCGCATTGTACATGGTAGTTTGTGTGAATTTTGGTACGTTAATTTAAAAATAATTTTTGTAAACGATCAAAACGTATAAGAGGTAAATAATAATAGAAGAAAAACGTAACATTATACAAGAAAAATGTATAGTGGTAAAACATACAGAAGAAAAAAATAATATATGTTAATCTATGTAATATTCTTCCTTCCCGTGTCCATAATCCATATCTTAATACTTCGTTGTTAGGTTGCAACATCGTATCTATGTTCTTCCTTCCCGTGTCCATAATCCATATCTTAATACTTCTTTGTTAGGTTGCAACATCGTATCTATGTTCTTCCTTCCCGTGTCCATAATCCATATCTTAATACTTCTTTGTTAGGTTGCAACATCGTATCTATGTTCTTCCTTCCCGTGTCCATAATCCATATCTTAATACTTCTTTGTTAGGTTGCAACATCGTATCTATGTTCTTCCTTCCCGTGTCCATAATCCATATCTTAATACTTCTTTGTTAGGTTGCAACATCGTATCTATGTTCTTCCTTCCCGTGTCCATAATCCATATCTTAATACTTCTTTGTTAGGTTGCAACATCGTATCTATGTTCTTCCTTCCCGTGTCCATAATCCATATCTTAATACTTCTTTGTTAGGTTGCAACATTGTATCTACATTCTTCCTTCCCGTGTCTATAATCCATATCTTAATATTTCTTTGTTAGGTTGCAACATCGTATATATGTTCTTCCTTCCCGTGTCCATAATCCATATCTTAATGCTTAATAATAATAATAATAATAATACTTGGATGACTTGTATAGCGCCGTTTTTGTGCAGAAACACCTCAAGGGCGCTGTACAAACTTATAATACATTTCTACAGTGATCTATGTTATTACTTAATTATTTATCTTTGTTAGGTTGCAACATTGTATCTATATTCTTTCTTCCCGTGTCCATTATCCATGTCTACTTCTTTTAAAGTATTTTATTTTTATTTATTTAAGTACCTTCTTACAAATCTTATGATGTCCAATCCACGAGGGTGCAATGACTTGTATAGTGGTTAATATTCAACGAGTTAAAAGGAAGCCACAAGCCAAAAATGTGTATATTCTTGGTATAGGTACCTTATATTGTAGGTAATAGGCATTAAAATCGCTTGACAAACGGAGTCTAGAAACGTTCGATTTCAAGCACAAAACTAGTTTTTATTTATTTTGTAAATAGTTTTATAAGAAAGCAAAAAAGTTAATCAAGTGAAACTGTCACAGAAAATTTTAGCTTATCTTAATAGTGTATTTTTTAAAAGTTATTTCATACATTTCTATTGAAAAATATTTTTTTTCTAGTAGTTTCCATTTATATTTTTTATTGAGTAACTTATTATTTTATTTGTATACTACTCAAGCGAAACGATAGAAAAACCTTCAATTTATCTAATGCATATTTTTTGGTATTCATAATGTACACCAATTCGTTATAAAGATTAATCGAAATAGTGATTTAGCATTAAGCTTCGCCTTAAGCAAAGGCTGAAGCTCCTTACAGTGTACAGTATGAGTTCAGTGTGGGTTCAGTGTAATAAGGTCATAAGTGCAGTGAGTGTGTCTGCCCAAACCGGCTGCTGACTTACGTAAAACCGGCGATATAATCAATAGTAGACGAGACTTATGATTGCCTGCATTATTCAAAACCCTAATCTGACGGGGCCTTGTAACTAGGGTTCAAAGAACTCGAATAAGCTTTGAATTTAAGTATCATTTTCAAAATTGGAAACAAATAGTATTACCTACTACCTAAAACACAATAGTTCAACATATATATATTTTTTAAATTTAAATTGCAATTTTAATATCCCGTGATATTTCACGGGTCTGCGCTGGTAAAAATAATTAATTTCTGTTCATGATCTATCAGTGATTGCAATTCAGATTCAATGAACTCGGATTTCTTTTGAATTTAAGTCTCATGATCAAAATTGGAACTGATTGTGCCAAGAATTCAGACAAGCGATAAAGTACTATTTAATTGAATTTTGTATTTGTTTAATTTAAATTCTTTAAGGTTTATCTTGTCAAGTGATAGTCTGCCCTTTTAGCTGCGATACAATTATTAATATCAATCCTACAATTAAAATATCCCGTGATTTTTCACAGGTAGCAGAATAAAGACGAACATAAGAAATACGATGTGGGCATACATCGTGATCCAAAACTTTTAACCAAATTTTAAAATACAATTCAGTTTTTCAACACCATTATGGAATTTTCATAGGGGTCACGATATTGTACGATGTCAGGCAAGTGTGTAAGAGACAGAGCGCGTGCTAAATGGGCTAGAATTAAAAGGTAATAGGTCTGATGCTATATTGGTTTCAATGCGGATACACCTAGAAGGCATTTCTAGAGCGTGTTATCTATTCAAAGGTCGAGACCAATTAATTCGTTCAAATTAGGACAAATAATATAACATACATCCTGTAAAGATAAAACGTTTTTGTTCAAGATAGCCAGATTTAAGCGTAGTCATTAATTTATGTCATTTATGGAACATTGAAAAACTGTCCAAAGAAGCGAAGCCAGTCCACAATGGAGTGCTGGTACCTACCCTGATGTATGGCAGTAATGCATGGAACAGGCAGAGGAAGAATTAAAATATACCGAATTCTGTACAAAAGAGATTCCTGAGGCGTACGTCTGGTATGGATCGTGTGAGAAATGTGGAGATCCGCAAAGATTGCAAGGCTGATGTAAGCGTAATGAATAAGATTAAGAAAGGGACACTCGAAGAAAGGAGCGTAAGAAGGATATATGACGCAAATGTGAACGGTAGCAGAAGTCGGGGACGCTCGAGGAAGACATGGCACGATCAAGTGAATCAGATAAATCAAAAATTATAAATTTGTTCCCTCATTACTCGTTATCGCACCCAATCATTATGTAATAACGTCTATTTAAAACAATCTATATATAAATAATCCGAACCATCTAAATATAGCCATTTGATCTTCATTGAAATAATCGTATTAATTTGGGCGTATTATTTGGTATTCAAAATACTTAGAAGTCGAATACAAGACTATTATTAGAAATTACTCCCTTAAAAAATATATTTTTGTATATTTATCAAATCGTTTAAGTAATTACCAGAAAATTTAAAAATATATTTTTCAATGAATAGTAGATATTAGAAGAACCGTAAATTTAAACAAAATGTTATTAATTAAATCAAGGGTTAGTTGGATCCATCTACAACCATTTTTGAAAAAGACAAAATAAAATAATTCCGTGTTAAAATATTACATCATAAGTAGGTACTTTATTGCTTGTCTGAATTGCTCACACAATCAGTGACAACTTTAAATTTAAAGCAAATTTGAGTACATTCAACAACAGTTATGCAGAACGTACAGAAAATCTAAAATAATTATTTTTGATAATAATCATTCCAATTCTAATGAAGTTACCAATAAATTTAACCAATATAAAAATATCGTAGCGCCTTAGCTCATGATGGAACTGACGTTGCAAACTAAACGTTCCAGGCTATAAAATCTGTGCAAATTTCATGACGCGTCAGCTCACAGTTCGCAATTTTTTTTTTTGCGCTATGGGAGTAACCCCTTGAAGTGATTGTTTTCAGTCCCAACTGCCCCAAACATCTGGATGCCATAGTCAGTGAGATCATGGCATCCCCAATTGAGGTATCTTCAAAGACTAAAGGTACAAAAGGGGGAAGGAGATGAGAAATATGAAGGTGAGGAAGTACCTGTCTATTCAGATCTGATCATTAAACAGGGCTAATGCCATTTTAAGCAATGCACAATTCTGAATTGTGGTATAACAACAAGACGATAAACTTTTGGGAAAGGAAAGAAACGAAGCAACTGCTTCGTTTCTTTTCTCGTAATTCGTGGCCAATCTTACGTTTCACTTCGCAAATGTATACGTAACATTATGCTGCGTATAAACATTAGAAAAATGCGTATGTTAAAGGAACCAAGCAGCCGCAAGCTGCGTTTCGTGTCATTTGCAATTGCTTCGTTCCTTTCCCACAAGTCGTGGTTCAGCTCGGCAGTTCGGCTCGCGTGTTTATTCGCACCCTAACACACTTTTATCTTGACGGACTATCATTAATATATAAATATTGAAATTAATTTCATGAATTACACAATGTCTATTACAGCCCACGCGATATTACATTATTACGTCCGCAAATAATGTTATTTTCCTCAAAAGATAAATTGAAATTACGAAAATACAGGGTTTTCCAATAAGAGGTGTTATTTTGAATAGCCCGCTATTTCGGTACATGTTACTTTTGAAGCTGTCATTTTTTGACATTTAACAAGTAGAAACTACGCCATTAATAAAAATGGAACGATACACGCTTCAACAACGCATTAAAATTCACTTGAGTGAATCAAATGCAAATCATCTTGAGTGATGAGGCCCATTTCCACCTCGGTGGCTTCGTCAATAAGCAAAATTGTCGCATCTGGGGCTCGGAAAACCCAAGAATTATTGTTGAAAAGCCTCTCTTTTCTCAACGTGTGACTGTTTGGTGCGGTTTATGGTCCGGCGGAGTCATCGGACCTTACTTTTTCTAAAATGAGGCTGGAGCAACAGTTACGGTGAATGGATTGCGCTATCGAGAGATGATTAATATTTTTTTATGGCCGGAATTGGATGGTATTGATATGGACAACGTTTAATTTCAACAAGACGGCGCTACGTGCCACACAAGCAACGTAACCATTGATCTTTTACAATTGAATATCAAAATAACACCTCTTATTGGAAAAACCTGTATTTGAATTTAGATATCATCGAGCTAAAACTCGGTAGATGGACTCGTTATCGATTACAATGTATTTTATCAACTCTTGGTGACAATCCCAAGCACACACGCGAACATACACGCGTTTCTCTGAAATCGGCATGACATATGATAAATAACATTTATTTATTTATATCTATTCTTGAATGCACATTGTACAAATGATTACAGTGATTATATTGTAGTACAGAAAAAAAGGTACAAATAATAAATAGAATAGGTTGATGAGGTAAAACTGTGTGTGGGTGATATTGTATGTTACGTGAACACCTCACTAGGAGAACCTGTGCTGAGGTGTTAACTTATTTGTGATTTAGCAGTTGATAAATGAAATTAATGGTGGTCCTATCCGATCGGAATTTGTCCAGGTAGTATAATTTTTAGACCAACCAAATATGTTTTTTAAGTATTTTAGAGATATTTCAAAATAGATGTAATACACAGAGGAAAACGTGTGGATGCTGTGTAAAGGGTTTTCAAAAAAAGTGAAAGAGTTCTGGGAACGATAGAGGTACGAAGGATGGGTAGGGATTTTGAGGTCAGAGTGTCTAGAAGTGACAGAGGTATAAATCCATCATTCCCATTGCTTGTCCGACTGGAGAGGTCAAAGGGTTTTGTTCAACCGACCTCTCCCATCACAGCTGTACAAACCTCATCCCATGAAGACGGGCACCCCTGCAAAGTCACCAAACGTAGTACAACACTTGGTGTGACCTATGTCAGATGCGTTGGTTATCCAAATAATGGTTCCCGGGCGGCGGCAGGGGGTTATGTAGCAGATCAGCGTAGGCTGCTACGAACGTGTTAGCAATATTGCGGAAAACAGGCGCAGATTTTTTTTGTCTGATAAAATTATATTAACAGTTATCGATAACATTACATTCCAGTTGGTTAATGGAACAAAACAATTTACGTGATAAGAACCCAGATTCGTCCGTAGTAGGACACTTTTTTTGCATAAGCTTTTTACTTAATAAATACAAAATGGACCATATTTTTATATATGCTCAATAATTTCTCATGACGTGAATGACGTCACAATGTGAGAGTAGTCATATTGAGCTAAATATTTCAGGCAGAATCTGTGCAAACTTTATGACGCCAGAGCTCAACGTTTGAAAGTTTTGAGTGGGTGGAATTTTTTTTCAGAATCATGAATTTTATTTGATTCACATAGAATAAAGATGTGCAAAATTCAGGTCAATCTGGCCTTAAATTTCAAATACAGAACTCATCACAAATGGTAGGCAAGTTTAAAAGAGGCAGAGCGAGTGCTAAATGAGATCAAAAATGTATTATGTCAGTGGCATTATTTGTTTCCATTCAAATCTACATGAAGTATCACGGTTCTATAAAATTTATAGTCTGTGCGTGTTTTGTGCGCTTAGTTCTTCTAAACTACGCAACGGATTTTGATGGGGTTTTCGCCATCATTTAGAAAATTTCTTACGAAAGGTTTATGTATATAATACATGTATATGATATTTATATAAAATAGAGAAAAATCGATACTTAGGCGCTACTTCAAAACGTTACCTCAAATCATTAACAACACGTCAACTAGTCCACAATATAATGCATAATTAGATAATATATCAGTAAAACAAAAATTCTTGCGAAAAGATGAGGAAATTATATAAACAATATTCGAAAATTTTCACGTATAAATTGTTACGTGTGGGGCTTTTACATATCTGCATACCCCTGCAGAACAAGGAAATATGATTATAGAGATTGTGATGTACTTTAATTTTGATCGGTTCGACCAAAGTAGCAATTTATAGTAAAATGGTGACATTTAAACATTTCGAAATAATTATCATGATTCATTCAAGTTTCCACCATGAACGAAAATATTAGTAGCATGAATGAGATTCTAATATCCTATCTCACACGATGTTCATACTGAATTATCGCATTTTACAAAACTGAAAAATGTACCACACAAGATATAACACACAATCATTCTAAAAATACATGCAAACTTAATGATTTTACATAAAATAAACGCAAAACAGTACATTTCCGATTAGAATCTCGAAGTGTTTCACAGTTAAATAGCGAACGACACGACATCAAACAAAACGATGCATAAATAATATTATTTTTACATCTTGTTTCATTTTTGCTTTGACTGAAACTGTGATAAACATTACATTATGACAAGTATAAAACGTATTAGTATTTTATGTTTGTTATCAAAGCTTTGCTGATTAAAAAACAGCGTTTAAATGATGCAATTATGATAAAATTAACTTACCTAGCTCGCAGTGTTCCCCATACAGTCACTACTGACAATTTGATATTTTCACGCGTTGCTGATTTCGGATCAGTTTTCCTTTAACATGAAACGGTATAATATTATTATTTTCTACTATTCAGCGTGCCAGCAGCTATACTTGACATAAACACTTGTGTATTGATCCAAACTATGATTTTATTAACTATTTTCACACTATCTTTCAAAATACTCGACACAAAACTAGGATCAATTATTTTGAGTTTTTCTTTACCCGCCGCAATGGACGCTGAACTACAAAATCAGGAAACAAACGGGCGCGCTTTTCGTGTGAATGTTTCTTTTGGTTTTGTCGCGTTTTGGGCGCGAATTATGCGTTTGTTCGCGCGTTTTTTTTTTTGTTTTGTCGCTTTTTGGGTTTGGGGTCGGGTTTTTAAAGGTGTGGTGGTTTAAAATGTTCAGTTTGTAGCGCGGACAAGGGCCGTCCGCCCGTCGGGAGAGCGAAGCGCAGAACTGAACCAAACACGAATCCAACAACGGGGCCTGCGCGAAGGAACCCAATATCTACCTCCATGGCAACTTATCTACACGTATATTTCCGTAGAGGGGTTGCCTGCATTGCCTGAGTGTTGGTTTCTTTAACCCAGTATTGCCTGTACGTATTCTCAGCACGAGTGTGAATGTATTGTGTCGATAAGGCCCGGTATTGCTTGAATGTTGGTTCCTTTCTGCCTGTATTGCGTATCCGTATTACCTAAATGTGTGATTGTATTGCGTGGGTAAGGATGTATGGTTTGGAGGCTCGACTAGATATTATCACATTGGGTCCACGTAGATTGACAAAGTTGCTTTATGTTTTAGTGACATCATTATCTGAATTTGACAGCCTTGCGTTTTCCTTGAGGCATCCTCGTGAATGAATTTTAAAACACATTGTTTTGATTATTATTGTTCATAACTATTAAGTTGTTGAAATAGGTATTATTTATTTATTTATTGACTCGCCAACACAATACATCACATAATTTTTTACAGTAATTTACATTTATACATGGTTATAATGATGTTTCTAATTTTAGATGAGCACATCATTCATCTCAATATTCTTTATGTAATAGTAATAATTAGAAATAGTATTAATAATTAGAAAACGCTTTTCAGGTGATTTTATGACCGCAATTCATGGACCATAATTCACCGACCGCAATTCACCAACCACAATTCACAGACCACAATTAACCGACCACAATTCATAGACCGCAATTCACCGACCGCAATTCACCTACTACAATTCACCGACCACAATTCACCGACTGCAATCCACAGACCGCAATTCACCGACCGCAATTCACCAACCACAATTCACAGACCACATTAAACCGACCACATTTCATAGACCGCAATTCACCGACCGCAATTCACCTACTACAATTCACCGACCACAATTCACCGACTGCAATCCACAGACCGCAATTCACCGGCCGCAATTCACCTACTACAATTAACCGACCACAATTCATAGACCACAATTCACCGACCGCAATTCACCTACTACAATTCACCGACCACAATTCACCGACTGCAATCCACAGACCGCAATCAAAACCTCCTAGAAAACATCCCATAAAAATTAGGAGGCTGCTTTGAATGAGTGTCCCGGCCTTCAAGAGGTTTTGGTTTAATGTGGGCAGGCAATTTCTTTGTAGCATGTGAAGAAAGTTGAAAATGTATGAGATCCTCTGCCATTGAAAGCGATGTCTTATGATTTTATATATTAGTTTCAGGTGTACCAAATAAAAATGTATTAGTTGAAATGAGTTTAAATTTCTTATTCAGGATTTTTAAAACGAACTTATATGTTTATATTGTAAATTATAACGAGCCAAAACGTCAATGCTTTTTACAAAGATGTTTTTTGTATCTGGACAGCTAAATACATTCATATTAGTTTTCAATTCCTTGAATACACAAATCCAGTTCACAATAGAGATAGGCATAAATTCCAGCTTAAATTTTCTAGATCTTTCATTAACAACTAAATTAGCTTCAACATTTATTGAAAAACCTACATTTGCTGACACCATTATCCATAATATCTCCCATCACCCTATCTTACATTTACAGGCAAGACACCATCCCTCTATCAAATGATAATTTTTCTAAAGCACTAATGCACTTACAATAAAAACAAATAGCTAACAATAACTGATATGACTCTGATCTAATTGATAAAATTCTCTCAATGGCGTAGAATTTTGTACAAAAGTAAATTCTCTTCCCTTTTCACAACTAAACTTCCATCAGAAATAAGGCCGACCTCCTATACGAATAATAACTTAGCAAAACTTTTAATTAATGATAAAGACAAAGAAGAAAAATTGTGTTTTTTGGAGGTTTGTCATTCGAATTGGTAACACTTTTTCCAGCGACAGCCGATTGGACAGCTTATAGCTGATTTGTGCTCTGATAGGTTTGCCATTTCACCGTTTGCACGATTTTTTATATTATAAAATAAAATAAGATTTCTAATTATAACAGTATGAAAAATAAATATAATTTGTTTTCTTAATTATTCTACTACTCCATAAGGTGAACTGCAGGAGCTTGTGTTTATGGGAGGAGTAAGTATATGCAAAAATAAAATAATGCTTAAAAGGTGATGTGTAAACAATATTCAATCTTATTAAATAACTACAAACGTAATCCAATATACAAATTAAGAGGAAGCAATTAAACAAGCCAAAAATGTGAATATTCTTAAATATATAAGCAATAATTAGTCATCCGAAATACTAATACAAATTGAAAATATCTCCCGAGTAAAAATAAATGCCGCCAACGGGAATTGAACCCGTGCCTTCTGATGTCCGGTCAGGTGCTCTGTATCCACTGAGCTATGTCGGCTTATTTCCAATATGTACTAGTACCTCAATCAACAATTACTGCTTATTATATTTTTTCACCTGTAAATAACCAACTTTATTTTTGTAGGAAAGGCTTTGTTAGTGCTAAATTTCTCACTAGATGGCGTCGAGACATATGATATCTTCATTTATTGGTGAAATATTTTCGACTTGTCAAATATTATTATTTTTAAATGATAAACTAACGTTTATAAGACAAGGTTTTATGCATAGCATAAAGGATAACAAATAATTATAAGCAATAATTAGTCATCCGAAATTTGTATTAGTATTTAGTTAGTTCATCATTTAAAAATAATGTGTATATTCTTGGTAAACCTTGTATCGTAGGTAATGAGCATTAAAATCGCTTGACAAACGGAGTCTAGAAACGTTCGATTTCAAGCACAAAACTGGTTTTTATTTATTTTGTAAATAATTTTATAAGAAAGCAAAAAAGTTAATCAAGTGAAACTGTCACAGATAATCTTAGCTATAATACTGTATTTTTTTAAGTTGTTTCCTTTACGCGTTCATAAATTTCTATTGAATTTTTTTAGTAGTTTACATATATATTTTTTATTAAGTAATTTTTTATTTTATTTGTGTTCTACTAAATAGGAAAACCTTCAATTTATCTAAAGCACATGTTTGGTATTAATAATGTACACCAATTCGTTATAAAGATTAATCAAAATAGTGATTTGGCATTAAGCTTCGCCTTAACATAATTCATTCTTTAAATTAACTACAAACATAATTCAATCTTCAAATTAACTACAAATATAATTCAATATACACAATTTTAGAGAATTAGTATCATAACAATAGCCAAAGTTTTTTTTTAAATGATAGATAGTATAAATTTCGGCATAACAAATGTATAAATATTATCTTCAAATATAACATATATTTTTTTGGAACTTAAATAGTTAAGGCGATGCACTACGTCGTGTAATATTTTTAATTGAGCCGCTATCAATAACAACCCTTACGTAGATGGCGATAAGGTTTAAATTCCCGCTTAACACCATCCGCCTGTTTTGATATGCAAGAAAAAAACATGGCCAAAAAGTGTCTTTTATTTTATTTTGTGGATGTTCAGTCATAAATATTTAAAAAATTTTCGATCATTTTATAAATAACTTAATTTGCCACATTATACAATAAAATCATAACTGAAAATGGGTTTGTAAGTAGGAGATTTTAAACTTTATAGCAGTTTTCATAGGCCTTTACATAATTTTTTTTCTGGGCTTATAAAAAGACATATCTAAAAAATACTCGATTATTTCAAAGGCCTAGATGTATTCTACTCGCAGTATTTAATTAAAGCATCTGAAACATTTCTAGGCGACCAAATTTTCAAACCAAAAACACATGATTTTGCATTACTACGTATGGCATCGCCTTAATGATACGTATATTAAGGGTACAATAAATCATTATCCAATTTCAGGAAGTTATTTTGCTTTTTGAATTGTTCACATTTCAATGTTTCGGTTACCTTAATTGTGTTTTTGGACAATAATATATTGTATCATCACCTAAATAAGAGTAGTGGTGCTGAGACGTGTGGTTCTTAGCATTGAGATGGCTATCAGGCCGTTTGTTTTGAATCTATTACTAATCCTATCTATGGGGTGAATTTTACTGATGGAATATTCTTTATAAATTTGATGTAAGGCGTTTCTTTTATACAATTCTGTGATAGTTGGTACATTAAATTGCCGAAATATTTTAAAGTTGGGAATTCTTATGGTTTCCTTAAGGTGATGCACTACGTCGTGTAATATTTTGAATCGAGTCGCCATCAATAACACTCCTTACGTAGATGGCGATAAGGCTTAAATTCCCGCTTAACACCATCCAGCTGTTTTGATTTAGGCAAGAAAAAAACATGGCCAAAAAGTGCATTTTATTTTATTTTGTGGATGTTCAGGCACAAATATTTAAATGTTTTTCGATCATTTTATAAATAACTTTATTCGCCACATTATACAATAAAACCATAATCGAAAATGGGTTCGTAAGGAGGAAATTTTGAACTTTAAAGCAGTTTTCATAGGCCTTATAAATTATTTTTTTCTGGGCTTATAAAAAGACTTATGTAAAAAATACTCGATTATTTCAAAGGCCAAGATGTATTATACTCGCGGTATTTATCTAAAGCATCTGAAACATTTGTAGGCGACCAAATTTTCAAACCAAAAACACATGATTTTGCATTACTACGTAGTGGGATTTTGTTCCCCAATTGAATGGCATGAATGTGGAAGAGCTCGCCGCAATCAATTTATTGAAGGAAACATTCGATAAGGGCATATTTTCGTGCTATGAATCTGTGAATTGACCTCCAGGATCATGTGGATTTTTCTTTCGATTATTTTCTGTGGGGATATGCAAAGTCGCTAGTCTACGTCAATAAACCAGAGACGTTGTCTAGGAAGCGAACATTCCCCACATCATTGCCGATATACAGTCCCAGCTGCTCGAAAATTAACCAGATAAGGTGTCCCATTCGATGATAGGTGAATTTCTGACCGTCCTAATTGTGAACAAATAAATAATATTTTACTATAAACATGGGGTACACCCCGCCACGCATTGCTGCTGATTTAGTATTGAAACAGTTTTGAATAATATCTTTCATTTTTCCCATCATATACCTACTATCCATTTCCTTCCTTAAAAACAGCCTTACCCACACTTGAAAAGAAGAACATGATTTGTTGCATTGTAAATTGTCGCAAGTACAACATTCGAATTCGTGTCGTGTAGCAAGAAGTTGCAATTATAGTGTTCTCGTTGTATTATTCACATGCTTTGTGCTCGGTTTGCAAATATCAAAATCATATTAAAGTTGTCTCGTTTCGGAAGAAATTTCACCCCTTGAACAGTGCAAGTTCGTCGACAGCCCTATTGCCGGGATTTTGGGGAATTCAAGGTAGGCTGTTCCTTCATTCCACTTTTTCCCGTGATTTATTCAAAACCAATTGAATGAGCTCTTTACTGTCGTATTTTATTGTGGATTTGATTTACAGTTCATTTACGTGTAATAGAACACGTTACAAGAGCGTTTTGCTTTTACGTCCTACAGATAACGCTGTTTTTCACAAAAAGCATGTTCTCATGTCACAGGCAACATCTATATTAATATATAAAAACACACGCGTATTCAAATGCAACGTTGTGTCAAAATTTCAAAGCAATCGATGAAAAGCTTTTGAAGATTTAAGATTTTTAATAAACGAACATTTGCATTTTTATTTATATGGACAGATGACAATATTTGATTTTTGAAAGGCATGTATCCTGATGCAAATAAAACTAGCCAGAATTACTAACATAACATTATGTGACCTATCACGGATCTGCGATAGTATTACGTAGGTAACCTAGCTACTAGTTGTACGTAGAATAGTTATCCTAGTGATAGGATAGGCATTGGCTAATCACCACTTAACCGACGAGTTATTCCACAAGTTAGGTGGGAAGTGTCGTCGGCAGTTCACGTAAGTCTTGGCACACAAATTAAGCGTAGAGGCCTGCTTCAGAGTGATTTATTTTTAGAGTGATTAAAGGTCATAGATTAATGTCAATCTGGCGCGGTGGTCGGACTTTCATGGTGTTACCCGTGTAACAGTTAATCTGTATTTCTCTATTCACAATAATTTGTATTTGATACTAGAGTAATTCGAAATCTAGTGTAGATAATGATGAATATTTGGAGCAGGTGGATGAGTTTATGTATATTTATGAGAGATGGGAAGGCTGACAGAGATATTGAAAGAAGGGTAATGCAGGTGACTGACCGCGGCTGCAGTCCACAATGAAGTGCTGGTACCTACCCTGATGTATGGCAGTGTGGCATGGAACTGGCAGAGAAAGGATGAATGCTGTAGAAATGAAATCCCCGAGGCGTACGTGTGGTATAACCATGTATGATCGTGTGAGGAATGTGGAGATCCGCAAAGAATGCAAGGCTGATGTAAGCGTAATGATTAAGATTAAGAAAGGTACGCTTAGATGGTTTGAGTATGTAGAGGGAATGAACGGTTAAAGGAGGGTATATACGCCCGAGGAAGACGTGGCATGATCAAGTCAATCAGATACTTAATTCGTGCCATTTTTTTATTATTATTATTATTTATTTTTTTTATTTATTTTTTTTTTTTTTTTTTATAATAACTCCACACAGGAGGCCCTGAAAAAAATAATTTCCCTCAGGGCCTATGTCATCTTTAGGGATGCTGTGTGGAGGGTCTTTTTGTGGAGAGGAAGGAGTGAACATGGGTCTTGAAGAGTCCCATGTTGTAGGAGGGAGGAAACGCAGAGGCCGGCAGCTCGTTCCACAGCCGAGCTGTTGAACTTAAGAACGAATCGTAGAAGCGACCCGTTCTCATGTGACAAATGTCAACCGTGTACAAATGTTGGGCGCGCGTTTGGCGTGTATCCCGACTGCGTAGTGCCGAAGGGATCAATGACGCTAGTTCCTCAAAGCATCTTACATTGTAATACCCATGTCAGGCACAAACACTCACACAAATACATCTAGTTGAATTTCATCAATCTCGTAATAAAACTGTGGATTTGTATAAAAATCAAATTTAAACCGCCCGCTCAGACGTTCTTCTTAAATAGATAGATTATTTTTACAAAATTCTGTAAAAATTGATTATTGATTACTTTTTCAATTTATGAAAGAGATAAAACAAATAATCTTCAAATCTCTCTTTTGCTTTTTCGTTTTACGATGTAGGACTGTAAGGCAGTATCGGTTTTTCACTCGGAATTAAAATCAAGCACAGCGTGAACAAAAAATATGAAAAAGCAAAGTTCTGTTCGCCAGTTTGGTTTTCTATACGTATCATTTATATATCCAAGTTACTACTGTGGGAAACACGATACATTTCACCATGGTAGTCCGAATTAATTGTATGTTTATTTCCTCCAAGGAATTAAATATGTTTTTTGTTTATATTTTATTTAAGGCGAAGCTTAATGCCAAATCACTATTTTGATTAATCTTTATAACGAATTGGTGTACATTATAAAAACCAAAAAATATGCTTTAGATAAATTGAAGGCTTCGCTTGAGTAGAATACAAATAAAAAATTAATTACTCAATAAAACATATAAATGCAAACTACTAAAAAATATATTTTTATTGTATTTTATGTAAGTCCCAACTATCTAGAGCCAGTGAGACATATATATGTATGAGACATAGGTATAGTATCCCCAATTGGGGTATGTTGTGGGGCTGAAGATAGTATGGGAAGGAGATGGAGAAGAAGGTGGGGATATAGGTACCTGGCTATTCAGATCTGGTCACCATGCATGTCTAAAGCCATTTCGAGGAACATTTCGAGTATCTCATTCTTAGGTCCAAAACTATACAACTTCATGCCCGATGCTTGGAAAAAGGAAAACACAGCTATTCTTCATAAATTGACCACTAATTGGTTTCATCAATTAGGTAGAAAGGAGAGTGAACTTTTACTACACAGAAAATGAAATCAAACACAAACCAAAAACAACAACAAAAACTCCAACAAAACAGTAAAAGATACGTTTATGTTATAATCTTTATCATTATATGTATATATGTACTTACCTAATACTTTTAAATTAGAATGCTACCCAAGCAGCAGTTAATCTTATGTTTAATGTAATATTTTATTTTATGGTATTTCTTCTCTTTGTTATTCATATTTATACAAACATGTTAGTAGGCTTAGGCACCAGTTAAAAGTACAAATACCTATTATTTCATTATTATTGTAATACTATACTTATCAAACAACTTATCAAAATGTTAATACTCATACTAATTTGACTGTCCTAAAACGGGAATCCTCCTAGTTGGGCAGTCAAAACATTTCTTAAATAATGTATTTAAATGTATAATCTTTTACTAAATAAAAAAAAAAAAATAAAATAAAAAAATCTACTCGATCGTTGTCAGCAAAGCCGCGGAAAATGTTCTTCAGTAACGTTACTGCAAATCGGGACATTTTAAGTTTTGTCGGGACATTTTAGTTTTTTTTCGGGACATTTTAGGTTTTTTCGGGACATTTTAAGTTTTGTCGGGACATTTTAAGTTTTTCTGGACACTTTAGGTTTTTTTTTGTTTTTTGTCGGATTCCAAGTTTTTTCTGGACATTTTTAGTTTTGTCAGGCCAGAGGGCTCGATAATGATGACGGTCCCGATACATCGGGTGTCAGAAATAATTGCTCATCTACAATAAAAGCGTTGCAAGCAAAATACGGAGTTGGTTACTTCGAGGTGTCCTCGGTAAACTAAAAATTATTTGCAAACTAAAGCTTGATAATTGGTAGTAACCGACCAAAGTTTAATTTTTGTTTTAGGCCATAATTTGCCGAAACCAGCGTTCGTTATGTATCGAATATTTTTCAGCTGTACTCGGGCGCGTGCGATGGCTCTAGAATAATTTATATATCATTTTGAAAGAAGCTTTTATATTTGTAAACCATCCATTACGTTATTTTGATGTATATCATAAGGTTTTGCCAGCGTTAGCAATGTAAAACATCGACTTTTCTCAATTTTCTATGATTATAGTCTGCATGTATTATATATATAAACCTTACGGGAGAAATTCTCTAAATGATAGTGAAAACACTATCAACATCCGTTGTGTAGTTTAGAAGAACTAAGCGCACAAACAGACAGACGCGGGTAGCGACTTTATTTTATACTATTTAGGATTTCTATAATTTCGAAGTTAATATTGATATAACTGTTTCACCTCACTTTTTGATTGGCTAAAACTGACAAAAAATAACAAATTAATGTTGTCATATCAAATATAAAATTATTGCAATATAATATAAATACTGAATTTGAAACTTACTAACCTAACCTAACCTAATCTATAGTAAACGAACCTATACTAACCTAACCTGTACTAACCTAGCCTATACTAACCTATAGTAAACGAACCTATACTAACCTAACCTGTACTAACCTAGCCTATACTAACCTAACCAATACTAACCTAAGCTAACCTAACCTACACTAACCTAACCTATACTAACCTAACCTACACTAACCTAACCTATACTAACCTAACCTATACTAACCTAACCCAACCTAATACTAACCTAACCTATAATAAACTAACTCTTAAAAAAAATAATACATGCCTTTATTTTATTTTATTTTATTTCCTATTCCTAACATCACTTCTAGCCACTCGTATGGTTCAGGAATAAGAAAATGTCATCAACAGAAATCATTTTGGCTGTCATCCCATACAATCTCATATAACGAAAGCGAATGTTCATTTTACGTAATTAGAATGTCAAAATTAAAAATTTCTGCAGTGATATATTACCTCGCCCTTGAGGTGATTTTGCGCAAAATCGGCGCTATACAAATCATCCAAATTATTATTATTAGTTTTTAAAAAATTGTTCTTTAAAAAATGTTTTTTTAATTTCGGCTAAAAATCTATTTCACATTTATTTCATGTCATTTATATTATGGCATCCCTAATTAGATATTACCATATTTTGCTAAAGTCATTTCAAGCAACAATCAGCGTTTCGATTCTAAAAGAACCTGCTTACTTATCTATGTAACTCAACTAAAAAAACGAATTTAATAATTGCAAAGATAAGTTTGTCCATCTGACGTCTGTAGACTAGTAAGGTCCTTTCATAGAAGTTAAAAGGTAAAGAGAATAAAAATAATAAAGAAAATAGTCGTCAAGATGTTAAATAATATTATAATCAAGGTCTTTCTGGATTAAAAAACATCCCCTTTAAAATAATATATAAAATAGCATGTCTTTCGCTAGGAGTTGAGGATCACAAAGCTGTAGAGGACCACTGAAAGGATTAAAATGTATTATCAAAGATGGCCGCTTCTCACATTTCAAAATCTTAAATAATCTGATTATTTTTTTTCGTGATTTTAAATTATGGAGATACGGAAAATGAATTTATATTTATACATATTTTTTTATTAATACCCCAAACTAGGCAAATGCCCGTATTATGGTGGTAATAAATAAGAAAATGTAAAAACATATAAAATAAAATATAAAAACAATTATACAATGTTGTCCATATATCGTTATACAAATGGTAAAACAAAAATAATAAATATATATACGATAATATGGATAAAGTCGGAATGAATTCACTTAATGGTCTTTCTTCAGTCAGACAATAATTTCTTTCAGGAAGCTTTAAAAACAAAAATAGTAAATATATATACGATAATATGGATAAAGTCGGAATGAATTCACTTAATGGTCTTTCTTCAGTCAGACAATAATTTCTTTCAGGAAGCTTTAAAAACAAAAATAATAAATATATATACGATAATATGGATAAAGTCGGAATGAATTCACTTAATGGTCTTTCTTCAGTCAGACAATAATTTCTTTCAGGAAGCTTTAAAAACAAAAATAGTAAATATATATACGATAATATGGATAAAGTCGGAATGAATTCACTTAATGGTCTTTCTTCAGTCAGACAATAATTTCTTTCAGGAAGCTTTAAAAACAAAAATAATAAATATATATACGATAATATGGATAAAGTCGGAATGAATTCACTTAATGGTCTTTCTTCAGTCAGACAATAATTTCTTTCAGGAAGCTTTAAAAACAAAAATAGTAAATATATATACGATAATATGGATAAAGTCGGAATGAATTCACTTAATGGTCTTTCTTCAGTCAGACAATAATTTCTTTCAGGAAGCTTTAAAAACAAAAATAATAAATATATATACGATAATATGGATAAAGTCGGAATGAATTCACTTAATGGTCTTTCTTCAGTCAGACAATAATTTCTTTCAGGAAGCTTTAAAAACGAAAATAATAAATATATATACGATAATATGGATAAAGTCGGAATGAATTCACTTAATGGTCTTTCTTCAGTCAGACAATAATTTCTTTCAGGAAGCTTTAAAAACAAAAATAATAAATATATATACGATAATATGGATAAAGTAGGAATGAATTCAATTAATGTTCTTTCTTCAGTCAGACAATAATTTCTTTCAGGAAGCTTTAAAAACAAAAATAATAAATATATATACGATAATATGGATAAAGTAGGAATGAATTCAATTAATGTTCTTTCTTCAGTCAGACAATAATTTCCCTCAGGAAGCTTTCCGATTTCATTCTGCCACATTCTATGAGCCATACGGTAATTTGCTTTTGAAGAGGGCCTGTTTTAATCTTACTGCATTGCTGCTTGAACCCATTATACACCTTAGGAGCCAGGAATACATGGAAACGTTGTCCAAACGATGTGTTCATTTTTGGTACTATCATCCTTTGTTCTGATCTTAGTCTTGTTGTGTAACTGTGATCTACAAGACTATGAAGCTTGGGATTGTTCGTATAGTACATTATGAGTGCATATATCATGCAACAATATTCTAACCCCGATCAATGTGGACTATTTTTTCTTTTAATGATTAATCAATGTTTATAAGACAAGGTTTTATGCGTAGGGAGATATTTTCAATTTGTATTGATATTTCAGTCGACTAATTATTGCTTATAATGATTTAGAAACCCTATTCGCAGATTTGGGGGTGCCTCGAGTAGAGGATACCTTCAAGAAAAATGCAATTATCCAAATTTACAAAGATGATATCATCAAAAACTTTTAAAAAAAACCCATCAAAGAGATATCAATACAACATCAAAATACCAAACTAATGCAAAACAATTATATCTATTTAAGAATAAAGTCAACAACCTTCCGATTGATATAAAGAAATTAAAAGAAATCAACAAAATGAAACTAAAACTGTAGTTATACTTGGCAGGAATAATGAACTAAATCTGAAATACATCCATGCTTATTAAAAAATATTGTATTTAAAAAAAAAATCATTCCCCAGATTGTACATTTTGTGGTCTAGAACTGGGAACTTAGATCACATATTTTTTTGGTTGTTGAGTCTGAGAAAACGGCGTTCAAATTCAAAAATTGGACCTTTTGGATCAATTTTCAAATTCAAAAATTGGACCCACATTGGACCTGTATTATTTATATTTTTTGTGAACGACATTTGTAATATTTTTAAAGGCATCGACGTACTTATGTTTGCAGATGATTTGAAACTTTTTAAAGCAATTCGAAACCTGGACGACTGTTATATTCTCTCAGCAAATTTGTCAAAATTAGTTCAGTGGTGTAACGATAATAAGCTATACCTTAATGTTAATAAATGCACAACTATGAGATTTTTCAAAATAAAATATCCGATTTATTTTAATTACTCAATAAATAACATCATTCTCGAATCTGTTTCCCAAATAAATGACTTAGGTGTTACATTCGACACCAAACTTAGCTTCATAACTCACATTGAAAATATTTCAAAGAAGGGTTTAAAAATGTTAGGTATTGTACTAAGAGTGGCTAAAGATTTTACCAACATTAAAACATTGAAACTTCTTTACACATCACTAGTGAGAAGTCAGGTTGAATATAATTCAACTGTATGGTCTCCCGACTATAATGCGCATTCTCAAACAATAGAAAGAGTACAAAAAAAATTCCTAAGCTTTTTAAATTATAAACTAAAAATACCTAAAGAACAAATAAACTACACTTATCTATTACGGTTATCTAATCTATTAACTTTGAGTGACAGAAGAACTTTTTTCGATCTAGTATTTCTATTTAAAATCTTGCATAATACAATTGACAGCCCTGAATTATTGGCGCTCATAAATTTGAATGTGCCAGCCAGAAACACAAGGTCAGTAATACCGTTTTATTGTGGTAATACTACGACCAGGACGCAGTTCAATATACCACTCCACAGAATTCAAAACTTGGGAAATATGTATTCGCACATAGATGTATGGAATATGTCACTGATACAATATAAACATGAAATAATCAAATCATTTATCCATGACACAAGTTCTCACTAAAGAAGTTCATTGTTAAATTTATCAACTACATCGGCAAATTAAATGTATGATTCATAAAAGCATTATCAACCATTTTTGCATGCTTCCGATTTTGTTGTCCGGGTTAAATCTTCCCCATAGGAAAAACTAAACCCTTCCACTCACTTTTCCACAAATGATCAGCTAGTCAATCAACACTATGCAAGTGCATTATATAAGTAAAATAAATACAAAACAATACAAGAACAACAACATGTCAACTTACCAGAGATCAAATGGGAAAAAAAATTCACCGACTCCAGATATTTTCATATCAGAGGGTTCGGCTCGGTAGAACTTCTAACAGGGCCTATAAATCCTACTGATCCCTCAACATAAATATTTAAAAAATCTTTCGTTATCCTACATGTATTCAAAATGACCGACTTTTGCATCTTTATATATAAATTTTTTTGATAAATCTAATACGCCTAAATTTTTAATGAGAGAGCTAGGTATAATGCCAGTAGCCGAAATAACGAATGGTAATATTTTTATAGTCTGAGAATGCCAAATTCTTTTTATTTCGTTTCCTAAATCTGTGTATTTTCTTATTTTTTCTTTAACAGATTTTTGAATGTTACAGGAATTTGGAATAGCGACATCAATGATATAAGTTATTTTTTTAATTTTGTCATGTAAAACTATATCGGGTCTATTATGACTAATCGTTCGGTCTGTTAGTATAGTTTTATCATAATATATTTTATAAAATTCGTTTTCTAAAAATGAATTTGGTTCGTATTCATAATATGGTACTATATTACGGCAGTCAATCAAGTTATGTTTAATTACCAAATTTTGGTGAATTATTTTTAAAACTTGATTGTGCCTAAATGTATACTCGGACGGTGCTAATATAGAACATCCCGATATAATATGTTCTATAGTTTCCGGAAAAGCCAAACATTTTCTACACAAATCATCAATTTGATTTGTATCTTTGATTATATGCTTTCTATAATTTTTAGTATTAATGACTCTATCCTGAATGGCAAGCATAAATCCTTCTATTTCTGCGCTCAACTCTCCAATACTCAACCATTTGTTTGACGAAAATTTGTCAACATACGTTTGGTTGAGATAATTGAAGTGTTTTGCGTGTAAAATTTTATTTGACCAGGAATCTAATAGTTCCTGGTTGGGATTTATAAAAATGTTGGCATTTTCATCGTATAAATTTAAAGGTGTAATATTTCTATCTGCCTTGCAAATTATTTTGTGCATTTCTGAGCTATGAGCTTTCCTATGGAAAAAAGTTCTTAGCATTTCTACCTGATTATGTTTCAAAGAAGTTATTTTGACTATGCCTCTACCTCCTAAATTTCTAGGTAAATTAACTCGTTCTATAGCTGAATTTGGATGATGGCAATTAAATTTTGTTAGCGTAGTTCTAACTAATCTTTCTAAGTTATCTAAATCTGTATTAGACCATTTAATTATGCCAAATGAGTACGTTAATAGAGGTATTGCCCAAGTATTTATTGCTTTTACTAAATTTTTAGCAGATAGATTGCATTTTAAAATTTTCCTGATCCTAGTTTGAAATTTAATCCTAATATCATTTTTAATACTAGTATGGTCTAATCTATTTGATTGTGGGTATCCTAAATACTTATAAACCTCATCCCTTTTCATACTAGTAATTTGGAAATTTCTAAATATACTCTCGTCCCCATCTACAATTTTGCCTTTCTCTATATGGATCGTTCTACATTTATCTAAACCAAAAGTCATTTTGATATCATCTGAAAAGTTTTTAACTACCTCGATCATTTTCTCTAAATTTTGTTCAGAATTCGAAAATAATTTTATATCATCCATAAATAATAAATGCGAAATTGTACTACTCTCCCTTGTATTACCCTTAACTTTTATTCCAAACTCGCTTCTAATTAACATTTTAGATAGAGGATTCAATGCTAAGCAAAACCAAAGAGGACTTAAGGAGTCTCCTTGAAAAATCCCTCTTTTAATTAAAATTCCCGGTATTACTATTTTCTTACCTTTTAAATTGATAAGTAAATTGGTATTCCAAAAGGACATAATATTTTCCAAAAAGCTAATAATAATGGGGTTAATTTTATATATATTTAATACTTTGATCAGCCACGAGTGCGGGACACTATCGAAAGCCTTTTGGTAGTCTATATAGCAAGTATGTAAATTACGTTTTCGAGTTTGAATCTGTTTTAGAATTACAGAATCGATAACTAATTGTTCTTTACATCCCATATGTTTTCTGCGACAACCTTTTTGTTGTTCAGATAAAATATTTTTTTCATCTAAATGAGTATATATTAAATCTGTTAAACAAGAGGTTAAAATTTTGTATATTGTCGGTAAACATGTAATGGGTCTGTACTGAGAAGGATTATTAATATTTTCGCTTTTGGGTAACATATAAGTAATGCCCTTAGTTAGAAAATTTGGAAAATTTTGAGGTTGACTGACAAATTTTGAAAGATTTTTTGCCAAAAGAGGATGTAAAGTAGTCAGACGTTTGTACCAAAAAATATGTATCCAATCGCAACCCGTGGCTTTCCAATTATGAGTATTTTTAATAATTTTGGATAACAATTCAACCGATATATTAGAAAAACTCATTTGTTCAATTCCTGAAAAATTGAGTTCTTCATTTTCTATCCATGGAGTTGACTCGTTATGTTTTATATCTTTACTCCAAATTTTAGTCCAAAAATCGCGCATATCTGATTCAGATGGCAACGGAATATTATTATTCGAAATAATATTTTGTTTATCGTCAAGTTTGGAATAAAAGATTTTTTCATTTTTCTGGAATAATCTATTATTTTTTTTTTTTATTATACGTATAATTATATCTTTTTAATCTACTAGCTTTTACGCCTAATTTTTGTTTTAATAAATCCAATAAATCATTGATTATATTTTCATTATTATGACTATCAATGTTATAACCAAATTTTCTACCAATTTCATCTACATGTGTCAAAATTTTCCTACTTCTATTTCCATTTTTATATTCTATTACTCTAGCTATGTTACTTCTTAAAAATACTACATCATTTTCTAATCTGATCTGCCATTCTGGTTTACTATAACTATATGATCTATCGTCAGAGGATGATAATTTAATTCCTAACTTATTACAAACAGTAATCGCACTAGCGTATACTATTGTATGAAGATCTAAAAAACTAATTTCGTCAAATATGATTTTTGGTAAAATTATGTTATTTAATTCAAAAATTAATTTAGATAATTTCTTTGACGTATGCAATTTTGGTAATTTTGGTCTAACTATTGGCTCCATATCTATATATCTGTTTATATTATTATGAAGTAAGTTAGCTAATTCTACTACATTTTCATCAACAAAGTTTAAATTTGCAATGTTGATTTCTCTAAGATTATAAATAACGGCTAAGTTATTTGAATCTACTGTAATATCATTGGACATTTCGACTAGAATATTATCCAAACTATCTACATTCAATGCATCTGATATGACATTATTACTTGTGTTAATTTGTTCTAAATTATTTCCCCTTTGCAATCTATCTGCTACTTCTCTTTTAATCTGTTCTAATGTGACTACAGAAATTAAATTATTTTTGAAAATAGCTCGCTTTTGGTCTGCTAATCTTTGTTCGCTTACTTGGGCAATCGGATAATTTTGTTAGAAAAGTAAATGTAATTTTTTCCTGTATAACAACATATCTGTTTCTACTTTGGTTACATAAAAATATGAACGAACAATGAACATATTGACATCGTTCGTCCATTTCATACGCTGTCTAGGAATACCTGCTTTTGTTTTTTGGGGTCTTAGACTATCCATGTTCATCTGTACAGATGACATAATAATCCCCTGTTCATCTACGTTGGTTGCAAATGACATTGTTGCCATTTTGCAAAACAACTTGGAGATGATTGTATCTTTACTACTACATTCCAGTAACCAAATCAATAAATAATTTTCAATGTGACCAAATTAAATATTCTAATCAAACTACCTTTCGACATAACAAATCTATAATTTCCAATTCAACTACCTTTCAACATTACGAATCTATGATATATTATATTCCAGAAAAACGTTATCAACATAAAAATATACCATTAAAATATATTTTTATTTTTTTCAAATGAATGTCAAATACTGTTGTTTACCTTGGTTACTGGGGTCCTCAAGTAATTTTTTTTTAAATCCTATTTATTTACCTAAATATCCTATGGCTTACTGGCAGTTTATTTAATGTGTTATCTGATATACTCTTCTTTAAATATTTATATTTTTTGGGATCAAAGCTAATTCTTTTCTATCTGATATTACAAAAAATAATCAGAGAGCAAATGCAAAGTATATGCCTAAACTAGCGTTGCTAAGCAATATTTGTAGTATTATTTAGTTATAAAAAAAAAGTTGTTTCATCATTAAAATTAACTTATATAAAATATTAAAATACAAATCGAACAGTTCCGAACTCCTGCAACTAGCTAATTCCCCGGTACAGCGGTTTCGTACTATGCGAAACCAATACCGAACCAATACCGTAACAATAATGTTGTGATTCTCTGATCACAGTACTTTAAATTTTGGTCTTTAATTTTCACTGAACTTAAAATTTAAATTTTTAATGCATTTATTTTTAGTTCATTTATGTATGTATGTATATTTCTTTCTCATGTTAAATTGTACTGCCTTTATGTATATATGTAAAAGCCCTCTGGGCGTAAAATATAATAAATAAATAAATAAATTAAAAAAATAAAAAATTGAAAAAAAAGTACGTTATTAGAAATCTAATGATTTCAGAGAAAATTTTGGTTTTCATTTATTAAAATACTAGCTGACATGTACCCGGCGTTGCAGGGTCTTATCCTTAGGAGATAGACATATACCATGGTGGACTTTTCTGTCGGCCTTCTTAAGATATACAATTCCGTAGTACATTATTTTTATGTATCTCATCAGATTTAGACAGCGTTATCAATGTAGTGCCCGAACATATATTTTTAAGACTTGACTATAAAACATCGACTTTTCTATAAATTTAATATTCATGTATCGTAAATGTAAACCTTCCGAAAGAAATTTGTAGCATCGAGAAGAATCCATTGAATAATTAATAATAAGCAGATCGACGCTACTTAGGTACGTACTTGCTACTTGCTACTTAGGTACGTACTTGCAGTCGAAATCAAAACAAAGCAACCTACTTGCTACAAGCACCTACTTGTCTATCGGCGACAATACTATCGCAAATCAGTCTGGAATGTTACGAGAACTCGCCAGAAGGTTCGTGTCTACCGCCTAGGCATAATTGCCGGGCCGCCGTAATTTCGCGAAAGGCCCAGACTGAGCGAGGGCCTCGAATTTAGTTGCAATTCACTACCTACTGTTGCCACCGGCCGAATAGTATAAATAAGCCCGACGCAGCGAGTCAGGCAGTCAGTCAACAATCTGCCGTCAGTGGATAAATCACACGAGTGACAACTGGTGCGCCCCGCGCCCCTCCACGAAGAACAATATACCCGGCTTCGCCCGTACAATCATGGACTCTATCTTGGCCCAGATCGCCGTCCCTGGCCAGCGCTACACAGATTACAAGCGCCCTGGTTCCAACGTCTCTAACCAGCGCTTCATCCACGCCACCATGACCACCACGAGGACACGCAGCATCCTCACTGGTCTACGCCGCTCCCGCTCAACAGCCTACAAGGTCTGCCGCACCTTCGGCCGTCTCGTCAGCACTGGAGTATTGATTCCCCAGATCGCCAGTGCCTGACAGTCATCGAGTCCGGTCTCAACGCGCCGTCGCCAACTACCGCCTAGACCACATCACCGCAGCAACCGGAGTATTCAACATTTGTCCTACATCATCTCCTCATCACGGCTCAAACTGACTCACCAATAAACACTGTGACCTTCACGACACCGACTTTTCATTTCATGCCTCTCACGCCTGATCCCCAAAAATTCTTTAAGTGATTGTGTAAACCTTATCAAAATCCGTTGCGTAGTTTAGAAGAACTGAGCGCGCAAATAGACAGACGCGGATAGCGACTTTATTTTATACTAAAGGATTTTCCAATAAGAGGTGTTATTTTGAATAGCCCACTATTTCGGTAGATGTTACTTTTGAAGCTGTCATTTTTTGACATTTGACAAGTAGAAACTACGCCATTAATAAAAATAGAACGATACACGCTTCAACAACGCATTGAAATTATTAAAATTCACTTGAGTGAATCAAATGCGAATCATCTTTAGTGATGAGGCCCATTTCCACCTCGGTGGCTTCGTCAACAAGCAAAATTGTCGCTTCTGGGGCTCGGAAAACCCAAGAGTTATTGTTAAAAAGCTTCTCTATCCTCAACGTGTGACTGTTTGGTGCAGTTTATGGCCCGGCGGAGTCATTGGACCTTACTTTTTCGAAAATAAGGCTGGAGCTACAGTTACGGTGAATGGATTGCGCTATCGAGAGATGATTAATGATTTTTTTATGGCCGGAATTAAATGGTATTGATCTGGGCAACGTTTAATTTCAACAAAACGGCGCTACGTGCCACACAAGCAACGAAACCATTGATCTTTTACGATTGAGTATCATAATAACACCTCTTATTGGAAAACCCTGTAATTAGAGAAGAAAAATACTTTGTCGGGCACGAGGTCTACTGTTCACAAAACTACTGATGTAAGAATTATTCACATATCCTATGGTGTGAGTTAGTTTGGAGCCCAACGCGTTTCCCACCCTCTTTGGCTGCTTTGAGGCAGCTTTCCTTTGAAAGGTTTGTATACATATTTCATTACGTCCGTGCTTCTCGCTGTCGGGTTAGCTAAGGCTGTGGGCGGAACAGTGCCACCTGTACAAAGGCCCACACACTAAACCAAGATGGCCGTCGGCCGGTCTTGTGCAAACACATTCTCGTACTTATTATATCTTGTAAAAAAAACATGCTGATTTCCCCAAGAAATGTTTTTTTTAAATTTATTTAATATTAATGGTATAAATATAAAAATAGACCATAAATAATAGTTGCATGTCGCAATTTGCATTTTTTTTTCGTAAAATCTCGACAAATAATACAAGCTCTAGAAAGATATAAAAGTAGGAGATACAAGTAAAAACAACATGTAATGTACAAGTATAAGTAGACTTAGGTTAAATTAATATTCATTGAAAATATATGATAGTATATCCTTCTTGTACCTACCTTCCGTGATGTTAAATAGATCTGCCACATCTTCATATCTATTAGGTAGGTAATTCGTGTATTTTATGTACAAGCAAGTGTTTGAAATGCTCAATCCTGGTAATATTTTTGTGGATTCAAACGAGTATACATATGAAATTCAATGAGGTTAATTAATTAAGAGCTGTGTATACTACCATTTATAATTTTCAATACAAAGATTAATAAATATATATTTTGCTTGTCAATTTTTGACTTATGTATTAATGCAGGGGTTCCCAACCTTTTTGTACTCTAAAGCACATTCTGAAATATTGTTGGGTGGCGGGCACCACCTGTTTTTAATCGACAAACTCGGGGCAGCAATCGCAATCAAAATGACAACAACGCGGTTCCAGGCGGGGAATGCTATTTGCACATCACTCCTTGTCCACTCCGAAAACCCGAAGTGAGCCGATGATCGCCGAACCTATCGGGACGGTACGAGCACGTGAATACTGTCAATTTGGCTGTCGGGGCCATGCTTATTGCTTTCACTGACAGACAGAGCTGGCAGAGTCGTGTGCCATGTGTTTTGGCGCCTTCGGCGTTCATCGGCTCAGTTCGTGGCGTTCGTTTACTTCGGGTTTTCTGCATGTACAAGGAGTGATGTGCAAATATAACTCTCCGTTCCAGGCTAGCGTGAAGAGTGCAATCTGGCTCGCCGCTAGACAGGTTGCGACAAGTACTGTCAGCAAAGGAACCACTCATACAAACAATATCGCAAACATAGGAACGTATTTAATAAACCTAGGCCCTCAAAAAAATTAAAACTCTAACAAATAAATAAAAATAATTCACATTTTTAATTAATGTGTATGAAAAAATTATTTCACTATCGAATAGTGGCGGGCACGGGGTTGGGAACCCCTGTATTAATGCATTGTTTCTCAGCCTAGGGATCGTCTGTCAAAAAGTCAATTATTCTAAACATTACAGTCAATTCCATTTAATTGATACGCTGGTTTATCGGGACAGTCGGTTATTTGGGACGTAACCCAAGGAACAGAAACCAAATAAACAATCTGGGGTACCATTCCGTTTAATTGGGACAAATTCCGATCTTAAGTCGATGCAAAACATGTCCCAGTAAGTCCGATTTATTTTAGCAGTTATTTGATAGACTTCTTTTGTTCGCCGTCCGCCTACATTCGTCACTGCAAAGTTGTTCGGTTCGCATTGCACTGCCGTATGAAGCCATTTTAGGGTTACCTTAATTTATTATAATACGTTATTATAATACGTTTATACGTTTTTTCAATTCATTGTTTATTGAAAATTACTATTTTATATTACATTAATTGAAATTGTTGAAGTTAAGTGACAAAAGAAATTTTTTTGATCTTATAATTTTTATAAACTTGTAAATTATATAAATGTTGATTAACTTTCATGTTCCTTTTGCGATAATTATGCTACGGTTTCAGGCTACAATTCTGATAAAAATAGATTACACACCGTTGGTAACTCTTATGTTGTGTTAGGTGATGTTTTACTATGCCTCTATTGAAGTATAAAGCTGCACTAATTAAATATTTTTTTGTTATTACAGGTTTTAATTTCTTCTTCATTTCTTTCGCTAACTTTTTACTGATATAAGCATATTATTTTTTCTTTGTCTTGTGTACTTACGTAATATTTTATTTTTCAATTTGAGAGGCGGGTGTGGATACCGCCACCCCGGGAACCATTTATTTGATAACCTTCACCTTAGATGATTTAGCAGGGGTGCCCGGGTCCATCGGGTGAGATTTGTTCAGGATGCGCTTTCCCACCAGCTGCGTGGCGTGCCGGATCGGGAGAGGATAGTTTGGGGAGACCTTTTGACCTCTCCAACTGGTGTCTCGACCCAACGCCTTGCGCCGCAGCGGGAGAGATAGATCATTCGTCCGTCACTCCTGAAAACACTGATCCCTAGATTCCTACGCACCCTTGATACCTTTTTCCTTCCCAGAACTTCTTCTCCTTCCTTTCCCTAAAAAGACGCTCCACGTAGCATCCCCAAAGATGACATAGGGAAATATTTTCCTCAAGCACTTTTTTTTTTCTTTTCTTTTTTTCTTCTATATTGTACTGCAATGACTGTCAACAACTAACTATCTGTATGTGAATTCAAATAAATAAATTATTATTATTTTATTTATTTCATCCGTAGTTAGTACGCAATAGGATTTGAGTGATAAACTGTTAAATATTTTTATTGTAGAATAACTGACTTATTACGTAAAACCTGAAAGAAAAATTCGAATATCGATACTTTTTCTGTTTCACATTTTACGTTGGAGAGATGTTAATATTGTTTTCAATGATTACAAATGATGAAATGCAAAACATTCGAAAATTCATAGTAATATAATGAAATGAACAAAGTATCGCTCAACCAACACACTAATTTCCTTCGTGTATGGTACAAGTTACTCAAATTTGCTTTGATTTCAAGTGTTATTTTCAAAGTTGGAACCTAAAATAGATTTAGAATAATAAGATAGAATAAATAGACAGAATTTTCTGTTCTATTTCATGTGCAGTTTTTTGTTTTGTTTAACTTTCTTATGGTTAATCTTGACAAGTAATATCATATTTTGTGGTTTTCCAAGAGTCTGCGCTTTGCACATTTCCAAGAAAGCGTTGTTTACTAACTAGATTTACTAAAGGTGTTGTTTATGCGAAAGGTTAATTTTATACCACCGCTCTAATTTGTTAATAAGACATTCATGTTCATGAAATAAATAAGGAAAACTAGTCGAATTCCGCTGCTGCATGCAAAAACTTTTTATAAAACAACACTTGATTTCAACTCAATGCGAAGCTTAATGCTAAATCACTATTTTGAATAATCTTTATAACGAATTGGTGTACCTACATTATGAATACCAAAAAATATGCTTTAGATAAATTGAAGGTTTTCCTATCGTTTCGCTTGAGTAGAATACAAATAATAAAATAAATTAGTCAATAAAAAATATAAATGTAAACTACTAAAAAAATAATTATTCAATAGAAATGTATGAACGCGTAAAGGAAACAAATTTAAAAAAAAATACATTATGAAAGCTAAGATTATCTGTGACAGTTTCATTTGATTAACTTTTTTGCTTTCTTATAACATTATTTACAAAATAAATAAAAACCAGTTTTGTGCTTGAAATCGAACGTTTCTAGACTCCGTTTTTCAAGCGATTTTAATGCCTATTACCTACAATATAAGGTATACTAAGAATATTCACATTTTTGGCTTGTAGCTTTCTCTTAAATATCTAACGGAGACTGCTGTTTAAGTCCGGGAGATGTAATCGTGTTAGTTTGGGTTATTTTAATAATTTATGCGTATTTCCTAACGTTCAAACTTAACTTTGAGAAAAAATGGAATTTTGATGCATCTTTTACCATCTCCCTCGACATAAATAGTCAATTCTTGTAGTAATTAAATTGAAAATAAGTGGTACTTATAATTTTTTTCTCGTCTCCTATCAGACCATCAGGAGCAATCCATCCAGGCAACCATGTCAGTGATGATAGTTTTCTTGGATTAGCGTAGCTGCGCCATAATTTCAACATCCCTTCCCTTGTGATGGCGGAGAAGTGCTCTGAAAAAGTGCACTCGTCCCTCCAGAACATTTCCGTGGCGCTGCAGTATCTCGATAAGCGGAATAATTGTCGATAAGCGTTATTTTGTAGGGCAACTTTTAGCTTACGCCATTGGGATGCCGTGTAATCTACCCACAGTTTTGACGTATACAGCAATGTGCAGAATGCGTTGAACAGTTAATTTAGTATTCTTTTGAAGCTTTGTGCTGCAAAAACGACTCTTTGCAAAGTCAAACAAACAAAACAAACAAACTCTTCTTTGTCTCTCCATATCTCCTTGATTTATAAGAAGTTTCTCGTTAACTCTTTAATCTTTTAAGTTCCAAAAAAAAAAATTATTTTTTAATTATATGAAATTCCCTCGATAGAAAAAAATCGCTAAGTAAGCTCCAAAAATTATTAAAAACACGTTTTGTTCTGTTATTTAATATGTTATAGGCATGAAAAAATTCACAGTGTATCTTTAAAAGCACCGTAAACCGTTCCTACTTTGCACCAATTTTGGCTCCACTTTCATAAATTTTAATTTTAATTGAGAAAGGCGTATTCATCTCTTCTATTGGTTTGACCGATCAGAAGCACATTTAAGCTTTAGCAAGACAGGAATTTTTTTAAAGTTTAATGGTTTGTTTTGATTTTTTAAAACTTTGTTTTTGGAGCAAAGTAGTTCCTTCGATAAGGGTAACTTTGCTCCACCTTGTCTTTCCTTAAGTTTTACGTTTATTTATGCTATGGAGCAATAAAATACGTTACTTTTTTTACTTTGCGCTATCGGAAGATGACCCAGGATTAAGAAAAATGCAACTATAAATGAAAATTACATATATTTTTGAGAGATTCATCAACATAACTTTGGTTCATAGTAAAAAAAATGCTTGGTTAAATTTAAAAATAACTTTCAATGTAATTTTCAACAAAGCAAGACATGGTCCTTTGGTAATCAAGTAGAAAACGCAATAAAATTTACAAAAAATAACATTAAACGTTACAAATTTATGAGTTAAACCAGATAAGTGAGTTAAAACATGTTTATGAGTTAAAACAAATAAGTGGTTTAACTCGGGTACAGATTAAAACTCGCGTCTTCCCAATTTTTTTGGTGGATTTATGCATCCCAGGACGTTGCTCCATTTATATATAATTTCGTCTTTAGCTTTTGGCCACTTCCAATTTGTTAATGAACGGGCCATTGCCGAAATAGTGGGCCCATTCCCATCGAATTTTGTTATTACCCCTGGAAACATTTCTCCTTCGTATAAAAACACGACATACCGGCCCACCTCTCTCACTAACGGTTGCAAATCTAGTTGATTTTGGCCTTCGAAAGCATTGGGTGGTTCATTTCCAAATCAGAAAGTCCTTCAGACGAATCTCTCAATGACATTTTATCACTAGCCTCACTACAGCTATGATTGCTACGAGTTTTTCTGGAACTCGTGCTGGGCATGATGTATACCATTTCCCCAGTCGTTTCCGATAAAATTTTGTTGCACAATATTTTCTTCTGGTTCTGTTAGTAATTGCTCCGCAACGCTCATTCCTGGCACTAACTTTAGCTTTTTACATCCTTTCTGGCTGATGCCGTTAGTCCATTCGACTCTTTTGTTTTGAAGGTTCTCTAAGAAAGAACTGTTTATGGCCTCTTTATCTAAAGGACCAGTACAGGGAAGTCGATCTAAGAGAGGTTGCATATTTAGGGGATAAGTTCCTCCATTGGGGTACATTGCTCCAGGAGCATTGTATCCCCAAAAGTATGTGCAAAGAATACCCAATCTCGAAAATATCCTATTATTCCAAAAATATCACACCAAATTAAAAAATATTTTGTCCACAATTAGTTAATGAAATTCCTTATAAAATGAGATAACACTCATCTCTATTCGTCCAAAAAATTTTCAGATGCAAATGGATTTTGACGGAGAACGTAAACCACAGCAAGCTCACACTCAGAGGTCATGACAGAGAATGTCAAAAAAGTTCGACTTCCGGCAATCTGTCATATTAGTGTTGCCAAAGGAAGAATAGTATTTACCGATTTCACTTTTTAAATGACTAAAATACGCGAGTGCTTCCATCCAGAAAAAATCAAATCTTTTTATTTTACTGGAGCACAGTTACCTCGCAGGAGCAAAGTAGGAACGTTTTACGGCAACTAAAGCATTTGTCGAGAGGTTTTTGCTATATTTCAAACGAGTCGTGTTTTATTAAATATTTTCACCATTTTCGCTTAATTATTAATCTATGATAATCTATAATTATTGAATTATGATGATCATTTTACATTTTACCACCAGCCATTGTGAGAACGGCGCACAGTGGGCTGAAAATCGCCTTTCATAGACATAGAGACTTGAATTTTAGGGTAAAAAATACAATATGCTTTGTCTAGTTTACAATATTTTATTTACACTGCAAGAATACTCATATATAAAGCATTTAAGCATTAAAATGAATCATTAACATTAAAAAGTGTTTTTTTCAACTTTGAGGATTTATAAAAAAAAAATCGCAAGTTGCGCCACAATACGAAGTATGTCAAAACAATACAAATAAATAGTAGTATATCTGTGTGTAAGGATATAATGGCCAACTTTATGATTCCAGAGATAACCTCATTTTTAATGTCAGTGCCATACAATTTTTTCTTAAAAAAATGATAACTCCTTCATTTGTACACGCAATTGCTTCATACGAAATTTTATAGCATAGTAATGATCAGCAGAATCCATTTCTAGCCAAAAAAAATACCCTCGAAAATTCAAGTCTCTATGTCTATGAAAGGCGATTTTCAGCCCACTGTGCGGCGTCACAAATTCTTTATGGGCTGTTTTGAATTTTAGAATGACGTACTCACGTTACATCCCAAGCGAAATTATATTATTTAATTATTGACGCTAGACGTGCGGACGGGTGCTAATGCAGGAAAGCAATGCAGTATAGCGAGTGTATAAACCTGGAAAGCTTGGCAAATACGGTGCCTCAGCAACACGCGGTTAAATTGAATACTAACAACTGACGTGTACCCGGCGTTGCTGGGGGTTATTTATTTATTTATTCATTTTCGATAAATCGACAGTTTACATTTAATCAGTTTGTACATAAGTATTATACAGTAAAAATAAAACCAATTATAGATTTCCTCCTTGTGACTTTACCTCTACTGAGACAGCATAATATGGAATAAGTAAATTAAATTTGTGAGAAAGGAATATGAATTAAAAAATTTATACAAAAAAAAAGATTATATAAAACAAAAAATTTAAAAAAAAATACGTTTATAGCCATGGAGAGAGGTTGTAGATATTAATCAAATCATAATAGAGATATAAATATAAACAATATAGACATAAACATTATTCACAAACCATCAGAGAAATATTCTTTTATGGACCTCTTGTATTTGGTATGTTTGCAACTGAAAATATCAACCTTGGATAATAAGCTATTGTAATTATTGCATGGTCTGTTCATGCAAGAATTCTGCTTAGAGTTCGTTTTGCTTTGATCAACCCTGAACAGGACACAAGAGTACAAAACTAACGCGCAGGCACATTGAATGGATATAGACATATTATCGCAGACTTTTCTGTATGCCTTTTCAAGATATACAATTCCGTAGTAGGTACATTATTTTGATGTATCTCATAAGATTTAGCCAGCGTTAGCAATGTAAGCGCCCGAAAATATTTTTTCTACGACTTAATAACAAAACATCTACTTTTTATGAATATAACATGCATGTATTATATATATAAACCTTCCAGAAGAAATTTTCTAAGTGATAGCGAAACCCCCATCAAAATCTGCTGCGTAGTTTAGAAGAACTAAGCGCACAAACAGACAGACGCGGATAGCGACTTTATTTTATACTATTTCGAGATATGCATAGTGTACAAACTTTGCCAAAGAAACTAATAAAAAAATTAAAATTGATATCAAAAAACCACTCGGAGCCAGTGGAACTATGGCATCCCATTCGGGGAATATTGTGGGGCTGGAATAAATAAGGCAGTGGAGAGAAAAGGGTGATAGGAAGGTACCTATTTTATTGAGGTAAATTTTACACGTTAAGTGTTACATAATAAAATCACAAACTCGTAACAAAAAAAGTACTGAATACAAAAAATATGTCCACAATTTGTATTACATAGCATTAGTAGGAGACGAAAATATTATTATTTTTTAAACGTCAAAAACGTATCATGGCGTCAAAATAGATCATAAACAAAATTATACAGTTTTTTAATTCTGAACGCGCTTTTCGTGTTCCGTAAATAGAGAATAAATGAATTCACGGTCTTTTATCCCTATCTCTCTCATAGGTTTAAAGGCGCGAGAACGGGACAGGGCGCGTGCACATGGCAACAGTGACACCAGCTGCAGTAGAAAAGAGAACGAAGCCCTCGAAATAATTTTTCCTGAGGAAAATCGATCCGTTTGAGGGCCGCCATATGTTTTCTACGCGTGCGCGTGACGGGGGAAGTAATAAACCGCGATTATTCACGTGATATGTGATCGGTGTTGCCAATACGGAAATTTACAGATATAATTATTATTTACAGGGTGGCAACATAGGAAATGTTTAAAGAACCTGTCAAAATATGGAGGGAGATTTAAAAATGTTCGTAAAAACTTTAGTTTTTTTTTATTTAATTCTAATAACTCATTAAGTTAAAATAACTATTCATCATAGACTTGTAGAAAAGTCAATAGATGGAGCATATTAAATTAAAAATAGAAATATTTTTCCAAGACACTATCTAGATTGCATTTAGTTCAGGTAGAATCTTACAATCATACATAAAGATAGCAACCAATAAAAACATGCGTTAAGAAAATGAAGATTATATTAATTACACAGATTTAGGAAATGAAATTAAAAGAATTTGGCATTCTCAGACTATAAAAATATTACCATTTGTTATTTCAGCTACTGGCATTATACATAGCTCTCTCAAAAAAATTTAGGCGTATTAGATCTGTCAAAGAATTTATACATAAAAATCAGTCATTTTAAATATATGTAGGATTACGAAAGATTTTTTAAATATTTATATTGAAGGATCAGTAGGATTTATAGGTCCAGTTAGGAGTTCTACCGAGCCGAACCCTCTGATATGAAAATATCTTGAGTCGGTGAATTATTTTCCCAATTGATCTCTGGTGATTTGACGTGTTGTTTTTGTATTTATTATACTTATATAATGCACTTGCATAATGTGGATTGACTAGATGATCATTTGTGGAAAAGTGTGTGGAAGGGTTTAGTTTTTCCTGTGGGGAAGATTTAACCGTTGGAAAAGTAGTTCTTAGTTGAAGTATGATAGAGTTTAATATGACTTAAGGGTTTTGGGTCGAATTAGTTCAGTGGTAGAGCATAGCCCCAGCAAGGCTGAAGTCCTGGGTTCAATTCCTAGATGCGACCGAATCTTTTTCTTATTCAAGTTTTCATTTGAGTCACAGGTAGTGTCTTCAATAATTAAATATAATAAATTTATTATTATTTCACAATATAAATTCGGATGTGATGTACGCAACATTCTAAAATTAGAAAAAAAAACATTAATCTTACATTTCGTGTATATTATAATGAATTTATGCAGCCGTTTTTACAATAGTTGATGGCGTAATAGTCAGCATAGTTGCCTTCTAAGCAGTTGAACGGGGTTCAATTCTCGGTTGTGACAATTTTATTTCATATATTTTTTTTTTTATTTTCTACCTCGTTTTTCACAAGCCTTTTTTTTCTTTGGAATTTTTTTTTTTTAAATAATAGGTACATATTCTATGTCACGGCAACTTTCATCTTACGAGTTCGATACTTACTTGTGTTTTTCTCTGAAATGTCTAATATAAAAGTGTGTTTGACTTCAATCCCATGGTACAGCACTTTGTAGGGTAATGATTTTTTTACTTGGAATTACTTTTTTGGAAAAAAAAAAGTAATTAATGTTCCTAAGGGCCTGTTTCGTCTTTGGGAATACTGTGTGGGGGGCATAGACATATGAATATTAGTAGACCTGCCCTAAGTGATTAAAAGCGTATTATTCCCCACTCCCCATACCGGTTCCATTGGAGCCGGCTGTGCTCGCGTATGGCCTCAAGTGAAATTTGAAAAAGTGACGTCATCATTCTTGTGCGAACTATGGTCGAGGCATCATCGGTTCATTTTACGAAATAACACGGCAAAATGTTGACTTGTGCTATGAAAACTTGTAAAAATAGATGTGAAAAAGAGAATAAACCCAATTGTCGTATTACATTCCATATATAAGCATTATTTTACTTTATTTTAAGCATATTCACATTGTATAATATGGATCAGTTGTAGAAACATATACTATCACATCAAGAAACGTCTGGACGCGAAACACAAAGCTGGTTGGTTGCTGGGAAGTAAATTATGAACATTTATAAAAGTGTCTTAACCAAATACTTAAACGAAATATTCGACTATGAAAATAGAAGAAATTTTTTGCCGAATTTGGACTTCGCAAATTTGTTCATAACGTGGCGAGTAATTTGCGCTCCCATGTAAAAATGTCTATTCATTCAAAAGCAGATTTTACTTTTAAGAACTAAATGGTGATATTATAATGCGAGATGCCTATTTACTGTCAGATTGATTTATTGACGAATCACAGTCAGCTTTACCCCCTTCGTTCTTCAACAGTTGATTTTACCCCTCGCCATTATCTTCTCGTCTATTAATTCCTATGTCTGTGGTGGGGGGGTTTTTTAAGAAAAGGAAGGAGAAAATGTTCAGGGAAGGAAAAAGGGGTATTGGGTCCATATGAATCCAACTATCCCAAGGAGATGGGTCGAGAGAATCCTACTGAAGAGGTCAAAAGGATCCGGCCAGCCACCCCAGGAACCCTGCACCCCTACTAAGTTACCAAACGAAGCGAACCACTTGGGGTGACCTATGACAGAGGTGTTGGTTATCAAAAAGATGGTTCCTGGGGCAGTGGTACCCATACCCGCCTCCCAAATTAATAAAATATCAATAATATACCAACACCATGTCCCTTAAAAATTATTGGGATAGTTAAATGAATTTTTTTTTCTGTCATTACGTTTGTACTCTTTAAAAAAATATTTTATGTATATATAAATAAAAATGTAATTGTTCATTTGTTCAAAATCTTAAATCTCAAAAAGTTCTTTGAAAGATTGTTTTGAAATTTTGACACAACCTTGCATTCGAATACCTGTGTATTTTTATATTATATATAGATGTCACCTGTCAGGTAAAAATATGTTTTTTTGAAAAACAGCGCCATCTGTTAGATATAAAAGCAACATGCGCTCTTGTTTTTCTATCTGCACAGACAGAATGAGGCACAGCAACACGTGGTGGGGTACAGCTAGTATATAAGAAAGTTCTTAAAAATGTTTTGGGTTGTATAAATAATTCCTTTAAAAAAAAAAGACAGTATTATATGCCTTCCAGGTCTACATATGTCTGATGTATTTTTATCACTTTTTTTATTGACATAATTTGAGAGTGATTCTGATTAGAGGTTTGTTTGATTTTTTACAATTTATTGTCAATTATTTTTACATTTTCGTACCCAATTTCAAACTGGGGGGACCCTGCGTTTATAGCTCCTGGTAAAGTGATTTTTAGGTTCGCAGTACCTACCCACTGAACCTAGCTTCGATTTGTGTCAATGTTAAGTCAAATATAAAATAATATTAATTAAATATCACTATTTTCAATAATCGTAAATGCAAAAAGTCATTCATTAATGTCATTAAGTTGAATCAAAAGTTTTTTTTTTAAATGCACTTTAAAAATGGTAATTGTTGATAAAAATTTCCCCAGGGTAGTATATTTAATACCAGTTTACCATGAAGTTTTTCACTTTTCCTGAAAAAAATATTTCGACAAAAAAATTATTTTAAATCAGATATGTAAGTAAATAAAAGAGTAATCATATTTCACCGTTTTATTTCATCATTTATCATAAACTCACACCATTCTTTATCCTGACTGAGGGGACACTGATACGAAATCAAACTTCTCGTGTCCTGAAAAATAAACCCTAGCCCCACGTAAGAGTTGATGAGTGCCAATTGTTGGCATACTGCTCGGTAACAGTCACTAACCTACCTTACTGTAACCGGTAACAATCAGATTCAACTATTACCCAACTTACTGTAACTGGTAACAATCAGATTTACCTGTTACCTAACTTACTGCAACTGGAAACAATCAGATTCAACTGTTACCTACCTTACTGTAATTGGTAACAATCACATTTAACTGTTATCTTCCTTACTGTACCTGGTAACAATCAGATTTAACTGTTACCTAACTTACTGTAACTGGTAACAATCAGATTTAACTGTTACCTAACTTACTGTAACTGGTAACAATCAGATTTAACTGTTACCTTCCTTACTGTAACTGGAACAATCAGATTCAACTGTTACCTTCCTTACTGTAACTGATAACAATCAGATTTAAATGTTACTCTCCTAGCTGTAACTGGTAACAATCACATTTAAATGTTACCTGCCTTGCTGTAATTGGTAACTGGTAACGATCAGAATCAACTGTTACCGCACTGTAATTGGTAATAATTAGATTTAACTGTCACCGACCTTACTGGTAACAATCAGAATTAAATGTTACCTACTGGTAACATTAATTATGTAAAGGTTATTGTCCCAACTGTTACCGTCACAGTATGTATTTAGCAATTTAAGTGACAAATTTGGTAGAATACAATATTGATAAAAAGTTTTTTTTTTTGTTTTTAATGGAGGAATAATTTGATCAATAGTCTATTGTGAAAAGTGAAAGATTAAGGTAATAATTTTATTCTGTTTCTGTACACAGTTTAGCAATGAGGAGAAACGCAACGTTTAAATTACTGTAAATCTGTTGGTTGTTTCTAAATATGAAGAAAGTTACTAGTTTCATATATTTTTTTAGCTGAAAACGAAGCATTTCTCCATCTTTGATATTCTTTCCACAATTGCTTGAAAGAAACCTTCAGTGTAAGAGTTCCTATTGTTACTTTATCATTTAATCCTATGGACAAGAGATTTAAAAAAAGTATGTTCGTCACAAGCTGCAAATGATTGTTAAAAATTACATGCGTTGAACAATAATATTATATAATGTGTGTAATTTACATTGATTCAAATTTTTTTTTAAAAATGTTACAATTTTTTGATGCCTGCATCCAATCTTTCAAAAAAGTGTTACTCAATTGTTTTATTGTTCGCTTTGCACATACAATCATTACTTACTCAAAAATTCCATACAATTTTAATTATTTAGTGCGTGGAAACAAATATAGATGTCACTTTTTATTTAACCCGCTGAAAGACACCGATAAAAAAATTTACCATTCGATAATAATTCTTACTGTTGGCTTTCAAAGGGTTAACATCTTCCAAGCATTGTTTCCTTCCGCAGTGCCTAATTTAAAAAATATCTACTATTTCATTACAAATGATAAATTTATTTTTTAGCCACTCGGGCCCATGGGGTTCAATAATAATAATAATTGTTAAGATAAGTAATATTATTCAATAGAAAAATAATTATAATACCTTCTCACAAACACAACATCTAGATATTATCCATTTTACATTGACATTTTGATTTAAAAAAAAAACAAACAGAGATCTGCAGAAAGTACCCTGCAATCCTCAAAAAGAAAAACTTCATCATAGAATTCATTTCACCACAAAAAAGACTGCAGAGTTATATATAGAAACATTGAGTTAACAAAATAATGAAACAAACTTTTGCAAAATCATACAAATTTCTGTGTAAATCACGAAAACTTACCATTCACAACGGTATGTCAATATTACTTACAAGGAACATCAGTTGTTAAATGGTATTAAATACAAGAGATACATACTTAAATTTTAATAAAATATACGGTACTTTGATAAACATGTTTCAATTTTGCCCCTGTCCAAGATGGCCGCTTGTAGCGCACACATTACATCCTAATTCTAGGCATCACATCTCCTTTCCAAGGTATTTCCAATACAATTGCTTACACTAGGTCTTAACGCACTACTCCAAAGCTTTACAAGTATTACAGCTTTTGCGGTCTTAATGTGGTACGTTGGTATAAGTACATTGTGGTAAAAAAAACAGTCAAATCATTTCAACAAAACGTGTGAATTGGATTTTGTTCAGCGCTCATATTGTCAAACTTCAGGGGTTGATTTACAACAACAAATCTAATTTTGGTTTTAAATACATCTATTTGAATTTGTTTTTTTTTTTGCGATTGAATTCAAATCTTAGAAGCGGAAATTAACCTACTTCCCGAAATCCGATGGAGCTGAAACTTAGCAGATAGACTCGTTGTTGATGACAATGCATTCTGTCAACTTTTGGTGGCAATCACGTGCACACACGCGGACATACACGCATTTATCTGATATTGGATGACATTACAGCAGTTAATATACGAAATAAATGTCAGTCCTTTACCAGTCGCCAATACCCAATCGAGATTCAGCGCGGTTGTTCCTGGGGAGGAAGGTTCAATCCTCAGCCACACCAAAAAAAAAAACAAATTTTAAAGATATTTTAAAAGTTAACAGCAGCTTGAGCCGATCTCTGGGGAAGAAGGTTCAATCCTCGGTCAAAGAAAAACAAAAAAACTTTGAAATTGGCATCTAGCTAGCCGAAGAGATGGCGCAACTAGGTCGAAAATTGAAACTAGATGTATCGTAGTAAAAAAAACTTTTATGTGTTGATTACTAAGGGTTACAATCGCATGGCGATAGTATGAGCGCGAAAGAGTGCATAAAAAACTTTACATTCTGCAAGAAAAATTGCAAGATGTGTACATCATTTTAAAAGAAATTTTGTGAAATTTAATAATATACCACATTAAAACCATGTTTTAATCACAGATCTTAATCGAGATACTATCACAAACTGGAACCAATCCAGTATTATGATAATATAGATACAGCTTTCTTCCAATTCTACAAAATATTAAGGACTGAATACAATTTATATAAAACTGTACATCTTGACATGGTGCCTTTGAGGCTATAAGAATAATATCATAGTTTGTCAAACCTCAACACTTCTCAAAAGTACACTTTGCAATTACAATGTCCAGCAGTTAAGGGTTAACTGAAAAGTACACTTTGCAATTACAGTGTCCAGCAGTTAAGGGTTAACTGAAAATATTACTCAGTTTGTATTGGAGCAACTTTTCTTTTAATAACTTTCGAAGGTTATAAACATCAACGTAAAATATCATTGAAGAAGAAGATGATACTAACAAATCGAAACGAAACATGAAACAGAACAAGACAAAGAAAAATAAAAAGATAACAGTCTCAACTGGAAATTGAACCCAGGATCTCCGTCTCTGTCATTCGACCATTGGTATCTTATTATTATACGTCTTGTTTGTCGATCTCATATTTCAAATTCTTATAAGCTAATTTTTATAAGCTATCTTTTTGAACGATTCCAAAGTTCTAAAGAATTGCTAGATAGTGTCTCGGATAAACATATAAAGATTTTTATTTATGTGGGATACCTATATGGGAAAAATTAGTTGCAAGATAATATTGTTAATTCTGAATTTGAAATATGAGATCGACAAAAATGACTTATGATAATTAGGTCCCAACGGTCGAGTGGTTAAAGGTGTTGTCCCAGTAAAAAAAAACTGGGTTCGATTCTCAGTTGAAACTGTTATATTGTTACTTTTCTGTGTCTTGTTCTGTTTCGTGTTTAGTTTAGATTTATTAGTATTATCTTCTTCAACGAAAAGATTATTACATTTTTTTGCAATCCTGAATATTTTGCAATAAATCTTCATACAATTCTTTTCTTCGCCAACACTATTCACAATAGTTATAAATTTTAGACAAATTTGGCAAATCTAGTACAAATGAAATTATTTTTATGTGAAAAACTTGTTTTAAAAAATTGATATGTGAATATCTTAAGATGCTTAATAAAAAAATATTAAGAATTCAAAATGTAAATATTTAAATTTGTGTTTAAACTTTAATGGTGCAAAGTGAAATTGAAGAATCAATAATAATCATTATTATTATTCCTTGACATCAAGTTGGAAGGGTTTATTTCTTTTCAACTCGCAAATCTTAAAAACTAAACGAAAAAATTTATTAAATGAAAAAAATTCTACAGTGCAAACAACATCTACTAAATATTAAAAAATAATTATAATAAATTAAGATTTTACAATGAGTAGAAGAGATATATTTTTGACATTCCATCATCGTAATGATTGAATACATAATATGATTTGAGATTTAATTTAAACAAAACAGAAACACTGTGTTATCAATTGCATTAGCTGCCGTGTTTCTGTTGTCGAAATCAGAAGATGTCATAAATAAAACAAACCAATTAGAAGAAAAAAAAGTTATTGAATTCACTATGGTCAGAATGTCAATTATTTCATCGATCCGTTCGAAAAATTTTACAAGAAAAAAATACTTTTTTTACACCGGCTGGACCGAGCGATAAATTTTATAAAACTCCTAAATCATATTGGCAGTATTTTTTTTATTATTAATTTTCTCCCATGAATAATTATCAAAACCCGATTGTTTAATTCGGTCCACTCGTTCCGATACAATGTCGCCGACTCGAAACAGAAACGGGAGTACCACAATTTTTTTAATTTTTGAAAAGCATCACCGCATTTGAAATTTTACATGTATTTAACCACAGGTTTAAAAGCATTTCAATTTCTAAAAGATTGGAAAGCACGTTAATTTTGTGATAAGTAGTGTTTTTTTTCAGATTACAAGTATACAGTGAAATCTCAATCAATCGTTGCTCAAATAATAATTTTCGTTAGTGTCGTTTATTTCTTCCAGTACTGAATTAACTTCATACAAAACTCGCAAAAATAGATTGCGTCGATCGTTTCTTCTATGCATCGTTGTAACGCATAAAAGCACACAGTTCAAACGCCGCCGCCGGCCGCTTCTGACATTATTTGTCGTTTGACATTCAAACACAGCGGTGCACAAATGCGTTTATCTTTTTACTGTCTAGTTTTTGAGCATTTCAAACATTAAAAATGAACCGTCCGGTGAAAAGGGTCATATTCAAGAAGATTAAAAATTGACAAAGAGGAAAAAATTCTGCTGTAAACGTATTTAATTTAAATGTGAAATATCTATCTTTTTCTTAGAATATTTAATATTTAAGTATGAAAGTAGTCGTATTCCATATTTCCGCATTCCTAGTTTATTTCAATAGACTCTTCAAAAAACGATAGACGGAGATTTAACTGTATATGAAAAAAGACAAATACTCCACATTTACGAATAACGTGACAATATTTTAATTCCTCCTACTGCCATTATAGTGGGAAAATGTCGCTTGTGCAATGAAAGAAGACTTAGCTAACAGGGGATTGAACCCACAATGAGTGGTTGGCAACCCAGAGCTTCCAACAATACACCTACTAACAACCTGGTTTGAGTACATATTATCATAATAATTTTCAAGAAAAATTGTGGAAATCTCGTTTCTATTTGTCATCATTTTCCCTTCGGTTCCTTTCGATAAAAACTTCGCCAATTTCCAAAATCCTATCACGTTTTTACATATAATATAATTATTTTAACATGTTACCTAAGCGTTAAGATTAAAACTTAGGAAAATATTCTGTGTACACACATCAAGCTGTTCTTTGCGAAATCATGAAATACAACGCGACTACCTTCAAAACAATTACATCATCGAGGGAACTTTAGCAAACAAGCAAATGAGTCCATATTTAGAAATGTAACTGTCAAAATCGGAGAAAAATCAACAAATGCACATTCAAATTTGGAATAATTCACACTTCATCGCTTTACAGATGTTAAATCTTAACCTTTACAACGCCGGCCATTTCAAAGCATTCTATTTCATTACACGGTATGTGTAGAGACAACGTACGCATTTTAGTGAATCTTCACAGATCACCTAAATACGCGCGCGCGGAGATAACCACCGATGAATCTCGTATGCGACAGCCGAGTTGATGAAGTTAAATCAAATTTCTGATGGATTTAACGAAACCAAAATTAATTTTATTTAAAAGTTACTTTTTTAGACATAAAAACAAATGTGAATTTGTAATTTTTCAAGTGGTCTCAATTGGACCATGTTATTCATAAAACATCCAACCCACAAATTGACAAGGTAAAATGAATATTTGCAGAAATAAAAAAATATTACATCACTGCGTTTTTTTTCAACATCTTGATTATTGTCGATAAGGTTACATTTTATAGATTAGATAAATGATATTTTTTCAAAGCCTTCTATGATTATGACTGGCTTCTATGGGGTAGCGAAACTTAAAAAAAAGTTGAACACATATTATATAAAAATCGTATGTATTTTTCCTGCAATATTTTATGTATGGACCCATAGGGGACAGCAAAAATACGACATTTTTATTTTTCTCTTTAGCTAACCTAAATAATACGGTAATATCTAAAGACAAAATGAATGTATGGGGTCGACACTGCAATTGCAGTGCTTCATACCGTGCGTAGGCACAATCCTACAACACTGCAAATGCAGGGCTCCATCCCGTAGGGGTTCAAGCCGTCAACCCACGATGAATATCGATGTAGTATGATTCTTCAAAAAGTCAAGTTTTGGGTTGGGTGGTTTGGGAGTAACATGGTCCAAACGGCCGAGAGAGAAATATAAATAAATAGTTTTTATAACACAAATAATGAAGTATTTTGTGGGCTATCCAATCTTGTTTCAATTATTTTCAAAGACAGTAAAATTAACAACTAACTTATCCTTTAGTTAACCTACTGCACTAAAAATAACATCTCTTAGAACATTCACAATTGTTAATGAAATCCGTGCACCTCGACTTCATCTTTAATTTGTTTCCTATTCAAGCAATTTTTAATTTTTACTTTCTTCCCCTATCAAGGGCTGCAAATATATTTTGAAATTTTAAGAGAAAACAAAAATAATTAAAATAGGGCAAATCGTCAAGATTCTTGGTTCATTAAAGAATATTTAACGATATTACACAATTTTTAAACACAAATCAAATTTGAAAAGAGATTTTTAATCCATGTTTTAAACATTCGAAAATAAAGATTCACAAAGTTGGTTCCTTTAAAATTTTCACATATTTAATATAAGTATGTAAAATTATTTATGTATTTTAATGCAGCCCTTCTCAAAACCAATGAAAAGTTTCCCCAGCACATAAATGGCAATAATTATTATTTATTATAAACACAAGAAAATGTATCAACGTGTGTAGGACAATGCAAAAATTACTCTCGTCGAAATGTGACAATTTCTCATGAATAATATCATCGTTGCATTTATGTGAAAGTGAACCAAATTGGTTTTCGCCGTCTGCAATTATTCAATCATAGCCTAAACGCCGATTCGGCCCTGTTTAGTGAACCAGGGCCAAACTGGGCCGGACATTTAATATTTATACCTCCAGCGATTCCATCACCGAGACAATCATATATCTATTACTCATTAAGTTCATCGTGTCAACCGTCGCTAAAATTTGTTAATTTTTTAAATCCCATCATCGGTAAATTTGTCCAACAAGCATTAGCCTCAAAGGATGTTGTGGGTCATGTCAATTGATTGGTGTATATCACAATTTTCGTTAATTTAGATTCAAGTTAAATAACGTTGATTTACTGTCGTCAATCACTAAAGTGCTGTTAATTAGCTTGCATAATTTACAACAGATGTGATAAGCCTTTTAAAGGCGCTTGCAATTAGTGAAATGAATTCACAATGTCTTAATCATATTCCAATACAGATTTTCAAGCAGTTTCAAATGTGAAAATAACAAATTTTACACAAATGTACAAGAAGAAACGTGTAGATTTGTATTAAATGTGTGATCAATCAAAAATGAACCACTGTTGAAATTTAGTCATTATTTTTTTTTCCCCTTGAAAAACGCCAATCCCTTCAATATAAAATTCCAATATTTAAAGTTTTATCGACACAAAACATAATTCCGGCCCCCGAAATCCCCCCTTTGCTCGTCCCCAAGGCCAAACAAATCAAAACATTACTGCACCATCGAAGAATAAAAAGTTGCAAACGGGTGATTCCTAAATGCACGGCAGATTATCAAAACATAGCAATTACAATGGTTACTGTTCGGAATTCCTTGCTTACTCTGTGTCAGCTGTTCGCCGCCGTACGAAAGATGATGTGCGGTTGGCGAAAGGTTAAAACATGAACAGTTTAAATCGCGGTTGGTGAAAGGTTAAAACTTTAACAGTTTAGTTTGCGGTTTATAGTTTTATTAGTGGTTGGTGAAAGGTTAAAACTTTAACAGTTTAGTTTGCGGTTTATAGTTTTATTAGTGGTTGGTGAAAGGTTAAAACTTTAACAGTTTAATTCATGGTCGGTGAAAGGTTAAAAATTGAACCGTTTAGTTTGTGGTTGGTTAAAGTTTTTAATTCGCGGTTGGTGTAAGGTTAAAACTTTAACTGCTTAGTTTGTGGTTGGTTAAGTTTTTAATTCGCGGTTGGTGAAAGGTTAAAACTTTAACAGTTTAGTTTGAGATTGGCGAAAGGTTAAAACTTTAACAGTTTAGTTTGAGGTTGGTCAAAGGTTAAAACTTTAACACTTTCGTTTGTTGTTGAATGAACCAGTACGGCGGCTACTCGCAATTGCCAGCATTTCAATATAATAATAATATATTATGTTCAATATTTTTATACACTATGTTTTAAAATTAAGGATAAAGTGAATATGGGATTCTCGAAATTATGATTTTATGTATTACGAATATTTAACCACAAATAATATTATTAGAAAACATTGTGAAAATTGTTTTTAATCGACATCGGTATTTTTGTAATATTGATTAATATTATTTCAGTAATAAACGTTGAAATATCTTCATAAAATAATACGAACTGGCAAATTTCGGAGTTCACCTACGAAAAAAAAAAAAAAAAAGAAAGTTACAAATTTGAACATTTACAATGGTGGCAATAGTTTGCAGAAAAAATAAAAATGACTTTTACCAAAATTGGTAAAAAAAATTTAAAGATCGACAAAAAAAAAAACAGTTTGTCGTATAAGTGAATTTTGGAATTTTTTTACATAGACGAACTCTTCATTTGTCATTTCGAGCCATTCTAATGGCCATATATTTGTTTTAGAACTCACAACATTAATTTCCTTCAAATAATCATTAGTATACAATTCTCAAATTAGAAGTAATCGGGGTTTGTGGAAATAATGAATAATATTTTTTTAATAATTTATCGTTATTATAACTATTAGTTTAACTTTCTTTGATACCATTAAAATTCTACTAGAAACTATTTTTTTTATTTGTTAAACTATGTTCTTCGTAATTACTTCAATAATGCAATGTACATAATATTAAACTTTAGAATTATAATACATGTATAGTGAATCTGGTAATATTTACGTTATATTAGCAGTGAGGGTGATGGTGACGCACTTGGATTCGGGCACGTAATAATAAACGCAATGTGTACACAATGTCTGACCATCCATACCGAACGTCACAACCGCTCCCAACCACCCGGAGCCAGCGAGACAGTGGCATCTCCAATTGATGTATTGTATGAGGCTGAAGGAATAATGGGGAAGTACCTGGCTATTCAAATCTGGCCATAAAAGACAGGGCGACGCTAAGAGTATCTACAACTCTGGAAATATCGCCAACCCTTACTGGCGCAGGCACATGGCAAGATGTGACTTAGGCATGTGCGTGGATATCGCAAGATTACAAAGCGTAGCAAGTGTCACATTGATTATCATGCTCCAGTATTGTGAATATGGCCACAATTTTTGTTTTTCATTTCATTTAGTTAATATGTAAGATGCATCAGACAGTGTGTACACGTCGGTTCCGCCAGTATCTACACAGGTGTAAGGTAGGGTACAGCGTAAAGAAAAAGTGAAAATCAATTTTTAACATTATTTAAAAAGGAATGAAACAAATGAGAGCTGCATAATTTTATCACAGAACGGCAGAATGTTTCTACGCTCTTTCCTCCGGTCTCCTGATTGTATACTGAAAAGCCAAACGCATAGTGTACGCATCTACAGCATTACGTCAGTGGGAATTTCAAAGAATGCTGAATATGGTCTGAACCAATAGTTTAAATTCAAAAAATGGCATCAAAAGACGAAACAGCCAAAAAATCAATTTGTTTTATTAACCTTTAAAACGCTGGCCTTCAGTTTGTGTTTTAATAAAACTTCATGTATCACATGTGCAACGTCAACGTTCGCGGATAATCGCATATGCAACAGTCATGCAGATAAGGTTAACTGTTGAATGAAGAGTGCCAAAAAATTATAGCCAAGAGATTGAGATACATCAAAAATATAAAATAAAATGGATAAGATGTTTGATAGTTTTTCGGTTATCGTACAATACGCATTTGGCTTGTAAAAAGTAACATAAATTCGAAACGAGTGGTGGCGCTTACAGATAAAATGATTTGAAATAGTTGAATTAATTCATTTCCAAAGACAAGAATCAAATTTGGACAATTCACAACTATTTTAAATTAATTTTAAAAAAAATACCTGATATTAAGGAATAAGCCACCTCTTTTTACTTTTGAAAGTTCTCTGATAAACACTGATTCTAGGTCCATTTCAGCTTTTGAACAAATTGTGTTCAGCAGAAAAGCACAACTGTAATGTGGTTATACTTGTCAGCTGGTTAAAATTTGATAGACAGCTGAAACAGACCCAGAATCAGCGCGTTTAAAGGGGACCATTAAAATATCAACAAATAATAAAATACCACTGATTGTCCATTAATTTGATGGCAATGTCACATTTGAATTTCTGCGAACACCCAAACTTTAATCGCTATCCAGAACAAATTAAAAAATTGTTTGATGGTGTTTCGTCTGTTTTACAGAATTTCTGGATAGTAGAATGAACGAGGGTAAGACGCCACCACTTGAACACATTAAGAGTAACACAGTCTTTCTATATCCATACTTGGGTCTCATACAGTACACTACTCGACAAACGGTTGGATATATTATTACTAATATAGAATTCTTTTATACATTATTTTTTGTACACAAATATAAATACTTTAATAAATATATTACACGTATATATTTAATAGACAATATTATAACACAATGTCAAATTATATGGTTTACCATGGGCGACTGAAACGTACCACATCTGTTGGTGCCATAAACAACTAGAGTTTTATGGCAAAAGGAGATGCTTGTAGTAGATCCAAGGGATTTGGGACTAAAACTAACTCATAAACATAGTGTCTAACAATGAGCAAATATTCAACTTTAGATTTTACTTTATCTTAGCTTATGTAACGATAATCAGATTGCAGAATAGACATGGTAAATCATGGGGTTACACAACAAACATGATAGCACCCAAGCTGCACAACAGAGATGTTGATAATCTGGTTGCACAAGAGACATGGTAAAACTCGGGGTTGCACAACAAACATGATATTACCCAACCTGCACAACAGAGATGTTGATAATCTGGTTGCACAAGGGACATGGTAAAACTCGGGGTTGCACAACAAACATGATATTACCCAACCTGCACAACAGAGATGTTGATAATCTGGTTGCACAAGAGACATGGTAAAACTCGGGGTTGCACAACAAACATGATATTACCCAAGCTGCACAACAGAGATGTTGATAATCTGGTTGCACAAGAGACATGGTAAAACTCGGGGTTGCACAACAAACATGATATTACCCAAGCTGCACAACAGAGATGTTGATAATCTGGTTGCACAAGAGACATGGTAAAACTCGGGGTTGCACAACAAACATGATATTACCCAAGCTGCAAAACAGAGATGTTGATAATCTGGTTGCACAAGAGACATGGTAAAACTCGGGGTTGCACAACAAACATGATATTACCCAACCTGCACAACAGAGATGTTGATAATCTGGTTGCACAAGAGACATGGTAAAACTCGGGGTTGCACAACAAACATGATATTACCCAAGCTGCACAACAGAGATGTTGATAATCTGGTTTCACAACAAGGATGGTATATTATCTGATTGCACAACAAACATGACACAATATAGTACACAAGTTGCACAAAAAGCATTGTAATATTCAGTTTGCACAACAAACATGACATTACCAAGAGACAATATGGTAATACTGACACAACAGACATGGTACGTTCTATCACCTTCTTCATACAAGCAATGCTTTTCTCACTCAAAATTATTTCTTCATTTTGCAGCTAACATGTTATTTTGTTAGTCAGGGTAAGAAACCATACTCCCGGGGTGAGGACAGACTAGGAGAATTAGGTAAGCGTCCGTCCACAGCCCCGGGAGGGTTCGAAACTAACTTAATGGAGGCCGGAATCCACAGTGCATCACCAGATATTTGGAAAATAATGTAATACCTATTAATAAAAATATGATATCCATACACTTTTATAGACATTAAGAAAATAATCACACTTGTAACACCCTAGCCGAAATTATAGACAGGGAAACATAGCTCGAGCCAGACATACAAAACAGAAAGGTAATAGGGTGACAATTGGCAACAGACTCAAATTTATATGATTTTTTGTAAAGAAAAATATATTGAATAAAGGGAAGTGAATCATTTTGCAAAGAAAGATAATGGCTAAAGTTAACTGAAATCATCTTTCTCTATTAATCTTTTGACAAAGAGAAAGATATTGGATAAAGTCGACTAAAATCATATTTCTCTATAAATCTTACGACAAAGAGAAAGATATTGGATAAATTTGACTGAAATCATGTTTCCCCGTGAATCTTTTGATAAAGAGAAAGATATTGGATAAAGTCGACTAAAGTCATGTTTGTCTATTAATCTTTTGACAAAGAGAAAGATATTGGATAAAGTTGACTGAAATCATGTTTCTCTATTAATCTTTTGACAAAGAGAAAGATATTAGATAGAGTCGACTGAAATCATGTTTCTTTATGAATCTTTTGATGAACAGAAAGATATTGGATAAAGTTGATTGAGATCATGTTTCTCTACAAATCTTTTGGCGAACAGAAAGATACTGGATAAAGGCGACTAAAGTCATGTTTCTGTATGAATTTTTTCGCCAAGAGAAAGACATTAGATAATGGAAAAGAAAAAAAAGAGTTTTAACCAAAGAAGTAATATAAAGAAAAGTGAAGATAAATTAATTTTTGCAAATGAGAGAGATACTGGAAAAAGGCGACAGAAGTCATGTTTCTCTATGAATCTTTTGATAAAGAGAGAAATATTGGATTAAAGAGGCAAACAGACACACTGACAGGGGTTTTGGGAAATTTGGGAATGTTTTGAGGATCATTGTTAAATTTGACAAAACCATAGACATCCAAATTAATAGACTTGCCCTAACTTGAAATCAGGGTATCATTTTGACAAGCTGGAGGCAAACCACTGTTAAATTTGACAAAACCATAGACATCCAAATTAATAGACTTGCCCTAACTTGAAATCAGGGTATCATTTTGACAAGCTGGAGACAAACCATGTGACCATATTTTTGGCACCAGAAGGATTTGCGCTGAAAAGTAAAGTTCGCTAAAGTAAAACAACGGCTTGCAGAGCAGTCCATTGTGGGACTTTTCTGCGCAGGAACAGAATGTCCATTTTTAACCGAACCTCATTCAAATCGGGTTACGTAGCGACGCTAAAATGAGTGAGAGATAAATTATAACTCATTTGTAAAAGTGTCTCAACTAAATAGTGTAACAAAATATTCAATTTTATTAAACAAGCCTGACCTTTTGTTTACCGATTTGTGATTTGGGGTTAAGTTTTTAATGCAGCCACCAATTTAGGCGCCATTGTACAAAGGACTAGTAATTTGTAAGCAGATTTTATTTTCACTGATTAAATAGTGATATTACAATGCGAGTCACCTGTATCCTGTCAGATTCATTTATTGACAAATTACAGAAAGGGGGACGGCTACGCCCTCGCCCCGCTCCACACAATTAGGTTTGTTCCCATTTCCTTGAGAGGCGAGGCAATCAATTTGTAAGTCTATGGTCAAAACTTTAAATAATGGATTAACAGCAGTTGGTATTTTTGAGTCTGTGCGAATTGTACTGCTCTAATTTTAAAATCTGTACACAAAAATGACAAAGAGTGAAGAAAGGGAGCGAAATAATAAATAGAAATGACTAATACACTTATTTTAGAATATTTCAAATTACAACAACACTATTACAATTACTTCAAGTCAATACTTTGAATGCAAACAAATAATTATCAATATTTATAATATTTTCTATTTTAATAAACACATTTATATTACTTTGAAATTTGTATTCTTTATTTGTATCTTGTGTTGGTGTATTAGAAATTAAAAATAAGCTAAAAAATGGCAATCAAAAACAAAGCCAATCGAATAAAATGCTAAAATAATCTTTACAATTGCATAAAATAATAATTTTATAGGCCATTTTTAAATTTGAAAAATTAATAATTTATTGATTGTTAAAAAAAAAAAAAAAAAAAAACTCATGCAAAGGAAAAATGTGTGTTATTATTTTAGCATTATACTTGACAGCCCCATTTCAAGCAAAGCTGAATAAAAAATATTAAAAATAATTATTTGAAAGTGAATATTAAAATGATTTTAATTAATACTGAATAAAATTGAATAGGGGGTTTACTTAATGATTATAAAGTTCGAAATAAATGTGTAATTTAATTGAGCTGTCAGCAATTTGCAACTATTATGAAATTTAATATATATATATATTGTAAGTTATAAGGTTTGAAATTAAAAATATGTGTTGCTGGTATGTTTCTGTTTTACAGTATTTTTTTTTTTTGATTTCTCTTCTTCATGTATTATCATTGAATATACAGTTTTTAAAGTGAATATTTTTTAACCTAAAATCTAAAAGTTCCCTAGCACAAAACAAATCAATTTGATGAGGATAAATAATTATTATTTACGGCCAAAAATTTAAAACAATTAATTATGACGTGAAAAATGTGTAAATATAATTTTTAACAATAATATGAATTTTATGTGGCAGACGAATATATCAAAAAATAGTTTACCGCCTGTCAATGTTTTTACAAGTAAGACGAAAATTTCACAAAATTTTGAATCACAGTTTGCATATATTCGCAGATATGCAAATAAAATACATTTTTTCCCTTAAAAAAATATTAATAATGCTTTAAGCTTTTTGGATTTAAGAATATTTTTAAGACATTTAAAAAAATTATGCAAAGCAACAGAGCAAATGCCAAAATGGTTGACGAGAAAGTTAAGATTTTTGGCAAGAACACAATCGTATACATTAAATTTACAAAAAAAAAATATATCATAATAATTGGACAAAGCTAAAAAAAAATATGAAATTTTAGTTATTTTAATAATAATAATGGCATTTGTTCATGAAAATAAATTTTAGAAAAATATTTTTTATTTATTCTGAATAATATTGCTGAAGAGTGGAGACACTTGTCATACAAATATCCACTTGGTGTACTGTAATTGCACTTTAATTTAATGCCAATACCGGTCAACGGGTTTTTCAATTGACAATAATAATTTTACACACAATAATTTTTTTTTTAGTTAACCTTTCGCACACTCTCCCGTTAGACGGCAGCGGCACCCAAAAGGTTAACAATAGTTAAGAACCAGAATAATAATAATATAGATTTATTAACTAAAGCAAATGATTTTGCAACAGTTTTAAACTGTTCATTTTATATCACTGTATTTACCATTTTTTTTAATATTGTATTTTGAAGCACTAAATATTGCTAGAGTCACAGAGAAATTACATTTCTCCTTTCATTTAAAAAAAAATTCAAAACTTTAACCTTTTCAACGCAATCTATCCCATCACGGGGCTTAATACAATGTTTGGGTTTAGTGAAATTTCGTGGACCACATATATGCAACATCCGCCTACAGGGTTTGTCACCGGTGTATCACAGATGCAACAGCAGCGTAGAAAAGGAAAAGTCCGAATTATGGTATATTTTAAATATTATGCATCGAGCTGTCAAATCAATGAGGGGTTTAATGTACCTGAAATTCAAGTACAATCATTAATGCCTGTAAACTTAAACTTTGAGACAATACTTAAAAGAATTAAATATAAAAAAATAAGAACATAAGTTTCAATTCTAAGAGAGAATTTGTTTAAAAATACAGCAAAATTATTACAGCCAATGTCGAAAATTTAAAATGCAAAACTTTATTTTCGCTAACTTAAATAATGCTAAACTAAAAACTATGTTTAACAAAAAAAAATTAAAAATGAGAGGCCTTTTCAACCTTAAAGCCAAAATGTTTTTTTAAAACAACGTTTTAAAAACAAACAAACAAAAAATATTAATGAGAACTTACATTATTATTAAGAAAAAGAGAAAAAAAAACAAAAAGATTTTTTTTTTAAATTACAAAGACGTGTCGATTGGGTTAGAATATATATATATGTTTTTTATATAATATATAATTTTTAAATACATATTATATATTTTATTATCCCTTTTAGTTGTTAATTTGAATACATCGCAATGGAATGTTTTTCAAATTTTTCAATGTTCCATTTTCAAATATTTTTCCAAAGACACCAATAATTATTATTAAAAGTAGAAAATGGCCGCCGCCAAATTTGTTTTGATACTGTCGGAAAAAAATATATGTACGTTGCATGCACATAAAATAATAAATACTGAAAAAGAATTATGGACATTTATAAATAAAGCATCAAAACAAAGAAATGGTAAACGTAAAAACCGTATTACGCAGTTGTTAAGCTTGTTACTATGTGACGACGGCCATTCTACTCACAAATCATTGACGTCTAAGCTACTTCCAAAAGAGACGCAGATCTCAAATTTTACTCGACGAGTCGTGTAAACGAGTCGTTCAAAGTTGGTTCCAATTTTTTCTCATAAGTTTTTTTGAATAAATATAAATACATTTTTCTCCAGCACGGAAATATGCGCGACGGCGCTTGCTAATCATTTACCAACACGCTCGGCATTTTTTGCATTACGGCGTGACATAATTTTATTTTATATTACATTTTGATAATATAACTAGTTATATTATTGAATGGGTGACATTTTTTAAAATACAATTTGATTCTAATGAACGTTCTCCTTATGATTTGCTTATATTTTAACAATATAGTAGTTGTTGGTGTTGGGGGCGATGGTTGTTTGTTGGTTTGTTTGTTTGTTGGTTTAGCCGCCGCGCGACGAGTGAAAGTAATTAGAAAAGTTACCGCGGTCACATCATATCTTATTAGGCTTGCTCCCTCCGTACGATTCCTGAAAATAAAAACGCACATTATAAGCAACATGTTCTACTGGTATTTCTATGTAATGTAACTTTTTGATCTTATATTTCTATAATAAATTGTAAATTATCAGTTGGATAGCCCTGATATAGTAATGTTGATTCACTTTCATGTTCCTACCATTAGATCAAGGTTCCCTAGTATGTATTATTGTAACAACCATACTACGGTTCCAGGCTACAATTCTGTTATAAATAGATTACACACCATTGGTAACTCTTATGTTAGCTGATGTTTTTAACATGCCTGTATTGAAATATAAATCTGTAACAGGTTTTTTTGTTTTTGTTACTTCTTTAGTTCTTTTAACAACATTGTACTAATGTGTATTTTTTTTCTTGTTAACTAATATAATCTTATTATTATTTTATTTCTTTCCATAGTACTGTGACTGTCAATAACTTTCATGTGTGTAATTGGCACTTGTGCCGTTAATTATAATTACTGTGGCTCATAACTTTTGGTAATCATTTTGTAAATAAATAAAGATAATTTGCATTTTTGTCTAGCTTCTTAGTTTAACTCTTATATTTGTTGGGGTTGGGTTGGGTTAGGTTAGAAAAGGACAGGTTAGGTTAGTTAAAGTTATCATTCAGTAGAGAACAATAATAAAGTTAATGTTATTAAAATAAAAGACATAAATGAAAATCATAAACTAATAAAAAAAAAAACAACAAACATTGTGTGATCCCGGGGGGCTGGGGCGGTGGGGCGGTGGTGGGGAGGATACTGACCATGTCCTGCGGGGGTAAGGACTGCGAGGGCGTGTTGGGCGCAGAGGCCGCCCGGCCCATCTTCTCGCAGTAGTCGGCCATGATATCTCGGAACCGTCCCCAGCACTTCTCCGGCACCGTGATTGCCGTGCGGAAGTTGCTCTTCACCTGCGGGATGTTGGACATGACACACTGCGAGTCAATGTTTAAATGTAGCAAGGAGGATACTTAACATTGGCATGACACACTGCGAATCAATGTTTGTATATAGCAGGGAAGGCATGACACACTGCCAATCAATGTTTATATACTGCAACGAGGACACTAAATCTTGGGTGTGTTGGACATAACACACCATGAGTCAATTTTTATATGTAGCAAGGATACTTCACATCGGCATGACACACTGCGAGTCCATGTTTGTATATAGCAGGGAGGACATGACACACTGCAAGTCAATGTTTATATGTAGCAAGGTGGACTTGACACACTACCAGTCAATGTTTATATGTAGCAAAGTGGACATGGCACACTACGAATCAATGTTCACATGCAGCAAGGAAGGTACATTACATTGGCATGACACACTACGAGCAATGGCAGTTCGTGACTTTTGGGTATAATAGAGTGCTAATATTACAAAAATTGCATCATTGATGTTGTTGTAGCTGAAAACGATTTATTACGAAATTTCAGTTTTGCCGTACCGATTTCCTGAAAATCTTCATACAAAAAAACGAATTTTTGAAAAAAATGCCACAATGCCATTTTTTGCACTCTAGTACACCCAAAAGTCATGAGTCGCCACTGACTACGATCAATGTTTATATATAGCAAGGTGGACATGACACACTACCAGTCAATGTTTATATTATATAGAAAGGTGGACATGACACACTGCCAGTGAATGTGAATAATACAGCAGGGAGGACACTAAACCTGAGTTATGTCTGAGACACACTGCAAATCGATGTTAACATGACACGCTGTCAGTTAATATTTATATGTAGCAAAGAAGACACTAAACCTGGGCTGTGTTGGACATGACACAATACTTATCAATGTTTATATGTAGCAATTACCAGTCAATGTTTGTATTATGTAGCAGGGGGCATGCATTACGTGGGGATGTGCATGACACACGCAGAGTCTATGTTTGCATAATATGAAGCAGGGGGCATGCATTACGTGGGCATGTGCATGACACACGCAGAGTCTATGTTTACATAATATGAAGCAGGGGGGATGCATTACGTGGGCATGTGCATGACACACGCAGAGTCTATGTTTACATAATATGAAGCAGGGGGGATGCATTACGTGGGCATGTGCATGACACACGCAGAGTCTATGTTTACATAATATGAAGCAGGGGGGATGATTTAGATAAGCATAACACACTGCAAGTCTATGTTTATGTTTAGCAAGGAAGACCAATAGGCTAAAGGTCCAATTCGGATATGAAACACTGCAAACTAAACCTGGAGGGTGTAGGACATGACACAAAGCAAATATCCATAAATATAATTATTGTAAGGTGGACCCATCCCTTGGACCTGTTCTGTTGGACATGACACATTGCCAGCCAATATTTCATATAGAAAGGACATAGGGTTTTTCAGATGATCTTGCCCCTGAGGCAAACTAAACATTATGGAGGGGTAAAGATGGCACCTGAGGCAAGTTAAACATTATAGAGGGGTAAATATGGTACCTAAGGCAAGTTAAACATTATAGGGGGTAAAGATGGCACCTAAGGCAAGTTAAACATTATAGGGGGTAAAGATGGCACCTAAGGCAAGATAAACATTATATATGTGATGTGGAGGGGTAAAGATGGCACCTGAGGCAAGTTAAACATTATAGGGGGTAAAGATGGCACCTAAGGCAAGCTAAACATTATGGAGGGGTAAAGATGGCACCTGAGGCAAGTCAAACATTATAGAGGAGTATAAAGATGGGACCTGAGGCAAGCTAAACATTATAGAGGGGTAAAGATGGCATCTGAAGCAAGCTAAACATTACGGAGGGGTAAAGATGGAACCTGAGGCAAGCTAAACGTTATGGAGGGGTAAAGATGGCACCTGAGGCAATTTAAAGATTATAGAGGGGTATAAAGATGGCACCTGAGGCAAGCTAAACATTATAGAGGGGTAAAGATGGCATCTGAAGCAAGCTAAACATTACGGAGGGGTAAAGATGGCACCTGAGGCAAGCTAAACATTATGGAGGGGTAAAGATAGCACCTGAGGCAAGCTAAACATTATGGAGGGGTAAAGATGGCACCTGAAGCAAGCTAAACATTACGGAGGGGTAAAGATGGCACCTGAGGCAAGCTAAACATTATGGAGGGGTAAAGATGGCACCTAAGGCAAGCTAAACATTATGGAGGGGTAAAGATGGCACCCGAAGCAAGCTGGACACAGCACAAAAGGCCACAATACAGATATATGCATGACATGAATGAAATGGAGATGCTCACCACGTAGAGGGGTTTCTTAAACTGTGCGTGCCCAGAGGAGACGCATCAAGAGAAATACAACAAAAGTTTAAGAAACAATTTTTAAAAAAGGTTAAAAAATCATTGGTCTTATTTCACATTTTCTGCAGATAAATCTGGAGAGGTGCATTTTGTGGTCCAGTGGAACCAAAAGTGAAAAATCAAAACAAACTATGTAAAAAAAATATTATTATTGTCCTGTCATAAAATATTAATAGTTTGGTTTATGAGATGTGATGGTATGGGTTAATGAGTTCAAGTAACAAAACTACAACTAATTATACAAGAAAGAAACCAAGCTAACAGAAGAAAAAACAGAACACAAAATTACTACCAACTGGCTTGACATTTTATACAAAAGATTTTGCATGTGTATTTTTGTGGAGTCAAGAATATCTTACTATTGGAATTGTGAGATATTCCATAGTAAAAAAATAAATTATGCCAAAAAAGGAATGTCATTTTTAGTGATCGACCGAAACTAGTTAAAAGATGTTTGTCTAAGAGATGGCGCTGTTTTTCAAAAAAGCATGTTTTTACCTGTGACATCTATATAATATAGGTATATAAAAACATGCGTGTATTCGAATACAACGTTGTGTCAAAATTTCAAAGCAACCGGTGAAAACTTTCTGAGATTTAAAATTTTTAACAAACGAACATTTAATTTATTTTTTTAAATAGATTGTAAGAGTTCATTAAAGTTAGTGTTAAATGCACAATGAAATAAAAGACATCAACTTTATTAGTAAATGGTTTGCTTATAACTTTTTTTGGTTCATTGTTTTGTAACAGTTCTTCAAAGTACTCTTTAGGAACTTTAACCAACCGTCGGATGAGAATTTGCAGATTTGATCATATTTCTGAATTGATTTTTTTTTGCAATTTTTTTCTGTTTACCAGATAATATATCTTATTATTCACAAGACGTTTCCCCAGAATAGCTAACTTTATTTTATTTTTTTAAATCTCCCATTTGTGAGACAACACTCAAAAACATATATTTATACAAATATATAAACTGGTTTTACTATTAATTATAAGCAATAATTAGTTGCCTGAAATATCAATACAAATTAAAAATAAATTCCACCAACGGTAATTGAACCCGCGCCTTCTGATGTCCGGTCAGGTTCTCTGAACCACTGAGCTATGTCGGCTTATTTCCAACCCGCCAAATAATTCAATATGTACTAGTACCTCAATCAACAATTACTGCTTATTATATTTTTCACCTGTAAACAACCAACTTTATTTTTGTAGGAAAGGTTTTGTTAGTGCTAAATTTCCCACTAGATGGCGTCGAGACATAATATATCTACATTCGTTGGTGAAATATTTCGACTAGTCAAATATTATTATTTTTAAAATGATCAACTAATATTTATACGACAAGGTTTTATGCATAGAATAAAGGATTACAAATAATTAAAATCGATAATTAGTTGCCTGAAATATCAATACAAATTGAAAATATCTCCAGAGTAAAAATAAATTTACTATAACTGCATAAATCTTAATATATACACTTAACGAAAAACAAAAATCAGAAGGTGTTTTCAAAAAAAAATAACCTTAATTCTGAGAATGTTTAAAACTTAAAAATTTCATTTTTGCAGTGCTGTTTTACATAAACGAATTTTAAAATTCATAAAAAATTTATTTCGTAAGTTGTCGTAGAGGCTATATTCATGAAATAAACAGTAGAATCTACAGTGACATTAGCGCAAGCGATTCTGATTTTGTCCTGTATACAGTTTTCAAAGCATAAATGTTGAAATCGCATGAGAAAAAATTTCAGAGAGGTTGGTATTAGAGCTTACACAAGTACGCGGACGCCGAGCAAGGCCGTAAAAATTGACGCAGAGCACATGCGCTTGAAAAACTGTCCACTGGTTAAAGTAATTACAAAGATACAAAACATCTCACAACTACTAACTATAGGTAAACAAATCTTTATGTTAAGACAATTAACAAGACATTTTAAAATTACAAACAGCAAACATAAATTAATCATTACGTACTACATTAAAAAATAAAAAAACAAAAGGCAATACCGTCGAAATGTTTAAATTTTTGGATGAATTGTTCAAATTCTGCGACATTGTAAATAAAATTAAACTAAGAGACAACTTTTACATTTTTATACAGCTTCTTTTAAAATAATATTTAAGTCATTCTAGAGCTAGAGTCATGCACACGCACATGCGCCCAAGTAAAGCCGAATGTATACTAATATACAAATACTAGGCATTACCTAAAACGTAAAATAGAAAATCATGATTTAAGCGATTCTGAATTTCTAGAAATAAATTTTTGGTTTCATTGTATTTGGCGGTTCAAAAGGGTGTTCAAAATGAGAAGTATATTTTCCTTGCGGTATAACAGACAATACAAGTTCTTCTTCTATATGTTCCAACTTTAGAAAACAGACGACAATGAAATAACCTAAAATTGTTAAAACTCTTCAATTGTTGTGAACTCCTAGATTTATTAAAAGCAGAAATTCACAGCAATTGAATTTAGATTTAAAAAAATTTAATAAAAAGGTTAGGTCGATTAATTTTCGTCAGTTTTCTCAAGTTTGAATATACAGGGTGTTCGGATAAAGTGCGCTAACTTCGGAAGGTATGATGGTAGAAGTAAAAAAGATTCAAAATTCCGATGTTTATTTTCCATAAAAGAATATTTATTTTCCCGTACAAAAAATTCAACTTTTTAACCTAAAAATTAGCTTAACACCTCGTATGCCGGGACCGCATATGCGCGGCCCATACAACTTTAAAAAAAAAAAAAAAAAAAAATTTATATGCGATTTTAACCCTTTTGTACAAAGAATTTGTATGGAGAACAAGGTCTTAATCGCTTGAGCTATTCTCGTTCTTTACGCATCATATTTCAGAAACACTTGAAGCTTCTTCCACATCTAAATTTAATTTTTTCTCTGGAATGCCACACAACAAAAAATAACTGTCAAAGTGAAACATCGCGGTCCTATTTTAAAGTGCCAAAACGAAGTAATTGATCAATAAAACGTAAGTAATGTTTTTTTTATACATAGTTTATTGTTCACGGCATGTGTTTCGGTAAATTTAAAATACGAAAACTCAAAATAACCGACAAAATATTACGTCAAAGTATACGCCATGTTTTCGTGATAAAAATTTTCGTTTTATTTCTAGCTATGTCTCGTCATATATTGTGTGATTTGCTTTGTTTCGTATCTCATTTTGCAGATAAATCAATTGAGAACATATACCACAGCCTTCGATTTGTCCATATTTAGTTAATATTTTACTAAAAATGATATTCCGATGTCTCCGACCGCTAAAAATCTGCCAAGAAATATTTTTACGTTTCTCTATCGATATTTACGTAAATATTGCATAATCTAATAAGGATTGTAGATTATTATGTAAAGAAAACTATTGAGATTGTGTATAAAAGCCCTAGTTTCGTCAATATTTAGTTAATATTTTTTAATTAAATAAATACGAGACATCGGAAACCTGCACAAATACACGTGAACTGTTTATATGTATGTGTGAGAGGCCATCTTGAAATAATATCCGCGCCTGCGTAAAACGCACGTCTATCTGCGCGCGCAGATATCAACGTTTTTTACAAATTCAAATTTTGTATGGGAGATACAGGGTTCTTACAAAATACATTATTTATTAGAAATATTTATTTCTAATAATATTTATTAGAAATATTATTTTTTATTTATAAAAATGGTAATAAATATCACAAAATTAGATCAGTTATATAGGGTGTGCAAAAAAGTACTAACAAACTTTTTTTTTGTTTAGCTATAAAATATTTGTACGCGTATTGATGATTATATTATAATACATTATAATTTCAGATTCCGGGATGGCAGGCTGACCCGAGACCATCAACCTCCTCTACGCATCGGGCTCCAAATACTCAGGTAATTATAATAACACTTGGCTAACTTTTACAGCGCCATTTTTGTCTTGTATTACCTCAAGGACGCTTTACATAGCTGTATATATATTTTTTTTCTTTTCTTTCTGTCTATAGGAAACCGACCACATCGTTGCGGAGTTCTACGGATTCACTGATAGCGAGGATGAATCCCTCGCCGGTGATGTAGAACTTCCGTCAATGGTGGATATGGATGTTCCTGAGGATGAGTTGGAGCCTTTGGAGGAGGGGGAGGAGGAGAATCCAGAGGAGCAGACCTTCACCTGGTCCGAGGATTTCTCCACCTTCACATTTATAATTTTTTTTTCAAATCGTTCTTTTCCATTTAGATTCTTTTTTTTATACAAAATTTTAAAAATTGTCATGAAGAGGAAATTCATCATACCTAATAGTGGCAGTCCCATAATTACAGTTCAGGAATTGTGTCGCTATTTCTTGCATTAGTGTTGTTGTTTGTTATAATGTTATTGTTTGTTATAATGTTATTGTTTGTTATAATGTTATTGTTTGTTATAATGTTATTGTTTGTTATAATGTTATTGTTTGTTATAATGTTATTGTTTGTTATAATGTTATTGTTTGTTATAATGTTATTGTTTGTCATAATGTTATTGTTTGTTATAATGTTATTGTTCTTTGAATGTTGGTTGCGGTTGTTATTTGTTGAATGTGTGTTATCATTTGTTACTTGGATTTTGTTATCTGTGATTGTAATTTGGCACTGGTTGTTGTTATTTATGGTTTTAATTATTTATTGAATGGGTGTATTTGTGCATTATTTTAATAAAAATGTTTACTGAAACAAGTGCATTGTGCATCTTTGCATTGTTTGAATTTTCGTTTCCATTCATTGTATCTTCCACTTTTGAGGAGGACAGAAACAGTGTCTAAAAATTTGAATATTATAATAATAAATTTATGTATGAGACTGCGAAAAAATGATTTTTTTCGCAGTCTCTCGACCAAAGATTAAAAAAACGTGTTTCATGTACCTGTTCTAAAACTGAAATAAATATGATGAAATTTTTTTCTTATTTATTTTTGAACCACACAGTATTTGAATTTAAAAAAACGTATTTAAATAAATAAATAAATATTAATAAAAAAATATTAGAAAATTTTTATTTTTATTCCCCGAGTCATGATTTTTTTGTCACCCTGTTCTTTCGAACACATCTGTACACGCAGTCGGCGGCCATTTGTCAAGGACGCTAGTGCAAAAACATCGCGAATTCTCATAAGGTAACCTCTTACTTCTTTCATTATTTTTGATATAAATTGATTGTGGAAATAATAGATTTGAGGTATCATCAGAAAGATAGTTTTATCTACATTATTTTGATGTAATTTTTATAATATTTCACCCAAGAAAAGTGATGAAAATTTACTTCGTAAGAAATGTCAAAATTTTTACGTCCTAATGAATAATTTTATTATTAGCATTATTTATTTACAGGTTTCTTGTACAAAATAATATTATTAGTAACAACAGTTGTATAAACTACCGAAATCTGGAAGAATTGTTATCATATACTTATAAAATACGACACAAAAAAATTTTAAGTGGACACTTGACGTTTGATTTTTTTTTTGAATAAATGAAAATATTTTACATTTTCAAAGAAGTGTCAATGGCATTACTTCTTCGAAAAAACCTTTGGATTATTTTTTTTCACGAGGGGTGTCTATTCAGGTTTGTGTAGAAATAAAAAAATCAGTTAATTTTCTTATGAATATATTTTTTTTACATTTGTTTGCCGAATGGGAAAATTTTTACACATTTTTTTTGTTAAAGTTAGCTATTCTGGGAAAACTTGTAACAATATTATCATGTAATATATATGAATAATAAGATACATTATCTGATAAACAGAAAACAATCGCAAAATAAACAATTTCTTTGTTTTTAAACGGATGTTTGACCAAAAGGCAGGAGAGTAATTTGCGCGCGGTTTTTTTCAAAAAAGCTTGGAATTTCCGGGCATATGACAGGTTAAAACATTGAAATTTCTAAAAAAAGTTATTTTATCTTTTTTACTTCTAAAATGACCCCCCTGAAGTTAGCCCACTTTACCCCCAGACACCTTGTATAGAAGAACTTGTATTGGCCGCTCTACTGCAAGGACATGAATATTATAGAGTTGTATTGTTTTAACCTAAAAACTAGCTTAAAACATTAAAATTTCGAAAAAAGTTATTTTATCTTTTTTACTTCTAAAATCACCCCCCTGAAGTTAGCGCACTTTACCCCCAGACACCCTGTATAGAAGAACTTGTATTGGCTGCTCTACTGCAAGGACATGAATATTGTAGAGTTGTATTGTTTTAACCTAAAAACTAGCTTAAAACATTGAAATTTCTAAAAAAAGTTATTTTATCATTTTTACTTCTAAAATCACCCCCCTGAAGTTAGCTCACTTTACCCCCAGACACCCTGTATAGAAGAACTTGTATTGGCCGGTCTACTGCAAGGACAAGATTGTAGAGTTGAATTGTTCTAGTGCAAGATATTTTACTGGTGGTTTTAAGGAAGCGAGGAAAGGAAAAGGATGTGATAGTACTCACCTCGCTGACGCGCATGTAGATGCCGCGGTTGTTCTGGCCAATGTCAAAGTAGAAATTCTTGTTGTCCACCCGCAGGTGGCGACCCTCGGGCAGTTCTCCTTTGTAACTACATTTACAAACAAAAAAACTGGTATTAGTTATCAATAAGATATACTACTTTACTGTCTCCATAACGAGGTTATTATATCCAACAACGGAATCAAATTTTTTGCAAACGTATCATATTAATTAGAGAATGCTGAATTTTTCAAAAATACCAAATAGTAGCGAAGATATAAACTGTCAAAATGTAGATATCACGGTGCGTGATTATAGAGAAACAATAGCGCGTGTTGTTTTTACGTGCAACATGTCGCTCCTTTTTTTTAAAAAGGATATTTATCCAACAGATGGCACTGTATTTGAAAAAAAAGCATGTTTTTATCAGTCAAAGGTGACATCTATATAATGGTGACCGGATAAATCACCAAAATGAAAATTCATCACGACTTTAAAAAGTTATATAAAGTCATGGAAAGTGATGAAACAAGAACTTTTTTAACTGGGTTAAGTAGGTTAGGTTAGGTTAAAAAAAAAAAATTTTTCATCGTTTTTAATGACTTTATATCACTTTTTAAATGTGTGTTGAATAATCACTGTGTTGAGTTATCATGGAACCCTATATAATATAGGTATTTAAAATCACACTCGTATTCGAATACAATGTTGTGTCAAATTTTCAAAGCAATTGATGAAGAACTTTTGGATATTTAGATTTTGAACAAACGAACATTTTCATTATTATTTATATATAAAAATAATAATATTTGAAAGCGTGCATCACCTTTCAAAAATAGTTTTTTTTGTTTTCGGATACGACCAGCAATATTGTCTTTATTTGTTTTTTTTACAAAACAGAAATGCACAAAAATTCTGAGAGAATGGATCATTTGGCTTCTATCTGGACTGTAAATACGGTTTTAGAGCGTAACTCACCCCCCGTCGTCTGTGCCAAAGTCCTCGAGCAGGTCTGTGAGCGCGTCCCGAAACTCAATCATGCCCTGGGCCGGGATGGCCACTTGTGAGCGCGGGCCCCCTCGGGTTATGGTCTGTGATACCTGCAACAACCAAAACAAATACAGATTATTACACTCATACTGAATCTGAGCTATTCTCCCTTGAGTCCAGGAAGGTAAAAATTACGTACAACTCAAAGGGGGACACTTATCACGGAGCTATTAATATGTTTTTATTAACCCTGATGAAGGTTCGGGTTGAACTGAAACCGGTTGGTTATAAATATATACAACAAAGTGATATTCAAACAAAGTTATTTTAATTATTGTATTAATATTCCTTTTGTTCTTTCCAGTAACACGTATGTAGCGACGCTATGAGAATATTCTGGAACACTCGCCAATGCAAAACACATTGTAGCGGGAACGCTCTAGACACAATGCGAGCGTTCGGCGTTTCTTCCTACAAGATCTAAATGTTCTCGACGCATCGGGCGGCTATATGATGAGGTGCATCAAGATGTACTCAGTCAGTCATTAATTAGCAGTTTTAAGAAATGACCAAGCTGCAAGCTCGGCGACCGCTTGCTGCGTACTGAGGAGTTGGCCGCTATGGCCGGTTCCCCCCGCGTCGCGCCCCGCTGTTTCTCCACCGCGCCGCCACAGGAACTTATCTACATATACCCGGCTCTGCACGGACTACAAATCATTATGCATTCCTCGGGATCACATCAGCACCCTGACCCCGGCTATCGTACCTGGCCAGCGCTGACCTCACGCGCCTAGATCCTGCGACAACTTCACCGGTCTACGCCTCAGTCCACGTCATCACCAGTGCTGAACACATCTGCGGTGTCGACTCGCTGACCCGCGCCTCGACCATTCCATCGCCGTTATCGCCGTCTACACCTGTCATCCTCATCGGTCCAGAATTCCACTGACTCATAATAAACGCTGTGATACAACACAACATTCTTTTTCATTGTCTCACTACCAGATCTCTAAACGTACATATCAGTTACTTCCTACCGTTTTAACCAGCTATCGCCCATTTTCGCATAGCAGTCAATCATTAACCCTTGAAATGCCAAGCTAGAATGCTGAGCAGACCTGCGGGTACCGGCGCTGACACTATTTTCATAATAACTTACATGTTTTTTGCAAAATGTATACCATATACAGTATATACCGTTTTACCAGATAATGTGTTTATATATGCAATTTATCTGTAGCTATCCTATAGCTACTTATATTCAGAGAAATGTTATTTTTTTCTGTGTAAAGTTATAAAAAATGTTACATGTTGGAAAAATATATGAATATATTATTCAATCTTATTACATTTTTTTTGCTAAATAAGCATTTTTCATAGTAAAAATAAGTCACACGAGGATTTCCTGTAAATAATCTGTAATTCAAACCCACTATAATACGAACCTCCAGTAATCCGAACCACCGGGTGACGGGGGCGGGGTGGATAGGTGGAAAACACAAAACGTTAAATATTGAAGAAAAAAATGTGATTTTAAAAGTTCCAATGTGAAGAAAACAGTTCGATTAATACAATTGTTTCCCGTCCGAAGATTATATGCATCATAGAGAAAACGCAAGGCCGACTAGAGTAGAGGTCTGGGTGTGCAACAGCCAAATTACGAAGTCAGTGTTTTCGCCAACTAAACTCCATTGTTTATATAGTATAATCACTCTGTTTATTTATATGCTTGCGGAAAACCAACATGCAAATCAGCAGTAACAACAAGTATCAACAAGAATCGCCGCCATTTGCAAACTGTTGTTGCTCTATTATGGCACGGCACTGACTTGACACCTCAAAATGAAAATGCCACCCGGTCCTATCGTTTATTTCATTCATAGACTTATATTTTTTTGATTGAGATGAATTTGAATTAAGAGTTTACTGGAAACATAAGTGTGTTCCTTACTTTCCACATTTTACCTTAATTTTGAGATATTATAAAGTCTAGTTATGTTGTAATGTCGTTGCTGTTTATTATTTTTTTTTTCCAAAGAGTCAAGAGTTTTATCTTTTGTATCTACAGACTTCAGACCAGGGAGAGCTACAAAATTCAACAGTGGGGTGTTGAACACTTTTGCGCAGGTTAACAAATTGGTACAAACATTTCAAGAAATTTCTGAACCCAAGTTCATCTGCTTCCAACTCTTGACATGTAGATAAATATGTAGTGATAAGTAGTTGTAGGTAAAGGAATTTCAGGAGGGACTGGAAGATATAAAATTGTGTTAGGTTAGGTTGTATTGTTAAGTGCGTCTCACCCTCAGAAAACGCCCCCTGGAGTTCTCCTTGAGGTCGAGATAGTAGCGCCGATTATCCTTCAGCATCATCTCCGACTTCAGCTTGCCGTCCTCCGGCACGCTGTCAGGGTTGGGTGGACCTATAAACAAAAGCACAACAACGTTACGTCACACATCAACAAACGTCACATAAACACTTTACGAGTCTAACAAATAAATGGATGGATGCCGTAATCGTTTAAATTGCATCAAAATTGAAACACCAAGATGGTTCAAAATAAATTAAAAGCAAGTACTCTCTCACCAATTTGCAAACCCAAAAACCGAACAAATTTCGAATTAGTAAAAGCGCAGATTATAATGCATTCATACAAAATATGCTCAAAATTAAAACAGGTATTTCGTAAAAATAAACACTGCTATGGATCTCTCATAAAACTTCCATTTTTTGATTAGTTAATTGGTGTTATGTTTATGCTTGCGAGAAGACTTTTTGTAAACTGTTTCAAACAAAAAATGTGGCAGAAAAAAACAAACAGAAACACATGCGACTACACAGAGGACTAACCGAATAACAACAATGAACCCCAGTGACGGGTAAAATGGCATACTAGATGGCGGTGTAGTAACTTAGGGCCGTCTGTTTCAACAGAATGCTAAATCGTGAGCTAAGTTAAAAATTTAACTGTCAGTTAAAGTAACAAGGATGTTAAATCGGACCGCGCGCTGTTTCAAGTGCCTTTATGCAAAAGTAACAGTTACTAGTGTGGCCAGTCTAAAAAGCAGAATATTCCTCGAAATTACGTGGAAAAACGCACAGCATTATTTTTTGGTACGGCCACACCGAAGATTAAATATGATCTCTGGTTAAGTGACTGTCAAAATCAGTCAAAATACAGAAGTTTGTTGTGCGTCATTATAACCTCTTCTGACTTCTTGTTTGTTATTGTTTTCGAATATTTAATTTCAGAATTTAATTTTTACTTATTTATTTATTTATTTATTTATTGGATGATTTTTATAGCGCCGCTTTTGCGAAATATCACCTCAGGGGCGCTGTACAGTTAATGCAGATATTACAAAAAAAATATATATATAAATATTACAAATTGAAATTAAGTTAAATAAAATGAAGTACAGAAACAGGTGACACGGAGATGGAGAATCTGCTGCAAGAATCCTAGGTGGTGAGGAAACTGGACCAGCTGCTGCAGCGAGAGAGTCCACCGCGTCCACCAACAGTGCCAGCACGAGGTTCGTCATCCTTCCAGGTATGTGTCTGCTGCTAATAGAGCGCTGACACAATGTCCTCTCATAGATTCCAGACCTTGGCAGCACCGCTGTGACATTCGGAAAGTCCATCTCCTTGTACACTTGTTTCTGGTGATTATGTTAGTGGTGCATTGTTCCGAAATAAAAGGCGGCGGATGGGATAATAAATCAGCTTGGGCACTTGTTAGGGCTTTCAGAGTTTCCAAGAATAACATTGAAAACATCTGGGGTACCTACAGTTACCGATTCTCGTCCCAAGTTCAACTTCATTGAATTTAGAATATTTTTAGCACAATTTTCAATTATTCATTTTTGAAACACTGCACTCTAGTCACATTACTATTAAGTTCTGATTACTAATTGGTAAGTTAATTTAAAATGTTGATTCACTGATTTTTAAAATAACTTCAAAGAGATGTTGCCTCGTTTCCCTTGAAAATACTAAAAAAAACACAAAGCGGTTGGAGACGGCATGACGCGTCCAGCTGCCACAAAGGGCGCTACTGTAATAACTTATAACTTACATGATAGTCTTGGTAGTTGTACAACATAACCAACTATACAACGGTTATTTGAAAATAACCGCAACTACGCTGGCGAGAGCTCGGTTATTTGGTTATTTGGTTATTCGGTTGTGGATGTTGTTGGGTGGTTATGGTTAACTCGCAACTCGCAACCATCTCGCAACTCACATCACCATATCACATGGGCCATGGGCCGTTCAAAACTATTCTGACCATGACGAAAAGAGACGGCGCTATATGGGCTGCATGTTTATCTTTTTTTTTTCTATAGTGAGGCGAAACGAGATAGGCGTATATAGTTTGTAAGACGCTATCCCTTTCTGTGTATGGTTGATGATATATCCAGGGTTGTGTGTTGTGTCCCATTGAAAGTAAATTTAATTGCCCCTTGTAATTATTGCTTTCCAGGAATCATGTAACTTTTAAGTAATGTGAAAGGTTAACAGGCAGGTACTGAAATATTACGTGCTAATCATCATTGGAATTTCCGTTCTCAGTTGCCAGGCTATGATTTATTTGAATTTGAAATAAATTTTTATAACTTTCAAATTTTAACATGTAAATGAAATCCTCAGCCCCCAGGGGGATATCCCAGTGAGGATATTATTGTGCTCTGCTTGTAACAAAAAAGGAATATAATAAAACATTTACTTAAGTGTTTAAATTTAAGTAATGCAGTCAATAAAATATTATGTAATAATAACAAGTTGCTATCAGCTGCCTTCGTGTATCATTTTTGAGAAATTTATAGATCTTATTTACTATGTCATCTTTATTTTGTACAGCAGTTGTGTGAAATTTCACTGCAAGTGCGTTTTACCATAATATTACTATACATTTACCTATATACAATATATGCATACTTTTAAAATATTTTATATGGGAAGTATTTATTTAAAAATACTTCAACGATGTTGTCTCCTTCATAATGTACATGCAACCCACCTTACACTACAAAACTGCAAACAATAAAAATTATGCAAATCATAAACATTATTTATTTTGTGCCCTCCAAGAGATGTCCGATTCCTGCTCTGCTTGTAACTGGCGAATAAAGTAGCGTTGTATGTACTCGCGCTGCATATATGTATAGAGATAGCGCTATTCCTTTTAGTGGGTCACAAACTAACCCGATACTTGATACCCACGGTCAAAACCATAACCTGAAATAATTCCACAACCATGATAACTACTAACTACTGAACTGACAACTGAAAACTTAAAACTAGACAACCAGACAACCAGCCAAATAGCCAGCAGCCAGTGGCAACTGGCAACTGGTGGCAACTGTAGCCGACAGTCATGTTGCCAGTTGCCGGCCCGCGAAGTAACTATTATATACCTATACAACGAAATAACCAAATAACCATATAACCGTTTAACAACCAGTTATTCAGAGGGTAATAACCAGTTGGTTGTGTTATTGAAATTCTAGCCAGTTGCCCAAGACTATTACATGATGAAGATCGATTTATAGTTTTAGGAATAATTTCTTGAGAGTATTGGAGGGGCTAGTTTCCTTTGATTAATAATTCCAACCAAACTTTGTAAAAAAAGTCATATATTTATTACATAGTTTCTTTTCAATTATAATATGTATATTGAAACATTATATACAGGGTTTAATATAATAATAAGTTTTATACCAAAGTTTATGAAAAAAGATATACTTTTATTACATTGTTTTGTTCCTAGAAAAATATTTCTGTGGGTATTTAAAAATAAATGACGACCTGTTATAATATATACGATATTACACATTACACGGAAAAAATATAATTTACTTTCCAGTAGTCGTAATATCTCCCACAATTTGATCCGTCACAAATTTTGCAAGCTCTTTCGACATGCGATACCGTGCCAAAAATTCAGAATCATCCCAAATGACCATATTATTAACACGGGGTCGAAATGTTTTTGGCTTTCGCTGTAAAACATATTGCATGACGAATTCATCTTCACTACTGTCATCTTCGATAATATTAATCATGATTAATAATCGTTTCGTAACAACACTCAACAGAAGAACCTTACGTATAGAACTGTCAAATATGTCAAAATGGCGGAGTAACTCGAGAATCGCGAATAACTCGCGAGTAACTCTCGGATTTCGGGAAGTTAAAACAAAAGTTAAAAGTGACGTAAAACCAGGAGTTAAATTGATTGAAAAACGCATTTTGGTGAAATTTAACTTTAGTATTTACTTTTATTCTTACTTTTACTATAGCTAGCGTTGAAACAGACGGCCCTTAGTGTGTAAGATGAAGATAACCCAACCCGTCGTGTCGGTGTACAAAGCTTGACATTCGAGTCTAGGTAAACTGCACTCTGCCGAATTTGACATACGAATACAGGCAAATTAAAGAACTTGATTTTGTGCTTTCAACTAGTCAAAATAAAAACAAATTATATTAGTAATATATATAAATTATAGTAATAATATTAGTTGTAGGATAATGGAGTTGCGGATTATTGAGAGAGCACTTTAAAAATTGCATATTTTGCACAATATTGTTGGTGTTCGAAATTAGTGAACACTTCTAAATAACAATAATAATGCTTGGTTAATTTATATGTCAGCATTTTGTGGGATAGCAACACAAGGTTGCTTATAATAATCATTTATTACAGAAGATATGCAGGGGCAGTGCAATGCAATGTAATGCATTCCAAGGTTACAAAAATACACTTAGGTTAAAGACATTTAAAGCAACGTTTCAATTCTGAATGGTGGTCTTACCAGTCATGAACATGGTGCATTTATAAACCAAATAAAATCAATTAAATTTAATCGCCCACGCTGGATTTCGAACCTGCGACAACTGGGTCCAAAGCCAAAAGGCTAGCACAAACACATCGATAAAAGTTATATTTACAAACCAAAGAAAAGATAGACCAGCCCATGAGGGCGAGGGGAACAAACCAACTTGCGTGGCGTGGGCATGTCCCTATCAGTAATTTATCAGTAAATGAATCCGACAGTCAACTCGCATTGTAGAATCACTATTTAGGGGGTATTTCACTATGTCGGGCTAAATATCTGACTAGCTATCCGTTGGCTGGCTTTAAAGATCAGAATAACTTCGTTATTCAACGTTTCACCATTGTTTCGAGCTTCCGGATAGATAACACTCGAAATAACTGGCAACATCGCAAAATGTTTATAGTTACTCCATCTACTGCCACGGCTGTCATGCGTCACAGTCCGCACACCGCGAAGTGTGCATTTTTTTGGTTATGTTATGTTGATTATCAGGTCATTTTAGATAGATTCGTGTCGAATTAATACATTGTTTCTTATTTTGAACACAATCAAATAATTCAGGATGGATCATACAAGCATTCAAATTCATTCAACAAAATTCGACTCACTTCTGAGCTGTCAAACTCGGAATGTTTTGACGCCATCTTTGATTCGAGGAATAGCGCCTAACGTGAAGTTCGAGCACTGATTAGTCAAATCGAACTTTAACCCGAACGTTAGCGTTATTCAGATATAGTGAAAACGAAAAAATGACTAATCCGCGGATTAGTGCTTAGTCAGAACATAATCAGAGATAGTGAAATACCCCCTTAGTCTTATGAATAACTAGTGCTTTTTACAATAGCGAGCGAATTCCTCTCCTCGTAATACACATAATTGAGAATCCTAAATGACGCGAAAGAAGTTTGGACATATTTTCAAAATCGAATATTTCGTTACAGTATTTTAGTTAGACACTTTTACAAATGTTTTTGTTGTTATGTTTGAAAAGAACGTTAGGGCGTATCTATGCCTTCCTAGGTCAGTGGTTGTTACTGATGATGTTTGTAACTTGTCGCTATTCCTGAGCATGATGACAGATCGCCAACAGGCAAATTGTAACAGTTCTGGTAAACTAAATTAAGCCAAGGAAGTTCGTTGGCGATCTGCAGTCGTTCTAGGGATCGATGACAAGTTACCGACATTATCGATAAAACCTTTAGCGATGTGCCTGCGCTAGGGGTCTAGAAAGAGTGGTTACTGCGGTGCTGTCGGTTGCGGTACAATAAGAATAAAGTTTGTTTGCTAACCGAGCGAGGAATAGTAGTCACTAAACGAAGAGAGGTGGTCACGGAACTCGGCGGCCGTGGACAGCGCCAGGAACACCTGACTTCGCCGTCCATCAGCGCCAATCTGGAACAACATACAACAAACAGTGTTTATATAATGTACTTACATTTAGTACAGACAATAGAAACTGTGGAGAAGTGAGTTAGTTAAGAGCTTCACAGATGCACTCATAGAGGGCAGTGCAAAGAGCTTGCTTGGAAGTCCGTAAGATGGCAGCTAGTGGCCAGTAGTCGCCAGGGCCAGTGAGAATGCTCCCAGACAAACTTACTGTCCCCAGATCTCATTTAGCCAGCTTCTAGTTAGGTCGACTATCGAGTCACCATTGTAATACGCGAAGTATTAACAAATCCCTGATTTAACACAAAGAACCTATTATTTAAAATCTCCTTCCACGACGAGTTGGAGAACTGTTTGTGGGAACACAACAGAAACATAAGAGAGATATAGCATGGAAACATGCTGACTGTCGCTGAGCTATGGCCAAACTGCACTGACTAATGAAAATTATGCATTTTTAAATAATACACCTTTGGAAAAACTGGATGGGAGGTCATTTTTCAATAAAGGAAAGAGAGAAGGTTCTGTAAAGTGTTTGTACCGCAGGGCAAAGCTGCATTGGATCGAGAGGCTGGAGAGATCAATTGTCTCTCTCAACTAGCCTCTCCGAATCCGGCCCGCCACGCAGCTTATTTATTTGATGAAACTATTTAACCCTGAATGTATAAATGAATGTTTATATTGATACTTTTAAATATTTATTTATTTTATTTTTTATGTAAACACACTTTTAAATTTAATTTTTATTTCTTATATAATAATTTCAAATATGTATCAGTTACACTTATCTACTGCACTGTTTATGAGTATTTTATAGAAATGTATATGCAAAAGTATTTAACCCTTGTAATGCCATGGGTAAAATTCCAATTGCCTGCAGCACACCGGCTGACAATATTTTTATTTTTTTTAATTTTTTTATTTCTTTTTATTTAGGAAGCAAACAGTCATACAGTAAAAAAATTATAACAATAAACATTAATATGTTCTAGACCAATTAAGTTCCATTAAATTAAATGTAGACTTAGTATTTTTTACCTACACAACATATGAAATGGCAAAAAATAAACATAATAAAGAAATACATAAAATTAAAAACAAAAAGAAAAAATACAACTTTTCGCATAGCTATACTATTCACTACGGGTGATAATAATGTACTTTTCACAACAAAAAAATCGAATAAAATAAAAGTATTTTAATTTATTAATTTAATTTTTAATTAATTTTTTTTTTAATTTTTTAATTTTTGTAATAACTTACTTATTTTTTGTAAAATTATGCCTTTGTAAAAAAAAATGTTATGAAATTTGTATATATCTCTGTGTTTTACCCAGGATAGTTACTTACGTTCAGAAATGTGTTTTATTTTTTACAATAATTTTATTGTAAAAAATAATGTGATTCTAAACGATAGTAGAATTAGAAAAAATAATAATTAACATTTTTAGAAATTCTTTTGATTTTTTTCCTATACCAAAATATTTTCCATGGAAGAATATTATTTTCTCCATAAAAATAATTTAAAACTGAAAACGTCCTTAAAACTGAAAATGTTCTTATTAATGGATACAAATCATCCCCTATAATTGTAACTTCCGGTGTACCACAGGGTTCAAATCTTGGCCCCCTGCTTTTTCTTATATTCATAAATGACCTTGGCTCGAAATTAAATTGTGATTATGCTTTTTTCGCCGATGATCTTAAAATTTTTCGTAAAATCAAGTCTGTTTCCGATCATCAACTGCTTCAAAACGACCTCGACACACTTAATAACTGGTGTACTGTCAATGATATGCACTTAAATGTTGAAAAATGTTACATTTTAAACTTCACTAGAAATAGAATTATAAAGGATTTTTCTTATGTTATTAATAATATTATTCTCAAAAAAGTGTCTTCAATAAGAGATCTAGGAATCACTCTTGATTCTAAATTCATATTTGATGTACACATTAACGACATTAAGTGCAAATCATTAAAAATGATGGGATTTATTCACAGAATATGTAAACCTTTCCAAGATCCTCAATCAATTCTAACTCTTTACAATGCCTTTTAATTAGAAGTAAACTTGAATATGGAAGCTCTATTTGGAATCCACATTACTGCAAATATGAAAACATTGTAGAATCCATTAAAAAAAAATGCTAAGGACGGGTTGTTTCGGAGAATTTGAACAATTCATCAAATTTCAACGTTCATTTTCGGGTTCTGTGAAAGACTTATTCAAGTTCTGTTTTTATATCAATGTAGGCTAGTTGCTTGACAAAACTGAAATAAAAACAGAACTTGAAAAAATCTTTCACAGAACTTGAAAATGAACGTTGAAATATGATGAATTGTTCAGATTCTCCGAAACAACCCGTCCTAAGAATGTTATCCTTCAAATGTGGATTACATGACCATCTTAGATCATATGACGTACGTCGTGATTACTTCAAGATTGATACACTTAAAACTAGAAGGCAATTGACTGATCTCATATGTTTACATAAAATTATTCAGTCAACTTGATACTACATTATGTCTTAGCAATATTAAAATAAATGTCCCCAATTCGCATTGTTTAAGACGCCATAATATTTTTCACCTGAATACATTTATAAATAATATCGCCTACTTTAGCCCTCTGACCCAGATGTGTCGACTGTATAACAAGATAGAGTGTGCTGAAATAGATATTTTCGTCGATAATTTGTACAGATTCAGAAAAAAAGTTCTGGAGCTATTAAAAAATATTAGCTAATTCATTGTGTCAATTTTCTCTCTATCCATACCTCTCGTATTTCTTATGCCTCTTACCAACTGTAATAATGTAATATGTTACTTGAGCGAGCTTGTATATGATTGTGTATTTTATTTTTATTTGTTGATGTTTTTGTTTTCTAATTGTATGTATCTGTATTTAATTTTTTGTATCTTTATTTAATTGTAGATTTTTGTAATTGTACAATAACTGAGTTTTTATAAGTGGATTGTTCTCACGTCAGTGTGATCATCTGTAAAACCCAGTATAAATAAATAAATAAAAAACATTGAAATTTAGAAAAAAAAGTTATTTTTTAATTGTACTATCATGTAGAATCACCTCCCGAAGTTTGTGCACTTTACTACCCTGTATATTGAGACTTACGAAAATGTTCATGAATTTTATTATATTTTAAAGCTAAATAAGCATTTTTCACAATAAAAATAAGTCATATAAGAATTTTCTGTAAATAAATACGGTACTTATGAAAATCGAAATTACGACATTTGACACGGAATTTCGCGATGTGCTTTTTTACAAATAAAATAAACATATTTGCAAGTGACGAAATGACGAGCTACAATAATGTTAAGATACATTATTTCCTTGTCAAGCGAATAAGATATATTTTAGTACGCTAGGAGCATTTTTAAGGTTCAAAATATCACAATGGATTTATTGGCATACTAAGGGTTAACGAGCATAAATAAAAATATCTACACAGGTAAAGCATATTGAATCTGAAGGATGGTAGGCTGTTTTGATATTTGATTGGTTGTTGGGAGAACTGCGACTTACTTCTGCGACCTTGATGAATCTGCCACGTCGGTTTTGCTTGACGTCCAGGTAGAACCTCTTGGACTGTATCTGCAGCATCTTGGTAGCCAGCTCCTGCTCCTGCTGAGCTTGCTGACCTGAAACGCACAGTAAAACAGTCAAAATTAAACAAATACAGACATTTCTCATGGACAACAGACACTAAACGCTCCGAGGTTAGTCAACCAACGGAGAAATCTTTTCATTCAGCAGTTTCCAAGAGGAACTATCGATGGGCCTCGATGTTGACAGGGTCGGTCCTGTGCGGAGGCAATCGGAGCAGTCTGCTCCGGGCGCCGAATTACCGAGCATATAAAGACTACAGAGGCCCTGAGGGATATTATATTACTCAGAGGAAAATAATTGTCATCTTTGGGGATGCTGTGTGGAGGGTTTTTTAAAGGAGAGGAAGGAGAAGATGTTCTGGGAAGGAAAAAGGTATGAGGGGTGGGTAGGTAACTAGGGATCAGTGAGTCCAGGAGTTACGTATAAATATATCCCTCCCGCTGCAGCGCAAGGTAGTCTCTCCATCTGGCACGCCACGCAGGTAGTGGGCAGGCGCATCCCGAACACATCTCACTTGATGAACCCGGGTACTCCTGCTAAATCACCAAACGTAGCCAACCACTTGCGTGATCTATGGCAGAGGTGTTGGTTATCCAATAAATGGTAATATAAATTCCCAAACCTGCCTCCCAAATTGTGGAGTTGATGTACAAAAAGTGTTATATATTTCATATTTGTAATAAACATTTACTTTGTGGCTCGTCATAATTTACAATAAAAAGATACAAATTTGTTTTAGACGACTTTAATTTTAATTACACTCTACCGGTTTCGGAAGCACCCTTCGTTCGTCAGGAGAATATTAAAACTGAATATTGAGAATATTGAAACAGTTTTAATATTCTCCTGACGAAGGAAGGGTGCTTCCGAAACCGGTAGAGTGTAATTAAAATTAAAGTGGTCTAAAACAAAGTTATATATTTCAATGGTTCCATGATAACTCTTCAAAATGACAATTCAACACATCTTTAAAAGTTGATTAAAAGTGATAAAACAAAAAGTAGGTTAAATAGTCACATATGAAACCTATTTAACCTAGTTTTTGTTTCATCACTTTTCATAACTTTATAACACTTTTTATATGTGTGTCGAATCGTCATTTTGATGAGTTATCCGGTCACCATATCGTCGCTCTAGTTCGTTTTTGTCCAACAGAACGTTTTTGTGGCGAAATTGAGTTCAGTATGCAGTTGTTTTTTTTTTAAATATTTTTTATGTGTTTTCAAGACGCAGTTTGTCTAAAGTCCACCAAAAATAAAACAACATTCCGAGCGTGTTTATCCAACACTTTGTCCTACATCCAAATTAAAAACGTGTTTTCTGCGTAATTTTAAACATTTTGAACTAATTTTGGTTAAAAATAATAATTTCTATCACTTAAAATCATTTTAGTAAGCTTAGAGTGAGCTAATTTCATTGTATATGCGTTTTTCGTAAAAAAACTTTGAAGCGCTATTTCTCCTGATTTACATTTTGGTCTGTTGGACAAAAATGAACTAGAGTGACGATATTTCAATGGAGTAATATAATTTAGAAAGTGTTATTCTCTTACCCGAGTCAAAGTTATTACTTCCCCCTTCCATACCTGGACCATGGTACTCTGAAAGTAGACACAATTCATCTGTTAATAATTACATATTCAAAACACAATAATATATTATAAACACATGGCAGGTTTAAGGTTTGACATGACATCTGGCACAGGCATGCCCGGTTGGTGTACGTTGCGATGCTGAAGGGTGTGGGGAATTGATAGAGATGGGGTGGAGGAAGGTTTCGAAGTGCCAGTCTATTCAGATATCGTCACTTAACATGGCTAAAGCCATCTCAAGTTACGTTCCAATTCTAAAAGGTGGCTTTTCACCAGAGCGATATTGATTGTGTATACCACACTTAGATTATAGGACAGTAGCAATTAAACTGCAACTCTGATTCAAGGAACTATAAAACTTTCGCTTTAAGGCGAAGCTTAATGCAAAATCACTATTTTGATTAATCTTTATAACGAATTGGTGTATATTATGAATACCAAAAATATGCTTTAGATAAATTGAAGGTTTTCCTATCGTTTTGCTTGAGTAGAATACAAATAAAATAATGAATTACTCAATAAAAAATATAAATGTAAACTACTAAAAAAATATTTTTACAATAGAAATGTGTGATCGCGTAAAGAAAACAACTTTAAAAAAAATACAGTATTATAGCTAAGATTATCTGTGACAGTTTCACTTGATTAACTTTTTTGCTTTCTTATAAAATTATTTACAAAATAAATAAAAACCAGTTTTATGCTTGAAATCGAACGTTTCTAGACTCCGTTTGTCAAGCGATTTTAATGACTATTACCTATAGTATAAGGTATACCAAGAATATACACATTTTTAGCTTGTAGCTTCCTTTTTTTAAGTTAATTTTTCAAAATTGTAAGAATGGGTTTTATCACAGATTCATTAAATTTCAAAGATAATTTTCAAGTTCTGCTAAAGTCTTATTCATGTTCTATTATTGTGAAGCAACCGGCCCATTATGAAATGATAACAGAATTTGAATAGAACTTAAATAAATTTTAGATAGTAAAGTATTGTAAAATATTACATTTTTAACAGAAAATTATTTTAATTACTATTTTTGCAAATTTGGAACTGATTTGTCGAGAATACAGACTAACCCCATTGACGTATTATATTTAGATGAGACACAAAGTGAAAAAATTACTTCCACTTTTTTACGTCCAATTTGACCTCCAACTCTCTAATACCAAATGACCGGAAACTAGTGCACCCCTCGCACTGCTACTCGTAATAATAGTGGGACATGTTTCAACGATATATTAATATGCAATACTGCCTCTTTGAGTATTCCGTGATTTTTCAAGATATTCTAGGTCTGCACTAGAAATAATAATATAAATAACATAAGAGCACAAATGAATATCATATTTTAAGTGAAATATGAACAGTGCAATATTTAATCTCGTTCATATTCAGTATAATATTATGGTATCAAATAACGTACCTATGACTTAGTGAACATGATAGGTAATTATATTCATTTAATGTCATACACAATATTAATGTGTCAATGAAGTTGCGTAACTAAACTGAAAGTAACACTGTTGAAATAACGTAATTGAAAAAGTAACATAATTTAAAGGTAACATAATGAAAAAGTAACATAATAAAAAGTAACATAAGGAAAAAGGAAACATAATGGAAAAGGTAACATAATGGAAAAGATAATATAATGGAAAAGGTAACATAATGGAAAAGGTAATGTAATGGAAAATGTAACATAATGGAAAATGTAACATAATATAAAAGATAACATAATGGAAAAACTAACTTAATGGAAAAGGTAACATAGTGGAAAAGGTAACACAATGGAAAAGATAATATAATGGAAAAGATAATATAATGGAAAAGGTAACATAATGGAAAAGGTAATGTAATGGAAAATGTAACATAATGGAAAATGTAACATAATAGAAAAGATAACATAATGGAAAAGATAACATAATGGAAAAGATAACATAATGGAAAAGCTAACTTAATGGAAAAGGTAACATAGTGGAAAAGGTAACATAATGGAAAAGGTAACACAATAGAAAAGGTGGCATAATGAAAAAAGAACCTAATAGAAAAAGTAACATAATCAAATGAGATTAAAAGAATTTGGCATTAATGAGATTAAAAGAATTTCAGGCATTCTCAGACTATAAAAATATTATCATTTGTTATTTCGGATACTGGCATTATAGCTAGCTCTCTCATTCAAAATTTAGGCGTATTAGATCTGTCAAAGAATTTATATATAAAAATGCAAAAATCAGTCATTTTAAATACATGTAGGATTACGAAAGATTTAAAAAAAATTTATATTGAGGGATCAGTAGGATTTATAGGTCCAGTTAGGAGTTCTACTGAGCCGAACCCTCTGATATGAAAATATCTGAAGTCGGTGAATTATTTTCCCATTTGATCTCTGGTGATTTGACGTGTTGTTCTTCTATTGTTTTGTATTTACTATGCTTAAATAATGCACTTGCATAATGTAGATTGACTAGATGATCATTTGTGGAAAAGTGTGTGGAAGGGTTTAGTTTTTCCTGTGGGGAAGATTTAACCCGGACATAAAGTCGGAAAATTATAAAAAAAAACAGATAAATAATTTTAAAGAGACACTTGCTTGTGTATTGGTGTACTGGATGGATTAAAAATATTTTTTTAAGAAAGCTGAACAACGAAACAAAAAAATATAAAAAGGAGATTGTCGAATTGAATTGCAAGTCTAAATTTATACGGATTTGATAAACGTCGCTACGCACCATCATTCGGAATATGCGAGGTAAAAGGGGACTGCAGGCGGGTGTTCCAAATTAGTTTGAAAAACTTTTTTGAAACTTCAATACTATCGGTGTGCATATATACATTCAAACGAGTCCTCTTCAAAATGATTTGCCTGTACCTATCGCAAAGTAACACAATATCTAAAGATATTTTTTCAAATTCAAATTCGTTCTTATTCAAAATACTTAACTCTAAATTCGACTGTTGTGAACTCCTGCAACTTATAAACATACATACACCCACAGTAACAACACGACAAAATACAATATTCTACAGCAGCACACATAAGCGTAACTACATTGCCCACTCTCCGATACAACGACTTCACACCATGGGAAATCATTACTTGGGTGATGTTGACATATTCAATACCAACTTGGCAAGTTTTGTGGATCATTTAAAACATTTATTTCAACAATACTCCTAAACACATCATGTAAACCTACAAATAGCTGTAATTTTCTGTTTTTGTTTCTTGTGTTTGTATGACTTGTTGCATAGCTTTTATCAAATGTAATTTTATTCTTATTTTTTATGTTTCAAAGTATCTGTCAAATTAAAATTATACTACCAACCATGTAAAAGCCCTCTGGGCGTTAAATAAATAAATTTGACGTGATATCTGGCACAGGCATGCCCGGTTGGTGTACGGAGGAAGGTTTGGAAGTGCCAGTCTATTCAGATATCGTCACTTAACATGGCTAGAGCCATCTCAAGTTACGTTCCAATTCTAAAAGGTGGCTTTTCACCAGAGCGATATTGATTGTGTATACCACACTTAGATTATAGGACAGTAGCAATTAAACTGCAACTCTGATTCAAGGAACTATAAAACTTTCGCTTTAAGGCGAAGCTTAATGCAAAATAACTATTTTGATTAATCATTGGTGTACAGTATGATAATCTGGGCGTTAAATAAATAAATATTGAAACAAAAACAATAATGGATACGAAAACAAATTAACTCGAAACATGATAAATTTATGGTTGAATTGCAGTTCTTAGAACACAATCACAGGTGAGAATACTGCGCCTGTTCTTCCAGTGTCACCAATGCGAAGTCGAGAGTCACGCCGTTTCCCGCAGGGGTAGGCAGAGAGGACAGACCGCCACACAACTCTGTCTCGACAAACATTTCTTGTTTCACTCACATAAATAAATTGTCTCATATAATATACTCTTCTGTTATTCTAACTCGAATCAAGTATTTGATCCACTTGATCATACCATGCCTTCCTCGGACACCCTTGATTTCTTCTACCATTCACTTTTGTGTAATATAGTCCCTTATCAAGTTCGTCTGCCCCTTGTTCAAACCATCTATGCGTCCCTTTCTTAATCTTGCTCATTGCGCTTGTAACACAGTCAAACGTGGTTTTAGAAGACACGCGCCTCAGGGATTTCATTCCTACAGCCTTCAGTCTACTTTACTTCTTCAGCCAGACAGGGTTGGTACCAGCACTCCACTGTGGACTGCTACCTTCGTTCATCTGGACAATGTTTTACTAGTGCCAACATCAATGGAGCTTCCTGCACGCATCCTGCTTCCAACATCCCAATCAGCCAATCCATCTCTCGTAAACGTACTTCCTAAATACACAAACTCATCCACCTGCTTAAAATATTCCTTATTCACAACTATATTGCACACTGTTTTCGTACTCTCTCTTTCAAACGCAATGACTTTAGACTTAATTATTTATACATACTTTGTTCATCCTAGACACAAGAGACTTTAGATCTTTCATATTATTAGAAATCAACATCGCATCATCAGCATACAACAGGCAACATGATTATGGATTGTTCAAATCAAAATAAAAACAATCATTATAATTACGCTACCAAACATTCCAGGGTATTGTAGACACCAAAGATCCAATGAACCCTGCATGGAATTGATGCAATGACATTAAATGGAGTACCAGTTAAACAATGCACTTAAATTCAAGGTTAGGAATTATTCAATAAAATTTATTGTTCAAATAGCCCACCCCTTCAAAACTATGAAATACATTAACCATGCGAAATCATATTTAAAATTAAAGACAGGCGAAAGGAAAACCAACCAGTGGCAATGCCATTCAAAGCATAAAGTTATTGGTAGTTATTGCAATAATGGATATAATAAAACTAGAGTAACCTTACGAAATTTAATGTAATAATAAAACACGATATTTTTTCAATTCATTGTGAGTGGAGAACGGTTGTTTTATTCAACTGTCATGATATGGTTTGGAAGTGACAATATCGGCGGACATTCGATTTGGATTGTTAAAAACTAATTTGCAAAAAGATTCTCTCCTTACTACATTCAAAGGCAATTAAATTATTGCGAGATGTCAAATAAGTGGCCTATAGGATTCCTGTTGGAAAGAACAAAGAAAGTGCTAGAGAAGAGAGTTTTAGGGGGAAAATAGCAACGGTATCCATTCCCGACCTGTGTTAGCTGCCATCGTCCCTTATTGTTGGCCGAGATCAGGAACCCGGCTGATCTAACCAGACTATTGATAACCAGATTTCGCCGTCTTTCCGAAAGTGAAAAAGCCGACAATGTCAGAGAAATCGATAGGCCGCCGCAGCCGACGGAGAATTATAACCTATTTCACTTTGCACTGTCCTAAAAGTTATCCAATTGACACGGTAAACTGGCGAATTACAAGCCGCCTGACGGACGGCGAATTGCATCCAACAAAAACGTATTCGCCATCTTGAAACAAGAACAATGAGATATTTACATTTTTATTTGCGATGGAACTACCGCGCGGATATTGGTGAAAACTGGTCGAGAACGGAGCGGAATACATTTTCTATCGTATTAATTCAATTAAAAATACATACTCTGACTAGATACGCCTTCGTCACCGCTTCCAATATCCGACATGTCAACCCTCACCGAGTTTACTCGCCACAAATTTCCCGAGCAGATGTACAGATTACAGATGGAGCCAAGGCAATATACTCCGATTGTCGTTGACCTAGGCCAATTTTTTTTTAATTTGAATTTATTTCTTAACTCTCTACCTCTTTTTAAGGAATTATTTATTTTTAAAAATACTATATATTCTTCGCAACAATATTTATAAACTTTTTAATATAAGTCAAGTTTTAATGCTGCGTATACTTGTGATTTATGGTTCTGCTCGTGCTTCGGCTCGCAAGTGCAGGATGAGATAGTTAAAAACTTTATAATAATAATTTGATTATATTCTTACTTGAAGTTATATGTTCAAGTTGGAATCTGATTGGATACAAATGTAAACTGCATACAGGTTAGGAATTTTTAGTTTTGAAAACTTAATAACTTTGTAATCACATGTTTTTTACTTGATAAAAACTATTATTTGCATAATAAGCCAATTAGTTTCGACACTGCTCGTGTCATCATCGGGAAACAAATTACACATTTATAACAATAATTATTATCAATCTAAAATATTATTGCATAATTGATTTAATAATAATATTAGTAATTGGTTAATTTATATAGCGCTATTTTGGTTAAAAATCACCTCAAGAGCGCTGTAAAAAATATTTTTAAATTAATAAATACATCTGCCTTAAAACTAGCAATCATAATAACTATTTGCATATTACATCTAAGACTTATTTCTAGTGACTTACGACTAAGGCCTTTAACTACTATCTTAATGACATATATATTTACATATGTAGAGACTTATAACTAACAAACTTACATTTAAAAATACGTTAATAAATACTCTTTCTAATATTAGTAGCGCCAGAAGCAGAAGGAAGTTCTACAATATTAATTGTAAATTGTATTTATTGTTTGTGAAAAGAGATCATTAGAAATTTCTAATTATTAATTCCTATAGCACATATAAATTATTTGAAATAACTTATGGCATATGGACGACGTGCTCGGCATAATACCTATCATGCTAACTATAAAGAGTATTAGTCAAAAACAACAACTTTTCAGAAGAGCGATTTCAACTTTATAATCCGTATACTTCTATTGGGTTATTGAGTAACAAATGCCTATTTTTGATTGAAATATATATTTTTGTGATATTTTTTTTTATTTTGATAATTCATTTATTTAAGTTATCCCAGAGAATGGAAAAAATAAAAATTTAAAAAATCTATTTTTTCTATGATTCACATTCGAGTTTGATAGTTCGGTCGTGAGTTGTTTATTTATGGTTCGCTCTAAACAAACGAGGGAGCACAACATTTCTCGATCTTTTAAAATAATAATTAATCTGTGGAGTAGATTTTTATTTTGATTTAACTTCAATCTAATAAAGTGTTATTTTGGTACATTAATTTTAGAAAAACAAAAAAATCGCCTATTCAAAAGTATCTTCCTTACAAAGCATTAAAAAAAAGTTTAAGCACAAAATTGTCTTAGATAATGATAATATTTTGAACTACTAATTTCTGAACACTGTTTGGAATATCAACGTATAAAAATAGTGGTTTTTTAAACATGCGTGCATTTTCCTATGAGCCATCTCGGTGTTACCATTTAAAACTTTTAAACGATCGTAGTGCCATAATTTTTTGTCTACTGCAAAATAATGTCAGACTGTGTACAAAATATTCATTACAATCATAAATTAACTACTCATATTAAAGTGAGTTGAAATTGGGTTTTCACGTTAGTACTGCACTAATTTATATTATTATTTTGACAGTCCTTGAACATAGTTCTGGCAACACTTGATACTAATATTATTGTCTATGAATCGCGTCTGACATTTCTTTTTTCATAACCTCGGGTTTTGAAAAAATGTAGTTTTCCGTTTTGTGAAAGAAAATGTTCATAATTTAAGCTAAAACCCGATACAAAGTGATGAATTTTAACATAAACATCAACAATGAAAACCTGAGAGTGTAAAACACGTTCGTTTGACACGATTTTCTGGACTTTCAGTGACTGACGTGTTATTGTTTATAATTTGTTTGCCAAAACATTAGTTACAATGTCTCTTCAAATACCGATACCGGGAGAGGTGCTGCCCAATATCCTCGAGATTCCCATGCCGGGATCGAATAATGGCGGCAACACCAGCGATAAAGGAAAACCACGACTATCGGATATTCCTGTGCCCTTCGATGCGCGTTATCCTCCGCCTCCCTTTTTAGCCGCTAAATATGAAGAAGGACTTAATGGGTCGGGGCGGATAGCCCAACAAAATACGCAAAACATCGATGTTTTCTTCGGGCACACGGCAGAGAACAAAACTGTCTTCAACAAGTTCGAGGACAGCAACATCAATGTTAGTATTCATATTTCCTACACATTTTTTTGTATTATGTGTAAATAGTAATCAAATTTCTCCCTGCGCCGTGGTTTATAAATCGAGTTAATATTTGTATTATCCTAGAGATATTTCATTAGTAAGTATTTGTTCAATTTGCCAAGCAGAGGTTCCTCTGCTACGAATCCGAAGGTCGCAGGTTCGAATGCCGGCGTGCGCAAGAAAATTTGTTATATTTGATATCGGTCATGTATTGCATAAGTAACGTAATTTTTAATATGTGTTAGTTTACAACCCTTTTCAAATTGTTTTTTTAGGTTCGGTTTAAGGGTGAGATAAGATTTTGTTTAAAAATGGTGGCTCCCAAATTCAATTTTTGGGCATACTTGAGAGTTCTACACGTTTAGCAGCTGGTCAATTTTGAAGAATCTTCTAGCCCAGTTCTTGGAAGCCAGATTTACTCAGGCTTATAAATTTGTCATTTAGATGTTTATAAAATAAAATGTACTAACAACTCTATCTATATTCCAGACTCCTTCCGTGCCAGTTCCCTCCCCACCAGTGACTCCAAAGGTCACCTTGCTCGGAGTAGAGAATGCAAGAAAACGTCTGAAGGCATTCTCCATACAGAAAAAGCAGACATCGTTACTCACTTCCGCCGGATCACCCAAATCATCAGCACCATTGTCCCGTAAGTCAAGATTAATCATATTTACTCTCTAAAACTCTTTTGACTTCGGTTGCCATCTTTCCCGAACATAGACGTTCAAATTGGTAGACCAGCTGACCAGAGAAAGGGGAACAAACCAAGTTGTGTGGAATCCGGGAGGCGTCGTGACCGTCTCCCTTTCTGTGATTTGTCAATAAATGAATCTGACAGTACACAGGCAACTCGCATTGTAATATCACTATTCAGTCCTCGAAAATAAAATCTGCTTACGAATTACTAGTCCTTTTTACAATGGCGCGCAAATTGCTGGCTGTTTTAAAACAACTACAAATCCTAACTCAGAAAAACAAAAGTTGTTTCCAAAATTGAATAATTTGTTTTACTAGCGCCGCGTTTAAAGCAATCATTCAGATCCTGCGTAGAAAAATCCCACAATGTACTACGCTGCAAATCTTTGCCTTATTTTAGTGAAGTTTTCTGCGCAGGATCTGGTTATTTTAATGTGCACTCTTCAGCGGTCAACGTACGACTGATGTCGTAGTTTATTCAAATCATTCTCGAACCCTCCTGGTGCCGAAAATATGATCACGCGGTTTGCCTCCAGCTCGTCCAAATGATACCCAGATTTATCCATCAATAGGCATCCGAATTGATGGATAAATCTGGGTATCATTTGGACTTCCGCCGGATCACCCAAATCATCAGCACCATTGTCCCGTAAGTCAAGATTAATCATATTTACTCTCTAAAACTCTTTTGACTTCGGTTGCCATCTTTCCCGAACATAGACGTTCAAATTGGTAGACCAGCTGACCAGAGAAAGGGGAACAAACCAAGTTGTGTGGAATCCGGGAGGCGTCGTGACCGTCTCCCTTTCTGTGATTTGTCAATAAATGAATCTGACAGTACACAGGCAACTCGCATTGTAATATCACTATTCAGTCCTCGAAAATAAAATCTGCTTACGAATTACTAGTCCTTTTTACAATGGCGCGCAAATTGCTGGCTGTTTTAAAACAACTACAAATCCTAACTCAGAAAAACAAAAGTTGTTTCCAAAATTGAATAATTTGTTTTACTAGCGCCGCGTTTAAAGCAATCATTCAGATCCTGCGTAGAAAAATCCCACAATGTACTACGCTGCAAATCTTTGCCTTATTTTAGTGAAGTTTTCTGCGCAGGATCTGGTTATTTTAATGTGCACTCTTCAGCGGTCAACGTACGACTGATGTCGTAGTTTATTCAAATCATTCTCGAACCCTCCTGGTGCCGAAAATATGATCACGCGGTTTGCCTCCAGCTCGTCCAAATGATACCCAGATTTATCCATCAATTCGGATGCCTATGGTCCCCATATATCGGTGCTGTCACCGTTATCGAGACAATTTCTCTAAAATACTTGCCTAAAATGTCTCGATTAACCCATTGACCCCCAAATTGGTAACCTAAAAAATTGGCCCCAGCCTCCGAAATAATTTTGTACCCTAAATTTTAAATCTACAATAGTGTACTACATTTATTATAACTTTTAAACCCTATGTTTAAACGAAATATTTTTTTTTTATATTTGCTTGTGTATTTGATCAAGTTATGTAAAAAATATATATTGAGTTTAAAGAAATATATATACATATATATATATATATATTTTTTATTTTTTATTTTTTTTTATTGTACGACAGACAGGTAAGTCCAATTATGGTACAATTTTATTAAAACTAACAATACATGTACATATTTTTTTTAAAACATAGTATAGTGATATTAAACACATCTATATCCGCTGGTAGGGCATTTAGCAAGGTCATACCTCTTCTCATGCTATGTTGGGCAATGACATCTGTCCGACCCTGCGGTATACAGAATAGGTCGTGGCTACGATTTCGACAGTATTTATCAGGAACGAATAAGCCACAGCATGACAGGAGATATGGGCAATCGATAAGGTTTTTTAGTAACTTTAATTCAAATACCATGAGTCCGGCATTACGCCTAGTCTCCAGGCTTTGGTAATTTGTCTCCTTTAGCAGTTCCACGTGATGCATGAATTTCGGATATATTCCGTATGATCGCATGTAAACATACCTTAGGAATTTTTTTTGAATTTGTTCAATCATATTTATGTATTTAAGTTGATAAGGTATCCAGACAGTACTGGCGTACTCCAGCTTGCTTCTGACCACTCCGTTGAACATGGCGGTCATTGCTTCTATGTTATTGAATTGTTTGCAAGTTCTAATTACAAAACCAAGAGTTTTGGAGCAAGCCGAGGTAAGCTGGACTATGTGGTTTGAAAATGTCAGCTTGGATCAAAGATCACCCCAAGGTCCTTGATGATGTTTACGCGTGTAATTACTTCACCATTCATTCTATACTGGCAGAATAGCGGATTTTGTGAACGACTATAAGTCATAACAACGCATTTTTTAATATTGAAGTTAAGTTTATTTTCTACCGACCATATCATGATTGAAGTCGGCCTGCAGTTTGGAATAATCATAATCTGATTCGATTTCCTTCATCAGTTTCATGTCATCCGCGAATAGTAGACATGAGCTGTGACGTATGCAATCCTGAATGTCATCTATCAGAATAAGGAATAACATGGGACCGAGATTCGATCCTTGAGGAATTCCTGACAGAGCTGCGAACTTATGAGAGTCGTATCCATAAATATTAAATTTATTTATGATAAAATTTGGATATAAAAAGAAGGCTACGCAGTCGTTCATTCCTCTTAAGGTTGTGAAAATGGAAGAGATAGTGTTTAGATATCTTGTGGAATCAAAATCGCTAATGAAAGAGATGAAAGTATTTATAATGAATGCAAATTGTTTGAATTTTTACTAATTATGTAATGATTCTTCGCAGCTTCCACGGGATCCCTGCTGATAGGCAAGAAGACTCTGCATGGTCCCATTAAGAAGATAACTCCGGTTCCATCGGAAGTGGATGCTAATGACAAAACCATATTACCACCTGTCATTAAGAAAATACCTGTGAAAAAAGGTATGCTATGCACCTATTCCATTTTTTAGATTATATTATATTCTAGATAGTAGTTTTAAAGGTTACTCATAGATGGCACATAGCTGTTGATAATGCAGGGATTGAGACTATAATAAATACGATTGCAACCTCAAGGTCGAGACCCAGAATAATTCCTGCCGCCTGCTAATAAAGCCATATGAGCTCTTCGTAATCTATCACTAAATAAATGTATTTTGTTGAATCCGGAGTTTTTATTTAAAGAGTTTGTGAGACAAACCCGGAGTTAAAACAGGTTATCTTCATGTTATTGTTTTGTTTTAATTTTCGAGCCATGAACGCCTAAAGATCGTAACCGACAAAAACGAAATTTTTTTAGGAATAAAACAATTCATCAAATTTTACATTACAATTCAAGTTCTGTGAAAGTTCTATTAAGGCGATGCACTACGTAGTAATTTAAAATTATGTGTTTTTGGTTTGAAAATTTGGTCACCTAGAAATGTTTCAGATGCTTTAATTAAATATTGCGAGTAGAATACATCCTGGCCTTTGAAATAATCGAGTATTTTTTAGATAAGTCTTTTTATAAGCCTAGAAAAAAATAATGTATAATGCCTATGAAAACTGCTTTAAAGTTCAAAATCTCCTACTTACGAACCCATTTTCGGTTATGGTTTTATTGTATAATGTGGCAAATTATTTATAAAATGATCGAAAAACATTTAAATATTTATGCCTGAACATCCACAAAATAAAATAAATGGCACTTTTTGGCCATGTTTTTTTCTTGCATAAATCAAAACAGGTGGATGGTGTGAAGCGGGAATTTAAGCCTTATCGCCATCTACGTAAGGTGTGTTATTGATAGCAGCTCGATTCAAAATATTACACGACGTAGTGCATCGCCTTAATATTTCATCATAGGCCGGTTGTTTCACAGTACTTGTATAGTATTGTAAAAGGACTGCTTTAATATGACGATATTTTATACCACTGGTATCACTCCTAGATCAGTAGCAGATAACCGTGACTAGCAGAATTCATTTTGTATCTAGCGTCCTAACCACGCGGTTGACTACTTCCACATCGTTGCACCGCGAGCTCCGTACAAATTGACTGCCAAACAACTCGGTCTTGGCACACACTCCTTGCCTCATTCACATTCATACATTGTCTCACACATAACCTTTTTCAAAAAACGAAAGTTTCTTTGGCCAAAAGTTGTTTTAGCGAAAGGGATAAGTAAGTTTTCACTCATCACAAGCAGCAGTGAAGAATTATGTTAGTATGTTTTCGGCGTAAAGTTTCCTATTGATTGCAATCCTTTTGTTAACACACTTCGGCCGGGAAAGATTGTTCTACAGGTTCGATCGATTGATTTTTAACGCTGGGAAGGCTAGTTCTACCTTTTGCGCCGGCCTCATTTCCATTTGTAAAGGTCCCAACTAAATGTACATAATTATCGAATCGTAATGTAAGTCTTCTTTTTATATTTAACTGTGCCTTTCGTTTACATCGGTATTTTAACAAAAAAATAGTATATTATTTGTTATTGTAATAATTCAATTCCTGGAATGAGGGTTTTTATGACCTTGAATCCCGATTTGAATCTTTATCTCTGTTCCGCCCCTCTCAACTCCTTTGTGCAAGCGAGCGAGAGATGTCGGGCGTATTTAAAGAAAGCAGGTATGGGCAAATACCGATAATAACCAATTAACCGTAATAAACATATTACAAGGTTAATTGGTTAATTGGTAAAAAGATTATCGACTAGTAAATTTTTATTTAACAGCTCCCCTCATAATAATAATAAATCAACTAATAATAATCAACCTCAACAATGGCGTAGAATTTTGTACATCGATAATTTCTCTCAAAAAAGCATAAAAAACCTCCCACCAGATATCAAACCAGCTTTTTACACTAACAATAGTATAGGTAAATTTTTGATTAACGTTAAGGACAAAGAACATCGGTTAAATCACTCAGGTATTTACTCACTGCAATGTAGTGACTGTCCCGCGTTTTATATAGGCAAAACAGCGCGTAATATCAAAACACGAGTCAAAGAACACCTAAGATGTTTAACCAGTAATGGGTTCTCCGAATTTGCAAATCACCTCATAGCAACCAACCATACGTTCGACAAAAATACTGGCGTCAGTCTATTACATAAAAACGGAATAGGTCTTAGGTTGGATAACTTAGAAGCGCTAGAGTTAAGGAAAGCCAAAAACGTCAATAGCAAAGTCATCAACAACCAAATAAACCTAAATAAAAGTCCTATACTCAGATTGTTCCCTATTGACAAAGAGCACTCGCCTCTCAATCTCCCACCTATCCCTACCTCTTCCACTGTAGCTCAGACTGTCCACCTACTGTGAAATCCACACATGTTAATTTAATTTTTAGATTTTTAGTATTATACTGCCCTGATGAGGCTACATGTTGTAGCGAAACCCGGTCGGCATTAAGTATTTACCTAGAAGTGATGTTTAACAAGTTATTGTTTAATTTTAAATTATAAGGTTAATTGAGTTGCACTTCAAGTAATATTCGATTTTCATTTAGTACTTTTATAGCTTGGGTATGCTGAGTTACTATGTGATTTAAAACAAATTAAAGAAATTAGCGCTGGATCTTTATTTTCGCCCGGAGACGGCGTAGCGCCAGCGCAAAAAATATCCGCTAGAAATGTGTTAATATTCCTTTTGTTCTTTCCAGTAACACGTACATATTAGTTACTTCCTACCGTTTTAACCGGCTATCAACCATCTTCACATAGCAGTCAATCATGAACCTTTGGAAAGCCTAGCTAAAATGGTTAGCAGACCGCCGTATGTCGGCGCTGACATACACAAATTATACTGTTTTACCAGATAATGTGTTTATAAATTTACAAAAATTTCTGTGGTTTACCTAGGATAAAAAATGCGAAAAATCCCCTCCTGAAATGTGTTAAGATAGAGAGTTTTTTTTTCAGATATTTTTACATAGTTTCTTTGGTTATACAGCCAAGATGACAATGTATACATACACACATCTTATTCCTATTGGCCCATCGCTTTGACTCAGCGTTCCCAGGCGTTTCTGTCCTTCACTATGTTGGCTAACCGTCCGTCGCAGGCGCAGTCTCTCTCGCCTGGAGTTGTTTCTCCCAACTGTGTCTGAGGTGACCATCTGGACAACCTCCCTCTGAAGAAAATGTAAAGTACCCATAGACATCCAAATTGCTAGACTTGCCCTAACGTGAATTCTAGGCATCATTTCGACGAGCTGTAGGTAAATCATGTGACTATATTTTTGGCACCAGGAGGGTTCAAGAATGCTTTGAATAAACTATGACATCAGTCGTACATTGACCGCAGAAGAGCGCATTGAAATTACCAAACTGCGCAAAAAAGTATAGTTTGCTAAAGTAAGGCAAAGGTTTGCAGCTAAATACGTTGTGATAATTTTCTACGTGGGATCTGGATATTCGATTTTAAAAGAACCGCCTGGCGTAGCGACGCTAAAAATTAGTGAGGTGGGTAAATTATTAAACTAAATAGTGTAACAAAATATTCAATTTCGGATACAAACCTGAACTTTTGTTTACCCAATTTGGGATTTGTAGTTATGTTTTTTTACACGGCCAGCAATTTGCGCACCATTGTGAAAAGGACTTAGTGATTCGTAAGCAGATTGTATTTTCGAGGACTTAATTATTGCCTGTATTACTGTCAGATTCATTTATTGACAAATCACAGAAAGGGAGATGGTCACACTGCTTCCCAACTTCTCGCAACTTCGCTTATTCCGCTTTCCTTTATGGTAAGTACCGTTGTTTTGGTTTGTAGAGAGTGAATACGAGCGCCGTCGCACCTCCCTGAACGCCATGAAGATGCTGAGCTCCGAGATCGAAGTGAAGTGGGCCCTTAGCAAGCTGGGGGTGCCGCTGTCCCTTCTGCCCCCTTTGGAGGCCTATCACGCCAAGCCGGCCCCCATCAAGTCTGTGCCGTTCCGTTACTCCAGATTTCTGTGTGAGTACAAACTATCAGCTTATATTATTATTCTTGTTGTTCAGGCTCTCTGGAGAGCTGTAAATCCAAAATTAAGTTTTGTATGAAAAAGTTTGCGGAGTGGTTTCTCTTAATCTCTTGATTGAATGTTTATCTCTTATCAGATCCTTCAGAGATTGAACTGCTTGTGCAGAAAGCCTCCCTCATGAAGGACACTGCCTACTGCAACATCGCCGTCCCCGAGGACCCGGAACTCATAAGCCTGATTGAAAGTCTTAAGATCGAACATAACTCCTCCAATATCAGCGGTCACTATGACCGGAAGATGCCGAGGGAATTCATAGACAGAACCAGGCAGACCTCTTACTCCAGCTCTGGAAACAATGAACCAAACGAAGACATATCAATGGAAGACTTAGTCGTCTGCGACAGCTGGTCGTTAGAAAATGATTCTAATCAAATGGAAGCAGACTATACAGAAGACAAAGTCAAAGAAAGAATTACAGATGAAACTAAAGATGGTGCAAAGAAAGCAGTTGACTCTAAATCAAAAAATTCAAAACTAGAAGATACCAAAGCTAAACTGTCAGATCCGATTATAGATATGTTTAGTTTTGATACAGAGAAGAGTAAAGAAGGCTTGCCTTTACTTGAAGCATTGAAAGGTGTAAGAAATTCTGGTCTGTCCAGTAAAGATGCCAGAGCCATCAAGCTAAGCACGTCTGATTCTAACGATTTTTCAAGTGAAATCTACTCACCTGCGGATAGCAGTTCTTCGTTGGAGGAAGCCATCGCTTTCGCTGCCAATTTGTCCCAGCCTCACAAAATGTCCGGTGTGGATGAAGAGTCCCAAAATGCCGTCGATAATGATTTTGATTCAAATCCTAACGATATCTTGCATTTGGGCAGCTATTATAGTCCAGATATGATCTCCAGCGGTGATACAACTCCCATAATCAAAGACGGTAAAATTATAAACAACTTGGACCTACAGAAAGGTGACTCAAAGAAAACAAATGTTGATGGTAGCAAAGAGCAATCTTCCGAAATAAGAGATGAAGGTCAAAAAAATAAAGATAAAAAAGCTTCCTCGAGAGATAACTCAAATTCCAATTCCAGAAGTAGTTTCAAAGAAAACAAAGAACGAAGCAGAGAAACTAAGAGCAGGAGGGATGACACAAAATCCAAGTCAAATAAAGATAAGTATAGAGATAAAGATAGAAGTAGGGATAGAAGGGAAGCAAGAGGGAGACATTCACATAGTCCACAGATTAAAGAAAGGAATAAAGATAAAAGAAGAGATTCAAGTAAAGAAAGTCACAAAGATGTTTATCCCAAGACTAAAGATTCAGAGAGAGATAGAGACAGTTCTCAAAGCTCTCAAGTTAGCATTAAAAAGAGTGCAATCAAAGACAAGGAAAATTCAAAGCAAAAAGATAAATCACCAAGCAAACATTTGGACAAGACAGAAAAAGGGCCGATGAGTTCCAAAGAAGAAACGGAAAGTAGAAAGGTTCGTTGGGACAAAAATCCGATGAATCCGAAAAATATCAGTGAAAACAAATTGGATATTTGGTCAGCTAACTCTCAGAGCTTTGTGAAGGAGATACCTGTTGTGGAAGATAAAGAAATGGAAAAGCACGTGGACGAGAGGAAAAATAAAAAGGCTGAAACGAGGCTTAGGAAGATGAGCAAAAAGGCTGAGGAAGAATGGAAGAACGTAGAAGAACTCTGCGCCAGAAAGGTGCACTCCGATAGCAAGTGCCACAGGTTAGTAATTAAAATTTTATTACATTACTAGCACCACCGCCATCATTATTAACACAGGCCATGCTGTAGAAACTGCACCGATAGTTAACGTTCGACTTCTTGCACTGGGTTTAGCAGGGTTTAGTTAGCGCAGATGTGTGAAAAAAATCTCCAGATATTATAATTCCAATTTTGAAAAAGACAATCAGAATAATTTTCTGTTAAAATGTTATATTATAAGTAGGTACTTTTTCACTTGTCTGAATTTTTCATACAATTAGTTTCAATTTTGAAAATGACCCTTAAATTAGATTCCCAGTTCTAAAGTTTATTGAACGTAGTTTTTATTTTTTGGCATTTGAACGGGGCCTGTTAACCGCCAATTCTCAGCCCGTTTCGGCTTTTGATAAAATTTTAATTAATTTTGCAGCCGTTAAGCTTGATGACCGATCGAAAACTGAAATGGGCGAAGAATTGGTGATTAACGAGGATTGCTCAAATATCGAAAATCGGAAATTGGGCGACCATGACTAACTGAATATGTAATTATTAAAAAAAATTGCACTCAGTCACATTGGTGACAGATAATAGAAACAATGGAGATGGGCCATAAACATTTGATGGTATGTAAACGTGTGCACGATGCGTGTCGCTAACGTCGTTACCTATAGTAGTTCAAATCGCATGTATGCACATCGGCGCCCTGCCTTTGTTTCTACCTACACACCAAACGCATAACTTTCATTGCATATCTGCTTTGATAGTCCGAGCAGTTGCAGTACGAACATTCCTCGGTGACAGTCGGCATGGTTCGCATCTAGGCCGTTGAAATGGTACGAAGCTTTGCCTTTAGGGAAAGTCTATTTATCTGACGTCGGTGATAATAAAGCAGTAAATTATTTATTCATTAGGTCAGTCAAATATGTATTATAATGCCGGTTTCAGGTGGACCTTATTCTCTCCAGCTATAGAATTCTGTGAGAACTTGAGCAGTTGCAACTGTGCAGCACCAAAGGAGGACAGTACAGATAATCTGACAGCTTTGGTAGCCGCCATCTCGTCTGATCAACAAGCAGAAAATTGGTACGTTGTTTCATCTTTATGCTCTCTCTCACCGGTAATGTGTTTTTTAACAGATTTTTTTCCAGATTAGATGTTGTCGTGGAATTATGTGAAAAGGATTTAATAACATCGTTACAGAAATAACAAGCTAATGATTTTATTATTGTTGATTTTAAAGAGTTCAACGGGGTTTTTTGCAATCTGGATGAAAGAAATGTTGAACATTTAACAAGATTTATATTTTTTTAAAAAGACATTCTAATTCTATTTTGTGGCCTTTGTGGTCGAGAGGTAAGCACTAGAAGACTAGCAAGCTGGAGGTCGCCAGTTCAAACCCTGGCGTGCGCAAGTTAAATTTTATTTGATTATTTGTGTTATTTCACAAATTACTCATTTAAAATAATATTTAGTATATTGGTATAGGATACTCTCAGTATCGCTCTGGTGTAAGCCACCATTCAGAATTGTAATGTTGCTTGATTTGGCTTTTGCCATATTTAATGACCTAATCGAATAGCAAGGTACTTCCCACCTTCCTCATCTTCTTCCCCTCCCCACTAACTTCATAATATACCCCAATTAGGGATGCCATATTCTCACTGTTCGGCTCTTGTACGGTTTCAAAAAAAAAAAAATTTTAAAAGATTCAATTCAAAAATAGGATTATCAGATAAAAATAATAATATAAAAATCTGAAATGACAGTTCGGATGCAAGATGAGCAGATGTCTTCCGATTTCCAATATCCAAGGATGAAGTCTCTAGTTTTAAAATACTGATGAGATTAGCGAGCGTATTTGTCGATCGTCATCCAAGAGGATGCCACTGCTCTGGGCTGTTGTGCAAAAAATTATCTTTGAATTCTGAGGTTCGGGGCTTCGATCGCAGTTTTGACGACCGCAGCGTCTCAAAAATCCGGGGTTGGCAATATGGCCTATACACAATGGTACGTGCTGTCACATAAATATTTTGTGACAATAGTAGTTCTTGCTTAATTGGGTTTATTTTGTCTATGGTGTTTTTTTTTGGAACTTTGGCAATATTTTTAAGGAAAGAAGGACAGTTTTGTTTTGGGCACTTCCTCCCCATCTTTTTGGCCAGCTGCTCGCGGATCTTGTCACTCGCCATTTAAGGTGTTTTGAATCTGATTTAATCATGTGAATAGAAGTTATTCTTTTCTTTTAAAAAGGGCGCGGGGTGTTTTACCTTTCACGAATAGTTCGTGTTGATTATTATTTTTAGTGGAGTTGATGGAACTCCGCTTTTTATTGAGTGTTGGCCAGTGGTCATGTTGTAGTACTCGTGTTTCGGACTTGAAACCGCAAATGGATTGCTCCTAGCTGTGGCTAGAAGTTGATGGCTGAGTGTCCCCGCGTCGCGAAGGAACGGATTGCTGTTCCCGAAGTCTGTAAGACGAGTCTGGTTGGTTGCCACGTGCTGCAGACTTGATGATCCTGCAGGCGCACGTTGAAGGAGTTGCGTCCTCCCGTTTCCACTAAGAGAAGGATGTCCTGGCTCCTTAAGACGAGTCTGGTTGCTTGCCACGTGCTGCGGACTTGATGCTCCTATAGGCGTTGACAAGTGACAAGAGACAAGTTTTCGTTCGCCACCCGTTGTTATTCCTTCGTTTCTCGACCACGTAAAGTTAGTTTAGTTTGGTTCAGGAGTCCATCTGGTATGTGCCTACTTTTATTCCTATTGTTACATGGTTATTATTTGTACTCCTTTGTTGTAACTTTTGATGGTTTCAATATAATTTCTATTAAGTATTTACTCTTATTATTTCTGATTTTCCTCCTTACTTGACAGAGAATTAACCCCACAATCATGAGATTGAGATCTTTGCTCTACCGTATTTGTACCCTATAATTGATCCTGTAGATCTCAATATTATATGTAAACATTGGAATGTTCCTACTTTACATTTTCACAGTTACAGTGCTTCAATAATGGAAGTGTCGCACACCAAAACCGTAGATAAAATGCATGTAAAAATTCCTCTACTTTGAGTTATTGGACTTTTCGACTATTACATTTAATTGTTGTTATTTTCCAGTGATGAATCATCACAAGAACCTGCGTCACAAGGCTGGTACCCGAGCGTACACTATCTCCTCGCCGACAAATTCACAGTAGAACTGTCCACCAACTGGGAGACAGACGACTCTCTATCTCAAAACGAGTCCAGAATGAAGAGAAACATTCCATCCCTGCTCTTAACCACGGATAATCTCGCTAAATTCGACACTGCAAATAACGCGGAATCGTTGAAAAATATAGATAAAAGTAACACAAAGACAAAGTTGTGTTTGATTGATGTTTCGGCTATTCCAACGCCTGTCGAAAAACCGGAAATGTCAGCAGTTGTCCCAGCGTTGGATTTAGAATATGAGAAATTCATGGAGGCTGTCTGGCCAGAGATTGCGGAAAAGACGCCAACGGATTCAAAGGCCGATGCGAAGAGCAAGTCAGGCAGCGTTTCTCTCTCAATTGAATGCAATGAGTCATTGAAGAACTATTTCAGATCCGATGAGATAGAAACGCCAAAGTCTAAGCCCTTTGAAGAGTCTATGGAGGTTGATGCTTGCAAAAGTGTTGAGGGTAAGATTAAAGAAGGGGCGGTAGGTACGGGAGAAGGGTTCGAGTTAACGCTTGAAACGTGGAGAGGAAAGGAGAAGGAGAAATTACACAAGGAAGACACTGAAAATTGGAGTGAAAGCGATACAGAGGTGAAGAAAGTTACGAAGAAGAAATCAAACGATTCGAGGTATGTATGTATGTTTAAAATTGTGTTAGTTCAAGCTCTGTAGCATAGTGGCGCTAATGCAATAGCCCAAATAGTTTATGAGGTTATCCGAGAGATCTCTCTAGCGTATAGGTTTATGTGTATATGAGTTATAGGAACTTATGTAACATGGAGTTTAAACATCATTTTTCAATACGGAGAGTAAAATTATTAAATCATTTTTAATTCCAGCGTAAAACCCGCCACCCGTCGCAAAGGTCACGCCAAGATCAGCTCCCGCCGCAAAAAGGGCAAGAAGGAATCGGCTCATCGCAAGAAGAACAGTTCCATATCCTCATCGGGAACCGGAGCCTCTTCGTCGGTCACCAGCTCTTCCTCGTCCAGCTCTAGCAGTTCCTCGAGCGACAGCAGCGGGAGCAGTGAAAGCAGCGATAGGAGGAAGTCCAAAAAGAAGGTATGAAGTCATACAAATTCCCCCCCGCCGACAGTTGATCCCCCCAACTGTGTATCCCCCGACAGATGATCCCTCGGACACTTGATCCCTCGGACACTTGATCCCTCTGACACTTGATCCCTCGAACACTAGATCCCCAAAGAATTTCTGTTGCACTTCTTCAGTGGTAAGTATTATACGTAAGTATTTAACGTAGTAAGTAGTTTAAATTTCAAATACAAAACTGTATTTACGAAATTCAAATGGGATGGAGATCTACAATATCAGGCAAGTGTAAATGAGATGGAGCGCTGGGCTATTGAGCTAAATGGAACATTTGTTTAGATTCAAATTTGTATAGAAGGCACTTATAGTTTTCTTCTTTATTTTTACGAGATACCTGTTTTAATTTTGAGCATATTTTGTATGTATAATCATCAATAGTGCCCAACGTGATTATTCCATTACAGAAAAGCCGGACATCTCTATCAAAGTCCAAAAAGAAGAACAAAATGAGGATTTCCAAGGCCAAGGAGCTGGCCAGGAAGCAACGCCTCAAAAAGAAAAAGAAGGAAAAGATGAAGTTGAAGGAGCAGCAGGCGGCCAAGCTCAAAGGAAAGAAGAAGGGAGAAGTAACGAGGAAGAATGAGCCATATTCTAGTGATGAAGAGGAATTGAAATCGGGTGAGCAAAATAATTAATAAGTTTACATTTGTCAAAACCCCTTAAAAACGATCGAAATCTGGCGGGGTATGTTTGACGTCATACGTGCCTCAGTTTTGTCGGTTAACAGTAAAGTCAATCTCATTCAGATCGTTATGAATTCAACAAATGCCAATTTATATATTTAGCGAGATTAAAAAAAAAAAAATTTGTATAACGCAGTGCTGAACCGAGTGCGAGTCAACGCAGCACAAATCTTCACAAAATTGTCCGCATTTTTAATTCACGCAGCCGGCCGACGACGGAAGCGGTGTAAGTTCTGCAAGAACCCGCCTACCAATCACATGACATATAAATCTCTTACGGGGTAATAGTTTTTTAAATGACGATTAATTAATTATACATGTTATATACAACACAAAATCTTCAGATCAACTACATACATCGACGCAAAACTAAAACCACATTTACTCAAAGAAATTTCCATTACGTTTCTATCACTATATTAATAGTACCTACCATACTATTTTAGCATTCTTCTACAACTTCGCAGTATTACGCGCCTATGAGACGAATCCGAAATTTGGGAAACGTACACTCCGATTTTGTAGATATATTTAGCTCAACAATATTCCGATATAAGTTTGCTTTAATACATTTTATGACTTCAAATAGAACTGTTTCGTTTGGTGAAATGTAAACCATTATAGACCAAGCAAGTTAAGACTCTGGAGGTGCAAAATGTAGTTGATCGATTTATTGTATCTAATAATCAAATGATATTTATTTTAGGTATTAAATTTCTGCATTATTTTAACTGTATTATGTCTGTAAAAGCACTACGGGCATTCAATAAACATACAAAAAAATAAATACCCTCTCTCTGAAACTATAAACCAAAGCCAATTAGCAGATATCAAAAAAATATTGTATAAAGATATCGATTATCGAGACGGGAAGAAATAACAATAATATAAGTGATGTTAAGGACAGGTTGTTTCAGAAAATTTGAACAATTCATCAAATTTCACAGTTAATTTTCAAGGACTGGGAAATATACAAAATTATATATATTAAAAAGGCCTACAGAAAAGTCCGCAATCATATATGTCTATCTCCTAAAGATAATTCCCAGCAACTCCGGGTACACGTCAGCTAGTGCATTATAAATGTTATTGTCACCTAACGTTTTTTGTTGTTTCATATGAAAATAATTAATAAAAAATTGACAAAATTTCACAAATTTTTCCCAAATTGCAGTCGGAAACTTTGGTTTCATGGAGGTGTACAATTTAATTCTTCTGTGGTTAACTTTGTAGATTTTAATATAAATCTAACACTGTTTAGATCATCTTTTTTACCATGACAATAAGGGTGACAACAATTTCTACGAGACCTGTATGAGCTGTTCTCAAAAGCGAACAAATTAAACTGAGGAGTTAATATAAGAAGTTATATTGAAGCCATGGAAGTCAAACTGCTAAAGCTGACAGATAACTGATTGCATCAATGTTACTACGATAATAAAAAATATAAATTGTAATGTGTATAAATTTATTTTGTTTCAGAGATTTTGGCCGACAAAGCAAAAAAAAAGGGGAAAAAAACCAGCAGCAAAGCGAACTCCAAGAAATTGGCTACCAAACGCAAGGGAAGAGAGCCCGACAGAGATAGAAAGAAGAAACGAAGGAAGCGAGAGGAGTCTTCTTCCAGCTCTAGTTCATCCGATTCCGAAACTATGAGAAAAGCCAAGAGTAAGAAGAAAAACAAAAAACGATCTTCTGATGCTAGCTCCCTCGATACATCCTCACAACATTCATCCAAGAAGCGAAGAAAGACAACCGATCGCGAAGAAACTGAACCAGTATCGGCAGATCAATTCAGTATGCAAACCGTTCTTAATATCAAACGTGAGAAGACTTCAGAAGACGAAATGATAAAAGTCTCTGAGGAATTCTCACCGAGAATCAATCGGACGGTTCACACCCAAGAGATCATCAGCGTTAATGAACTCCATAGCGATTTCGTTGAGAGCAACAAGAAGAACGTCATAGTTCCAGATGCGGTCGTGAAGATTGAACCACCGACGATAGACGTTATCCAAGAAACAAGTCTGCCGAAAGACGAGTCGGAAAGATTCTCCGTCGAAAGTGAGCATTCCAATTCAACGTCCAGTTTTGCGTCACTACGTAATTCGTTATCCTTCGAACACAATTCAAATGACTCAAATAACTCGGCTCAAAGTTCTGATAACAATTCGTTGCTGAATTCGGAAAGCCCATGCGATAATTCTACGAGTTCTTTAAAGAATGATGTTGAAATAAGTCCAGAATTGGCTGAAGGAAGTCCTGTTAAAAAGGCAGCAGGACATTTTGAAAGTGTCGCTAAATCGATGCATAGTGATTCGAATAGCATGATTGAATCTACTTTAGGTCGTGGAAAGGATGCGTCGATTATCGAGCATGTTAAAGACATTCCAAAGATCGTACATTCTCAACCCGTTTTGAGTGCCGATACTGCCAGAGATATTATAGAAGTCATTACTTCACGTCCAAAAGAAATCTCTCAAGAAGCTGTTGTTCTTCGTGAGGAAAATGTAGCAACTTCTCAGCTTCCTCCTCAGACCGTCACAGCGGAGAAACCGAAAAGTTACGGAATAGGTCTAATTACGCCGAAGGATATTGAGAGTAATCGCAGAGCCGTTGAAGAGTTTGACCGATTAAAGAGAGAGTTTGAAGAGTTCACGAGAGAGAGACTAAACATGAGCAACATGAGTGCGGAACGGTTGGCTGCTGCTGAAGAACTGAAGCGACAGTTTGACATGGTGGAGAATTATGACCTGCCCGCTGTTACCAAGCCCGTAGTCATAGAAACAAAGGTTAGTTTTATTGATTTTAATTTATTGTTGCACGGTATTTCAACGACCCCTTTGGCCTAGCGGTTAAGGTCCTTGTCTCCCCGTGTGTTTGTAATCCTACATATGTATTATTTCACATACAATTAATATAAAATAATTACAAATACTAATTTCGGTTGTGATTCTGTTTGTAACTATGGAGAATGAACTCTATAACTTTTGTTTTGAATTTAAGTTTTCAAAATCGGAAGTGTTTGTTTGGAGAATTTAGATAAGTGGTAAAGTACATTTTTAACAGAAAATTATTTTAATTGCCATTTTCTCGATTTGTTGAGAATTCAGACTATCCCCGTGTACATATTTTATTTAGATGAGAAATGAAGCAACAAAATTGGTTTTACTTTTTACCATCGATAAAACTTGACCTCCCAACGCTCTAACGCCGAACGGCCGAAAACTACCGAACTCGGTCCCCTAGCACTGCTACTCGCATGACATAACATATTTCGAAGAGATATTACGCAAAAGTGCCTCTATGAGTGTCCCGTGATTTTTCACAGGTCTGCGCTAGTATATTATATGTGTATTTGTGGCGCGATCCAGAGTGGTTACTTGAAATGGCATCAGCCCTGGTAAGTGACCAGAGCTGAATAGACCAGAATTCCCAACCTTTCTCTTGCCCATATACTTTCACACCCTTCCCCACTTCACAACAAACTCATGATTATGGCTGCCTTACTCCCACCTGCTCAGAGCAGTATAGATTCCGCTGCGGAAATGTATTGTCTTTTTCTTTTGTATAATGGCCCTTTAACCCCGAGGGGCCTACACTGGGTTAACACTGCAAATGCCCCTAGCCTTTGCAGTGTTAATGTGTTATGCTAGGGGCATTTGCAGTGTTGAAGAATTGTGCCCGTGCACGGTACAAAGCACTGCAATTTCAGTGTCATCCTTGTACATAAATTTTGTCTTTGGATATTGCCTCAACTGGGTTAGTTAAAAACAAAAATAAAAATGTCACTTTATCAAGTATCATATTGTCTTTATATCTTGACAGGCCAAGATGCCAAACAAAACGTCTGTAACCTAGTGGGTCTTCCGATGACCCCATGCATTTTTCTGTCTTATGGGCTTTTAAACTATAGAAATCCCAATTATTAATGGTAACTTTATAACGTAGATTGTCACCCCATAGCATTTATCTTACCGTATTCCGGGATTACAGCACTTACAAACCAAGACTCAAGTGATCCACCATAGCTTGCAGCAATATCATAGGAATTAAAATGACAACGCGGAATATCAATTGAGATATAAATAATATGTTGTATATTTAATTAAAATTTTAAGACAAGAGCAAAGACTCACATTTAGTAAAACAGGGGTGGTTGGCTACTTGAAAGCACAAACGTAATATGAAAGTTGGCAACGACATTTACTTGTAAATTATATTAACTAATCATCATAAAAATAAGACACCACCAAATGAGCGCCAGTCTAGAATCTATTCTAAACAAATTTATAACATGGTGATATCGAAGAAGGCAACCAAATTATGTGTCTATTTCATTATGGATTATTAAAAATGTCTCACGTGTGTGAATAATCTCCCGACAAACAAGCAGCTCGTTCCAACGTGTTGTTTCCACCAGCCTCGAAACCCAACTCTGACTTCTCTGGAACTCAAAGCGCAGAACAAATTTTATATCCTCCGAGTGACTTTCGTAAACCACTGACAACGCGTGTCTAGAAGTCATACTATGGAAAAATATGTAAGCGGACGGTTCCTACTTGTGCATTTGTGCAACAGAAATACGTAAAATACTAAAATGATATCTCAAGTATTTAAGCTAATATAAGGAGGATAGTAATTTTGGGTACTACCTGCTCCCCCACTTGGCTGCAGGATAGTTAACAAAAAAATCTTTTTATTTAGTATAGCTTCTTGCTGTACCTTCCGGGTTAAAGGTTTTATTTTGATATTGGGATGGCAGAATACTTAATATACTATAATAAACACTTTATATTATCTCGGATGATAGGTGAAAATGAAGAGATACCAGACAACCACGCATACTTTAATATATGTTGCCTGTTGTCTCGCTTTAATGACGTCTCTCTCATTTCTTCGATTGCACATTGTTTTGTTTTTTTTTTTTATGTTATACCTCACAAGGGCACCCCTGTCTGTACAGTGTAAAAACATATCGTCCCGCATTGTGCAGCGTTGAGGCTGGTTAAGGTAGGGGCTGTAGGAAGGGATATATTAATGCCGATGTCGGTAGCTCATTCCACAAGCGAGCCGAAAAATGAGCCGAAGAAACAACCCGTTCTCATGAAGCCAACTAAACGGGTGTTCTGCTCGTGTCAAAGGGAATAAATGCTGCTACCTTCTTCGAGCGGGCTCCATTGAATAATGGTTTTATGCTGGATAGCCATGAAAATGATAGAAATTGACCATTATTTTGTGAATTCTAGCCCATCACAGACATCCGGCCCATCCCCACGGTGACGGGAATAGTGCCCCAGGATTCTTCTGGCCGCTTGGCAGTGCGCGGGGAAATCAAATGGGACTGGCGTCCGGACAGCAGCCACGGGGCCACGGCAAACAGGAGCAGGAGGCCTTCGCGCTGGGGTGAGTCACTCGCTCTCTCACAACTGATTTTTTCATTGCTAAGGATCGTGCTTAAGGTTTTTTAAATGCCGCACCCTTTTCAAATCCCGCAGGATTGCAGAGTAGAATTTATAAATATTGGGGGATTTTTATTAAGTGGTGTTAAACTCAAATAATGTCACCATGGTTATTCAATCTATACATGGATAATTGTATGCAAGAATTGAAAGAGGTAGGATTGGGCCCGAATATGAGTAATCTCAGAGTATGTTGTCTGTTGTATGCTGATGATGCAGTGCTGATTGCTAACAGAATGGAAGATCTACAGTCTCTCGTATCTAGGATGAACGAAGTATTTATGAAGAATGAGTTAATGATGAATGTAAGTAAGTCAAGTAACGGTGTTTGAAAGAGAGAGTACGAAAACAGTGTGCAATATAGTTGTGAATGAGGAATACTTGGAGCAGGTGGATGAGTTTGTGTATCTAGGGAGTATGTTTACGAGAGATGGGAAGGCTGACAGAGATATTGAAAGAAGGGTAAATGCAGGTAACTCCATTAATGGAGGACTGAACGCAGTTGGCGCTAACAAAAAATTGTCCAAAGAAGCGAAGCTAGCAGTCCACAATGGAGTGTTGGTACCTACCCTGATGTACGGAAGTGAGGCATGGAACTGGCAGAGAAAGGATGAAAGTAGACTGAATGCTGTAGAAATGAGATCCCTGAGGCATATGTGTGGTAAAACCATATATGATGGTGTGAGAAATGTGGAGATCCGCAAGGACTGCAAGGCTGATGTAAGCGTAATGAGTAAGATCAAGAAAGGGACGCTTAGATGGTTTGGGCATGTATAGCGAATGAGCGAAGAAAGGAGTCTAAGGAGAATATACAATGCAAATGTGAATGGTAGCAGAAGTCGGGGACGCCCGAGGAAGACATAGCACGACCAAGTGAATCAGATACTTGAGTCGGGCCATGGCAAGAGTCAGAATAATAGAAGAGTATGTATGAGACGATGTATGAATGTGAACGAGGCAAGGAGTGTGTGGTGTGACCGAGTTGTCCTTCCGTCCTCTCTGCCTACCCCTGAGGAGAAACGGCTTGATGGTTAGTTAGTTAGTTAAGTCAACATTTCATAAATACATTGTTATTTTTTGGTATATCTCATCTTATCATCATCCCGTGGGATTTTTTACTAAGGAGTGTTAAATTGTTATAAAATTATGTGCTGTTATAAAAGTTTAAAATTTAAAACGCCTCCAGCATTTTAGGGTCATATATGACCGGGCGTCAATATTTTATAAAAATATTTTTTTCTATCATGCGGAAACACTTTTTTTGATGTTAGAAACAAAAAAACATAATTTCCAGTTTGCCTCAAATATATATACTGGATGCCATTAATAAAATCGTAAAATTAGCCAAAATGAATAATGCATATTTCGCACCGCTATCGTAGCAATCGGTTTAACTTAAAATTATTTTTTTTTATATGAACGAGATAAAAGTTTAAATACAATTTTCTTGCAAATTCCCCAAACAAAACAAATGTGTTTTCAAAATATCTTGTTCTCTAAATTTTTCTACGATTGGAGTAAAAAATTGAATAAATATTTGGTTAGCGTTTTCGACAACATTTTTCACGTTTGATATTAAAATTTTACTATTTAGAAATGTTTATTTTATATGCATACACCGGAAAGATAATTTTATCTAGTTTCTAAATCATTATTTGTTTTTACGGAAAATTAATAAATTATATATTTTAAATATACAAAAAACATTGCAAACTGAACAAATGTGTTGAAAGTACTGAAGGGTTAAGAAGAGTTTGATAACAAAAACAAGATCTTAAAAAACATTGCAAACTGAACAAATGTGTTGAAAGTACTGAAGGGTTAAGAAGAGTTTGATAACAAAAACAAGATCTTAAAAAACATTGCAAACTGAACAAATGTGTTGAAAGTACTGAAGGGTTAAGAAGAGTTTGATAACAAAAACAAGATCTTAAAAAACATTGCAAACTGAACAAATGTGTTGAAAGTACTGAAGGGTTAAGAAGAGTTTGATAACAAAAACAAGATCTTAAAAAACATTGCAAACTGAACAAATGTGTTGAAAGTACTGAAGGGCATCAGGGCCTTCTGTGCGGAGTTAACGTAAAAAGGGTGGCATTCGTTACAAATAACCTGACAATATTTCATTTTTTCCTACTACTATCATAATAGCATACATTCTTAAAAACTCTTTCATTAATAATTTCAGGAGTGACGCCCCAGCCAGAAATACAAAACTCAGCCCTCATCGAAGTGGAACTCAAATCCGATTCCGAACTACACCTCCCCGTCGGCACAAACGCCGTCACCAACACTCACCACTCACTAAGCGAAATCCCCACCCCTTGTACGCCAGAGGACGAACCCTCGGACGACAGAGTCTACAAGATCGAGACCATATCCACAGCGCAGCCCGGTGGCGGTGATGCCTACCACATGGACGGCATGGCAGCAGAGTATGAAGAAAGTTATGATATGTATAGCGAAGAGAGGGGAATGGGTAGTGTGTTTGGGTTGGAAGAAGTTGATGATGAGGAAGCCAAAGCCAAGATCAGTTTGGACGAACGGATCAATTTGGTGCTGCAGTATCCCGGTATGTTTATTTAAAGTTTTTCTTCTTTTCGAATAATATTAGTGCTGCGGGCTGCTGCATATGTGATCCATGATGTTTCTTTAAAACACATACATTGTGTCAAAATGTACCCTGTTGATGGGAAAGGTTGCGTTGAAGAGGCCAGCATTAAAATGGTTAATCTTAACCGATTCCTGTGCAATTTATTTTAATTTAAAGTACAATACACGGTATCTAAAGCTGATGCCTGATGATGGACCCTGTAATGCTATTCGAAATGTTGGCTAAAGAAGACGGAAGGATAATAAATCACTCTTAATACTGTTGGCCGTGAAAATTTCAAATCGTACCCCAGAGCTCAGTGTTCGAGAGTTTTCCTGATTCCGATAAATAGATTTTTGCTTTACAGTTAAGATTTTCCATTGTAATAATTTATTTTATCTTAGTTCTTGTAGATAACATTTTTTGTATTTCTGAACAGGTCTCGCAGCTGTCAGCGGGGTCACCAACGGAGCGTCTTCTCCATCCCCTCCCCACTGCGTCATCAAGCCATCTCCGGATAAGGGTATACTTGTTGTGTAAGTACTGCCAACTCTGTACTATACTATAAACTATTAATGTGTTGGGATTTGGAAAGTATTACATTGATTTTCATGAATCGTAGGGCGCTGGACAGTTCTAGGGATTGTGCTGGCTTCAAGGAAAGTAGGGGGTATGATAACCTACACAATAGTTTAAGAGGTTACTCATAGATGGCACTGGTAACAATAAAGCTGTCGATAAAGCAGGGATTGAGACTAAATGATTGCAATCCCAAGGTCGAGGCCCAGAATCATTCCTACCGCCTGCTACATTAAAGTCACCCGAGCTCATTATAATCTATCAACCAGGTTTTTGTAGACACTGAAACAGTTTGTGAGACAACCCGGAGTTGAAGGATAGTACAACAACGGTAAGACCATTAAGTACAACTGCGGGTAAAATTGACCTCCACATCCACTGGCTGTGGTCCCTCGTCATTCGCCTCCAGTATTCAACCTCTTCTGCACACTCCATCCACAACTTCCTCTGTCTACTTCTGGGTTGTTTCTACAGAGATACCCCCGTGAGTCATCACTTTTGGTGACATCTGGCATTTCTTTTGTTTGAGCTGTTGACAGATGTCAGATTTAGTCATTTTTCAAGTTTATTTAAGGTGTTCATTCGAAATGTAAATTTCTTTCCTGACGCAAATATTTTTTTTTATGAATATACACTTTCAGCTTCACAAATTCCACAGTTATAATAACTTTTAATTTTCCATATGACTGCGCGAGTATAAAATAAAAGTGATGCTTACAAAGTTATTGTTTTATTATAAATAGGTGAAGTCCCCGGCATTACCCTGGCTTTATTATTATAACCTTACTCTTGTTTTGAATGTCAAGCGTGCAAAATTTCATCAATCTTTAAGCGACGCCCGTCCGCCACAAACACTCTTTATATAAATAGATTATTATAATGTCATATCACAAAGTCAAAAACAATGTGTACATAAATTGATTGGGGTTTTTTCTTTCTCGCAGTGCCGGTGTGAAGATAACCCGCTTAGATCCTCGCACCGCCACGACCAAGCTGAAGAGAGTCTGCTTCTCCGACGGACTGGCACCGGGCCAGGACTCTGATGAGGAGAGCGTCACCCCGGCCAAAGTATGCCATCCACCGACTATTGTATGCTTTCTTTTTCTTTTTTTTTTTTGTTTCTTAACCTTGGAATGCCTGAGGAATATGTAGTGGTTTTGCTAGGAACTCGACAACTTACTTGCCATGATTTTATGGTATTTTGAACCTTAAAAAATGCTCCCAGCATACTAAAATAAACTTTATTCGCTTGGCAAGGAAACAATGCATCTTAATATCAATCTAGCTTGTCGTGGGGTAGTTTATTCACAGTCCTCCTCACTAAGTTGTGTTGGTGTTACATCATGATGTAACACCAACACAACTTCATATTTCTTGACTATGTTTGTTGATTTCCTCATCTTCATGTTTCTTGACTATGTTTGTTGATTTCCTCATCTTCATGTTTGTTGATTTTCTCATCTTCATGTTTGTAGATTTATTAACCTTTATGTTTGTTGATTTCTTCATATTTGTGTTTGTTGCTTTCCTCATATTCATGTTTGTTGATATCTTCATCTTCACATTTGATGATTTCCACATCTTCGTGTTTATTGACTGCAAGTTGTGTTGTTGTAACTTCAAAATTAATATGATTTCCTCATCTTCAAGTTTACTTAACCATATTTTGATGTTGTTTTGACTGTTTTATCTCCATGGTATTTTTTATTTAATTTGTAAGGGCATTATATAATTTAGCAGCATGTAATTTATGGTTTTTCTAGCCAATTTGAGGTTTTCGTGCTTGTAGTTTATGTTGGTGTGTTTTTTGTATTTTAATGAACTACTTCGTGTTAGTGTTTGAGGCAGATTCTCGTCCAATAATTCCATAATTTATATGTGTTTGGCAAAGATCATAATACATTGACACTAATACTAGAACAGATTCCCGTGCACACGCATTCCGACATTGTTCATCATTAGCAATATTTACAAATGAAGACGAGTAGAGATTGCAATACCAAATCGATATAAAAGTCGACATTTCAATTGAATTTTTCAAGTTTAACTTTCATTTGATAAAAACTCACGGGGCTTTTACATTGGGTAGATTGCAATGCTTACGATTTTGTACATAACGAAAATAATAATTGCAAACTAAAATTATCGGAGATAATATCTTGATATAAAAAAGTATGTTTTTACATACTCATTCGCTAAACTATGTAGACAATGAATTGGCAAGTTTTGTACATAATTTCTTTGTGAATGGTGACATTGATTCATCGAACGTCACATCATTCATCGAACGTCACAACGGTGCTGCCAAGGTCTGGTATCTATGTGAGTGTATTGTGTTGGCGCTTTATCAGCAGCAGACACATACCTGAATGGATGACGAACCTCGTGCTAGCGCTGTTGGTGGACGCGGTGGACTCTCTCCCTGCAGCAGCTGGTCCAGTTTCTTCACCACCTAGGATTCTTGCTGCAGTCTCCATCTTCTATCTTCGTGCCACCTGTTCCTGTACTTCATTTTACTTAACTTAGCTTCTTCTTTTTGTAATATTTATATTTTTTGTAATACCTGCATTAACTGTAAAGCGCCCCTGAGGTGATCTCTCACAAAAGCGGCGCTATATAAATTAGCCAAGAATAAATAAATAAATTGAAATAGGTCCTTGTGTCAAGTGTGTCGAGTAGGTAGTTTCATGAACTAGCTGAAGTACCCGGCGTTTCTCGGGCTTTACGAAGAGTTTTTTGAAATCGGAAACAAATCTCAAACTTTTGTCTGACATGTTCGTAGGTTTTAGACTAGAATAGAATAGAAGTGACGGGTTTGCAAAAGTTTTTAGTCCGGTAGTATATTTCGTTTTAACGGTACAAGTTAGCATTATATTACACCGAGTCATCAGATCTCTGACTCCACTGTCGGAGCTTTCTAACTACTATTGCTGATTTGCATTTATCAGATTTCCTTTTTTAATGCATTTATTGATTTAAATTTCTTTTGGTTGCTTGAATACGTTTCACGTGCAATTTTTGAGATCCAATTAAAAACGCATGTTATTGGAGATATAGTATCTAATTGAAGAAAAAAATGCGATGCTGAATATAAAGTAGAATCGTCTGGTTTTGCAGAAGGCCCGTACGGATGGAAAGAAGAAAAAGCAATCCAAGGCGCAGTGCGGGGGCCACGCGTACCCCTGTCCCCCCAGCTGGCCCTCCTACGCACCCCGCTGGGACCCCTTGCCACCCCCGCCTCCACCGCCTGGGAGCCCCCCTCCGCAGCTCTACCGTAAGTCTACCAATATCATTTGAACATTATCCTTAACAATAATTTTTTTTTAATTAACTCCCTAGTATTTCGGCTTTGCAATAAAATCAAAATAAATGGAATATTTCTAAATATATCTGAAAACTAAAAACTTTTTTAGAGAGGTAATAAAATACACTCTCATGTTTTATTGTTAGAAATAAACATATGTTTATTGTAATATTAAAATTTTGACGGCAAAAAAAAAAATGGTTCACTTTACGTTTTTTTTTTAAGTAAAATTACTAATAACGAAAAAATATATAAAAACACACTTATTTTATTAGATAAATTTATTACAAATGTTATAGTCACCTCACTTTTTTGTCGTTTCGTATAAAAATAATTAATTAAAAAATTCATAAGTTTTTTAAATTGCCGTCGGTACCTTTGGTTTCATAAAGGTGCACATTTTAATTCTTCTTTAGTTAACTTCTAGATTTGAATATAAAGCGTGGTGTTTACTCTTTCTAACACCATTTAGATCTTATTTCTCACTACTACAGTAAGGAAGTTGCAACGATTGCTGTGAGATCATGAGGTGTTCCCAAAACGAACGAATTAACCTGGGTAAAGAATGTAAACGTGTAACCTCAAATGCATAAACCTTTATGCTATTCTATTATAGGGCTTATCTATCCTTCAAAATGTTAAGTGACATAATATTTATTATTTTATCAAATTCAAAGCTATATGTACTATTTTTATTAATTTTATTCCAGAACCCCGCTGCGGTATGATGACTTCCACCATCATGAATGCTCCGGATGCCTTCATCACCCGCCTGCCCAAGATACCAAGCCACACGGAGACCATAGGCTAATCAGACTATCACCGTCACCGAACCGATCCTTTACCTATTCGAGTCACAATGTCTATATTTTGTCACCAAGAAAATGATCCCATACGCCACTAAGCAAGTAATATTAATTAATAAAAAGTATTTGGTGTTAACCTGATCTACGCGGCTGTTGCTGTACGATAACGCTTTAGGTGTGTACCGTATCCTGGGTCAGAGAAAGGAGTTCGATCCTCTCTCTGTCTACTTGTAATTCCGGTATGATCGTGATTCCCAACCAATACACCGAGTACGATGCAAGATTTGCACTTCAGATTTCATGACAATTCTGTATGTTGATGTCAAGTGGGGCACGCACTATATAACGTTTGGTAATTAAACATGAATCAATGCACACACACGGCGCTCCCTTGTTGCAAATGATTACGTTTAACGGCGGTTTCTCTTGGCGGATTAAGATCAGTAGGTATTGATCTTGAAACGATTCAATATGTAAAGTGGAAGAAGACGGAAGTTTATTGATTATTTAGCGCTGGCAGCGTGCTTCTTGTACAAAATCAAGCGCAGATTCAAAAGTACACGTTGAAACCCTGCTCTGTGGTTGGTGGAAAGCCGAACAAAGCTACTGGTGTGACGTAACTACAAGAATGGTCAAATGTCATGACGAAACAGTTGCATTAAATGATTCATCAGCAGCTATCCCCAATTCCATATGTCGCATAATATGTATTCCATGAAACTTCACTACAGACCCCGGCAAACGAGCAAGTTCCTACGGCAATTTCTTGCTGGCAAGGTATTGCAAGTTGTCACTCAAGATTGCGCAAGATTGTTATGTATCGCCTATTCTTGTCGATGAATTCTCTAGGCTACTAAAAATTTATCTCCAAATCTATTTCCTTCTCACTCTGTTACGTATGTTCGTCGCTGTTCCACCTACTCTCTACCAAAACTGTAATTTTAATAATACAAATGATTTCGCGTTTGTACTTAAATTTATACGAGTTTGGTGGCCTATTGCAGGAGATTGCATTTGTGTGTTATTGCAGCAATCTCGATGGGGCACGGCAATATTGACAACCAAGACAATGATTCGGCCATAGACAATACATGTTATTGATTCAATAGTTTCTACATATTGATCTTTCGAAGAAATCTTCTGTTTACAATTTTAAAAAAAAAACCTTTTATCTATGATGACAACACAACATATGGAAAAGCCTAAATTAACATTCTATTGTGTCGTCTTTTTTTATTGTAAATTATTATTAATCTCTTTAGTGATATTATGTACTTATATATAAGTACTATGTAATATTATGTGCAATGGACTGCAATATCTCTGAACATAATAAACAATAAGAAATATATGTGTGTAAGTATTTCTGTAGTTTGTTTTATACATATATGTATGTATAACTTTCCACATTAAATTATTTTCAACATATTCACACTCCGATCTCAGCCTTCGTTGACTTTTGTAAAGACACTAAAATATCCCCATATTAATTTATTAATTTTGTGGCATAACATTTTATTGATGTTTTATTACACTAAAGCCTGGTATTCACTGCAAAATTTCATGCAGAAATGCTCGTCGCTCTCGCCTGTGAAATACCAGCCTTATGTTAGCACATGTCGTCGATGGCAATCCATCACTACCGCGTAAATCAAATTTTACCCCTTGGCAGGAGTAACCGAAAATCGGCAGTGATTTTAAGCAAACATAGAACAATTGAGATGCATCCTGAATTTTGATTATAGGACTAATCCCTTACATGGAAAAATGATACCGGTTATATCATTTATTTCTGCCGTTGATTGGTATTTCGGGACATACATGATGACGATTTGCTATCAATGATAATATAATTCTTTGTATGCGAGGGTTAGTTAGATAGGTTATTCAATCAGTCGACGGCAACCAGAGTCACTCGGTTCAGCACAGATGTGCCACAGGGAATTTGGTGAAGGGGTCATTCTTCTAGAGTTGTGTTCTGTTGTTTAAATTTGTCCACATTCACACATTTCAGAATCCTTTAGCCCCCATTGTGCATCATTACACGTACGGCGAATGTGAATGCACCGGATGCGGTTAAGTGAGGTCCACGTCTTCTGAGGGAGAGCAGATCCTTGCAGTTTTATTAACGATATCTCAGTTTTTAATGTGGAATATCTGTGTTCTTACGCCCTGTGTTTTTCCGGTTATAGCATCTTGTGCTACTGCATCATAAACTTGAAATTTTAATGCTGTGACATTCGAAATATGTACAGTATTCTCATAGTAATTTGTCGCTCGATTATCCGACAACTACAATAATCTGACGTTGTTTTTACTAGTTGAAAGCACAAAATCTAGATCTATAACTAGCCAGTTTTCGTATGTAAAATTCTGTAGTCCGCCGCTTGCCTTGACTCGAGTGTGCCAAATATTGCACATCGACAGGTTGTGTTATCTTACTCTTACCGACTCGGTTACTAAAGCCATCTAGAGCAGAATTTTAACAAACACCGGGGTTCACTATTAATTATTGTTTTTTTAGAACATTTCTGTTAGTCCTCTCCATAATCTAGCAACTGGCGCATGAGTTTCTGTTTGTTTCGTTTAGCAACAATTTTTGTATGAATAATTTTACAATATGAAGTATCCTCGCAAGTGTAAACATGACACCTTAACTTTTTATACCAAATAAATTCAAATTTTATGAATGATTTGTACCGGTATTTTTCTTGATTTTACAATAAACATGTTTTAATTTTTAGCATTTTTGCATTGGACTCTTGTCCGGTTTTTGGGGTGGCAGATTTATGAGACACTACTGTGTTCACAATACAAATACAGCAGTAATAAAACCCAAACGTGATGCCAACTCGGCCACTTACCTATATATGTACCTACGTATTATGTAGTTCTCTCATTGCATAGCCACTTTGATAGTCCGTGTAGTTTGGTCGTGGCTTGGCAGCTTTCATGCCGTTTCTCCTTTATTTCTATTATCCACGGTACAGACTCAAAATTCATGTATATAATTTACTGTCCACAAAGATGTTAAAAATCTTTTCAAAATGACAATTCAACACACTTTTAAAAAATGATATAGAGTCATTAAAAGCGATGATAAAAAAACTAACCTATTTAATCTAGTTTTTGTTTCACTTTTCATGACTTTAAATCACTTTTTAAAGATGTGTTGAATTGTCATTTCGATGAGTTACCGGTCACCCCTAAAATCATTGCAGCCTTCGCAAAACATATATTCAGATAAAATATAAATTTGTTAGTTAGTACACATTCTATGGTCCAAAAGAATATTAGTGAGGTTCTTTATTTTGATTAGAGGATTAGAAAGTATTAGAAATTTGTTTAAATCTATTTGAGTCATTAAATTTAATTAATTTTCATGTTATTTCAATTTTCAACATGAATTATAACTTTTGTAGGGTAAACTAGACTATGATTGCCCGCAACTAATTACTGCCCGCTTTCACTTTGACTGTCCTTTTCTCACTGACATATGTAAATATTTCACCGAAATCTTAACATATTTATTAGTTCAATTTGAATCTAAAAACTGTTGTATCGTATCGGCAGAAACAGTCACGTTGTTGAAAATTGAAATCAATTTTATTGAGTCATTTCATTCGTTTTTTTTTCAATTTAGAGAGGTATTTTTTTTAATATTATTAATAAAAAACAAAATAGAGGGTTTTCCAATAAGAGGTGTTATTTTGAAAAGCCCGCTATTTCGGTAGATGTTACTTTTGAAGCTGTCATTTTTTGACATTTGACAAGTAGAAACTACGCCATTAATAAAAATGGAACGATACACGCTTCAACGACGCATTGAAATTATTAAAATTCACTTGAGTGAATCAAATGCAAATCATCTTGAGTGATGAGGCCCATTTCCACCTCGGTGGCTTCGTCAACAAGCAAAATTGTCGCATCTGGGGCTCGGAAAACCCAAGAGTTATTGTTGAAAAGCCTCTCTATCCTCAACGTGTGACTGTTTGGTGCGGTTTATGATCCGGCGGAGTCATTGGACCTTACTTTTTTGAAAATGAGGCTGGAGCAACAGTTACGGTGAATGGAATGCGCTATCGAGAGATGATTAAAGATTTTTATGGCCGGAATTGGATGGTATTAATCTGGACAACGTTTACTTTCAACAAGACGGCGCTACGTGCCACACAAGCAACGAAACCATTGATCTTTTACGATTGAATATCAAAATAACACCTCTTATTGGAAAACCCGTAGATAAGAATCTATCATCTTCAGGTTGTTTTACTAACGATTTTTATCGAATCGCTAAAGAGGTAAACGATTACAATCACTATGAAAAAGTGGGCAATAAATATACATTTAGCCAAATTTTTTCATTTATTTAAAAAAAAAAAATTTGTTACGAAATATAATCGATAGAAGAATTTGATAAGTAATACATTAAATATTATGCAATTACGTATTTATAGTTTTGTATTATTGGATGGGTAGGACCAAACCTACGTCCATTCAAAGTCAAAATTTTCTTAACTCCTCGGACCTCTGCCATATTTCGACAGAAGGTGGGAGTATTTCCGTTTTGCAATAAAATCAAAATAAATAAATTTCTGAACGTTTCCGAAAAATAAAAACTGCTTTGAAAAGGTGATAAAATACGCTTTCTAATTTTATTATTTTAAATAAAATTATAATTTTTGATGTATCAAAATTTTGAATGCGAACTTTAAAAAATTAGTTAAAAATGGCTTACATTACTTTTTATGTAACTAAAATTACTGATAACAAAAACATATATTAAAAAACACACGCATTTTACTAGACAAATGTATTACTAAAATTATTATCATCTCAGTTTTTTATAGTTTCATGTAAAATTAATTAATAAAAAAATTATCGAATTTTCACAAAAAAAAATTCAAATTGCGATTGAAACTGTAGACGGTACCTACCAGGGAACAACATAAAATAATAAATAAGATAATTTATTATTATGGCAACATTCTGTGTTGATTTCAAATTCAATTCTAGCATTCTTGATTTTTCGTTCGTCTTGACTAGTTGTGTCTTTTGAATTCCGTCTACATTCTAGAATCTTCCATGTAGAATTATTGTCGCGTATAACAATTGTGTTTAAATAAACTCAGTGAAATTCAACCTTATTTTATTAAAAACAACCTTCTGATATTGAGAGTCCTTTAGGATCTGTTTTACCCAGAAAATCAGTAAAATCCTAAATTGGTGACCCCGACGTGATAAAACAGATCCTAAAGGACTCTCAATATCAGAAGGTTGTTTTTAATAAAATAAGGTTGAATTTCACTGAGTTTATTTAAACACAATTGTTATACGCGACAATAATTCTACATGGAAGATTCTAGAATGTAGACGGAATTCAAAAGACACAACTAGTCAAGACAAACGAAAAATCAAGAATGCTAGAATTGAATTTGAAATCAACACAGAATGTTGCCATAATAATAAATTATCTTATTTATTATTTTATGTTGTTCCCTGGTAGGTACCGTCTACAAAACTTTGAAATTTTTCTGTGGTTAACTTCTAGATTTGTAACGTAGGTTGTCACCGCATATATTTCTTACCATATTCCGGTGAAGAGACCATAGCTTGCAGCAATCATGGGTATTGAAATGAACACTCGGAATATAAATTTAGATATAATAATATGTTGTATATTTAATTTAAGACATTAAATACAAGAGCAAGGACTCACATTTAGAAAACGGGTGGTTGGCTATTTGAAAGCACAAACGTAATTTGAACTTGGCCACGACATTTACTTGTAAAATTATATTAACTAAACATCTTAAGATAAGACATCACCAATGAGCGCCAGTCTATAAACTAGTCTAAACAAATTTATAAACATGGTGATATCTATAAAATTATGTGTCTATTTCTTAAGGATTATTAAAATGTCTCACGTGCCTGAATAATCTCCCGACAATCAAGCAGCTCGCCCTCAGGTGTGTTCCCCACCAGCCTCGAAAACCAACTGACGACTTCTCTGGAATTCAACGCGTAGAACAAATTTGAATCCTCCGAGTGACAGCAGTAATTCAATGCCAACGCTTGTCTAGAAGTCAAGCTATGTGAGCGGACGGTTCCTACCGCTACAGATTTGAATATAAAGCGTGGTATTTTCTCTTTCTAACACCGTTTACTAACGTTATTATCACCTCAGTTTTGTGTCCTTTCGTGTAAAAATAATTAATTCTCAAAGTTTCATAATTTTTTCTTCAAATTGCGAAATTTTGGTTTCAAAAAGGTGCATATTTCAATTTTTCCGTGGTTAACTTCTAGATTTAAATATAAAGCGTGGTATTTTCTCTTTCTAACACCGTTTACTGACCTTATTATCACCTCAGTTTTGTGTTCTTTAATGTAAAAATAATTAATTCTCAAAGTTTCACAATTTTTTCTTCAAATTGCGAAATTTTGGTTTCATAAAGGTGCATATTTTAATTTTTCTGTGGTTAACTTCTAGATTTGAATATAAAGTGTGGTGTATTCTCTTTCTAACACAGTTCAGACCATATTTCTCAACATGTAAGGGAGATGCAACGATTTCTATAAGACCATATGAGTTGCTCCCAAAAGTGAACAAATTAACCTGGAATGTTATGCGGGCAACCATTACCTTATTTACTCCTACATACCTACTTTTCATTGAGATCAGCCACTGAAGACATAAACGGATAGAAGTGTGTTGTAGGCGTGTCCATTTGCCTAAAGTAAGGTCAATTTTTCCTCACTTTAGGTGAAATTAATCAAACATTTTAAAATACAATTTGATGACCGTTTTTTTTCATTAAATCACACTTCTAGGGAATTGAGAATTGAAATTCACTGAGTTCTGCACATTTTAATAGCCAACATAATTTGTTTTTTATGAAATATTATTTAAAAATGTAAAAGTAATTTACTTGGAGGCTTTTTTCTTTTGTTTTGTAAAACTTAATTTTAAGGTACAATAATAATTATTTATGATTTTCCCTGTGGGGTATTTTCCAACTAAAAATGTTTTTTCCTTGTTATTTTTTTTAATGATAATTTTTCATTTTTTTAAATGTCGAAAATTTAATATGGATGAAAAGATGATGGTGACAAACACCATAATAAATGTTTTAAACAAATGTGTTTTTATTCATTCACGGGAAGCTGGATACCATATCGTGGAACCAGGACACAGGAGACATTGCCAAACAACATCCAATGGCGACTCTGATGAACTCACGGCCGGCACTGTGTCGGCGCAATTGGAACAGTTCCAATTGCGCCGACACAGTGCCGGCCGTGAACAGTTCGCTCTGGGCATTGACTTGCCAAGTAGACAGGGCACTGATAATATCTAACACCTCGTAAAACCATGAGGATTTTACTAGTGCCAGGTACCGTTTGGCTTAGAGCTGGACCTCAGTGAACTACATTAACTCTATGAGTGCAGGAAGTGCCTATCAACCATGAAAAATTTGTACCCGTTGAATAGTACACAATCAAAACGTACTTTCTTTTCATGGAATTTTGCATTGTAAAAAATGTTAATTACTTACTAAAATAAATGAATAAATATGCCGCTTGAAGTCCCGAAAGCCCTTCTGGGCAGAAGGAGAGAGGCTCCTCCGATTACCTCTCACCCCAGAAGATAGGTGGAAACTTGAGTGGCAAACGTCCAACGTGGGAAATGCACATCTCATACAGGACCCCACCGAGAGACAGCCTGGGTTCTCATTGCCTCGCAAAACCTGGTCCGCTATCAATAGGTTAAGATGCTCCCATAGCCGCTGTGCCCACATGATGCACAGATGGGGCCTTAAAGAGTCGGTGATGTGTGAATGTGGTGCGGTGCAGACCACCGAACATGTGGTCAACAAATGCCCGCTCCATTCATTCCCTGGCGGGATTAATGAGGTCCACTTGGCGACGCCTGAGGCCCTAGACTGGCTCGCAGACCTAGATGTCCCCCTCTGACCCCCCCACCATACGAAAGAAGAAGAAGACTAAAATAAATCTTATTCGATTGGCAACTAAATAAACAATGAGATAAGAGTTCTTGCTTGTCGTTTTGTAAAGAGCAGCAATTTTAAAATTATAATAAAGTAACTACTGCGTCATTCTTCAACGTGTAGTTTGTCGTGTTTTCTGTATTTTTTTATTGTGAAAAAAACTTCAAGAATATTTTTGTGTTTCTTTAAAATATATAAATTTTTTTATAACGTGATAGAGAGAAAAGAATATTTCTCAGAAAATAAATAGATATTCTTTGGAACTAACGAAAATATAATCAGCTGGTGCACGGTAAGCAATGCCAAAATTTAGCATTGGCACACGATAGAGGTATTAGATTGCAAGAGCTTGGCCGAGAGAGTCCAGCCAGAAAAATAAGAAGAAAACATGATAAGCTGCGACGAATGTGGGTGACGTACTTAACTTACATACCTTAACGCCTCAGGCAGCTTTGGTAATACAACGAGCGAGAGACGGTGAACATCACCAACGTGGGCGAGTAGAGTGGTGGAAAAAGATGTGGTATGGTTCCAGCGCGCAAGAAATGATTCACAAAAAGTTATTTTTAATGGTGGATTACATGCTTATGGGTATTGTAGGAATATAAAAAATACCAAACTATAAGGTCTCTATTTAAAATTATACATGAACCATAGTAATTTTGGATACCCCTTTTGGCAACGGGAAGTTTGATGCAGGCTGTTATTTGAAGAGGAAAATAACCTTGATGAATGATTTTTTTTTTTTTTTTTTTTTTTTTTTTATTTGGTACATTATTTTGTTACAATTTATGTTTTCCAGTAATGTAGGCCTCACTGGGTGGCTTGCCCGTGCTGAGGCCTTCATTTGTAATGATATCAAATGTAACATGATAATTTAGTTTTTTTTTTAAATTTATTGCATCTCACCATATATAAATCATGTTATCAATCTCACTAAGACTCAGCCTGTAACTGGGTTAACAATTTACACTTGAGTGAAGCAAACATAAAGTAATAATACTACATACAGACACAAAATATTTCAAAAAGAAAGAAAAATATGTAATAGATGAGTTACCAGATGGTTTTGCTTAGTTGAGTAAAGTTGCAGTAAATTTTGGAGGCGGCAAGCACTGTATCTGGTTGGAGGTTCAGTGCCAGCGTTGGAGTTGTCTTTTTGTGTAAATGCTGCACTTTTTATATAGATGCGGGTGGACTATGGCATCCCCATCTGGGTATATTGTGAGGCTGGAGAGAGTGGGAGTTATGATCAAGGCTGGGAAGTACATGTAAATGGCTAAAGCCATTTCAAGCAACATTTTGTGGTCTTTCACAAGGATAATAAATACTGAAGGTATTTTCCACGCTGGAACTCGCCACAAAAATATTCTTTTATTAAAATTTCATCTGAAATAATAAATTATTTCATTCAATAAATAAGAGTTAACAGCAACCCTTGGATCCGAAGCAATTCCATCAGCAACTGAAGGTTTACACATTATTAGGAAAAAAAAATCACGCTGATAAATGTGTATCTTACTACGCAGGTTTTTCAAAAAAATTCACAAAACAGAATAACATCTTGGATTATTCAAATTTAATTTCTCAAGACAAAAAAAAAATGTGTTTAAAAAATTGTTTTGTAATCCTTATCTTCCTTAAAGTATTGTGAGAATAAATTATTTATTTTTTGAATGACTTAATGAGTAAAACCTCAAATTGTAACATTTAATTATTGAAGAAAGTATTAGCGATTCTTAAACGAAAATTTGAAAAGATAATCAAAAAAGATAGGTCGCATTTAGGACTTGAACTCAGGGCCCTCGCCTTGCCAGGGCGCCGCTCTACCAACTGACCCATAACTGACCTAAAAATGTGCATTGAGAAAATTAAGATAAAGTATAATACAGCATGAATACAATTATATATGGCCGAAGGAGAGAGGGTCCCATTGAAATATTGTCTTCAATAATTAAATAAATCATTTATGTTCAAAATTAAATGTTTATTTATGTGTTCAAAGTTTAACAGATTTATTGAGTGAGATGGTTTTTCATCTCGCTTTTGCGTTGCGACAATTAATAAATTAATTACCTTTATAATTATGCGAAGTTTTTTGTCATGAATCCTTCTTTTTCTATCCATGATCTAAACAGATTTTCTAGACAATTTATTGCTAACAGCGGAATTGATTCTTTATAATATTTATGGCATTTTGGCGTATTCATAACTAGGTAAGAATTAATATTAGTCGAAATGAATCGTATTATAATCCCTTTTTTAAGAGTTTAGTAAGAATCCCACCTGAATCCAAGTAGGAACTTGCGTAAACGTCAAAAGTAAACGATGTTCTTGTGAGTTAGCGATTATTAGGGAGCAGCCGCCATGTTGGATCTGTTCGGCTCTTTCCGGCGCCTCTCGTTCGGCCACCAGCTAGTTCGGGTCGAGATCGGGTAGTCGGCTAGTGCTGGCCGAGTGATGTGATGACCGGGAAAATTTCCCTAGATCTGGGGAGAAAAAATATGAAAAGTACTAAATTCTTATTTTTTTTCAATTTTGAGGATTTTTTGCCTTGCTGGACTACTAAAAGAATTAAATAAATTTTGTAAAAAACTGGGTTATGAACAAAATATTTTTGAATTTGTAAAAGTGCATTGTGGTAGGTATTTACAAGTAGCACATCTCCTCATAATCTATCTATATAAATAAAAATTTAAATCTTTGTTTTATCAAAATTATAAATCACCAAAAGTTCTTCACCGATTGCATTTTAATTTTGACACAACGTTGCATTCGAATACGCTTGTGTTTTTATACATATATTATATGGATGTCGCCCTCGACGAGTAAAAAAATTGTTTAAAAAAAACAGCGCCATCTGTTGGACGTAAAGACAGACAGACAGACTGAGCCACAGCAACGAGTGGCGAGGCACAGAAGGTGATCTAATAAAATACAATGTCAAAATGCAGATATTTGCAGCGGGCCGAAAATCGTTTGACATCACGGTAAATATGCGGCACGATAAATTGTACTGAATCGTATCTCGTGTGACGCCATGAGCCACGATTGCATACGTTTTATCCATGTTCGCTTTAAAATCTCATTACTTAGTGATTTTTGGAGATATCGAAAAACTAATGTTGACGGTATAACTCTTTAAATAAAACTTATTTTCAATAAAATAAAAATAAATAGCCTTGTTATTTTAAAGTCGTGTTCTTCTCTGTTAGACAATACATTTATTCCTTGCGATATTTTACATTAAATATTATATATTTCTTAACCTCAAATAGTACATCATTATTTATTTAAAAATATATTCATCTACTTCCTTCTCCCACGAAGATTTAAAAAAAATCTATTCGGCTGGTTAAAATAAGTGTTCTAGCAGGATTCCACGGAGTAAGAAGAATTCTAGATTCTTTGGTGAATATTTACTAGAAATAGTCTAGTTAGAATCCATGATACGTTGATTAGTTGGAATAAATTTCCATCTAACAAATTATGTCTTCTGTGTAAAGAACCGGTTCCTTCAAAATATTTTACCAGCCAAAGCAATCACCCTCATGTCATCGGCAGTCTTTTTAAAAATAGCTTTTTATGAGATTTCAAAAGGAATCGGTTCCACAAATAGCCGGTTCTGACTGCAATAAATCACTCGTTTTGTGTTTAGCTCATGAGAAGAGTAAAATGGTTGAAAGGCTCAAATATGCATTAACGAACAAAAGGGTTCAAATGTGCATTATGAGCATAATCCGATGTCCAGTCATAATCATGTGTTATAGTTATAAAAAAAACAAAAATAATAACTATTCCCTTTTCCGAGCTATATGAACACAATTGTCAGATTCCGTAATAAATCAAAGCGGATACAGATATAGTAGTCCCAGATCGAGGTCGTTTACACGGTTTGAATGTTTTAATAAGTATCTTGTCAAAGTATACCAATGGGATCGGATCACGATTCATTTTGAATGTAGAGAATTTGTGGGGAAAGTAATCATAGGGAAAATGCGGTTTTCGGGCATCACATCACAGGTCACAGGCTAGTTCTAGGTTCTGTAGAGGCGCGCGAGAGGCGGCCGAGTTGCGCCAGTAGCCAGTGGCAGTCGCCAGTCAGTCGTGCCAGTGCCAGAACAAGTGCGATGGTGTAGACTAGTCAGTAGTGTCGTGTGTGAGTGTGTGCGCGCAGACCAGGTATTACAGGATGGGTAATGCGGGCCGGGCCCCTCCCAGGATCAGGATGCCAGGGATGGGCCCGGCCCGCCTGACGGGGCGCGCAGAGGCCGAGGCTGAGAGGGCCAGCCGCCAGCACGACCTCTGCCGCTCTGCCCAGCGCCGCTATATTTAGCGAGCGGCCTTCCCGACTCCCGTTCTACGTCCACCCGACTCTTCCGACGGACTATTTATATCCCCGCAGTGTCCGTGTCCCTCAGGTAACGCCGGGCGGATCGATACTCGCTCCAGCGCCGTCCCGAGACGTGAACAGCGGATGCAGTATCGAACTGCGGGAGGCGTTTTCTTGTCTGGCGCGAGCTGCTGCAGCCCCGTGGACTCCTGACACTCCTCCCGCTTCCTGCACCTGTCACCTCCCTTACGTCCCGTACTCCATCCTCCTGACCAGCAACCCTCGGCTCGACAGTGCCGCTAATCCATATTGTGTTATAGTAGACTCACGTTGTCCGGGACGATGCGAAGGAGGCCTATAATTAGGTCGAGAACTCAACCCGTTGTTTAGATGTTTCAGTTTACGTTACGATGAACCAACTCAGTGCCTCTTGTATTATACGATAGCCTGCTTGGGATTATACTCGGCTCAGGAGGGCTAACCTAGACTATACCAGACAGTGAACGAAGGCTTCGGTGAGTACACACAACCTACCATTCTATCCTCTCTCCATACTTCACATCTACACATCTGCCTACTAGAAGTAACATCACCTATCGCGGCTGGCCTTTACACACGGCCATTCTCACGATCGATAATGCTCGCCCATAGTATGCTATAATTCGCCAAGTTTCAGCTGCTCGCTGTTGGATAAATGTTGAGTGTTGAATGTTGATCGTGCTACTTCCCACAAGATCAATTATTAATTATTATTAAGCATTACTCAGTTTATTTCCACATTTCATTCATTATTCGCAACTTGCCAACGTGAAAACTGATCATGACCATGTTTCAGCCAACTCTGAACGTTACGAGGTGATCGATTGTGATATTTCATCCGATCCCGCTCTTTATCGCCTTATAATTGCGAAATTATTACGTGCACAGTTTATTTTAAGATTTAAAATTGCTATTACTAAATACTATAAACAAGAAACCATTAATTCAGACGTTGAAAATAATCTTTCATCGCTTAAAATCATCCTTTGCTTTGAGCTGTCAAAAATAGTGCCATAAGTGTCAGATCGATTATAAAAGTGGTAAAATCCGCGCGTGCAAATCAAACATTTACACCAATTTATACTAATATAACTAAATATATGTTTTCTGTTATGTGTTCTGTAAAATGTGCTCTAAACAATTACCAAATGAAATATCAAAATCGATAAGTGATTGCGAGTGTAATGTGATAAATAAAATACCATTTTTTTTGACATTTCCTTGTCAAAATAGTAGTAAATTTCCGAACAAAATCTATTTGTGTAAATGAAGCATTTACACCAATTCAAGCTTATATAATATAATCTTTGTTTTCTGTTATGAGTTCGTTAAATTGTAATATAAATCATTACAAGATAAAATCAATAAGTCATCGTCAGTGTAATGTGAAAAAAATAAAATCATTTCCGTTTTTTCACATTTCCTTGTCAAAATAATAGTACATTTCCGAACGAAATCCATGTTGTATAAAAATTAAAATTTACTCGAATTAAAACTTTTTTTTTTAATAACGTACGTTTAAACGAGTTCTCTAAATTATTACAACATGAAATAATATTAAAATCGATTAGGTATGTAGTAATTTCGAGTGTAATTTGAAAAACAAAATACCGTTTTTTGACATTTCATTGTCAAAATAGTAGTACATTTACGAACAAAATCCATTCTTGTTAATTACATATTTGCACCAATTCAAACTTATATAATTAAACCTGTGTTTTCTGTAATGCGTCCTTTAAAGTGTGTTTTACATTAATACAATATTAAATATTAAAATGAATAAAACATAGCTAGTGTAATTTCAAAAATAAAATACGTTATTTTGAAATTTAGTTGTCAAATATTCGGCGAATTGTAGTACATTTTCGAACAGGCTGTCATCTGTTCACGCGTTATCGATTTTTTTTCCTTAAAAATGAACGTAATATTTTTTTATAGCGTATTTATTTATGTATTATAAATAAACCCTGACCTCTATTAATGCATCTGTTTATTTTTATGTGAATATCGCATAAGAGTCCCAATTGTCCAGAACTGATGGGACTATGACATTCCAGTAGGTTGAAAAGAACCTTCCTGACTATTCAGATCTCGTCATTGAACATGTCTAAAGCCATTTGAATCAAATCTTCGCTTCTGAATGGTAATCGTTCACCAGGGCAATTCTGAGACAATCTACCACTCGAATTTATCAATTAAAGAAAAAATGTTTTATGATAGGTAATTTAACAAAATTACAATTCAACACATCTTTAAAAAGTGATTAAAAACGATAAAAATATAACATGTAATCCTAACCTATTGGAAAGGTCAAAAGGTCTCTCTAGACAAACCTCACTCAATGAACGCGGGCACCCCTGCTAATTAACCAAACGTAGCGAAACACTTGGGGTGACCTGTGGCAGGAGGTATCCAATAAATAGTTCCCGGGGCGGCGGTACTCATACCCGTCTCCCAAATTATATCAGTATACCGCAATCTATCTCATACAATCTTAATAGCTTTGATACACTGTTTGCACAGTTGATAATCGAAGATGTTATTATTTTAATAACTTTAAATTACCATTTTTGTATATGTTCTTATCTCAGATTATAATCAGTACGAATTTATCATTTTTTTTACAATTAAATTATATTTTTTTACATACGTTCTACATAATAACATTATTTATTTGCGGTAAAATGTATACAAGGTCATAAACTTGTGATTATAATAATATAATGTGTTTATATAATTAATTTTCAAGGTTGATTTTATTTTTATTCAGTTTCTAAGTGTCGTATTGTATTGTAGTGTTAACACTGTTCTGCATACCCCTACGGGAAGAATGAGCACGGTGAGTGATTATGTTTATAACAATGTTATTTATATTCAGGGCCGGCCCCATGCGGGCGCAATTGAAGCAGTCCGCTCCAGGCGCCCAATTGCCAAGGCGCTGATAATACCTAACAGTCCTAACATATTTTTCATAAAGTCTTAGATACATTACACTATATTATGCGCGCATGATTTGGGCGTGGCATGTTCGTATTATATGATGAAGTGACACACTGCGCTATAATCTTCCTCAGGACAAGGGGTCAGATCAATTGGGGAACTGCCCCGGAATATCATTTCTTTGTATGGGATCTGTCACTTTGCAGATGACAGCCGCGTAATTACGACGCTCCGTAAATAATTCTTCGTGGTTTTCAAATACGCCACGCCCACACTTATAACACATCGTCTTTTTTAAGTATGATATAGGATTGTATGGAGTTATTTAAAACTCGAGAGTTATTTGAACTTTAACTTAATCTGAAACATTCCGAATATAATTGATTACAATGATCATCTAACTAGGCGTCTTTTTTTGGGCGTGTGTTTTGACAAGGGGCGCCAAAATTTTACTCGCGCCATGCGCCGCTTGGCCCAGGGCCGGCCCTGTTTATATTTGTACTTCCTTATTTATAATATTCACAAATTTAACCACGTCCGTGTCACGGGGTGCTATATGCTCGTAAATTGTTCAATCTGTTGTCATCAAATGACATGTCCTTACAAAACTCATTCTATCTCATTTTATATTATAGTCGGACACATAATATTTATTTATTTATTACACGCCCTAGTGGGCTTTTCTTTAAAAAAAAAATACAAGCATTTTGTATCAGAGTTAAACTTAAAAATGAATACAATAAAGAAGAATGTAAACATAATGTAAACATAATTTCACTTCAGTAGGAGCCTCTCTCGCAAATAAAATCCTTGAAAAATGTAAGAAAACTGAATCTGAACTAGCCAACATACCTTCAACTGATCTTAATCTTAAAACAGACGAGATTCAAACAACGATTAATGAAGTCATGAAAATGATAGATGAGCTGAAGCCATCGAATGCTTGTGGGCCAGACAAAATTTCCTCAAATCTGCTGAAAGTATTGAAACCACTTATAGCGAGTCCCATTGCATACATTTGTAATCTTAGTTTCAAGACAGGCACATTCCCAAACCACTTAAAACAATCAGTTGTTATATTGATTCATAAAAATGGAAACAAATCGGATATACATAATTATCGGCCAATATCTCTACTCAACTCATTCTCAAAAATTATCGAGAAAATCGCAAAAAATCGTCTCACCCTCTATCTTGAAAGACATAAAATCTTATCTAATAACCAGTTCGGCTTTCGTCCAGGTCTAGGAACAGAAAATGCTATTGCTAAGCTGGCGGATATTATTTCCAATAATATTGACCGGGGTAATAAATCCATCGCTCTCTTTTTAGATCTTGCCAAAGCTTTTGATACCATCTCGCATAAAATACTTCTAAAAAAACTAAAGGCTATAGGTGTTCAGGGACTGCTATACAAATGGATGGATAGTTACTTAACTAACAGATACCAACAAGTTAAAATTAATGATAATGTTAGCGATCCAGCCCTTGTAGAATTTGGTGTACCCCAAGGGAGTACTTTAGGACCTATTTTGTTCAGTATTTATATCAATGATCTGTGTAACAGCAATTTTTCCAATCATATTATAACATTTGCAGATGACACTGTCCTAATATTTGAAGGAAAAACATGGAATGATGTACACTGCAAAGCAGAAAGTGGATTAAAACAGCTAAAACTTTGGTTAGACTATAATCTGCTGACACTCAATTCGGAAAAAACTAAATTTATACGATTTAGTGCGACAGAAGCGGGCCAACCCGAGGAAGCACATAATATTTTTATACATAAATGCATTGACTCCACTAACTGTAATTGCTATAAATTGGAATGCGTAGACAGTATAAAATACCTTGGTGTTATATTAGACAAATATCTTAGATGGGACGGACAAATAGATCTAGTTGCCACAAAGGTTAGAAAGCTTACGTACATGTTTATGACAATCAGAAATATCTTACGTAAAAAAGAATTGAAACTCATCTATGATGCTATGTGTGGGTCACTTCTAGACTATGCATCCTTAGGTTGGGGTGGGTGTGCAAAAACTGTTTTGGACAAATTAGCAAAAGCTCAAAAATCACTACTAAGGGTAATCCTCAAAAAACCATTTAGATATCATAGCGATGCACTATTTGAAGAATTCCGAGTTCTGGATGTTAGACAACTATACATGAGAAAATTAATTTTAAACACCCATCAAAAACGCCACCTCTACCCATCTATTAACCACTCTCACGACACCCGCCACTCACGGAGAAATCCAATTGTACCACTCACAACTAAAACATCTCTCGCTCAAAGACACTTCTCATTCTTAGGTCCAAAACTATACAACTTCATGCCCGATGCTTGGAAAAAGGAAAACACAGCTATTCTTCATAAATTGACCACTAATTGGTTTCATCAATTAGGTAGAAAGGAGAGTGAACTTTTACTACACAAAAAATGAAATCAAACACAAACCAAAAACAACAACAAAAACTCCAACAAAACAGTAAAAGATACGTTTATGTTATAATCTTTATCATTATATGTATATATGTACTTACCTAATACTTTTAAATTAGAATGCTACCCAAGCAGCAGTTAATCTTATGTTTAATGTAATATTTTATTTTATGGTATTTCTTCTCTTTGTTATTCATATTTATACAAACATGTTAGTAGGCTTAGGCACCAGTTAAAAGTACAAATACCTATTATTTCATTATTATTGTAATACTATACTTATCAAACAACTTATCAAAATGTTAATACTCATACTAATTTGACTGTCCTAAAACGGGAATCCTCCTAGTTGGGCAGTCAAAACATTTCTTAAATAATGTATTTAAATGTATAATCTTTTACTAAATAAAAAAAAAAAAAAAAAAAAAAAAAAAAAATGGCAAAAATGAATCCTCACGCATATAATTGAATTTAAAAGATTCAACAAAACAAAATAGTAGTAGCGGAGAAGTTATATGGGTACATAGGTCTATTTGTGTCTAGAAGAATAAAAGTGATAGAATATACAACATTTGTACTAATTAGTTTTCAAATGAAATATATCACCCAGATCAGAATATTTGTTTCAAAGATTGTGAAGTCTCGGAATCGGAGAATTTTGGTAAGCTAGTGTTCTGGTGTTATTGAAGTAAAAAGGTAAGAAATGTAGGCATAATTTTTTAGGAACTTGGATATTGATACATTGAAGTAATTCGGGACAGTCAATTTTAAAATGTAGTATTCTTTGTAACAGTATTAAATCTGTGCTTATTCTTCTTTCTGGAAGTTTCAGTAGAGACATTTTATCCAAGAGGTAATTGTAATTTATGTTTTGTATAGGAATATGCAATTTATAATTTATAAACCTTAGAAACTTAAAAATAATATAAACAGATTTAGAAAGAGAGAACACCAAGCTTTCTCTTTGCATATAAAAGTTTACCATAGATGCTCCCGTATAATTTGAAATAATAATATAAAACAGAAGACTGCCAAACGTTCACCCGGTCATGGTTTGTAATTATTTTAATAATGATTTGTATATAAATAATAAAAAAAAATATGAGGTGACAGTAACCTTTATAATATTATATTTTTTATAATTAAATGTCCATTTAATTACGTATAACGTGGTAAATAATGTTCCCAAGAAAAAAAACCATCGGTAAGCGATTTAAAAAAATCATTGACAAATGGGGAGTTAATTAGTCAACGAGGTCTTTTTTCACAACTTGGCCCGAACAGATTCAACTCACCGCGTATACGACTGCTTTCAATTCTGAGAGCTTCATTAGTACAACTCATTTTGCATAACGAACGACATTATTGAAACAGATTTGTATATTGACAGTTAACCGTGGCTATTTACTATGGAGACAGCACTGAAATTTGTCTAATGGCCGTAGAAATTTTCTTATCAGTTGTTATCCGTTCTCGCAAATATCAGTAACTGACCATGGACGATGAATTTAGTCAATATCGTATTGACATAGGGCTTTATCGATTTTCCAAGCTTAAGATGAGAATCTATCCTCTCTTCCTAACATCAAATACAGTTCCTCTTTCACTGTCAAAGATTGACCACCGCTTGTTTATATAAACAGCATGTTTTTCATGCAAATTTAGTATTTTTTTCAATCCCGCAAATTTGCGGGATCGAATATTTATGAAATCTCGCGGGATTGCGGGTTGAAGGATTGCAAACCATTAGTCTGTGTGAACAGCAAATTATTTTCATGGTAATTTAATTAGAATTTTTAATTCTAGCTATATATAAAGCGCATTGAGTTGATATATATTTTTGTGTCACAATCTACCATCGAACCTCTACTAAAATCCCAAAACATGGTAATACGTGTCATTAACAAGCGAAGGACAAGATACACCCCTCCACTCGACTCCTCATAGAGTATAAGGTCAACATGCGACAACTCCACCCAAAATTTTCGCTAATGCATTTCCTGTTCAAATATAAAAACAAAACTCTCTTACAACACAACTACACCACCAGAACAATAACCAACGGTCACTACAAAGTACCTTCACTACATACCACGTCAGCTCAAAGACAATTTTTCTTCCTAGTTCCTAAAATCTTTAACCTTATCCCTGAAAACCTAAAAACCGTGAGTCAACCCCATTCCTTTAAAAAACAAATTACGAAATGGATCCTTACACACGGAATACATTACAACTACAATACCCATTCATTCTACACTCTATCAATTTAATCACCTTTCAGACAAAACATAATAAATCCTTATTCCCCAACTTAGCGGTATAGTATACACATAATTAATTAGTGTGTTCTATTTACTAATAATTTCTCATATTTTTCATCTTCTTATAATTCTCTAACTTGCAACCCAAACTAGTTATACAACATTTTTCTTTTTTTATATTATAGTAATGTATAGATTCTATGTCCGCAAATTGTAAAATTCACCCGCCATAACACAAGGTCATCCCTAGCATGGAGGGTGAAATATCACAAAAACCACATGTAAAATATCATGTATCAATAAAATAAATAAATATATATTTTTTTACATTAGTCCCACACGAATTATTTTCCTCGGGGCCTATGTCATCTTTTGCGATGCTATGTGAGGGACTTTTTAAAGGTAAAATAGTAAACTTACCAAAAGATATAAACGAAGAAAACATGGCTAATAGCTTTAATAAATATTTCATAGAAAGCATCACTCAAATTAACAAATTAATACCTAACATTGTTTTCATCCCCACAAATGATAATATCAACTCAAACAAAGAATTATTGGTCTTCAGAAAAAGAACTGCAGAATATTTATTTAACATTTTGAACAAAATTAAATCAAAAAATAGTTCAGATGGATTAACTATTAGTTTAATAAAAGATGCTTTTCCAGTAATTGGATCTACTCTATTAAATATTATTAATCAGACATTTGAAGAGGGAAAATTTCCACAGTCATGGAAACTATCTACCATTATACCGGTCCCAAAGGTTAAAAATACCAGAAAATGTGAAGAATTTCGACCAATGTACCTTACCGAAATATGAACAGATACTTGAAGTGATAATAAAAGAACAAATATTGCAATACTTAGATGAACACAATATTTTATACCAAAACAATCGGGATTTAGATGTAATAATTCTTGTGAAACAGCGTTAAATGTAATTGTTGAAGAATGGAAAGAAGGAATGAAAAGTAATAAATTTATCTTAGCAATATTCTTGGATTTTCAAAGGGCATTCGAAACTATAGATCGAGAAATATTGATAAGAAAGCTTAAAGAAATTGGTTTCTCAACTGTAGCCACTAAAGTAATAAAAGAGTATTTGAAAGACCGAATACAGGTAACAAAAATTAATAATCAATTTTCAAAACCAATGGAAAATAAATTAGGAGTACCACAGGGATCAGTCCTTGGACCTCTACTATTCATACTCTATATTAATGACATGCCGTAGAAGACATGGTGAAAATATTTTCAAAATGCCAAGTACGACTATTTGCCGATGATACACTAATATATATAATTGGAGAAAACTATGAAGAACTAATAAATATTTTAAATGATGAACTAGATAATGTATCAAGATGGCTAAAAATAAATAAGCTTAAATTAAATACAAAAAAAAACAAAATGTATGGTAATTGGTTATAAGAAGACATCCAGTGAAAGCAAAATCAAAATTGATGGTGAAATTATTGAAAATGTTACCGATATAAAATACTTAGGAGTTATAATAGATTCCAAACTCAACTTTAACAAACATGCTGAATATACCCAAAAGATAATTGGAAAAAAGATGTCTTTTTTGGGAAGAATTTGCCAAAAACTGTCCGAAAAAACTGCAATCATCATTTATAACTCCATTATTGCTCCACATTTTAATTACTGCTCAACTATCCTTTTTCTGTGTAACGACCGAGAACAAAATAAATTTCAAATTCTCCAAAATAGGGCAATGAGAACAATACTCAGACGAAATAGATATTCAAAAGTAAATAAAATGTTAAACGAACTGAATTGGCTAACGGTGAAACAGATGTTGACCTTGAACACGATGATATTTGTACACAAAATAGTAAACAACCTGCTACCCAAATATTTTTCAAATAAAATTGTATACAACAAGGACATACACAAACATAAAACTAGGACGTGCAATGAAATCAGGCTGCCAAAAAAGGACAAGGCGAATACACAGAACAGTATATTCTATAAAGAGATGAAATACTAACGCGCTGCCGGAAAACCTAAAGTCTGCCCCAATTTAAAAATTCAAGATGTTGTGTAGAAGCCACATAAAACAAGAAAAAACATAGAATATTAATATGTAAAAATGAATTAGTCGTTTGTAAACTTAAATGTACAAATTACTAAAATAAAATTAAAAAAAAAAAAAAAAGGTAAGGAACGGGAGGATGTTCTGGGAAGGTAAAGGGTATGAGGGTTGTGTAGGAATTTAGGGATCAGTGTCACCAGGAGTTAATGACATTTGAACATATCCCTACTACTGCGGCGCAAGGAGATGGGTCGAGAGACCAGTTGGACAGGTCAAAAGGTCTCCCCAAACCAGCCTCTCCCGATCTGGCACGCCACACAGCTGGTGGGCAGGCGCATCCTGAACACACCTCATCCGATGAACCCGGCACTTGGTTATCCAATAAATGGTTCCCGAGGCGGCCGTACCCAAACTCACCTCCCAAATTGAAAAATGTTATATTGTATTTATTAATTCATATTTTGAGTTATTTTTTGTCCAATTCTGCTTTTATTTACCTTAATTGTTTACCTTTACACTTATCGACCATCGTACTTGAGAAGGAACTGACAACATAATCATTCTACTTTGTACCGTTGACTAAACGTTTCGTCATTAATAATGTATACAAAATTCCTACAAACCTGCGTAATAATAGGCCCTCGTTATCATCACCCTGCCCAAGGCCGACTAGAGTACAAGCCTGGGCGCGCTACCGTCAAATTACGAAATCAGTTCTAACAAAACAAATTCACTGTTTAATATGGTAACCGGACAACTTAAGACAGGATAAATCAACATACTTTTAAAAAGTGTTGATTTTTTGTTTATTTGTGAAACCACACAAGAGTCCAAACTGCTCTTAACCGTCTGGAGACAGTGAGACTATGGCATCCCCAATTGGGGTGTGTTGTGAGGCTGGAGGTAGTGGGGAGGAGAGGAAGGTGGGGGAGTACCTGGCTATTGAAATCTGGTCACCAAACACGGCTAAAGCCATTTCAAGAAACGTTTCAATTTTGAATGGTGGTCTTACACCAGGGCGAAACTGAGAGTATCTTATACTTTGGAACGTGCCACAAATATACAATATATTATTTAAATTAAATGAAATAAAATTAACTTGCGCACGCCAGGATTTGAACCTGCGACCTCGTGTAAAGTTTTAATAACATTTTACACGAACGACTTAATGAATATTTAGATGTTTGTGCGCTTAGTTCTTCTAAACTTTAGAGAATTTCTTCCCGAAGGTTTATATATATGTATATATCAGTGCAATTAACTGTGGCATTTCTTCGTAAAATGAAGAATACGCGTGAATTGTAACTACTTATTACGCACAGTGATTCATATATTTATTTCATTGCGGGAAATTAAAAAAAAAAATACAAGAAAAAAAAAATATATATATATATTATGGGCTATGTAACTCAGTCATAACCTACGGTTGCATTGGGTAAGGGTTGCGGGAAAAACTATTTTAAAACCGTTATTGAAGGCACATAAATCTATTATACAGGATTTTCCAATAAGAGGTGTTATTTTGATATTCAATCGTAAAATATCAATGGTTTCGTTGCTTTTGTGGCACGTAGCGCCGTTTTATTGAAAGTAAACGTTGTCCAGATCAATACAATCCAATTCCGGCCATAAAAAATCATTAATCATCTCTCGATAGCGCAATCCATTCACCGTAACTGTTGCTCCAGCCTCATTTTCGAAAGGGTAAGGTCCAATGACTCCGCCGGACCATAAACGGCACCAAACAGTCACACGTTGAGAATAGATAGGCTTTTCAACAATAACTCTTGGGTTTTCCGAGCCCCAGATGCGACAATTTTGCTTGTTGACGAAGCCACTGAGGTGGAAATGGGCCTCATCACTTAAGATGATTTGCATTTGATTCACTCAAGTGAATTTTAATAATTTCAATGCGTTGTTGAAGCGTGTATCGTTCCATTTTATTAATGGCGTAGTTTCTACTTGTCAAATGTCAAAAAATGACAGCTTCAAAAGTAACATCTAGCGAAATAGCGGGCTATTCAAAATAACACCTCTTATTGGAAAACCCTGTACATAATAACCTTTCGGATATTCGAGCGACGCTCTCTTCAAGGAATTAAATGTACTTGATGTTCGACAGTTGTACGATGATGCTCTAAGTTGCGTCACCGCAACGGGCCAAAAAAAGGAGTTCTATCCTCTCTCTGTTCTATGGAGACTTGTAATTCGGTAGGATTGCGATGCCCGACCAACACTGTTAATGTTCGGTAGTGAATAATCACAAGTCACTTTACAAACATGAATTAATGCACGCACAATCTGCGTTCCCTTGTTGCAAATAATTATGATTAGCGGCGGTATCTCTCAGCAAATTAAGATTAGTAGGTACTTGATACTTTCTAATTCGTATTAGACTGCATTTCTCTATTCAAAAACCATGTTCATATAAGCCACTAAATCCTCATTTTCACTTATATACAATAGTTTAAACCTAATTATTCTTCAAACATTCACGAAATAGATTTTCATAGTATTCAATAATTGATCAGAAAATCTTTATTATTATACAGCATTTACTTGTTTTCGTGTATCCAAATTTGTTTGCGAAAATTAAGCAATGTTTTACTAAAATATCACACTATTTGGTTGAAAATACATTCCACCATTCTCCGTTGACAGATATACGATTAATTAAGCCAGGGGTTGCCGCACAAATAGAGTATTCCTGCTTATTATATTTCAACAACCAATTACGGGCTATCAAACTGGGCAAGTTTTTTTTATAAACTTTGTGCATAACGTATTTACAGCCAATAAATTAATAGGTTTTTTAAATGTGATTACCGCACAATGATTTCAACTTCCCGGAGACTGGGATCTATGGGATTCCGCAGAAAGGTTAGGTAGTACTTGTCTCTTCATTACTCAAACACGGCTAAACGTTTAGATTGTGAATGGTAGTGTCACCAAGGTGTTTCTGAGATTATCCTAACCTAACTCGTTTTGTTCTTCGAATGTTTTAACCTTTTCCTTACTGTGCTAAAAAAATCCACGCTTTCCGGTGCTGTGTAGTCAATACACATCTCTAAATAAGCGATTTAATATCGGAAAAATATGAATATTCATAGCTAATCGATTATGTTTATTATATTTTATATCAAAAGTCATAATAATCGTAATTTAATTGCTGAAAACATGAAAAAACCATCGGCAGATGCTAAAAAAACGTGCGAGAGGTCCACATATAACGACGGCTCGCGGCCGACTGGCTAGCGGCTGGCACAAACACAGCTGTGCGGTCGTAGGTATCGATGGTCTAAAACAAAATACAACTGCAGACGTGTGGATATCTCATGTTCCCGCATAGCGAATTAAAGCGGGACATCAATAGCGTGTCATTTCCTCGCACACTCTTGGCGTATTAGTATCACACGGTTGATTGTATTGGTGCATTTGAAAACTATGTAAAATATTATTTTTTAATTCAGTGCATAAATGTATAACGGAGGAATACCTAAAATCTGAACCCAGAATTTATTATATTTATAGAGTTATTAAATTATTAGAAGCAATGTGTAGTAAATACACACCATAGATAAGGAAAGGAAAGACACATGCGATTCCACTATAAAACCAGTCATCATAGCGCAAATAGTCCAGAAACCTTGTCGCCTTAAAGGGGGGTACCTTTAGTCAGATCTGCTAGTTCTGATTTTTTGCTGAGTTGTTTATGATGTTAGCCCAATGAATAATCCAATTTTCCGACCTCAGGTGCCGAACGCAACATTGTCAGAACTAAAAAAAAAACACAAAATGTTTAGATATTCATTTTACGATTATATTACGTACTAGTTTTCGATTTCAGGGCTAAAATCACCAAAAACTGAAGAAAGGTAGAAAATTTCGTGTTTTATTTTTATTTTTGATAATGTTGCGCTTTAGGTCGGAAACATGGATTAATCATTGGGCCAATATCATAAACAATTCACCAAAAAATCAAATCTCTTAACTATATTGCCTACACACTCTATAACACTCTTCCAGATATGTATTTGTAGGCTTTAAAATAATATTTTTTTAAAACATATAAAAACGAAAATACGTAATTCTTGTCGTGTTGTACTTTGTTTTGTTTCTATCCTTTTCTATCACCTGTATTTTTAATCGAGCATAATCGAGCATAATGCTTCTGAGAGGCAAACTTGACACTGGCTTCAATGGAGTCCCCTAGTCTGAGCGCGTCTACATTTTTGCGCTGGCTAACGCAGGTTAAATCACATTTAATATACCTAGCAGACTTTTGACAGCGATTAAATTGTTAATTTTAAGGTAAATGACAATTTTTCAGCCTTAAGTGAGACCGGAACCACCCCTCTGGTCACTTAAGGTTAAGCAAGACTTGTTGGGAAGATTGCTGCCGTTTAAGGCGAAGCTTAATGCCAAATCACTATTTTGATTCATCTTTATAACGAATTGGTGTACATTATGAATACCAAAAAATATGCTTTAGATAAAATGAAGGTTTTCCTATCGCTTCGCTTGAGTAGAATACAAATAAAATAATAAATTACTCAATAAAAAATATAAATGCAAACTACTAAAAAAATTTTTTTTTCAATACAAATGTATGAACGCATAAAGGAAACAACTTTTAAAAAATACAGTATTATAGCTAAGATTATCTGTGACAGTTTCAGTTGATTAACTTTTTTGCTTTCTTATAAAATTATTTACAAAATAAATAAAAACCAGTTTTTGTGCTTGAAATCGAACGTTTCTAGACTCCGTTTGTCAAGCGATTTTCATGCCTATTACCTACGATATAAGGTATACCAAGAATATACACATTTTTGGTTTGTAGCTTCCTTTTAATAAAGCTGCTTTTAAAAGTTAAGCTCTATTATTACTAGTATAGTTGATATACCCACTGTTTATATTGATGTAAGAAGTTTTATTACCAAATTTATTTTAGGAAAGCATTATAATTAACAATTTTGTAATGTTTTTAAAATGAATAAACTGAATTGAATTGACATGGTGCGTCGCCTTAACGGGGACCTTTCAAATGTAAAAAAAGTGGCACTGAATTGATGACAATGTTACAATTGAATTTCTGCGAAACAACTTGGCCTAGGTGTTTGAAATAGAGAATTGGCAAGAATTAAATATAAACGTTTTTAAACCAATTATTCACGATCATTTTGTTTAGCTAGGTACTTATTTCTTCCCACTCTTATGTAAATGCCGATGACAAGATAACAACTCTGTTGCAAAGACAAACTTATTTATATGTCATGGGGTTAAACACAAAATAGAGAATACGCGATAGCGACACACTAACAACAGATGACTGCATTTATTTTTATAGACTTTTGCATCAGCTGCAGTTCTTAGTAAGTATGATAAAATTACACTATCAAAATGATTGTTCATTTAGTTCAGATTTACTTATAGAATTAGCGTCATTGTTTCTTTCGTCACTGGTGCATAGTCGGAAAACGCGTGTCCAACATTTGCACACGGTTGACATTATTTGTGAGAACGGGTTGTTTCTAAGACTTTTGCAAGCAGAATAATCTATGGTAGGTTAGTTCTTCATCTCAAAAGTCTCGTGCCCACCTTGGATGAATTAATACAGTGAAGATACGCTATTGAAACAGCCCACCTTGGATGAATTAATGGAGTGAAGATACGCTGTTGAAACAGCCCACCTTTGATGAATTAATGGAGTGAAGATACGCTACTGAAACAGCCTACCTTGGATGAATTAATGGTGTGAAGATACGCTGTTGAAACAGCCGACCTTGGATGAATTAATAGAGTGAAGATACGCTATTGAAACAGCTTACCTTTGATGAATTAATATAGTGAAGATTCGCTATTGAAACAGCCTACCTTTGATGAATTAATAGAGTGAAGATACGCTATTGAAACAGCCCACCTTCGATGAATTAATAGAGTGAAGATACGCTATTGAAACAGCCTACCTTTGATGAATTAATAGAGTGAAGATACGCTATTGAAACAGCCCACCCTGGATGAATTAATAGAGTGAAGATACGCTACTGCAACAGCATACATTGGAAGAATTAATGGAGTAAAGATACGCTGTTGAAACAGCCCACCTTGGATGAATTAATAGAATGAAGATACGCTATTGAAACAGCCTACTTTGGATGAATTAATGGAGTGAAGTTACGCTATTGAAACAGCCCACCTTGGATGAATCAAAAGAATGAAGATACGCTATTGAAACAGCCTACTTTGGATGAATTAATGGAGTGAAGTTACGCTATTGAAACAGCCGACCTTGGATGCATTAATAGAGTGAAGATACGCTATTGAAACAGCTTACCTTTGATGAATTAATAGAGTGAAGATACGCTTTTGAAACAGCTTACCTTTGATGAATTAATAGAGTGAAGATACGCTATTGAAACAGCTTACCTTTGATGCATGTTACACTGTAGACTGTAAATTCATAATAAAAAAATTAAACAATACTTTGTGTGATGGGTTTTTTGCTTGCTAATAAAAAATGACCATTTGAGGCCTAAAAATAACAAATATCAAATTGAAAAAAAAAAATTCAAATAGTTTAACGATTTCCGAAATTCTGTCTTTAACAAGTAGTAATCATTTTCACTTATCCGTCTGGGTTCTAGGAGTCGAAAGTAGCGACATAAGTTGTTTTCTTTCAATTCGATATAGTTCACATTTCTATGTATAATCACTGTTCAGTGTACTCGTAGTACGCCCGCATCTTTATGCGTTTTGCAACTGCTGTAATACACTCGTATGCATATAAATTACTGTGTCATGTCGTATAATTATAACACAATAGTAATTGTGATAATTACGATTTCTGATGTCACCGGTGACATCACTTAAGCCATTTAATTTACGAGTGACATTCCATAGTGCGCCTATGATAATTGGGGATGGTCGATATTTGTCACGACTTTTTTTGTCCCTGTGACTATGCTGCCACTGGAACCGGCGATTTTAATTTTTGAGGAAACGGTAATTTATGGAACCGGTTCCTATAGGGTCTTTTTTAATTAAAAAAAATGAAAATATTCTATGGAACCGGTTCCTTTTATTATCAGAATTTTTCTGGCCACAAAAGTATCTGGATAAATATTTGTTTTTTTCAATAATGACCAGCTGCTAACCCTGTATCCCTAAATCTCTAGTATGTCCAACAATTGATTGAGCCACCTCTTGACTGGAGCCCCATGATACATGATAAATCTACTTGATTCTGTGCAAAGTAGGGCGGTCCTTCTGATTGACAATCCGTTGTTAACACAATTCTTGCCATCGCTAATGCATTACGCAATGTAGACACGATGAGTCTGTTTTACAGGTATTACAGTGGAGCCTGCTCAAAGGAGTTAGCATCATTGATCCCCTGAACACCGCGGTTCATTTACGCGACACTCGACGGACACGAGCGGCACATTCATATCATGGTAGTTTATGTTTTCATGAGAACGGGTCGTTTCTTTGACTTTTTTTCGTTAGTCGGCTCGCAAGTGGAACGAGCTATTCGCATCTATTTTCCTTCTTCATATAATTCGGGCCTCTGCAAGACCTGTATTAATAAATCCCTTCCTACAGACCCTGCCTTAAACCTTCGCATTTCTACCGATTTACAACATATTTCCCTTCACTTCGACACTTCAAGTTTAAAGCTCTTGTCAGGTGTAACATTGTAAAATAATCGGTCAGAAGAACAGGAACCGCAGTGACAGCCGATTTCACATCTTACCATCTCTAATGATAACTATTAGTACCTCGATAGATGCATTGGGAAATAGAGATATTCCATAGGAATGATTTTTTTTATACATTTACTATAAGTCATTGAAGTTATGTGTGGACATAAAATATAGTAAATCAATCAGTAATGTAATCATTTATTATTTAGGTGAAAATAATGATATTTTTACCTTCGTGTCGTGTAAATAGAGCTGTTTTAAAATACAATATCTATTTGAATTTAGCTTTTTTTTCGAAAATGAATGAATGCAAGTCTACCCACTTCCCGACAGCCGATTGAGCTGAAACTCGGCAGACAGACTCGTTGTCGATGACAATGCATTCTATCAACTGTCAAGCACGCATACACACGCGAAAATGTACGCATTTCTCTGGAGTTGGATGACATTACAGCAGTGCAATATACGACATAAATGTCGTTCCTATCCGATCGCCATTTGGCGAGGTTAGCGCGGTTGAGCTAATTTGATAATGTTCGTAGCTTTCAGTTGAAATATGATACAGTTAAAAATGACGTAAGTTAGTATGGTCGAATTAGCTCAGCGGTCAAAGCACTTCCACGGCAAGAAAGAAATCTCGGGTTCAATTCCTGGATGCGACTGAATCTTTTTCTGTTTCACATCTTTCGTTTGACAGTCGTTAATATTAGTAATCTTAATAAGTGAAATTTGGTTTTCTCTAAATAGCATAAAACAAAGTCGCTATCCGCGTCTGTTTGTTTGTGCGCTTAGTTCTTCTTAACTACGCAACGGATTTTGACGGGGTTTTCACTATCATTTAGAGAATTTATTTCTGAAGGTTTATATATAAAATACATGCATATTATATTTATAGAAATTAGAGAAAAGTCTATGTTTTGTAATCAAGTCGTAAAAAAAAAAAATCGGGCGCTTACATTGCTAACGCTAGCTAAACCTTATGAGAAACATCAAAATAATGTACAATGGAATTGTATATCTTAAAAAGGCCTACAGAAAAGTCCGTGATGGTATATGTCTATCTCCTAAGGATAACTCCATAAAAATAAATAATTTGTCTCAATAAATAAATACTTTATTTTTTATTTTTCTGAATACCGCACGGTCCACAAGAGTCTGGAGCTCCCAACCGTCTGGAGCCAGTGAGAATATGGCATCCCCAATTGGGGTATGTTGTGAAGCTGAAGGAAGTGGGGAGGGGAAGAGAAAGGTGGAGAACGTTTCAATACTGAATGGTGGTCTTACACTAGGGCGATATTAATTAAATATAATTTAACTAACATACCGGGATTCGAATTCGCTACCTACGGACCACGGAGGCCGTCAATAGGCTATACAATAAACGTATAATATTTAATTTTCATTATTTGTTATTTTTTCAATGTCATTTTAAGCGGGGAACTAATTAGCAACCAATTGGCGTCAAGATTAGTATTCAAAGAACATATTAGTACTAAATGTGCACCCGAAATAAATATTACGCGCGGAACATTTTTGGAAACCAGTTTTCACCGCCAATTTGAAACATCGATTGCCTTTTATGAATTACAATGTTACAAACGCCTTCTCTATGTTAATTTACAGTGAACATAGCGCATTTCTCATGTAGTGGGTGGCTGTGAAGAATATTTAATTAAAATTAATAATGTCGATAACAGTGTGGCTATATGTAAGATTTATTTAAAATAATAAAACTGATAGATATTGAAAAAATGATAACTGCAGAAAATTCCCTTTAATTGAGGACTGAACGCGGTTGGTGTTGACAAAAAAGCGAGCAAGCAAATGTAAGCAAGGCTGCGCAATGTAACCGTGGTTATTCAATCTATACATGGATGATTGTTTGCAAAATTGATATTAGTGGGATTGGGCGCGAAATTGAGTAATCTGAAAGTAGGTTGCGTGTTGTATACTGATGATGCGGTGTTGATTTCTAACAGTAATGAGATTTACAGTCTCTCGTGTCTTGGATAAACGAAGTACCTACCCATGTATGAATAATGAGTTAATGATGAATGTAAGTAAGTCTACAGTAATGGTGTTTGAAAGAGAGAGTACGAAAACAGCGTGCAATATAGATGCAAATGAGGAATACTTGGAGCAGGTGGATGAGTTTGTTTATTTAGGAAGTATGTTCTAGAGAGATGGGAAGGCTAGATATTGGAAGAATCGTAAATGCGGGTATATAAGCTTGATGCTAAATCACTATTTTGATTAATCTTCATAATGAAAACCAAAAAATATGCTTTAGATAAAATGAAGGTTTTCCTATCGTTTCGCTTGAGTAGATTACAAATAAAAATATAAATTACTCAATAAAAAATATAAATGTAAACTACTAAAAAATAATTTTTTTCAATAGAAATCTATGAACGCGCAAAGGAAACAACTTAAAAAAATACTGTATTTTAGCTAAGATTATCTGTGACAGTTTCACTAGATTAACTTTTTTTCTTTCTTATAAAATTATTTTAAAAAATAAATAAAAACCAGTTTTGTGCTTGAAATCGAACGTTTCTAGACTCCGTTTGTCGAGCGATTTTAATGCCTATTACCTACAATATAAGGTATACCAAGAATATACACATTTTTGGCTTGTAGTTTCCTCTTAAGACTTATAACTAGTTACTTAAAACTACGCTTTTGCCCTGAGGAAGTAGAATGGTTGTTCCGAAACTGGTCGGCGTTAATATGTAAAATATAGTAGTTCATACAAAGTTATATTGTTTATAATTAATAACATTGAAAATGCCACATTTTTTGTTAAATATTCAACAACAATAATAAATTTTAAATTTCGCATTATAAGCATTTAATTTTTTTTATAAAAATAGAACTACTTTTTAGCCATACTGTACAATTGATACCGGAATGGCTTCTTTTGATTAGCATCCATGAGATCACCTGTATAAGCGATTTTTTAATGCTGACACTGTCACTGGCGTTTCTGACGTCATCGCCTACCTGGATTCACCGAAATGACGTCATCCCATCATCATCGCATGACGAAATGAAATCATAATAAGTCATTATAAATTATGAATAGGATTTATATAATTTGACCGAATGTACGTACGTAAGCAGTCCATTAAAGTCATTATGTAAATTAGGATAATTTAGGATTTATGTGTTCGATTTGTTTACTGGAGTAAGTGGGGATATTTTTAGCACACATGATATGACGTACGATTTTTTGTTTTTCATCAAACCATTTTCTAGCAGGTTCTGCTTTTTTATTGTAACGTTAATTTTTTTTTCAATTCTTCTGTGATTAACTTTTAGATTTGAATATAAAGCGTAATTTTTTTTCATATTTTTCACCTTGAGGTGAGGCGAGGTCAAATTTTATTATTATTTATGAAAGTAATGGAGACAACGATTTCTGTGAGATCTATAATAATATGAACTGTTTCCAAAAGCTAACAAATTAGCCCGATGGGTTACGTACCTACTTACAAATCTTATGAATTCAGAGGAAATTTCGGTTTTGATTTATTAAAATAATAAAAAAATTATCTATAGATTTGGGACGCGAGTTATACTGTTCACTGCAAGTCTATTGTGTAGATCATGTAATAAATTATTTAAAAAAAATTAATATGTTGCAACCTGCATAGTAGTGTAAGGTATTAAAATATTATTATCGCGATTGATGTAATTCTGTCAAACAATAGCTGTAGTCGTACTCTACCAAAATAGTGATGGGTACCCACAAACGGTTCCATGCTAACTCAACACAGTGACTATTCAACACACTTTTAAAAAGTGATATAAAGTCATTAAAAACGATGAAAAAATTTATTTTTTTAACCTAACCTAACGTACTTAACCCAGTTCATAAAGTTTTTGTTTCATCACTTTCCATGACTTTATATAACTTTTTAATGACTTTATATAACTTTTTAATGTGAGGAATTATCCTTTTGATGATTTATCTGGTCACCCCTCCAAACATCCCATTGGCAGGGTTTTACGTACATTCACTGGCCATGTGGCACGTGGCCTCGATTTCACGAATAATGATCCAAAAATGAAATATTACTATAGGATTGCACACTTGCAAAAAAATACCTAATACAGGATATATATATATATACATTTTGAAAATGTATGTCAAACTAACCAATAGGAGGAATTCCCGAGGTAGGACAGGCAAAATCATACATATTATTAATGATAATATTCTTCTGCATAGCCTCTTCATAATTATTATTTATTTTACATAAGTATCATTGAATAGCTGACAGCCCTAAATTGTTAATGCCAAGTTGCGATGCTTACTCAGCTATTCCAAGTACAATTAATTTTGTGGGTAACAATAACTCACCTCACCTCATACTTCGACTTATGACATGTCTTATACAAACCTAGCATAAATTAGTTCAACTATTATTACACTGGTATATATTTCTTTTGAACTCTGCATTGTCTTTCTGCATTTATATTAATAACTGCATCACTTGCAATGGTGTTTTTGTTTACACATAATTGTTCTTTAATTTATTGCTATTATTATCCTGTTTACCACTGTACGCTTGTAATTCGATTATCTCTGTATTGTAAAAGCCATTATATGGCGTTTGAATAAATAAACTTCGCCTTTACTCCACATCGTGTAACATTCGGAATCGGGCCGCTAACAATAACACTCCTTATGTAGATGGCGATAAGGTTTAAATTTCCACATAACACTAGCTGTTTTGATTTATGGAAGAAACAACATTGCAAAATAGTTTTTTTTTTGCGAAGTTCATGCACAAATATTTAAATGTTTTGCGATCAATTTTTAAAAAACTTAATTTGCCACATCTTCTATATAAATAAAAACGTAAATTTTCGTTTGTCAAAAATCTTAAATCTCCAAAACTTTTTCACCGATTGCTTTGAAATTTTGACACAACGTTGCTTTCGAATACGCTTGTGTTTTTATATACCTATATAATATAGATGTCACCTGTGACAGGTAAAAACACACATTTTTTTCAAAACAGCGTTCTTTTGGACATAAAAACAACATGCGCTATTGTTTCTCTACCTGCAGGACAGACTGAGCCACGGCAACGCGTCGCGGGGTACAGCTAGTTATACAATAATATCATAAACGAAAAGGGGTTCGTAAGTAAGGGGGCTTATAGAAAGATGTGTTCTACTCCATCTAAAATATTAGTAAGCGCTCAAATTTTGAAACAAAAAACACATTATGCATTACTTTGTAGTGCTTCGTCTTAAGAATGATACTGTTACCGTGGGATTAAATGGCAACAAATAAATGTGAGGATGGGTTTATTATACATATAGAAACAAAAAAATATTTAATAATACTAAATTGTATTACAACAAAAAAGACATAGTAAAAAAGAAATTAATTATCATCCTACTATTAAATCTGTCTGGCAACGGGCTTGCATAGGTAAAATGAAGGTGTGATACCAGTTCTTTCTTGATGCGAAATAGTAGATTCCGGTTCTTCACAGCAACTTTCCCAGGCAAAGGTTTATCCAAAAAATAATGCTGTAGTCCATTGCAAAATAGCCTCGCGCTGCTGGTTTCCAAAAGGGTCCCTCTTAACCAATCAGGATCAGCAGATGTCATCCGATTCAATCAATCTAATGGTCAATGCTCCATATGCAAAAGCTGATGCTCACAAAATTGGCGAATGTCGAACCTTAGCCAAGAGGAATGCCCGCTGCTCTGGGCTGGTGATTAAAGAATGGCCACTGCTTCCAATGCAAATCACCGATTCTAGCTCCCTCAGGTTTAGCAACTCAAAAAATCCTCCAAGGCAAAATGACAATGTGTAGGTACTAAAATGTCCCACACACCAAAACCATAGATGCGATGTAAGTAAAGTGATGCACACACCTTGGTGATGATCTGGCTTGTAAACCACACAGACCATCAGGGAATAATTAATTCCCTATGAAAAAATTGGTTGATTACAAAATTCACTCTGCAGGAAAAGTAACAAATTATAATCCAGCCACCAAATACATAAAAATAGTGAACTCACAGAATATATCACTCGCATTGAGTTTGCAGCGATTCTAAGGAATTAAAGAATTAAGATCTCCAAATTCGGCAGCGGACGGCAATCGGCACAATAACACTTGCATTCGTACCATGAAATTATAATCTGTCACGACAAGCTCTCAAGAGAGTATAATTTAGAATAAAAAAGAATTAACACATTGTAATTCTTAAGTACTGTCACTTTATTGTGACAAAAATATTTTAATCCTTTAGTCTTAAATCGACCAAACAGGAATAGTGGTGCCCTCTTTTGTCAAACAATATAATTCGGATGAATCCAGCTGATTAATGCATAGATGACTGTATTTAAATATCACTTCACCTGCAGAGAAAAATCTATGCGAGAATTCCCAGAGAGGTCTATCCTGTCCACTATTTTTAATTTTAAGTTTAAACTTTTAAGTTAACTAAGTTTTAGTTTACTGCTTCTCCACACCTTGTTACAAATCTTATATGTAACAATACAATCCGCCTATAAAGACTGCAATAAGATACCATACGATCATGTATTATAATTTGCACCAGTGTAGTAGCCCAACATTTCCTTACATGAGGCTCCCGGTGGGCGGGTGGCACGTTTGGGGTGATAGGGCGGCAGTCAGGGCGGGGGCGGGGGTATTTATTGATCCCCAGCCTTGTCCCAGTTCGCGGGGCCCGGGGAGGGGGGCGGCCAACCAACCAACTGAACCGCCCAGGCTGGGAAAAGCGGTAAACCTTTTCTTCGGCGACTTTTTGAGGTTGTGTAACTCTTGGATTTTTCTGTACGGCGATCTAAACGTTAAGGTTCCGTTACAAGCGTTCAAAATGAAGAAGAAGATGGTTTGATTGGGAGATAATAAGAAGGAGAGCGATAATTAGTTATTTTTGTAATAACTTAATGAGTAAAACCTCAAATTGTAATATTTAATTATTGGAGACAGTATAAGCAATTCCTAAACGAATATTTGAAACAGGAAAAGACAGTCACATCTAGGACTCGAACCCAGGATCCTCGCCTTGCCGGGGATCTGCTCTACCACCTGAGTTAATGGGAACCTCTCTTCTTCAGTCATATTTAACTGTATCATACTTCGAATAAGAATTACTGAAATTGCCTTCATTTTTCTCACTATAAAATAAGATATATTTATCTAAGACACTGTCTAGATTGCATTTAGTTCGAGTTGAATCTTGCGATCATACATGAAGATAGCAGCCAATAAAAATGTGCGGTAATCATCTCTGCTATGGAATGATATACGGTGTCGATATAATGTATTTTATTTTTTAGTAGAATCAATGTGGTATACAGTAGTGAATGGTGGAATTACCACGCTGCACGATCCAGTGAAATAAATTTTAAAACTTAAAAATAGACTCAGGTTTCGGTACTGGATTTCAGAATCTCGAAACACTACTCAAAACCATTTACAACGCCAGATACATGTCAGCTGGTATTGTATAGTTTACTAAAATATATTTATAAGCTATTTAAGAAGACATCAAATTAATTAAGAAATCATACGTTATCTCATTGAATGTAGAAATGGGACATAGGAAAAACACACTACCTTTGGATTTAAATAATTCATTAAGAATGTATACAAGTTCCACAGTTTTATTTAACTGACTAAGTAAAATAAATTAATACATTATCGTGTTAAGGCGATGCCATACGTAGTAATGCAAAATCATGTGTTTTTGGTTTGAAAATTTGGTCGCCTAGAAATGTTTCAGATGCTTTAATTAAATACTGCGAGTAGAATACATCTCGGCCTTTGAAATAATCGAGTATTTTTTTTAGATAAGTCTTTTTATAAGCCAAGAAAAAAATAATGTATAAAGCATATGAAAACTGCTTTAAAGTTCAAAATCTCCTACTGACGAACCCATTTTTGGTTATGATTTTATTGTATAATGTGGAAAATTAAGTTATTTATAAAATGATCGAAAAAAAATTAAATATTTATGCCTGAACATCCACAAAATAAAATTAAAGGCACTTTTTGGCCATGTTTTTTCTTGCATAAATCAAAACAGGCGGATGGTGTTAAGCGGGAATTTAAACCTTATCGCCATCTACGTAAGTGTTGTTATTGATAGCGGCTCAATTTAAAATATTACACGCCTTAAAAATATAATCCTAGGAGATGGACAATATTGACATTCACCATCGCCGATTTTTCTGTAGGCCTTTTTAAGGTATACAAAAGCGTAGTACATTATTTTTACATGATTTGAATATAAATTGTGGTGTTTTCTCTTTCTGACACCGTTTAAATCATATTTCTAACCATCACAGGAAGGTATACGACGATTTCAATGAGATCATATTTATGATGTTTCCAAAAACGAACGATTTGACTCTACACGTGATAGATGTTTTTTTTTACATTGGCTGCACATATAAGGCCCCGAGGTAAATATTTTCCCTAAGGGCCTATGTCATCTTTGGGGATGTTGTGTGGAGTTTTTTTTAAATAAATGACGGAGAGTAAGATCTGAGAAGTAAAACAGGTATGAGGGGTTAGTAAAAATCTGGTGGTCAGTGTGTCCAGGAGTGACGGACGTTTGAATTCATCCATTCACCCCCTGTCGAGAGAGTCCTGCTGGAGAGGTAAAAATATCTCCTTCAACCAGTCTCTCCAAATCCAGCCCGCCACATAGTAGATGGGCAGACGAATCCGCCATCGTGACCTAGACAAACCTTACCACATGAACCAGGGCACCCCTGCTAAGTCACTGAACGTAGCGCACCTCATGAGGTGACCTATGACAGAGGTGTTGGTTGTCCAATTAATGGTTACCGGACGGTACCCATATCCGGCTACCAAATTGAATGTTTAATGCATTTCGCACACGTGCTTACCTACCGTCTTCTATATATATTATGTCTAAATATACCCAATAAACTTCGGTAGTTTTGTGTTCAAAACACTTGACATTGGATTGATAGATTGTCGATTTGATAGCTGTATTTTTTGCAAGAAAAATGCTTGTTATATCGAACAAGGTCAATATTATTGTGTACATTATAAATATTGGTGTAACTCAACCTTACGTACGAGGGTATTCCAGAAGTAAGGTCTCTTATTTTTTTAATACAAATATTGAAGTTTTTTTTTTTTTATATTCATCTATTTTTATTAAATACTATGTCTAATAGAATTTCCATTTTGTTTTCGTAAATGAATGAACTTGAATTTTGAAAGTGGAAATTGACCCACTTTCCGATATCCGATCGAGCTGAAACTCGGCAGATAGACTCGTTATCGATGACAACGCAATCTATCAACACGCAAAAGTATACGTATTTCTTTAAAACTGGATGACATTACAGCAGTTAATATACGAAACAAATGCATGTCCTACCCAATCAAAATTTGACAGTTTTTTATGGGTTTATTTTTTTTTCAGTCGATACATTTTTGTAAACGCTGTGCCCATTTTGTCATACATGAGAAAATCATTATGTAACATCCTACAGTTAACCTACAGACCGCCTCGGAACAGGAATAACTCGTGAAGAGCACTGTCAATAACCGTCCAGTGGCCATTGAGTTATATGTAAACAGTGTCTATATTCCTTTCAATATCAGTGTGAAATATTGTTCCCGTGCGGGAAGTAGGAAGGGGGTGTGGCGGCTGTCGATGTCGCCCGAATCCTTATGACCGCGAACGAGCGCAATTTACACGACTACTGATTATGGTAAAACTCTACTTACCGATGAAAGGTTATACCAATGCTATGCATTTATTTTACAGTACGACTTGTACAATATCTCGTCGTGCTTGTCGACATTTTGAAGTTATCGCTTGAGACCTGTGCCCGGCGAGCGCTTGTAACCGACCGATGCCCGAGATATCTCACATCGGATAATGATCCGATATGCGTGGCCCGTACTTCGAAAACCAAAGCTGACTCTATATACCTCATTGTCAGTGGCTGAGTTGGCATTGTGTTTGGGTCCTATCAAGGCGAGGTGTGTTGAAGTCTTCCGTCAAAACACAAGCAATATTTTCCGCTTACTGCGGTGGTAGTAGGAGATTTTCAAATATTGTCAGGTTATTCGCAACCCGGGCATGTTTGTCTTTCTTTAAAAAAAATATTCATTAATAAAAAAAATCTTCGATCGTTATTTTCATATTTACGATTTCGTACAGACAGTTAGGGCCCGTTCCCACTTCCGTTTTCAAATCGGAGGCGGGTCCCGTTTTAAAAACGGATGCCCTAGTGGCTGTAGTGGATGTATGGAGCTGTTCACACTTGTCCGACACGATTTGAAAACGGATCCGACATTTTTTGTCGGATGGCTCGCCTACGCAGCGCGTCCGTTTTCAAATCGTGTCGGAACACGCTCGCTCATAGTGTTGTATGGAGCTGTTCACACTTGTCGTCTAGTCATTCCGGCAGAGTCCCCGCCACACCCCGACCCCTCCCCGCCCGCTCCTGTCGCAAGGAAGCAGGCACGCTGCATGCTTGTATTTGGTTATTTTGTTAAGTAAATAAATCAAAACTACAATAATGGATAAGGAAATAAATCCCGAAAATTTAATACCACTGGTCGAAGAAAGAGTATGGTAATATTTTATCTTTAACTAAATAAAAACAAAACTTTTGTACATCAAAATTTTTATTTTTATTTTTTTAAGTTTACTTTTTTTAAATTTTAAAGCTTTAATGAGATGCACGGAAGAGCGTATTAGTTAAATAAACACATAATAAAAAATATTTGAGTTGTTATTGTTTTCTTACTTTAAAATATCGATAGCCTTTCTTCAGGACAAATGCACTTTCTCAATTTTGTATTTTGATATGTTAAGCTCTCTGAAACTCATTCCAGTAGATGGTTAAAGGAAGTGATAGACATTCTCTTAAGCCATTAAGCGCCCTTGAGGTGATTTTTCATGGTGAAAACGGCGCTATATAAATAATCCAATCATTATTATTCTAAAATAATTAAAGAACTTTAGTTCATCACTTCTCAACTCACCAATTAACACTTGAAAAATTCCTACAGAAAATCATTCGGCTATGATTGGGTGTACCCAAAATTTTCTTTTCACTTTTTTCCTTCTTTTTAATAAGTACAACATGACAACAAGAGCTTCATCGTCATCCATTGCGCACCATTACTGAAGAATGAGCAAATAACATGTTTTTGTTGAATCGACAATTATTTTTTTTCGTAGAGTATGGTCCGTTTTTAAAACGGTAGTGTGAACAGGGCCATTGGCCATCCGTTTTTAAAACGGGACCCGCCTCCGATTTGAAAACGGAAGTGGGAACGGGCCCTTAGTTGCCATTAGAGAAGAAAAAAATATTTTTTAGACGATACTAAATCGTCAAAAAATGGCAACACCTTAAATATAACCATAAATCAACCAAATAATCTGTCATTTATTTGCCTTTAATAAAATTCCAATGAAAATTAAAAAATAATTAAATTATGATTTTATTTTTAAATTTAATGCATTTTTAATCTAGTTTACTTTTAATAAGAGCACAGTGAAATTTTTTTTCGAATAATTACTAAAACTAATATATTTTTTGAATGATAAACTAATGTTTATAAGACTAAAAAAATTAAATGATAAACATTTATCATTAAAAAAAATAATAATAATTGATTGACAAGTCAAAATATTTCACCAACAAATGTAGATATAATATGTCTCGACGCCATCTAGTGGGAAATTTAGCAATAACAAAGCCTTTCTTACAAAAATAAAGTTGGTTGTTTACAGGTGAAAAAATATAATAAGCAGTAATTGTTGATTGAGTTACTAGTACATATTGAATTATTTGGCGGGTTGGAAATAAACCGATGTATCTCAGTGGTCCCAGAGCACCTGACAGGACATCAGAAGGTGCGAGTTCAATTCCCATCGGCGGCATTTATTTTTACTCGGGAGATATTTTGAATTTGTATGGATATTTTAAGTGATTAATTTTAAGTAATTATTGCTAACAATAATTTATTAAAACTAATAATAATAATCAGATTCGATCAGCGCTTTAAAACCAAAAATAAGAATACCGCACAGAAGTCCCAACTGATCCCAACCGTCTGGAGCCAGTGAGACTATGGCATCCCCAATTGGGGTATGTTGTGAGGCTGTAGGTAGTGGAGAGGGGAAGAGGAAGTTTAAGAAGTACTTGGCTTTTCAGACCTGGTCACCCAACACGGGTAAAGCTATTTCGAGCAAAGTTTCGATTCTGAATATTCATCTTTCACCAGCACGATACCGGGATTATCTTCCACACTTAAAGCAAAAAAGTTAATCAAGTGAAACTGTCACAGATAATCTTAGCTATAATACTGTATTTTTTTAAATTTTAAACATTCATACATTTCTATTGAAAAAATATTTTTTTTAGAAGTTTACATTTATATTTTTTATTGAGTAATTTATTTTTTTATTTGTATTCTACTCAAGCGAAACGATAGGAAAACCTTCAATTTATCTAAAGCATATTTTTTGGTATTCATAATGTACACCAATTCGTTATAAAGATTAATCAAAATAGTGACTTGGCAATAAGCTTCGCATTTGTAGTTTGTAGCCATCTTGAACTTTGGCACATTGCGATTGCAAATTTCTTAATTCAAAACTGAAGCCACATCTACAGTTCTGAAAACTTAATACTGCCTTACCCATACGCGTAGAGATGGAGTACTTATTGCATACGAGTTATATCTGGTGCTACCAGGTGCATGACTAGTGGCGTACCTAGCCAATGGACCGCCCCCCGCAATGAATCTATTCACAAAATATTGAAAAGGTTTTTCCAATAAGAGGTGTTATTTTGATATTCAATCGTAAAAGATCAATGGTTTCGTTGCTTGTGTGGCACGTAGCGCCGTCTTGTTGAAAGTAAACGTTGTCCAGATCAATACCATCCAATTCCAGCCATAAAAAATCATTAATCATCTCTCGATAGCGCAATCCATTCACCGTAACTGTTGCTCCAGCCTCATTTTCGAAAAAGTAAGGTCCGATGACTCCGCCGGATCATAAACCGCACCAAACAGTCACACGTTGAGGATAGAGAGGCTTTTCAACAATAACTCTTGGGTTTTCCGAGCCCCAGATGCGACAATTTTGCTTGTTGACGAAGCCACCGAGGTGGAAATGGGCCTCATCACTCAAGATGATTTGCATTTGATTCACTCAAGTGAATTTTAATAATTTAAATGCGTTGTTGAAGCGTGTATTGTTCCATTTTTATTAATGGCGTAGTTTCTACTTGTCTAATGTCAAAAAATGACAATTTCAAAAGTAACATCTACCGAAATAGCGGGCTATTTAAAATAACACCTCTTATTGGAAAACCCTGTATTAAGTCAGTAGTTTTAGTATTTATTATTTATTATATAATAAATATATTTGTACAGCGCCCTTGAGGTGATTTTTCACGAAAACGACGCTATATAAATTAAATTAATGAGGAACTATTTAAAAAAAACGTTATTTCATGTTTACAAATAACTATTGAGGATTTTGTACGTACTTTTACCCTCAAATGTTATATCCTATGTATGATATAGCTCGTCTATGTTTTACATTTCGCTTTTTGCATTCAATCTTATGCTCAACAGCTCGGCTTTTGAATGATTTGGTGGCTTATTTGTTTTCTCCCTCCTATAACACGGGTCCTTTCGAGACCCCAGGCTCTATTAGAACCTCTACATAACAGAGAGTGGCAAACGAAAATATCTATTTATTATATTTTTATACGACTTGATAACAAAACATTGACTTTTCTCTACTTTCTATAAATATATTATGTATGTATTATATATATATAAACCTTCCGAAAGAAATTCTCTGAATGATTGTAAAAATCCTATCAAAATCCGTTGCGTAGTTTCGAAGAATGAATAGCGACTTTCGATTTATACTATTTGGAGATAGTAAATAAGATATTATATCACTGGCGTCCGGGATGTCATATCGATGTCCTTGGCTCTTCTTACAGTGCAGGACCGCCAGGAGTGAAGGTGCCGTGTCCACCAGGGAAATTGAAGATGCGGTCACGGTCCTCAGCAATGAGAAATGACCAAAGAAGGAGAAATTAATAATAGTCCCCAGGGGAATGTCCAGGCCTTTGCTGCGCCACTGTGCGAAGTGCCTACTGCCCATGTGGGCGCAACTGCTAGAATCCAATCGGCGTAATGGAAAGTTAGGTGTTCTCTATAACCCCAATACGACTTATTCTATTTGGAGTCACTGAACTTAGGTGACTCATGGCTTACAAATTAATGTTCGGATTTACTACTTTTGCCAACCAAATTTTCAAGCAAAGGTGTGCAGAGATGATAAACAGTTGCAAAACAATTGTCATTATTATTATTTAATGAGCAGGCAGCATTCTGCTGATGTCTGATTTCACAATAAGTTAAACAGTAATTGAGTTGTTTTAAATTTAAAAATAAATAAGTAAGTACTTACTTCTCTCCAAATAAGAATCCAATCGCGCTTTAAATTTGTTTATATTAGTAGCACCGATGACATGTTGTGGAAGTTTGTTCCATGCTTCCACTACTCTATTTGCAAGGAAGTGTTTCGTAGGATTGGATGCAAAAGATATTTTGTAAATTTCAGTCTCCACGGAATTTTATATTTTATGTGCAGATAAAATTTTGAAAGTCTCAATCAAGTCACCGCTTTCTCTTCTGTATTTTAACGTTGGTAATCTTAGTTTCTTGAGTCTGTCTTTATATTGCCGGTCTCTCAAAGTTCTAAATTTTTGTTTAATTAACTCCACCTGAGGAAAATTATTTCCCTCGGGGCCCATGTCATATTTTGGAGATGCTGTGTGGATGGTATTTTAATTAGAAGAAGGGAAGTTCTAGGAAGGAAAATTTGTGTATGTGTGTCCGGGAGTGACGTATAAATCCATCCACCCAACTGCGGTGCAAGGCGTTAGGAGTCCGGCTAGAGAGGAGCTTTGCTGTTACACTATAAATTATAACTAGACATCAAGCGGACTATTCACTGACTCTTTATGATTTCTTTTGATAAACCTTAAGTTTATTCTAGATAATGTCGTAAAAACGGTCTCCGGACGCTAAGAAAAAACATCCTATTCTTGGTGATTCTTTCAATGATTCAATTGCTTTGCTAGTACACTATGAATTATAACTGAACATTAAGCCCCTGCATACTTAATTTCTACTTATATATAACAAGTTTCTTGTTAACTCTTTAAGTTTTTAGTTTATATATGTTTTTAAAAAATAATATATGTTTTTTTTTAATATAATATTTGTTATGCCAAAACGTTAATTTTATGAAATTCCCTCGATAGCAATAAATCGCTAAATGAGCTCCGAAAATTATTAAAATCTCACTTTGTTCTGTTATTTAATATGTTATAGGCATGAAAAAAATTTACAGTGTATTTTTGAATGCAACTAAAGCATTTGTCGAGAGATTTTTGCTCTATTTCAATCGAGTCGTGTTTTATTAAATTGTTTCATCATTTTCGCTTAATTATTATCGATTTTAATATTAGCGCGCTCCCTCTAACATTCGTATTTACATATCTCCCTTTCAGACCATTTTTGAACGCTTTTTACGGGGCCTTAAGCTTAATATTTATCTTTTTTTGTTGTTTGTTTTTGAGGTGCTATGCCGTGTTGCGCTAACTCCTTCTTTAGCCGACGTTTCGGACATCGTTGCAGTGTCCATCATCAGGGCAGATCCGGTAGATCCGAAGATTATCGATTCTTTATGATTTCATTTGATATTCTAGATAATGCTGTAAAAAAGTTCTCCGGACCCTAAGAAAACACGTCTTAAGACACAATGCGCTTCTTTACGATTCAAAATGATTCAATTGCTTTTCTGGTACGCTACGAATTATAACTAGGCATCAAGCAGAATGTTCATTGACACTTTATGACTTGATTTGATAGTCTAGATTAATTCCGGAAAAAAGTACTCCGGACGCTAAAAAAACGCCCTAAGACACAATGCTCTTCTTTATGATTCATTCAATGATTCAATTGCTTTGCTGGTACGCTACAAATTATAACTAAACATCAAGCACAATGTTCATTGACACTTTATGATTTGATTTGATATTTTAGGTAATGCCGTAAAAAAGTTTTCCTGACGCTAAAAAAACGTCCTTAGACAAAATGCGCTTCTCTATGATTCATTCAATGATTCAATTGCTTTGCTGGTACGCTACAAATTATAACTAAACATCAAGCAGAATGTTCATTGACACTTTATGATTTGATTTGATATTCTAGATAATGCCGTAAAAAAGTTCTCTGGACGCTATGAAGAAACATCGTAAGACATAATGCGCTTTATCATGATTCATTCAATGACTCAATTGCTTTGCTGGTACGATATATATTATGACTGGACAGCAAGCGGAATGATCATTGACTGTTTATGATTTAATTCGATTATCTCGGCGCACTGAGTTGTGTTGGCACACTGAATTGATAAGTTGTGGTAGTTAAGTACGTGTGCGATGCCTTTATTGGTTTTATTAATGCGGCTGTTGTGAATTAAATTAGGATGGGTCCTTTGTATGCGGGGCGACTTATACAGTAATGGTCTTGCAGAGACCCGGGTCGATTGACGCGGTTCGTGCACCTCTGTGGGGTGACCAGGATTTTTTATATGTGATAATCGAATTTGACACTTTTGCATTTTGTCTGTCTGTAAAGTTGCTTGTTCGTTCTTTTTCAATATCGTGGCTGTTTTAATGGTTCATTTTCTTTGATATATTGACATTTTTTTTAACAAATGTGACACGCAATATCTACCATGCTAGGATATTGAGGACGGGTTGTTTTTTCTCAGAATTAAAACAATTCGTAAAATTTAAAAGTTGATTTTCAAGTTCTGTGAAGGTTCTACTCAAGTTCTATTACTATTTAATTATTGGCCAGAGGCTTCAAAAAACTCAAATAATAATAACAGAATTTGAATAGAACCTTCACAGAAGTTTAAAATCAACTTTGAAATTTGATGAATTGTTCTAATTCCGTGAAACAACCCGTCCTAAAAGTCAAGTAAAAAAATTACAATTTAGTTTATTTAATTTTTTCGATCTCTGGGACAAAATCATAAAAAAGTGGTATAAAAAAAATTAAAAATATATTTTAATTTAAAATTGGCACATTTTATTAATATGTAACTGAAATTATTATTTTTTCTATTGGTATTAGTAGTACAAGTCAATTTATACTTTTAGGATTTATTGTCTTAATAACTGTCTAATAAAGTAATTTGTGAAAACATATTTTTGTGTATTTTATTTAATCATCCAATAAATGTAATCACAGTTTATAAATTTGAAATTGCTCTCCTGAAAAGTAGCTGTTTTTTTTACTTATACTATACTTTGCATAATAGACATATAGTGTATAATTAAGTAGGTAGGTATTTAAATACCTTCTTACACATCTTATCAAAAGCGAATAATTTCGCCTAAAGGGTTAAATATGAAAATTACACGATTAACGCAACTGTTTTAATAACAATTTAAAAACGATAATCACAACAAAAAATCTGTTGATTCTTACAAAATAATATTCCGTATAAATTTGGTGTTCACAATTATTAGCACTCATTCAGTTAGTACATCCCAAAGGTTTGCATGATTTTTTTGTATGGACCTAAGGAATATGACGGAAGGTCCTGATAGGTGCTGATATTCATAACGCACCTATGGGATTTGGGATTCATTTCGGACTCGCTATTGAGCAGTGCGAGTTTCTCTTCGATGGGTGAATTTTATCACTTAGAGGGGGAGTTACCTTGCATCAAATGCGGTGGTTATGATTTTTTGGTGTATTGAATATGACGGAAGGCTAATGAAAATTAAGCAGATCACCTGATCTTTATCAAAATCCAAAAAAAACTATTTTCGCCCATTTTGAATAATTTTTTAGTCTAAATGGTCACTCTTTCTGAGGTAGACGAAATTTGCTATAATTTACGATGTACACAGTTTCTGTGAACTTAATAGTGTTCAAGATACAACTATTCTAAATTTCCTTTCCTTTTTTTTTTTTTTTTTTTTTTTTTTTTCTTTTTTTTTTTTTCATTTTTGTAAAAAATTAAAATAGGTAAATAAAATTATGCGGTGTTTTTGATTTTTTCAAAGAAAACGGTCGAAAACGTTTTTTTTTTCATTAGACCTTCATCATGTACGTACAACATACCAAAAAATCATAATCAGCCCAATTGGTGCAAGGTAAGATGTTTAAATTTACAGTATTCATTATCAGAGGCGGCTCTAGGGATCCAGTAGTGGTAGGTCATTTGAATAAAAATGTGTGACTAATCTTTATTTTATATTGTGAAAAATGCCCATATATTATTATCTATATCAATTTGTTAATATAGTAAATTGGAAATAAATACACAATCCATGTATGTACTTACGGCAAATTATTTTTAAGATATTAAGTTTTAATATAGTTGTGCACAACATTAAAGTAAATAAAATAAGAGTTTGATTCTATTTGACAATGATCTTTTACGTTTTTTTTTTTTGATAACAACATAAATAATTATTCCAAACCTTTCCCGAACTATCCAATTGAAAAACAACCATTGTTCTACATTCTACACAATACAAGCGTGTAAAATGAAAAACCGACATGTGTTTATGTCACCATCTCTGTAAAATTCATCGTGTACATACATTCATCGTGTTGTCTCCCTCACGATCATGACCTAAGCGTCCCTAAGCTTTCTTCAGTACCTAATTTTTACTTCGACAAAAATTATAGTGCCATCTCGTTTATTCTATGGCGCGCATAGGGACAGAAGATGCCAAAGTGGACATTCTTTAAATTGACCCAGCGAATCGTATGGACTTATGAATGAAAGCTTCTATTAGAGACAACAGATGTCACTCGCAGCTCTGCTGTTTCGCGTTACATTTTAAATAAATTAAAAATGAGGCCAGTTGTTTTGATGCACATAATTGAATATTATTATTGTTGTCTTATAATTTTGGGGTGTCAAACACCAATTGACCCAATGGAAGAACGGCCACTGTTCATTATAAATTTTAATGGCGCGCAAATTTGATAAAATTATAATACAAATTTGTGTTATTTTCTGTACAAACGCATTTTAGAGAAAACCGCCACTTGTGGTTACCGCAATCTCTAAAGAAATAATAATTTACGGACGATTGAATTGCTAAGCCGCTCTTCAATCACGGCTGCTCCGTACGTCCAATAAATCATACACCATAATATTGTGACTCACTCCTCAATAATTCATCTCCTCACTCTAGCGATGAGTCGTTCATGAGCGAGCGGCACAATTGAGCCAACTCCTTTTGATGAACCGTAAACGAAAAAAAAATTAATAAAAATAGTGCCATCAAAATGATCCAGAGACGTGAACGACGTCTGACAATCCAACATCTATAATTTATTAAAAATGATTCGTATTCTGGTTAAAAACGGGACTGCAGACCTTTAACGAACGAATTGACAGGATTCCTAATATACTATCGGCATAACACGAATGTTTTATGGCGATGTCGGAACATGTGGCCATAAAAATTGTAATATTTTCGCATTACGTCATTATGTATTATCAGGACAAACGCAGGTGTATGAACACGTGTTCCGATATATGTGTTATGAATGTTCTAAAAGTTTATTAGGAAACGGCATGCTATCCCGTTTTTAACAGGATTTTAATAAATCAGTAGTGTGCCAACTGCCACACGCAACGGTTGTGTCCGCCGCGCGACGCCACCGGCACGTTATTGTTGCCGCGCGTGTAAGTAGTGCAGTGAGTGAAGCGGATACTAAATTAAGTGGGCTTCCAACTACAAACTATACCGCTATTTAAGGGGCCGAAGACCGACAGGTCTCCCGGCCAAGGGGAATCGATAAATATTGGGGAACAATTAAAAATATTATCCCAGAATATTAAGGGAACCTCTTGATCAAAGGTGGATTTCCCATTCAAAAATAAATCAGCATTAGTCATTTTACTCTGTGTACCATCGTTGTAAGAGTCGTACGATCGTTCACACACTTAAAATTCAAAAAAATATTTATTGCACAAAAATACAGAGTACATAGCTTATAGGTTACATCCTGTTTCTTCCAGCTAACCCAACAAATACACATTACTTTACATAATCCAACAATTAGATGTTAACAAATGTATGTAAATAAAAAACAGAGGTATTTAATTTATCTAAGGTATTCATTTAAAGTGTAGTGACATTTGTTTAAAAGAAATATTTTTATTGATGATTTAAATTTGAGTATGTCGGTTATTTGTTTGATGCTACGTGGAAGGTTATTATATATTATACTTTAATGGCCATGTAGTGTGGTCCTTTTTGAAATATAGTTTTGTTTGCTTTTGGGATTGATAAGTTTTCTGTGAACCTTGTAGCGTGTTTATGTGTTGAGTTTTTCTGTGGGAACTTTCCTCGAGATGATCGAACTAACAGGCATAACTCCATTATATATATATGTCCGTCACTGTCAGAAGTTTGAGATTTTTTTTAAATTTCTCTACATGAATCCCGGTGATCAGAGTTTGTTATTTTTCGTAGGCACCTCCTTTGGATGATAAGAACATCTTTGGCGTTTACTGAGTTTCCCCCAAAAACTATTCCGTATTTTATCATTGAGTATACGTATCCATAGTATGCGGTGATTACTTATGCTCGGAGCCGTACGGGGGAGCCGTATCAAGCGAGTCGAGTAGAGATAGAGAGTATTCTTATTGCTCATACGCTCTATGCTCACGACTCTCGTTCAATAGAGTCGGCTCTTTGAGCTGGTACCGTGACTCCCGCTCTTAATAAAATGAGTCATGACTCATCTCTATGATGTTCGGGCCGAACGGGCTAGCACTAACCTTACGCAATACTAGTTCATGAATTCGTTGTTATTATGTAGATATATTAAGAATGATGAGTAAACGCCAAGCTTCATGCGTTATCAGTTGTTCAAATAATAGGTAATATATTATTTTTAGTGTTATTGCGTTTTGGTTATTTGTTTATCGTGCCAGTTGTTGCTGAAATGTGCGCTTTATTATATGCGCGCCTGTTTTCTGCATGTTTTAAAAATACAGCTTTTTTTTTCAAACATTCTCAGGTAACATATAACCTGACAATATTTGAATTCCTCCAGTTATCGTCATAATGAAATTGTTTATATTACGATGATTTAGTGGGCACACAACAGAAGGTTGATAAAATATTGCAAATAATAAATACGGAGAACATGTTATGTATGATGCCCTTGTTCTCAGTATCCTGGAATGTAAGCTCCATTATTACTAGAATCACTTCGGACTTCAAAAACGTAAATACCCTTAGAACTCTTTACTGCTCCTTGGTTCGCCCCCATCTTGAATATGCTTGTGTTATATGGTCTCCTTTTTATGCTGTCCACATTCGACGCATTGAATCTGTTCAACATCGGTTCTTAAGAGGGATTGCTAGGAGGCTAGGATTAGAAAAAGGCAAATACTCATATGATGAAATTGAACTAACTCTAAACCTCTCTCCTTTGGAAGTCCTCTCCTCTCCAATATCCCCTCGCACAGACTCAGAAATAATGAACTGCTCTTCCTCAACCATCATTCGACAAATTATGGATATTATTCACCATTGTCCAGAATGTGTAGACTGATCAACTCATGTCAAAACCTTAACTTTTTTGGGATAAGTCTGAATGATTTTTGCCAGTCGCTAAACAAGTGACGGAATATTATAAGTGTCCTGTGGTCTTGACCCACGGCGTAGTCTTGACTTAATTCGACTTGTCAATTTATTTTCTTATATTATATCTGCCTTATGTCTTTGCTTTCATGTACCTTTGTCTACTCCTGTATTTTTCATTTTACTGTATTCGTGTTATTATTTTGTAATTTGGACGATGTCCGTTAATAAATAAATAAATAAATTATTTGGGCACCTTCTGAACAAAATCGTATCCTAGAAATAGAAAAGTACAAAAGAGGTTTATGAGTTACCTGTATATGAGAGAATATGCTTTCTATCTGCCAGGATAGAGAAGCTGGGCGTACTGTACAATATGTATCTGTACCGCAGATACTTTAATAGTACACAACTGCTCACCCTGTACAAATCGCAAATGCGCCCTACTGTCGAATTTGGCAGCCATCTCTGGTCTGGAGCCCCAAAATACCTGAAAAAAACCCTTGACTCTGTGCAGAAACGGGCGGTCCGTTTGATAGATTCCCCAATCTTAACAAACGGACTGCAATCTTTAGAGCACAGGCGTCAGGTAGGTATGCTGTCCTTGTTCTATCGGTATTACAATGGAAGATGCTCTGAGGAACTAGCGTCATTGATCCCTTCGGCACCGGTGCGTAGTCGGGATACACGCCAAACGCGTGCCCAACATTTGTACACACTTGACACTTGTCACATGAGAACGGGTCGCTTCTACGATTCGTTCTTAAGTTCAACAGCTCGGCTGTGGAACGAACTGCCGGCCTCTGTGTTTCCTCCCTCCTACAACATGGGACTCTTCAAGACCCATGTTCACTCCTTCCTCTCCACAAAAAGACCCTCCACACAGCATCCCCAAAGATGACATAGGCCCTGAGGGAAATTATTTTCTTCAGGGCCTCCTGTGTGGAGTAAATATAAAAAAAAAAAAAAAAAAAAAGGACTCGGACAAAACCCGGAACTCCTGCTAAACCATCAGCCATAGCTTGTCACTTGGGACTTACGGCAGAGGTGCTTGTTAACCCATAAATTGTTCCCTGGGCGGCGATTGTATTTTATATTGATGTAGTATTATATCTTCTTCACCCCATACTTCCTACAGTCCCAATAAGGAGATTATGCCATAGTTTCACCCGTTCTGACAATTGTGCTGAATCAATATATAAACCTAACAAACTTTAATATATTCCCAATATGCCCCAACACCAACGACATTACAATACATATAGACGCGTTGTAGAGCTTTTAAATTGGCAAGCAAAAGAAACGCTAATTGTCGTGCTTTTGATTTCGTAATTTTATCACTAAATTATCACGCATCGCGTAAGTTCGTGCGCTATAAGTGTTTTTATTACACGGCAAACAAAAACCCTAGGATTTATTATTATGAATAATACAATTATTTGGATTATTTCTCGAATATTTTCAGCGCCATTAGAAAAAGTGAGATAGCGAACGTAGTAACGTAAAGTATAAGAAAGACAACTAGGTCGCCTCATACAGTATTCCGTATTCGTCTTAGTGTAAGCGAGTAATCGTATATAGTCATCTCAGTCACACGCGTGATGCAGAATGTAGTATTAATATGATCATCTTTTATTTTGTTCATACAAACATTTTATTTAGATAATAATAATAATATTTGGATGATTTGTATAGCGCCGTTTATGTGCAAAATCACCTCAAGGGTGCTGTACAAATTTATAATACATTTCTACAATGATCTATGTTATTACTAACTATATATGGAGATAATATACAGTACGATACTTGAGATTAAAACTTAATTAACATTAACTAATTGTTTATTAGCGAAATTTAGATACAGGATTTAGGTCATAATTGGAAAATTGAATATAACTGGACTTTCTCTCAGGAATGGCATATTTAATTTAAGGGTATGACAGCTTAAAAAGGTAAGTTTTTAGTTTAGACCTGAATTCTGTTGGACTTGTTATGGATCTTAGTTCCGGAGGGAGTTTATTCCATCACCAAACTTAGTATTTGGCTTTCGCTTAGGTTCTATCAGTCTGCCTACAGCTGATGATGTTGCTGATCTAATATTTGACTGCCTCAGACCAGTGTTTTCCGGGACGCATAGTTCATATGTCTATATTGTCATTCATGAACAACGTTTGAATTAAGAATTTACTTTAAACATAAAAGAGTGTTTCTTACTTGCTACATTTTGTCTTAATTTTGTGACAGGTCTAGATGTATTGTAGCGTCATTGCCCCATACTCTGTATCGGTAATAATACAAATATCTATACAATACATATGTCAGCACTAATACATATGTCATCAGTCAGTGCCATCACATACCGTCATTTAATAAACAGCCTGCTTGAATAGATAGTAAAAACGTAAATAATTAATCCAGCCTTCATCGAGGGGATTGGCAAATGATGCTTATTGGATTCCTATATCTGGCACCTGTTTAATTGTGCATTTTGTCCTGTGCTTATAAATATCACCGGTAACATGGGACATCGGCCTGACAAAAATTTTATTACAGTGGTGGTCAACTTCTTTCTTGTCGGAATCTATTTTTATTTTTATTTTCGGTTATGAATGAATGCAAATCTTGGAAGCGGAAATTAACCCACTTCCCAACATGCGATCGAGCTGAAACTCGGCAGATAGACTCGTCATCGATGACATTGTATAGTGTCAACTTATCAAGACGTACACACGGTATATATGTATTTCTATTGAAATAGTATTTATTTATTAATTTTCGGGAAATCGACAGTTTACATTTAATCAATTTGTATTATATGGCCAAAATAAAACCAATTATGGATTTCCTCCTTGTGACTTTACCTCTACTGAGACAGCATAATATGGAATAAGTAAATTAAATTTGTAAGAAAGGAATATGAATTCAAAAATTTATACAAAACAAAAGATTAAATAAAACGAAAAATTTACAAAACAATACATTTATAGCCATGGAGAGGGTTGTAAATATAAATCAAATCATAATAGAGATATAAACAATAGAGACATAAACATTATTCACAAACCATCAGAGAAATATTGTTTTATGGACTTCTCGTATTTGGTAAGTTCGCAACTGAAAATATCAACCTTGGATAATACGCTATTGTAATTATTGCATAGTCTGATCAGGCAAGAATTCTGCTGTATGACATTACAACTGTAAAGACGGGTTGTTTGACGGAATTTAAACAATTCATCAAATTTCAAAGTTGATTTGCAAGTTCTATGAAAGTTCTATTCGTGTCATCGTTGAAATTTGACGAATTGTTCAAATTCTGTGAAACAACCCGTCCTTAATATATACGAAATAGGCCCGTTTGGTAGTGTCGACTGCAGTTCCTGGATAGGAAGAGTAGGAAGGTGATATTTTTATAAATAATTATATTTTGATGATTTTTATAGCGTTGTTTTTGTGAAAATTCACCAAATTTATAAAACTATCATTAAAGAGGTACCTTGATTTAAGTAGGGTTGTTTCATTCTCGGTGCGTTTCAGCTTTTGATCAAATTGTGATAAGCTGTCAAGCATAACGGTGATGTTGTTATGCTTTTCAGCCGACCAAAATTTGTTCAAAAGCTGAAACGGACAGATAATCAATTCACTTTTGCGTGGACCGGTCAAATGACAGAAAATCAAAATGGCGCTGGTCTATTTGATTTTCATCAAATAATCTGAAAATAATTTGAAATAACCTTAATACTAATTTCGGTGGTCTTTAATGTGCGTTATACCTTTGTGAAATTTTTCACTTTCTATGTACTCAAATTTGTTTGATTGTCTCATTTTCAAAAATGGAACTGCTTGTCATCTTGAACATGCTTTCTCATAATAATTACATTGAATTTACAAAGCGAGATCTTGCGATAGCTCACAGCGAATTCGCTTGTTTTTATATAATTCCTTAGCCGTCTTCAAATAATCGCAGATTTGCCTTATTAAGAGGAAGCTACAAGCCAAAAATGTACATATTCTTGGTATACCTTATATTGTAGGTAATAGGCATTAAAATCGCTTGACAAACAGAGTCTAGAAATGTTCGATTTCAAGCACAAAACTGGTTTTTATTTATTTTGTAAATAATTTTATAAGAAAGCAAAAAAGTTCATCAAGTGAAACTGTCACAGATAATCTTAGCTATAATATTGTATTTTTTAAAGTTAAAATAATAAAATAATCAAAAAGCTATTTCATTTCAAACCAAGAACATCAACAAAAAAATTATATATGGAAACAAAACTATTAAAATTAAGAAAATTATATGAATATAATACATGTCTCCTTATTTACAAAATAAATAATAAACTCATACATACAAATACAGAACTCATTAAAACGTCCCAAGTGCACACACACTTAACACGGCAACACGATAAAATACATTTAAACACCATACATACTAATTATGGCAAGCAATCCATTGGTTACGAGGGGAGCAACATATATAATTGCCTCCCAGACGAAATTAAAAATGAAATAAGTATAGGTACATTTAAAAAAAAAAAATTCAGTTTTATGCTCCATCAACAAAACAATAAAAAAGAATAATATCCATGTGTAATATATTTATGTGTAATATATATGTTATTTCTAGTTAAATAAGTGAAAAATGTAATTTTCTTTTATCTAGTATAAAAATATTTAAAAAAAAAAGTTGTTTCCTTTACGCGTTCATACATTTCTATTGAAAAAACAATTTTTTTAGTAGTTTACATTTATATTTTTTATTGAGTAATTTATTTTATTATTTGTATTCTACTCAAGCGAAACGATAGGAAAACCTTCAATTTATGTAAAGAATATTTTTTGGTATTCATAATGTACACCAATTCGTTATAAAGATTAATCAAAATAGTGATTTAGCCTCGATGTTAAATTTCTCATATGACTTAAATTGGTTCGCGAACACCCTGTTGACTACCCCTGTCCTATTCAATAATCGTATTATCTTTATTGATAGCTCTTCAGATAGGCAAGAGTGTTTGTTGTTGACATTTGACAGCTGTTCGGTTCGCCATGGTTACCTTTGCTCGTGCCGGCGTGCTTGCGAAACGAAGTTAAAAAATATGACTTGATTATGTCATATATTATACTTCTTGAATCTTGCGATCATACATAAAGATAATTGCCAGTAAAAATGAGAAAAAATGAAGACAATGTTGGTAATTCTTATTCGAAGTATGATACAGTTAAATGTTACCGAAGGAGATAGGGTCCCATTAGCTCAGTTGGTAGAGCTGTGCCCCGGCAAGGCAAGGGTCTTGGGTTCGAGTACTAGATGTGACCGTATCTATCTCTGATTTTTCTGTTTTTGGGTTAATATCATTTGTTTGGTTGCCATTTCTGGGTTAATATCAATAATAATAACAGAATATTTAGAAGATTTCTATAGCTTCGGGTTTGTACAAAATCATCTCTAACTAACTATAGACTAGTCATTAGTCAAACTATTAACAATTTATGTCCAGATTGGAATAAAATTATTTTAAAAAAATTTGCCATTCACAAACCTTAACTTCTTTTTAATATTTTATAATAAGCCATATTTTAAAACTTCCGGTAATTGTTTGGTTTCGTTTGCCTCCTTATTGTATCTTTTAAAATGTCTGCTCAGAAGATTCTCATTTCTGAGCACAAACTGCCTCGTGTTTTATATTATGTTTTAGTTTTAATATTCTTGTTTTGTCCTTTCCTGCTGTTATGTTATTCTTAGTTTTGTTATCACTTTGTATGAACACTATATTTAGTGTTATAATAAAGGGTTTTCCAATAAGAGGTATTATTTTAAATAGCCCGCTATTTCGGTAGATGTTACTTTTGAAGCTGCAATTTTTTTGACATTTGACAAGTAGAAACTACGCCATTAATAAAAATGGAACGATACACGCTTCAACAACGCATTGAAATTATTAAAATTCACTTGAGTGAATCAAATGCAAATCATCTTGAGTGATGAGGCCCATTTCCACCTCGGTGGCTTCGTCAACAAGCAAAATTGTCGCATCTGGGGCTCGGAAAATCCAAGAGTTATTGTTGAAAAGCCTCTCTATCCTCAACGTGTGACTGTTTGGTGCGGTTTATGGTCCGGCGGAGTCATTGTACCTTACTTTTTCGAAAATGAGGCTGGAGCAACAGTTACGGTGAATGGATTGCGCTATCGAGAGATGATTAATGTTTTTTTATGGCCGGAATTGGATGGTATTGATCTGGACAACGTTTACTTTCAACAAGACGGCGCTACGTGCCACACAAGCAACGAAACCATTGATCTTTTACGATTGAATATCAAAATAACACCTATTATTGGAAAACCCTGTATTAAGAGATTTCTCCTAGGGTTGCAGTGGCGCGTCGTTCAAAATCCATTGTAGGAATAATTTTAAGAACATGACCACTAATACTAAATTACCGTTTTTATGTTTGTTGTAGTAAAGCGCACTTGACGTGAAATGACACTTTAACTGCGCTATATGAAAGCCATGTTATTATTATTACTATTCAATTATCTCTTTTTACTCTAGCTGAAAAATGGCATGATATTTAGTCGGTTTTTGTGAATTATTAATTTCTATTTGCATGCATAAATTTTCTAATAATTATTTTCTTTTATTTTCAGGTGAGTTCTTAGAAGTAATATTCCACCCTTTGTTGGTTTACAAGGCTTCCATCTCATTTTCACAAAAGGGGTATGTTTTGTTTTATTTATTTATTTTAAAATATCTCTACCCACTAAACACGGAATTACCATCGGAAAGACGAACATTGACTATAATTGACATCGCGTTTGGGTCCCACCCAGGCGTAGTGTGTTCAATTCCTCGGCTGGCTAAGTCCTTCATCACAACACAAGCAACATGTTCAGCTTACTGTGGTGGTAGTAGGAGATTTTCAAATATTGTCAGGTTATTCATAACCCGGGAATATTGGTCTTTCTTTAAAAAAAAAAATACATACGTAGATTCTTGATTGTCCAACTTTTGATATAGGACTTCCTCAAATTTCTTTGTTGTGTCTTTCCTTCGAAGAATTAGGAGAAATTTCGATAAAACAAACAAGTTTATTATTTATAAAACATTTGATTATTTTTCGTGACGCTGAATTGTTTTAACGCTTTTTCCACTCCAACCATAGACATATGAATATTAGTAGACCTGCCCTAAGTGATTAAAAGCATATTATCCCCACTCCCCATACCGGTTCCATTGGAGCCGGCTGTGCTCGCGTATGGCCTCAAGTGAAATTTGAAAACGTGACGTCATCATTCTTGTGCGAACTATGGTCGAGGCATCATCGGTTCATTTTACGAAATAACACGGCAAAATGTTGGCTTGTGCTATGAAAACTTGTAAAAATAGATGTGAAAAAGAGAATAAACCCAATTGTCGTATTACATTCCATATATAAGCATTATTTTACTTTATTTTAAGCATATTTACATCGTATAATATGGATCAGTTGTAGAAACATGTCTGGACGCGAAACACAAAGCTGGTTGGTTGCTGGGAAGTAAATTATGAACATTTATAAAAGTGTCTTAACTAAATACTTAAACGAAATATTCGACTCTGAAAATACAACCGAATTTTTTTGCCGAATTTGGACTTCGCAAATTTGTTCTTAACGTGGCGAGTAATTTGCGCTCCCATGTAAAAATGTCTATTCATTCAAAAGCAGATTTTACTTTTAAGAAGTAAATGGTGATATTATAATGCGAGATGCCTATTTACTGTCAGATTGATTTATTGACGAATCACAGTCAGCTTCACCCCCTTCGTTCTTCAACAGTTGATTTTACCCCTCGCCATTATCTTCTCGTCTATTAATTCCTATGTCTGTGACTCCAACCAATAAGGAGGCTAGGATTCAAATTTTACTGGTTTGGTCATGTGATTGTGTTGTGTTTGAACTTACTATATTGTGTTGTGTGTTGCTTCTTGGTAAGTGATTGGTCTCCCGTTTTTCTTTCTTTCATACCTTGTTTCATCCCTACACGTATATCACCCAATTCCAACAAACATTTTTCATTTAGTTTCTGTCTGTATGTTTCTGCTCTTATTATTTCTAAACTACGCAACGGATTTTGATAGAGTTTTCACTATCATTTAGAGAATTTCTTCCGGAAGGTTTACATATATGATATATGCATACCTATTGTATTTACAGAAAGTCGAGAAAAGTCTATGTTTTATGATCAAGTCGTTAGAATATATTTCCGGGCACTACATTCGGCCTAACGCTGGCTAAACCTCCTGAGATACATCAAAATAATGTACTAAGGAAATGTATATCTTAAAAAGGCCTACAGAAAAGTCCTCGATGGTATATGTCTATCTCCTAAGGATAACCCCCAACAACGCCGGGTACACGTCAGCTAGTAATAAATAAATGATGAATAGTTTTGCCGATTTTCATCCTAAGATAGCAAGTTGTTTTTCTTATCTATGGGCGACCTATGTGTCTCTTTATTTGAGCTTTAATATGATGAACGCTTGACTTAATTCGAATTCACCCATTCGCTTTTCTATATCGCAATGAGATTCTCTTTCGATAGATATTTGTATAATTTATTTCGTTTTGATTTTTTATTTTATTTTTTATTTATTTAACGCCCAGAGGGCTTTTACATGGTTGGTAGTATAATTTTAATTTGACAGATACTTTGAGAATTAAATTACATTTGGTAAAAGCTATGCAACAAGTCATACAAACACAATAAACAAAAACAGAAAATTACAGCTATTTGTAGGTTTACATGATGTGTTTAGGAGTATTGTTGAAATAAATGTTTTAAATGATCCACAAAACTTGCCATGTTGGTATTGAATATGACATCACCCAAGTAATGATTTCCCATGGTGTGAAGTCGTTGTATCGGAGAGTGGGCAATGCAGTTACGCTTATGTGTGCTGCTGTAGAATATTGTATTTTGTCGTGTTGTTACTGTGGGTGTATGTATGTTTATAAGTTGCAGGAGTTCACAACAGTCGAATTTAGAGTTAAGTATTTTGAATAAGAACGTTAAATCGTTTATTTTACGTCTATCTTCTAATGTATGTATTTTTAGAGTATTTAATAAGAAATTGTATTTTAAGTCTTCGACAGGGTTATTTGATAATAATAATTGACTCAATTCCACCTCAAAACATACCCCAATTGTGGATGTCATAGTCCCACTGGCTTCGGTTAGTTGGGACGTATGTGCCGTGTTCACATGATATCTAAAACCTCCTTCTGTGCTCACTTTCCTGGAATTTTCAATTCATTCTAATTTTGTTTTAATTTATCTTAATCTTGATTTATAGGAAACTCTGTTGAAGTGATTTAAGTAATTTTTTTTTAATTCTCCGTGGTTTATTGTACGTTTATTTCAAATGTTACAAAAATACCGCAAAACATACCAACATGGTTGTATCATTAATTCTTCAACTGTCACCACATTTCATTCTACACTATAAATAATCGCACAGCGTGACTTTTCCTAAAATATATTTTTTTAAATGTGGAATTATTTCTCGCTCGATGTATTTTATTTTATTTAAAATAACGCAGACCCGTGAAAAATCGCGGGATAGTATGAATTCTCGACAAATCAGTTTCAATTTTGAAAATGACAAGTAAAATAATTTTCTGTAAAAATATTATACATAACTGGTACGTAATTTATAAAGTTTGTCTGAATTCTTCACACGGTCGTTACGCAGGACGCACAGACAACCAAAATTAGTATTTCTCTCTTGTCGATAGTCACCGATTCAACACACTCTTGAAAAGTGATATAAAGTCATGAAAAGTGATATAAAGTCGTGATATAAAGTCATGAAAAGTGATATAAAGTAATGAAAAGTGATATAAAGTCGTGAAAAGTGATTAGAACCAGAGTTACGCAGGACGCACAGACAACCGAAATTAGTATTTCTCTCTTGTCGACAGTAACCGATTCAGCACACTCTTGAAAAGTTATATAAAGTCATGAAAAGTGATATAAAGTAATGAAAAGTGATATAAAGTCATGAAAAGTGATATAAAGTAATGAAAATTGATAAAAAGTGATGAAAAACTAGATTAAATAGGTAAGGTTAGGTTTATAAACCAATTTTTTCAACTTAATTTTTTTGTACTTTTAATCTTTAAGAATGCTCATAGCATACTAAGATAATTTTTATTCGCTTGGCAAGAAATAACGTATCTCGATACTATTCGTCACTTGCAAATATTGATTTTTTATCTGTGAAAAACGCGTCACTAATTCCGTATCAAATATCGTAGTACTGTATTTGTAACTGTAAAGAAGGATCTCATATGTCTTATTTTAATTGTAAAGAACTCTTATTGGACTGGAAAATGATAGTTATAATGAACCATTAAAATATTTTGTAATTTATTCATTATATTATATTTTTAATAACTTAATGACGCGAATACATTTGCGAGCCGAGCCTCGAATTACGGGAAAGGAACGAAGCAACAGAAATTGCTGTGAAACGCGCTTGCTGTTCCTCGGCTCGCGTTTCGGCTCGCAAACGTATACGCAGCATTTTAGAGAGAGAAAAAACATTTCTCTGAATGTAAGTAGCTATTCTGGGGAAACTACGTTTTTTATAAATATATAAAAACATTATGTGGTAAGACAGTACAATTTACAAAAACATCGTTTTGGAAAACACGAGTAAGTTATTAGGAAAATAGCGTCAGCCTGCCCATTAGCTAGCGTACTGGGTTAAATACATGGTTTTCCAATAAGAGGTGTTATTTTGATATTCAATCGTAAAATATCAATGGTTTCGTTGCTTGTGTGGCACGTAGCACCGTCTTGTTGAAAGTGAACGTTGTCCAGATCAATACCATCCAATTCCGGCCATAAAAAATCATTAATCATCTCTCGATAGCGCAATCCATTCACCGTAACTGTTGCTCCAGCCTCATTTTCGAAAGGGTAAGGTCCAATGACTCCGCAGGACCATAAACCGCACCAAACAGTCACACGTTGAGGATAGAGAGGCTTTTTAACAATAACTCTTGGGTTTTCCGATCCCCAGATGCGACAATTTTGCTTGTTGACGAAGCAACCGAGGTGGAAATGGGCCTCATCACTCAAGATGATTTGCATTGATTTCAATGCGTTATTGAAGCGTGTATCGTTCCATTTTTATTAATGGCGTAGTTTCTACTTGTCAAATGTCAAAAAATGACAGCTTCAAAAGTAACATCTACCGAAATAGCGGGCTATTCAAAATAACACCTCTTATTGGAAAACTCTGTACAAGAGAATTAATTACAATTTGGGAGGCGGGTTTGCGTACCGCCGCACCGGGAACCAAGTGGTTGGCTACGTTAGCAAGGAGTGCCCGGGTTCATCGGATGAGGTGTGTTCAGGATGCTCCAGCCTGCAAGCAGCGTGTCTTGCCCTCTTGTTTGACCTCTCCGACTGGTCCCTCGACCCATCGCCTTGCGCAGTGGTTGCGCATATGTTCAAATGTCCGTCACACCTGTACAGTGAAGCACTGATCCCTAGATTCCTACCCAACCCTCATACCGTTAACCATTCCTAGAACTTCCATTCCTTAAAAAAGACCCTCCATAAAAGATTAAATAGGCCCTTAGGGAAATTATTTTTCTCAGGGCCTCCCGCGTGGGGTTAAGGCGATGCACTACGTCGTGTAATATTTTAAATGGAGCCGCTATCAATAATAACCCTTACGTAGATGACGATAAGGTTTAAATTCCCGCTTAACACCATCCGCCTGTTTTGATTTATGCAAAAAAAAAAACATGGCCAAAAAGTGCCTTTTATTTAATTTTGTGGATGTTCATGCATAAATATTAATTTTTTTTCCGATCATTGTATAAATAACTTAATTTCCCACATTATACAATAAAATCATAACCGAAAATGGGTTCTTAAGTAGGAGATTTCGAACTTTAAAGCAGTTTTCATAGGCCTATTATTATTATTTTTTTCTGGGCTTATAAAAAGACTTATATAAAAAAAATATTCGATTATTTCAAAGGCCAAGATGTATTCTACTCGCAGTATTTAATTAAAACATTTCTAGGCGACCAAAATTTCAAACCAAAAACACATGATTTTGCATTACTACGTATGGCATCGCCTTAATGCAAAATAAAAAAATTAAGGCCGTTAAAATATAGGTCATTGACCTTAAAATTGGTACATAATATGCAAATAGTTTTCGCTGTTTTCTATTCAAATTCAAATACAAAAAAAATATTTATTGCACAAAAATACAGATTTTCTATATCAGTAAAATGTTTCGACTTTACGTCCGGTGACATTCTCCAAATGACGAACAGTAAAAACCAGAATATACCGCCTCGAATTCTTGAACGAAACTAGAAAGATAAATCTACAATGTCTCCCAAGTGGGTTTCTCCGTGAATTTTTGGCTTGTAGCTTCCTCCTAAGATAACTGGTCCTCATTTAATGATTATCATCCTTGATTTGGTTTGCTTTTGAGCTTTCTGGTACGTTTATTATTATAAGGTTAAGCTCTGTTTTTCTCTCTTCGATCTCCTCGGCCGCTTTACACGTAGATACTACTGAGTTACATCCTCTTTTTGTTTTGTCTATTAATGCTTTATTGGCTGTGATATAGGTTATACCATCAATGTAAGTAAAACTTCTGGAGATGATAATACTAATAAATCTAAACGAAACATTCGTATGTTCCCGCCATTATTCGACAGTAAAATAATTTTTTCATAAACATTAATTTAAAATGTGAATTATTTTTATTTATTTGTTAGAGTTTTAACTTTTTTGAGTGCCTAGGTTTATTAAATACGTTCGTATGCTTGCGATATTGTATGTATGGGTGGTTCCTCTGCTGACAGTACTTATCGCAACCTGTCTAGCGGCGAGCCAGACTGCACTCTTCACGTTAGCCTGAATCGGAGAGTTTTATTTGCACATCACTCCTTGTACACGCAGAAAACCCGAAGTGAACGAACGCCACAAACAGCCGATGAACGCCGAAGGCGCCAAAACACATGGCACATGACTCTGCCAGCTCTGTCTGTCAGTGAAAGCCAAAAGGATGGCCCCGACAGCCAAACTGACAGTAGTAGTCACGTGCTCGTACCGTCCCGATCGGTTCGGCGATCATCGGCTCACTTCGGGTTTTCGGCGTGTACAAGGAGTGATGTGTAAATAGCATTCCCCGCCTGGAACCGCGTTGTTGTCATTTTGATTGTGATTGCTGCGAGTTTGTGGATTAAAAATAGGTGGTGCCCGCCACCCTACCGATATTTTAGAATTTGCTCTAGAGTACAAAAAGGTTGGGAACCCCTGCCCTAGACGAACCAAGAAACTACTCGATATGAACAGAAACTCGCTGAGGGAACTGGTAGGACTACTAACGGGACACTGCCATCTCAGGAGACACATGCAGATATTGGGAGTGGAAAACATCAATAGATGCAGGAAATGTGAAGAGGATGAAGAGACTCCAATTCACCTATGGTGCCAATGTCCTGCCCTGGTGGGAACTAGGCTCAGATACCTGGGGAGACATACAGTAGAACCAGAAGACATAGCCACATACCCAATGACAACCCTGGTGAACTTTATAAAAGGGACTGGGTTGTTGTTAAAGGATTGAGGTAAAATGGGAGATAGCACAATGGGTCTATGGCCTAAGTGCGCGGAGCGCCACTGGTAGATATGTGTATTTTATTTTGGTTTTTAAAAATATTCAGTCTGTTATCTGACTTGTATTCTTGTATTTAGGCTCATAAAAATAACGTGTGACCAATAAAAACAGGGAAGCATATGTAAACAATAATAATTATAAAGACACTCACTTATACTTTCCTTTTCAAATACAAATACAGCATGAAACCAACCAACCAAGTAACCAACCCATTTCACAATATAACACAGAAAACAGAAATTACACGTGAAATAAATATTCTGAATAACATGTCCGGCCGGTACGTTATAATTATTGTGTGTTCGCGTGCGAGGCGTATCGACCGTTGGCACATACTGTACTTGGTAGCTCTGTACGCGCTGAATAGAAAATCTGATAGGATTGTAGAATACTAGTTCTAGGTAGAGAAACAATAGCGCGTTTTGCTTTTACGTCCAAAGTATGGCAATGTTTTTCAAAAAAGCATATTTTCACATGTCGCAGGTGATATCTATATAATATAGGTTTATAGAAACACATGCTTATTGTTAAGAGGAAGCTACAAGCCAAAAATGTGTAAATTCTTGGTATACCTTATATTGTAGATAATAGGCATTATTAAAATCGCTCGACAAACGGAGTCTCGAAACGTTCGATTTCAAGCACAAAACTGGTTTTTATTTATTTTGTAAATAATTTTATAAGAAAGCAAAAAAGTTAATCAAGTGAAACTGTCACAGATAATCTTTGCTATAATACTGTATTTTTTTTAAGTTGTTTCCTTTACGCATTTTCATACATTTCTATTGAAAAAAAATATTTTTTAGTAGTTAACATTTAAATTTTTTATTGCCTAAATTATTATTTTATTTGTATTCTACTCAAGCGAAACGATAGGAAAACTTTCAATTCATCTAAAACATATTTTTTGGTATTCATAATGTGCATCAATTCGTTATAAAGATTAATCAAAACAGTGATTTAGCATTAAGCTTCGCCTTAATCAATCATTTTGACATATGCAGTTATAGTGAATTTCATTGGCCTGGAGCCTAGGAGTCAGGGGTCTTGTTAGTAAATTGGCGACAGCCGTTTTCTTTCGGTAGATATCAATAACACTTCTATGCATATTTTTGCAGTGTTTTTACCAATCATAATACTGTACTAGTAATTCTGTCAACAGTAGACCTAGCATAATGTCGATTATTCCAATTTGACAGCTTGTAACACTCTGGCGGAGTAAAAGGTACTATCAAGCACGGCTATCATCTCGACAAGTCGAGTTAAAACAGGATAGAAGGGGATATATAAATAATATTTTTTTTAGGGAGCAGATGGACTACGCTACGCTCAGTCAATTATTTATTTATTTTATTCATTTATTTAACGCCCAGAGGGCTTTTACATGTAGGTGGTACAATTTTAATGACTGTTTTGAAACATAAGAAAGAAATAATAAAAATAAAATTACATTAAAAATACAACTTCCATTTAGGAATAGTGTTGAAATAAGTCTTTTACGTAATCCACAAAATACGCAAAGGTAATATTAAATATATCGACCTCACCTAAGTATTGGTTTCCCATAGTGTGAAACCGTTGTATTGGGGAGTTCGCAATGTAATTGCGCTTATGTGTGTTGCAGTAGAATAGTGTATTTTGTCGTGTTGTTATTGTAGGTATTCGTAAGTTTATGAGTTGCAGAAGTTCGCAACAGTCGAATTTAGAGTTTAGAATCTTGAATAAAAAAGTTAAGTCGTTTATTTTACGCCTGTCTTACAATGTGTGTATTTTTAGAGTATTTAATAAGAAATGATATTGTAAGTCTTCTAGTGGGATATTTAATTTAAAATTTATAAAACGTTTTTTTTTTATTTTATAATTATATTACGATTCTGAATTTAGTGGCTAAATCTTAATATATATCAATCAACCTTCCTCTTTTCCATCTCTAACCCTTTTCCCCTTTTTTTCAATTTCATTAGGCTAGCAGTTGAAAGATAAATGGGAAAATACAGGTAATGTAGATTGAGGATATCAGTTGTCTTAGGAATCGCACACTTCTAGGGATCTTGTATTCAGTGCGACGTGCGACCCACCCTATAGTAGTACAGTGTGTACTGGCTTTGCGTGCTTTATTTCGGTTTGCAAACACGCCAGCAGCATAGGGTGGGCGGAAAAACCCCGTCCACTTATTCAAATGAATGAAATTCAATTTGAACTACACACTTTTAATAATATGGGACTATTATGGAGATCCTTAAACATGGCGCACTGTGTAATGGTCTGCTAGATTCTTTTTGCTAAATCGATTCCCATCTCATCCTTCTGGTCAGTGGCGTGCAGTCGTCACGGCCTCCGTAGTCGAGGGTTAAGGCTCTTGACTAGCAATCCGAAAATCGAGATTTCATAATTTGTGTTCTTTCATTTGAGTGAAAGACACTCTCAATATCGCCCTGGCGTAAGACCACCATTCAGAATTGAAATGTTGCTTTAGCCGTGTTTGGTGAACAGATCTGAATAGCCAAATATTTTCCCACCTTCCTCTTCCCCTCCCCACTACGTTCAGCCTCACAACATACCCCAATTGGGGATGCCATAGTCTCACTGGCTCCAAACGGATGAGATCAGTTCGGACTATTGTGCGGTATTCACATATAAAACCCATAAATACCGATAAATTGTTCCTCTAATTCTTTAATAGTAACCAGCTGATAATAATAATATTTGGATGATTTGTATAGCGACGTTTCTGTGCTAAATCACTCCAAGGGCGCTGTACAAATATATAATACAATTCTACAATGATCTACGTTATTACTAACTGTGTATGGAGATAATATACAGTTCCATACTTACCTGATAGGTCACATAAGATTAACACATTAATTAACATTAACTAATTGTTTATTAGCGACATTTAGATACAGGATTTAGGACATAATTGGAAAATTGGATATAAGTGGACTTTCTCTGAGGGGTATGACAGCTTGAAAAGGCAAGTTTTTAGTTTAGACTTGAATTCTGTTGGACTTGTTATGGATCTTAGTTCCAGAGGGAGTTTATTCCAAGCCTTCGGCCCAGATACTCCGAAAGCGCGATCACCAAACTTAGTATTTGGCTTGCGCTTAGGTTCCATCAGTCTGCCTACAGCTGCTGATCTATGTATAGTATGAATGTTCTTTATTGATTTTAGGTTTGAAGTATATAATAATAAGTCGAATTCACTGTGTGAAATGTGTAAAATGTATAAAACGCGGTGAATGAATGTGTGTGTTTTGATTTAGTGTTACATTGCGGCATACTTAATGTGTGGTTCTGGCTGACGGGCACTTATAATTTAATTGGTTCAAGTAATTCATTGCAATCTATCACAGAGGCTTTTTTGTAAACATAGTACACGGAGAAAACTTAGTGATATAAAAAATCGTAATTTATTAAGGTTCCATGATAAGTCATCGAAATGAAAATTCAACACACCTATTACAGATAATGACTTAGAACGCCAAAGAAGAGTACTGAGTGTGCGAGCTAACATGCTTGCCAGAAGATTCAACAAGTGCAGTCCTCCGGTGAAGAAGCAACTTTTCCAAACATACTGTATGAGCTTCTACACTAGCGAGCTATGGACGACATACACACAAGGCGTCATGAACACACTCCGAGTACAGTACAACCACGCAAACAGAGCCCTATTTGGCCTCCCCTGGCGATGCAGCGCCTCACAGATGTTCACCGAAGGAAGGGTGCATGGGTTCGCTGCTTTAATGCGCCACAGAATAGCCGGGACGAGTCAGCGCTACCAGAGGTCGGACAACACTCTTGTCCAGGCCGTTGCCCAGTGGCAGGGAGCGCCTCTACACCAGAGATGGAGAATTTCACTCAAGCCACCATAAAGTCATAATGTGTTCATCAATTTATTATTTATTTCTATATTTATTTTTTATGTATTAACTTAAATGTAAACTTTTATGGCAGGCAGAGCATTGCACACACCGCTCTGTCCAGCTGAAATAAACATTATTATTACTATTATTAAAAGTGCTATAAAGTTATGAAAAGTGAAGAAACCTAGTTTTTGTTTATACCACTTTTTAAAGGTGTGTCGAATTGCCATTTTGATGAGTTATCTGGTCACCATTTATTAAAAATCTGGCCAAATTCTTTTTATTACTGCAGAAAATGGTCTGCAGGCTTGTAACGAATGAATTGACAGATTTCCTTACAGTAAAACGCATTAACACTTGGTCGTAAAAATTCTAATATTGTTACATTCCGTCATTACATTTATCAGGAAAGGGACGCGTGTTCCGATATGCTCCTTCCGACTTTCCAATGACGAAATCCTCATGATAGATGGGGACGGTAGCCCTGAAAATTAAGGTATCGTAGAAAACGTTTTTGCACTTTCTCAATCCTTTCTGTGTGCGATATGTACTAGGATTCCAGATTTGAGAGGCGTACTCTAAAAGACTGCGTAAATTATGTAATCTTGGTCACAGTTGGATTCATTTCAAGCAACATTTCGAAACTAAAATTGCTACCCATCACCTGTCGTCAGGCCCAATGGTAATAAAATAAATATCTTTAATGTAATTGGTCCCATGTTCGTTTTGCTAATCGTGTATAACTGTACAGAGACGTACGTACTCGTATGTAATGTTTTAGTCCTCTCGCATGTCGTATGGAAGACATAATGTTTTATGGCGTTCGGTCGTTTGTTATGGCTGGAAATTCGTCGTTTTTATTGTCCTTTTTATGTTTCACCACATAACAGTCTTTCTTTCAAAATACTGGGTTCTAATTCAACCGATATTCTCTTTGGCGAAAGTCTTAACCCTTCAGGCCTCGGAAGGACATTACTAGCCACAAACATAATATTCCATTATTGCCTCTGAAGGACAGATCTGACCGGGGCGTCCGTTTTTATTGGAAAGAAAAATTATTATTCTTTTCAGTTTGTTTCAAATATTTACACTTGATTCCATGGATAAAATTCTAAAGATTTTCAAAATGTATGATTACAGATTTGCAAGATTTTTTCGTTGATAGTTAAAGGTAAAAAAAAACACTTTTTATTGTACTTTTTCAAATACGAACATCTCAAAGATTATTTTATCTAGTTTCTAAAATAGTTTTTTTATGACACCTTCGAAATCTATAGCACATTTGAAATACCTCGTAAGCATTCCGCGGTGCACGGAGTAAAATGAATATCGCTAAGTTATTAAAATTCTCTTCAAGTTATTGGTATTCCGGTTAAAAACGGGATTGCAGGCCGTTTCCTGATTTAGCAAATTTATAACATATCGGAACACTTGTTCATGCACCTGCATTTGCCTTGATAATATATAATGACGAAGTGCGGATATATTAGGATTTTTATGAACACGCGTCCTGACATCGTGATAACACGTTCGAATTTTACAGAAAGTTTATTAGGAAACCTATTTATTCATTCGTTAAGGGCCTGCAATCCCGTGTTTTAACCGGATTTCGAATAATTTTAAGAGATTCTTAATAAGTTCGGAATATTCAATTTCATTAAGTTTTCTTCGTGTACTATACAAATTCCATGCTAAAATATCCACCCGTCCGTATTAATACTGCCTGAGAGCAAGTCGCAGGTAAAAATATGTTGAAACCCCTGAAGGGTTAAGTGAAAAAACGCTCGATCTGAATGGGTCCTGGCGCTGAAAATTCCCCCTTCATCAGAATGGGGTTAAAGCTTGCAGGATAGGAGTTCTCCTAGAATCGTGGCCCCTAAATTTACTTCTAATTAATTACGTTTATTTAGTTATATAAACAGATTCTCTTCGTGTCATTTCATTGTACGTCATTACTAATGATATGATAGTAAATGTACTACGTGCTTCGTGTTTTACAACTAGTCTATGGAATACTTTAAAATATAATGTGGATCACATTGAATTTCCAGGTTAAACCCACTTTTTAATTCTTGTATTTATTTTTATTTCTTGCTAGAGCAATATCCTTTTACAAAACTCATTGTAGGACGATAGGAACTTACAATACATAGGTTAGAGTTACTAGGTACAATTTTACATACGAAACAGTACAAAAATAGAAAAATAATCGAAATTATAAGTTTCACATACAAAACAGTACACAAATATATAAAAGGAGGTTAAGTATAACAAACCAGGATAATCAAAAAAAGGAAACAGTCAGGGATACACATAAGCACAAAGCCAAGGTAGAAATAGATTATGCTCGATTACAAATACAGGTGATAGAAAAGGAGAAAGAAAGAAACAAGACAAAATACAACACGACAAAAATTACGTATTTTCGTTTTTGTATGTTTAAAAAAAATGTTCTTTTAAAGAATTACTTTGATCTTTTTTTGTATATGTTGGCTGTTTTTATTCATATCTGGAAGAGAGTTATAGAGTGTGTAGGCAATATAGTTAAGATATCTTATCCCATATTTTGTAGTGTGTGTTAGAGGAATGTTGATTTTATTGTTATTCCTAGTAGTGTGATTGTGGATGACATTCAAAGGAAACATTTCCAGATAACGAAGAACTTAGCTATACTTGATGTTTTTCTAATGAAAATAGTCACTGTTTGTATGGTTTATCTTTCCTGTGGCATGCACATATTTAAAGTAAGAAATTTAGATAGACTAGTTCATTGTAGGGGATAAAGTCCAGCTGATATGAGTTAGTTATTCTATTATTAATTAAATAAATAAACGATATAATAATATGACGATATGATTAGGGTTGTCAAAGCGTTATTTATAATTATTTTTGCTAGCGCCAACTGCGTTCAGTCCTCCATTAATGGAGTTACCTGCATTTACCCTTCGTTCAATATCTCTGGCAGCCTTCCTATCTCTCTAAAACATACTTCCTAAATACACAAACTTATCCACCTGCTTCAAGTATTCCTCATTTACAACTATATTGCACACTGTTTTCGTACTCTCTCTTTCAAACACCACGACATCAGACTTAATTACATTCATCATTAACTCATTCTTCATACATACTTCGTTCATCCTAGATACGAGAGACTTCTGCTAGCAAACATCAAACCCATCATCAGCATACAACAGGCAACATACTTATAGATTACTCAAATTCGCGCCCAATCCCAATAACCTCTTTCAATTCTTGCATACAATTATAGTATAGTACTATGTAATATAGTTTAGTTGTGTACTATGTGAGCGAAGAAAGGAATTTAAGTAGAATATATGACGCAAATGTGAATGGTAGCAGAAGTCGGGGATGCTAGAGAAAGACATGGCACGATCAAGTGAATCAGATACTTGAGTGGAGCCATGTCAGAATAATAGAAGAAATGAGATCATGTATGAATGTGAATGAGGCAAGAAACATGATCAAAGGGAATATGATCGAATTGGCTCACTGGTAGAGCAAAGTCCCGGCAAGGCTGATGTCCTGGGTTCAATTCCTTCAATTCAAGATGTAACCGAATCTTTTTTTGTTTTTCTCTTTCAAATTTTCCTTTGAAAGTCGCTAATATTGTCTTCAATGATTAATTATTACAATTTGTGGTTTGGTTCATTAAGGGGGTATTTCACTATCTCTGATTATGTTCTGACCAAGCACTAATCCGCGGATAAGTCATTTTTTCGTTTTCACTATATCTGAATAACGCTAACGCTCGGGTTAAAGTTCGATTTGACTAATCAGTGCTCTAACTTCACGTTAGGCGCTATTCCTCGAATCAAAGATGGCGTCAAAACATTCCGAGTTTGACAACTGAGAAGTGAGTCGAATTTTCTTGAATGAATTTGAATGCTTGTATGATCCATCCTGAATTATTTGATTGTGTTCAAAATAAGAAACAATGTATTAATTCGACACGAATCTATCTAAAATGACCTGATAATCAACATAACCAAAAAAATGCACACTTCGCGGTGTGCGGACTGTGACGCATGACAGCCGTGGCAGTAGATGGAGAAACTGCAAACATTTTGCGATGTTGCCAGACTATTTCGACGAGTGTTATCTATCCGGAAGCTCGAAACAATGGTGAAACGGTCGCCGTTGAATAACGAAGTTATTCTGAACTTTAAAGCCAGCCAACGGATAGCTATTCAGATATTTAGCCCGACATAGTGAAATACCCCCTAAGTTATTCCAAAAATAATAATACGAACTATTTATTTATAATATTACTGGCCCATGTGTTCTTTTACATTACGCTTAAACGTAACACCTTTTATTTGTTTGCGCCTGTACATCCGCAATATGAATATGAATAAATAGTTTTGTCAAAGGCATTTTTCTCGTGTCTATACGCAGCATTACATCATTAATCATAATACTGACTGTTATTTGCTTATATAGCAAGTGGTTTTTTTTTTCAATTAAAAAACTGAAACGGTTCGAACTGGTCATAATTTTTACTGAAAACGTATCGTTTTCTGGGAAAAGCGAATGTACTCATTCCTATGACCGTATTGATGTTTCTAGAATTGAAACGATAAAAGTTGACAGACAAATAACTTATGGGGCTATTTTGACACGCAATAGTAAAATCGACTTTTTTTTTATTTTCGCTTTCACAAATTAATTGGGCTGACATGGTCAATTTAATCAGTGGTGTTATTTTAGAATATTTTGTGGTTATGAGTTTTTGGTTACGAAAGATTGAAAGGCTGATAGAGATATCGGGAAAACAGGGTAAATGCAGGAAACTTTATTAACAAAGGACTGAACGCAGTTGGCGCTAGCAAAAACATTCTCTAAACAAGCGAAGCACAATGGAAAACTGATACCTACCCTAATGTATGGCAAGCAGATGTAAGCAAGGCTGCGTTATGTAACCGTGGTTATTCAATCTATTCATGGGTGATTGTTTGCAAAAAATGAAAAAAGGTGGGATTGGGTGCGAAATTGAGTATTCTGAAAGTATTTTGCGTGTTGTGCTGATTTCTAACAGTAAGAAAGATCTACATCCTCTCATGTCTAGGATAAACTAAGTACCAACTACTACCCATGTATGAAGAATGAGTTAAGGATGAATGTAAGTAAGTCTGAAGTAATTGTGTTTGAAAAAGACAATACGAAAACAGTGTGCAATATAGTTGATTGACAATATATTTGGGGAAGTATGTTTATGAGCCTGGCCTTTTTGTTTTTCCAAGTGACAGGTGTAGGGATGTGTAATTTTGACCTAAATGATGTTTTGTTTATAAATGGTACAATTGTATTTAGTTCACAAGAAATTTTTAAGATTTTTATTTTTGTCTCTACGGATATTACCCCGTTTATACCCATCTACTTATATTCTGGCCATCACCAATTAGGTACCACTTCTTAGAGACACGTAGAGATATTGCTTCGATTAAATATTTTTTTATCTCTTACTAAACGGTTACATATCTAACAATGAGATTCTGGCTTAAATATTTTTTTTTATACCAGAGTCTCACTCTTAATGTCGTTACCATAACCTCCTTTATTGAAGAGCGAGCCGCACCAATTTGTTGAATGAACTATGAACTCACCCGAGGAGAGGCCCATGTACTTCCTTAACGCGAAGCTTAATTCCAAATCACCATTTTGATTAATCTTTATAACGAATTGGTGTACATTATGAATACCAAAAATATGATTTAGATAAATTGAAGGTTTTCCTATCGTTTCGCTTGAGTAGAATACAAATATAAAAATAAATTACTCAATTAAAAATATAAATGTAAACTACAAAAAAATTTTTTTTCAATAGAAACGTATGAACGCATAAAGGAAACAAAATAAATAAAAAACAGTTTTGTGCTTGAAATTGAACGTTTCTAGACTCCGTTTGTCAAGCGATTTTAATGCCTATTATCTACGATATAAGGTATACCAAGAATATACACATTTTTGGCTTGTAGCTTCCTCTTAATGTAGTTGATCAAAAGATCGATATGGTTTTCATTTACTACAACGCTCTTACTAAGTTTTTGTCACTGCAGATACATTCTATACACTGTAAAATTATAATGACCTAGACCCCAATCTCTAATGAAATATATATATTTTGAATAAAGTTTTTTCCTGTTTTGTTCATTCCTGTGAAAGAACGATTCTTTAGTAAAAACTCCCGGTCGTCAAATCAAACACTTGAATGATAGCTGACAATAATACTTATTTCGCTTGTTGACCCGGTGGCGAGTGGCGATATTAAACTCTGTTTATCATACCGGACTTGAAAATGTCTATCCACTTATTTAGCAATTTCCACCTGATACAAATTACCATAAAACGATTATTTATTTATTTATTAAATATCAACGGTATAAATAGACCATACCATAATTACATGTCACAGAATAACAGTTAACTGTGGCATTTGATCATAAAATAACGATGGAAAATATAAAATTAAGGCGATCCAATACCAAGTAATGCAAAATCAGGTGTTTTTGGTTTGAACCTTTGATTGCTAAGAAATACTACATATGCTTTAATTAAATACTGCAAGTAGAACACATCTTGGCCTTGTCAGCAAACGATCATTTTTTTTATAAGACTTTTTATAAGCCTAGAAAAAAATAAAGTATCGGGCCTAAAAAAAAACTGTCTAGTGCAAAATATCCTATTTACAAACCCGTTTTCGGATATGTTTTTATTGCATAATGTTGCAAATTCAATTTTTTATTCAATTATCGGAGGAAATTTTCATATATGTATCAGAACTTCACAAAATATGCATTTTCGCGTTGTTTATTTTTGCAGGAATATTGATCGATTTTCGGGGAGGGGAACATTGAATTTGCAATTGTAAAATAACCCTTATTTATTTATTTATTTATTTACACATATACGGCACAACACGTGCCATTAACATAATTGACATACTTATAATAGTACAACAACATGAAGTGTATCAGACGTAATCGTGACACATAAGACTGTAGATAGGGCCGGTGATCCCAATCTGTGGAGGCGTAAGATGTCTTCCTTCAGTGGCGTGGAGGGGTAGAACGGGGCCGTCTCTGAAGCCGCTGTAGAGCTGGTCCGAATGCTGTTTTCTTGTTCTTGAGCTGATTCCGAGTCTGGTCCGAAGGGGTAGGCAAGTCCGTGGTCCAGGGTGAGGCGGGGGTCAGAGTGAAAGAAGGCGAGTAGAAGCAGAAGTCGGAGCGAGGTAGAGGGCAGAGCAGAGAGAGAGGTGTTGAGCTGGTGGAGGTTGCTGGCTATCTGACGTTTTCAAGGGACTGTTGCCCGTTTTATAGGACCCCGGCGGCCTTCGCTGGCCGAGCGACTTTCACACGGGCCCGCTTTCTCTTTGATTCCTGGAATCGAGGCCCGTGTTTGTGACGTGCCCGCGGCCCGCCGCCGGGTTGGCTACCGCCTCTCGGCCGGTAATTTCGGGCTCGTGGTCGAACGCGACCACGGCCTCTCTTTGTTCAGGCACGGTTCCCAGAATCGCGCTTGTGGAACGCTCGGGCGGCAAACCACCTCGACGCTATGACGGCGCGCGGCCCTTTGCTTCGGGTCGCGGCCGAGCGTTCCCTCTCGTATAAGCACGATTCTCATAACCGTGCCCGAATTGAATGCTATTAATCCACCAGCTCTCTCAGTATACTTCTCTGCCCGTGTCCCCTAGCCAAGCTCCGACGTTTCGTTTATTGTTTTTACATTACATTTTCATTATACATAACAATTTCACATACATAGAGGGCAGTTTATTCAATTTAAGGACAGGCAAAGTTAAGGCAAATGGCAGATTTTAATATGGGGCGACGTCGGCTGATATTGGAGCAGTACGTCCGTTACAATGAAGAATAACAGTATAAATGTTAGTAAAATTTAAGAAAATAAGTAAAAATTAAGGTAATAAGTAGTGTATAAAAACTATAATGTATAAAAGTAAATTGTAAAGTGAATATTTTAAAATATAAAGTATTAAAGTACAAACCATAAATTAATAGGAAAAAGTAAAAATAAAAATTTAAAGATTGAAATAAAACAATAAAATGTACCAATAAGATACCTATCTCAAGGTACCGACAAAGATTTAAATATAAAAAGTAATAAATCCTGGATTATGTTAACCGATATGATAAATTTTACAAGTACTTATGATTTCTAGTGCATTAATAGTTTTAGAAGTACTGGTAGGCATATTATGTTTACATGATGTATTTACGTGGTACTAGCAAACAAATTTAGTTTAACGCATCTTTTGTATGAAGACAGATTACCGGCAGCGTGATCAATATTAGCATATTCATTGCCTAAAATATGCAAGCGATTTATGGTTGAGTTTTGTTCTGCGTTCGTCATAGTATTGTCACAGTGGAAAGGTGTTTTGAGTCGAGTCGGTCTACTAGGTACATGGTATGCCGTCTACGTAAGGCCGGGTTCCCACTATGCCGGACCGGCAGATCTGCCGGAAACCGGACACCGGACAAGAGTGTTCACATTACACCGGAGCCGGAGAGATAATGGGAGGACATCGCTTCAGGATTCGAAAGAAAAGCCAACTTTCCTCACTGTGTTGGAGCAGTAGATGGCAAACATATTAGAATTTTGAAACCAGCCGAGGGTGGTTCTATGTTCTTTAATTACAAGGAATATTATTCTTTTGTATTAATGGAAGTTGTTGATTCAGAGTACCGATTTATTTTTATTAGTGTGGGCTCATACGGCAAGGAATGCGATTCTACTATATTAAAGGATAGTAAATTTTGGCAAAAGATCAATGATGGTACTTTAAATGTACCAAAGCCTAGACCGCTTTCATGAAAACTTGCACGAGGAATTACCGTTTAAACTAATAATAATAATATTTGGCTGATTTATATAGCGCCGTTTTCGTGAGAAATCACCTCAAAGGCGCTGTACAAACATATTTCTTAAATATTTATTACTAGAACTACTGACTTATCTCTAAGACTTATATCTAGTGACTTACGACTAAGGCCTATAACTACTATATTAACGACATATATACGAGTATTTACATATTTAGCAACTTACAACTAAAATTAATATTAACAATCTAATCTTACTAACGCCAGAAGAAGAAGGAAGTTCTATTATATTAGGGTGTTTTTTATTGTTAGCTGAATATATATGTTAAATGAATGAAATTAATGAATAAAATCAATCGTCAATCTTAAACGCATTTAGATGATTCATCTGCCAACAATTAAACCTATTGACTTGTTATGTTCCCGCTGATATTGTCCATTGTCCATTGGTAGGCAAGTCAATAGAAAAATTGAATGAACGGAATCGCTAGATAATGTAACAATTACAGTATAAAAAAATGAAAAAAAGAAATATTTGGATAGAATGACGGATTTATGGAAATGAGTGTCTGAAGGCTTTAATCTCCTACGTCCGTATGGAGCTACACATTTGAATACTGATAAAAAGATTAACGAGCAGGGCGAATACGTCTACTTTCTTCAAAAAATGCGAGCCGATGACGCGAGGGGAGCCCGGAGCACGGGCGCGGCGAGCGGGGACAGCCGGATACCGGCACAAACTCGTTCACATTACTCCGGTCCGGTGGTTCTACCGGCACTTTCGCAGTGACAAAACGCTCGGTAAAAATGCCGGGCTCGGCAAAAATGCCGGACCCGGGATAATGTGAATAGCTACATATAAATTGTACAGCCACTAGCCCTTCCGGCAGTTTTACCGGCCCGGCAGATCTGCCGGTCCGGCATAGTGGGAACCAGGCCTAAGGGTTTCACGCAATTGTATTTAGTTGCCGCCCACTGCTGGCGGTATAAATACGTTCTTTACCATACAAGTACACACAAAATATTATCAACAAGTATGAGCAGACTTACGTTAAATTATTAATGATTTAGAGAATATGATAGTATAGCCTTCTTGTACTTAGCTTCTGTGCAGTTAAACAGATCCGCTACATCTGCGTTCCTATTACTAACTTCATGTAATCTAGGTACAAGCGAGTGTTTGAAATGCTCGGTCTTGGAATTGTTACAATTTAACAGGGTTTTAGAACGAGTAGCTCTTGTGGGTATTATGAAATTCAATGAGGTTAATTAAATCAAGGCTAACAAATTATTATAAGCTATAATTAGTCGCCTGAAATATCAATACAAATTGAAAATATCTCCAGAGTAAACATAAATGCCGCTGACGGGAATTGAACCCGCACCTTCTGATGTCCGGTCAGGTGCTCTGGACCACTGAGCCACGACGGCTTATTTCCAGCACGCCAAATAATTCAATATGTACTAGTTGGTGATCGCGCTTTCGGAGTATCTGGGCCGAAGGCTTGGAATAAACTCCCCCGGAACTAAGATCCATAACAAGTCGAACAGAATTCAAGTCTAAACTAAAAACTTGCCTTTTAAAGCTGTCATACCCTTAAATGAAATATACCATTCCTCAGAGAAAGTCCACTTATATCCAATTTTCCAATTATGTCCTAAATCCTGTATCTAAATTTCGCTTTACAAAAAAGCCTCTGTGATAGATTGCAATGAATTACTTGAACCAATTCAATTAAAAGTGCCCTACAGCCAGAACCACACATTAAGTATGCCGCAATGTAACACTAAATCAAAAAACACACACATTCATTCACCGAGCTTCATACATTTTACACATTGCACACAGTGAATTCGACTTATTATTATATACTTCAAACCTAAAATCAATAAAGAGCATTCATACTATATATATAGATCAGCAGCTGTAGGCAGACTGATGGAATCTAAGCGCAAGCCAAATACTAAGTTTGGTGATCGCGCTTTCGGAGTATCTGGGCCGAAGGTTTGGAATAAACCCCCTCCGGATCTAAGATCCATAACAAGTCCAACAGAATTCAGGTCTAAACTAAAAACTTACCTTTTTAAGCTGTCGTACCCTTAAATTAAATATACCATTCCTAAGAGAAAGTCCAGTTATATTCAATTTTTCAATTAAGTCCTAAATCCTGTATCTAAATTTCGCCAATAAACAATTAGATAATGTTAATTAAGTGTTAATCTCAAGTGACCTACCAGGTAAGTATTGTACTGTATATTATCTCCATAAATAGTTAAGTAATAACATAGACCACTGTAGAAATGTATTATAAGTTTGTACAGCGCCCTTGAGGTGATTTTGCACAAAAACGGCGCTATACAAGTCATCCAATTATTATTACTTCAATCAACAATTACTGCTTATTATATGCATATGCGGGATTGAAAAAAATATGTTTACAACCGTATTTCATAATATTCGATGATTTTTTTATCATTACCGCCTTTCCTATTGTATTTTATTTTATTTAAATTTATTAATGTTGTTGCTTTATTAGTTAAATTTTCAAATCCACTTAAAACACGTGTGCGGTCATCGGCATCTTTCTTGATTAGAGGAATCCCATATTTAGAGGTTGATTAAACACAATTTAAAATTTTGCCACTTTAGTATTTTGTATTATTTTTTTATTTGAATTTACTAAATTTCAAAGAAAACTACAATTGTATTACTATTATTGTTTCTGAGTAGGCTCATCAACGCACCAACCGGCGTCAACATCGAAGCTGCTCGTGACGTCACCCGTACCGATGCTGTCAAGTTTTTACGTTATTAATTAGGTAGCAAGAAGTACCTTTGCAAAGTTTCGAGCGACATGTAGTAAATATATATTATTAAGACTATAAGTGAACCACTTGACACGCGATAGTTTATTGAAGTGGAAGGGATTACTCTATTTAAACTTTATTTTAGTATCTACGTTATTTACGTACTAGCTAACTATCTAAGTCCCCGGCGTTGCCCGGACAGAGTTTTTCGAAATCAGATCTAAACAGTGACCTTCCGCTTGTTGTTAAAATCTAGTTTGCAAAATTTCAGCAATTTGGGAATAAAACTGTAGATTTGTATACAAATGAAATCCGTGCTGCCCGCCCGTCACAGACATTCTCCTTTATACAGAATGTCCCTAGATGTGATTTCTCACGAAAACGGCGCTATATAAATTAGCCAAATATTATTATTAAGAGGAAGCTACAAGCCAAAAATGTGTATATTCTTGGTATGCCTTATATTTTAGGTAATAAGCATTAAAATCGCTTGACAAACGGAGTCTAGAATCGTTCGATTTCAAGCACAAAACTGTTTTTTATTTATTTTGTAATAAATTTTATATTAAAGCAAAAAAGTTAATCAAGTGAAACTGTCACAGATAATCTTAGCTATAATACAGAATTTTTAAAAGTTGTTTCCTTTACGCGTTCATACATTTCTATTGAAAAAAAATTTTTTTTTAGTAGTTTACATTTATATTTTTAATTGAGTAATTATTATTTTTATTTGTATTCTTTTCAAGCGAAACGATAGGAAAACCTTCAATTTATCTAAAGCATATTTTTTGGTATTCATAATGTACACCAATTCGTTATAAAGATTAATTAAAATAGTGATTTAGCATTAAGCTTCGCCTTAAAGTGCACACACTTCAGGAGATGATTCTACAAGTAAAAAAGATTAATTACTTTATTTTGAATTTCAATGTTTTCAGGTACAAAAGTTGATTTATTTGTATGGAGAAAATAATATTCTTCTGTGAAAAATATTTTTCTTTGGGAAAAAAACAACGAAATTTATTCGTATTATCATTTAACCGACCAGCTTTGTGTTTTTAAGCTAAGTTTGTATATTTATCGCAAAACCACGTCCGGAGACCAAACTAATCTGATGTCTGGAGTCATTAGGCAAATGTGACAATGGTGACTAATTATTGTTCGTTAGGTTCACGGGTGTTTTTAATCTGACTAGTATCTTGATATTTATTACAGACTGGATTACGTCAATTCAGTTAAATTACGTTAATGTCAATCTTAATCCCATTTTTAAAGCCCAGAAAAAAGATTATTCTGAAGCTACCGATCTTGCCGGTGATCAGTTCGTACAAAATCTTTAAGACAATCCATAGACATGCAAATTGATAAACTTGCCCTAACATGGAGTCGGGGTATCGTTTCGACCAGCTGGAGGCAAGCGGTATTTTTGACACCAGGAGGGTTCGAGAATGCTTTGAGTAAACTACGAAGTCAGCCGTAAACTGACCGCCGAAGAGCGTTCATCGAAATAACCAGACCCTGCGCAGAAAAGTAAAGTTCGCTAAACCAAGACAACGGTTTTGCGGCGCAGTCTATTTTGGGGATTTTCTGTGCAGGATCTGAATGTTCGTGTTTAACCGAACCGCCTTCAAATAATATTGGGTAGCGGCGCTAAAAATGAGTCAAATGGGTAAATTATAACACATTTGTAAAAGTGTCATCTAAATAGTGTAACAAAATATTACATTTTGGAAACAAGCTCAAAGTTTATCAGGAAACGGCCAGTAATCCTTTTTTTTCCTTTTTTTGGATGTTCCCGTACGTTCCAATTTTTTCCCGAACATTCCAAAATATTCCAGAATATTCTGGAATACTCTCGAATGCTCTCCAATGTTCTGGACTGTTCTAGAAATTTGTAGAAAACGAAACTATAAGCACGCCCTTCGGGTAAAAACGGGAACCTTCTTCGTGGATGGGGGATAGAGGGCTACCACACCACATACACGGTCACTTTCCCTGATGGGTTAGATCAATCTGGATGTCTATGGTAGAATTTGTGTGTTGGATACTAGGCAACATTACGCCAAGAACCTGTTAGCATACCACTTCAAACACAGAACTCTATTTGACAATGTTCAAACTGCTCGCGATACTAGATTCAAAGGTCATAATCTCTTATGCTAAAATAACATCTGGCCAAAGAAATTTTATATATATATATATATATTTTTTTTTTTTTTTTAAAAGAAAGACAAACATTCCCAGGTTACGAATAACCTGACAATATTTGAAAATCTCCTACTACCACCACAGTAAGCTGAAAATGTTGCTTGTGTTGTGATGGAGGACTTAGCCAGCCGAGGAATTGAACACACTACGCCTGGGTGGGACCCAAACGCGATGTCAACTCGGCCACCGACCGGTGGCCGAGTTGACATCGCGTTTGGGTATACTTTGCAATAAAACAATGCACTTCTACTGGCCATTAGACAGAACACAAATTACGCTAAATATACATTGGCCACCAATATCAGATCACCAGCCAAGACAGATAAAATATTAGCCATTATTTTAAATATTACGTACGGCACGACGATATTGGCTGTCTTTTAGTACGATTGTACAGGGTTTTCCAATAAGAGGTGTTATTTTGATATTCAATCGTAAAATATCAATGGTTTCGTTGCTTGTGTGGCACGTAGTGCCGTCTTATTGAAAGTAAACGTTGTCCAGATCAATTCCATCCAATTCCGGCCATAAAAAATCATTAATCATCTCTCGATAGCGCAATCCATTCACCGTAACTGTTGCTCCAGCCTCATTTTCGAAAAAGTAAGGTCCAATGACGAACAGTCACACGTTGAGGATAGAGAGGCTTTTCAACAATAACTCTTGGGTTTTTCGAGCCCCAGATGCGACAATTTTGCTTGTTGACGAAGCCACCGAGGTGGAAATGGGCCTCATCACTCAAGATGATTTGCATTTGATTCACTCAAGTGAATTTTAATAATTCCAATGCGTTGTTGAAGCGTGTATCGTTTCATTTTTATTAATGGCGTAGTTTCTACTTGTCAAATTGTCGCGCGTCGGACCTGGGGGGGGTCCTGACTTACCCTCGGCCAGCTCAGAAGCGGGGCATGAGACGTCTCTCTCATAGTCAGGGTTCGGGGTCAGCGCGTGGCTCGAGAATCCATATCCCACCGTCTATACAAAACACTCCCATACGATTGTTATGCCCAAATGAAAGAGGTTAGGTTTTTATGAATTAGCATTGTATTTGAGCGGCTAAAGGACATTACATGGGTGAATAACAACAGTACACAGGTTATTACATCCTAAACTGGAATTATCAACAAGGGTTCCCTAATCTCTCTCTGGGAAATAATTAACAGCTCACTCTCTCTAGATCGGCAGGCAGCGTGGATGAATTTAGGTTATTAGCGGACACATTCAAGGGTAATAGGAAATGTAAGAGACTCACAGCATGGTGTTGTCGGGTATCCTGTTGATTTGCAGGACTGAGCGCCGTGTCTCAAACAAACGGTGCCAGCCTGTCGATGTTCAAAGCGCCATTTCCGTACGTTATTGCTTTCGACGGAGCGGTGCAAATTGGGAACGCGGGAGCCGAAACGAACACACGTCCAGCCTGGTCAGAGGTCGGCGCGCGAGCGGGGGGAACGGGGCGTAGGGTCGCCGGGGGTGGGGGAACTGTAGCGGATGTATTGCGCGTTCTTCACTACGTTTGGTCTAGCAACTAATTTGAATAATTCCCGCTCTCAGGCTGGCAACTGTAGGATCTTTTGCGGCTAAAATCTGTTATATGACACCTCCCCCCGCGCTCGTAAAAAAAGGCGACGTGGTAATGGAGCATCAGGGTTAAAAGATCCTCTATGTGCCTCCCTTGGGGTTTTTTGACAAAACAAGAGTTGCCCTTAGTTTGAGAGACTTGGATGGCCAGAGGGATGCCTAGCTAAAACATAATGACTAGCTTATGCCATAGGCTAGGTAACAATATTTGTGGGGAGAAATGAGGAAGGGTACATAGCATGTTTGGAGCAAATAAATTTTGGGGAGAGAGCAGGTGTGGAAACAACAAGTAAAATTATGCAATTTGAAAACAATAGACATGGTTATGCAATTGAAAGACAAAAGACAAAATTATGCAATTGAAAGACAAAAGGGCATGGTTATGCAATTGAAAAACAAAAGGGCATGGTTATGCAATTGAAAAAACAATAGACAACATTATACAATTGAAAAACAAAAGGGCATGGTTATGCAATTGAAAAAACAATAGACAACATTATACAATTGAAAAACAAAAAGGGCATGGTTATGCAATTGAAAAAACAATAGACAACATTATACAATTGAAAAACAAAAGGGCATGGTTATGCAATTGAAAAAACAATAGACAACATTATACAATTGAAAAAACAAAACAAAAGACGGAATGTTAAGGTGTGATTCTAGGGTTTCATTGGTCTGGAAGCTAAGTTTGCGTTGCGTTGGTTTTTTGGTTTCGAAGAGTTGCGAAGGAAACGAGATTTCACTGACTCTAAAAGATTACATTATCACTGTAATCTGACCCATTGAGATAACACTCAGGAGTACACTTAGGCCTCGGAAAAAAAAAAACACTTTGCTTCGTTGTGGGCGTTGATGTTTGCGAAGTGGGGCTGTGGTTTGCGGGGCTGCGGCTATGGTTACAGTGGTCATTGGAGAGAGTAGTCCAGGTTCCGTAGTTATGCCAGTACGAGTCCTATGTGCTATTATGGTGGGCACGGATCGTATGTGTTGGTTATCGGAGCATAATGTAGCTCAGGATAACTTTTTAGAGATGCGCAGTTTGTGTTTACTGGAGGGGCAAAGGGTAATTATGTTTCACCCATGACCTGGTATGTGTCACTGCATGACAGAGCAAGAGACGGTATAACTGGCATTGGCATTGAGGGCAAGAAATTTGAACTCCGGGACTAGCGTGTCCGAAAGGTAGTTCAGAGTGTCATAAAGTATAGTGGGACAACTCGGCTTGCAGTGGTGAGACAAACGTCATACATATGATTAGTATTGTCTGTGCTTTCAGGAACAAGATGGAACAAGTGTGTAGCGAGTAGTAGTCGAGGGACCTTTGTAACCACAGCGCAGGCTGCTAGGAGGTGAGGCTCAGCTTGGCTGCCGGAGATGACATCCGCCTGGGCTTCTTTTTAAATCCGGGGGGAATTATTATTAAAGCAAATTTCTTGAAGTTTACCTGCCTAGGGACCAATGAAGAAAAGTTTGGAGAGAAACAAAATGTGTCCAGAAAAAATAAACAAACGAGGTTTAGCTGCCGGTCCGGAGAGTGACGAAGAGTGTGAGAGAGAGGTAGAGAGAGGTTCCTAACTAGTTTTGATTACATAAACATTATCCTTTATTAGGATGACTTGGTGTTTGCCGAATGACAAACTGTCTTGGTTGAAAAAACAACTGGCCTTCTTTGGCCTATGTTAACATACAGGTGGTAACATTTTCGTAGGATTTCAAAGAACAAGACAAAAAATTCGTGAACGAGTCACGGCAACAGCAGGGAAACTAATTCATGAATAAAGGTTGTCAGAAAAGACAGACGATACGCCAAGTGCGTATCATACATATTCAAAATTCATGAATGTGTTTCGTTGAGGAGAGAAAAAAAAATGACAACATACGTGAAAGGTGAGGTAGGAAGCCTGTTGGTGACCGGAACAAATACCGATTCGAACTCGAAGTGAGGGCGAAATATGGTCGACAACAGATTTTCCACTTCATACATATTGCCTGAGGGCATGGGGTGGGGAGGGGGGAAAAAGGACGGGAATTGAGTTACGAAATTGCTAGAGACTGGACTAATTTCCAATTCAACCTCTATGTGAGAGTGAAACATATTCAACCAGCAGATTTCCTGACTCTTTACATTTTAATAAAGTGGATTAATTTTTAAAACGCATTAGAATACACATTGTACTAAAGAGGCTAATCTTTTGCGTGTATTTGGCAAAAGATTAGGGGTCGTTTTAAACTTCTACATGATTGTGAGAAAAGACAGACCCTAGTTCCAATTTCACAAACCTGGGATTCTTCTTATTCGTTTCCCAGATGACGAGTTTAGTGGTTTTGTGCCCATCGATTAACTCCTGCGGCACTATGCCCCATAATTGACAGTGAAGCTGAAAACTAGTCCTTTTGGGATAGTAGATATTCCTGGGCTTCTTTTCTTTTTGGAAAGCAGCAAAAACAGGAAGTCCACGGGCATTGGCGTTGAACAAAGAGGCTTCTGTGAAATACTTACGTAGTTCACATATAAAGGTTTGATATTATTTCGTTCGCACGATTCATGGTGAGTATTGTAACGTCTTCACGTATAGTGTACAAGTATGCAGTATATGCAAGGTACAACTCAATTATAGACAGAAGTCAAGGAGTGTAAAAACAGTTCCTTAAAGGAGATGACGATGTCGATATTATGTCGTTCACACGAATCACGGTAAGTATTATTATTACGTCTCCACGTCTCGTGTACAGGGTTGTACACAATTATACACAAAAGCGGTTCTCATGACATGTTAATGACACACGACCAAATTATACACAAAGGGCGGTACTCATGGCAAATTAATGTCACACGACCAAATTATTCACAAAGGGCGGTACTCATGGCAAATTAATGTCACACGACCAAATTATACACAAAGGCGGTACTCATGGCAAATTAATGTCACACGACCAAATTATAACACATGGTTATAAGTATTAAGTAATTGTAACGAACTTCTCGTGTAGTGGTGGATTTTGTAAGGATCTCTCCTATCGCGTGACAATTTTTTACATTTAAATATAATTCAACAAAAGCTAGCAGTATCATTTGATACTGTTTGCAAAGATTTGTTAGATTGACTAACTCCGTAGCCTGGAGGGGCGTACGATGGAACAATAGAGAAGATAAACAATTTTAATGTTACTTCATTGTGTTACAAGGTGCAAGATGATGGTAGAAGGTATTTCTACTTACATCGAGCGATGGGTGGGAACAGGCCCATAATGGCTTTACATACTGTTCGTTGTAGCGTGCAATTGGGTTGCAAACACTTGGTTAAATGGTGAGACAAAGGTTGGGTGTTTATATTATGCAACGATGATCGAACAAAGTCCTGTTGATTTACGTTGTGATATAATTATTTGCGTTCGAAGATCAGGATAACCGTAAGGTTTTACTAACCTGTCCCGTAGGGTTGAAACGTGAGGTACGAGACATACGTGACGTAACAGTAGAGAAAAGAAAATCGAGATCTCGTCATACAATAAAAGACCTTAATGGGTTTTACATACTTTTAGTTGAAGCGAGTCCAGTTATTTGTATGTGGTTTTATAGGACCGACATTTGGTTTTCTTTTATAAATACAATTTCCCAAAATGGATGTGTCAAAATCCTATTTTTGGTAAATGTGAGCTTGGGTAGGACGCCATCAATTTTTGAAAGGAAAAAATTGAAAAAAAATGAAAAAAAAAATTATATACATACAAAGAAGACAATTATGTGATTAATTGCTACTTGGTTCTTGCCTTTGAGACCACTATAGGGTTTTACATACTCAAGGTAACGTTGAATTGGACAAGAAAGAATTAATGGCTGTACTTGACAGGTTTTCTTTTTTTTAAAAAAAGGGTCGGTATTTAACACTTTGGAATTTACAAAATCCGAACTCTTTTGGATGGCACTCTTATGAGTGATTACCAATCGTTATTTTACAAGGAACAAAAACAAAAGTGGGGTGTTTTTGTTGTTTGTTTTTGGGGTGTTATGCCGTGTTGCGCTAACTCCTTCTTTAGCCGACGTTTCGGACAGCGTTGCAGTGTCCATCATCAGGGCAGATCCGGTAGATCCGGATATACACATCTTCGGATCTACCGGATCTGCCCTGATGATGGACACTGCAACGCTGTCCGAAACGTCGGCTAAAGAAGGAGTTAGCGCAACACGGCATAACACCCCAAAAACAAACAACAAAAATGCTTTTGGCCGTGAGAATCTAAAAACTTACCAAAAGTGGGGTGGTTCTTTCTAACACGACGAAGGGAACAAAAATGAAACGAAAATGGGGTGACATGACATAAACATTGCATAGTGTAGAAGTTGAGGAGCAAAAGCGGGTTCGCGACTTCCCGGCGATTGTAACTCGAAGACGTGTCTCTATTCTAAAATGATCAGTTTCAGAACAGGTGAGAAAATAAAACGTAAAAAGGGAGAAAACGATTGTCGTGAGGGAAAGAACGTTATTACAGGAATAATATTTCATGGTCATAATATGTTAATATACATTCATTTACAAAGGTGGGTTAAACTCGTTTTTGACGAATAGGTTGACATGTAGTTGACACTTTACACGCCTAATTATGGTAAGACTTCATAAGCTTACAATAGTTTGTGATAATACACAATGGGTTAGTTTAAAATTGCTGGGGTGGTGGGGCAGTTTCAACTGTCTCCTCACTTCCAGACTTTACAATGTCCTTAATATGGTAATTACCAGTATGTTTGCCAGAGGAGTCGGACAGGTAGTAAACTAAGTCCGATATTTTTCTTACAACCTTGGCCTTGACAAAACGGGGTGCCAGCTTGGCAGAGAAGTACAGGGCTCCTTGAGAGAGGGTGTTATTCCTTCTCCAGACAACATCGCCTACATTAAAAGTGATGTGTTTCCTACGTAGGTTATATCTGTCCGCACTTTTTTGGTGGGCCAGCAATAGGGCATCAGTAACTTCACTATAAATGGCAGTAAGTTCTTCCAAACGATGGGCGTAATCAACGGCAGGATTGCTTGTGGAGGTGGTTGACGTGGGGAAATTCGTGTTCCAGTGCAATGAACCATGTACCACCTGTTCCATACCGTGTTTTAAAAAGAAGGGGGTGTAACCAGTGGTTAGGTTAACAGTGTTATTCATGGCAGCTTGAATTTTATCTAAATTCTTACACCAATTACGTTGGTCTTTGTCAACCAAAATGGCCAGAGCTGTGTTAATAGTCTGGTTATACCTTTCGACAGTGTTATTTTGGGGAGTGTACAAGGTATTATAATAAATATCTTTAATCCCGTATTTAGCAAGGAAATCTTTAAATTCCTGTGCTATAAACTGTTTTCCGTTGTCAACTATTACGGTTTTGGGTGTTCCGTAGGGTATGAAAATGTGTTTTTCCACAAGTTTGACAATGGCGGCAGCGTTGGCTCTTTTTAAGGGGAAGATCCAACAAAATTTGGTAAAGATATCCACAATGCTGAGTATATGCATGTGTCCAGAATAACTCCTGGGAAAAGGTCCGACGAGGTCCATAGATAACGATTGGAGGGGTCTATCAGCACGTTTGGGTTTTCCCATTAGGCCGGCAGGGGGTGCCGTACTATGTTTGTAAGCTTTACATGTTTCACATTTGGAGATGTAGTTGCGAACTTGCTTGAAAAGACCAGGCCAGTAATACTTCAAGGAAATCTTTTTATACGTCTTGAAGGTTCCTGGGTGTATAGAGTCGGGGGCACTATGATTGTTGATGATTACTTGTTTTCTCTTTTCGAGGGGCACAACGAGTTTCCAAGAGTAATCTTCGAGGATGGACAGTGGGGCCTTACAATTGCGATATAGTTGTCCTTCTTTTATAATAAAATTGGGAAACTTTTGTTGATTGTTTTTGCACCCTTCATAGATTTTGAGATACCATTCATCTTTTGTGGATGGGGTAGAGGCAATTGTATCGATGTTTAATGTGGCAAGTTCAATTCTTGACAGGGCATCTGGGACAATATTGTCCGCACCTTTACGGTGGATGACATCGAAAGTGTATTGGGACAAACGAGAAGCCCAGCGAGCGAGTCTGCCGGAGGGATTACTTAGAGAGATCAACCATTTCAAACTACTATGGTCTGTGACTACAGTAAATTTGCTACCGTCTATGTAACCGCGGAAATGGTGAACAGAATCCAATACTGCCAGTAACTCTTTTTCGGTGATTCCGTAATTTTTCTCGTGTTTATTCAAGGTGCGGGAAAAATAGGCTACAGGGTGTTCGCCATCGGGGAATTCCTGAGTTAGGACTCCACCGATCCCTACGTTAGAAGCATCCGTGTGGAGGGTAAAAGGTAGTTCAAAATTAGGACAATTCAGGACAGGGGCTGTTTGAAGAGCATTTTTTAAAGTCGTAAAAGCTTCTTCGGCTTCAGTAGACCAACGAAAGTTGCTGATACCTTTACGGATACCAGTAATTTTGTTTAATGGGGCCGAAATAGTGGAAAAGTCTTTAATGAATCTCCTATAGTAACCTGTAAGTCCAAGGAAACCTTTGACTTCTTTCGCGTTTTTGGGTCGGGGGAAATTTGCCATTGCTTCCACCTTAGTAGGATCTGTTCTCAGACCTTTTTCGTCGACAATGAATCCCAAATAACGCAGGCGAGACTTACAAAATTCAGACTTCTTTAAATTGATGGTTAAACCAGCAAATTTAAGTTGTTGAAAAACTTTTTCCAGCATTAACAGGTGTTTTTCGAAGGTGTCACTAACGATGATGAGATCATCAAGGTAGCAGAATAGGTTGTTGTCAACTTCAGGGCCGAATAGTTTGTCCATCAGCCTCTGTAGTTCGGCGGGGCTATTTTTTAGACCAAAAGGTAGCCTTTTAAAGTGGAACATTCCCCTACCAGGTACAACAAAAGCAGTTTTTTCGCAGGATTCCGCATCTAAAGGTATTTGCCAGAAAGCTTTGCTTAGATCAATGGAAGAAATGAATTTGGCGTTGCGTAATTTGTCTAAAGTTGCGTGAACGAAAGGCAGTGGGTACGCGTCGGCTTCAGTGCAAGAGTTCAATCGTCTGCTGTCGAGGCAAAAGCGTGCAGAGCCGTCTTTTTTTGAAACCAAAAGGGTTGGGTTGGTCCAAGCACTTCTGCTGGGAACTACCACTCCCATTTTCAACATTTCATCAAGTTCATTTTCTAAAAGTTTCAATTTTTGGGGGGCTAAATTGTAGTAGCGTTGCTTGATTGGTGGGCCGTTGGTTTTAATGTGGTGTTTTACCAAATTAGTTAAACCCAGTCCGCATTTTTCGAAAGATATTGATTCAAATTTGTTGATCATTTCCTTTAATTGGAGAGCCTGGTCAGTGCTTAGGTTTTCGTGAGGTATTATTGTTCGAATCTCACCAACTTGAGCGACCGGAGGTTTTTGGCCAAGAGTATTAAATACTTGTGGAGCAACGTTAAAAGCCTTCCAGAAGTCAACGCCAAGGATGAAATTCTGGGATATAGAGGGTACTATTAGAAAGTTAATTGTAACTGTGTTATTGTTACATTTAATTGGTAATGACAGAGTACCGATGACTGTCTGGGGAGCATTGTCCGCAGTTGTCACGAGTGTAGGTTTGGAAAAAACTTTAAAACCGTTGTTAACAAAAGGCAGGTGGGCATTGTTGCCAAGGCAACTAACAGATGCACCACTATCTAGTAGTCCAGAGAAGGGGACATTGTTAACGGAGAAAAGGGCATAAGGTCTTCCATCTTTAGCTTGTTTGCAACAAACCGAAGAAACATTTAAGGTCTGGTTAAAATATTTAATGTGTGATAACCAATCAGTCCATTCCTTAGACCTTGGTACAGAATGAATACCTGAGAGGTTATTATTTAGTTTTTTGGTTTTCTCGCATGAAAATTCGGTGGGGGTTTAGAGAAATCCACTTGAGGTTTAACAAAGTGAGGGTCTTGCAACCTTTCCATGTTATTTCTTGTTTTTTTGAAAATTTCACGCAGTTCGTCGCGTGGAGGAGAACGATCCCTGGAGCGATGTCTCTTTAAGGTTCTGGGTTCTTTAGCTTCCAGAAATTTGGCCTGCTTGAAACAAGTGGTAGCTAGGTGACCTACTTTTTTGCAAAAGGAGCAAACTTTTTTGTTGTCAAATTCTGGTTTTAATCCAGAAGGACGGCTTGGTACAGTGATATTGTCCGTGGTGGTTTTGTTGTTTTTCCTGTCTTGGTGGGATTCCAAAATGAGGCAAACTTCGTTTAAATGGGCCAACGACACAATTTTCTGTGAGGTGATAATGTTTTCATATCTTTGTAGGAGGCCATCAGTTATAACTGGTAATAATTCGGCTTCCGAGACAGGGTGGGAAAGTTTGATGTTGATGGATTCGGCCCTCTCTATGAATGTTGCCACAGTTTCGTTTACTAATTGTTTAATGGATAGTAACGATAATTTAATTCTGTGTTGGGCCTCTGATTTGCCGAAGCTAGTGATCAGGGCTGATCTGAGTTTATTCCAGTCCTTGCATTTTGATTTTTGTATTCGGTGCCACGGGATTAATTCTGGAGATATTAGTTCTATAAAGTTTTTCTGCAGCACGTCAAATGGAACATTTTTAATTGAGGCCGTTTCTTCGATTCGGTCAATGAAATCCAGTACATCGGAAACACCGTTATATTTGATCTTCCAAGGAGTGAGATCGTATGTTTTTTCTTGTGCCGTGATGGGTGCATTGTCTTGTTTTACTGTAACATGTGTCCTGGTTTCTTTGTTAGAAACGGGGATTTCCAAAGCTGGGGTATTGGGTGCCTTGACTTCATTTGCAACGGATAGGTTTATTTTCCTGATGAACTTTTTGTTAAATAACAAAGCGTATGCTTTCAATGCTGACTTTGATTTGTTTAGTGGTGATATTCCTCTGTCTTTTAGGACGGCTTGTAGGTGCACTTTGGATAAGTTGTGTACATTGGGAATGACACCCATGTCCGAAGATGTAGCCATTTGATTGGAATTCATTGTTAAAAATGGTTTAAAAAAAAGGAAAAAAAAAACTCCGAAATTCTTCTAAGTCTTTTTGAAGAAAATTTGGCCAGGGGGACACTTTAGGATTTGCATTATTTAATTTTTGTGGGCACTATTCGCACTTATATTCACTGCACTCGAGGAAAGGCACGAAAAAGGCACAAAAAACAGCACTTTAGAAGCGAAAAAACACTTTTGATGGAAAGATTTTATATTTGCTTCATTTACTGGCACTAAATCGTGAGATTGAACACACGTTCTTATTATTGCGTCGAGAAAGCACTTTTTTGCAAAAAAACACTGCACTTCTGAAGTTAATTTGAAACAATTCACTTAAAATCACTTTTATAACAGTCAATGCTGAAAAAAGAATATGGACAAACACCGTACCTATATAATTAATCGGGATAAAGAATTACTTGTGTTTTACAGGTTGTAGCTGATATACTTTTTAGAAATCAGCTTCGATGGGCCGTTGGGTGTATTGTGCTTTTTTTAAAAAAAATCACTTCCGGTGTAAAAATTGGCTTCACAGTTCTAAATCCTGACTGTTATTATTACGGTGCAATTTATGCCGAAATTAAAACAGTGGGTTTGTTTTGTTAAACAAAGAATACAGAATCTAGGTTATTGAAAAAAACAAAAACATTATGTTCGAACTTTCGTTATCACAGCATTTTGGCGGGAATTTCGCGCGTCTCTTTTATTCGTTCGAGAAGATTCTTACCGTTATTTTTCGCGGCAAAATGCGCTTAGCAACAAACAAAGTCACGACAGGATTGCGTGCATTTCTTATTTATTCGAGAAACTTCCACCGTAGTTTTTGCGGCAAAAATGCTCTTGGCACAAAATTGCATAGTACATGTTTTCAAATTGGGGACAATCGTAAAGGCAATTCTGTGCAGTCGGGAAGGATATGTTTAAAAAAAAAATTCTGCCCCTAAGTTGGTCGCCAGTGTCGCGCGTCGGACCTGGGGGGGGTCCTGACTTACCCTCGGCCAGCTCAGAAGCGGGGCATGAGACGTCTCTCTCATAGTCAGGGTTCGGGGTCAGCGCGTGGCTCGAGAATCCATATCCCACCGTCTATACAAAACACTCCCATACGATTGTTATGCCCAAATGAAAGAGGTTAGGTTTTTATGAATTAGCATTGTATTTGAGCGGCTAAAGGACATTACATGGGTGAATAACAACAGTACACAGGTTATTACATCCTAAACTGGAATTATCAACAAGGGTTCCCTAATCTCTCTCTGGGAAATAATTAACAGCTCACTCTCTCTAGATCGGCAGGCAGCGTGGATGAATTTAGGTTATTAGCGGACACATTCAAGGGTAATAGGAAATGTAAGAGACTCACAGCATGGTGTTGTCGGGTATCCTGTTGATTTGCAGGACTGAGCGCCGTGTCTCAAACAAACGGTGCCAGCCTGTCGATGTTCAAAGCGCCATTTCCGTACGTTATTGCTTTCGACGGAGCGGTGCAAATTGGGAACGCGGGAGCCGAAACGAACACACGTCCAGCCTGGTCAGAGGTCGGCGCGCGAGCGGGGGGAACGGGGCGTAGGGTCGCCGGGGGTGGGGGAACTGTAGCGGATGTATTGCGCGTTCTTCACTACGTTTGGTCTAGCAACTAATTTGAATAATTCCCGCTCTCAGGCTGGCAACTGTAGGATCTTTTGCGGCTAAAATCTGTTATATGACAAAATGTCAAAAAATGACAGCTTCAAAAGTAACATCTACCGAAATAGCGGGCTATTCAAAATAACACCTCTTATTGGAAAACCCTATAGTTCCCTACAATATACATAAAACAGAGCACAAAGTTATCGCTCTATCCCATGTTTGTTGATTTTATCGGCCAATAGCTAGTCTGAAAGGCATCGCGTCACAAGATATAGAGAAGAACTTAAACATACTATTGATGTAAACTTGTGTTTCTAAAAACATACGCGAAACCAGCCATCAGGGGGCACTTGATTGTGTTATTTGATTGGCGTAGTCTGCACCATAAGCTTCCCATGTGGTAGCGGAGAAGCGCTCTGAAAGATTGCACTCGTCCCTCCAGGAACATTTCCGTAGCGTTGCAGTATCTCGGTAGGCGGAATAGTTGGCGATAAGCATGATTGTAAGCGACTTTTAGGCTATGCCACTGGGATGCAGTGTAATCCACCCACAGTTCTGACTTGTACAGCGAAGTGCAGACTGCGTTGAATAATAATTAGTCGGTTTTTTCCACCGGTCTGGTTCGGCCGTGGGACACAACTTTGAAATACCTGTTGTATCTATACAATTCAAATCAAAGAATAAAATGATTTTTTTTAAGAAACTGAATTATTTTAAAAATACTGCCTTACTGTCCAGATTTACATTTCAAATCCGACAGTTTTAAAGTCTCATAATTCTCCACTCGAATGGGTACAACGTCATTTTGAAAGGGTAACCCATTGTAACACTCTCCCTCTACAGAACGTCAGACCGACTTGACCCACTTTTAGCCTGCTCGCTGACTTGCAGCAGCCATTGTATTGCCCTGAGCCCGCACTGGATATCGGCTTTATCTCGCTTGGGAGGAAATGACATCTCGATATCCGCCCCGTGACGAGGCTTGTAATTGGACAAAGGGAAAATGAGACGAACCAATCGGAGAACTGAGAGAAATTTAAATTAAATACTGTTCTAAAATCAACAATCGAATTTAGATACTGCTCTACAACTTAATGTTCTACGACCAAAAATAGATTTGAAATAATCTTCTACGGCCAAAAATAGATTTGAAATAATCTTCTACAGCCAAAAATAGATTTGAAATAATCTTCTATGTTTTAAAATAGAATTTATGAGGGTTTTACTATTAAAAATAGAATTGTTCTATTACCAAATATAGATTTTAATAATCTTCTGCGTTCTAAAATAGAATTTAAGTATCGTTATACTTTTGCAGTCTTACTTATAAAGATTCCTTAACAAACCGCTGCAGCGTTGGTATAGCTACAGGTGAAGAGAAAAATCATTTCTCATAATAATATTCATGCAAGACTTTTTAAGACTGTCACCACTTTGTTCCAATCCTCAAAAACACGGGCATATCGTATTTCGCATTTAGTTGCTAACTTCACATTTCTTCAGATGACATTTGCGATGTCATTGACCCGGTCTGCTAAGTGATCAACAAATCAAACAGATCGTTAACAAAGTCCGCGGTCTCCGTCTAAATACGATCGTAAGACGTTGGGTTTTCTGGTTTCTAAAACCACCCTATCGGTTTAAAACTCTGTTAACTTCCAATACCTACTGTCGTATTACGGCCGATATACGCAGTACGTATGCGCGTATATATGAGTAACGTTTCCTACTAACCCGTTCTTATCATTTATCCCCACGTATTATCTATTATGTGAAAACGGTAAAATTAATAGAATGTTCTACGTTCAAAAATGAAAATAATAACGATCTACCTTCAAAAATAGTTTTTAAGTTAATTAAATAAATAAAATAGTTTTTAAGTTAATTAAATATTAAAAAAATAGTTTTTAAGTTAATTAAATAAAATAAAAATAGTTTTTAAGTTAATTAAATTAAAAAATAGTTTTTAAATTAATTAGATTTAAAAAAAAATAGTTTTTAAGTTAATTATATATAAAAAAATAGTTTTTAAGTTAATTAAATTAAAAAATAGTTTTTAAATTGATTGGAGTTGAATTAGTGAAGTTAGTTATATTAAAAATTGAATTTTGATGTAAGTTCTACAATAATAATTATGGAATTTTATTGAACTGTGAATCCATAATGTTATGATTTATAAAAGATAAAAAACAACTTTGTGTACACCATTTTTTAATCAAAATGATCGATATGTTTCAAAACCAATGTTTTCTGCCTCAGGATAATACTATCTTAGTATTTAAAAATTGTGCCCGCGTATGTTTGCGCTTGAAAGTAGTCGAGCGATATCGTTGAAAATTTCAAAGTTTGTTCTTATAAGTGCCAGGAGTGTTTAATCCCATTGCCAATGTTTTTCTCGGGCGTCTGCGACTTCTACCATTCACTACTGTGTACCACAATGTTACTGTTAAAAAACTACATAACATCGACTTTAATTAATGGACTCTTTATCTCATTACGGTGCAGAGATATTGAGTATTGCTGGGGCGTCCCCGACTTACTCTATCATTCAAACCACTCTCTAAACACTCTTGGCACTATTAAGAACAAACCATGAAAATTTCAGCAATAACGGTCGACTACTTATCGAGTTTTGCAATCGCAAACATAACCAGAATAAATTTGTATACCATATTATATGTATAAGATTTGGCCCCTTTGATGTATTGTTTTCCCCCTGACTTTTAGTACGAGAGCCCACGACCAAAACCATGTCTCATAGCAATACGGCAAAAACCCTATAAAATCGTTAGATTGTATGATTCTGAACCCGACTAGGTGTGTAGTAACGGTCGAAAGTGTAGCAACTGCGTGGGAGGCCATTTCTGCTGTGTCAAAAAAAAGACAGTCGGTATTATAGCAATACGTCTGATAGTGAAAATGTACATAGATTTTATAATTGTATTACGAAAAAGTTTGTTTTCAGACATTTTGCGCGTAGCATATAGCCTGAGCGCATTTTTGAAAATGTCAACAAATTTAGCCGACCTGTATCATAGCAATACGGATAATTTTTTTTTTTTCAACTTTTCGTATTGCTGCCATGATTACCAAAAACCTGTTTTCAGACACTTTAAGTGTAGCATATACTCCCAAAAACGAAATAACGTTTCGGAGTCGCCTGGCCGACGCCTCTGTTAAATGTTTTTTTAAATTTACAGCCTTCATAGATATTCAAGAATCTCCCTTGTCTATTATATGTACTTTGACAGATGACAGATATTATATGTATTTGACAGATGATAGATCATTTTACAGAAGAGGACGTTGAAGATCTCCCGAGCGACGTCGAGAGTGATTTCGAAGACGACGATTCCGAATCCGACAGCGATTGAATACGAGAATATTTTGTAACTTTGAATAAACCGTTTTTTTTTCAACATCATCCCAGTTTCCTTTTGTGCGATTTATTTCAGTCCTTCAACTTCAATGTTACGGTTTCGGGTAAATTCTTTGTTAATTATCATCTAATAAATTCAGGGTCGCAACGTATTCACTGGTTTGTAACAGAAAATTCAAGATGCCTCAATACGATTTTTAAATGATATCTGAGTATCGAAAAGTTGTCTGATAGAGAAGGTGCTACACTTAATTTGTCTGATATAAATTTTTTGCACATGTGGACAACTTATTTTATCATGTCCAACAATTTTCAGACATATTGCTATGATACCGATCGGTAAAATTTGTTAACATTTTCAAAACGGTCTCAAAATTTAATGCGTTCACATTTCCGTCTGAAAATTGTTTTGTTCGCATCAAATAACCAAAATTTACTAATAAAAAAGATTTTCAGACGTATTGCTATGAGACATTTTTTTGTCTCATTTTTAATATTTTTAAGTGATTTTACGGGTTTGCGCTACACCACTAACGTCTGAAAAATATGTTTCCGGTATCTCAGAACTATCATTCAACTACAGTCTGCAAATCAGACATATTGCTATGATGCAGTTCGGTCAAATTCTTTGACAATTCGGTCAGATCAAACGCTACGCGGAAAATGTCTGATATTGGTATTTTCGAGTTCAGGATAATCGTATCTATCGATTTGATGCGGTTTTGGCCGTATTGCTATGAGACAAAAATTTTGGTCGTGGGCTCTCGTACTATTTGCAACAACACAATAATTTGTTTTGAGTTATTGTCGAGAGTTCGATTTCGTCTTCAGATGTTCGTGACGTCATCTACGCCGCTTCTCCCGCTCCGCCAAATTAGCCTCGATTGTTAACCCTACGAAATATTATTTTTTTGGGTAACAATAAACTCACTACTGACTATTTCGGCACATTTATCATGTTGTACAAAACCCTTGTTAGATGCCAACTAGAGTATAACTCTACGTTATGGTCCCCCTTTTACAATATACATTCCGATAACATTGAAAAGATTCAACACAAGTTCCTGAAGTATATAAACTATAAATTGCATATTCCTGTAGAAAACATTGATTATAACTACTTACTAGTAGATAAATTGTCTCTATTAAAACTTTCTGAAAGAATAATAAACACAGATTTAATAGTATTACATAAAATACTATATTACAAAATTGACTGTCCTGAGTTACTCCAATTAATCAGCATCCACATACCCAAAAGATCTTGCCGAAATTTACTACCCTTTTATTTTTACAACACCCGGACACTGTCTTATCAAAATTCCCCGATTCCAAGACTTCACAGTCTCAGAAATAAATATTCTGACCTGGGAGATATATTTCATCTTAAAAATAATCAATATAAATATTACGTAATTGTAAAAAGCATTCACTTTGTGGCTCATCATAATTTATAATAAAAACACATAAATTTGTTTGTTGAGTGAAAATAAAACTATCGTGGTCAAAAACAAATTTATGTGTTTTTATTATAAAATATAAATATTGTTTATTTCAATTCTTTTATATATCGAGACACAAATAGACATCTATAATTTCCGCAATATATATTTTTTTATTTTACAAGCAATAATTATTCGCCTGAAACACTCATCCACATTTAAAAATCTCCTGATAAAAGATACATGACGCCAACGGGACTCGAACCCGTGTCCCTTCGATTTCCGGTCGACAGCTCTGACCACTGAGCTATGGCGGCTTATCTCTTACCCGCGAAATAATTCAATATATACTAGTGTTTCATTCAACAATTACTGCTTGTTACATTTTTTCACCTGAAAACAACCAACTTTATTTTATATGAGAAAGGCATTGTAAGTGCTAACTCTCTCACTAGATGGCGTCGAGACAAATTGTCTACATTTTTAGGTGAAATACTTGAACTTGTCAAACATTAATTTTTTTTTTTTTGTAAACTAATGTTTTTAAGACAAGATTTTTTATGCATAGCACAAAGGGTAACAATTATTTTACAAGCAATAATTATTCCCCTGAAACACTCATCCACATTGAAAAATCTCCTGATAAAAGATACATGACGCCAACGGGACTCGAACCCGTGTCCCTTCGATTTCCGGTCGACAGCTCTGACCACTGAGCTATGGCGGCTTATCTCTTACCCGCGAAATTATTCAATATATACTAGTGTTTCATTCAACAATTACTGCTTGTTACATTTTTTCACCTGAAAACAACCAACTTTATTTTATATGAGAAAGGCATTGTAAGTGCTAACTCTCTCACTAGATGGCGTCGAGACAAATTGTCTACATTTTTAGGTACAGGTTTTTAGGTACGGGTTCGAGTCCCGTTTGCGTCATGTATCTTTTATCAGGAGATTTTTCAATGTGGATGAGTGTTTCAGGCGAATAATTATTGCTTGTAAAATAATTGTTACCCTTTGTGCTATGCATAAAAAATCTTGTCTTAAAAACATTAGTTTACCAAAAAAAATAATAATATATATTTTTATTTTTTATTTTAAATATCTATTTATGTGAGACTTCTTATCATTTTTACTAATGTATCTTATTTTATTATATGCTTTTGTTGTAACATTTAATATTTTTTTCTTTTTTCGTTGTATTATGTTTCCTTTATTGTTTTAATTTTGTAGAATTTATAATAACTGTGATACTCTACTATTAAACTTTGAAGTGTGTAAAAGCCCATTAGGGCGTGTAATAAATAAATAAATAAATTATCATAGACACCTCATACTTCGACTTATGACATGTCTTATACAAGCCTAGTATAAATTAGTTCAACTATTGTTACACTGGTATATATTTCTTTTGAATTATGCATTGTCTTACTGCACTTATATTAATAACTGCATCACTTGCAATAGTGTTTTTGTTTACACATTAATTTTCTTTGATTTATTGCTATTATTATTATCCTGTTTACCACTGTACGCTTATCTATATCACTGTATTGTAAAATGAATTATATGGCGTTTGAATAAATAAATAAATTAATATGCCCGATGGGCGGTGGCGTAAGGAGAGGCGCCTTCGGTGCAATTGTTCGTGAAATCGTGACATCGCTTAACAAGGGTCTGACAAATATCAAAAACGTTACTTGGTTGAAACGTTGATCGAAATGTTGAAGGTCTTCTCGCGCCCTTGACAACTGGGTGAATTTTTAAGGTGAACTTTATATTATTGTATTTGTTTCACTTGATTGTGCCATGTCTTCCGCTACTTACGTCTCATTTTAGAACAAATAATAATTTGATTCATGCCTTCCACGGGCGTCCGATACTTTTTATACCTTTCACTTCATGTAGTATCATGAAATCCACATTGTTGCTTTTTGTACCTGTCACTTTTTAGTATCATGAAATCCACATTGTTGCTTTTTGTACCTGTCACTTTTTAGTATCATGAATTCCACATTGTTGCTTTTTATAACTGTCACTTTTTAGTATCATGAAATCCACATTGTTGCTTTTTATACCTGTCACTTTTTAGTACCATGAAATCCACATTGTTGCTTTTTATTCCTGTCACTTTTTAGTATCATGAATTCCACATTGTTGCTTTTTATAACTGTCACTTTTTAGTATCATGAATTCCACATTTTTGCTTTTTATAACTGTCACTTTTTAGTACCATGAAATCCACATTGTTGCTTTTTATACTTGTCACTTTTTATTATCATGAAATCCACATTGTTGCTTTTTATACCTGTCACTTTTTAGTATCATGAATTCCAGTTTGTTGCTTTTTATACCTGTCACTTTTTAGTACCATGAAATCCACACTGTTGATTTTTATACCTGTCACTTTTTAGTATCATGAAATCCACATTGTTGCTTTTTATACCTGTCACTTTTTAGTATCATGAATTCCACATTGTTGCTTTTTAGAACTGTCACTTTTTAGTATCATGAAATCCACATTGTTGCTTTTTATACTTGTCACTTTTTATTATCATGAAATCCACATTGTTGCTTTTTATACCTGTCACTTTTTAGTATCATGAATTCCAGTTTGTTGCTTTTTATACCTGTCACTTTTTAGTACCATGAAATCCACACTGTTGATTTTTATACCTGTCACTTTTTAGTATCATGAAATCCACATTGTTGCTTTTTATACCTGTCACTTTTTAGTATCATGAATTCCACATTGTTGCTTTTTAGAACTGTCACTTTTTAGTATCATGAAATCCACATTGTTGCTTTTTATACCTGTCACTTTTTAGTACCATGAAATCCACATTGTTGCTCTTTATACCTGACACTTTTTAGTATCATGAAATCCACATTGTTGCTTTTTATACCTGTCATTTCATGTAACACGTGTTCAGATATATTAAGAATTTACCAAAAATTTATCATGCCTGGAATCACATTTTTAACCGGATTACGAATAATTAGAAGATATTTTTAATACATCAGCAATACATTTTTTTCTACTCGTGCGACTCTGTATCTCGTGACATTGCGCCCCAGTGTCATTCAGTCCTGAACACCTTGGGCTTGGGGTGGCTTGGCTTTGCCACACTCCCTATCCTTAAATGGCGCTATAGAAATGATTCAAACATTATTATTACCACAGACATAGGAATTAATAGACGAGAAGATAATGGCGAGGGGTAAAATCAACTGTTGAAGAACGAAGGGAGTAAGGCTGACTGTGATTCGTCAATAAATCAATCTGACAGTAAATAGGCATCTCGCATTATAATATCACCATTTAGTTCTTAAAAGTAAAATCTGCTTTTGAATGAATAGACATTTCTACATGGGAGCGCAAATTACTCGCCACGTTATGAACTAATTTGCGAAGTCCAAATTCGGCAAAGTAAGGCAGCTTCTATTTTCAGAGTCGTAGTTAGTTTCAGAGTATTTAGTTAAGACACTTTTACAAATGTCTCATAATTTACTTACCCCAGTAAACAACGATGAGCACACTTGAGAATCGCTACATTGTGATGTGATAGTATATGTTTCTAAAACTGATCCATATAATACGGTGTGAATAAGCTTAAAATAAAGTAAAATAATGCTTACTTATGGAATGTAATACGACAATTGGGTTTATTCTCTTTTTCACATCTATTTTTACAAGTTTTCATATCACAAGTCAACATTTTGCCGTGTTATTTCGTAAAATGAACCGATGATGCCTCGACCATAGTTCCCACAAGAATGATGACGTCACGTTTTCAAATTTCACTTGAGGCCATATGCGAGCCCAGCCGGCTCAATGGAACCGGTATGGGGAGTGGGGATAATACGCTTTTAATCACTTAGGGCAGGTCTACTAATATTCATATGTCTATGATTATTACTGTTAAAAGTAAAAATTACAGATTTCAAAATTATGTTTTATTTGTTAAGAACATAGGTTGAAAATCATTGGTCACCCCACCGTAATCACTAGTGACTCACTATGACAGTTGGTGACCCCCGCCTAATGTCTTTTATTTCTTTTGACCCTTGTTCGCCCTACCAAGTTTGTTACCCCTGCCCCCTCAAAGAAGATTATACGACCTTTGACCGAGTATCATAATTTCAGACTGAATTTCAACTTTCCAAGGAAAAATTAATTTACATTTAGCGACCTACATTACTTTGTTGTTGTTATTTAATTATTTTTTCTTACTCCTTATAAGATCGCCCTGTCTGCCCAGTGTAAAGAAAGAGCAACTATCATAAGATAAAGAATAACACAAGAAGAACCTTGCGGGTGTGTTTCGTTCCAAATGTAAGCCAAATTTGGGCCTATATTTCCATACAAAACTGAGTTTCACCATATTTACGAAATTTAATACCGTTCCTATAAGTAAAGTTCAAATACAGTACCTACCTACAGTGCCTACCTACAGTTCCTACCTACAGTTCCTACCCACAGTACCTATCTATAGTACCTACCTACATTACCTACCTATAGTACCTACCTACAGTACCTACCTACAGTTCCTACCTACAGTACCTACCTATAGTACCTACCTACAGTACCTACCTACAGTTCCTACCTACAGTACCTACCTACAGTACCTACCTATAGTACCTACCAGGCGCGGTCCGTCCATACATGCTGTGGATGCTCCGCATCCCTTGCATTTTAGAGTAAAAAGATTTGGACTTCTAGCCGTAAACAGCAATACTGCAATTTAAATATTTCTACAGCGACCTTTATGTGATTTTTTTACAAAAACGGTGCAGTAAAAAATCATACAAATATATATTTTTTTGTGTTTCTTTTATTCATAAAAATTTAAATGATTACAGTTTTTTGTTTTCTACAGCCACCATACTAGGCACATGCCCATATTATGGTAGCCATATTTCTTTATATTACAATGTTAAGATGTTAGGATATACAGAAATAAGAGAGAAAAAAAGATATAAAAATAAGAAGAAAACATATGAATATAATGGAATAAAATAGCAGTTAATTTAATTTAATGACACGAGAAATTCTTTGCAATAGTTCCATCCCTTTACCAATGGGAAGCATTTTGGGAAAATTGTCGCTGGGCAAATGCTGTTTTTGTTGGAGGAATTACACATTTTAGGTGTGACGAGTAACATATATATATATATATATTATTATAAGACATCGTGCATGTTATCGTCCCGTTTCTGTGTACGCACAACGAACGACACGATACAAACAGCGCGGGCGAGTCTAAATACTCGTACATAAACATACATTAAACCGTAAACTGTAAACCGTATCCAAGAATGCTAGAACGTACGTTCTTTCCGCGCATGCGCACTGAGACCCGCAAGCCAATATCTTCGTCAACTTTATACGATATTAATGACAGCATCCAACGTACAAAAACCGTCTTTAATGTTCATATGCATAATGCACAGTATCGTATACTCTATTACTAATCCCTTGGATTGTATGCGCGCCCTGCTTTGACAGTTTGCTTTGAGCTTGGATACTTCGCCAACGTGTTCTAAATGATAATAGTGAATTGTGTGGTTGTATAATTGAATCATTAATGCGAAAAAGTTTTGTGTCTCTTGAAAAACTTATTCTAGATACTGGAAATATTGAGTTATGGAGCTTAATGGATTTATGGAGATAATTTAAGACGGTACCTAATTGTATCTTGTTCGTGGGATAGTGTCTAGATGTGTATATTTGATATCAAGTACGTAGTAAGTACGAGTAGAAACATTTGATGTCCAGCATCCCTTCTACAAAAAGTCACCGACCGCCACTGGTACCTACCTGTTGGGATGGAGATATAAAATATTTTATATTTTTATCACTGGCCCGTGAAGCCAGAACTCGTGAATAAATAAAAAAATCTTTCTTGCACTCCCCTCGCTGACAGATCTTAAAAACGAAAACAGGTGCTTACTCTTCCATGTCAATTTGCCAGCTTTACAATCGTGGCATTAGATTATCGCGAGTCTTTGTACATGCCTACGCGTCTCCGTGGCTTACATCACTTGTTGTACTACCTGGTCATGCCAGCTTCTCGTGTTGGCGGGCCGCGCTGGCCGCTTCTTCCGGGTTATTATGCCTCGCATTCTGAGGTGCTCCTGACATAAGGAATGCCCACGTGCTCCTGTTCGTGCCCGTCACATCTGCTCCTCGTGGTTAAACCACTATACATAAATATATATTTTTTGATACTTGTTTAGTCTATGTTTGTCTGTTGTGTATATTGATCAGGGATGGATGTGTTCTGGAAATGACCCTTGGGAAATGACCCGTTTTTAAAAATAAACAAAAGCATTTCCAGTCTACAAATAACCTGACAATATTTGAATTAGTAATGCTGATTTATTAAAATCCTGTTCAAAACGTGATGGCACGCCATTTCCCAACAAAATATCGGTAATTCAGAATATATCGGAACACGTGTTCTTGCAGTTGCGCTCGTCCTAATAAGTATTAGAATAAAACACAAACAACTTTGTTTACATCACTTTAATGTACAGGGTGTATCGGCAAGTACCCGACAAACTTTAACCAGCTATTCCTTAGCACATTTGGATTAAAAAATGTTATGTTCGCTTTGCTGTCCGGTAGCATTTTTTTCCATTAAAAAATAAAATAAATAAAAAATCCACACTCCGTCACTGTCATTTGCATTGTTTCTCGTGTTCAACAGCTGTTATTAGCAAGTGTGTCAAAAAGTGTCCTCGCTCTTTCGTACACACTAAATAATAATAGTTAAAAATGAGACGAATGGTGCCGTGCCATTTCGTTGTGATTGTAAAAGCGCGCCAACGTAGGTACGTACATTATTCAACGAAACTCGAACAAAATATTGTCAGACGGGTTTTCAAACTTTGAAAAAGGATAAAACATTGGTGACATGTGGTGAAAATATGAATAATAATTTTTTTATTAAAAAAAAATGTTACCAGACAGCAAAGTGCCCATAACATTTTTTACTCCAAATGTGCCAAGGAATAGCTGGTTAAAGTTTGTCGGGTACGTGCCGATACACCCTGTATATAACCTCTACATGTTTCATGAACAATGTTCACCTCATCAGTATATACTTGCTCCTGTAGAAACATGTAGAGTTCATATATATTAAAGTGATGTTAACAAAGTTATTTGTGTTTTATTCTAATAAATAATGACATCACAAAGTGATAAGTTGACAGATGAAATTTTTTTCGAAAAACTAATAAGTATAATTACGAAATGCGAAAATATTAGAAATTTTGTGTTGCACGTGAACCGACATCCTCATAACACATTCGTATTTGACTTATAGTTTGTTAGGGAATCTTTCAACTCATTCCTTAAAGGCCTGCGGTACCGTTTTCAACAGGAATATATACATATAATTTGACCAGATTTTTAATAAATCTCTATAGATATAATGCATTCATATTATATTTATAGAAAGTAGAGAAAAGTCGGTGATTTTTAATCAAGTCGTAAAATTTTTTGGACGCTTACATTGCTAACGCTGCCTATACCCTTAGAAATACATTAAAATAGTGTAATACGGAATTGTATATTTTAAAAAGGTCTACAGAAAAGTCCAGGGTGGTATATGTCTATCAGCTAAGGATAACTCCCAGCAACGTCCGGGAACATGTCAGCTATTAACCAATATTAATATCAGTAAATTTTCTCCGTGTGGCTAGCAGAGGAAAGAAAGGTATATCTTTCTTCCAAACCGGTATCAGGTCTTGCAGATTCCGAGCTTGAGATGCGGTTTCTCTAACCTCTCTTCCTAACATCAAGTTCGGTTCCTCTTTCATTTTCAAATATTGATCACTGCTTAATGACGGCTTCCGAGGTCCAGGGTTAACGCTGTCGACTAGCAAGCTGATGGTCGCGGTTTCAAATCAAGGATTTGTGTTATTTCACAATTTAATCATTTAAATAATATAAGGTATTTTTGTTATTTGTTTTTGGGGTGTTATGCCGTGTTGCGCTAACTCCTTCTTTAGCCAACGTTTCGGACAGCATTGCACTGTCCATCATCAGGGCAGATGTGTTATTTGAGGTTGTGGTGAAATGTGAGCTTATAACACATCTGCCCTGATGATGGACACTGCAATGCTGTTCGAAACGTTGGCTAAAGAAAGAGTTAGCGCAACACGGCATAACACCACATAAACAAATAACAAAAATACTTTTAGCCGTGAAAATTTTAAATCAAATATAAGGTATATTTGCGGCACGTTCCAGATTGTAAGATACTCTCAATATTGCCTTGGTTTACAACCACCATTCAGAATTGAAACGTTGCTTGAAATTGCTTTTGCCGTGTTTGGTGACCGAATCTGAATATCCAGGTACTTCCCCACCATCCTCTTCCCAATCTCCTTCCCCCCCACTACCTTCAGCTTCACAGTGCTATAGTCTCACTGACTCTAATCTTGCATAATGTTATATCACTGCTTACTATGCAGATATAGTGTGATGGGAATTCTTGATAAAGTAAAAGGTTCTTTACAATAATTGCGTGTATTTACGTTACAATAAATAAGTCTGAATTTAGCTGCACTGTTCATTACCCGAGGGTTGGTAATTCTCTGTTTCTAGAAGCTTGAAGTCTGACAAGGATACCCCACAGGCAATTGCTACACTCTAGTGACATCTGTCGGACTCTAGAGTAAGCTTTATGACTAGTGTCATCTATCGCTTGAATACCCAACTTATTACCAAACATCACATATAAGATTTAAAAAATTATGTAAGCGGCATGTTTTTGGTGTAAATTTAATATTTTATTCAAATCCCGCAACAACACGGCATCAAGTATTGCTGAAATCCCGCGGGATTGTGGTATTGCGGGATTGCAATCCCTAACTGCAACCCTTCAGCCCTTTGCGAATTCGGCCCTGTCCTTATTCAGCGTTCTGTGTTCACGTGTTCTATGTCTGTGTTGGGTTAGAAGTTGTGAGTATGTATTGTCTACGTGTCGTTGGCCCGGCCAGCGGCTATATGCGTCCGCCCAGCTGAGCTATGACCGCTATGAGCTATTTCCTTTATTATACACTAAAAGAATATTATAATATACAACATTATTTTTGCTCATTGAACGCTTCAAACGAATTTTTCAAAGCTCCAGATTTCTTTATGGATACGACGTTCGGATTCGCGTTGACCTATAAATTCCAGACAATTTTTTTTTTAATCTGTGTTTTACCCCATTTGTGAGTTTTTAGTGGGATCATTGTGTATAATTAATCGTTTTGATTAATCTTTATAACGAATTGGTGTACATTATTAATACCAAAAAATATGCTTTAGATAAATTGAAGGTTTTCCTATCGTTTCACTTGACTACAATACAAATTACTCGATAAAAAATAAAAATGTAAACTACTAAAAAATATTTTTTTCAATAGAAATGTATGAACGCGTAAAGGAAACAACTTTTAAAAAATACAGTTTTAGAGCTAAGATTATCTCTGACAGTTTCACTTGATTAACATTTTTGCTTTCTTATAAAATTATTTACAAAATAAATAAAAACCAGTTTTGTGCTTGAAATCGAAGGTTTTAGACCCCGTTTGTCAAGCGATTTTAATGCCTATTACCTACAATATAAGGTATACCAAGTATATACACATTTTTGGCTTGTCGCTTCCTCTTAAGATCGGGTGTGGCTCAACTTTCTGTCAGAAATTTCTAGGTCAAAGCACGTATATTGTCCATGTTAACTTTTTTTAAATGACGTAAATTTTAATTTGTTCAAATAATATTTCATCGAAAAGAGAGCATTGAAAGTCGAACGAACCTGGGTTGTAACTAGTAAATAGTGTTGGAAAAAATAGCACTCTTGGTCAATGCACTCCGATGCACAATTTCCTTAGTGAATTCCTGTCACGTTGACTTGCATAGGGTTGCTGTCAACTGTTATTAATTAATTTTTTGGTTGTTGTAAAACAGTAGAAAATCAACGTCACTACAAACCAAACATGTGTATATTCTTGGTATACCTTATATTGTAGGTAATAGGCATTAAAATCGCTTGACAAACGGAGTTTAGAAACGTTCGATTTCAAGCACAAAACTGGTTTTTGTTTATTTTGTAAATAATTTTATAAGAAAGCAAAAAATTTGATCAAGTGAAACTATCACAGATAATATTAGTTATAATACTGTATTTTTTAAAAATTTATTTTCTTTATGCGTTCATACATTTCTACTGAAAAAATTTTGTTTTTAGTATTTTACATTTATAATTTTAAACGATTAAACGATAGGAAAACCTTCAATTTATCTAAAGCATATTTTTGGTATTCATAATGTACACCAATTCGTTATAAATATTAATCAAAATAGTGATTTAGCATTAAGCTTCGCCTTAAAGCCTTCTCTAATGTTCTTGCTTATAATTCTTTCAGGTCGTATTTCATCATGCTCTTGATAGCTTTTCCAAAGGATAACGTATGTTAATAAACAAACATATATATGCTCGCAATAGATAGAAAACTCGGCTCACTTGTCCCATATATATATATAGCCACTATTCGTAGGTCCGGAAACCAGGAAACTAGTAAAATCAGATTTTATAAATAATCTAATCGTAATCGACTAGCAACTGTGTTCCTGATTAATTAAATTAAATTTGAAATTAAACCGTCCATCATCGTGATTATCGGTGATGACTCATCACCATACCAAGTAACCCCGTCCATATTCCTTTTCAAAGAACCAGCTTAAGCCCCAGCATACCCAATTTCTACCGATTTATAACAAGTTTCTCTTTAACTCTTCAACTTTTATAGTTCTAAAAAAAATATATGTTATTTTTGAAGATAATATCTATACATTCGTTATGGCGAAACGTTAATTATATGAAATTCTCTCGATAGTAAAAAATCGTAAAGTAAGCTACAAAACTTATTTAAAACACGTTTTGTTCTGTTATTTAATATGTTATAGGCATGAAAAAATTCACAGTGTATCTTCAAATGCAACTAAAGCATTTGTTGAGAGGTTTTTGCTCTATTTCAAACGAATCGTGAATTATTAAATATTTTCACCATTTTCCTTTAATTATTATCGTTTTTTTTTTTTTATTATTAGCGCGCTCCTTCTAAATTCGTATTTACGTATCTCCCTTTAAAACCATCTTTGAAGGCTTACTATCAGGCCTTAACCGTCGCCTAAACTCTTGTGCGAATGTGTCTACTGCAACAATATAACATACACTGTATTAACAAGATTCCGTACATATTTAGCGATAGCCCCCAGAACATTATTAAATTTCTAATGAATCTATTGTTTTAACTGGACTTCACCCAAACCTTATCGTCCCTTGTTTTTGTTGTTGTTGTTGTTTTTATTGTTTTTGAAAGAAGGGTAAATGCAGGTAATTCCGTTAATGGAGGACTGAACGCCGTTGGCGCTAACAAAAAAAATGTCCAAAGGTGAGAAGTTAGCAGTCCACAACGGAGTGCTGGTACCTACCTTGATGTATGGAAGTGAGGCATGGAACTAGCAAAGAAAGGATGAAAGTAGATTGAATGTTGTTGAAATGAGATCCCTGAGGCGTATGTGTGGTAAAACCATGTTTGACCGTGTGAGGAATGTGGAGATCCGCAAAGAGTGCCTGGCTGATGTAAGCGTAATGAGTAAGATTAAGAAAGGGACGCTTAGATGGTTTGGGCATGTAGAGCGAATGAGCGAAGATAGGAGTGTAAGGAGGATATATGATGCAAATGCGAATGGTAGCAGAAGTCGGGGACGCCCGAGGAAGACATGGTACGATCAAGTGAATCAGATACTCGAGTCGGGCCATGTCAAGAGTCAGAATAATAGAAGACTATGAATGTGAACGAGGCAAGAAGTGTGTGCCAAGACCGAGTTGTTTGGCGGTCCGTCCTCTCTGCCTACCCCTGCGGAGAAACGGCGTGATGGTTAGTTAGTTAGTTAGTTAGTTTTTTTATTGTTTTATATTTACGTATTGTTGTATACCGCTATTAAACGGTTGATATTATTTATTCTTGTTACTGTGAGTTGTTGTGTACATTAATAAACTATAATGAGAAATGGTGTTTTTGCAGTGTCTCTCAGACCTACCACAAAACATTGTTGGGTCGCTAGCTCGCTTGCGTAACACTAATCTAATAATATTATGTTTTAACAGTGTTGGCTGGCATTGATCCCGCTGTGGGGTGATGTCATTTGATGATGTCGATAAAACTGATCCAACCATCTATATAAATAAAAATGTGAATGTTTGTTTGTTCATAATTTTAAATCTCTGAAGGTTCTTCACCGATTGCTTTGAAATTTTGACACAACGTTACAATCTAATACTCTTGTGTTTTTATATACTTACATAATATATCTTTAAAACATCTATATTGCTCATTAGTACGAAGTAAATTAGAATATAATTCAACAGTATGGTCGCCGTTCTACAAAGTCCATTCTCAAGCCTTAGAAAAGGTACAAAATAAATTTCTTCGGTACATCAATTTTAAAATGAATATTTCCATCGAATTTATAAATTATAATAACTTACGTACCGAAACCAGACTTCTCAAACTATCGGAAAGAAGAGTTCTAACTGATATATTATTTTTATTCAAAATTATCAAATCTCTCATTGACAGCCCTGAATTATTGGAATTAATTTATATGAATGTACCTGCTAGACAAACTCGAAGCAAAGACACTTTTAAATGTAACAATAACCTCAATACTAACTACTCTATGTATTCACCAATTCCAAGAATTCATTACCTTGCAAACAAATACCGTAAACTTATTGATATATTTGGTGTTAATAACTTTGTGAGTTTCAAAAGGCAACTAATTTTAGACCTATTTGCTAGTTAATAACGTGTATTATTTATTAGCTTTAAAAAAAGGCCTTGCTTTCATACTTTGATTTACTTCACCATATTATTTTCTAATTACCTTATGAGTAAATTATATTTAGCTATTTTATCCATGTACATGTTACACTTTACATGTTACGATAGGGCGTTAATAAATAATAAATAATTAAATGTCACATTTGATAGGTAAAAACATTTTTTTTAAACAGTGTCCTCTTTTGAACGTACAAGCAACACGCGCTATTGTTTCTCTATCTGCACACACAGACTGTGCCACAGCAATGCGTGGCGGGATACAGCTAGTTTTTATTTATTTTTTATTATCAATATAAAAAAAATTTACAGGTGTTTTTCGATATCTGTCTCACTAGGATAGACTCACCTGTGTCGAGATAGATTTATTGGATACATAAATAATTAGTGTTTACATATTATTAAATGACAATGTGAAAATAATAGTAAATGATAAATTGGTTAATCAGCATCTAGTTGGAGTACATACTTAAAAAGGGGTTTTATAAAATTTTTGATCTTGGATCTGTCTTGGCTGATGATCCAAGACTTGGTGTCCGTTTTATATTTCAAAAAAATGTGTTCAGTCTAATGGTTAGTGGAAGAGAATTGTTGCAAAATATCTAAAATTTCTCTGGCCAAAAGTTGTTTTGGCGAAATGGATTTGTAAGAGATTATGTTCTTTGGTTCTAGTATCACGAGCAGTTTGGACATTGTCAAAAGTAGTTTTGTGTTTGAAGAGGTATGTTAGTATGTTTTTGGCATAAAGTTGCCTAATGTCCATAACACAGATTTTCCTAAAGATTTCATCCGAGCTGCTTGTGATCGGTAGTTTGAGGATAATCTTTATTATAAGTTTCTGAGGTTTAGATATTGGATCAATGGCGGCAGCGTTTGCTCCTCCCCATGCTATGATACCATACTCCATTAAAGATTGACAAAGTGCATAGTATTCAAATTCAAAAATATATTTATATTTCAAAGGGTATAGCTTATAGTTTACATAATATTTCTTCCAGCTAACCCAACAAATACACATTATATTGCATAACCCAACAATTACATGTTAACAAATGTATGTAAATAAAAAATAAAAAAAAACAGAGGTATTTAATTTATGTAAGGTATTCATTTAAGGTGTAGTGACATTTGTTTAAAAGAAATGTTTTTAGTGTTGTTTTAAATTTAAGTATGTCAGTTATTTGTTTGATACTACGTGGAAGGTTGTTATATACTTTAATGGCCATGTAGTGTGGTCCTTTTTGAAATATAGTTTTGTTTGCTTTTGGGATTAATAAGTTTCGGTGAACCTTGTAGCGTGTTTATGTGTTGAGTTTTTTTGTGGGAACTTTTCTGGAGATGATCGAACTAACAAGCATAACTCCACCATAAATATATATGTCCGTCACTGTCAGAAGTTTGAGATTTTTAAAAATTGGTCTACATGAATCCAGGTGGTCAGAGTTTGTAATTTTTCGTAGACACCTCTTTTGGATGATAAAAACATCTTTGGCGTTTACTGAGTTTCCCCAAAAAACTATTCCGTATTTTATCATTGAGTATACTATATTTTATATGGTAGATTGTTTTGAGATGGTTTAGGTTGAGAAAGTTGCGAGTTTGTCTAAAAAAGTAAATGAATTTTCTAAGTTTGTTTGCTGTAGTGGTTATATGTTGTTTCCATTTCAAATTGCTGTCAAAAATAATACCCAATTATTTAATTTTAGTTACCTGTTCTAAATAAGGGCAATCACAATCAGTTACTTGTACAAGTATAACAGACTAATCTGTATGTCCGCCGGCTTTCCAATTTTTACTGTTGTGACGCTGGCACCGGCTTGCTTCTTCTGAGAATTAAAATTTGAAGCAGGTAATTTGTTTGCTAATTTGTTGCTTTATATCACAGCGTTCGGGAAACCATTTTCAGGTACTCAAAATGGGATAAAAATTGTATGAACGCATAAAAGAAACAGCTTTTAAAAAATACAGTCTTATAGCTTAAATTACCTGTGACAGTTTCACTTGATTATTTTTTTTGTATTCTTATAAAATTATTTTCAAAATAAATAAAAACCAGTTTTGTGCTTGAAATCGAACGTTTCTAGACTACGTTTATCAAGCGATTTTAATGCCTATGGCCTAAGGCAGAGGTTCCCAACCCCGTGCCCGCGGGCACCATGGCGCCCGCGGAACGATTCGTATGTGCCCGCCACTATTCGACAGTGAAATAATTTTTTCATAAACATTAATTAAAAATGTGAAATATTTTTATTTATTTGTTAGTTTTAATTTTTTGAGTGCCTAGGTTTATTAAATACGTTCGTATGTTTGCGATATTGTATGTATGAGTGGTTCCTTTACTGACAGTACTTGTCGCAACCTGTCTAGCGGCGAGCCAAACTGCACTCTTCACGCTAGCCTGGAACGGAGAGTTCTATTCGCACATCACTCCTTGTACACGCAGAAAACCCGAAGTGAACGAACGCCACAAACTGATCCGATGAACGCCGAAGGCGCCAAAACACATGGCACATGACTCTGCCAGCTCTGTCTGTCAGTGAAAGCAAAAAGGATGGCCCCGACAGCCAAACTGACAGTAGTAGTCATGTGCTCGTACCGTCCCGATCGGTTCGGCGATCATCGGCTCACTTCGGGTTTTCGGCGTGTACTAGGAGTGATGTGCAAATAGCATTCCCCGCCTGGAACCGCGTTGTTGTCATTTTGGTTGCGATTGCTGCCCCGAGTTTGTCGATTAAAAATAGGTGGTGCCCGCCACCCTACCGATATTTTAGGATGTGCTCTAGAGTACAAAAAGGTTGGGAACCCCTGGCCTAAGGTATACCAAGAATAGACACATTTTTTGCTTGTAGTTTCCTCTTAGCGCTCGCTATATTTGTGATAATAATTCCGAAACCCCGGAGTCGGTATCAGGATAAACGGTCAGTAAAACTGGACCAAGTTAAAATTTAAAAGCTAACAACAAGCTAACACCTCATTCCCAACACCTCACATCGCCTGGCTTTTGTTGGTGTTCAGTGTTATTACTTCCTCTGCTAATTTAGGCCACAACAGGGAGTGCTAAAGGCGGGACCTTTGTTGTGATTTGGTTCCAGCGCTATTGTTTATCAAACATGGAAAAGCTAAATCAAAAGCTGCAAATAGCAATAGAGTTTATGAATTGCGAAAGATCGAAAGCCGAGAGAAATCAAAGAGAACCACGTTTGAAATCAGAGCGAATCTTTAATCTCATCTCTTTAAAAAAAAAAAAAATTGAATTATTATGCAGGCTAAATCTGGTATTTTTTAAAACTACATAGCTGTACCCCGCCTCCCGTGGATGTGGCACAGTCTAACAGATGGGTTTGTTTTAAAAAAAACATGTTTTTACCTGTCACAGGTGACATTTATATACTATAGGTATATAAAAACACACGCGTATTCGAATCCAACGTTGTGTCAAAATTTCAAAGCAATCGCTGAAGAACTTTCGAAGATTTAAGATTTTGAAAAAACGAACATTTACATTTTTATTTATATGGATAGATAGACTAGCTGATGTGTACCCGGCGTTGCTCGGGGTTACGAATGGTTTGGAGTAATTTTTTTGAGTTTTTGAATTCTAGTGTACCTGAAATCTAGGTCTATTTTTAAGATGGAAATAATATTATTCCAAAGAATTGTACAAGTTTTTTTTTGTTTCATTTTATCGTACCAAGTCTTCCTCGGGCGTCCCCGACTTCCACCATTCACTTTCTGTATATCAACCTATTACTATTTAAAATATACATTATATCGACTTTAATTCGATCCCGTATCTAATTCCAGTGCGCTAATGTGAGATAATGCGTTAAATCTTCCTCGGGCGCCCCCGATTTTTCTACCATTCAAAATTGGTGACCGGATATATCATCAAAATGATAATTCATCACATCTTTAAAAAGTTGTATAAAGTCATGGAAAGTGATGAAACAAAAACTTTATTAACTGGGTTAAGTAGGTTAGATTAGGTTTAATTTTTTTTTTAATACGTTTCTAATGACTTTATATCACTCTCAGGAGACAAACAAAGAAACATTAATTTATATATATACAGGGTGTATCGGCTAGTACCCGACAAACTTTAACCAGCTATTCCTCAGCACATTTGGAGTAAAAAATGTTATGGGCGCTTTGCTGTCCGGTAACATTATTTTTCCATTAAAAACAAAAAATAAATAAAAAAATCCCTATCAGACATTTGCCTTGTTTCTCGCGTTCAACAGCTGTTATTAGCAAGTGCGTCAAAAAGTGTCCTCGCTCTTTCGTACACACTAAATAATAATAGTTAAAAATGAGACGAATGGTGCTGTGCCATTTCGTTGTGATTGTAAAAGCGCGCCAACGTAGGTACGTACGTACATTATTCAACGAAACTCGAACAAAATATTGCCAGACGGGTTTTCAAACTTTGGCAAAGGATAAAATATTGGTGACATGTGGTGAAAATATGAATAGTAATTTTTTTATTAATTAACAAATAAATATATAGATATAGATATGATAACCGGACTAGTATCTTATATGCCCGGAGTTGTCAACCCTTTCAGACCTAAATTAAAACTGACAGTGGTAGAACATAATATTTAATGCTTCATAACAATTAGTAAACTTATTTGAAAAAAATTGGTGTTTTTTTCCAATATTTAAGAACGTATTGCTACTTTCATTTGAAAGATCATTAGGTTTAAGTGGGCGTATTTCACGTAAAATGACAAATCGCACAGTGTACGCCAAAAATGTGACATTTTGTTAAATTTAAAATAAATAAATTCGATCGAAATTCAACACAAAAATCACATATGAAAATGGGTACCGCCCAAAAAGTAGCTATAATCCATTTGAAAAATTGCGTGCAATGCCAGTTATACCAGCATTTAGAAAAAAACGGCCAATATTGTATTTTCAAATATACACCCGGTCTGAAAGGGTTTAACCCCAATTTGGGATATGTTGCGAGGCTGACGCATGCGGAGAGTAGAAGGAGATGGGAAGATCCGTTGAGGAAGGTTGCGAAGTGCCTACTTTTACTAGATATTTTTTTTTCATTTATTAACGCCCTTTTTGGGGGCATTTACATATGAATAGTAAAAATTATGTATGGATAAAGTACATAATTATAATACATAACTTAACTGTCTCAATAATAATGTTTTGTATTTGTTAGGTGATAAATTAAAGATGTCCCCTGACTTGGTATAATTATTTCCCTCTATAAGTAATCTGGGCAATGAGGAATACATATGGTAGTTTTTACCATCATTTCTACACTGAAATAAATCCCGACTTTTAATATTACGCAGTGGAATCCGTAAACTTATCAATGCAAGCAATTCTGGCCTATCAAATTCATCATTTAGAATTTTATATATATAAATACTAAGTTATTGAAAATTCTTATGTCAGAGAATTTAAGCGTATTAGTTTAGTTTAAGAGTGTTGTAGTTCAACAAAATTCCTGGAATACCCATTTTAAAATTTAGAAAACGTAAGAATTTATTTTGTATTCTTGTACATGAATATTGTAATGTGGGTTCCATGTCTGTGACTGTATAATTTTTCGTTTTGAATATTTATGTATTGGATTTTCCAATGCGTTCCTTAGCCGGCTGGGAAATGAAAATCTCAGCTAATCAAAGCATGACTTATCGCCGTCCTCAGCGGCCAGATCCGATCCGCCAGACTCACAGTGAAAAGCAGGGGATTGTGATGTCTTCTCAATGAGTATTTTGCCCTCTGCTAAACCACAATTTCAAAGATCTATTTCCACGCGCACTATCTATCTTCTCTCGGCCAGACGTTCATCACGCACGTGGTACAGTCATGTTCAAATTAAAGCCCATTAAAATCTACCCAATCTAACAAAACCTTGGAAAAATTAAGTATGGTATTATCTTTGAAAATCAATACTCTTCAGAGCCTACCCAACCTAAAAAATCCGTTTGAGAAATATTTAGAAAGGTGCTCTTTCTAATTTAAACTCTTTAGAATATACCCAAACTACGAAAACCTTGAAAAATTCATGAAATTTCGAAGTTAAAATTCAATTTCTATTCAAATTTTGTGAATTGTTTTTTCTTGAATATGCTATTGTACAATCATGATGACTTACAGTGATTAATTTTTCGGTTATTATGCCGTGTTGCGCTTCCTCCTTCTTTAGCCATCATTTCGGGTAGATAGCATTTTTGGCCGTGAAAATCTCAAATCATGTTCACTTTTATATGCAGTCTTATCTGTTAAGGGCATTTGGTATTTGGTCTATGGTTAAGGGTCAATATAAAAAAACTTCAAAACCGCTGTGGAATATTTAGCCGTTTTAAAAAATAAGAAGAATTGTGTTTTTGTATTGGAGAATACATCCTCAATTTGCAATTAAAATGATGTATTTTTATAAAATAGTCCACTTATCTTTTGAACCCCTTTGAACTTTTTGGATAATAGAAAATTATATGTACTACTATTGCTAATAACAAGTAATCAAATTTCTTTTCAAATTTATAAATAACCATATAGATAATCTTCCCCTTGGCTACAGTCAATATCAATCACCGGAATGTTTCGGAATTTCTTAGTAGACACTAAGAAATTCCGAAACTTTCCATATTCCTTTCCAAAGAACGAACTTAAACTTCTACCAACCTCTTTTCGAATGTGTCGACGGTACATCATGCACTGTAGAATCCGAACATATTTAGCCTCCGAAACTTTACTAAATTTCACGAATGTTCCTTGTTTTTTGCTTTAGTTTCTGTTGATGTTTTACTTACCTATGTATTGTTTTATTATTACATATTGTTGTACACCGTTAATGGACGGTTGGTATTCGTTATTTGTTATATTTTTACGTTAATCGTTCTGTTCTGTACGCTATAAAACAAGTAAATCTGCAATAAATCAGTTTAATTAAAATATTTGGAAGATCAGTAAGCGGAATTTTTGTTTAAAAATAACCTCAGGGGCGCTGTAATTATTACATCTATAACAAATTTTACGTAACAGACTTATCACAGCCCATCGTTGGGCGCCAATGCAAAACATTAAATAATAGTAAACGTAGAGTAAGTTCAGGGCAAAGACTTTACTGTAGGAAAAGTAAAAAATAGCAATATAACTGCACTCACAGGAAAGGTGACACGGCGCGCCTACTCTGGACTAGATACGAAAGATAAAGAATTCCTCTAGGTACTCTTCAACCTTACTGAAAGGGATGGTACATCTCGATATCATTTTCAGGTATTTAACCCAGAACTTCTTTAAGACCTCTCGGGAAGGGACGACACATCTCGCTACCCAGTATCAGGTATTGAGCCTACGACGGGCTCGTGATCTCTGCTTGGTTCAAGGCTGTGCACTCGCTTTTATAGGCCGTCATTCATACATATTTTGGTAGCTGGAGGGTGACCCACTGTGAGCTGCATGTCCAATAGGAGATCTACGATGACTTCCGTTTGTAAATAAAGATGCCGGATTTGATGAGAGCATGAAATTATTTGAGCTCCTGCGGTTTCGTCTCATTACACATCTTATTCTGGTGTGTAGATAGTATGTATGTTTATAAATATTAAATAAACATCGCTAGTGAGATTTGCACATATTATCATTGTCGAACACCTTTTGCGAGAATGGTTTCGACTTAGTTTTTGAATTTTTTCAGCCATCAATGTCTGCCGTCAATGTAGATGAAATTTTACATTTCAGCAGTGGCAAATGGCAGTTTTCAACGAATTCTACAAAAAAAATTATCCACTAATGTTTTTTTTGATAGATCATCTGGGTTAATTCTTTTTTCAGTCACCGATTTCCACGAAATTTTGATTTTTTTCCGTAAAATGGCGCCCTTCAATGGAATCGTATAAAAAAATGTTGATTCATGACAAAACAAATTTGTGAATCGACAGAGCATTGAAGAAGATTTTAAAAAATGAATGTAACTTGAACTTTTATTAATACTGCTATGTTTCATCTGGTTACCGTTTCCAATGTATTTTCACGGTTTTTTTTCTTGGTGTTTTATCGTTGAAGCTTACTGTACGAGATTTGACTGACGGCATGGATGTTTCGTCATTGTTCCTACATCAAAGGGTCGAATGTCGATTGATGGGGCGATTTTATTATCATCTCATCCTTATAAATACATACATTAAGTGGTGGGAGAAACACAGATCGACTTTCATAATAGTTGTTGAATTATCTATGATGTAATCGTCGATATTTAAATAGATTTTATAGTATTTGTGGTTTCTTGTTTTGTTACACGGAAATATTTAATCTCTTGATGACTGCGCGGCGAAGTTCTGTTTCAATTCGATCGTTTGCCATTTCTTTTAAAAATCGTTTTTGGAAAATGGAAAAAACCGTCAAAATCTTGGGAAATTTTCAAATTCACCTCATTCTGAAATCTAGGAAGGGGGAGGAGATTTTTTTTAACGAATTGTATTGTTTTATGAACATGTTGTGTTGTATTCAAAAGGTTATTTACGACAGTAAATTTAGTTTCGATATCTCCAAAAATGATGATGTTATGAACTTTCAAATTGAAAAATCTTTACACTTTTTTTTTATTTTTTTTTTTTTTTATGTGACACCTCACAAGAGTGTCCCTGCCCGTGCAGTGCACAGACAGGAGAACTATGTCACCACCCGATTGGGCGGCGTTGTGAGGCGGAGCAAGGCAGGGGCTGTAGGAAGGGTGTGACTCGTGACGTCACACCAGACGGATTTGGTGTCGAATTAGTGACTATACAACGTAGTTTTTTAACAGATATTTTATGGTATTTTATTTATTTATTCATTTTCGGGAAATCGACAATTTACATTTAATTAGTTTGTACATAAGTATTATATAGTAAAATAAAACCAATCATGGATTCCCTCCTTGTGACGTAAATTAAATTTGTGAGAAAGGAATATGAATTTATACAAAACGAAAAATTTACAAAACAATACATTTATAGCCATGGAGAGAGGTTGTAGATATAAATCAAATCATAATAGAGACATAAACATTATTCACAAACTATCAGAGAAATAATCTCTTATGGACCTCTTGTATTTGGTAACTTCGCAACTGAAAATATCAACCTTGGATAATACGCTATTGTAATTATTGCATAGTCTGTTCAGGCAAGAATTCTGCTTAGAGTTCAGAATAATAATAATAATACAGTAGAGAATGGTAGAAAAAGTCTATGAAGCACATTATCTCTGCACTGGAATCAGATACAGAGTCGACAAAATGTAGTTTTTTGACAGTAACAGTGTGGAGCAGACGATAGTGTGAAGTGGATAGTAGAAAAACTTGGGGACGCCCGAGAAGGACATGAATCAAATAATTATTTATGGTAAAATGAGGCGTACGCGATGAACGAAGAAAGAGAATGTAAGGAGATATATGACTAGGAAGTGAATGGATGAAGAAGTCTATGACGCCCGATGAAGACATGGCACGGTCAAGTAAGACAAATACTTACTACAATACAATATATTATTTTTTCTACATTAAAATGCATCCAGTTGTCAGGTTCTCTAGAATTCACAACCTCGAAACTTTACCCCAACAATCTCCGAGCAACGCCGGGTACAGGTCAGCTACTATATACATGGTGTCCGGGGGTAAAGTGCGCTAACTTCGGAGGAGGGGGGGATTCTACATGAAAAATTTAAAAATAAAAATAAAAAGATTTATAACTTTTATCAAAATTCAAATGTTTTGAGGTAGTTTTCACATTAAGGCGATGCCATACGTAGTAATGCAAAATCATGCGTTTTTGGTTTGAAAATTTGGTCGCGAGTAGAATACATCTTGGCCTTTGAAATAATCAAGTATTTTTTAGATAAGTCTTTTTATAAGCCCAGAAAAAAATAATGTAAAGGCCTATGAAAACTGCTTTAAAGTTCAAAATTTCCTACTTACGAACCCATTTTCGGTTATGATTTTATTGTATAATGTGGAAAATTAAGTTATTTATAAAATGATCGAAAAAAAATTAAATATTTTAGCCTGAACATCCACAAAATAAAATAAAAGGCACTTTTTGGCCATGTTTTTTTTTTGCATAAATCAAAACAGGCGGATGGTGTTAAGCGGGAATTTAAACCTTATTGCCATCTACATAAGGGTTATTATTGATAGCGGCTCAATTTAAAATATTACACGACGTAGTGCATCGCCTTATAAAGTTATTTATCTTTTTTACTTCCACCATCATGTAGAATTACCCCCCGAAGTTAGCGGACTTTACCCAATATAAAATTATATTATTTCCAATAATATTGACCAGGGAGTTAAGTCCATCGCTCTCTTCCTTGATCTGGCAAAAGCTTTTGATACCATCTCGCATAAAATACTTCTGAAAAAACTACAGGCCATCGGCATTCAGGGACAGCTATTCAAATGGATGGATAGTTACTTAGCGAACAGATACCAAAAAGTTAAAATTAATGATACAGTTAGCGATCCCGCCCTTATAGAATTTGGTGTACCGCAAGGCAGTACCCTAGGACCACTACTGTTCAGTATTTATATAAATGATTTATGTAACAGTAATCTCTCCAATCACATCATAACATTTGCGGATGATACTGTCTTAATATTTGAAGGAAGAAACTGGAATGCTGTACACAACAAAGCAGAAGACGGTATTAACCAGCTTAAATATTGGTTAGATTATAATCTTTTGACTCTCAATTCAGAAAAAAACAAAATTTATGCGATTTAGTGCGACAGAAGCGGGCCAACCCAAAGAATTATACAATATTTTCATACATAAATGCATCGAATCAACTATCTGTAATTGCTATAAATTAGAATGCGTGAACAGTATAAAATATCTCGGTATTGTTATCGACAAACATCTTAGATGGGACGGACATATAGACTTTGTGACTACTAAGGTTAGAAAGCTGACGCATATCTTTATGCCAATTAGAAATATCCTATGTCTAAAAGATTTAAGACTCATTTACAACGCTATGTGTGGGTCACTATTAGACTATGCATCATTAGGCTGGGGTGGATGCGCAAAAATGGTTTTAGACCACTTAGCAAAGGCCCAAAAATCCTTACTAAGGGTAATCATGAAAAAACCTTTTAGGTACCACAGCGATTCACTATTTGAAGAGTTACGAGTTCTAGATGTCAGACAATTATACATGAGGAAAATAATTTTGAACACTCATAAAAAACGTCATCTCTACCCATCTATCGACCACTCTCACGAGACCCGACACTCACGGAGGAATCCAATCGTACCACCCACAACCAAAACTTCACTCGCTCAAAGACATTTTTCATTCCTAGGCCCAAAACTTTACAACTTTATACCTGATGCTTGGAAAAAGGAAAGCATAGGTGCTCTTCGTAAATCGATCACTGTCTGGCTTCACCAATTAGGGAGAAAAGAGTGTGAACTCACACTTTTCCAAAAATAAAACAAACAAAATATCAAACACATTAAGAAAACAAGAAAATAAACAAAACTAAACAAACCAAACAACAAGCTAACATCAGTTAACTTTATAACTTTTTGCTTTTAATCTTTTATAATAATATTTTTCTTTTTAATGTATCATTATTTTTTAGTTATATATATATATATATTTTTTTAGTTATGTATATCTTATATTACTTTTCTTTTTTTCCTTTTTTGTTTTTGTTCTTACAAAATATGTATGCGTGCATGAATACTAACTCAATTTTGACTGTCCTAAAACGGGAATTCCTCCTAGTTGGGCAGTCAAAGTATTTTTTATCTACATGTGTCATTGTATCATCACCTGTACTAAATAAATAAAATATAAAAAAATCAATATAAATTAAATATTCCACAAAAACAATTCCCGGGAATTTAGCCACCACTATGTATACTTGTACCTTTATGCCTGTGTGTCCGTGTGTCTGTGCATGTATGTTGGAGGTAATAACAACGAGTCTATATTATCTTTGTTTGTGGTAGCAAGTCCATACAAACATACAGGGGTATTAATTAGATAAGATGGATCACCCCAACGTAACTCGACACCCACCCTGTTCGGTGGTGATTAGCGGGGCGTTCGTTCTTATTAGACGGTGCATTAGTGACCTCCGTGACGGAGCGGTAAACTCCTTGGCTCGGAGCCCAGAGGTCGCGGGTTTCGATGTTGACCCTTGATAAACACTGTATTCATAAACACTTTGCATATTTATCAAAGCCGTATTTATATATATATATATGGGCAGGCCCATCCTGAACACACCTCACCCGATGAACCCGGGCAAATCACCGAACTTCCCTCCCACTTGGGGTAACATATGGCAGAGGCGTTGGTTATTTATTTATTTATTTATTAACGGACATCTTCCAAATTACAAAATAATAACACAAATACAGTAAAATGAAAAATACAGGAGACATAAGGCAGATATAATATAAGCAAATAAAGTGACAAGTCGAATCAAGTCAAGACTACGCCGTGGGTCAGGACCACAGGACACTTATAATATTCCGTCACTTGTTTAGCGACTGGCAAAAATCATTCAGACTTATCCCAAAAAAGTTAAGTTTTGACTTGAGTTGACCAGTCTACACATTCTGGACAATGGTGAATAGTATCCAAAATGTGTCGAATGATGGTTGAGGAAGAGCAGTTCATTATTTCTGAGTCTGTGCGAGGGGATATTGAAGGGAATGAGTTGTAGTAGAGTAATTTTGAAGAAGCAAATGAGGTCATTTCTTTCCCGTCGGACTTCAAAAGGAGAGAGGTTTAGAGTTAGTTCAATTTCATCATATGAGTATTTATCCAATAAACGGTTCCCGGGGCTGCGGTACCCAAACCCGCCTTCCAAATTGAAATGGCTTTATCCGTTTTTGGTGACCAGATCTGAATAGCCAGATACTTTCCCACCTTCCTCTTCTCATTTCCCTCCCCACTACCTTCAGCCTCACAACATTCTCCAATTGGGGATGCCATAGTCTCAATGTCTCTAGACGGTTTGGAGCCCTCACAAATTTTATTTTTTTTTTAAATTTTTTTAAATTTTTTTTTTACTAACAAAATTTTTGATACATATACAATTCAGGCACATACATAGTAATATATAATGAAAGAGTAACAAAAAAATCCCACAAAGGCGAAGCCTGAGCGTGGGTATTATAGTGTAAGGATAAAACAGTGGTTTAAAATATATTTTTTTTAAACTTGTAAAAAGTATCTATAGAGATCAATGTGATTGTTTTTTTTACAGAAACACACACACACATACACACACACACACACCCTCACACACACACACACACACACCCTCACACACACACACACACACACACACACACACACACACACACATAAAACATAGATGCATGTATATTTCTTTGATTTACAGAAATTAATCTTTAATTTACAGAGAGATATGTGGTATTTTAGTTATTTAGAAACAGATAGCTTAAATTATAGAAAAAAGTTACTCGAATGCAATCAGCAATGTTCTCAAAATTTGTTTTGACAGCATCGCCATTCCATTGTAAGAATATTATGTACTAAATACACAATTCTGCTGTCCTGAAACGGGAATCCTTCCCAGTTGGACAGACAAAGGTTAATTTTGTTTTGTATTGTTTTTAATTTATATATAAATAAATAAACTGGGTACTTCAAAAATCCATCACACTTGAAAAAACACGAATCTTAAAAATGGCTGTACCAATCGTGGCCGGGGTGATGAATTGGTTGGAGTGAAGTATTGCGGCTGTGATTTCTAGTGTACCTGGTTGAAATAATATTATTGTTTTTGTTTTTCTTTATCGTGCCATGGCTTTTGCACTTCGACTGCAAGATTCTCCGTAACCCCTTCCTACTTTCATCACTTACGCCACACCTTACCACGCATGAGTATTCGATTCAATTTGTCTAAATATAACGTTAAAACAAACATAAACCCTGCGAACGTCTGAACTAAGAATAAACCCATTGATTATTAATTCAAGTTTTCATATTTTTTTATATGCCAGTTTTTCACGCCAAGAAGCCGCGTGGAGTTATTAATAATCCAGTTGATAAAGTGGCAATCTGTTGGAAGTAGTCTTCGTAACAAGTCTGCAGTTTGTAAAGCGTCGTTGTTTTATACACGGGATTACAATTTGGGGAACCGTCGCCCCGGGAAGCATTTATTGGATAACCAATACCTGTGCCGTAGGTCACTCCAAGTAGTTCGCTACGTTTAGTGAATTAGCAGAGGTGCCCGGGTAATTCGGATGAGGTGTGTTCAGGATGCGTCTGCCCACCAGTTGAACTTTTGACCTCTCGAACTGGTCTCTCTCGATCAGTGGGAGGGATAGATACATACTCCTGTCACACTGATCCTTAAATTCCTACCCGTCCCTAATTCCCCGTTCCTTTCCCGAATCTCCTCTCCTTCGTTTCCTTAAAAATACCCTCAACACAGCATCCCCAAAGACGATATAGGCCCTGATGGAAATTATATTCTTTAGGTCCTCCAGAGAATGTTAAAAAAAACACATTGTCACAGTAGAAACTGCTGAATCGATATCGCACTGAGAAACAAACAAAAAACTATTTGAGAATTTCCTTTTTTAAAAAAATCTTACTTTTTTTTAACCTAACGGGTTATTCCAACTCCGGACTCAATTTACTAAAAAGGCAAGTTCTTAGAATTCCCTAAGAGGTATTGATATTTTCCACTGCATCCTATTTTTTTTTAAATTTACAATGCATTTAACCAAAACAATTCTTTTTTATTGTTCATGTACCCTTTTCATATTTTTTTTTCACTTATAACTTTAAATATCTACTTTCTTCCTAACCTGTGACCATAAAAAAGATTGTAAATGGAAAGATTGAAACTGGTTTATTTTATACTCAACATCTTAAATGCAAAATTATTTCACATGTATAACTGTATGTTTCCTAAATATACTCATAAAAAAATGTTTTAATAAAAACCTACTCCAAATAATGTGATGTAGATACACCAGTTTGTACCGTTAGTTTCAGGACATTGTGTATTTATTATATTTTTGGTTTATTGGGTGCCTACGAACAAATCCCACTCTCATTCAAAAATCACAACAATATTATAACTTTTAAATCTCAAATACAGAATATAGAGGATCAGAAATAAAAAAAATATACTCACAACAAATGCAGACTGAAACCGAAACTACTGACCTGCACTAAAACACCATATAATATTATGTTTAATAGCCTGAACAGACTATGCAATAATTACAATAGCGTATTATCCAAGGTTGATATTTTCAGTTGCGAAGTTACCAAATACAAGAGGTCCATAAAAGAATATTTCTCTGATGGTTTGTGAATAATGTTTATGTCTCTATTGTTTATATCTCTATTATGATTTGATTTATATTTACAACCTCCCCTCCATGGCTATAAATGTATTGTTTTGTATTTTTTTCGTTTTATATAATCTTTTGTTTTGTATACATTTTTTAATTCATATTCCTTTCTTACAAATTTAATTTACTTATTCCATATTATGCTGTCGCAGTAGAGGTAAAGTCGCAAGGAGGAAATCCATAATTGGTTTTATTTTGGCTATATAATACTTATGTACAAACTGATTAAATGTAAACTGTCGATTTCTCGAAAATTAATAAATAAATATTTTTTTTCATTAAAAAACACTTCATAATATATTTATAATTATATCATAGTATTCACACCATTAAAATTAATAATATGAAAATTTACCTCGGCACATGAGATTCCAGTGATGATATCATATTATCCATCTCTGTCTATATTATTCTAAAATAAAGTCGATATCCACGTCTGTCTGTGCGCTTAGTTCTTCTAAACTACGCACCGGATTTTGATAGGGTTTTCAATATCATTTAGAGAAAAAAGAGAAAGTAGATAAAAGTCAAGACAGCGTCGGGTACCTCTATTACAAAAAAGGATGATAATAAATTATTTGTTATTATTAAAAAAAATACGTGTGCTGCAGTAGATATTACTGTCTGTCTTATGTTCTGTTACAAGTCATCGTTTCTCTATTACAAAAAAGGATGATAATAAATTATTTTGTTATTATTAAAAAAAAAAAGTGTGCTGCAGTAGATATTACTGTCTGTCTTATGTTCTGTTACAAGTCATCGTTTCTCTATTACAAAAAAGGATGATAATAAATTATTTTTTATTATTAAAAAAATACGTGTGCTGCAGTAGATATTACTGTCTGTCTTATGTTCTGTTACAAGTCATCGTTTTGTATTCTAATTGGTCTTTGATATAATTTGATCTTTCAAGGCGGTGGTTTCTCATCGCGACTATTTTGAAAGTGTCTTTTCATTCCATCGCTGAGGTCATCAAATGGTTTGGATACCTATCTGCATCAAAAATTAATAAAAATTTCTAATCTCCTGACCCTAAATCGATGTCTGAAACGATTACCCAATGATTTATTATATACGATTTGTTATTACCTCCTTGGATTCTTCCTGCCGGTCGTATATCTCGTCCTATTCCCGTATTTATTCCCGTTCGTTGGACTCAAAACAACATCTCTGCTAACGCGGCCAGTTTATTATACAGATGATGAAATAACGTGAGGATTCTGTTACCCAGATCACCGCATGATTTAATTATATAATACACTTTCAATTTTATTGGAATAACTTTGTAATACATCATTGAAGGCGAAAATAATACTAATAAATTTAACATGAAACAGAAAAATAAAAAGGTAACGGTCTCAACTGAGAGTCGAACCAAGGCTCTCTGTTTTACCGAGACGACACCTCAAGCAACTCGGCCATTGGCCATGACAATACATCACTGGCCATGACGTAAAATAATTAGGTTCCATTGACCGAATTGGTCGGCGTTGTCCCGGTAAGATCCTAGGTTCGATTCCCAGTTGAGACCGTTACCTTTTATTTTTGTGTCTTGTTCTGTTTCTTGTTTCATTTAGATTTATTAGTATTATCTTCTTGAATGAAATATATACTTTGCTTGTTTTACGCCATTTGAGTGGGAGGCGCTTTAAAATGTTAGAAAATTACTTTTAAACAGCTTTGCCATGGTATGGGCGTAGAAAGGATTATTAGAATAATGAAGAACGATGAAGATAATAAAACTTAAGTCACGTCTTATTGTGAGTCCGTATATCAGATCAGAATGTATGCATTTCAACAAAGGCAAAAAGTGTGCGACCAGAGAATTATGGTTCATTATCCCATTATCTCTTTCTACCTCGGCTACGAAATGGCGTAAAATGTGGGCTTCAATCACAGCTTCAAATGACTCGTAATGACTAGAAACGAAACTAAGCCGAAATTGGTTCCTACATAAAATTGAAAATTATGTCATTTTCAGTTTTGTTTCAAATTCTTATTTGTTGACTGTTTTCACTCAGTTATATAATTTTTCGCCAAAATGCTTTTTTTTAATATTTTAAATTTGTGTAGTAATACTATTCTCTCGCATGTTGTCTATTCACTTTAGCCGTGGTTCATTACGTTTCTCTGATCCGAGTTAATATAATACGGCAAACGTACAGAATAATAAAACGCTTGGGTGTTTATTATCCCGAATGCCGTGTTGCCGACAGACCATTGTTTTATAGACTGGAAGGTGCCGTTCTTCAAATAGACGCGGAGCAAGAAGATCATCATTCTTTATTATACAGTATTCAGTTACTTTAGAATGATCGGGCGTACCACAAGGCTCGTCTTAGGATCCCATATAAATATACATTTTATTAAATAATTTATGTATCAGTGACACCATTGTTAATTATTGCCTTTGATCAAATAAAACTTCACTGCTTAAAGAAATATGTTTTTTCTCTTTAAAGTCTACTTAGATCGCCTCAAGTTTTTAATGTTATTAATAAAATATCAGTTAGATCTTTGAATAATTTTAGTAAATCGTAGTGACTGTCCTATGTAAAATGAAACATTCACTGTTTTTTTGTTGAAAAAGTATGGTTTTGAAATGATTTTTTTTTGTACACAACTAGAATAAGTAGGTGTACCGCAAGGCTCGTCTTAGAAACCATCGTAAATATTAATATATTAACTAATGTAATGTAAGTTTAAATTTGACTGTTTAATTAAAATAACGGAGATTAACTCATTAAAATATGTTTTACTTCGCTCGTTAAGAGTTAAAATTATAATGTTTGTTGTGACATTGTGCTTTCTGAGTACAAAGCTGTGTATATGTTAGAGTTACCATGCCCGCGCACTAATCCTTTGAGGATATACAGTACATTTTTTCGACAAGTGAAGTTTTACTTTGACCTACTGTTTTAATTAATGATTTGTGTTAAACACTGCTTTCTAAATTGCAGCCAGCTCACTTATAAATTAGATATTTTATAATTATTTTAACAATTATCATTTGTAGTAATGTGATAAACTGATAAATAACAGATCTCATTAATATCACTAGTCACTGGTCACCACATCCTACTTTGTGGCATCCGACAACAAATAATAATATTGCCCAAATACTGATACCATATTATTTGTCATTCGTTCGTTATCTGCTCTCGTATTTGACATTATAATTTGAAAACTTTTCTGACTGTTTCTTGTGACAACACATTTTTACATTTAATAATAATAATAATTGGATGACTTGTATATCGCCGTTTTTGTGCAAAATCACCTCAAGGGCGCTGTACAAACTTATAATACATTTCTACAGTGATCTATGATATTACTTAACTATTTATGGAGATAATATACAGTACCATACTTACCTGGTAGGTCACTTGAGATTAACACTCAATTAAAATTATCTAATTGTTTATTAGCGAAATTTAGATACAGGATTTAGAACATAATTGGAAAATTAAATATAACAACTGGGCTTTCTCTTAGGAATGGTATATTTAATTTAAGGGCACGACAGCTTAAAAAAAATAAATTAAAAATTTTAATTTAATTTTACTTAGTTTAATTTAACTTAAATTTAAATTAATTTAATTAAATTTTACGATTTTTTTTTAGTTTAGATTTATTTACGAATTAGGCAGGTGCCTACATGCGTTGTTGTGATCAATGTATTTTTTTTATCCATTCTCTATGCCCTTATTAGGTGCTTTACATTTTAGGGCTACAAAATATCTTAACATATAAAATCACGTGTCACTGTGTTCGTACACGCTAATCTCCGAAACCGCCCGACCGGTTTCAATGAAATTTTGTGAATGTGCATGGTTGGTTCCAGCTTGAAACATAGGATAGTTTTGGATCCGATAGGTGGCACTGTTGTTTTTTTTCAGATTTCTAATCCAAAAATACATACAACCACAAAATTTAACTTCCCTGCATATAAGGCGGTCTGTGACAGGTATATAAAAAATCAGCCTGTGTATGTTTGTGATCGCAAAACTCGAAAAGTAGTCCACCGATATCGCTGAAAATTTCAATGTTTGTTCTTATTAGTGCCTGGAGTGTTTAGAGATGTTTAAATGGTAGAAGAATTAGGGGACGCCCGAGGTATACTTAACGCTATATCTCTGCACCAAATCGATGTAATGTAGTTTTTAACAGTTTTAACGTTGCGGCGGATCCACCAGCAGGTATATAAAAACACTCGCGTATTCGAATGCAATGTTCTGTCAAAATTTCAAAGCAATCGGTGAAGAACTTTAGGAGATTAAGATTTTTAACAACTGAACATTTACTTTTTTTATCTATATACAGGGTTTTCCAATAAGAGGTGTTATTTTGAATAGCCCGCTATTTCGGTAGATGTTACTTTTGAAGCTGTCATTTTTTGACATTTGACAAGTAGAAACTACGCCATTAATAAAAATGGAACGATACACGCTTCAACAACGCATTGAAATTATTAAAATTCACTTGAGTGAATCAAATGCAAATCATCTTGAGTGATGAGGCCCATTTCCACCTCGGTGGCTTGGTCAACAGGCAAAATTGTCGCATCTGGGGCTCGGAAAACCCAAGAGTTATTGTTGAAAAGCCTCTCTATCCTCAACGTGTGACTGTTTGGTGCGGTTTATGGTCCGGCGGAGTCATTGGACCTTACTTTTTCGAAAATGAGGCTGGAGCAACAGTTACGGTGAATGGATTGCGCTATCGAGAGATGATTAATGATTTTTTATGGCCGGAATTGGATGGTATTGATATGGACAACGTTTACTTTCAACAAGACGGCGCTACGTGCCACACAAGCAACGAAACCATTGATATTTTACGATTGAATATCAGAATAACACCTCTTATTGGAAAACCATGTATATTGCATACAAGGATCTACAAATTGGATTTATTTTATGATCAATGACGCTAGACCTAGCTTATACGACTCGTTCTTATGTTGAACAGCTCGGTTGTGGAACGGCATTTTTGTTTCCTCCCTCCTACAACAAGGGTCTCTTCAAGACCAATGTTCACTCGTTCCTCTCCTCGAAAAGACCCTTCACACGACATTCCCAATGATGTCATAGGCCCTGAAGTAAATATTTTCCTCAGGGTCTCTAGTAAATATCTTAAAAAATATGTATATCTTAGTCCCTCATCATTACAGTACCACAATAATCCGTTATACAGGCTCCTCATCCATGGCATTTTAGAGTAAAAAGATTTGGACTTCTAGCCGTAAACAGCAATAGTGCAATTTAAATATTTCTACAGCGACCTTTATGTGATTTTTTTTTACAAAAGCGGCGCTGTAAAAAAACATACAAATATCATCATTACCGTCCCGTTTCTGTGTACGCACAACGAACGACACGATACAAATAGCGTCTCAAATATGTACTGTGAAACGCGTAAAACACACTGTGTTGTGGAAGCGATCTGTAAATCGTATCCAAGAATGCTAGAACGTACGTTCTTTCCGCGCATGCGCACTGAGACCCGCAAGGCAATATCTTCGTCAACTTTATACGATATTAATGACAGCATCCAACGTATAAAACCCGTCTTTAATGCTCATATGTATAATGCACAGAATCGTATACTCTATTACTAATCCATTGGATTGTATGCGCGCGCTGCTTTGACAGTTTGCTTTGAGCTCGAATACTGAAGTCGAATTCTTATTGAATATTATTAACCTGCGATTTATCATTATTTAAATAAATAAAAATGAATACCCAAAATAAGATGGATACTTCGCCAACGTGTTCTAAATGATAATAGCGAATTGTGTGGTTGTATAATTGAATCATGCGAAAAAGTTTTGTGGCTCGGCCATTTGCGGAAAAAAAAACTTATTCTGGATACTGAAAATATTGAGTTATGGAGCTTAATGAATTTATGGAGATAATTTTAGACGGTTCCTAATTGTATCTTGTTCGTAGGCTAGCGTCTAGATGTGCATATTTGATATCAAGTACGTAGTAAGTACGATTATAAACATTTGATGTCCATCATCCCTTCTACAAAATGTCACCGACCGCCACTGCAATACATCACATAATTGGGCGTTTAAAATAAATTTAAAAAACAAACAAAGTCTTTTCTGCTAACTCCTGTAAAAATGACGTAATGTTTAGTTAGTTGTTTTACTAAGGTCGATAAACCGGGCCGGAACAGTTTTACGAATTCGCTACGCTGTAAAATTTCAGCGACTGTTTATTTTCATTTTGTGTAGGCAAACCACAGTACGGCATTTCTCCGAAGATTGATATAAGATCTAAAAATCAATTTAGTTTTCTCATTCTTCTGTAAAACTTTATTTTACGACCGAGAAGATGAATACAAAATAATAATATGTATAATTTCAGAACTGTTTAAATTTATTTTTGTTTACATTTTTATTACTGTGAGTTAGAACAATGTGCTGTCCATTACAAACAGTAGATTAATTATTAAATAAACTGGAATATACGTAAAATTAAACTTTTGTTTGATCTGCTGCCAATGTGATTTATTCTTTTTTTTTTACGATGATTTTTTTTTTCACACAGGAGGTCCTGAAGAAAATAATTTCCCTCGGGACCGGGATTTCCAATTCGTGGGGAATTTCCCAAATTGCGGGGAATTTATAATATTTTTCAAGGATTGGGTATTTTGCGGGAAGATCTTTTTAGTGTGGAAAATGCGGGGATTCTGGGCATTTCTTCATTATCCAACGATATTAAAAATGTATGTTTGCAATTATTGTGAAAATGTACTGTAATTTAATATATTTATGTAAATAGCATCATGATATTTTCGAACACTGGGAAGAAGTGAACGTAGATCTGGAATCTGATAAGATACCCAGTTGTAGGAGGGAGGAAACACTGAAGCCAATATTCCACAGCCGAGCTGTCGAAAATAGGACACATAATCTTAAATATTAGACGTATGCCCACAGATGTTGGGCACGCGATAGACTTCGGAGCACCTCCCATTGAAATACCGGTAGAACAAGGATAGAGTGGAAATTATACAGATCGTAAGGTAGGCGACTAAGTTTAAAACTTTAGTAACTAGATCTGATGTGCCTGTTTCCCCTTTTTCTTTCTGTCTCACGTTACCGCTGTCTGGAGCCAGTGAGACTATGGCATCTCCATGTGGTCAATTCAATTCAATTTGTTTATTAATTTCAAAAACATTACAAAATTATTAATTTCAACGCGTTTTTAAAATATTTTTTATAATAAGAATTCTAAGATTAATATTTACAGTGTGTATATCAACTACACCAGTGATAATAGAGCTTGCCTTTTAAAGGAAGCTTCATTGATGCAAAACATGTCGATATCCGAATTGATTCTGTTCAACAGCAAGATTGCTCTCCCCACAGGCATGACCATTGGCAAGTTAGTTCTGCAGGCCGGGAGATAAAATAGTCTATGTTGTCGGTGACGTAGATAACCATCGGGAACATAAAAATGAATGCTCTCCATGATGACCGAGTTTTCAAACCATCCACGAATCAGTCTAAAGAAATGTGTAGCATTGCGCACATCTATCCTGACCCGTAGATAGTTCATTCCGAGCATACCCAAAAGAAAGTCAGTGGGATAGAGCCACGGGTAGTAGCCATACTCCCTCATGTAGAGAAATCTCAAGAATTTCTTCTGAACTCTCTCCAACATGAGAGAATACTTTACCTGGTGTGGACTCCAAATCACCGACCCACTTTCAAGTCTACTCCTTACTAAGGAATTAAATAAAACTATAAGCACCCGGTTATCTCTAAAATTCATTGCAGTGCGTACGTAGAACTATACTTTGGTGGGGCTGAAAGTAGTGGGAAGAGAAGGAGACGGAAAAGAGGAAGATAGTGAAGTACATGGCTATTCAGATCTGGTTACCAAGCACGACAAAAACCATTTCAAGCAACGTTTGAATTCTGAATGGTTGTCTTACACCACAATACCGAAAACATTCAGACCAAAAACACTGCAAATCTAATGGGGTTAAAAACAAACCAAAATGGATATTACTTTTTTTTACATTTTATTAGTGAAGGTCATCTAACACGTTCTATTTCGGTTGATCCCGCCTCTCTCGACTTCATAAATATTTTATTTATGTTGCGGTCAAAATATCTCACCCTCATTACGACTGAAAGGTCCAGTGATATAAATATGTATAGAGTTGAAGTGTTCCACCTTCGCGTAGGCGTATCTTAACATTTCTATGTGCCACTTGACTCGTAATAATAATTCACGCAATGTTGTGTACACCCCTGTAGCGTGCTTCGTGGGCGTGTTGCTTGAAATCATAGGTTATGTTGCTTTGTCGTCATCAAAGTTCTTGTATCAGTTTACCTTGTTCTGAGATGTGAGGTGTCAATTTTTGCAAAGACGATTTTTCATAATATATTAACCGATTTCTGATGTTGAATCTTGTGTTAAGTCGAAACTTAATGCTAAATCACTATTTTGATTAATCTTTATAACGAATTAGTGTACATTATGAATACAAAAAAATATGCTCTTAGATAAATTGAAGGTTTTCCTATCGTTTCGCTTGAGTAGAATACAAATATAAAAATAAATTACTCAATAAAAATATAAATGTAAACTACAAAAAAATATATTTTTTCAATAGAAATGTATGAACGCGTAAAGGAAACAACTTTAAAAAAACAGTATTATATCTAAGATTATCTATGACAGTTTCAACTTTTTTGCATTCTTATAAAATTATTTACAAAATAAATAAAAACCAGTTTTGTGCTTGGAATCGAACATTTCTAGACTCCGTTTGTCAAGCTATTTTAAATAAGGTATACCAAGAATATACACATTTTTGGCTTGTAGCTTGCTCTTAAGTTATATTTTCCGTCTCCCCAGCGGAGGCCCTAGGAAAATTTATTTAAATATTTCTTTCCAAGTTCTATTTCTCCAATGTGTACCATTTTAGGCACCTAGTTGGGGCCCCTTCCGAAGTGGGGGGCCCCAGAAAATTTTTCGACAAATATGTAGTCGAAAAAGAGGTTCCTGGCTGAGGGAACCCTCCCCGTCGTTGAAGCCCTAGAACCGGGCCCCTAGGGCCTCTAGCGGAAGTCCGGACTTGGGTACATTCCTTTAATTTCTTTCCCGACGTTAAATCAGCACTATTATCGTCAAGTTACATAAATAGTCGTTTGTCGTTAAAAACATGCCGTCTTTAATGATTATTCATGTTTTGTTATCGATTCTGCCTTTTTTCTTATACAGGGTGGGGCAAAAGTAATCACCTTATTGGAAAACGCTATTCCTTTTGCAATTTGCACCAAATGTCAATTCGGTTTTGACATTTGTGAAGTAAACAAACGCAGAATACAAATCGACTAGACATGTGGGGCAAAAGTAATCACCTTATTGGAAAACGCTATTACTTTTGCAAATGGCGCCAAATCTCAATTCGGTTTTGACTTTTGTGAAGTAAACAAACGCAGAATACAAATCGACAAGACATGTGGGGCAAAAGTAATCACCTTATTGGAAAACGCTATTACTTTTGCAAATGGCGCCAAATCTCAATTCGGTTTTGACATTTGTGAAGTAAACAAACGCAGAATACAAATCAACAAGACATGTGGGGCAAAAGTAATCACCCTATTGGAAAACGCTATTACTTTTGCAAATGGCGCCAAATCTCAATTCGGTTTTGACATTTGTGAAGTAAACAAACGCAGAATACAAATCAACAAGACATGTGGGGCAAAAGTAATCACCCTATTGGAAAACGCTATTACTTTTGCAAATTGCGCCAAATGTCAATTCGGTTTTGACATTTGTGAAGTAAACAAACGCAGAATACAAATCGACTAGACATGTGGGGCAAAAGTAATCACCTTATTGGAAAACGCTATTCCTTTTGCAATTTGCACCAAATGTCAATTCGGTTTTGACATTTGTGAAGTAAACAAACGCAGAATACAAATCAACAAGACATGTGGGGCAAAAGTAATCACCCTATTGGAAAACGCTATTACTTTTGCAAATTGCGCCAAATGTCAATTCGGTTTTGACATTTGTGAAGTAAACAAACGCAGAATACAAATCGACTAGACATGTGGGGCAAAAGTAATCACCTTATTGGAAAACGCTATTACTTTTGCAAATGGCGCCAAATCTCAATTCGGTTTTGACTTTTGTGAAGTAAACAAACGCAGAATACAAATCGACAAGACATGTGGGGCAAAAGTAATCACCTTATTGGAAAACGCTATTACTTTTGCAAATGGCGCCAAATGTCAATTCGGTTTTGACATTTGTGAAGTAAACAAACGCAGAATACAAATCGACTAGACATGTGGGGCAAAAGTAATCACCTTATTGGAAAACGCTATTACTTTTGCAAATGGCGCCAAATCTCAATTCGGTTTTGACTTTTGTGAAGTAAACAAACGCAGAATACAAATCGACAAGACATGTGGGGCAAAAGTAATCACCTTATTGGAAAACGCTATTACTTTTGCAAATGGCGCCAAATCTCAATTCGGTTTTGACATTTGTGAAGTAAACAAACGCAGAATACAAATCAACAAGACATGTGGGGCAAAAGTAATCACCCTATTGGAAAACGCTATTACTTTTGCAAATGGCGCCAAATCTCAATTCGGTTTTGACTTTTGTGAAGTAAACAAACGCAGAATACAAATCGACAAGACATGTGGGGCAAAAGTAATCACCTTATTGGAAAACGCTATTACTTTTGCAAATGGCGCCAAATCTCAATTCGGTTTTGACATTTGTGAAGTAAACAAACGCAGAATACAAATCAACAAGACATGTGGGGCAAAAGTTATCACCCTATTGGAAAACGCTATTACTTTTGCAAATTGCGCCAAATGTCAATTCGGTTTTGACATTTGTGAAGTAAACAAACGCAGAATACAAATCAACAAGACATGTGGGGCAAAAGTAATCACCCTATTGGAAAACGCTATTACTTTTGCAAATGGCCCCAAATCTCAATTCGGTTTTGACATTTGTGAAGTAAACAAACGCAGAATACAAATCGACAAGACATGTGGGGCAAAAGTAATCACCTTATTGGAAAACTCTATTACTTTTGCAAATGGCGCCAAATCTCAATTCGGTTTTGACATTTGTGAAGTAAACAAACGCAGAATACAAATCGACAAGACATGTGGGGCAAAAGTAATCACCTTATTGGAAAACTCTATTACTTTTGCAAATGGCGCCAAATCTCAATTCGGTTTTGACATTTGTGAAGTAAACAAACACAGAATACAAATCGACAAGACATGAATCGGTTTACTCCGCAAGAACGCGGAATAACAAGCAGCACCAAAGTTGATCATTAAAAAAATTACAGCAAAAGAACATCGGGTGATTACTTTTGCCCCATCCTGTACGTTTCAATTTACTAATTATATTTTTTCTTGTTTCAGGTATCGGAGGTTGAAAGACGTGCCTTTTTCCTAGCAAGATTAAGGTGAGTTTTTATTTTATTATCAATACACGAGAGTCCCAACTGCTGGGGTCAGGGGGACTACAGCACCTCAATACCGGAGAATGTTAGCAGGCGAAAAACAAATGGCATCTGACATTCGACAATAAACTACCTAACCTAACCTCGTTCTTTTTTATGTTATAAAAATCATTAAAAAAATCAATAAGTAATAATAATGGATCTCTACCCATGCATCGGGGGTTCAACTCTCTGCTAGCTCCATCCAAGTCCTCCATCAATGCACAAACAACATTTTCGAATTATTATTATGGGGGTAGGAGGAATTTATATGTTATTAGGATATTGGTAAAGAATTAATTTTTTTAAATATGGGTGCCATAGAGTCACTTTTAACTTGCGTTTGCCCAGTTTTAATTGATGAACGTTTTAGACAAAATTCGCATTTATATAGACTGACGTCTAACTTAGCGGTCGCTCAGTTTTGTGTCAAAGTTTTCGTTAATGTTCGCTTGTAAAATCGTGACTTTTAACGCGAATTTTGTAATTTTTACGCGATAAAGCGATTTTTGTTATTTTGACGCCAATAACGCAAAATTCACATTTTTCGGAAAAATAACGCGAATATTTCATGCCATATTCTGGAATAATAAAATAAGATAGTTATATTATATGTTTTAAATATTTCTTGTTTTATGCTTTTCACATGCCTGATTAGCCATAGAACAGAACAGAGCGGCACTAAGATAAATAACATCTTCATACCGCCAGCGCTGGGCGCAGTGTTACCGAAACTAAAAATTCAAAATCGGGAGAATTTTTGCCTAAAAATCGGGAGAAATCGGGAGAAATTTGAAGAAATCGGGAAAAATCGGGAGATGACTAGAACTATTATAATAAAAATTCTCCCTTGTCAACAATCCGAATCCCGCTTACTATTTCCGAAGCAGACCATTAACAACGATCTAAAAAATCAAGAAGCAGCATAATTGTAGATGTTGCCCATGGAATGACGCAATTTTCCGTAACATTCGATGGAGACTTATTTTTACGTCTGTCAACACAGAACATTTTTTGTGAAATTTGAACTGTCAGTTCAAGAGACGTCAAAATTTATTGAATACCTATCTATGTACATTAAAATTGAGCGGCATTCAAACAAGTAACAATTTTTGTCCTCGGGATGTGTCTACGATTAAATGAAACGAAACAATCTTTTTATTTTCAATTTTAATAAGCAACCATCCAATCACCTCAAGAGCTTTTTCTTCATATCACCTGGCTTCACATGTAAACATTCCGCTGTCACCCAATAGTTAACTGTTTAGCATTCTTTATTATGAAATACCTACTAATTACCTGGGCGGTAACTAAATACAAAAGCGTGAAACCCTTACGTAGACGGCATATAGGTTATTTCACAATTGCAAATTCAATGTTCACCTCCCCGAAAATCGATCAAATGCATATTTTGTGAAGTTCTGGTACATATATGAAAATTTCTTCCGATAATCGAATAAAAAAATGAATTTCCCACATTATACAATAAAAACATATCCGAAAATGGGTTCGTAAATGGGATATTTTGCACTAGACAGTTTTTTTTAGGCCTGATACTTTATTTTTTTCTAGGCTTATAAAAAGTCTTAATATAAAATGATCGTTTGCTGACAAGGCCAAGATGTGTTCTACTTGCAGTATTTAATTAAAGCATCTGTTGTATTTCTAAGCAATCAAATGTTCAAACCAAAAACACCTGATTTTGCATTACTTGGTATTGGATCGCCTTAATTGGGGCTTATCGAAGTTCCCGCCGACAACACCGCGTAGGTACCTACTGTCATTTTTATCGATTGAAAATGACACCCAATTACCTAAAAGGGAACGTAACATTACAAAATACCACCATTTCTGCTGACAAATAGTATCGCTTTTTAAAAAAATAACGCGAATTTCACCAAAGAATAACGCGAATTTTTCAGGTCCCTAGTCACAATTCATGACGAACAGCTCAGTGCTTTGTTATCAGGGTTGCACGTATGCAGATAATTGTATTTATGCTTTTGAAAATTGCTCACTTCAAATTACTATGCAGGGGTAGAAGGTTGCACTGGAAATAGATCTAATCAATTTAATGGCTGTATATAAATAATAGATTTAACTGCATCGGGTGGGTGCTAATTTACTTTACAGTCTGTTCGTATTTTTATATTCCATCGATTTTTTAAATCTTTATTATAATAGTACAAAAGAAAGTCGCTATCCGCGTCTGTCTGTTTGTGCGCTTAGTTCTTCTAAACTATGCAAAGGATATTGATAAGTTTTCACTATTACTTAGAGAATTTCTTCCGGATGGTTTATATATATAATACATTCGAATTATATTTATGGCGATGCCATACGTAGTAATGCAAAATCATGTGTTTTTGGTTTGAAAATTTGGTCGCCTAGAAATGTTTCAGATGCTTTAATTAAATACTGCGAGTAGATTACATATTGGCCTTTGAAATGATCGAGTATTTTTTACATAAGTCTTTTTATAAGCCCACAAAAAATAATGTATAAGTCCAATGAAAACTGCTTTAAAGTTCAAAATCTCCTACTTACGAACCCATTTTCGGTTATGATTTTATTGTATAATGTGGCAAATTAAATTATTTATAAAATGATCGAAAAAAAATTAAATATTTATGCCTGAACATCCACAAAAAAAATAAAATAAAAAGCACTTTTTGGCCATCTTTTTTTCTTGCATAAATCAAAACAGGCGGATGGTGTTAAGCGGGAATTTAAACCTTATCGCCATCTACGTAAGGGTTGTTATTGATAGCGGCTCAATTTAAAATATTAATCGACGTAGTGCATCGCCTTAAAGAAAGTAGAGAAAAGTCTATGTTTTGTAATCAAGTCGTAAAAATATATATTCTCCGGGTGCTTTCATTGCTAACGCTGGCTTAACCTGATGAGATAGATACATCATAGTAATAATGTACTACGGAAATGTATATCTTAAAATGGCCTACAGAAAAGTCCGCCATGGTATACGTCTATATAGTCTATCCTCTAAGTCGCTGTCCGCGTCTGTCTGTTCGTGCGCTTATTTCTTCTACTACATTTAGTATTTAAATCATAAATATTATATTTATAGAAAGTAGATCTTAGCAGAGGCAGTCAATAAGATAACCTTTCAATTAGAACACAAAACGATGACTCGTAACAGAAATAAGACAGACAGTAATACTCGTATCTATTGCAGCACATTTTTTTTTTAATAATAATTCATATTTTATTATCTTCCTTTTTTGTAATAGAGATAACTAGCTGAAGTGTACCCGACGTTTGCTCGACTTTCATCTACTTTCTTTTTTGTAATAGAGATAACTAGCTGAAGTGTACCCGACGTTTGCTCGACTTTCATCTACTTTCTTTTTTGTAATAGAGATAACTAGCGGAAGTGTACCCGACGTTTGCTCGACTTTCATCTACTTTCTTTTTTGTAATAGAGATAACTAGCTGAAGTGTACCCGACGTTTGCCCGACTTTCATCTACTTTCTTTTTTTTTTTTTTTTTTTATTTTTTTTTTATTTTTTTTTTTTTTATTAATCTTAAGTTAGCTCACATCTTCGTGTGTGCTAATAGTTTTATAAACATATAAACATGTACATTGTTTGGCAAACATAATCTTTCTTTAAATATTTCAATAAAGTCACAAAAAAAAGAAACATTAATAATTGAGATATACATATTTTCTTAATTCATTTTTGAACTTATTAATATTTTCTATCACAGCAATTTCCTTCGGGATTTTGTTATAGAGTTGAACGGCCTGGTACATCAGAGATTTTTGGGTGCTTGTTTTTTTTCTTGTTGGCAATCTAATTTGCTTAGAATTTCTCGTCCCGTGTCCGTGTATCTCGTTATTGTAATTTATTTTTCTTTTCAGTTCCTTAGACATCATCCCTAAGTTAATTTTATGTATAAAAATAAGTACATTCAAATACACAGTTTGCTTCACCGTCAAAATATTCAGCTCCTTTAACATGTCTCTTATCCGTGTGTATATGTTGCGCTTAAGTATTATTCGCATTGCTTTATTTTGCAGTATTTGCATTTTTTTCATTTTCTCTTTATTGCAGAGAAAAAGAATACTTGAACAGTAATTAAAGTAACAATTATTTTACAAGCAATAATTGTTAGCCTGAAACACTCATCCACATTGAAAAATCTCCTGATAAAAGATACATGACGCCAACGGGACTCGAACCCGTGTCTTAAAAACATTAGTTTACCAAAAAATAATAAGTAATTAAAGTGTTGTGATATAATTGTATTGTATATTATCTGGCATGTTTCTTTATTTACTTTGTTTCTGATTCTACCAAGAAATGAAATTTTTTTTGCAATTTTTTTAATTGTATAGTCTGCATTTTTTGAGAAGTTCAATTTTGAGTCTATAATAACACCTAGATATTTAATTTCTTCCACTTTTTTTATGATTTCTCCATTTATAGAAACCTTTGGTTCCTCATGCGTATTTGTTCTGCCTATATGCATGTATTTTGTCTTATTTACATTTAGTTTTAATTTATTTAGTTTGAGCCATTTTGATAATGTTTCTAAGTCACTATTTATATTTTGATTGCTTTCTCATAATTATTTTCTGCAATATAAATTAGTGCGTCGTCTGCAAACAGTCTTATTTTGCAATGTTTTAATATTTTTACCATATCATTTATGTAGAGTATAAACAATATCGGACCCAATACAGATCCTTGCGGTACACCCAGCTTATTTTCAATCGGATTTGATATATTGTTTCTTATCTTTGTTGTTTGTTGTCTGTTGCTTAAGTAGTTTTTAAACCATTCCAGTTCTTTCCCTTTTATTCCATATTTTTTTAATTTTTTAATAACTCTTTTTCTATCTATTGTTTCAAAAGCTCTCTGAAAATCTAAAAACACCGCAACAATATGCAAGTTTTTATCTATATCTTCCTTCCAATCATCAATTACTAAATTTAGCGCTGTTTCACATGAATTATTGTTCCTAAATCCAGATTGTTCGTCACAAAGGATGCTATTATTTTCCAAGTATTCTTCAAGTTGAGATTTAATTATGTATTCCATCACTTGCTCATATTTTGGTAACATATTTACTGGTCGAAAGTCTTCACATTTTTTTGTGTTCGAAATCTTTGGAATCGGTATCACCATAGACGTTTTCCATGATTCAGGAAACTTCCCTGTTTCTAACGATTCGTTTATTAAACTAAGAAACTCTTCTCCTATTACAGGTAATGCATGTTCTAATATTTGAATAGTGATCCCATCTTGGCTGGGCTTTGATTTTGTAATAGAGATAACTAGCTGAAGTGTACCCGACGTTTGCTCGACTTTCGTCTACTTTCTTTTTTGTAATAGAGATAACTAGCTGAAGTGTACCCGACGTTTGCTCGACTTTCATCTACTTTCTTTTTTGTAATAGAGATAACTAGCTGAAGTGTACCCGACGTTTGCTCGACTTTCATCTACTTTCTTTTTTGTAATAGAGATAACTAGCTGAAGTGTACCCGACGTTTGCTCGACTTTCATCTACTTTCTATAAATATAATTAATATGCATAAACCTTATGGAAGAAACTCTAAATACATGTATAAGAATTATTTTTTTGGTAAACTAATGTTTAAGACAAGATTTTTTATGCATAGCACAAAGGGTAACATTTATTTTTATAAGCAATAATTATTAGCCTGAAACACTCAACCACATTGAAAAATCTCCTGATAAAAGATACATGACGCCAACGGGACATGAACCCGTGTCCTTTCGATTTCCGGTCGACAGCTCTGACCACTGAGCTATGGCGGCTTATCTCTTATCCGCGAAATAATTCAATATATACTAGTGTTTCATTCAACAATTACTGCTTGTTACATTTTTTCAAAAAAATAATAATTAATATTTGACAAGTTCTAGTATTCTCACCAAAAAATGTAGACAATTTGTCTCGACGCCATCTAGTGAGAGAGTTAGCACTTACAATGCCTTTCTCATATAAAAATAAAGTTGGTTGTTTTCAGGTGAAAAAATGTAACAAACAGTAATTGTTGAATGAAACACTAGTAGGTATATATTGAATTATTTCGCGGATAAGAGATAAGCCGTCATAGCTCAGTGGTCAGAGCTGTCGACCGGAAATCGAAAGGACACGGGTTCAAGTCCCGTTGGCGTCATGTATCTTTTATCAGGAGATTTTTCAATGTGGATGAGTGTTTCAGGCTAATAATTATTGCTTATAAAAATAAATGTATAAGAATGTTCATTTTAATTTCGGAGTGCATGGCTACTCCACGAGAAACTGTGGAGATTTTAGACATCCAAAAACAAATTTGTCGGGAACCCAAAATAATCTCGGAAAAGGATTTAAGATTTTTAATGAACTATCAACAGATGCTAAAGAAGCAAAAGCCCTTGCTGCTTGCTTTTCGTGGATTATGCCTAATTACTATAAAGAATTAGTGTTAAATGGATTGTAAAGTGTCCTTAATGTCACAGAAATAATGTGTTAAAAGGTTTACACTAGATATAAAAATCTAAAAAAATATATAACTAAATAAAAACATCAATATCCGTTTCGTAGTTTAGAAGAACTTTATTTTAGAATAATATATACTAGCTCAAGTGTACCCGGCGTTACTGGGGGTAAACCTTAGGAGATATACATATACCAAAACGGACTTTTCTGTAGGCCTTTTTAAGACCTACAATTCCGTAGCACATTATTTTGATGTATTTCACAAGGTTTAGCCAGCGTTAGCAATGTAAGCTCCCGAAAATATTTTTTTTTACGATTCGATTACAAAACATCGATTTTTCTCTACTTTCTATAAATATAATATGCATGTATTATATATATATAAACCTTCCGGAAGAAATTCTTTAAATGATATTGAAAACCCTATCAAAATCCGTTGCGTAGTTTAGAAGAAATAAGCGCACAAACAGACAGACGCAGATAGCAACTTAATTTTAATATAATAGAAATTTATTTCACCTCCTTTGAGGCATTAATTTACCAAAGCCCTTGGCGATGAAATATAAATTCGTTAACCTGTATATTTATGTATTAACGTCCTTTTTAGGGGATAAATAAAATACATAAATAGTAAAAATTATACAGTATTTATTATCTTTCACTGAATTGCCTCATTTACAACGTGACGTTTTCACGTTAGACGTGAGTTTTCAGTCATTAGTTGTAAATATCTCGACATTAAGCTTAGATATAAGCCACTAGTTATATGTCACTAGCTACGAAACTTAGTTATAAGCCAAAAGTAATAAGTTATAAGTATAAATAATAAATTAAATGCATAAACTATGTTGTTAAGCGCCCTTGGGGTGATTTTCTCACGAAAACGGCGCCATACAAATAATCCAATCATTATTATTATTAATATGTCAATCATCTGTAGTTTTCGTTATTATTATGTCAATCATCAGTTTCATTTTTCCGATTTTATGTCCGGGTTAAATCTTCCCCATAGGAAAAACTAAACCCTTTCACACTTTTCCACAAATGATCATCTAGTCAATAAACATTATGCAAGTGCATTATATAAGCATAATAAATACAAAAAAATACAAGAACAACACGTCAACTCACCAGAGATCAAATGGGAAAATAATTCACCGACTCCAGATATTTTCATATCAGAGGGTTCGGCTCGGTAGAACTCCTAACAGGGCCTATAAATCCTACTGATCCCTCAACATAAATATATAAAAAAATCTTTCGTTATCCTACATGTATTTAAAATGACTAAATTATTATGTCAATCATCAGTAGTTATTATTATTATTGTGTCAATCAACAGTAGTTATTATTATTATTATGTCAATCATCAGTAGTTATTATTGTTATTGTGTCAATCATCATTAGTTATTATTATTATTATGTCAATCATCAGTAGTTATTATTATTATTGTGTCAATCATCATTAGTTATTATTATTATGTCAATCATCAGTATTTATTATGTCAATCATCAGTAGTTATTATTATTATTATGTCAATCATCAGTAGTTATTATTATTATGTCAATCATCGGTAGTTCCACCGCCGTCGTTATAAAACATTCCCTTTTAACTGATATTTTGTTAGGAACTCTGAAATAATTCGTTAAAGACCTGCAGTCCCGTTTAACACGAATAATTTAACCAGATTTTTGATAAATTAACTGTATTTTATATCAGTTTGTTTTCTCTGTGTAGCATTTGTAATAATGTTCTTGAAGAATTGTCCGGTCGGTGGCTGAGTTGGCATTGTCACGTTTGGGTCCCACCCAGATGTGGTACGTTCAATTATACATCTGGTTATGTCCTCCATCACGACACAACCAACATTTTCCGCTTACTGTGTGGTATAGGAGATTTTCGAATATTGTCAGGTAATTCGTAACCCGGGAATGTTTGTCTTTTTTTTTAAACGAAAGGTAATTCTGTCGTTTGGGAGGCGTGTAATGTAATGTACCAACGCCAACCTGTACATGTACATACTATGTTCAAATCATTGTTAACTATTTTAATTACGATTATTAGCATTGAGTCGCGTTGTTATAACTCTTTAACGACCGAGTGTTTATGGTTGATGAGAATTATCGACCACCTAATGGCGGTGGTCCATCCTTGCCAATAACAATCAGTATTATATTGTCACTTTTATTGTTTATTCCAAGCAATAATATTACACTTCACGTAGACACGTGATCTCAAAATAAACTCAAAATGTGGCAAGTAAGAAAAACTCTTATGTTTCCAGTAAATTCTTAAAGAGGTTTTACACGTAGGTAGTCGATAATAATGATCATATAGATTTACAAAAACATAACAGAAGGTTTAACCCCTCCAGTGTTTTAGGGTCATATATGACCAGGCGTCCATATTTTATAAAAGTATTTTTATCTTTTTTTCTATAGTAAAGTAAAGTAAATAATAATTCTTTCCAGATTGCCTCAAATATTTATACTGGACGCCATTAATAAAATCCTAAAAATAGCCAAAATGAATAATTTATATTGTGCGTCGCAATTTAATATTTTTTTATTATACTATAATAATAGGTTTAATTTATTTATTTTTTACATTTGTTGAAAATAATGTGACCTTACTGGGGTACACCGTTCTAAGGTCACATTGTACATGGTAATTTGTGTGATTTATAAATTGTAAATTTGGTCAAGTGTTTTTAGTACATTAATTTTTATAAACGTTCAAAATATACAGGGGGTAAATAATTTAAGAAAAACATAACATTATACAAGAAAAATTTATAGTGGTAAAACACAGAAGAAAAACATAATATAGAGTTAACCTTTGTTAGGTTGCAACATTTTATGTATATTCTTCCTTCTCGTGTCTATAATCCATGTATGTATTAAGGCGAAGTTTGATACCAAATCACTATTTTGATTAATCTTTATAACGAATTGGTGTACATTATGAATACCAAAAGATATGCTTTAGATAAATTGAAGATTTTCCTATCGTTTCGCTTGAGTAGAATACAAATAAAAATATAAATTACTCAATAAAAAATATAAATGTAAACTACTAAAAAATATTTTTTTTCAATAGAAATGTATAAACGCGTAAAGGAAACAACTTTTAAAAAATACAATATTATAGCTAAGATTATCTGTGACAGTTTCACTTGATTAACTTTTATGCTTTCTTAGGTAGAAAATTATTTACAAAATAAATAAAAACCTGTTTTGAGCTTGAAATGGAACGTTTCTAGACTCCGTTTGTCAAGCGATTTTAATGCCTATTACCTACAATATAAGGTATACTAAAAATATACACATTTTTGGCTTGTAGCTTCCTCTTAAAGATTTAAACTCAGTGGCATTGAAATAACAGCGTTCCCATTGTGTTCTAGTCCGTCCGTTACACAAATTTGTGCTTCCTGCAATTATAGTTCGTTTAACTCAATTTTAACTCCGAAAACAGGCGAATAGTCCGCTTCGGGTATTATCTAATATAATTAGGTTGTTAGTTAGTTGCTTACATAAACAGGGCCGGTGTGTCGCCAACTGTGACGCTGTTTTGAATAGGGGTAGGCAGAGAATACATGCCACGTTTAGGGGTAAAATTGGTAATCATTGCCCGCGTAAGGTTCCGTTAAAAAAGTTCAAAAAGAAGATTGCTGAAGATGGTTTTAAAGGGAAATTTGTAAATACGAATGATAGAGGCAGCACGCTAATATTAAAAAAGATTATTATTATAGGAAAAAGATTATTCTAAAAAATGGGAATGCATAGTAATTGCCCATTTGTTCAAACTGTTTCCGACAATGATGACAGAGATTGCCCACTTTAGTCAATCGAAAAAAACTGTTAAGGCGATGCACTACGTCGTGTAATATTTTAAATTGAGCCGCTATCAATAACAACCTTTACGTAGATGGCGATAAGGTTTAAATTCCCGATTAACACCATCCGCCTGTTTTGATTTATGCAAGAAAAAAACATGGCCAAAATGTGCCTTTTATTTTATTTTGTAGATGTTCAGGCATAAATATTAAATTTTTTTTCGATCATTTTATAAATAACTTAATTTGCCACGTTATACAATAACATCTTAACCGAAAATGAGTTCGTAAATAGGAGATTTTGAACTTTAAAGCAGTTTTCATAGGCCTTATACATTATTTTTTCTGGGCTTATAAAAAGACTTATCTAAAAAATATTCGATTATTTCAAAGACCAAGATGTATTCTACTCGCAGTATTTAATTAAAGCATCTGAAACATTTCTAGGCGACCAAATTTTCAAACCAAAAATTCATGATTTTGCATTACTACGTATGGCATCGCCCTAAAGTAAGTCAAGTACGTTCCTTAACACCCTGTATATCTGTCCTCTTCAAGATACGGTTCTATTAATTTATTAAACAAGTTAGTGGTTTCGTTGCTTGTGTGGCACGTAGCGCCGTCTTGTTGAAAGTTAACGTTGTCCAGATCAATACCATCCAATTCCGGCCATAAAAAATCATTAATCATCTCTCGATAGCGCAATCCATTCACCGTAACTGTTGCTCCAGCCTCATTTTCGAAAAAGTAAAGTCCAATGACTCCGCCGGACCATAAACCGCACCAAACAGTCACACGTTGAGGATAGATACGCTAACTATAACTCTTGGGTTTTCCGAGCCCCAGATGCGACAATTTTGCTTGTTGACGAAGACACCGAGGAGGAAATGGGCCTCATCACTCAAGATGATTTGCATTTGATTCACTCAAGTGAATTTTAATAATTTCAATGCGTTGTTGAAGCGTGTATCGTTCCATTTTTATTGATGGCGTAGTTTCTACTTGTCAAATGTCAAAAAATGACAGCTTCAAAAGTAACATCTACCGAAACAGCGGGCTATTCAAAATAACACCTCTTATTGGAAAACCTGTACATTATATTATCAATTATCAATAAATAACAGGTGATATATAAGTTATAATATATGAAATACTTGCAAAATTGAAAAAACTTTGACGCGCTTCATAAAATCTGATTTCACTCCTCAACAACATGGCTGTGTCTGCCGATATGGCAGTTTTCGATCCACATATACAGGACATATAAAATATTTACAAAAGGACAATCAAAGTGAGAGCGGGCAATAACTAGTTGCGGCCAAATATAGCCTAGTTTTCCCTATCCCAATCGTCCCCCTTTTAAAAATATATTTGGTGACCGGATTTGAATTACCAGCCAATATACGAAATGACTTCCTGTTTAATACTAGGCGTCATTATCGTCTATGCGTAAATTCCGCCAATAATATTATAATATCTCTTTTGCCGAAAAAAAAATGTAATTCGTTTAGTTTGTTTATTTTTCAAAGTGTGGCGTTTTTTTTTGTATTTTCTCTAGTCATTAATTTATTTTTATTGGATCATTTGGCAGATGGTCCGCTATAAAAAAAAAACTGGTCACCATTTTCATCTTAGCCCGAAAATATAACATTCCTAGAACGACCTCTAGAGCGGACTATACTTTCGTACATTTCAATTCTTTATTTCGTCCTGTCTGTAACCTGGCTTCTGTCCTCTGTACTCGTTCACAGTCATTAAACTAGCATTTTTACTGCAGGTCATATTATATTATAAAAGTAATTGAACAATGTGCGTGTCGCTATAACTCAGAAACGAGTCCCGGTACGATCAAAGAGTTATATGGTGTGGTAGCCCTCTATCCCCCATCCATGAAGAAGGTTCCCGTTTTTACCTGAAGGGCGTGCTTTTGAAGATATAAGGGCTGGAAGTTTAGTCCTCTAGAAATTTCTAGAACATTCGAGAGTATTCGAAAGCATTCCACAACATTCCAGAACATCCCGGAACATTCTGGAATGTTCGGAAATAGGCTGGAACGTCGGGATTACCGGCATTTATTTAGGTAACAGTTTATCCTGATAAACTTTTAGTAAATTCGTAATCTTGACAATACATTGGTATCTATAAATAGTATAAAACAAAGTCACTATCCGCGTCTGGCTGTGCGCTTAGTTCTTCTAAACTATACAACGGATTTTGATATGGTTTTCACAATCATTTAGAGAATTTCTTCCGGAAGGTTTATATATATATATATATATAATACATGGATATTATATTCGTTGAAAATAGAGAAAAGTCAAAATTTTACTCCAAATCATTCACAACCCCGAGCAAAGCCGGGTACACGCAAAACCTCCTAGATTATATTTAGGAGGTTTTGTTACACGTCAGCTAATACGTCTATATAGTCTATCGCATACAATTATGCATATTATACAGGGTTTTCCAATAAGAGGTGTTATTTTGATATTCAATCGTAAAAGATCAATGGTTTCGTTGCTTGTGTGGCACGTAGCGCCGTCTTGTTGAAAGTAAACGTTGTCCAGATCAATACCATCCAATTCCGGCCATAAAAAATCATTAATCATCTCTCGATAGCGCAATCCATTTACCGTAACTGTTGCTCCAGCCTCATTTTCGAAAAAGTAACGTCCAATGACTCCGCCGGACCATAAACTGCACCAAACAGTCACACGTTGAGGATAGAGAGGCTTTTCAACAATAACTCTTAAGTTTTCCGAGCCCCAGATGCGACAACTTTGCTTGCTGACGAAGCCACCGATGTGGAAATGGGCCTCATCACTCAAGATGATTTGCATTTGATTCACTCAAGTGAATTTTAATAATTTTAATGCGTTGTTGAAGCGTGTATCGTTCCATTTTTAATAATGGCGTAGTTTCTACTTGTCAAATGTCAATAAATGACAGCTTCAAAAGTAACATCTACCGAAATAGCGGGCTATTCAAAATGACACCTCTTATTGGAAAACCCTGTATTTATATGAAGTAGAGAAATGTCGATGTTTAATAATTTTAATTATAAATTATTTATAATTTTCGGGCGCCGGAATATTACAAGCATCCTTTTTTGGACGCGAAGTCTAATTTTCCTTGAATTATTAGTTTATAACCTGTATATGTTTTTCTTTCTTTCACGTAGGTATATAATATATATATTTTTTTATTTTTTTTATTGGTTTTCAAGCCACAATCCCGTTAAACTGCAATAAAGCAGGTAAGTTTTTAGATTCTCACGGCCAAAAGCATTTTTGTTGTTTGTTTTTGGGGTGTTATGCCGGTAGATCCGAAGATCGGATCTACCGGATCTGCCCTGATGATGGACACTGCAACGATGTCCGAAACGTCGGCTAAAGAAGGAGTTAGTGCAACACGGCATAACACCCCAAAAACAAACAACAAAAATGCAATTAAGCAGTTTGTCAACAGAATGTTAATGATCAATTACATACATACACACATAATGTTATTACTATAACTATACAATTAACACACCTAATATAAACTATCTCTATTTAGTAACCATTGTTTCAGCATATATCTCAATCTATTTGTAGAATCGCAATTTTTTATATTAATGGGTAACATGTTAAGTATTTTTGGCACGTTAAATTCTAGGGTTCGCCGTCCGTATTTATTATTATATTATGGAACAAGCATTCCTTCATTCTTTGTAAAACCTTGTATTATATTCATGTTTCACTTTCTTTTTATAATCAGACTCAGATATATGTTGAATCAATATTTTGTACCATAATAAGGCCTGCACCAGTAATATTGTTAAATTCCGATACAACAATGATATGTTTCTTTTTTTGATTTAATTTTAACAATCAGAAAATCTATTCATTTAATTGCATTTCCAATCTTGTCAGTATTGAAACCATGCAGTCTCCGGGTGCATTGGTATGCCACGCATTCCTCCACCATCACTATGACGGCGTGGTTTTCCCGGAGACTAGCGTCACGCGCCACGCGTCACCCGTCGGCAGACACATTCTCCACGCCCGCCACCCACGCGTGGAAATTTCTGGTCATCTCTCTTCTAAACGGTACAGGCTATAAGCGGCCAGACAATGTAAGACATAATGAAATTTCTCCAGTAATTCGTTTTTAATTTGCAATAAGAAGTGAAATGAATTTTTTACCATTGTTTTTCATTGTCCTCGCTGGGTAATCAATTTGTATTATTTCACCATTTAATAATTTAATATAACTAAATTAATATAACGTGTATTTGCGGCACGTTCTAGAGTGGAAGATACTTCCAGTATCGCCCTGGTAAGACCACCATTTAGAATTGAAATTTTGTTTGAAATGGCTTTAGCCGTGTTTGGTGATCAGATCTGAATAGCCAGGTACCTCCCCATCTCCTCCTCCTCCCCACTACCTTCAACCTAATAACAAACCCCAATTGAGATTGCCATTGTTTAAATGGCTCCAGACTGTCGGGAGCAATTGTGACTCTTGTGCGGTATTCACATTAATCAAAAAAAAAATAATCGAGTTTGAAGTTGGAATGTTTTACGTTTTTAAGTTTTTTTAACCCTTCAGATGCCGGAAAAACGTTAAAATAATCGAAATGATCAGATCGAAAGAAAAACAAAAATTGTTGATTTAGTTTCACAAGTTTCCCGCTTGTACCACGAGTTTCCGGACACCGTGTATAATAATGTATTCTCAACTATTTTCGCAGCCTCTTCAAATAGACCAGTCAACGATCACTGGAGTTGGGAGATGTAGTTTGTAGTTGTATTGCGGTCTCTACTTGTGAATCCAATTAGAACAACTTGCTAATGATTACAACAACTAACTAACGGGAAATTCTGTTGACATCACTTCGTCTATTTTATCTTTTCATATCTAATACAGTACATAGTTGTTTCTTTGGGAGCCAGGAGGGAATTATACCGGCTTCAATTTCACATACCAATATTACACTACCAACATTCCTAGAAAATGCCTAAATTACGATAACGTACTTTGTTCATTAAAATTAATAAAATTATCTGATCATATAATCATTTCCGATTTAACCTGTTAGTATAAAATCATTAATTCAATGTTTGATACTCCTGATTTATTATATGTAATCTCTTTTCATACTCCAAGCAGGTCAGTTACAAGACAGTACCTACCATATTATTGTAGCAATTCTATATCAACGTCCCAATATCACACTCCTATGCGACGGATTCAACAGCTAGGAAACAAATACTCCGATGTTGTTGATATATTTAATACATCAATTTCATTATTTAAGCATACCTTATTGAAGTTTTTTTCATCAAGTAGGGGAACATTTTGATAAAGCTATTTAAATTGACAGTATTATAGTATTTTGTACGTTAACAGTATTTTGTCGGCTGAAAGAAAAAAATTATTTTGAATTTATATTTTTATATTTTGTACCTACATACTGTGTGGATCAAATTCAACAATATTTTTATTTATATATGTGTTTTAAACAGTCATTTCCTGCACTATTTACGAGTATAATCTCGTAAATATTGTTATATATGTATGTAAAAGCCTTAATAGGCGTAAAATAAATAAATAAATTACAATTGGAGAAAATTGGAGAAAAAAGAGTATAACTCTACGTTATGGTGGTCTCCCTTTTACAATATTCATTCCGATAACATTGAAAAGATTCAACATAAGTTCCTGAAGTATATAAACTATAAATTGCATATTCTTGTAGGAAACATTGATTATAACTACTTACTAGATAAATTGTCCCTATTAAAACTTTCAGAAAGAAGAATTAACACAGATTTAATAGTACTACATAAAATACTTCATTACAAAATTGACTGTCCTGAGTTACTCCAATTAATCAGCATCTACATACCCAAAAGATCTTGCCGAAATTTACAACCCTTTTATTTTTACAACACCAGGACACTGTCTTATCAAAATTCCCCGATTCCAAGACTTCACAGTCTCGGAAATAAATACTCTGATCTGGGAGATATATTTCATCTTAAAAATAATCTATATAAATATTTAAATATTGAAGACAATATTAGTGATTTCTAAACGAAAATCTGAAACAGAAAAATCAGACGGTCACATCTGGGACTCGAACCCAGGACCCTTATGAGTCCCAGATGTGACTGTTTCCTTTTCTGATTTGTCTGTTTCAGATTTTCGTTTAGAAATCACTAATATTGTCTTCAATATTTAAATATTACAATTTGAGGTTTTACTCAATAAAATTATTTCGAAAAATAAATATAAATATTGTTTATTTCAATTCTTTTATATATCGAGTCACAAATAGACATCTATAATTTCCGCAATATATATATTTTTATTTTGAATATCTATTTATGTGAGACTTCTTATCATTTTTACTAATGTATCTTATTTTATTATATGCTTTTGTTGTAACATTTAATATTTTTTCTTTTTTCGTTGTATTATGTTTCCTTTATTGTTTTAATTTTGTAGAATTTATAATAACTGTGATACTCAACTATTAAACTTTGTAGTGTGTAAAAGCCCATTAGGGCGTGTAATAATAAATAAATAAATAAAAATTCCCCTCCCTAATTTACACTTACTGGAAATTGTTCTATCTCTATGGTTTTCTCAAAAACTCTCTGATATCTAAGGCCCCGTAGAAAGCGTTCAAAAGAAGATTGTTTAAAAGGAAGATATTTAAATACGAATGTTAGAGGGAGCGCGCTAATATAAAAAAAACGATAAGAATTAAGCGAAAATGATGAAAATATTTAATAAAACACGACTCGTTTGAAATGGAGCAAAAATCTCTTGACAAATGCTTTAGATTCATTTAAAGATACACTGTGAATTTTTTCACGCCTATAACATATTAAATAACAGAACAAAACGTGTTTTTAATAATTTTCGGAGCTTACTTGGCGATTTTTTTCTATCGAGAGAATTTCAAATAATTAACGTTTCGGTATAACAAATGTATAGATATTGTCTTCAAAAATAACATATATTTTTTTAGAACTTAAAACTGAAAGAGTTAATGAGAAACTTGTTATAAATCGGTAGAAATTAGGAATGGGGGCTTAATTAGCAAGTGCTTGAAATAATCCGGACTCCGACTTTGTTGAGGTTCTCAGTGTTCTCAGCTTATTTATTGTACTTTTAGTCTCGACAGCTAACGCCATCTATGGGTAACCTAATAAACTAATCTAGTGCCATCTATGGGTGAACTCTGAACGTTGGGAAAAATGTATTCGCAAAGCGAAATATATGTTGCATTTTAGTTCAGCAATAAAATTTTTGTTTCAATCAAAATAAAATAAATTTTTATTATTATTTAATTTAATTAAACGAAAATTTGAATGAGAAAAAGATACGCATGACTTGACCCCAGGACATAATTTGAATAAGAACTACCAAGATTTTCTCAATTTTCTCACCGCACATTTTCATTGGCTGCTATCTTTTCTTTACATAAAGATAGCAGCATATCTTTCAAAATGCCTATCTACACCAAAAATAATTTGTAAGAGAGTACGTAATTTTTTATTATTTTATATCCACCATTGATGACGTTGATAATGCATTGTAATACCTAGGAAATTTTGATAGGGAATCAGAAATAAAATTTATTTGGTGTATAACTGGGGGCATACTCACTATTCCACATACTTGGAAATAAGATAATAATTGGTTTTTAATAATTTACAGTAACTTTTATTAATTTATTTATTCATTTTTATTCTCTTACACTTATTCACATTCTTAGTTTACATAATAAATACCAGTTACACAAAAATGTTTATAATCAGGAATTGGTGGGTTGATTGTAGTGTTTTGCGAACACCTCACTTGGAGAACCTGTGCTGAGGTGTTCGCATGATTCAAATAAAGTGTTATTATGCCGTCGTATGTAAAAACACAGCATCTTGCTTATGATTCTCAAGGAGGATACCTAGTTATTTCACTTTTAGATAGATGTTTCAATGTGTGAAAATTTATCATTATCTAGTACACATAATGCACATCCAAATATTTGTTTGTAAAAACCTGCAGAAAACCGTTTGGGGAAAAAAATCTATTTTTGAAAACGTTCTTCAATCACACGTAAATTGTTTTTTGTCATGTAAAATTTATTTTATATTTGAAAAAAATTAGATTAGGTAAGAGTAGATCAAATACAGGGTGTCCGTGTGGTAAGTTTCGGCACAAACTTCGGGAGGTGATTCTACATGATGGTAGAAGTAAAAATATAAGTAACTTTTTTCAAAATTCCATTATTTTTTACATAACAGAATATTATTTTTTCCATACAAACAATTCACATTTTGTATCTTAAATCGTTGAAATTTCGAATATACAGGGTTTTCCAATAAGAGGTGTTATTTTGATATTCAATCGTAAAAGATCACGTTTCGTTGTTTGTGTGGCACGTAGCGCCGTCTTGTTGAAAGTAAACGTTGTCAAGATCAATACCATCCAATTCCGGCCATAAAAAATCATTAATCATCTCTCGATAGCGCAACCCATTCACAGTAACTGTTGCTCCAGCCTCATTTTCGAAAAAGTAAGGTCCAATGACTCCGCCGGACCATAAACCGCACCAAACAGTCACACGTTGAGGATAGAGAGGCTTTTCAACAGTAACTCGTGGGTTTTCCGAGCCCCAGATGCGACAATTTTGCTTGTTGACGAAGACACCGAGGTGGGAATGGGCCTCATCACTCAAGATGATTTGCATTTGATTCACTCAAGTGAATTTTAATAATTTTAATGCGTTGTTGAAGCGTGTATCGTTCCATTTTTATTAATGGCGTAGTTTCTACTTGTCAAATGTCAAAAAATGACAGCTTTAAAAGTAACATCTACCGAAATAGCGGGCTATTCAAAATAACACCTCTTATTGGAAAACCCTGTAGTTATTTGCCTTTTTTACTTGTACTATCAAGTAGAATTACTTCCCGAAATTTGTGCACTTTACCCTACACTCTGTATTCACCAAATGCTTTCAAAAATAAAATAAGACATGTTGGTTTTCCAAATAAAATGAAATAAAAATATTTTTCCGACTATGACTGGGGGCTATTGTGTGGTCGTTTATAAATATAATAGAAGTCAGTGTTACTAACCAATTTGCTGTTAAGTTACGAAGGCCGCTCGAGAGGTATTCGAGAGACGAATAATTAATCGGAATGCCATTAAAGATAACATAATAAATCCGAATTATTCGGCCGCAATTTGTTGATTGTTTATACGAAGAGCAATTAATTCGTAGATTTAGAACCCATCTCCACTGCCCGGCCTTCGACTTACCCGAGGCCACATCCATCAATCTCACTAGCATCAGATTGACGTCTGACGGCAACAAATAAATAAACAAACTGTCTTATTGTATTATTAATATCATTTATTATATTCATATCAATACTCTTATATAACTTGTTCATAACACTCAAGCACTCAGCGTCACAAAAATCGCACATCTTCGAAAATTTGTTTCAAACTTCCCCGAGCCAATGGTGGCACTACTGCAATCAGGGTTGCGAAACGCCGCACAGTGACCTGAAAATCGCCTTTCATAGACATAGAGACTTGAATTTTCAAGGGTATTTTTTTTTGGCTAGAAATGGATTCTAGAATTGGAATTGCGTGTACAAATGAAGGAGTTATAATTTTTTTAAGAAAAATTTGTATGTCACTGACATTAAAAATGAGGTTATCTCTGGAATCATAAGGTTGGCCATTATATCCTTACACACAGATATACTACTATTTTTTTGACATACTTCGTATTGTGGCGCAACTTACGATTTTTTTTTTTAAATCCTCAAAGTTGAAAAAAAAACTCTTTAATGTTGATGATTCATTTTAATGCTTAAATGCTTTACATATGAGTAGCCTTGAAAATTCAAGTCTCTATGTCCATGAAAGGCGATTTTCAGCCCACTGTGCGCCGCTTGCTTCGTTCCTTTCCCGTAATTCGTGGCTTGGTTCGCGTTTCGGTTCGCAAATGTATATGTACCATAACCCAAACAATATAGATAACAATTTAAAGTACATTTAACGATATCTTATCAGACAATAGTTTCATTTCATAAATGATTCAAATTTTTGTCTTCCTACGCTATAAAAGGAGCAGCTTAAATCAAATGTAGGTCAATTACTATCCGACGCACGAGAATAGTTAGCGCTAGAAAACAACCCCATATCATTGGTGGTGGTGGCACCACCTACCAACCTACTGCAATCAGGGATGCGAAACGCCGCTTGCTTCGTTCCTTTCCCGTAATTCGTGGCTTGGTTCGCGTTTCAGTTCGCAAATGTATACGTACCATAACCCAAACAATATGGATATCAATTTAAAGTAAATTTAACGATATCTTATCAGACAATAGTTTCATTTCATAAATGATTATAGTTTTTGTCTTCCTGTGCTATAAAAGGAGCAGTTTAAGTCAAATGTAGGTCAATCACTATTCGATATTGTCTTTATAAACAGCATATATATTTTTTTAAACTTAAAACTTTAAGTTTTCAAGAGAAATATGTTATAAATCGGTAGAAATTAAAAAATAAAATAAAATGATGGGGCTTAAGTAGGTATTTGAGTACCTACTTACAAATATTATGATTTCAAAAAGAATGGAATGAGGTTGCTTAAGTAGGTAGGTATTTAAGTACCTACTTACAAATATTATGATTTAAAAAAGAATGGAATGAGGGTGCTTAAGTAGGTGGGTATTTGAGTACCTACTTACAAATATTATGATTTCAAAAAGAATGGAATGAGGGTGCTTAAGTAGGTGGGTATTTAAGTACCTCCATACAAATCTTATGATTTAAAAAAATAGAATGAGGGGGCTTAAGTAGGTAGGTATTTAAGTACCTACTTACAAATCTTATGATTTATAAAAAAAAAATAGAATGAGGGGGCTTAAGTAGGTTGGTATTTAAGTACCTACATACAAATCTTATGATTTAAAAAAAAATAGAATGAGGGGGCTTAAGTAGGTAGGTATTTAAGTACCTACCTACAAATCTTATGATTTCAAAAAAAAAATAGAATGAGGGGGCTTAAGTATGTAGGTATTTAAGTACGTACCTACAAATCTTATGATTTAAAAAAAATAGAATGAGAGGCTTAAGTATGTGGGTATTTAAGTACATACTTACAAATCTTATGATTTCAAAAAAAAAATAGAATGAGGGGCTTAAGTATGTGGGTATTTAAGTACATACTTACAAATATTATGATTTCAAAAAAAAATAGAATAAGGGGGCTTAAGTAGGTAAGTATTTAAGTACCTACTAACAAATCTCAATCAATTAGTTTAATAAATAAGAAATAGTTTAAAACATGTTTTTTTTAAAGAACTTCTATTTTAAAATAATATAACACTATATAATTATTTATAGTAGTTTTTTTCTTCTCTTAAAATAACGTTACAAATTAATAAATCTATATGTATGATTCTGCAGATGAAAGAAATCAATTTATTATTATGAATGTGTTTTCCCAGTATATGTACGTTGAATATAGAAATATTTGGCCTGAAAGGGGAGCAAGATTGATTTGGCTGCCATTAATAGGGGCGATTTGGCTCCATAAGAAAAACAAGGGATTTTCTCGGAGCGAGGGAAATGGAGAAAACATGAAAACGACACATTTTCACTGACATTCATACAGATTAGAAAATTACCATAGAATTGCCGAAATATAGATTTTTATTTTATTTATTTATGTCTATTCTTGAATACACATTTTACAAATGATTACAGTGGTTTATATTGTAGTACAGAGAAAAAAGGTGTAAAAAATAAAGAACATAGGTTGATATAGGTAAAACTGTGTGTGGGCGATATTGTATGTTACGTGAACACCTCACTAGGAGAACCTGTGCTGAGGTGTTAAGGGCCCACTATTCGAATTTCATCCAATTTCCGAGATATTTTCCTTAAAAGTTTGAAGTTTTTAAGCTCTTAAAAAAATATATGTTATTCTTTAAGATAGTATCTATTTGTTCCAAAAGCCGAAACGGTAATTATTTGAAATTCCCTCGATAGAAATAAATCGCAAAGTATGCTCCGAAAAATATTATTAACACTTTTATTTCTGTTATTTTACAAGTTATATGTATGAAAAAAATCACAATGCTTCTTTTAATGCTACTCAATAGACCCCATAAGTAATTTTTGCTATTTTTGAAATACGCCGTGATTTATTAAACATTTTCACAACTGTCGCTTACGCCTATTGCTTTTAAATCATATTTATTATAGCGCGCTCGCTCCGACTTGCAGATTAAACTATCTTTCTTTGAGAAGTTCATTCGCCAACTCGAGGGCTTTGGGGGCAGACGTGTCGTTCATCGTTCTATGATCTACAGACGTGCGATTACGTGCAAATATTTGAATTTATAAAGATAATTTTTACGCGTGTAAAGTTTATGAGTTAATAAATATTGTTTTTTCAAAGATGGGAAATACACGAAAGATATCCCGTATTTCAAAGAAAAAATGTTATCTCATAAAATTATATCCTATCTAATAGGTGAGAAGAAAAAAATACAATTTTTGATTTATAAGCTTATATTTATTATAAACGATAATTTACTATAAAAATTAATAATTCATATTTTTATTTATGTATTGTGTAGTAAAAAGTTATTATTTTTTTTTCAGAATAGGTACTTTGGGAAATAAAACTAATTCCAATGCATTAGAAATTACGGGGTAAATTTTTATTAATTTAATTTTCTTGTTGTCTTGTCTCTTTTCTTGTTCCTATACGATCGTGATTTATTTGCGAATTAACTTTCTACGTACACAAATACACACGTCACTTTACATCTGCTCCTTAGAGTAATATTACTCTAAGATCTGCTCTAATGATTCACAATGCAACGATGTCCGAAATATAATATAATATGTAATAATAATATGGGCCACCTGTTTCAAATAACAATACTCGAACGTGGAATCCAGAAAAATAATGAACGGGCCAGCGAAAAAAGCTATCGAAAGTTCTGAAACTGTGGGGAATATAATTAAATAAAATAAAATACTTTTTTGTTTTAAAACCACGATATTTATTAATTTAAGAACCGACCGGTTTCGCTTTACTTTAGCATCATCAGGGTACAAATTAATACTAAACAAAAAGTACATAATGTGTGCATATATATAACAAAATATAGAGGGAGACAACATGATACAAATATAAGCAACACAAAGACGGTCATAAAATACATTAACATAAGTGCACAAGTAATGGAAAAACCGCTAGATAATTATGTAGACTAATGGGTTATACGAATAAATCGGGAGAAACAAAACATCAACTGGCAAGGTGGTAAGGAGGTAAGGAGAACTGGGAATTTTTTATGGGTTTATTGGAAACAGACTTAATATTGGACTACTTGATATGTCTAATTGATTATTAAGTATCTGACTTTTGGTTTTTACAGCTTTTTTAATTTCTAGTGCCTCTAAATTGTTTAGTCTGTTACCATGCCCGTTTTTATGTAAGATGTTAGCACCGGTGCTATGACAGAATGTATGATCTTTATCGATCAAATGATTTGCAAATTCGGAAAAACCGTTATTATTGAGGTTTTATTGATGTTTTGTTTTTCCCGATTTATTCGTATAACCCATTAGTCTACATAATTATCTAGCGGTTTTCCATTACTTGTACACTTATGTTAATGTATTTTATGACCGTCTTTGTGTTGCTTATATTTGTATCATGTTGTCTCCCTCTATAATATATTTGTATCATGTTGTCTCCCTCTATATTTTGTTATATATATGCACACATTATGTACTTCTTGTTTAGTATTAATTTGTACCCTGATGATGCTTAAGTAAAGCGAAACCGGTCGGTTCTTAAATTAATAAATATCGTGGTTTTAAAACAAAAAAGTATTTTATTTTATTAAATATGTCAAACCACAAAGTGATTGCTTTCTACAATAATATAATTTAGTTCAGTGATGTTATTTTTTATGTCGGAAGGAGGCCCTGAAGAAAATAATTTCTCTCAGAGCCTGTGTCATCTTTGAGAATGCTGTATAGAGGGTCTTTTTTGAGGAGGAGGGAGTGAACCTGTCCTGAATGTCAACTGTACAATTTCTTCCCAGAATTAACTTTATTGTACGTTTTTTGACTAACCGTACCTTGGTGTTCTATTTTCAATAAACTCTTTAATTATGTTTCAGATGTGAAATCTATACTCTGCTACAGAATGTTTTGCCCAAGTCTTGTAAAGATGCAAAGGCACGGACGTAACAATAAAATCATTTGAGCCCTTTACTGTTATTTAAAAGGTCACTTGAAGTGCAGTTATAATCAATGATTTTATTTTTTTTCTAGCTTCCACGAATAATTTGAAAAGGCATTATCTAAGGATTATACTCTTAAGGAGAATATAGAAAATGTAGAAAGGTGAAACGGATTTAAGATTTTCGATGAAATTATTGTGTTGTGAAATATTTATTTTGTTATTTATTACTTTATTTTTTTTTACAGTTTTACCGTACGCGGCCTTGTTGTAGAGTGGTATATCTAACTGTCATGGAAAGTTTTTTTCTGAGCTTTAAGAGAAAGGTTTCTTAAAGATACTGGAGTTATTCTAGGGCTATGTTAGATTTTTAACATCGATCACCGTAATGCTTGCCTTCCTGAATAAATCTAATTTTATTTAATCATTTACGGCCAAGATGTTTTTGACAATGGTGTGTTTTTATCTTTCTGTATTCCAATCATTTAGCTTGGCTTCTAGGGTTGTGCCCCAGTATTGCTTTTTGGAGACTGTAAACGGATCTCTCGGCATTTAATGAAACTGCAGCAGAACAAAGGCTGTTGCTATATTGACGTTCATGGTATGTTTTGCTCAGATTGACGATAAGGTTTCCAGATCCGCATTTCGCTCGAAGCATGTTTAGGGCAATAAGTTCATAGTTTAGGGTTCTTTCACCGTATTTATGGGAACATTTCAGAACCACCAATCTTTCATTTTGAGTGAATCTTGTGCTTGTGATTAAATTATATTTGACAATTTAAACAAATAATATTTAGAGAAGTTAAAAATAAAATTGAAAGTTCACTGAAAGCTTAAACTATTAAAAGTAGTAATTTCATAAAAATGTAAATAAATAGAGCCCCTTTCACATTTTAGAATGTAATTTTATGTTGCTTACATGTTTTATTACTCTTTATAATTATTGAATTGTTTAAATGAATAAATAAATAATTACAAAAAAGTCTTCTGATTTGTAAGTCCTCAGGAAGCACTAAGGATCTTTCTATCTATCTTTATAATATAATAAATTTGATGAGCATAAAAATGTAAACGTGTATATAATTTATATAAATGTACAAAAGTAGATATTACACGTGTATAAATATTATATTGCGCATATTATACAAGATGTCGGGGGTAAAGTGCACAAACTTCGGGAGGTGATTCTAATTGATAGTACAAGTAAAAAAGAAAAAAAACTTTTTTTGGAATTCCAACGTTTTAAGATAGTTTTCGAGTAAAAAAGTTTAATTTTTTGTATAGAAAAAAAAACAATTTCTTCTACGGAAAATAAATTTTTGTGGAAAAAATTTGGAAATTCGAATAATTTCCATTTCATTTTTACTTCTTCTAGCATTTAGAATAACCTCCTGAAGTTTGAGCACTTTACCCCCGGACACCCTATAAAGATAACCATATAAGAAAAACCTTATTGATGTAAAAATATATTTATTGATTTTATAAAAGTTATAAATTACTTTTATAAAAGTGATAATAGTATTTTAGTAAAGTAAAGTAATTTGTATACCTATTCAAATAACTTTCGTAAATGTTTTTTGTAAAATTTAAAAAAAAAATTAATTAATTAAATCCGTAATAAAACCCATATTTTGAGAACCATCTTCATTTCGACTTCGTTCGTAGAGTAATAATAACTAGAGACCGCACTAATATTTGTACAAATCGTTGACATACTCGCAAAATAAAGCTCTCCCTTTCAGCTCGGTTCCATTAACGTACAAAAAACAGAGACAAACAATTTCTGTTAAAAACATACTGTGTAAACGGGAAGCGACTTTTTGGAGCGGGCGAAGTTCACGCCAGTGTGATTTGCTCGGTGCTAACTAAAAATGGGTCTGTTTTTCTAAAATTGCAATAGATGTCGGTAATTTAATTTCGTTATTTAAAATATTAAATAACCCCCAAAATTATTCCTAATACGAATTCAGACACCTCTGTCGGATTCTTTTAACACTAAATATTGAGTGTTGCCCAAATCTAAATTCTTTACGCGGAAAGCGGGCCCTTAAGGGCCCGCTTTCCGCGTAAAGAATTTAGATTTGGGCAACACCCACAAAATTTAGTGTTAAAAGAATCCGACAGAGGTGTCTGAATTCGTATTAGGAATAATTTTGGGGATTATGAAATTAAATTACCGACATCTATTGCAATTTTAGAAAAACAGAACCATTTTTAGTTAGCACCGACCTTAGAGTAATAATGCACCGACCAAATGAGAAGGAAGTCGAAATGAAGATGGTTCTCAAAATATGGGTTTTATTACGGATTTAATTAATTATTTTTTTTTTTAATTTTACAAAAAACATTTACGAAAGTTATTTGTATAGGTATAAAAATTACTTTACTTTACTAAAATACTATTCTCACTTTTATAAAAGTAATTTATAACTTTTATAAAATCAATAAATATATTTTTACATCAATAAGGTTTTAAACTTTTTTACTCGAAAACTATCTTAAAACGTTGGAATTCCAAAAAAAGTTTTTTTTTCTTTTTTACTTGTACTATCAATTAGAATCACCTCCCGAAATTTGTGCACTTTACCCCCGACATCTTGTATAATATGCGCAATATAATATTTATACACGTGTAATATCTACTTTTGTACATTTATATAAATTATATACACGTTTACATTTTTATGCTCATCAAATTTATTATATTATAAAGATAGATAGAAAGATCCTTAGTGCTTCCTGAGGACTTACAAATCAGAAGACTTTTTTGTAATTATTTATTTATTCATTTAAACAATTCAATAATTATAAAGAGTAATAAAACATGTAAGCAACATAAAATTACATTCTAAAATGTGAAAGGGGCTCTATTTATTTACATTTTTATGAAATTACTACTTTTAATAGTTTTAAGCTTTCAGTGAACTTTCAATTTTATTTTTAACTTCTCTAAATATTATTTGTTTAAATCGTCAAATATAATTTAATCACAAACACAAGATTCACTCAAAATGAAAGATTGGTGGTTCTGAAATGTTCCCATAAATACGGTGAAAGAACCCTAAACTATAAACTTATTACCCTAAACATGCTTCGAGCGAAATGCGGATCTGGAAACCTTATCGTCAATCTGAGCAAAACATACCATGAACGTCAATATAGCAACAGCCTTTGTTCTGCTGCAGTTTCATTAAATGCCGAGAGATCCGTTTACAGTCTCCAAAAAGCAATACTGGGGCACAACCCTAGAAGCAAAGCTAAATGATTGGAATACAGAAAGATAAAAACACACCATTGTCAAAAATATCTTGGCCGTAAATGATTAAATAAAATTAGATTTATTCAGGAAGGCAAGCTATCGATCAAATGATTTGCGAATTCGGAAAAACCGTTATTATTGAGGTTTTATTGATGTTTTGTTTCTCCCGATTTATTCGTATAACCCATTAGTCTACATAATTATCTAGCGGGTTTTCCATTACTTGTGCACTTATGTTAATGTATTTTATGACCGTCTTTGTGTTGCTTATATTTGTATCATGTTGTCTCCCTCTATATTTTGTTATATATATGCACACATTATGTACTTCTTGTTTAGTATTAATTTGTACCCTGATGATGCTTAAGTAAAGCGAAACCGGTCGGTTCTTAAATTAATAAATATCGTGGTTTTAAAACAAAAAAGTATTTTATTTTATTAAATTATATTCCCCACAGTTTCAGAACTTTCAATAGCTTCTTTCGCTCGCATGTTCATTATTATTCTGAATTCCACGTTCGAGTATTGTTATTTGAAACAGATGGCCCGTATATTATTATTACATATTATATTATATTTCGGACATCGTTGCATTGTGAATTAATAAGAACTTGCCCTGTAATTTCTAATGTTTTGGAATTAGTTTTATTTCCCAAAGTACGTATTCTGAAAAAAATAAAATAAAATTTTTTATAACTTTTTACTACACAATACATAAATAAAAATAATAATTAATTTTTATAATAAATTATCGTTTATCGTATTCTGAAAAAAATAAAATAATAATTTTTATAACTTTTTACTACACAATACATAAATAAAAATATGAATTATTAATTTTTATAGTAAATTATCGTTTATAATAAATATAAGCTTATAAATCAAAAATTGTATTTTTTTCTTCTCACCTATTAGATAGGATATAATTTTATGAGATATCATTTTTTCTTTGAAATACGGGATATCTTTCGTGTATTTCCCATCTTTGAAAAAACAATATTTATTAACTCATAAACTTTACACGCGTAAAAATTATCTTTATAGATTCAAATATTTGCACGTAATCGCACGTCTGTAGATCATAGAACGTTGAACGACATGTCTGCCCCCAAAGCCCTCGAGTTGGCGAATGAACTTTTCAAAGAAGATAGGTTAATCTTCAAGTCGGAGCGAGCGCGCTATAATAAATATGATTTAAAAGCAATAGGCGTAAGCGACAGTTGTGAAAATGTTTAATAAATCACGGCGTATTTCAAAAATAGCAAAAATCACTTTTGGGGTCTATTGAGTAGCATTAAAAGAAGCATTGTGATTTTTTTCATACATATAACTTGTAAAATAACAGAAATAAACGTGTTAATAATATTTTTCGGAGCATACTTTGCGATTTATTTCTATCGAGGGAATTTCAAATAATTACCGTTTCGGCTTTTGGAACAAATAGATACTATCTTAAAGAATAACATATATTTTTTTAAGAGCTTAAAAACTTCAAAATTTTAAGGAAAGTATGTCGGAAATTGGATGAAATTCGAATAGTGGGCCCTTAACGTGTTTGTGATTAAGTGTGACAGGTATTTATGTGTTGTAGTAGAAAGTTATAATTTTTTTTTTACAGACTTATTGAAACATGAAAACACACATTTATATGTGAGTGTATGTATTTTTGGATAATTCTTGGAGAACGTGTATAATATTTAATTATACTTATCATATTTTGGTTAAGTTTGATTTGGAATTATAATATATATAATAACATATAAATGATTGTAATATAAATATAAATTAGGTACAATACGAATTTGCTTGAAGGAGGGTAAAGGCGAAGCTTATTGCTAAATCACTATTTGATTAATCTTTATAACGAATTTGTGTACATTATGAAAACCAAAAAATATGATTTAGTTAAATTGAAGGTTTTCCTATCGCTTCCCTTGAGTAAAATACAAATAATAAAAAAATTACTCAATAAAAAATATAAATGCAAACTACTACAAAAATATTTTTTCAATAGAATTGTATGAACGCATAAAGGAAACAACTTAAAAAAATACAGTATTATAGCTAAGATTATTTGTGAAAGTTTCACTTGATTAACTTTTTTGCCTTCTTATAGAATTATTTACAAAATAAGTAAAAACCAGTTTTGTGCTTGAAATCGAACGTTTCTAGACTCCGTTTGTCAAGCGATTTTAATGCCTATTACCTACGATATAAGGTATACCAAGAATATACACATTTTTGGCTTGTAGAGGACGGACCGCCAAACAACTCGGCCTCGGCACACTCTCCTTGCCTCATTCACATTCATACATCGTCCCATACATACTCTTCTATTATTCTGACTCTTGACATGGCCCGACTCAAGTATCTGATGCATCTGGTCGTGCCATGTCTTCCTCGGGCGTCCCCGACTTTGCTACCATTCACATTTGCATCATATATTCTCCTTACAATCCTTTCTTCGCTCATTCGCTGTACATTCCCAAACCATCTAAGCGTCCCTTTCGTGATCTTACTCATTGTGCTTACACTAACTTGCCTTGCACTAACACTAACTTGCACGCAACACAATTTCATTCATAGATGGCGCTAATTAAAATATTTTAGTGAAAAACACCTTTTGCAAGTTATGTTTTAAAATATAACCAGCTGACTTGTACCCGGCGTTGCTCGACTTTCCTCTACTTTCTATAAATATATATTTATTTTTAATTTGTTTTTATTATAGCCAATATTCAAACATTGTACATACAAAATATGATATTAAATATATGTATAGTAAATTGTATTTCTTAGTCGTTTTCATTAGGGTGACCTGTGCTGAGGCGGACTAAAGTTATTCATTTCTGTTTTATTAGTTTTCCTTGACGTTTTTAATGTTTTTTTCATTAATCTCTTTCAGCCAGATTTTTATTCTTGATTTGTAATCATTCAAATTTTCTATTCGCTTTATATCAGGGCGAATGATGTTGTGGAGTTTCTTCGCAAAATAAATATAATTTCTTTCTCCGAATGTGGTTTTATGACCTGGAATTATCCATGTAGATTATACTGCTATAATTGTACTATGTTTTATAAGTTCACTGCTTGTAAACACATAACCTACTAACATAACTTCATCTCTTTATGTTGTAAATATTAATGTTATTCCTCCAACATAATATTCTTTTTCTCCAACATAATATTCGTATTCTTTTTCTCTGCAATAAAGAGAAAATGGAAAAAATGCAAATACTTCAAAATAAAGCAATGCGAATAATACTTAAGCGCAACATATACACACGGATAAGAGACATGTTAAAGGAGCAGAATATTTTGACGGTGAAGCAAACTGTGTGTTTGAATGTACTTATTTTTATACATAAAATTAACTTAGGGATGATGTCTAAGGAACTGAAAAGAAAAATAAATTACAATAACGAGATACACGGACACGGGACGAGAAATTCTAAGCAAATTAGATTGCCAACAAGAAAAAAAACAAGCACCCAAAAATCTCTGATGTACCAGGCCGTTCAACTCTATAACAAAATCCCGAAGGAAATTGCTGTGATAGAAAATATTAATAAGTTCAAAAATGAATTAAGAAAATATGTCTATCTCAATTATTAATGTTTCTTTTTTTTGTGACTATTGAAATATTTAAAGAAATATTATGTTTGCCAAACAATGTACATGTTTATATGTTTATAAAACTAATAACACACACGAAGATGTGAGCTAACTTAAGATTAATAAATAAAAAAATAAATAATATCAGGTACCTGGTTTACATTGTTCAATACTACTCACTTACATAACTTATCTCATACACTTTAAATCCGTGTATATCAAATGTTACCAGGTTAATTCGGTAAATTCCGGATATAATACATGCTACCTGGTTACTTTTTCTACATTGTCACAACTACAAACACAAAAAATCTCCATTTCTACTTTTCATTACTACTAAATACATAACTTATCTCTTGTACTGTAAATTCGAATGCAATATAATATATTGTTGCAGAGAAAAATGATTTTTTTTGAATATGAACTACACCTGTCAGTTTGTCTGTCCTGGAACGGGAAACTTTCCTAGTTGGACAGGCAAAGCTTCCTAATATGTAATTTGTACTCCCTTTTGTATACACGGTGTCCGGAAACTCGTAGTACAAGCGGGAAACTGGAGAATCTAAACCACATGGGGAACCCAAATAAACATAAAGTTTTTTGATTTGAGCATTTTCACAAAAAAAAAAAAAACCAAAAAAAAATATTTTTCGGCTATTTTAGGGTTAAAGTTTTTTCTGGTGTTTAGGGTTGAACAACAGATGTTTTAACCCTGCAGAGCAGAAATATTTTATGATTACACCGGATTAAATGAAGGGTGATTTCAAAATAATGCTTTAAATCCGAGTTTCTTCATTTGTTTTACTTTCAAATAGTTTTAATTAGTTGGGTACTTTGATCTTCAGTAATAATTTATAAGAATTTGATTAAAAAAAAAAAAAAAAATCAACTTCTAACTCGATTTACTCGATAACGAAAGCTCAAATCAAAAAAAAATATACTTCAAAATCGACTCCAAATGTGATGTAGATTCACCAGTTTCCCGCTTGTACTACAAGTTTCCGGACACCCTGTATATCTTTAATTAAATAAATTATATATATAAACGTTCCGGAAAAAATTCTCTAAATGATAGTGAAAACCCTATCAAAACCGTTGCGTAGTTTAGAAGAACTAAGCGCACAAAGCTATAGGCGCGGAACTTTGAAGTCGCCTGTCCCGTTAAGACAAGAGATTCTGGGTTCGATTCCTAGTT